>JARYZH020000102.1:223297-1630666 GCA_030021035.2 Notholithocarpus densiflorus
AATTTTGGTGAACATAAAGGATGCGTTTTCCATTTTAGACATAAATTTTTATGAATTTTTTTTTGAGAAATTTTTTTTATGAATTTGAATGAAAAGTTAAAAATAAAAAATTATTGGGACGAAATATTTTCTCCTCACATTTGATTATCCCCCTCTATTCTCTAAAGGTATGTTTGTTTGGAGGTGAAATAGGATAGATGGAAAACTTTGAAGAAAAAATAAGAAGAAAAACTTTTTTAGAGTGTATTTAGTTGAGTAGGGAAGAAGAAAAATAAATGGTGGGGCCTAAGTGTTTTCTCCCTGTGTTCACCAAAATGTTTTCTCCTCCAAATGGAGAGAAAACTGAGTGAGAAAATATTTTTTTCTTAATTGAAAAAAATATCCATGTGCACATGTGCTTTGTCTAGTTGTTTTTCATTTTTATTCTTTTGATTTTCTAGGGCCTAGCCCAGGGCGTTTCTCTTTTCTTTTCTTTTCTTTTTTTTCTTATTTTTTTGATTTTTTGAGCGTGATAGTTGTTGTTGTTGTTGTTTTTTTATTTTATTTAAAAAACTAGATGTGATTTTTTTTAAGACATGATTTTTATTTTTTTTAATAAATTTAGGTGATTATTATTTTTTAGTTATTTGTCACATTTTTATTTTAATTGAGCATTATTCTTTAACAAGGCATATAAATAAATTTATTAAAATTTATTTTTTTTATCTGTCAACTTTTTCATTCCCAACCAAACAACAAAAAATAGAATTAGAGAATTAAAATATTTTCTACCGTTCCGTTTCAATTGGTTGAAGGGAAAGAAAAAATTATAGTTTCTCTCCTCTCACCGAACAAACATAGCCTAATGCTTTCACTTCAGTCTGAACCTCTCGCGCTCTAAGCTCTCTGTCTCTCACAGTCTCACTCTCGTTTTCCTCTCATCTCTGCCGAAGCCGCCGCTGCCTTCCTCAGCCCATTGCTTCGGTTTTCCGCCCATCTCAGGTATCACTCTATTCTTTCTCTCCTTCTTTTTTTTTTATTTATATTTTTTTATATTTTTAATAATGATTTTTGCAATATGATTTGTGTTTAAGACTTAAGAGTTCAGATATGTGATTTATGGTATCTGAGATTTTGAGTAGTGATTAACTGTTCATTTGGGTTTTTTTTTTTTTTTTTTTTTTTTTTTGGGTGGTATGGTTTGTTTGTTCAGTCATTCAGTGTAGCAACTAGCAAACTTAAATTAAATTTTAGCTACTGCATTTGATTGAATTTTATTTCATAATTATTTTGAACCTTGAAACTATTGACAACGACAACAACAATGAACAAGGCTTGACAAAGGTCTTGGTAGTTCCTGTGGGATTTCTTTCGATGATGAATTTGATTTTTTGTAAATGATGATGAGGAGGTGTAATATTCTGTTATAAACTTTGCTAGCTTGTTATGGACTTATGTAATGAGTAATGACTTGTTATAAATCTTATTATTGTGTGATGTGATATTGATGTTAAAGACTTAGACTAAATGATTTGTATTATTTGATATTTACTTTTTTGAATTGATAATTTTATGTTGTATAAGAATATATATATATATATATTTATATTAGGAATCCCAAATGGTACGCCAAAATAGACTGGTACTTAGAACTATTCCTTTCCATTGGACAAACCGAAACGGATCTAGAATGGTATTCATAACTACTTAACATTGGTTACAATAACACTAATAATGAGAAAAAACTGCCAGGATTTCAAGAATGCGTAAAAGGGTGGTTGAGCTTTCATAATAACAATAAGGGGTAATTATACTTTATCACCCTAAACTATATCCAAAATTACACTTTGCACTCTAAACTTTTAGAATGCACGGTTAACACCCTAAACTATAACCCAGTGTTACACTTTGTACCTCGTTGTTAATGCTGCTGTTATCTTGGTTGGGAAACCAAAGTTTTTTTTTTGTTTGATAGTTAAACATGTTCTTTTTATTTCTTTACTTTGATGGGAAACCAAAGTTTGAAATTATAAATTGTAATTGGGAGAATAGTTAAGTGTAATTGGGAGTATAGTTTAGGATGGTAAAGTGTAATTTCTCATTTATTTTTAAGGGATTGAGAAGAGGGGTAATTGGGCCTTTTCACGTGATGCTATTCAAGATAACTGCAAAAATAACAGTGGGGTGCAAAGTATAACACAAGTTATAGTTTAGGGTGCTAACCGTGCATTTTGAAAGTTTAGGATGCAAAGTGTAATTTGGGGTATAATTTAGGGTGGTAAAGTGTAATTTTCGGTGGTAAAGTGTAATTTTCCTATTAATAATAATAACAATAGAACATTTTTTAGCCCATTTTCTCAAAATTGGAATTTTGATTCTGAGAAAGGTTATCTTTTTTGTTGTACACACAGGTATATATAATTTAAAGCGTTAGGAATTTGCATCTAGAGAGTCAAATTGATCTGTATCCTTTGTTCATATTGGTGGTGCTATCCTCTCTTATTATATTTATTTAATTAAATAATTACAACTTTTTATCTATTTACTTAATTAATTAAATTTTTATATGAACGATCAGTTATTTTGGTCCAATTTGTATCACTTAACAGAGTTCTGGTCAAAGAACTTCCCGCTGTTTGTGATAGCTTTAGTCGCTCTGTGAGTAAAGGAAAAAGGCTAAGCTCCATGTAGGAATTAGCTTACACTTAAGGTACATTTTTCTTTTCTTTTTTTCATAGATTTTGTTTCTTATTATTTCTTCAAAGTTCTGGGATGGCTTCATTAGGAAGGCAGCATTCGATTTGTTTTATTTTCTTTTATTCTTCCATAGATGTTTGCAGAATGAGTAGAGCTTCCTTATTCTATATTTTTTACATGCATTTCAAATTTGATTTGTCTACCTGGTGGTCTCAAGTGCTATTGTCAGTCTACCTATAAGGCTATAACATGGTTTTTTAATATTTCATCTGAATTCATCTAGCTTGATCTAGTTGGTTGGGAGGTGATTCCTTTATGTTTATCTTTAGGAAGACATATAGCAAACCTAAGCGCTAGTGCAAGATTAGCTGGATCTCTCCCTCAAAGTTCTTGTATATCCTGCCACAATTGTTCCTTCATAGGATCTAAACTGAACTTTAATGTACGGCTAAATGCCACCCTGATAGTTATATTGACTCATTTTTTGAGGCAGCATTATTAGAGCCTTCAGGAAGTCTTATATGGGTCCACCTTCAGCATGGTTTTGTTATTTAATCTCATGCCTTTAGATTTACTGCCCCCTTTTTAGGTCTTGGTATGCCTCGAATATTTACAGATCTCTTTCTCCTATATTATTGGAGCATATTCTGAAAATTTGTCTTTACAATCATCAAACCTTTGACCGACCGTTGGCCTTACAGCTATAGAATTTCATTATTTTAGTGTGATCACTTGGTGAATATGAGTTGCTTATTTGCAATGCCTGTGAATATGAGTTGCTTAATCGCATGCTTAAGTAGCTTCTAGATAAACACCATTTATATATGCAAAGGACAAGCACTAATGCGATATATATATCTAGTTCTTTTAATTATACTATGTTTCACTTTGGAATATTTCCATCGGTATATATTCTTGCTAACTATGCCACTTGGAGATTTGAGTTGTTAGATTTGCATGTGTTATATCCATTGAAATGTTGAGAATTAATCATATTAAATGTGCTCAGTTATGCATTTTGACAGTATCATTGTTCTTTATATGCAATTGAATGAGATTTTTTTTTCCAAAAATTTTTTAGGTCGTGGACTAGTTGCTTGTGAGCAGTACTGGAATTTCAGTAGTTTGATAAGCTCATCAAATTTTGGTTTGGGATGCTCAAGGGTACTGCATAGCAGCTTTGTTTGGGATGCTCCTCTATGACATTGAGGCCATTGCAGTGAACGTACTCTGGACTTTTTGAAGAAACTTGGTCTACAAGATCTTATCATTGGTTCCAACAACTCCCACTATGTTCAATGATAATACGTCGTTTCTTTCACTTCCGCTCTTTCTCTACACTTTCTCCCCTCCAAAAAACCCATCTTTTTCAGTGCAACAAAAGCATCCTAGACCTCTCCAAACTTGGCCGTGTCACCGAGGCACGCCACCTGTTCGACTCAATGCCTCATCGAGACCCTGGTTCTTGGAACTCCATGATTTCTGGGTACACCCAAAACGGTCTCTTACATGAGGCACAAATGCTCTTCAATGCATTTCAAGGCAAGAATGTGAGAACCTGGACTATTTTGTTAACTGGGTATTCCAAATTCGGGCTCGTCGATGAGGCCCGAGTGCTCTTTGAGGCAATGCCTGAGCGGAATGTGGTTTCTTGGAACGCTATGATTAGTGCCTATGTGCAGAATAGTGATTTGAGGAGTGCTCGAAAATTGTTTGATGTTATGCCTGAGAGAAATGTTGTATCATGGAATTCAATGATTACTGGCTATTGCCATTGTGGTATGACAAGGGAGGCATATGAGTTATTTGAGGAAATGGGAGAGAGGAATTTGGTGTCTTGGATGGTTATGGTATCCGGGTTCATTGAGATAAGTGAGTATGTAGAAGCGTGGGGTGTGTTTTTGATGATGGTGAGAAGTGGGGTGAGACCGGACCAGGCGGTGTTGGTTGTGGCCTTATCAGCGGTAATGAAGTTGAATGATTTAGAGTTGGTTGAAACTTTGAGGACACTAGCAATCAAGACAGGGTATGAGGGAGATGTGGTTGTGGGGACTGCAATTTTGGATGCTTATACCAGGATTGGTAGTTTGGATTATGCAGTTAAGTTTTTTGAGATGATGCCAGAAAGGAATGAGTACTCGTGGACCACAATGATTTCAGCATTTGCACAATGTCATAGTTTGGACAATGCGATTGCATTTTATGAGAGGGATCTAGTAAAGGGTGTTGCTACACGAGCGACTGTTATAACTGCATATGCTCAAAAGGGGATGATATATGAAGCCAGACATGTATTTGATGAGATTCCTAACCCCAATGTGGTTATGTGGAATGCTATGGTTGCTGCGTATGCACAGAATGGAATGATTGAAGAAGCAAAAGATATCTTTTTGCATATCCCTGTGCAAAATGCTGCTTCATGGGCTGCCATGATTTCTGGGCTTGTACAGAATGGACATAGTAGAGAAGCTTTAGAGTTGTTTGCGGAGCTTCATAGATCAGGAAATGTTCCAAGTCATTCGAGTTTTACTAGTGCTCTCTTTGCTTGTTCAAACATCGGAGATGTTGAGGTGGGTAGACAGATACACTCACTTACCATTAAAACAAGGTGTCAATTCAATTCTTTTGTAGGAAATGGATTGATCTCCATGTATGGAAAGTGCAAAAATATGGGAGATGTTTCACAGGTTTTTAGTACAATGAGAGTGAGGGATATTGTTTCTTGGAACTCACTCATTTCTAGGCTTTCGCAGAATTACATGTTGGGTGATGCTCTGAAAGTTTTTGAAAAGATGCCAAAACGGGATGTGGTCTCTTGGACTGCGATTATTTCAGCTTATGAGCAAGCAGGTCAAGGAGATGTTGCCTTTAAATTTTTTCTTGAAATGTTAGCTAGAGGAATGAGTCCAAACCAACTAACAGTTACCAGCCTCCTTGGTGCTTGTGCATGCCTTGGTGCAGCCAAGCTTGGGGAACAAATCCATTCCCTAATATACAAACTTGGAATTAATTCTTGTTTGTCTGTTTGTAATGCTCTTATAACAATGTATTTTAAGTGTGGGAGTTTGGATGGTCTTTGTGCCTTTGAAGAGACGCCTGACCGAGACATAGTCACATGGAATGCAGTTTTATGTGGCTGTGCACAGAATGGATTAGGAATAGAGGTTATTGAGATTTTTGAACAAATGAAAGCCTCAGGGATTTTTCCCAATGAAATCAGTTTTCTTGGGGTTCTATGCGCTTGTGGCCATGCAGGGTTTGTGGATAAAGGTTGGGCCTATTTTAATTCCATGAGCAAAGATTATGGAATTACACCTTTGGTTTGTCATTATACTTGTATGGTTGATCTCCTTGGGAGAGCAGGACAAATTTCTGAAGCTGAAGCTCTCATTCAAAACATGCCTGTAAAACCTGATTCAGTGATTTTGGAAGCACTTCTTGGTGCTTGTAGGATCCATCGAAACATGGAAGTTGGCCAGAGAATTGCTGAAAGGCTATTCCAGATTGGGACAGAGGGATCTGGAATGTATGTCCTACCATCAAATGTATATGCTTCTCAAGGTACATAAATATAACTCATTAGATTGTAACTCATGCCTAGGTACATAAATATCTCAAGGTACATAAATATAACTCATTAGATTGTAGCTCATGCTTAGGTACATAAATATTCAATATAATGCGATGAGATGGTTTTATTTAAGTGAGTGAAGTAAGCATTAAAAAGAGCACCCAAAAGCTTGGAACTTGGAATTCAGTTTCCATTCAAATTCAAATGGTCAGGTGACTCAGGTCCTTGGTCTTCTCCACTAGCATTCCTCTCAGGTTTTCTCCAATACCCAGATCAGTTCCACCATAATTTCAACCAAACCAATGTCTTCCATTCCAAGTTGATGCAGGACAACCTAGGCTTCCCACCTAGATTAGTCCTACAGTAGACCTTAGGCTTCCCACCTAAGGTGTTTGGATTCACCACCAAACAAACACAATGCAAACTTTGCAAATAATCTGAATAATAATAATAATCATAGTCTGAAAATACAAAAGAAATCATCTGGAACTTTATATGTAGCTTCCAGGAATCACAATGATAAGGATAAACTCTCCTAAACAAATCCTAAACAAACTCAAATACTAATCTGATAATCCTAAACAATCTTAAATACAAATCCAATACTAAAGATAAACACAAGTAAAGACAACATAAACGATAGAGATAATCTCCACAAATGTGCTATAATGTGGTGTCCGCACCAGGATTTCACCAAAAAATTCCAACATGGGTTTGGTGGGACTCAATTTTTGAGGATCAACCCCACAAGAGAAGTGCACTAAGGCTGTGTTATCTGAAATTCCCAACCAGAAACAGTACCCCAAAGATTGGTTCCCAATCAACTGGACCAATTCCACCTAGCCAGCTCATTCAAGTGGTGAAGATTGCTGCTAAGATTGGTGCTGACGTTTAATCTCTTCCTCTTAGTTTGCGCTCACATGCGCTCACATTCTTTTGTTATAAGAAGTACCTAGATGGTATTTTAATTTTTCTCCCCCTTCCCTGGTTTAAAATGCAGATTGTTTTATTTTATTGGAAAAGTGTGCTGTTAATGATCTTTGAATTTATCCATGTGATTATCTAGTTGATTTGGCCATTTGGGGCATGATGTTTAGTATTTGATCTCATTGTGAATGCTAGTTTCAATAGAGATTTATTTTGGTTAAGTGATGGAAGATTTTTTACTTACCTTCAGTCTATAAGAAGCTTAAAGCTTACAAAATTTGGCTTTATTCAGCTACCATTTGCGATTGAGTGGGCTTGTCTTTCTGTAAAAGGGTCCATGCACATATAGTAGTATTCTATGAGTCTAAATGAGTGATGCTCAGGCAATGTCGATCAGGCAGGCCCAGCTTCCCATCTTGCTGGTCTTGACAGCGGTGGAGTCCCGGTCTTCTCCGGTTGAGTCACAAGTGGGGTGTGAAGAAGAGGTGGCTTCGGAAACTATCAAAATTGATTTTCCAAAAGTTCCCTTTGAGGAGGGGACCCATAATTCTCGTCCTACGATTAGGGAGTTGGTTGGAGATTTGGATAAGTCATGGGGTAATTCTAAAGATTGGATGTTGGAATTGCGTGATGGTAGGCAGATAGTGATTCCACTATCACTTTATCGGTCTCCAGATAGTGGGTCGGAGTGCTCAATCACTGAAGGAGAAGTTGTACCAGGTAATAACTCTCTTGCCACTGAGGGCCAAATTGTTAAGTGGGCAGATGAGTGTGATGGTGTGATAGATTCTGTCTGTTGTTACTGGGTCAGAGGATGAGCTGTGGGAACTTGATGAAAGGTCGATGACTTGGGAGAGAGTTGGGGAGCCTCTAGTTGTGGAACCTTTGGCCACTGAAATTCCGTTGGAGGTTGAACACTATGTTGTACGGACACGGACACGGACACGAGGATACGGCAATTTTTGAAAAATAAGGACACGACACGGCGGTTAAATAATTAATTAAATTTTATATTTAGGCATATTTTTTAATATTTTTAGACATAAAATACGTTTATGTTTAGAATTTAAATTATGTAAGAACTACAAATAAGTAAACTAACACCTAAAGTAGTACAATAATACACATAAAATGTTTAGAGTACAAATCAAAAGTTTAAATAGGCTACATTCAAATACTAATACTAATACTAAAAATAATAGTCAAAATAATAATATAAATTATTTTCTTTTGGACCAATGGCATATCAAAGACATCATGACACTGACATATGGTACTCAATAGTTAAAATTTGAAATTAAATGTTTGAAAGTGACTTTCACGTGGGGTTGGCAGAAGACACACAAAACAAAGAGGAAATATAAAAAAGTTTTAGAAAAGTTAAAATGAACTAGACTAGAAGACAGAAAACGAAAAAGAAGCAGAAGAAGGAGAGAGGAGAAAAAGAAAACGAAAACGAAAGAGCGAAAAAGAAAACGAAAAAGAAGCAGAAGAAGAAGAAGAAGGAGAGAGGAGGAGCTCGCCGATTGGAAGGGACAGGGCACGGCGTCGACGTCTATGGAGCTCGCCGATCGGCCTGATGTAGCTCCGACGAGGGACAGAGGGCGGCGGCAGCGGGTAGAGGTCAGAGAGAGGGTGGGTTGAGAACTTGAGATGTGGGTTTTAAAAATCTGTGATTTTTTTTTTTTTTTTTCATTGCTGGCGTGTCGGAGCCGTGTCGAAGAAGCGAAAAAAAAAAAAAGAGACTCGTCGGACACTGGAATCCGGCGAGTCGTACCTGTTCCGATGTCTGACACCAACACGACGCCAAAAATGGCGTGTCCGTGCAACCTAGGTTGAACACAATACAGTGAAGGAGATTGGGTGTGAGGAGAAAGTTGATAGCAAATAGTTATCATAGTGGGTAACCAATCGGATTAAGGCATTTAGGAAATCTGTGGGGACTTCATTGGAAGGCTTTGAGGAGCAAATTACAGGTTTGTTTTTAGCCTTAGAGGCCAGGAAAAAGGATAAACAACGGCATGAGGTAGATAGTCAGAAGAAGGTGGTTAAATCGGGGCAAAAGGGTCATCAGGAATTGAAAAACTTATTGACTTCTTTGAACGTTGAGTATGGGTAAGCTAAGAGAAGGAGTATTAGTAGTGAGCGGGTTGTGGTGGTGCATCAATGAATGTGAAGATTTTTTCTTGGAATGTTAAAGTGCTGAATGAGCAGGATAAAAGGTTTCGGGTCCGAAATTTGATTAGGAGTTGGAGGCTAGATATTGTATGTCTTCAAGAAACTAAAATGGAGTTGATAACCAGAGCTGTGATTCGCAGTCTGTGGGGTGGCCAACATGTTGATTGGTCATATTTAGGTTCTTGTGGAGCTTCTGGAGGGGTGTTAGTGATGTGGGACACTTAGGTAGTGAATAAAATGGAGGAAGTAGTGGGGAGATTTTCGGTCTCTTGTAAGTTTACAAGTGTGTCAAATCAGTTTGTTTGGGCGTTTACTGGTGTTTATGGTCCTAATTTACACTGTAACAGGAGGTTTTTATGGAGGAACTCTGTGGCTTGAATAGCTGGTGGAGTGTTCCATGGTGTGTGGGTGGTGACTTTAATGTGGTTAGGTTCCCTTTCGAACGATTGGGGTCTAATTCTTTCACTGCTGCTATGCGGGAGTTTTTTAATTTTATTTCGGAATAGGGTCTCATTGATATGCCATTGCAAGGGGGTACTTTTATTTGGTCAAATTCTCGAGAAGTTGCTTCGAAGGCTAGGCTGGATAGATTTTTGTTTTCTGCAGATTGGGAGGATAAGTTTTCTACAGTTTCTCAAAGTCGGATGTCTAGGTTGTGCTCGGATCATTTTCCAGTTGTCCTTGAGGGTGGATCTTTCCAGAGAGGGAATAGGCCGTTTATATTTGAGAATATGTGGCTTAAGGATGAGGGTTTTGTGGATAGGGTTCGGTCTTGGTGGGAATCCTATCAGTTTCATGGTGCACCGAGTTTTGTTCTAGCCAATAAATTAATGCTCTTAAAAAATGATTTGAAAAGATGGAATGTGGATGTGTTTGGTCATGTTGAAGATCGGATTAAAAAATTGTGGAAGGACCTAAGTGTTCTAGAGAATATGGAGGATAGTCTGGGTTTGTCAGCGGAGGAAATGGTAGAAGTGGGAAGAATTCATGATGAGTTAAAAAATGCTACTCTGTTGGAAGAAATATGTTGGAGGCAGAAATCTAGAGTTCTCTGTGTTAGGGAAGGAGATAGGAATACTAAAATTTTCCACCGTATAGCTAACTCTCACAGGAGGGTTAATTCTATTGATAGGCTTATGGTGGATGGGAAGTTGTCTTCGGACCCGGCAGTTATAGTAGATTGTATCTCTCAGTTCTATAGGCAGCTTTATTTTGAGGATGTGGCTCATAGACCTGTCTTAGATGATGTGGATTTTTCTAGTATCTCAGTGGAAGATGCAAGTTGGCTAGATAGGCCTTTTGAGGAGGAAGAGGTGCTTGGGGTGATCAATGATTTTAATGGTGAGAAGACACCTGGCCCGGATAGATTTTCCACGGCATTCTTCCAGTCTTGCTGGTGTGTTTTGAAAACAAAAATTATGGCTGTATTCCACAATTTTTATACTCAGGCGGTGTTTGAGAAGAGTCTTAATGCTTCATTTTTTGCCCTTATTCCCAAGAAAGTGGATGCTGTGGAGGTAAATGACTTTCGGCCTATTAGTTTAGTTGGTGGGATTTATAAGATTATTTCTAAGGTGTTGGCGAATCGGCTCCGTAGGGTGGCGCATGGGCTTATTTCGGATTCACAAAATGCCTTTGTGAAGGGTAGACAAATTTTGGATTCCGTCTTTATTGCTTCTGAATGTATTGATAGTAGATTAAAGTCAGGAGTTCCAGGTGTGTTGTGTAAATTGGATGTGGAGAAGGCGTATGATCATGTGAGTTGGGACCTTTTATTGTACATGCTTCAACGTTGTGGTTTCTTAGAGAAATGGAGAAAATTGATAAGGTATTGCATTTCAACTGTAAAGTTTTCCATTCTGATCAATGGTAGTCCATCTGATTTCTTTGGAAGTTCTAGGGGGCTTCGGCAAGGGGACCCATTATCTCCATTGTTGTTTGATATTGTGATGGAGGCATTAAGTCGTATGTTGGATGTGGCTGCCTCCGCTGGGCAATTCTCAGGCTTTTTTGTGGGTAGTACGGCTGGTCCTTCAGTGATGGTGTCTCATCTTCTATTTGCAGATGACACTCTGATTTTTTGTGATGCTGAATCTTATCAGATTGCTAATTTGATGGTGATTCTTGCTAGATTTGAGGAGGTGTCAGGGTTTCGTATTAATTTGGGAAAATCTGAGTTGGTACTTGTTGGTGAGGTGCACAATTTGGAGGCTTTGGTGGGTCTGTTGGGGTGTGGGCAGTCTTCTCTGCCTTTGAAATATTTGGGTCTTCCATTAGGTGCTAAGTTTAAGGACTTATCTGTTTGGAATCCTATTTTAGAGAGAATGGAGAGGAGATTAACAGGCTGGAAGAGAATGTATTTATCTAAAGGGGGTAAGGTGACACTCATTAAAAGCTCACTCTCGTCTTTACCTACATATTTCCTTTCCCTTCTTCCTTTACCGGGTAAGGTGGCAAAGCATATGGAGAAATTACAGAGAGATTTTCTGTGGAATGGGATTGGTGGTGAACCTAAAATTCATTTAGTTAGTTGGGCCAAGGTCTGTAAGCCTTTGCAGGCTGGGGGGCTGGGTATAAGACGTTTGGGAAGCTTTAATTCTGCCTTGCTAGGAAAATGGTTGTGGAGGTATGGCATGGAGACTGATGCTTTATGGAGGAGGGTTATAGAGGCAAAATATGGGAATAGTTGGGGTGGTTGGTGTATGAAAAAAGGTGATAAGTCCTTATGGGGTCAGCCTGTGAAGATACATTAGAAGTGGCTGGTTGAACTTCTCTAAACTCCTAGTATATGATGTGGGGGATGGTACTAGAGTGAAATTTTGGAAGCATGTGTGGTGCGGGGATTATACTCTTCAAGAGGCCTTTCCAGAGCTTTATTGTATTAGTAGGTCGAAGGATTCCTCAGTGGCTGAAATTATGGGTTGGTCTGCTGGGAGGTTTCACTGGAATGTGCAATTTCGTCGTCCACTCCAAGATTGGGAAGAAGAAGCCTTTGATCGGTTTATGGGGTTGGTCTATTCTTGGACAGTGCGGGCGTTTGGCCCAGATAAGGTTTGTTAGAAGCCTGCAAGGAATAGAGGTTTTGAGGTTAGAGGATATTATAGTTCCTTCTATCCTCCTACTATTGTTTCCTTCCCATGGAGAATGATATGGCAATCGAAAGTTCCTCCACGGGTGTCTTTCTTTTCTTGGTCTGCTTCCTTAGGTAAGATCTTAACAACAGACAACCTTCGTAAAAGACGTGCGATAGTGCTTGACTGGTACTATATGTGTAAGAGATGTGGAGAGTCGGTGGATCATCTTCTACTTCATTGCTCCATAGCTTGGGAGTTGTGGTCTTTGGTTTTCTGCTTGTTTGGTATTCAATGGGTTATGTCTTATACTGTTCTTGAGTTATTTGAGGCTTGACAAGGAAAATTTGCGCGACATCGTCACATTGATGTTTGGAGATTAGTGCCTCATTGCTTGATTTGGTGCATTTGGCATGAAAGGAATGCTAGAAGATTTGAGGGTTGTGAACGTTCTTTGCTAGAAATTAAGTCTTTTTTCTTGCACACTCTCTTTGAATGGAGTGTGGTCTTTTCTCATTTTTCTTGTTATTCTTTGCCTATTTTTCTTGATCGTTGTTCTTTTGTTTCCTGTTTTGTGCCCCCATAGTACATCCCCAATGTACTTGGCTTGACACTTTTTCTATTATTAATAATATTCTTACGTTACTAATCAAAGAAAAAAAAAAGAGTCTAAATGAGAACTAAATTTCCTAGCCCTATAGTTGAGAGGAGAATGTTAAGATGGATAAGTGAAAATATAAGGAAAGATAGGATTTGAAATTAGGAAATTTGCATAGGAGTGGCCCTATTGATAAAAAGACAATAGCTTGAGAAAGTTTGATTATGTTCAGAAGTGAGCGATTAATGTGCCAATGAGAAAGAGTGAGTTAATTCGAGTTAAGAGAATGGAAAAGGTAGAGGAAGACAAAAAATAGAATTAACAGAAGTATTTTTTTTTAAAAAGTTAATTAAGGAAATAACAAAGAGTATTACTTTGGATAGAATAGAAAGGTGAAAAAGAATTCATGTGGCCAACCTTGACTAGTTTGTTGAGGATCCGTAGCTGACCCTAGAACTTTGGGACTATGGCTTGGTTGTTGTTGTTTTGTGCTAGTCCTTACTAATTTTAACAGATCTGAAAACTAAAGTTTATAACTATAGATACTTCAGGCACATAACCTAAAAAAAAAAAACATGAAGAATGCTAGAGTTAAATTGATTTCAAATGGCCATGGAGAATTGATTTTAGATGAAGAAGTTTGACTGACTTTGTAGAAGAATGTCTAGAGGAAAACGTCCATCCTGTGTAGTTTGCTCCAAATGATGTGGTATTTTACTAGATTGCTAGTTGTTTCAGTTTATTATAGGGTTATAACAAATATGTGGACTATAACTCATCAGTTATCTCACTGTGGTTGCTCACGTCTGTCTTTTCTTTTCTTTTCTTTCCAGGTTGTGATTGAAGCTGTTAATAAGCCTCGAAATATTACATATATAGGACTTACTGACTTGGTGACTGAGTAAGGACCTTTTTTGTAACTTATCTTTTTGTAATTTTCTTGCAATTGGTCTGTTTTTATGTTTCAGATAACTTCCCGTTATGCAATTACATAATCTTAGGAAAATTTATTCTTTGCATGAAAAGACAGAAAGATTTTTTTTTTTTTTAGCCTGTTAAATGTCAATGAAAAATACAAAGAACTTGATTGCTTTCCGTCAGTTTTCTTGATATATTTAAGAGAAAAGAATTCTTGCTGTGGTAAGATACAAGTATTTGTCCTTACCTTGAGTTTGCTTTTTCACAAATATATTCACATCCTTTCAAGGTAGAGAGATGTTTTTGAGAAAATTTCCTTCTGTTAATCTCCTTTTCCTTCTCTCTGCCTCCCTCCCTCCCTCCCTCTCTGTGATACACAAACGTTCATTGATAAGTTAAAGATGTCAGTTTATAATGTTCCATACATGTTATTTGAGATATTAGAAGTTTTTGACCATTCTGACTCAATGCTCTATATATAACTACTTACATCGATTTATTGTTTTAAGATTTTGGAATTACATCTGCTCAGTTTTCTGTTACATAATAAAGGATTAATTTTGGCCAACAAAATTTCACATGATTACAAAATTTACTTGCTGGACAGATAAAATGAGTGAGGCTGCTATTTTAGAAGTCGTTATAAAGAATTTTGACGATCGCTTCATTCTTGGGGAGGAGGGAGGAATTATAGGAGATACTTCATCTGATTACCTTTGGTGCATTGATCCTTTAGGTTTGTCTTTTTTTATACACTTTTCTTGGGAATAATGGTTACATGGTGCGTAAGTTTTTTTTTTTTTTTTTTTCTGTGTGGAAAATGTAGGGGTGGGTCCTATTGAGGAAATGATGATAGATAGGCATAAAATGGTTTGGTCTCGAGCTAGGGGTTTTACGAATAGAGATTCTATGCCGGTGTTTCGAGTCTTTGTCTGTATGTCCTTTGTATTTTTTTTTTTTTGGTAATTATTTAGTCTGCTTTGTGCCTTTTGCGTATGAAGCAGTCTCTTTTTAATAAAACCATTCTTATAAAAAAAATGGAGACCGATTAATGCACCATGAAAAACATAAGAAAGAGTGATTTAATTGAAGTAGATGGAGTGAAAAGAGGTAAAAGGGGTCTAATATAACATAGGTAGAAGTGCTTAAGAGCACATGTTAAATAGGGAGGTGATAAAGAGTATATTTTTAGAATGACTAAAAAGAATATATGTAGTTGATCCTAAAAAGTTGCAGATCAAATTACAATTTAATTGGGGTCAAGGCTGAAGTGAGTTAAGCAAATATTTATTGACCAGTTATAAATGTTAACTTGATCTGCAACTTTTTAGGTTAAAATAAAATAAACTTAGCAGGATTTGGTTCTATATAGTGGAACATGTTATTTTGTAGATATATATGGATCACTTTCTTGAATTTTGAATCAGTATCTTCTGAAACTAGATTGATAAGAAAGAATAGGATGGATATAGCAATCTCTTGGATGCCGAACAACGAGCTTGATACCAAACCTGATGTAGTGCAATTTTTTTTGAAGAAATTTACAGGATAAACAAAACAGAAAATAAAATAAACCTAGGAATTAGCTACAAGCCATTCGAAAAATTCCAACTAAACTCAAATTCATCATCAACCTGTCTTCATAAATTCATACAAGTACAATGGCATGCTTATCTAGACTATTAAGACTAAACCCTAATCCTAATTGTCCTAGGTCAAGCCAAATTATTGAATTACAAAAATATCCTTGACTCAAAGAAATTAAATACAGTACTTATAACTTAACTAAACCAATAGTAAAAAATAAATAAATAAATAAAATTGACTTCTGAAATTAAACAAAACAAAGTTAAAATGACATTGTCTTCTCACTCCTTGCATCACTTGCTACCCTGCAGCTCAAATTCTGCATTAGATCCAGTTAAATTAATAGAGGGCAGTGGGAGCTCCAATGATGTTAAACTTTGTGGATAACACTATGGACTTTCTGGGCTTAATTACATGAAATAGGAGCGCCAAAGTGCAGAATTTTATTAAACATATGTAAATGAAAGCAAAATTGAGCTTTATTTGACTTGTTTTTGATTTAATTATATGAGTAAAGTGGAAGATAGGAGTTACATCTTGAAATGACTTATCTGCAGGACTGATTCTGTCATTATGGACTCTGTCAGATGTACTCCACCTATTCATATGTATTACTTAGTGTCTTACATTTACTTGACCTTTAGTTTTCTTTATAAGTTTAGTTACTGTTTACAGAAGTAAGCTGCTTTCACTATATATAGGTTAGCTGATGTCTTATATCCTTATAGATGGAACAACAAACTTTGCACTTGGTTATCCTAGCTTTGCAGTTTATGTTGGAGTTTTGTTTCAAGGGAATCCTGCCACAGCTGCTGTGACATTGATCACATAATTTAAATTGTTTATGATTTGTTATTTGCATGACTTCATATCAGGTTATTGGCTGCAAATTCATTAACGAGTATCTCAGTTTGCTGATGCTATTAGAATAAAATGTTTATTCCCTAAGGTTTGCAATATCAAGTGAAATTGATAAGTAATACATGATAGGGAATAATTAATGGATGCCACCCTATGGGCATTGTTTAAGATATATTTTTAGAAAATTTTTATGGGAAAAGAAAAAGTAATTAATTTTTTTGACGGCTATTTATTTCCTATAAAAATGGTATTGGTTTATTAACAATTGCCTTAAAGGCATCCATTAACAGGATCCCACATGATAGAATGATCCAATACATGATCCTAGACTTTTCCTAGTGATATTTCACTAGCCTAAAGGAAATCTTTGGTAGAGTTTGTCGGGGAATTTTGAGAAGTTAGGGATGAAGATACATAGAAGCCTGTTGGGGATGTGGAGATTTGAACCCTAGATCTCTTGTTAGAAATACCAAGAAATGTCAACCAGTTGAGCTACAAGGCTCTTTGCAATTTATTAGAATAAAATCATGCAATAAAGTGTCAAAGTATATGTTATAGAAAATAAAGGAGTTTCTCTAAAGTATATTCAGGGTCACAGTTGAAAGCATTTTTATCAAGTAGTCTTCTCCTCAATAAAATCTTTATTTACTTATCAAAAAAAAAAAACTGTAACTAGTGTAAGAACAAGTGGAGGCATCACAAGTGAGTTTCTTATCACAATTGGTTTACATCAAGGATTAATATTGAGTCCATATCTCTTTGTGTTGGTTATGGATGAGCTTTCTAGATTAATTCAGGATGAAGTCCCTTGGTATCTCTTGGTCATTCATAATTACAGTCAAACACTAAACTTGCCATTACTAGTAGGTCTCCATCTCATACGACCTGGTCCACCAACAAAATTAATATGAAAGTATAGCAGTTTCATGAGAGAATTTAGTCCCTTATCTCCCAGTCCTGAAAATTATGAATAAAGCTGAGATTGCAATGAAAGTGGTGATCATCATTTTAACGATGAACAATGACCAAATTACAAGCAAAGCAAATTTCTCTTGTTTTGTATTATGGCATCTACTGTAGCAACTCAATGGTGGACTAGTTTAATAAAAATTAAGATTGCATGAGAAATAGTATGCGTCCATACTAGTGAATGTATTTTCATGAGAAATTGAATCATAGTTATAAAGCACCAGCAGATGAGGAAGGTTTAATCATGAAAGGACCTTCTGTCTTCAAAATCTTCGTTCGCGTAGGATTTACAGGAGGGGGAAAAAGAATAGTATTAAGCCTTTATTATTTGTAGAAGACAAGCTGCAATATACTTTTTGCTTGATTATTGAAATGAAAGGGAAGGTTAATGTGGGTATTAATTTCAGGTAGAGTTTGTTGGGGGCCCTATGTGTTGGAACACCCGCATATTTTCTGCAACTGCTGGTAAGAAACTCTGACATTCTACAGTTTGCTTCTTTTTATTCTCTTAAGTCAATTATATATCAGCGGTTGGAAAATTGATCTGCATTATGATAGGTGGGGGAGCATTCTGTAATGGCCAAAAAATTCATTCCATTGAAACTAATCTGGTGAGTGATCATTTATTAATGGATACTTATATAATAAAAAAAAATTTATTAATGGATATCTATGGTAATATATCTACATGTAATTTTTTGATTTAAGTAGATGGCTATAGCCACATAGGCACATACTCTCTGATTTGTGTGATACTGGTGTGACCCAGAATAAAAGTGATGCATTGAACAGTTTATTGTTAATATTATGTCAACCATTTTCTGATGACATCTGGGAAGACTGGGATCAAGGGGCTTGCTGAGGCATGGGCCTTACATACCTTGACAATTTTTCTCTTTTTAGCAGTGCTCCCATGCCATTTGCCTCTAAAATTTTCATTATGTTGCTTCTGATCTTATAATGAGATGTTAATGACAGAATTTGTTTGACTTCATGTGGTAAAATTGATTATGAAAAGTTTCTTCACCATAGTTTTACTAGGCTTCTAGATCTAAACTTTAATTAACTCAAATACACCAACGCAGTATTTAATTTTCAATCTCTAAATTTGCAGGGTGTACAGGATTTGTCTTGGATGATTCCTTAATATGGTTCATAGAAAAGTGAAGTCAAGTATAACAATTACGTTTATTTATTTATTAATTTAATTTTTATAACTTTTTTCCAAGTGATTTGATTCATGCCTTTGTCTCCTCTAAGTGTGTTTCATTTTGCTGAATTTTATGTTTAGGGTGTAAGGAGGCTCGGGGCCGCTGCAGTTGACGTGTGCCATGTAGCTTTGGGGATTGCAGAATTGTATTGGGAGTATCGTCTAAAGCCATGGGATATGGCTATTGTTGCTTTGGTAGTGTATAATTTTCTATTCATTTTGATAGATATGCATGATTTACCTTTACTACAAAATTGGTGAAATTTAACAAATAATATCCTTTTACCTTTTTGGTTGGTGATTTAACCGTAGACAATGAAATCTTTATTTCAACTTCATTTTTTCCCTCTAAGACCTCAACTGATCTTGAGCTATAATTTATACAAAGCTTAGACTCCTAATATAATTGGGCTTTAAATATTCTTTAGAAATTATACCAGTTCTAGCATATTCTCTGGGTGCTCGTTTGTGCTCTGTTCACACTAATGGGGGGCGCACTGTTGAGTACTACTATATGATCCGTTGACAAGAGATACAATTTCCCATTTTGACATGCAAACAGGGTGTTGGGCATGGCGGCTTACCAAAATGTAGACACAAATCGATTATGTATGCTTCATCGGGATTTTCATTCTAAGTCTTCTCCAAAGGTATTACTTGTTTGAAGGAATCAAATTGTTCCAAATTCATCTTTTGCTTATTTATGTATGCTTCATCAGGAGTTTCATTCTAAGTCTTCTCCAAAGGTATTATTTGTTTGAAGGAATCAAATTGTTCCAAATTCATCTTTTGCTTATTTGGTGAATTTGTTTCATGCCTTTTATTGCAGATAGTTGAAGAAGCTGGTGGCACAGTTACTGAGTTACTTGCATGGATGGTGGAAAGTTCTGTGTTTGATATATCTATTTTAGTATCCAATGGTGCACTGCATGAAAAGGTTAGTTATTGCTGCTTCCCCCCCCCACAATCATCTAGTGAATATCAACATCTTTTTGTTAGTATCTCAGTGCTGACATGGAATAAATTTTATTGATGCAATTCGTATATGACTTAAAGAATAAAACGATTAAAGAAGGGAAATCTAAGAGCTAGTTCAAGTTTTTAAATCAGTAAGAGCAACCAAACTCAATCCTGAAGTGAAATGGAGAGAAAAAGCCACAAACATATGCTAAAATTTTGGCCTAGCAAAGACATGATTACAACCATCAATTAAGATCTAATCTGATGATTTTAAATCTGTCTTGCAGTGGTCACATGACTAATTAAAAAGTCATGATTTATTTATGGCCAGATCTAAATTGACTTTGTAACCTAGAAACTTAATAATGACAATATAAAACCAAATCCATTGCTGTATCCTCGTTTCAAGAAATTGTCTCTTACTTGATTTGATTAACAACTAGGGTTAAATGCAACTAACACCCTAACAACTATTTGAGCACTCTCACTATTTAAGTGCTAAATTGTTGGAAAGGGCTCTTTGAAAAAGGTCCAGTTCAAAATCTGGAGGGCTATTCATTTGTCTCAGTTCAATGTAGAGTATATGGAGAGAAAGTAACATGTATTTTTGACGGCCGCAAACTCATGATAATATAGGTGAAGTTTTATTCTTGTCATCTTATTACACATAAGGGAGCAAACTGCTAGGACAATTACCTCTTCAGGTTTATTTGATTTGTAATATGAATTTTAGATGTTAAATTTGTAGGGTTCTCTCCCCCCACCTCCCAATGTTCATTTGTATGACTCCCATGTATTTGGTTTGCTATCCTTTTATGCTCTTTTTAAAGAATTCATTTTACTCATTAAAAATAAAAAAAAACAAAAAAAAAACCTTAATTTCATATTCTGAGGGGATTCAACTTGAAGAATCTAGGACTATTTTTCAATTGGGTATCTGATGTTGCATATCATAATTGACTTGCAACTTTTACTTGGGTCTGCCTAGTTTTCTTAAATTGCTTAGATTTTTTAATCTTCTGAAATGCAGCTTTTGGAGAGAATTGGACCTGCAACAGAGAAATTGAAGAGCAAAGGAACTGATTTCTCATTGCGGTACAAACCTGAAAGTTCGCGTGCTAAATTAGATTGACATGGTTGTTGCTGTCCTATTGCGTGCTAAATTAAGAAAGCTGGTATGACTTTTTGTGATTGGAAGGGAAAACTTATTAAAGCTTGGGTCAAGCAAATCACTTCATGCCCTGTTGCTGTTGTGTAAGCCTTTGCTGTATTAGGACTGAAATGTAGTCAGGAATGATGGTAGTGGAAGGAACTCTCACATTGTTAATAAAATTTTGGCTAGTTTATTGACTAGCTTTTGGTCCAGCTTCAAAGTTCAGAGGATTTCTTTTTAATAAGAAGATTAACTCTGTCACTACGATACAAGGAAAAATAGGCTTCCATCAATTAGACTACCGTATCTTGAGTTGGCCCATATTTTTGGTTTCATTTGGCCACTTATTATGTTAATATGTAAGTAAATTAGAATGAGGGGTTCATAAAGTTAATATATATTCATTAAAAAAAAAGGGGTTTATGTATGTGTGTGTGTATTGTAGCTGTGGGATTGATGTGTTGTGATCAATACTTCAAACCACCCATTACAACAGATATTGGAACACGGAAATTTGAGAAAATAAAACTTCTAATTATAGCTGATATTAGAAGATGGAGAAATTTCATGTAGAATAGATCTATTGACTTACAAATTTACCCCATTATATACAGTCTCATACATCAATATAACTACAAAGTTTCCTCTAACTTCTTTAATGTTATTTTGGAAAATGGTTTAATGTTAGTTTTTAAATTTATTCACATTTTGATTTATTTTTGTATATTTCGATTAGGTATTGGATTACAAGGCATTATAATACTGAATTAAAAGACATTTGTATGATTGGGAGATATTAAATTATGTCATGTTTATTGATAGCTGTAATTTTAAATGGATTAAGGGAAATGCCAACTATATGTAAATGGGCTATAATAAACAATTTTGCAATACCATTTTCTCATCATCTGTATTTGATCTGAATAATGTGCATATGTAGCATGAATATTTGTTTGATGAATTATATAGAAATTGTGTAAGCACACATGTATCTAAAAGTGATCACTAACTATTGGAGAAAATAAGTACAGGAATGAATATGTAATTAAATGTGTGATTTAGAAAAAAAATAGATCAGAGAATAGTTGAAATTTTATTCTTTTAGTCATTATTTAATTTGGTTCAAATTTTTGCTTTTATTGAGCAATGAAATTCATCCATTTGATATAATCTTTTATATTTCTTATAATAAAAAAATACAATAGCTTTTAAAGACTTTACTACGTTTACAAATTATAAATATAGGAAAGACAAAAAAAACTAGTGATAGACTGATAGGAGAAGTTTTGAATCCTAACCACTTTAATTTTTGTCTTGTAGTGCTTGCTATTTATTGTTTTGTATGTATTTTCACAACACTTTATTATTTTTTTTTTAAAAGAAAGAAATCTCTCCTCCATCCTGTTTGCATATCGTATTAGCACATGTTGATATTTTTTATTTACTTAAAAAAAAAGAAAAAGTCATTTATTATGTCCACTGAGGTCTTTTTGCTGATCGAATTACATGATTCTTCTTGCTTCTACTCTCTCTACACCTTTCATTTCAATTTCACTAGACTTTAAGTAGCCTATCGCCCAATCATGTCTTGGCTTTGGGAAAAATATACCATGCAACGAGTATATGTTACCTGTGTCTTAGTGGGAGCCACCAATTGTGAAACACAGGTAACATATATCCGTTGCAGGGTATAACTTCTTCTTGGCTTAGTTGTTGGTCGTCTTGGACCGCCACACTATTGCCATTGTCAAGCCACTTTTTTTTTTTTTGATAATCTGCAATGCATTAATCAAATAAGAGAAAACACATAGGGGGCATCTTCCTTACAAACATCTACCAGACTAGGGGAAAGGTTGCCCGAATTAAAAAAACAAGACTTCTTAGAAGGCTAGAGCAAACTTTGCAATAGTGTGGACAGTAGAGTTGTTGCTCCTACGGACCCAAAGTCAAGCCATTGTTTTTCTTAGAGCAATAAAGATGTTTATGATTCAAATCCTCACACCTTGAACAATCGAATTATAGACCCAAAAAAAAAAGAAAAAGATTTCTACCTTGAGTTTGAGGAGAAATAGTGGATATCATGTGTATTGCATGTAGCTTATATTTATGAGCAATGTTATATCCACAATATTTTCACAACACTTTCACAAAAAATTTTAGATGACATTTTGTTATGGGTTTTTAATCTGAATCCACTACTTAAATGACTTTTTTACCCACCAATAATAGCAAGTAACAACTTGACACCTAAGATTTGTTGTGAAAGTATTGTGAAAATGTTCTAGACATAACATTTCTCTATATTTATATCCTTGATGGACTAAAAACAAAGAACATTAATTGTCATTGATTTTACTGCAATCAAGTATTCTCTTAAGTCAACATTAGTTCTAATATATTCCCTACTCAAGATTCATCGTAAAATAATGATTCTAAATTGTAAAGATGTAGTTACTAAGAGTTTTCTGCTTTGGATATAAGTGATTTGCAACTCTCTCCTTTCTCTACATCTTTTATTTTTATTTTATTTTGATTATTCTAAGTACACATCCTAATAAGAATTGAATTTGATTACTTATTAAAAAAATTAAACACCAAAGCCTTTCCTTTCTCAAATGATAAATAGGTTTAGAAGCTAGCAATTTAATGAAATTATGATACATTATCGGTTGATCTAGTAGCTCATTGTGAGGGTATTTGGAAAGTTATTCAGTAGGTTGTCTACAAGTTGCATTTCATACACTTAATTGTTGAGATACTACTTATCACATTTCTTTGTGCTATCAGCCCATCATCACAAAATCTAGAATATATATATTGTAAGGACTTGAATAGTGGCTTAAGCCCACCAAGAACAGTATAAGCTAGCCCAATAAGCCCAAAACAATAAATTTGTTAGAGAGTGGATTTTATAAACAAACTACAAAGCCATGTAAGTTTAGGCTCAAGAATGACTGGGCTTAAATTATAAGGGTAAGAGACATAAATTCAACATAAAATCCCTCCTCGGGCAAGTTCAAGGACAAATTGTTCATATATTGATCAAGTATAATCTCTTTACAATGAGTTCTTGTGTTTTCTTTTCTTTCTCAATTTTTCCAAGATTGCATGCCCATTTTTGTGGGGGGTCACTTCCTTATATAGTTCCCTCCATTTCATCCCAACCTTCCATCTGTACAATTTCTAGAGAACTCTTTGAATGCTTGTCCCATTAAGACCTTTTTGGAGGTGGCAAGAGGGGCTGTGAGCTGTGAAGACACTGTTCAGATATCATTTCTTCATAAATGTGGTCAATTCAGTTGGTACAATGCATTAAATGTAGAGGTGATAGTCACCTTCCGAGATATTTCTTCTTTCCGTTTCTTACACGGCTTCATTACCTTTCCTGGAGCTCCTCTTTCCAGTATGGCTGACTACCTAAAGTATTTCCGAGATGTCTCTGCTCCACGGGAACCTCAGTCCACGTGCTGGTTCCCCTTTTCTCCTCGGTCTTTCTATCTATGTGTACATGGATCTTTAATTATTCTCGAGTCTTTTATCATCCTTAGACAGGGCTCATGGCCCAAAAATGTGCTCAAATCACCTGCTCTCATGAGCGTGCGCGCGCGCACACACATATAACATATTGGCTCCTTGTATCAGTGCAATTTATTAAACTCATATGTCAGGGTTTTTGGAAATTCCATAAAACAACAATCAAGGGATGAAGCTACACTACCGCTATTTTTTTTTTGGGGTTACTTATAAGTAGTCTCCTTGCCAATATGTACCTTGGGAATTTTTTTTTGTAATTTACCCTGGGAAAATTTGAAGAAAGAGAATTCAAACTCATGAACGAGGATGAAATTTTATCAAATAGAGTAGGGGATTTCCATGTTGGTACTCAACTATTAATCAAAATATTTTCCAAACTGAACTTTATTTATTTTTTGATAAACAACTGAACTACATATATGGTGTTATATTGTTTGGTCAGAATGAAAAGCCAAAAAAAAATATATTTGACAGTTGCCTTCCTCAAAGTCATTTGAACCTTATGCAAACCAGTAACTGTGGTGAGCATTTACAATTTCCTTTTTTTCTTTTTTTCTTTTTGAAGTTTAATAGGTTGTAGTAGATTCAGACTTGTCATTATCAGGTTATCAAATCACTTTCTTATGTTATACATGCAAGGGTCAGGTATATGACATAGTTTCCACCCGTGCCAAACCCTAGATAGGGCGGATAAAATGCGAGAGAATACTGATAAAAATAAACATTAGAAACATTAGAAGTCATCCATACCACTATGAAAAATAGCACAACCAAAGAAACACACTTTCTTCTTTACTACCCTAATATTCTTTCATTAAAACCATTTGATTCATATTATTTGGTCAGAACGAAAGGCCAAACTATATATTTAATTGACTTCCTCCAGTCAATTCAAATATTACAGGATATGCAAATCAATCTTTGTCAATCTTGCTCGCTCGGTTATGATTTTTTTTTTTTTTAATTTATAATTTGTTGAAGTTCTAGTGACTTGGAGTAGATTCAAATTGTTGCTCACGTTGTCAAATTACCACCTTTATGTATTACGCAGTTAGAATCCTGATTAAATTCACCATGTAATAGTTTATTTGACACATACATACTTAAAAAGTAGCGGGTCAAGTATTTAACATATTTTCCAGACGAACCGAATGGCTAGGTGAATAAAATACAAGTTACTTCTTTTGCAAACAAATATTTGATTTATTTTTTCCTGGTAAATTTTCTAATACAATATAACTAAAGCATGCGTATACCTATTAAAAGATGATGGAACATAACAAAACTTAAACACTCTCAAGTCTCAAGTCTTAACCTCAAAAACCCCACAACAAATTAAGGCCTTCTGCCCTTCTTAATTATCTACTTTTGGCTTAATTTTGATTCCTGCAAGAACCATGCCTCCTTTCCACCAGTCACTCTCAACTTCAAACATACCAAACTCCACATTCCCAGCAGAACTCTCCTTGACAACTGAGAATTCGCCGCCGGGGATCTCATGCCACACGTCATTTTTCTCCCGGTAGGACTCGAGGTTCATGCTCTTCACAGTCTCTTCTCCATTGATTCTCACCTTGAATTTGATTGGAACAGAATGCCACCCAAAAGCATCCACCTTGAACTTCACAATATAGTATATTTCATACTTTGAAGCCGGAGCTTCCTTGGAGAAATTGGAAGAAGGTACTTTCCCTGTGACCTCAATCCAGTTCACTTGGAGGAGCACTGCACCATCTTTGAACCCTGTCAACCTGGGAATCCAAGGTACCATTAAAAGAGAACAAAGATAAAGAAATACTGAAAGATAGAAACTCCTACAATGAAACAAGTTTCATTAAAAAAATATTCATTATGGTGTAATTAAAGACATAAATAAAAGATTATTAACTCATTATTTTTGAGCAGATTACATAATTTGGTTGTTTTTGAACATTTTTTGAATTAGACTGGACCCTAATACAATTCTAATGATACAACTTGAATCTGATATGTTTTGACACTAGGATCTGCCAATGCATCTATATATCAAAACCTATATAACAAATACCATAAATAGCGAAGTTGGATCCATTAAAAACCATTATTTCAAAACAATGAACAAGTATTCAAAGAATTATATTGAATTTCTTACTGAGTTTCCTCTTCTGAAAGACTAATCAGTTGCCAAAAACGGGGATCATTTCCCCATATGATGTTTAGAGCGTTGATAGGGACTTTAAATGATCCTTGATGTTTTGGGTCGACTTCTACATGAGAGGATTCCTGTGGAAAAATAATTAATTAACTGTATCCTCCTTGAAATCAAAGTTAAAAAACAACATAATTAATGACATTACTATAGAAAAATCTAAGAATTGAGAGTGCAAATGTAATAAAAAAAACCAATTAGAGTTCCTAATGTATTGTTTGAAGATGATCATGAATATATATAAGAATATAAGAGAGTGTTCATATATATATACTCACAGCTTTTCGGTGCGGGTTAGAGTGACCATCTCTATGTTCATGAGAGTACTCCATCTTAATATTAGCTGTAAGCTATATATATTTGGGTTTCACAAATAGCTTCAGATTGTTATCAACTATATATATATATGATGAAGAAACTTGAATGTACATATAGAAAAATGCATGCAATATTGTGAAGCCATTGATGGCGTAAAGTGGTACTTCACTACTATACGTATCCTCAATGTGTCATAGTTACGTGTAATGATTTACGATAAGCATTCAACCGAAAGCAACATAAATATTCCTTGAGCTTTCTTCTTTTTTTAAACTTTTCCTCTTATATGTACTATACTATACGTTTCAATCTTTAAAGATAGGCAAGAATGGAATCGTAAAGGACTGTCTATCTCTAAAGTGAATGTTTAACACCAAGTACACGAAACAAAAACAATAATTATATTATTATTATTATAGGGAATCTTGAGTATAAGAAAATTATTCGTTTCTATTTATTAATATAGGATTTATATGGTAAACTAAACAAATGTGTATAATGTTACACTTAATTTTATGCAAATGCATATAATATTGTACATTTTTTTACAAATATATATAATATTGTACACATTTGTTTAGTCCATAGTGTAAATTTTATATTGATAGCACAATATAAACTAATAATTGTCCCTAGAATATATTGTCTTTTGTCCTAGCTAGCTTAGCAGAGGCAGACGGTATACAATAAAATGTACACAAAGAAATGGACATATTTATTTAATTAATTATGTTTAATGAATGCATGTCATCAACTCTTTTTCCTCTTCTAATTAATTACTCAAAAAAATAATCAAAAGAAGATGGAGGTTCATTATTTTTATACTTAGGCAAGCTATTAGCTATATATTAATTAATTTACGTTTCTATAAGGATTTGTTTTCGCTAGTGATCTCCAAAACTCTTTGAACAGTTGTGCTTTGCATGAGCATTATGAGCTCTTTCCAAATATTAGTTAACTAGCTAGATCTGACATAAACATGGTTCATGTAGAAAGTAGTATAAGGGTTTAGGAAGTAGATAAGAGAGTAGGATATATAATATTCTTATCTTCTCCGAAACTATCAATGTATATCTATATTATCATGTGACTGGTACGATATTGCTGGGAATAATTGTTTCTTTCGTACTTTAATAAAGAAGTGTAAAGCAAAGTAGCAAACACACCCGATCGAATATTACTGAGAGTTGTGTCCTACCCAAATTTCTCTTTCTTTAGCAACGTGATTCTTGTCATGGCCTGATCTCGATCACACGCTAAAACGTGTGTCACGTAGACCCTGAGCCCTTTTTTCTTTTTCTGAGATAGAACATGTAGAATCTAAGCTACCACATTTGATTGGGCAGGGTCTGTCTCATAAAGAAATGATTAGTTCGAATCTCTTATTTTCTCTCTCTTTTTATCCAAAACAAACTTATTTAGAAAACACTTCTGCCATCTTTTGCCATCTTTTACTTGAACTCATCCAATATATATACTTGAATAGATCAAGATTTGTTTGTCGTATAGGTATTCCAAGCCATCACAACTGATTTTTTGGCAAGTTTATTACAAGAATTTGACCTTGAGGGGGGAAAAAATTATGACTTTCTTTCTCAGACATACACAGGCTACATGAGTCAATATATTGGGAAAATAAAAGGCCAGCCATTGTGAATATTATTATGTGATATTTTAATACAGAAAAACCTAAAAAAAGAGATAACATATTGGTTATATTGTTTTTACGTATTACGTTTTTTTACAAATGAAAATCTGTTTTCCAAGTTCTTTTTAATATGTTTAAAATTTTACTTAAGATTCAAAATGATTTTTGGTAGCTAGACAGAACCCAAGTAAAACTTACATAATTTATGTTATTTTGGTTAATATATATTTGTAAAATGTTCAAATTTTAATAATAACTTTAAAATTATATCAAGAACATCTTTGCACTTTGACATTTTAAAATATAATTTAAAATTAATATCAAAAGATAGAATATGTTTATGTAATCGTCCCATAATTAATTTATTTACACAAACTATTATGAAGAAGAATTAATTATTAAGTAATATGGAATTTGGCATCTATGATCAATTTTTTATCACTCCTGAAAGAAAAGAGTGCTACATTTATTTTTTTTTAAATTAATACTCTTTCTTCCTTCTTCTTTTTTATTTTATTTTATTTATTATTTCTTTTATGTTATTTTTTTCGAAAATCATACTCTTACATCCTTTTTTTTCTTTCTTCTCCTATTCTCATTTTCTATTTATAGATCCAGAAGCATAAAATAGGAAATTTGTTTTTTCCTTCTATTTTTTATTTTCTATGAAGTTTGAAGTGTGAAATGTATAATAATTGATTAGTTATAATATTTAAAAAAAAATACATAAAGGAAATCAATTATAAATATATAATTCATTCTCAAAAAAACATTATAAATATATAATTTGATAGTTACAAAATGGGGAGGGAGAATTTAAATTTTGGATATTTCCTTTACAAACTTCCAAAAGTATTAACCGATTAAGTTACAAGGCTTTTAATATATTTGATAGTTTTTAGACCCCTTAAAACACAATTGGATTAACCTAGTTAATTAGCGAAGTTGTTACTTAGTCCAAATTCCAAGTCTAGGTTATCACAATCAAACAATCATATCATGCAAGACAGCGAAAATATAAATAAAACAATGATATGATCACCCAAGAAACCAAACCGGTAAAAACCTGAGGAGGATTTAACCTAACTATCCTCAAGGTAAACCTGAATCCACTATCTTGAAAGAATCGAAGTTCATACAATAAGACTTACAAGCCCCTACGCTCGACTTCTTATTGCTACCCACCAGTAGAACTTACTGACACGACCACGTGCAAGCTCCGAGACCACGGATTCTTTCTTTCTTGGATTCTCCAGCAAATACAAGCACACCTGCTTGTGTTTCTTTAAGCTCTTATGGCAGCAACTGAATGATCATCAAGTTCTTGAAGAAAACTCCTCCTTGATAATCCTAAGCTTGTATAAAGGAAAGCTCCTCAAGGATCTCACACGAGATTCACACAAACAACAATATGAGCAACCTCTAAAACGTGGCTAGGATTTGCCTTATATACCTAGGGCAAAACATAAAACCCTAAAACGTTTTAATGAGTTAGGGTTGAGTTGGAATTCTGCAGAAAACGCATTTTGCCCGAGATTTGATCGATCGAGCCAGGCCGAAAGTCACTAATACTTTTGCAACCACTCGATTCCAACTTTACATAAAAGACACAACTTTGAGCAAATCTAAACAAGACTAAACAACCTGTTTTGATCATAGTTTGCCAACAATACAAATTAGAATTTTAAATACATTAATTCTAAGTCTTTAGAACCTAACAATATTGTTGTGTTTCTCTGTGCCCATTATGTAACATAAAGACATTGCTAATCTAGAATTATGGAAAGGGAAGACTCCCTTAATTAATCATACATAAACGCTGAAGTTCACAGAAATATTAATTTATATATGTTCTGCTTCAAAAATACAAATCATTCATTTATTTCATAAAGCACAAATACATGTACGTGTACATATATTGATAGCAATCTTATTGTATTATTTCCCACCTAATATTGTAGGAACTGTCTATGATTTGGGTTTATATAAGCCCCACTGATCATCACTCTTTATTTAATTTCGACACTCATTCGTGCTCTACTTACTCTAATAAGTGAAATACAAACCACAAACGATAATAGAGTCTATATGTTTTATCAACTTGAAGAAGCTGCAGGGGGAGGAGTTACAGGAACTTCTTTGATGATTGCGTTGTGAATTTTGAGACCTCCCTTCCATTTCCCACTCCAGACTTCATACATACCGAAGTAGATCTTGTTGTCAGTATTATTGGCATTATCATCAACTTTGATATCAAGAGTTTCAAGAGGAATCTGAAAATTCCCTGTCTTGGGATTCTCCAATGATGATCTTTTCCAAGAGTATTTTCCCCTTTTTCCTACCTTGGCCATCACGTAAACATGGCATCCATTCCATCCAAATGCATCTGGTGTCAATGATACTTCAAACCCTATTTCATACTTCTTGCCTTTTACTCCCTCGAATGTACCAGTTACCTCCAGCCAAGACACTTGTATCAATTCTGCAGGACTACCATTATTGCTACAAAACAAAACAATACCAGAAAAGATAAAATTAATTAATTAATTAAATGCATTGATATAACTGTCATACTTCTTATTATGGGGATTGAATTGGATAACCATGTATTGTGTTCGCACGCATGTTCCAAATTATACATAAGACGTTTACTAGATTGATCAGACTAAGAATATATAAACAATTAAACTCTAATTGTATTCTGACTTGGAATTTCCAAATCATGGCTCGTGACAATAATAAATACTAAAGCAAAAGTACAAGCTTTCTTTTTACTTTGTTCTACTTTTTTTTCCCCTCTTTGATTCTTATAAGCAACATCTAGATTTGAACCCTAGTGCTTAACTTCAAAACAAAAGCCTCGTCCTTATGTGTGTACAAATATTGACACTAAACATGAGTGTTTTTAGAAAGGAAAGGGAAAAAAAATGACATGAATATAAAATTTTAAAACTTACTCTACTGGTAAGCGCCAGTATCGACTGTCATTGCCCCATATGATATTGAGTTTTTTTGGAGGATATTTAATTGTGAAGAGGCCATTTTCTGTGGGGGTCTGTACGTGTAAAAACATTGTCTTAGTAAGATATATAAATCTGGAACAATTAAAAGCATACATATGCCCAAAAAAAAAAAATTTTGAGAAGAGAGTACATGTACAAAATACAAACATATCATGTTGTAGTAAACATTTAACAAAGGCCTTAAATATAATATCTTAGGTTAATCAGGATAAAAAACCTTAAATATGTAAAACGAAACAGAACAAAAGGATTGTTTACATTGCATAAAAAAAAAAAAAAAAAAAAAAAAAAAAAAAAAAAAAACCGGAGAAGGTATTTATTTAATGCAACCACAACATGTAGAGCACGTTTATTATTTGATTTATTATCAAGTATTAAAGGCACAATTGTCTTTAAATAAAGGAGTAAAAGAAAAGGAAACTTGCAATTGCGAATAGCCCCACCCCTTCAATTATATATATAAATAAAGAGGGTAAACAAGTTTTAAATTTCACTTAAATTAGGGAAGTAAAGTCATTTATTTTTACTTATATTTATATGGTGAAATATGTCGTAAATGGGAGAAATTATTAGGTTCATTAGGAGGATTGCTAACGTGGTACTTCTAACTAATGAGACAAAGTCATCTATGCAAATGTGTGAGTGAGCTTCTTAATCAGCACAATGAATAGAAAATAAAAATTACTAGATGATGTTTCATTTACATAAATAACAACATTTTATTAGTTCGGAGATTAAGGAGAACCACGTTAGCAGTCCTCCTAATGAACCTAATAATTTCCCTGTAAGTGGACAAAAGGGTAATATTTATTATCCTGTAATTAAAATAAACATTGATATACCATTTGCATTCAGTATTTATCATATAAAAGAAATTTAACATCATGGCTAAATTTTATATTAATTTGATGTCATTTACTATCCAATCTATAAAATGGCATATTTTTATATAATTTTAGAAAAAAAAACTTTAAATTCTTTTTTTTTTCTTTAAACTTTAAAAACTTTAAATTCAAATATAGATAAGATTGTTTAAATTCTCTAATTATCTTGATATATTGCAAACATAAGGGGGTACGAAGAGACAATGTAATCTAATGATTAATTTTTTTAAATACTCATCCAACAATTTTTTTTTTTTTTTTTTTTTGGAAAGAAAATACTCATCCAACAATAAGTTATTGAATTGAAAAGAATCATTAAAAGTTATAATAAATGTAAGTATATAACAAGAATATTCTAACATGCACGTGCACACATATTTGTTTAATAGGTAAAATTTAGGTATAATTCCTTAAGTACAATACATTAGATTTCTCAATTAAAATCAAACACAGTTACATTGAATTTATTTGTTCTAAGAAATGACAACAATATTTTTTATGTTTTATTATACAAGTGTTGCAATCTGACTTTAGATTCTTTATTTATAGAAAGAGAAGATGTAATAATTTAATGCAAAAACTATTTGCATTATGTGAGAATCCATGAATACAATGAGCTGGTTTCCAAGAATAAGAGCTTGTGGGGTGTGGGAGTAAAGGCCAGGATTCAAGTCTCCAGAAGGGAGCTTCACACACATATACACTTAAATTAGACTAGAGTAGAATTTCTATTTTGTATTAAAAAAATTTAAAAAAAGTATGCGAGAGTTTATAACATAATAAATAATGCTTACCTTTATTTCTTGCACGGTGGTAAGTGCATCCCAATGAGGTTTGTTTGTACTTGCAGCCATTTGGATATATATCAAAGTAGTAGCTAATGTGAGTTTCTTTGTTCTTTTTCTTCTTTTCTTCTTCTTCTTCTTATAGCTTTGTCTAGCGAATGGAGGTTGAGGAGTTATGAAACCCCTAGTGAGCCTTTTATATAATAAGGAAGACGAAGAATATGCCTGCTTAAGTAATAAAGATTACCTTATTGCCTTCCACAAGTAAAGTGAATGGGAAAATATTTGAAAAGCAAAGGAATCCAGTGAATGTGATTACATGAAGGTGCCTTAGCTGCATAAAAAGAGAATATGTTCTGATTATTAGCACAAGTCATTCCAACCATAAGAAATAAGGAAGGAGAGAGAAGAATAAAAAAGTAATTCAAAAGTGAATATATATATATATATATATATAATGACGTGTTACATTTAGTATAATTTGTGATTAATACTACACTATTCAATATTTTTTTATTCACTAAATATCTTATCAAACCCAATGTTGGATAGTATGTTATCTTGCCCCGTTATACTTGTCAGATATCAAAATATTGGAGATTAAAAACTATTGCATCGGTAAATTAGACAAAATTTTAGAGGTTTATTATTTAATATATTATGAGTCTTCATGGATGGAATAATAAATAACTCAATTTAAATGATTAGCGGAAAAAAAAAAAAAGAATAGCTAACAAAAGGATTGAATTAAAGTTAATTTAATATAAAATTATTAAATTGTGTAACTTCCATATTTAGTATATCTTGAGCCAAGCACATACAAACTTTTTAAGGATTTTTATTATTAAAAAAAGTAGATAGTGGGTGAGGGTGATGTAAGGTTCAAACCACAAACATGAAATATTACAAACAATATTATTATTACTAAGCAATTACTAGAGACCGTGCCATTTGAAGCCCTATAAATTTTTTTTTTTTGCCTCCCTAAAATAAAATTTTGAACACCTTAATCCTAATTTTTTTTTTTTTTTTTTTAAGTCTAGTTGAAATAGGCTTGAATATGATTCTCTTAGCAATATCTTGGCCTTTATAAAATTTATAAAAAATAAAAAAATAAAATAAAAAAAAACCAACAACAAACCAATTTGATCTAAGCTTTGAGAAAATAATAATAATAATAATAAGCCCAGATATTTGTTAATCTTAAAACTTAGAAAAAAAACCATTTAAATCATAACAAATTTGAAATAAATAAATCAAGTGGAAGATCAGTGGATGAATGATTGTTTGACTGTGTACATTGAAAGAAATATAGCTCATAAGATTGATAATGAAAATATCATGCAACGATTTCAAAATATGAAACCTTGCTTATAAAAAACAATTGTAAAACTTCATATATTTGAGTTTTTTTTTTTTTTTTTGGTGATGTCAACATATTTAAGTATTTTTTTTTTTTATAGATTTAGTATAATTTATGTTTCTTATTAGCCCCTCTAGAAAATAATTCGAGAGCTGTGGGTGGCTATAACCCAAAACTTTTATGAATGAGTTTTTTAAGCTATAAACATGTGTGTGTATATATAAACAAATAAGTTTTCCTTGGTGAGGTGTAATCTTCAGCCAATTGTGCTAGGCCATGGAATAAAAGTGGGTAAATATTAGAACACGTAAAGAACTAGTTCTTTGTCGTTGGTTTCCACTTAAGTTGCATTGTGGAATCCAATCTTTTTTCACTTTTTTCTTTCCCAGAATAAAAGAAAAATACTTTTCCTCTTTTCATCTCTGTGTGCGATGCCTTCTCAATTTGGTCGCGATATAGCAAATAAGACAGCCACCCTTGTCTTGTTACGGAATATAGATCTACAAGTTGTCTTCAACAATGTTCCCAAAAAATATAAAAAGGTGGTGGAGATATAAAATAAATAAAATACTCTATTATCTAAAAGAAAAGAGAATAATTACTTTACTGGTTATTGACCTTTCATTAAGGAAGGAAATATGCCGTACACTTGTGTGGCAAACATGTTTTTCATGCCCATTCAAATATACGATTTCTGGTAATATTATTAAATATTTAGGTTAGGTACGTATTTTATTGTAAGTTTCAGTTAGCTCAACTGGTAAAGTCTCTGATAGTTGAATAAGAGATCTAGAGTTCAATCTCCGCCACACCAAAAACCGAGTATGTAAATTATTGTAAATCAATCACAAGTTAAACACTTAAGCAAGTTATAGAATTATATCTATATTTAATTTCAAAAGCAAGGGTAAAGATGATATATATAATTTCATATTGTTGCCACTGCCACCGTTGTCATTGCCACCACCCACTGATGTCACACACTTTCAAAACTTTAAAATTAAATTCCATTCCATTCTTTCAAAAGCTTTCTAATTCAAATCATATAAAGTCATTAACCAAAAATGCGATGTGGCTTAGAGTAACGTAATGTTTGTATATAATAGACACACACACACACACACATATATATATATATATATATATATATATATATTCATTGGGTGTAGTCTTTTAACTTTCTATTTGAGATTTAAGTGTATGTTTAATCATATTATGCATTTGAGGTGAAAAAAAAAATTCAAATTAAACGTAGTGAGAATAGAGAACAAGGGAAATCAAAAATTAAAAAGAAAAAGGTAAGTCTTGATAAAGTGCCAAAAAAAAAAAAAAAAATGAAAATGTGAGTGATTGAAGGAATAGAGGAGAGTTGGAGCAATTCAATTTTCTAAATATTGAGTTTGAAAACCAATGGGGAGTTGTCCTATTTTGTAGGCTATGTTTTAGGTGGGAGTTAGAATTTAGGAGTTTTTAAATTAACAATTTTACATATATAACCTTATTATTTAAGCTTTACAAACTGGTAAATTTGAGGGTATTTTGAGCATCAAAATTGAGGATCTCAAACAAAGGAAGCCCCTTAAGTAGTAGTAGTGTGTGTGTCTATATATATATATATATATATATATATATATATATATATGTTAAAATAATTTAGAGTTTTTCCCCCCATTTTTGACAAGGATATCTTAAACCCTACAGAACCCATTACCTAGAAGATGATCTCAAATTCAAATCCAGTACTGTACCTTAATAAGAATAACACCAATTAATTGACATACGTCACATACCTAAATTTAAACTTCTTTTTCCCTTTTACAAGAATTTTAAACCTTATCTTAAAGTTAGGCACTTCAGGTCAATCCAACTAGCCACTACTTTGCACTCATGACGGCCTAAAAGCTGAATGGAAAGGGTTTTATTCCCATTCCTCTCTATCTCTTTCGGCCAAGCATACTAGAGATTCAGCAGCTCAGAGAATTAAGTGTGGAATCTAATTTTATGTCACTAACTTCATATTCTCCTCTATCCCCATCCTGTTATGTTTATTTTGGGATGTACTAAGAGAAATGATATGTGCACAACATTTTTACAATATTTTTACAATAAATCCTAAGTAACAAGTTGTTACTGGTTGTTATTGTTGGGGCAAAAAAATAATCTTAGTGTTAGGTTCAAATTTGAACCAATAACAACTAACCACCTATGATTTGTTGTAAAAATGTTGTGAAAATATTGTAGACGTAGCACCTCTCATGTACTAATTAATGATGAGTTGGGGAACAAAAGGAAAAACCAAAAACAAAAACAAATTTTTTTAATAATAATGCTCATAAATCACTGAAGTCGACGGAAAGTGAGTCCAGACAAAGAAATATTGCAAACTTACGAAGAATTTAAACCAAAGAACACAATTATCAATATTCAGCATGCCCCTTGCCCAAGGGCACCCCCATCCACAACGGATAGGTAGCCCACGTCTCAAAAAAAAAATTAAACCAAAGAACACATTTCTATGAGCTATGAACATTTGGATTACCAAAGGGAAAATAAAAACGAAAAGAACAGAACAGTAGGTCAAACACCTATTTAGATTCAAAACCAATTCCAAATTGGAATATGTTAAAAGCTTTAGAGAACCAAAAAAATGAAAATATGCATATGTCCGGTGAAAAAAATGAATGAGCTATCAAAATTCAAAGCCGAACACGTATTCAATTCCTAACCACTTGAAGCATTTCCACCCACTTTTTGTGTGATTGATTCGTGCCGCACCACCGGCAAAATCAGTCTGGGACCGAAAAGCACCTCCTCGCACAGCCTTCTATCGATCCAACCAATTTGCTTTTCAAAAACCCATCTTCTGGGTCCACTATAAGACAGTATAAACAAAAGTGACTTGCATGGGTTTAGATTTTACAAGTTGGGATTCAAATGGCAATGGCAAGGTCCCTTTCCATTTGGATGGTCATATGAACGATATAATTGTTCACCATGCATGCATATGGACCATCCCCGGATGTGAAATCTAACTCAAACGCACAAATGATCTAATAGGACCCTTTTTGTTGTTCTCTCACTTGAGGATAATCCGAAGCCATTCAAAATTTGTAGCAAATCAATAGCACATAGCCAAGTACTTGGAAGTAAATGTTTAACATATGTTTTCTTGCCAACCATTTAATTAGGACCAAGCCTTGAACCAGCTGTATAATGAACTCAATGTATAAATGGTGAAATTCCAGGAATGACAAGCAGCAATTTCTACATATGGTGGAAGTATAGAGAAAGCTACACTGGTACAATACATAACCAAAATTAACTGGAAAAGTTAACTTTTGGATTAATGAATGAGTGAACAAAAATTTTCAGAGACAGTCAAGGAAGAGGAAATTGAACATTTACGTTCAGTTCTCAAGCAAACAAAAATGCTTTCCACTTATGAGAAGCATACTAATATACATACACTATCAACTCTTTCCAAGGTTCAAGCACTTGACACAAAATTTGATGCCTTCCCTCCATGTCTCAAGCACCCCCGAATCAAGTGTCACTGATAAAGTATACACATCCAAGTCTTTATACAAGGTTCAACCACCTAACACAAAATATGGTGTCTTCCCCTCCTGTCTCAATCCCCCAAATCAAGTTTAAGTATGAATGAACTTCAAACAACAATAATAATTATGCAGGAGCCAACCCTGACATTTTTTCTCAATATGTTTGGAGGTAGAGGCATCACCAATCAACTTGCTGGAAAGTGGAAACAATACTGTGAGGACTATCCCAAGATTGATAACCTGAATCCTGATGGAAGCCTACAGGCTTTAAGTTAGTAGAAGGTGATCATCACTTAAAACCTTGATTTTTATAGAGGACAAAGCAAATTCTTAGAGCTGGGAATACAATCCTATGTCCTTCCTGTAGTGTTTAACTGACAGAGGCCCATTTGAAGGTCCAACATCCATGCTATTTTGCATGTATGAGATCAAGGTTGAGGTACTCCCAAGTAAAATTTTGCCAGCTCTTTGAAAGCCAGTTAATCAACCCAAGTTTGGACTGGACCTATATTTTCTTTTGAAATTTCGCACTAAGAACAACTTCTACCATCTATTATTGATTAAAAAGATATTTGGGTGCATCTCAAATGGTTATATAGTTTCTTTTCATAGAATGTGAGGACAAGGCTTAGCTTGATCCTATTAGAAGTTTTTTTTTTTAACATACTGTTGGGTGTGAGTCTTTAGATCTTTGGAAGAATCATTTAAATCTTTTAGGCAGAATGGCAAATCAGAAATTCACCAGTCATAAACTCACAGGCCCAATCCAGAGAGGAGAAAGTAGAGGGGAGGTTTGAGAAAAATTTTGCTACAGGCACATATTTTGGAGCATCATATTATTTTTTCTTGAAAACTGCAAAATCTTTTATGGAGAAAATGCTAGTGAAAGACTTAATTGGGGCTTTCTTTTGGAATGAAAATGATGAGCTATAAACCCTATACCAATTGGAAACTTGTTAGATTGAAACCTATGAAGATAAACATGGCAAATTTACTTCATGCACAAACACATAGACATCTCAATACACATTGAGCAGGTATATGGATAGACAATAGACAGAGATTGACAGAAAAAGAGGCAGATAGATTTAGAGAGATGAGTAATTACTTAATTTCAATAGAAGAAACTGCTTTAGAATAAGTATTACACAAACAGTGGCTGAAGATGACAAAACACTCCCTGCAATTATCATTCAATCCATTTTCTTGAGAGCCATAGATGCAGAAACCAAATCTTCAGCAGTCACTGGCTTGTGCAGCTGCATTCATGCACAAAATTTTAAGTAAGGTGGCTGGAAGAGCCTGTGAAACCATTTTACTCGATTAATGTCAACTAAAGTTAATGGCATTAACTATTTAACCACAAAATAATCACAGAAGGTAGGAGAAGATTCATAAAATTCATGGAATTATTAATTTAAGAGATTGTAGAATTGTATCTTATACACAGACATCTGCATAAATTCCTAGTTAAGAACATTTAGGAATTCAATCAACTGCAGACAAATTAATTCCAGCTTGATATGAGACAGCTGTCACAAAAAAATGTTTCCCAAACACACTTATGTGAATTTAACTGAGATAACCCTGACCTATTTCCAACCTAAACTAACAGCAAAAATTATGAATATGATTTAGCTGATGACCTCAACTTGACAGAAATAATAACCAGACCCTTACTATCATTCTCTACCTAGGAACAGAATTAACATATCACTCAAATAATCCAATTAACTTATCAGTTCACAACTTATTTAGCCCAGCTCAAAATTTTATTGCAAGATTAAAATGGCAGTCAAAATTGACCCAAGTATCATATTTGTTCCCACAGATATAAACTTCAAGCTTGTTTAGTTAGCATATATGAAGAATTTTTGTTCATAAGCACAACTGTTTTCTGTGTCAAATATGTCTCATTTTTCATACAACACTCAAATAACAGTACACGACACACGGAATTATTTTTGCAACAAGTCTAGGGACAACATTTTCCGCCACTATTGACATTGTCTATTGTGATTGGTGCATGACAAAAGTGATATCATTGGTGGACCCATGTGAAGGTGGTGTTACTTCAATCACAACTCACCACCTTAACAATTTGTGAAAAAAAATTGTGTCCTTGGCATTGCTCTTGTTTGTGTACCAAGTTTTGTGTTTCTGAACAACAGTGATGAAGCAGAAACTTACCGCTTCGGCAACAGAGAGCCAGTGAAAAGAACGGGAAAAAGCATCATCATGTGAAGGGAGGGTGTCATGATTCCAATATGTTAGATTTTGAAATTTTGCCTTCACCTCCCAGCAGCTTGAGTTTTTCTCTTCAGACATATCAGAAGCTTTTCTCTTGACAAAACTCTTCTTTCCTATGACAAAGCCTGCAGAAGACTAACTAATTAGACAAGAGGAACTCTTTTATAAAGAACAATGTAAAATCCAATATAACTTAGGAGGGCCATCAAAGACAGCAAAAACAGGTAGGGGAGTTAGAGCAAACCAGGTAAATTAATCATATAAACCAAGCCAAGCAAAACAAATCTTAAAAAACTGATGTAAATTTTACGTAATCTACTTCGGAGCTACACCAAGGGTAAGAAGCTTAGTGAGGCAAGAGCTTTGACTAGGCTAAGGTGTGAAGAGACGATACAATACAAGCTACCACATAGGATAGATTGATGGGAGTATAGCAATAACTAATTGTAAATTTTATTGAGAGTCTAGCTTTATAACTATGTTATTAAATTGTAATTCTCCATATTGGCGAGTCATCATCAGAATTTCTTTTACCCTTGTTCTACTTAATATAACCGTATAATGTGAAGCCTAAATGTAACAGCAAAGCAGCTTATCCTCTAAAATGTTGAGTGAAAATGAGTAAACAGCATGTCAGTGTCAAGGGTGCAACGAAATGAGCCGCTGTCCCTGGAAAGGTCCAAACTGTTTATCTTGTGCAATATGGAGTGGGGCAATCATAGAAGAGAAGAGGGTGTCAACACTGAACAGTGTAGGCATTAGTTCGAGACAAGATGGCAAATGGCAAATGCTTTTTTTTTTTTTGGAGGTATATGATATTCTAGTATTAGTCACAGTTATAGAGTTTTTCAAAGGAAAAGGCCTCTTTAAAGATATCAATGCCCTAATCCTAGTCAAATCCCAAGTCCAATCTTACTTGGTGCGCAAGTAAATAAATCCTAATACTATTTGTATCACAAGTCTGAGGATGGGTTTTGGGGCGAGGTGGGGAGATGGATTAGGGCCTGTATTTCTACAGTTAGATTCTCAGTACTGGTGAACGGGTCTCCTGTGGGTTTTTTTGGTAGTTCTCGTGGTATTGGCCAAGGGGATCCCCTATCTCCATTGTTATTTCTCTTGATTATGGAGGTGTTGAGCAGGTTTTTGAAGAGAACAGAAGATGGTGGTTTTCTTTGTGGTTTTCAAGCAAGATCTCATAGACAAGGAGGTTTGAAAATTTCTCATCTTCTTTTTGTTGATGACATTATTTTGTTTTGTGATGCTTCTAGAGAACAGTTATTATACATTTGGATGGTATTAGTTTTTTTGAAGCTATTACGGGCTTGAGAGTCAATGGTGGTAAGAGTGAGATTGTGCCGGTGGGTGATGTTGGGAATTTGAATGTCTTGGTCCGTGTTTTATGCTGCAGGGTGGGTAACTTGCCCATGACTTATTTGGGCATGCCGCTTGGGGCTCATTATAAGGATTCATCAATATGGAACCCAATTATAGAAAAGATGGAAAGATAGCTCTCTGGCTGGAAACGACTATATCTCTTAAAAGGTGGCAGACTTACTTTATTAAAGAGTATCCTCTCTAGTCTTCCCACCTATTTTTTATCCTTGTTTACTATTCCCCAAGCGGTGGCAGCTAGACTAGAAAGGATTTAGAGGAATTTCCTTTGGAGAGCCTCCGAGGATGTTTTTAAATATCCGTTGGTTGCTTGGGAGAAGGTTTGTTTGCCTGTGGAGGATGGTGGTTTGGGGATCTGGAGGGTTGGGTTGTTTAACCAAGCTTTGCTTGGTAAGTGGTTATGGCGTTTTGGGAAGGAAAGTAACAGGTTATGGCGTCAAGTTATTGCAACCAAGTATGGTGAGGCTAGAGGAGGCTGGTGCACTAGAATTGTAAGAGGTACTCATTGGTGTGGGATGTGGAAGAGCATTAGAGAAGGAGCAGAGAAGTTCTTTGGACAGGTAGTGTATAATGTGGGGGAGGGTCATCATATTAGTTTCTAGCATGATCCTTGGTGTGGGATTACTCCTTTAAAGGACCTTTTTCCTGATTTGTTTACCCATCTTGGTCTAAAGAGGCTTGGATTTTTGACCTCATTGTATCTGCCTCAGAAGAGGGAAGTAGGAGCTGGAATTTTCAATTCTGTCGAGCTCCAGAGGATTGGGGGCAGGAAAATGTTTATTCTTTCATTGAGTTTCTGTATTCCTCTATGCCGAGGGGAGAGGGGGATGATACTTTGACTTGGAAGTTGACTAAGAAGGGGGTGTTTGATGTGTGCTCTTACTATAAGTTGTTGTCTGGTCCTCTCAATGAGGTTTTTCCTTGGGAGTGTATTTGGTGTGCAAAGGTGCCTAAACGGGTGTCTTTCTTTTTATGGACAGCAACTAGGGATGGGATATTCACTATTGATAATCTAATTAAGAGAGTTCAGTCCTTGGTTAACAGGTGTTGTTTATGTTGTTGCGATTGGGAAACTGTGGATCATCTTTTACTACACTGTAAGTTTTCACATGCATTATGGAGTGCAATTTTCGAGGTATTTGAGATCCATTGGGTATTACTGAAGACAGTTAGCTCTCTCCTCTTTGCTTGGAGAAACTGGTTTGGAAAGCATCTGTCAACCATATGGAATATGGTCCCAGCATGTTTAATGTGGCTGGTTTGGACGGAACGTAATACACGCATCTTTGAAGACAATGAGAGAACCTTAGATCTTTTAAAAGCTCTTCTCTTCAGTACTTTGTTTCAGTGGGCGCGTGTTTGGGGTTTTACGAATTGTATTTCCATTTCTGAATTCTTACACTATTAGATTAAGTTTTTGAACCTGCTGTATTTTTTCTTGATCAAAATGTTCACCATCGTGAACATGATGCGCAGCATTTTTGAATAAAAGTTTTATTACCTATCAAAAAAAGGATTTAGCCTAATATAAATACCCATTAATGGATTCATTGTTATACACAAAGCTTAATGGTAAAGACGTAGGATGAACATGTCAATTCCCTCCTTTACATTAATTGATTTTCTTCAATTTCTATCTTCACATGGTATTAGTAGGCCCAAATTAGAGGCTTACTGTGGGTGGAGTCATTGATGATGATGACTGAGGCATTATTACCATAAGGAATTAAGTAAATATATATGATGAAATGAGTGTAATGCATAAAGTCTATTTGGGCACACAAGTCATTAGGAAAAGACAAAGGGTTTTATGTAGACGATTTATAAGACTATTCACACATATTATAATATTTAAACAATTTACATGATTCAATAATAAAAAAGAGCCACTCCTAACTAAAAGTAGACCTGAATGGTCTTTTTTAACCCGACACGTAATGGGTTGGATGAAGTTTCCTTCAAATCGGTTTGGAGTTAAAAATTGTATATATTAAATAAATAAATTTAAAAAAAAAAAAAAGAAAAAAAAAGAAAGAGGGAGTACTAACCAGAATAGGGGTGTGGAATTGGAAGAGTAGTTCCGAGCAAGTTTCTTCCTCGGAAAAAGGACTCTTGAATCCCGGTGGTGGGTGTGGGCTTTGGTTTGAAATATTGGGAAACGGAGGAAGGCCCATTGTACTTGACGGAGCACGGCAGCTGATGGACCTTACCGCTCAGATCCTCAATCTTCAACCCTTCTTCTTCTTCTTCTTTCACACTCAGATTGATCTCCGTTTCCGTTTCCATTTCCATTTCCATTTTGCCTCAACTCTTTCACTTCTCTTCTTCTGCCCTTTCCTCTAATCCCGATATTTATTTTCCCGCGCTATTCCATACTTTACTTTCTAAGCGGGAGACAGGGTCGGCTCTCACCCTATCTTCTCTCCAAAATAAGCTTCTAATAAGCAATAAAGTGTTATTTAATATTTACTCTGATATGGTGTTAGGAACCATGTAACGGCACAAAATTAATGGGTTCAGTTAGCTAATTGTATAAGAGATTTTGTGTTCAATTCTCACTTACACAAAAAATTAATTAGTATCTTAACCTGACGATAAATAATTATCATCAAAATCGGATTCCATAGGTTGAAACTCTTTAAAAAAAAAACACAAAATTTAATTCAAAGCAAAAAGATAAATAATATTTTTTTTCTAGAAAACATAAGAAATTTATTTTTATTTTGGGTAATTATACTTCACTCCTTTGAAGTTTTAGAAAATAATACTCCACTCTATTTGTAGGGTTAAGGGCTCAAATCCTACAATGGGCCTTGAGCCCTGTCCGAGAGCATGGTCAGTCCGAGGAGGAGCAAATGGTAATGAATGGTTCCAGCTTAGAATTTGACGAGTAAGGTACCAATGAGAAGTCAGTCCGATGAGGAATAACTTTTCGGATATGATAAGTACAACTCAAGTATGTGTCCCTGCAATCAAGGAAATCTTCTAGGAAAATCCAGTGATAAGGACACGCATCATAGGCGTACAAGGATGATGGGAACCCAAAAATATCCAAGGGAAAACTGCTACCACCGCATTAAATGCACTACAGCTACCTTTCTGGCCGCATTTATGTGGAGAAGACCCCTGAACAGTGTTGTCTTGGCTACCGCAACTCATAGAAAGCCAGAAGGGATGTCTGATGGGACAAGTACTCAAGTATTAGTCTGGATGATTAATAAGTGTAGGAGGAGGATGGTCCAAAGGGAACTATATAATGGGAGAGATCCTCTATGAGAAGGGAGAGGAAAAAAGAGAGAGAGAACACTGTAGCAACATAAACTGTCTCTGTACCCAACTGTGATCAATCCATCTAATTGTTAACCTCCTCGAACTGAAAATCCATTGATATCAATATCTTTTATTCGTGCTTGATTGTCATTTAATCTGATACTAGCCGTTACCCACTCTTTACAAATTTATTGTATTGGGCTCATTGGGCCGAGATCCTATACATTTTGGGTTTGGGCCACAAATTGGGACCCCACAATTGGCGCCGTCTGTGGGAAGAACTTGTGCATCAGTGAGTGCAACGGTTAAACATGGTGGAATCAGGTCCACACCAAGCAGGTCCTGCAGATTCTCAACAGCTGGACAATTTTCTTAACCTTGAACGGGAAAGGGACCGGGAGAGATATCGATAGGGCAGTGTGCGTACTACCCATACGAGCAGAAGCTATTCTAGGGTGGGAAGTCACGTGTCCCAAAGGCAAGACGGTAATAAAGCCTTACAGAAGGAGATTGACGATTTGAAAAAGAAACTACGTCGTGCGCAACGGAAGCGATCCCCTTCCAGTTCTGATACGTCCTCCAATGATGAAGGGGACGACAATTATAGGCAAAAGTCAAGAACCCCACCAAGCGAAACCTTTTCTTATGAAGAAGAACGCCATTATAAACGCAGACACAAAAACCCGTCTCGTAAAGGCTTAGGAAACGACGACATGAGCAAGGCCTTGGATCGGATCTCTAAATCACCCTTCACATGCAAGATAGAAGGGGCTAAGCTCCCTCGGCAATTCCATCAACCTACATTCACCATGTATAATGGTCGAACTGACCCCGTAGAACATGTAAGCCAGTTTAATCAGAGGATAGCCGTCCATTCCAAAGATGAGGCTTTGATGTGCAAGGTATTTTCGTCCAGCTTAGGGCCAGCAGCGATGAGATGGTTTGATGGCTTGAGGCCAAACTCCATAGGTTCCTTTAAGCAGCTCACCCAGGCCTTTGGCTCTTGCTTTATCACGTGTAGCAGGGCCCCTCGGCCCTTGGATTCTCTACTGTTTTTATCCATGCGAGAAAGGGAGACCCTAAAAGCATACTCGGACAGATACTGGGAGATATACAACGAGATAAAGGGTAACTTTGATGACGTCACCATCAACACCTTCAAAAGTGGCCTCCCAGCCGAGCATGGTTTAAGAAAGTCCCTAACAGGAAAACCTGTCACCAACCTGCACCAACTCATGGACCGGATCGACAAGTATAAAAGGGTTGAAGAAGACCAGCAACTGGATAAAGGTAAAGCGAAGGTTATCCCTCAAGAGGGGAGGGATTTCAGGTCGGACCGATTCAATAACAACCGAGCTCGGAGAGATTTTGCTGGACAATCAAGGTCTGCCAACACCCAGGTGATTAATACCGTGTTCCGAAAGCCAGTGCACCAGGTACTAGAAAAGATTAAGAACGAGCCATTCTTCAGATGGCCCAATAAGATGGCGGGAAATCCCATGAGGCATAATCAGTGCCTTTATTGCCACTACCACCAGGACCAAGGACACACTACCGAGAACTGCAGAAACTTGTGGAACCATTTGGACCAGTTGGTCCAAGAAGGGAAGTTGAAGCAACTCTTGCATCACTCCAGCGGCCAAGGGAGCCAAAAAAATCTAGAACCCCGGAGAAATGCTCCTTCGAGACCTTCTTTAGGCACGATAAACGTCATCTTCTCTGCCCTAGGGAGGACTGGTTCTTGTCCATCCAGAGTAATGTATGTAGCTCGATTGGCCGCCGAGGGTGCTAGTCCGACACCAAAGAGGACCAGATTGAATATCCAACCGGCACTAAGCTTTTCGGAGGAGGATAAGATTGGGACCATACAACCCCATGATGACGCTTTGCTAGTCACGCTCAGAATCGGGGAATACGACGTAAAGAGGGTCATGGTAGACGATGGCAGTGGCGCTGAGATCATGTATCCCGACCTATACAAGGGGCTAAACTTGAGACCCGAGGACCTGAAGGCCTATGATTCTCCTTTGTTAACCTTCAATAGGCAGGTTGTCATTCCAAAGGGCTAGATCAGATTACCCGTGTAGGCTGGTCCGAAAATAGTAGAGGTGAACTTCATCGTGGTGGACTCTTATTCCCCCTACACGGCCATTGTGGGCAGGCCTTGGCTCCATGCCCTAGGAGCCGTCTCTTCCACTCTGCATCAAAAGGTGAAATATTCGTCGAACGGCCAAGTTAGAGAGATTGTGGGAAATCAATCCACGGCCAAGCAATGCCTGGTGGCCGCTATCTCACGTCGGCCTAAAGCCGAGTCCTCGGCCTCTGCTGAAAGGGGCTTATAGCAATTAAGAACTTCGGCGTCGCCTGCCAACGGATCAGCGAAGGAGGCGAAATACGAGGACTTGGAAAGGACCGTCATTGATAAGGATCCGGAGAAATTCTTTCAGATCGGGGCTCAGCTGCCTCCCCTAGAGAAGGAAAAGTTGTGGAGTTTCTTAGAAAAAATGTTGATGTATTCACATGGAACGCTTACGAGGCCTCAGGGGTGGATCCGAATTTCATCTGCCATCACTTAAATGTAAATCCATTTGTCATTCCCAAAAAGCAGCCTCCTCGGCGCCCATCCAAGGAACATGCAGATGCGGTTAGAAATGAGGTAATGAAGCTCAAGCAAGCAGGGGCTATCAAGGAGGTCTTTTACCCTGAGTGGCTGGCCAATACTGTAGTGGTAAAGAAGAAGAGCGGAAAGTGGCGAGTCTGTGTAGACTTCACGGATCTGAATAAAGCCTGTCCAAAAGATCCGTTCCCTATGCCTCGGATAGATCAGTTGGTAGATGCGACCGCGGGCTATCCTCGGATGAGCTTCTTAAACGCCTTTCAAGGATATCATCAGATACCCCTGGCCGTAGACGATCAAGAAAAGACAGCTTTTGTCACTCCCATTGGAAACTACCATTACAAGGTGGTGCCTTTTGGTTTGAAAAACGCAGGGTCCACCTATTAGAGGATGATGACCAGAATATTTGAGCTGCAGCTGGGCAAGAGCATTGAAGTTTATATAGATAACATGGTAGTAAAGAGTAAGGTGGTGTCTGAGCACGTGAGAGACCTCGGAGACATCTTTGAAGTTCTGAGGAGACACAAGCTGCACCTCAACGCTTCCAAATGTTCATTTGGGGTAGGATCAGGCAAATTCTTGGGCTATATGATAACCCACAGGGGAATCGAGGTCAGTCTTGATCAAATCAAAGCTACCAACAGTTTGTAACCGCCTCAGAATCCCAAAGAGGTCCAAAGGCTTACCGAAATGATCGCTGCCTTAAACTGTCTTATTTCTCGGTCGGCAGATCAATGCAGACCCTTCTTCCTCCTGATGAATAAATGGAAGGGATTTGAGTGGACCGATGAATGTACTTTGGCATTCCAACAACTTAAAGAATATCTATCTCGGCCACCGATCATGTCCAGTCCCGAGGTCGATGAAGTCTTGTTCGCCTACATCGCCTAGTACTAATCCGAGTGGATAGTGGCATGCAGCGACCAGTTTATTACGCAAGCAAATCATTGCATGAAGCTGAGATTCGTTATTTACCACTAAAGAATGCCATCTTAGCAGTGGTTCAAGCTACACAAAAGCTTCCCCATTACTTCCAGGCACATACAGTTATCGTTCTAACCCAGCTTTCACTCAGATCCGTGCTTTGGAGTGCTAATTACACGGGGAGAATTGCTAAGTGGGGCACAATTCTGGGAGCTTTTGACATCAGGTACATGCCTCGTACCTCCGTCAAGGGCCAAGTCCTCGCAGATTTAGTGGCTGAATTCGCTAAACCCTCATTAAAAGAAGTAACGGAGACACGAGACATAGATGGAAAATCGGTTGGCACAATCTCTCTGCAAGAACTCACACCCTGGAAAGTATATGTTGATAGGGCAGCAAACCAAAGGGGCTCTGGGGTGGGGCTAGTTTTGGTTTTCCCTGAAAGTATTACCATCGAAAAATCACTAAGACTGGGATTCTCGGCTACAAATAATGAGGCCGAATATAAGGCCCTACTAGAGGGGATGTCCATGGTTCAAAAACTGGGTGGATAAGCAGTAAACATGTTCTCGAACTCAAGACTGGTCGTTGGCCAGGTGAATGGGGAATTAGAAGTAAAAGACGAAAGAATGCAAAGATATCTAAGCCAAGTCAAGCACCTACAGTCACATTTCGATTCTTTTAACTTACTGCATGTCCCTAGGAGTGGGAACACACATGCAGACTCCTTGGCCACGCTTGCCACCTCCTCGGCTCAAAGTTTACCCCGGGTCATCCTTGTAGAAGACTTATACAAACCCTCGGTGACGAAGAAAGAAGTGATCCATGTCCACCAAGTTAGGGTAAGGCCTAGCTGGATAGACCATCTAGTACTGTTTTTGAAGGATGACACCCTGCCCGAGGAGAAGACCGAGGCTGACAAGATACGGAGAAAAGCCTCTCAGTTCTGGCTATTCGAGGACCAGAAGCTGTATAAACGCTCTTTTTCTGGACCATACTTGCTCTGCGTACACCCTGAGGCCTCAGAACTAATCCTAGAGGAGTTACACGAAGGGATTTGTGGAAGTCATACTGGAGGCAGGTCTCTATCTCATAGGGCCATCACGTAAGGCTACTGGTGGCCAAACATGCAAAAAGAAGCACGTGAATACGTAAAGAAGTGTGACCAATGCCAAAGATTTGCGCCAAACATACATCAACTAGGAGGGATCCTCAATCTGTTGACTAACCCTTGGCCATTTCCTCAATAGGGCTTGGATATTGTCGGGCCCTTTCCCAAAGCAGCTGGGAACAAGAGGTATTTGCTAGTCGGCACCAACTATTTTACTAAATAGGTTGAAGCTGAACCTTTAGCGAACATCAGAGATGTGGACGCTAAGAAGTTTGTCTGGAAGAACATTGTTACCCGATTCGGGGTTTCTCACACTCTCATCTCGGACAATGGTCTTTAGTTTGACAGCAAGGCCTTCAGGAGATACTGCTGTGAATTGGGAATTACGAATAGATATTCTACCCCAACTTATCCCCAAGGGAATGAGCAAGCCAAAGCTGTTAACAAGGTCATAGTAAACGAACTCAAGAAGAGGTTAGATAATGCGAAGGGAAGATGGGTAAAAGAACTGCCACATGTCCTATAGGCATATCGAACCCCACCTCGCAGATCAACAGGGGAGACCCCCTTTTCGATGACTTACGGGGCTGAGGTTGTTATTCTTCTAAAAACGAGCTTTCTAACGCTAAAAACCAGCTCATTCAATCCGAGCAGCAACAATGAGCTGCTAGAAAAGAGCTTAGATCTGATCGAAGAAAGAAGAGAAAGTGCAATGATCCAATTGGCGTACTACCAACATAAACTCAAGTAAGGTTATAATGCCAAAGTAAAGCTAAGGCCACTAGTACCTGGAGACTTGGTATTGAGGAAAGTTCTGGGCACTGCAAAAAACCCAGCATGGGGAAAGTTAGGATTCAATTGGAAAGGACCATATTGCATCACCTCAGTGGCTGGTATAGGGGCATATTTTCTAGAAGATTTAGATGAACATGTAATACCACGCCCTTGGAATGTAAACAACCTAAAAATGTACTATTATTAATGAAAATTTCCTTTATCAATAAGTTCTTTTGTTGTATGATGGCATTTTGCTTCCTGTCGCTCAAAATACTCAAGTGATTAAACAGATCCCAAGTCATGTCAGGTCTCTCAGACCACATACTTGGGTGAAATTAACACTCAATGACATGATTAAACAGATCCCAAGTCATGTCAGGTCTCTCGGACCACATACTTATGTGAAATTAACACTCAATGACATCCTTACAAGTGATTAAACAGATCCCAAGTCATGTCAGGTCTCTCGGACTACATACTTGGGTGAAATTAACACTCAATGACATCCTTACAAGTGATTAAATAGATCCCAAGTCATGTCAGATCTCTCGGACCACATACTTGAGTGAAATTAACACTCAATGACATCCTTACAAGTGATTAAACAGATCCCAAGTCATGTCAAGTCTCTCGGACCACATACTTGGGTGAAATTAACACTCAATGACATCCTTACAAGTGATTAAATAGATCCCAAGTCATGCCAGGTCTCTCGGACCACATACTTGGGTGAAATTAATACTCAATGACATCCTTATAAGTGATTAAACAGATCCCAAGTCATGTCAGGTCTCTCGGACCACATACTTGAGTGAAATTAACACTCAATGACATCCTTACAAGACAAGTGATTAAACAAATCCCAAGTCATGTCAGGTCTCTCGGACCACATACTTGGGTGAAATTAACACTCAATAACATCCTTATAAGTGATTAAACAGATCCCAAGTCATGTCAGGTCTCTCAGACCACATACTTGGGTGAAAGTAACACTCATTCGGCACCTTTAGAAGTGCTGAACAGTCCCTGAGGCATGTCAGCCCTCTCAGACCACATAAAAATCATTACCTGGTGGTACACGGCTAAGTATTAACGAGGGTACTTATCTGTCCTTATCTAAATTAGGGAAACAGATCCCGGGCTATGCCCAAACTCCCCAAATTGTCGATTTCGAACAGGCCAAAAGCCCTCATTTATTTGTCTAAGTGTTTGGTAGAGTATAAGATGTTTACCCTCTGTCTAAACCCTCATTTCTACTTATCTTTTCCCTACTGACATTTAGTCAAATCATTTAAGCTAATGACAAGTTGATGTCATTAAGTATGATTGCAAAAGAGTTATAACAGTTCACGTCTATTGGCAATAGTCATAATCTTAAAGGCGTATAAAATAGAAACACATAATGAGAAGAAAAGTTTTTCTCTTTTCATTAATCAAAAGAAAGTACATTACAAATAACGACAGAACGCCCTTACAAAAGAAATATATACACATAGAAAGCTGCCAAAGAAAATCCAATGCCTATGCCTTCACCTGGGGAGAGTCCTTCTTAGAATCAGCCTTTTCAGGTTGGGAGTCCTCGGCCTGAGACATAAGCTCCGCTTCCTTGGCCTGGGAGACCACATCCCTGATCGTGAGGGCATCCTGGGAGGGCTTGGCCGTCATCGGAGGCTGAGCCTCCTCACTCCCCTCAGGAGGAAGAACTTGAGTGGTAGGGAGTTGCTCGAAGAGGGGGACCGCACCCGAAATTTCTTGAATATCCTCCGGGAAGAAGATATTTTCGGCCTTCCTCAGCTCGGAGTCCGCAGGAACTCCCGCCCGGTCCTTTGCCACTCCTCAGGACTCGGTGCAGTAGTCCCTACACACTACGACCACCTCTTAAGACAGCCTGGCCTCTGTATCAAGCACCCCGTGCTCATAAGATTCCTTCACAGCGGCCTTAGCTGCTTCCCTGGCCACCCGAGTTGCATCCTTGGCTTTTCGCAGCTCCGCTTTCAGATCCAAAACGAATTGCTTTTCAACGGCCAGATTTATTTCTGTTATGTACAGCTTTTGGCGCATGTCCTCGGTCTGCCTTTCCGTGGTCTTCAGACCCGCCTCGGCGCTATGGCAAGCCTGGATAGCCTCTTTGAGCTTCTCAGACAACCTCGCCTACTCTTGCATTAAGGCCCAAGAGCTTTCTCAGCTTCATGACGGGCGTGGGCCTCAGCAGTGACCTCATCGCGGGCGTTCCTGACCCACTCCTCGGCTACATATATTTGCTATGTAACATGCATAAAAGCGGCAAAGGGGTTATGAAAACAAGTACATGCATGAGTGAATGTGCAGCCTAGTTTTTAGCGAAAAGTGATGTTGGTTGGCTCACCATTGCAAGGTCCCTCTTCAGCGACATGAAGAGGTCTGGTTGCTTAGTGCGCCTGAGGCCCTCCATATCTCGGGGGAGAAGGAAAGGTTGCTCCAAAGCCTCGGCGAGGTAGGTGGAGTACCCATGCTGAAACTCCCAAATCGAGGCGTCCCAGGAGATTGGAGCTCCATCCAACTCCAGCCGAGGGTCCCAGGTGCGCTACCCTCAGCGTATTTCAGCCTCGTTCTGACTATCCATGGACTTGGCTCTCTTGTCCTTAGGGTTTTTGGCCTTCTTCTGTTGTTTGGCCCCCTTTTGAGGACCGACCTCACCCTCCTCTAGGTCCTTAACTGGCCTTTTCTTCTTTAGATTCGAGTTGGCCAGCAGTCCGAGGTCTGTGGAGGGTGGGGGAGGAGGAGGGTGTCTAGGAGGAACTTGTATCTTCGGGGCATCCTTTGAAGCTTGTCCCTTGTTCCTGCTGGCCATCAGGCCCTTTAAACCGGTCCTTTGTGTTAGGTCCATACCTTCCCCTTCCTCAGAACTAGTCTCTGGCTGAGTGACTATTAACCTGGGATGATGGACTACGGAAAGTCTTTCAGACTCAATCTCAGAGTCTGAGAGATTTACTGGCCTTTTTGCTACCCCTTCCTCTTCTTCGAGGCGGAATTGATTGATCTCGGCGTCTAGGGAATGGCGGGACGAGGCTGATTCCTCTCTCAGAGCAGCCACTTGTTGAGGAACACGTTGGGGTGGCAGCTCAACGGGGGGAAGGTCTCTCCGAGCCAAGAACCTAGGCTTAGAGACGTCTATTCGGGCAAGCTTAGGGCTTCCTGCTCTAATCGCCTGACCCGTGTCCTAAAATATACGCGATATGGACTCGTAATCTAAGATCAGGTGGGCAGCCCGTAGTTGTCCCTCTTCACTTACGAATATTTTCGATCTCAGCAAGTAATTGAGTCCTGGGACGTTGACAAGACTGAGTTTTAGAGCAACGTGACCTTTATCTGCAAAAACATCCGAAAAGGAAGTCATGGTCAGATCAATGGCAAATATTGTTCGAGGAGACGAAAGGAATGAATAGAAGAAAATTTTGGAAAAACTAAGGGACCTAATCCTAGGGTACCCCACCTGGTGTTCTCACCCTAACTGGGCAGTGAAGACCGTCGTTCCACGCCCTGGAGACGACCAGGTAGTCATTCTTCAAGCCTTTGTTGGACTTAGGAAGGCAGGATATCAATTTAACAACATCAGACCGAAACTTGAGGTAATATCCCACGCTAGCAAGGGAATGGCACTCGTACAAGTGGACGACGTCGTGCCATGTGAGCCCTAAGTTCATCTGATCGTTCAAAGCATCTACACTCCCTAGAACCCTAAACAGGTTGGGAGCGCATTGATGGGTGCACAGCCTGTGGTTGCGCAGGTAGTCTGTGGTGATCCTACCCATGGTAAGTGTCATTCCTCCCTCTATAAAGGCGATCATTGGAATGACAACTCTACCATCCCCTCTAATTGAAAGCACTTGATCCGAGGCACAATACTGGAGGTCTACTCCTTGTGGGATATGGTATTTGGATCTAAAACCCTCCATGCCGGCCGGAGAGTCTATTAAGTGTTTGAACCTACCCATCCCAACAAACACAAACGACGTAGGAAAAGATTTCTAAAAAGGAAGGAGGCCGAGGAGGTTGGCCAAGGAGAAAAAGGAAAATTAAAGATGTAAACACTTACAAAAGCAAGTACGCTAAGTTCTAAACCTTTAGAAAGACCTTTTGGAAATTTTTTAAGGAATGGAGTTAAGGAAATTTAGTGTTTGAGAGAGCTCTGAAAGTTGTAATGCTTGAGATTCTATGGAGTGCTTGAAGTTTGTGAAGGAAAAAAAGGAACGGTTTCTCTCAGAGCTTTATATAGAGGGAGGGAAATGAGTGGGAACACTATCGCTCAAAATCCTGGGAAAAACATCAGCCATTGGATTGGCGCCTCACCGTTGGATGCTGGGAACATAACACCGCCCGGAGCATTTAATGACGCCTCGTGGGCTACAAAGCGTCAGTAGCAATCATGGGACGCGCAAAACGGTAATTTCACACATGTAAGGCAGAGAAATATATGATCTTATCTTTTAAAAGTCAAAACCCCACCTTTTCTCCTCGGATGAGAGGGAAAAACTGGAGTTTTGAAAGGCTATTGTAGGGTCAAAGGCCCAAATCCTACAATGGGCCTTGGGCCCTGTCCGAGAGCATGGTTAGTCTGAGAAGGAGCAAATGGTAATGAATGGTTCCGGCTTAGGATTTGACGAGGAATGTACCAATGGGAAGTCAATTCGAGGAGGAATAACTCCTCGGATATGATAAGTACAACTCAAGTATGTGTCCCCGCAATCAAGGAAACCTTCCAGGAAAATCTGGTGATAAGGACACGCATCATAGGCGTACAAGGATGATGGGAACCCAAAAAAATCCAAGGGAAAGCTGCTACCACCGCATTAAATGCACTACAGCTACCCTTCTGGCCGCATTTATGTGGAGAAGACTCCTGAATAGTGTTGTCTTGGCTACCGCAACTCACAGAAAGCCAGAGGGGATGTCTGATAGGACAAGTACTCAAGTATTAGTCTGGATGATCAACAAGTGTAGGAGAAGGATGGTCTAAAGGGAACTATATAATGGGAGAGACCCTCTATGAGAAGGGAGAGGAAAAAAGAGAGAGAGAACATTGTAGCAATATAAACTATCTCTGTACCCAACTATGATCAATCCATCTAATTGTTAACCTCCTCGGACTGAAAATCCATTGATATCAATATCTCTTATTCATGCTTGATTGTCATTTAATCTGATACTAACCGTTTTTCAACTCATTAGGGCCTAGTTCTTTGACCCACTCTCTACAAATTTATTGTATTGGGCCCATTGGGCCGAGATCCCATACATTTTGGGTTTGGGCCACAAATCGGGACCCCACACTATTAATGTTGGTCAAACTCTTTTAAATTATTATTAAAAATGTTGCATACTAACCTTGCTTAAGGGCAAGTTTCCAAAATCATCATCTTTTAGATATAATTATAAAGTATAATAAAATATCTAGTATGACTTACTTTTTTTTAGTTTTTCAACGAATTGCAGAGAGATTTGTCGTTGCAAGTATCTTGGTGCTTGATAAACTTTGTTTTATTATTCTAAAATTTTCAGTTATGTTTTTACTAATCATGTTTAAACTTTGGTAAAGAGAATTTTATAGAAATTTAGAATATTTTGTTACTAATATAAACAAAAAATGGGAGTGTTATTTTTTTCAAATGTCAAGGGAGGAATGTTTTTTTCCTTTCAAGTTTGAAATGGAATGTCATTCCTCCAAACTTCAAGGAAAGTGAATGTAATTACCCTTCTAATTTTAAATTATGGCATCCTCTGTCTCACAATCCTTTCACATTTTTTCTCTTTTTGAATAAAGAAATAATGTGTGTATTGGGTAGATATACGTGGTTGAATTTAATTGACCCAAAAAAAAAAGACCGAAAACACCATTTTGGTCCCTATATTTTGGGATCAAAGTTAATTTGGTTCCTACATTTTTGTAACAATAAATTTGGTCTCTGTTATTTTTAATTTACATTCAATTTGGTCTCTACCATTAACTTACTAATAGAAAACGCCTACGTGGCAAACTATATGTACTGTTGGCGCACTTTAAACTTACGTGGCAACTAAAATAATATTATTAAATGCCACATCATCAGCATCTGGAAAATTTTCATTTATCATTTTTTTAAGAAAAAAAAAATAGTTATGGGAAGAACATAAACCCAGATCCACAAATCCTAGTTCTTCAAGCACAAATCTCTCATCATTCAACACCAAATCAATCAATCAATAGCATATATGAAATCCAAAAGTCCATTTTCCAATTCCTTAGTCACAATTACACTCAACAAAGAACACAAAAATCAAACATAAACAACACATTCTTTAAGCAAATCCCACCACTAATTCCTCTCTCTCTCTCTCTCTCTCTCTCTCTCTCTCTCTCTCTCTCTCTATGCGAGTTTGTTTCAGGTGGACGTTGAGATCGATGTGGCTGTGGCAACGGTGGGACAGTCTAAGAAGAGGACGTTCAAGAAGTACAGCTTCAGAGGAGTCGATTTGGATGCTCTTATTAACATATATACTAATAAGCATGTCAAGTTCTAGAAGGATAAATAAGAACGTAAAGTAATCAAATGGGTCTGATCTGTATTGTTTCAGAGGGGTTTGAAACGCAAGTCTATGGCCCTCATCAAGAATCTTCACAAGGCAGTAATTGCTTTTTAACCATTTGATTTTTGTTTGATTTTATTTTTGGATTTGCTTAAAGAATACGCTGAAAGTGGATTTGGGTTGGATTTTTTTGGGTTCACATTCTTCCTAGATCTTTTTTTTTTTTTTCTTTAAAACAGATACATCAAAATTTTTCCAAATGATGTGGCATGTAATATTATTATTTTAGTTGTCACGTAAGTTTAAAGTGTGCCAACAGTGCACACTGTTTACCATGTAAGCTTTTTCCATTAATGAGTTAATGGCATTGACCAAATTGACTGTAAATTATAAATAACATAAATCAAATTGATTGCTACGAAAATGTAGGGACCAAAATAATGTTTTAACCAAAAATAAAAATTCCTGGTCATTCCTCAAACTGAGTCAACCAAATTACCCGTTCCCATCTACATCCAGCCTCACCCACATCTTTTTAGATTTTGTTGGCATATTCAGTAGCTTCACCAAAAAAATATGAAAGATGATTTAAAGAATGATATTTGATGTAGACAAATTGAAATACTCAAATAGGGAGAAATGCATAATCCTACTTTTATATAACATTTTGAGATTATCAATGATTAATATATGATAGATGTAAATATGACCAAGGGCAATATTAATGAACATATTTCCTACAACACATTGGGAGTATATTGTAACCCAAATCCAGGGTGTCAAAATCTTGATCTAGAAAGATCCATCTTCTGACATGTATGAATCTGAAGCCTTCTTAAAGATCACTGTTTGGAGTGAAGGTCACAGCTCAATACTTGACTCCACACTTTCTTTTTGCCCGAAGGACAAGAGAAACTCTCAGCTCTCAGGATCAGTGAACATAGGGCTATCAAGTTCACCCATACTTGCAGAAGCAAAAGACTCAAAAGATTCCACCGTTGAGATGGAAGAAGCAGAGTAATCCGAATCTGTGACAACTTCGTCAGGCAGAATAATGTGGTCTTCATCAACTTCATATGTTTCTGACCCAGATTCAGCTGATAGTAGTTTATTTATTGCCAACTTCGCAGTTTCAACAAACCATTCATCCTCAGGGAGTGCACTGGTGAGACAAGGCAGTTTTTAGGTTCTAATGAAACAAGGGTGGTAAAAGGAAAGGAAAATTGGAAAGAGAGAGCATGCATTACCTTTGTGGATCTATGCCTCTAGCAGAAAAGGTCCTGATTGCACGAGCAATAATGGCTGATGCAATCTGGTGCACATGCCGAGATGGGTAGCCAGCAAAACGTGCAATTTCAACAGTGAAGTGCATATCAAGAATTAACTGCCAAGACAAATTCAACTCAGACCTAGAGAGAGAGAGAGAGAGAGAGAGAGGTGTAATAACAAAGCTAATTCTAGAAGATATATATTAACAATATAATGAGTCAATGGGCCTGTAGACATTTCCTGGAGCACCAGAAACATTGATAGAAAAATACTCATACTACATCATCCAAAGATTGCCAGCCCTCCCTTGAATAAGAATAATTGAAAACTACAGAACTTAGAACTAAAACAAAAACTTAATTAGGAGGCTTTTGGATGAAATTCTAACTGGAGAGAACATTTAATTTCTATTTTTAATGTATATATTTTGATTGGAAACAAGTACCTGCTGCAACCCAACTGGCTGAATAGGGATTGAATCATCCTCAAACACCCCCCAAAATTCTTGTTCATCAGACAACCACATTACAACTGTCTCTGTTAGCCTAGCTAGCAAAATTTTCTGTAGTTTGTCTTTCCCAAGTAACACATCTCCAGCCACAGTAGCCAACTGCTGCAGCTTAACAAATAATGCCTGCAATAGTAACACAAATCTCAGTATTACCACCACACAAGATAATTGGTGGTAAGAAATGTGTGCAACGCTCTAACATTGTGATTTCAAAGTAAGAGAAATTCAAGTCTTAAAGAAACTTGTTGGGCATCCATACTATATAATTAACACTCAATAAAGTTTCTCAGAATGTGACCCACAAGCAGGCAACAAAAAAAGAGAAATAAAATATAGGAAAATAAGTTTTGAGAGAAATATAAACAACCCCAATCAGCAAATGTATTTTGCCCCCTCTCTGGTATTAAAATCAAAGGAGCAATTGAATGCACACAACTATAGATTAAGTCAACTAAGCCTTGACCCCTAATTAAATTAGGATCAGCTTTATGGATCTTCATCAACTAATCATGGTTGGCCATATGTATTTTTTTCAGCATACACACAACTAAATATTAAAAAAGGTCGTATCCAATGCACAAGGACCCCGCTTTTGCACTATTGGGGAAAAGTAGTTGGTAGGCAGCCTTACCCTTAGCATTGGAGAGGATGATTCCCAGACTCAAACACATGACACATCACTTGGGCGATGGACACTTGCCATCACACCAAGGTCCAACCTCTGGACACAACTATATATTAATAGTCAAAAATATATAATCATATATGTTAAAAAAGAGCTGGTGGAGAAGTTTAAATTATTCAATATGGATAAGATGATGAAAATACTACAAAATCACATAAGGAATATTGTTAGAAGAATTTTAAAATAGGTAGTGACAATGCATAAAACCCTTTTTTTTTTATCAGTAATGAATGACTTTATTAAGATACATGCCACATCTCATGTACACAGGTAGTGTCCTAGGAAGGCCAAGAGAATCAATAGAAAGTGCAGACAAAAAAAAACCCTATAAGCAAAGAAAAAGACAATGTATAAAACTAAGAGGAAAACAACATTATCAAATGTTCAAATGGAAGCCTTGGACACGCAGTGTAGCATTTAAGGACCACAGAAAAACACTCCAACATAAGAGGCAGAAGGATGACCTGAAATGGAAGCGAAGGCAGAGAGTCAGAGTCCCAATACAGATCCTTTCCATCCTCACTCAAGTAAATCCTTGCATTTAATCGTGTTTTTCCTTCTCTTGAATAGATGAAACTCAAAACATACTGCCGACAGAAGTGATCTTTAAGCTTGTCAAATGAGGGCTGAAGATGGCGCCTCCAGTCCTTGAAATCTGTTGTAGTGTTTGGGCTAGGCACATCTTCAGTGGGCCCACTTTTTTGTTCATTGCTTTCATTCTGTCGCTTCCAAATAATCATTACAGCATTTGGTAATAGTTCGTCTAAAATGGTAAATGCTATTCCCAATATTGCAAGCTGTTCTGAATCTGTTTCAGCTCTAAAGGGTATGACTTCTTTCAGCTCTGTAAGATTGTCATCATCAGAGGGACTTGGCAGGGCTTTGATCAAAGCATCCATGTATGTATCAAAGAGCTGTGAGACCCTACTTAAAATGTTTCCTCCAAAATGTGTAATGGCCAAGGGGGTTAGCTGTTCCAATATATCCTGTATGGAATTTTTGAAGTCCAATATCAAGTTATAAATTGATTATCAAGTCACCATAAACTATCTGAGCAGTTTCCAGAAAATCTCTTGATATTCACACTGCACAAAGACTTCTTATGCAACTAAGCACTAGCACATGTGCATGTACAACACGCAGAGAGAAAGAAAGAGAGGCACCAACATGACCTTCAAGTGCAACCTTCAAATTCAAAACGTACCACCATGTGTACTAATTATAATTCAGTTCTCAAGCACACACATATTAGAGACACTGACATAGATACCCAAGATTTAATGAACATTTACAAATAGAAGGGCATGTCCTTAGAAGTCTAAACGTATACATGTGAAATGAATGCATGTGAATTGAATTGACTTAACCAATTATTATGCATCAAAGCTTCATAACAGAAGCAGAGTTTTGCAAGCACCAGTATGAAATACAGCGGAGAAGTAACTGCCTTAGAAAATTTAATAAACCCCAGTTGAGACATAGTAATACAAAACCCTACTGTGTCAATACCCAACTATTGGTATTATAATATGATCAAATAACTTTGGACCACAGGACCAAATTACCTAAGAGTAATTTGAATTAAGACTTCAGTGAATCATCTTAAGATGACTTATATTTCCTCTAGAATTTCCTTTCCCCCCCTTTTTTTATTTAAAAAATAAAAAGGGAAACTTTGTCTAAAGTGAGTTAAAATCACATGGTCCAAAACCATCTAATGATCTAAATCTTTTAGGTGGTACAATATAAGTAAAAATTGACAATACCATGCATAAATAAACATCTAAATCAATAATGTGCTTATAGTACTAGTACAAACACAAAATTGATTGCTCTAGTGATAGCCATATCATAATGAAGCAGGCCAACTTACTTCGACAATGCACATAAATCTCATGCCACTATCAGCAAGAATGCTTTCTGATGAGGTTCCAAAAGCAGACAATGAAGATACAAAGTGTGGTGAGACTAGCAAGCTCTCATCAAGTTCCACCAAATCAAAAAGTAGTCTTCTAGCCCGTCTAAAATTTAACTCTAGAACTTCTTCAATGTAAGGTCGCAAAAGCACCAAAAGTAATTTTGACAGTTTCAGGCCTTGTGATTCCAACATTGAGCAGTAGTTAAGACTAGCCTGCACACAAATGCTAGCAGCTCGTAAAGCAGAAACTGTCTCAGAAGAGGGTGCATTCTCTTTCACCAACCGTACAAAATATTCGATTTCCCACTCAGCCCATTGAACAATTCTGTTGGTATAAATGGGATTGTCGCCAAATATTGAAGCAGACTCCTTTGTTGTCAGTGAAATTATAGAAAATACTAGCTTAGATAATGTAGCTGAAAAAGTTTTTGGACAGACATAACATGAAGGAAGAAGAACCTCAATGCTCCTTTGGAGGCGCAACTTATTAGATTTTAGTAGTAACTGATGTGCCAAAGGACCTTTTCCAAGTTTTATCAAAGCAGATAAGGCCGCCTTCATCTCCTTAACACTAACAGAAGGTTGTTCAATAATCTGAACTAGCTGATCCTCAAGCATTGCTTTTCTTTTCAAAAAAGCAGATTTGTACTGTGACACTTCACCTAGCGATGTATCTCCTGAGCCTTTCAGATCAGGAGAATTTCTCTCTTCAGCATCTAATGCCTCTAATGCTTCTTCTACTTTATGTTCAGCCAAAAGAACATCAATATGCTCCATAAATATCATCTTCTCATCATCTCTTTCACTAGGTAAGGGATCTTGAAGTTCAGAAATTTCAGGGTCTTGTTGTGGTTCATGGTTGTCTCCATTAGATTGTTTCCACTCTTCCAATTCACGGCATAAACCAGTCATCAAATCCTGCACAAGGATCCCTTGAGATGAAATATGCTTTTGCAGCTCAATCAATTCATGTTCCATTTCCACGGCCTCTTCAGATATCCTACAATTTATTGTTTAGATCAATTCACATGTATGTGGATCTGACATTATGTTAATAAACCAAATGATTAAATAAACTACATATTCTCTGTTCTAGCTTCCAGGCTTGAAATTGCTGAAACCTCCTAACATTTTCCTGATCAGACCATTGAACCTAAGAATAAACTCCAGTTGCCAAGGCAAAAGCCAGAACCATTTTCTATGGCCTGACAAGAGGACTTCATCTCACACCAATGACAGGATTACTATGGTATCAGCCATGAAGTTCTCATAATGACTTCAAAATCCAGTACCCATAAAATCTCTCACAAACACATGGACTAAAACATAAGTATTTTAATATATTAGCCAAGGTTAAACTTCCAAGTTCCAACATTGCCACTTTCAGTTTATTATCAAATATCTAGTTTAGTTAGGAATGTATCGTATGAGTTTCTCCATCTTTTTTATGAGTTGTCTTGTCTTCAGAAATATCAATTCTAAGCACTTGAAAGTTGGGGCTTTGAATAGATAACTAAGCACACATCAGTAGTCAATGTTTTAAAGAAAATGATTTATTTGGTAGCTCTAAACTTTTTGCTTGTTTTAGAATAATAAATTAGACACTCATTACATCACCTCAATGGTTGGTCAGAATTAGTAAGGAGTAACTATGGGTAACACTTGCTTCTATCTGGCATAAATAACAAGAGTCATTTTTGATGGTTTGACTATGACATTCTTTCCAATTTCCTGATATGCAGTGAAGGGAGATGTGCTTTTAAAGAACTTCATGAGCCCAACGTATAGAAAAGATCTTCAAATGCTTCTTCTATATCATTGGCTAGGAAGCATGGACACTTCATTTGAGGTATAGTACCCGTGTCAGACAAGGGACATGTCTGGAACACTTCTGCACATGTGTCCCAGTCATGTCCGTTTTTTTTTTTTTTTTGAAAAGTTTGCTGGACACGGGAGGGACACTTATCTTTTATTTCTTTTTAGTTTCAATCGTGAACACTTATCTAGTTATCTTTTATTTACTCTTTTAAATCTTATTCTTGGTTTGTATTCTAATTTCTAAATATCATTTTGTTAGTCATGAATTTACTTTACTATCTATTATTGCTCTTAAATTGATATATGTTTAAAAGTGATATACTTGCGCATACTGAGGAGTAACAATGTAGAAACCATCATTTCTATTACCTCAAGAAAGCTAAGAACTTTGTTTGCATATTGCCACATAAGTTCTCTACTGCATCCTTTAAATCCAAGAGCTCGCAACAAAGCTTTCTTATTCCCTGCACAGATTGACATGTTTAGCTTGTAGAATTACAAAATAAAATTAGTCATTACATCAGAAGAGAAAATATTAAAACAATAAAATTAGGCATACTTCTTACACTTATTTCAAAATTGGGTAAAGGCATCAGAAGATAGCCCATTAGAAAAATATAAATGCTATGGTATCTGGACAACACAACTTACCTCAAAATACAGAAGACCCAGATAAAAGAAAGTAGCTTTAGATCCAATAATTATGCAAGGCAAGACTAAGGTAGAAAAGTGGTAACTTTCAAACAATTGAATTGAGAAATAGGAAATTTCTAGTGTAAGATTTGATAGAAAGAGTTAACCTTGGAGTAACACCAAATACAAAAGAATCTCCAATGCTTACATTGCACTTTAATGATGAACTGGAATCACTGTAGTGTAAACCAGTACTGAAGGGAAAGTCCAATCTATTCACTTTATGCACAGTACTACTAACTCAAAAATAGAATATACCCAGATAGCAAAAACTGATTTTTCCCACATATAAACTTCAAAAAATGAAAACCCACATCAAAAGAAAGAAGTTTGTTGAAGCACATAGGAAAATAAACAATTTTATTCAACACATAAATTGGAAATGAGAAATTAGAATGAAGCTAAAAAATGAGATCAGAAACATGATTGATAAAATGGGAGTTGGGAGGAGGTGGTAAAAGGAAAGAAGAAAAACCTTTTCAGTGTGGGATTGGTAGAGGGAGTCGACCTTCGACTGTGGGATGATTCTTTCAATTGATGGGAAGTCATCATCTTCTTCACTGCTCTCCATTTTACACTATATTTTATTGTCCTCCCTATCCTCCTTCTTCTTCTTCTTCTTTTTCAATTTTCAGTCACTGATTTAGAGAGAGAGCAAAGGGGACCATTTATGTCAAGTGTCAAGTAGCTAGTAGCTGATGGGTTTGCTGTGAGTTTGGTAATTGGTACTTATGAAACATTGCTTTTTCTAAGAAGCCACACAAGCACTATGACCTTATTGGTTTGTGAAGCCGTCAAACCTGTCTAAATGTAATATGTAATGTGAATGTCTATAACACATTACTCCTTCTAATCGGGTTGAGTTGTCGGTCTTGGATTGTCAAGTTTATACTCAAATTGTTGCTCAAAAAAAGTCTATACTCAAATAAATAACTTGGATAGAAATATATTTATACTAAAAAAATAAGCTTTTATAAAGATGTAATTATGTAAATAAACAAATTAATTGAATAAGTAAGAAACAAAAAATTGACAAACAAGCACTAACAAATATTATGCTAATCATTTTTTTATATATAATTCAAGTGTTCATTTAATAATTTCATGTGCACTTTTTTTTTTCATATTTTATTGAGAGGTAGAGAGTTATGATAATTCGACAATAATAATGGTTGTCTAAAATCATGTTAAAGATGTTGTCAATCAACCATAAAATGTGTGTATGCAAACTCACTCAGAAGACCCATGTTTATTTCTATATAAAATAGATCCAAATTATATTATAATTACTTGAATTATGTACCAATTGTCGTTTCAATTTGATTTCACATACATTAGTTTTGTGTCAAGTATTCATCTTATTCAAAATTCTCTTAAGTATTGATTGAAACATCAATGAAAGAATGAGTTGTCTTTTGTCTCCTCGATGTGGTGAAAAGTGGTGTGGAACGAAAGGTTTTGTCTTTTTCTTAGGAGTTGGCAACATGAGGTTGAAGCAAGGAATGTAAAATTTGAATTTTTGTACACGTGTCATGTTTTCCCTTCATCATCTCCTCTCTTTTTTATAATTATAATATTGCAGTGTAACTTCTTTATCTCTAGTATAGTCTTCTTTTGGTTCTCTCTTTTTAAATCAAAAGTTTGGACTTGTAGCAGTGTGGACATTGTAAGTTTGTAACCCAATGACCTTAATGGCCTATTTAGTCGTTTGTGTTAGATTTTTGCCAATCATGGCCCAGTTTGTGTAGACAGGCACTTGGGCTTTGATGAAGAGTACATCGTGCTTTCAGCCCAAATCTTAAGATGAGGAAAATTTGGGCTCTTAAGCAGTAGAGAGGTGTGGCCTTTTATCATTTATGCCTGTCTCGTGTAACGATGAATTGGAGTTTTGAGTCCATTTCGTGAAGTGATGAGTTTTAAGCTTTTGAGTCCATCCTGTACAGTGGAGAAGATCTGGACCCAATTTATCAAGAAATGTGAAGACCTTTTGGGCAAAAGCCCAACTCGTGTAGCCTTAGGAAAAATTTTGGGTTTTCTTTGGGCCTTAAGCTAATTTGACCCTTTATTCAATATTTTATTTAGTTTTTTACAAACATAACTTTGACCATAACTTACTTGCTTAAATTGATCACAAATTTTTTAATGGAATTAGACAGAATATTTAAGTTGAAACTTATAATACTCAATTGAAAGAAAGTAAAATTAAAGTGCTAAAATGAATTTAAATCAAATTTAGAATATGCAATTTGCATTTTAGCCTTATTTCTTTGTTATGTACATACTAACGGGATGTGGCTGTTCAATAAAATCATGTCCAGTGGCTTAAGGCAAGTAAAAAAAAATCCTCAAGTTACACTTAGAGAGTATAATTTGTAATTAATTTAATGAGAAGTGCTACGTTCACAACAAATCATAGGTGGTTAATTGTTATTGATTCTAATTTGAACCTACTACTGAAATTATTTTTTTGCCCTACTAATAACAACTTAACACCTAAGATTTATGAAAGTGTTGTGGACATAACATTTCTCTAATTTAATACAAAGATAAAAAGTAACCAAACCCAATGCATGGCCGTGGAAGTTAGAGATTAGAATGTTGCATTGTTAGAGCAAAAAAGCCGTCTTAGCTCAGCCGGTAGAGCGCGTGGCTTTTAACCACGTGGTCGTGGGTTCGATTCCCACAGACGGCGGTTGTCTAAATAATAAATCTTTTGTTAATTTTTATTACGTTGCAGTCCTCACAGCCACACTTCATTCATCTTCTTCAACAAAACATGGTGGTGATGATGATGTTTCAGCTCAGACCCCATATTCATATTCTTCAATACCAATACTACCATCCCAGTACTACTCCAAAATCAGCATATAATGTCAGTAACATCTCAAAATGTAGAAGAAGAGAAGCAGCAGCACTATCTGTTTCTTTATCACTACTACTATTCCCATCATCATCATCATCCTCATCCTCTTCTTCTGCTGTTGCTTCAACTTCAGCTTCAAAATCATCATCATCATCATCATCCGAGTTGTTGTTTTTGGACATCCCAAATTCAGGTGGTGTTAAGGTTTTGGACCTTCGTGTTGGCTCTGGAGATGTCCCACTCCATGGCAACCAGGTGACCTCTCTCTCTCTCCCTCCATTCCAATATATTTATATAGAGTCACGATTAAGTTAAAAACAACACAGAACAGATACAAACAAGCAGTTAATGGGCTGCGGACACAACATCACAGCAACACAAAGACCAACTCCTGCTTTTAATTTCCTAAAACACCACTCAAAAGGAAAAGCTCAACACTCTATTTTTAAGGACAGAGAAGGGAATGATCCATTTGCAACATACAACTCGTTTTAAAATTGAATTTCTATATGATCCTTTAAACAACATTGGATCCTTCACTTCCCATTTACAACTTGAATTATATATGTTATCATCAGATTTTATCTGGCTAGAGTGAATTCTGCCATTTCTATGAAGCCAGATATGATACATGGTTGCTTCCCAACTGAGCTTTGCATTGAATTTATCTGAAATTCTTGCCTTTCAAATTCTACAATCCCTAAGTTACAATATCATCCAAGCAACATTTAGGACTATTAATAAGGCAGCAACTCATAAACTCCTTCCTGATTCTACAGCTGAAGGAACATACAAAGAACAAGTGATTCCTTTTTTCCGAGAAGACCCAGCAGAACATACAAATGTATCCCCTTTGTAGCCTCATTACAGGAGCCTATCATATTCATGAGTGACCAACCTATTCTTTGAATGCAAAGCAGTCATTGAATTATGAATTCATGCTTTGGAATAGTTAAGGGAAACCAAACCAGCTTCCACCAACTGATCACAGGATGCTTTGATCTAATCTCCTTTCAAGTTTCTGCACAGTTGAATCTTTTATTACACCCAAATGGGCTAGTCCTCATCACCTAGCCCCACCAAAAACAGAGAGTGCTCTGGATAAACATTAACTCCTCTGACCTTGCAGGCTTCCATCTCCATTCTTATAACATGAGCCACTCTTGCATCCATGCTACTAGCAGCATCATGTATAACTCTGTAACCATGTTTCTCATACAAAGCCCTTTTTGGATGCCACCAGTTATGTCAAAGAACAACGTGCCTACCGTCTCCTACTGCATATTTCAGGTGCCTGGCCAGTGGCCAAGCTCCTAAAATCTTCCTCCATCCCCAGTTACTATCATGAGGAAAATTTGCAACCCAAAAGCTCTTCCCTTTTAAATTTTAAGCGTTATTCAATTTTCACTATTGGTCTTGAATTTTGCATTCATTATGCTCTTATTCTTGATTTTTCCTCGCCTAACCTCTCTAAGATAAATGCGGACCATATGAGAGGACTTAAAAGTACCCTTCTTTTCTTTTTCAATAATTTGATAGTTACAACAACAGGGAGGGGGAATTCCCCCTGGTTATCCTAATAAGGGTAAACAAGCTATGCCACTGAACTACAAGATTAACACATTGATATCAACCATATAGCTACTTATTTCTGTAATTATTTCAATTTACATTATATACAGTTACAAAGTCTTGATTTGTTGTTAATATTTTCTTCAAATATTGGGTTAGAACTTAGAAGTTTAAACCATAATGGAACAGGGAGGGGGAATTCCCCCTGGTTATCCTAATAAGGGTAAACAAGCTATGCCACTGAGCTACAAGATTAACACATTGATATCAACCAAATAGCTACTTATTTCTGTAATTATTTCAATTTACATTATATACAGTTACAAAGTCTTGATTTGTTGTTAATTTTTTCTTCAAGTATTGGGTTAGAACTTAGAAGTTTAAACCATAATGGAATGTATTTTCTGACTACTGATAATTGCTGCTTCTGACCAAAGCAAATTGGATGACAATGAAAATCCTGAGCATTTTTTAGCAAGTATTCCATGAAGCAAGGAATAGAGTACATTGTTTACATTTATACCTTTCAATATATTTTCTGTGCGTTTTCAAATTAGAAAAGGTAAGAACATTTGACAGAAAGAAATCTAAGAACCTTTAGGGCCCGTTTGGTAGAGGAGTTTGAGTAATATTATTTGTATTTTTTTGAAATACGTGTGGGTGAAAAAGTGTGTGAAAATGCGTGTAATGTTGTTTAAAAACTGAAAACATGTGTTTAAGATGCTTTACCAAACGGGGCCTAAGCATTTATCAGCACCCACTGATACATCTTTTTTTGAGTTTGAATGTGAAGGTTGCAATACATTACTATGGAAGGTTGGCAGCAAAGCAAGGATGGCGCTTTGATTCAACATATGATCACAAAGATGAAAATGGAGAATCAGTGCCATTTGTGTTTGTTCTTGGGTCTGGGAAAGTAAGTCTTGATATCAGTATTCAAATTCCTTATCATTTATAGAGACTTCTATGTTCATAATTGCAAGATACAAGCATAGCAGTCTGGACAAAGTAGTTGCATGTAGCTGCTGCATTGAATTTCTTTTGGCCTTACCATTTGTCTATATATATATATATATATATGGAAATTGCTCACCACTTTTATTTTTGTTAAATGTCTACATTAATCACTAGGAATGTGATTCAATTTTCACAATAAGACTTCTTGTAAAATTTTGTCTGTTGTTTTGCAATCATACTTATATTGATCTCTCTGAATGCTTAAATGAAGCATTTATCTTCTCTGTAAATTAGCTGACATGTAGGGGCATGAACTAATATCCGTTGAATTGAAATATCGAGAAAGATGTTTTGTGCTTCTGAGCTGGCCGGTATTGCCTTAATTTGAAAGGAACTTCTGACCTTTTTTAGGGTAGATGACACTATATTGAGGTTAAAGGTATCAGGAATTGGTATTATACTATTGTTTTGTGGCATTAGTGAAAGCAACTAGAAAACCATTCAGACCTTCCAAACTTTTATTTCTTGTTTTCCCGGGGCTGCATTCCTGCTCTGTTTGTGTGTGTATCAACTCTAAAGTGACATGGCATTCATGGTTGTCAAGACCAACAGTAAGGTCCTTCCCTCGATCAAGTCTTTCATACTATCTTTTTTGATTTATTGAGCAAGTGGAAAGCTCTTTATGTTGACATATCAAATCTATGCAGGTGATTTCTGGGATAGAAGCAGCTGTGAAATCAATGAAAGTAGGTGGTATTCGAAGAGTCATCATCCCTCCATCCCAAGGATACCAGAACACATCACAAGAACCCATACCACCCAATGTATTTACTCTATTCTCTTCCAAATTCTTTCTGTTACTGCTTTTTTTTTTTTTTTTTTTTTGCTCATTTGTTCTTGGAATGGATGCTTTTACTTGTCTAATGCTTGAGCAGAAAATAGCTCAATTTTTTTTTTTCTAGGTGAATACTTACTACTAATATGCTTGTTAATTGTTATAATATTCATGGATTAACTAAATTGTCACCACCAAACTTTTATGCATCCCTTTTCCAGAAAACGTAAAATATAAAAGAGATCATGTAGTTGATCTTTAAAGATTGTTTTAGCCTTTAGGACATAAATGCATTGAGGGATCAGGGATGGTATTGAATATGAAATTGAGGTTCAGCTGTTCAGAGAGTGCACAGTATTAGAGGTATAACCGTATAAGCAAGGATGATTAATCATTATTGGACTAAATGGTAAAAGGGTGTCTCTCTGGCACCAATTGATATTTCTTATGTCCTAATATTGAACTGAAAAAATAAAACTCACATAAGAGAGAGATTTTATGCTTTGCTTTGATGTGAATTGTCATGTTGGTTATTCCTTTTTGAGTTCCAATTCATTAAGTATGCTTTGAAAGTATGACTGGGTTACAGTAGTTAGGAAATTTCAGAACAAATGCAAATACATAACTTTTTCATTAAGTATGCTTATTTTTTCCCCCCAGTTTTTTGACAGGCAGAGGCTATTTACTACCATTTTCAATCCAACTCGTCTTGCCAATGGAGAAGGGTCAACATTGGGAACTCTCATTTTTGATATTGAGTTGGTCAGTGTCAGGCATCAGTAATCTACTTAGAATACTATTGAGTCTGAAAATGGTTTATAGCAGGATCCATCTATATATGAATATCAATGTGTCCCAGCTTGGGACTGATTGATAATGCCTAAATATGAAGATGATTTCTGAAATGGATTGTGTGCTGAATACACTTCAGTGATGACAAATTTCTGTTTTAATTGTGATTTTCACTTTTCAATAGTGAAGAAAGGAAAAGGGCAGAGAGAGAGAGAGAGAGAATTGTTTTCAGTGATATTAGCTAGGGTGCAAAATATGCATTTCTGTACTAATTCTTTTTTCTTTTTTTCAGCAAGAAATACTTTGGATTTTGTTTTAGAATTTAACAATAAGTAATGTTAAGTTATCTCATTTTAGGTAAAATATAATAAATAAATAAATAAGTTTGGATTCATTAATAAATATATGTGAAACAAATTTGAGATTAAATTGCTAAAATTTAATAGAATTTGGAACGAGTTTAAGATCTACAATTTTTAATAAATTTGGATTTAGAATAAGTACTTCAACCTAAACCTGTCTTTTTTCCATTCTTAAGTATGTGCACTGAACGAACAGAAGTGGACAAAAGGACCAAAGTGAAACGAAGGAACCGAAGACAAATACTATTTTCAATGGCCTAGCAAATTACTTTATGAACACCCCACCCTAAAGCCAATCTCAATTCTCACACCGATAATATCAAAAACAACAAAACCATCAAAATCCGGTCAAACCCAAAAATAACTGGACCAAAAAGTCATTATGCATTTAAAAATAACTGGATTCTATTTATAACATTATATATATATATATTTATATTTTTTTTTATAGCCATTATGCATTTAAAATAATTTTAGTGCGGCATTATTGAAGGAAATTAATGTCTATACTCGGGTACTGTCAAATGTCAATTGTCATGCTACTAAATAGTTTTTGTTTGTTTTTTTTTTTTTAATTATTGGTTTAATGAGCCCTCTCTACTTTTGGAAGTTTTTTTTTTTTTTTTTTTTTTTTTTTTGTGTGGTAATTATCGGGTACTCTTTTGTCAAACAAATTTTTTTTTTTTGTTTTTTTGTTCTTAGTTATTATGTTTTTAATGATACTTATTACTGAGTGGCATTATTGAAAGAAATTATTCCCTGTATTATAATGGCACTAAATTGTTTTTGGTAGTTTTATTTAATCATTAGTTCAATCTTCTTTTAGAATTTTTTTTTATCTCTTTAATCATTAGTCAACTAATGCATTTTCAACCAAATTATTGAAACATTGGAAGGGGAATCGTAATCATTTTGGTGAGTTATTAGTGTGCATTAAGACTTGAGGACTTCTATTGTAATACAATTCTTTAGTTCTCTAATCAAATTCAATCACAACACAAAAGTGGTCTTCCTTCAAGGGTAATTAAATTCAACTATGTATTGAGCAAAAAAATCAAATTCAACTATGTAGCTTATTGGTCAATATAGTCACGTGATTGAACTTACTTGGGGAAATATAAAACATTATGAAATGTACTTAAATCTTGTCCTAATTTAGATAGATGCCAAAATAATGATAGTCCTAATTTAAATACAAGATCGAAAAGAATGCATTTGATGGATGCCTGAACATGTTTAAATTTTGATAATGTAACAAGATCTCATCCACCCTTTTCAAAATGGTTGGATAGAATCTTAGGAACTTCTTGTTAGAGTTACCCTAAGAACTCTTTGAGGATCTTTACACTAAACGACCATTGCAGCTTAAGGTTTGAACCTGGCTTTTCACCAATGCTCCCCTTATTTTGCTGAATCTCATTCTAGTCAGCTGCCACCATACTAGTAACCTCTCGCTTGTTTGCCAATCACCAATTAGAGCATCTTAACAACAACCTACCTCCAGCAACTAATAATTAGAATAGACCCAGTCAAGAACATGGATTAAGAACTCAAAAGCTTTAAAAATATGGGTGTATAAACTAATTAATAACCCAATAGTTCATATCATATTTACAATTTCCATACTCTAATCCACCCCCAAACACAAAGTTACAAGTTCGTGAGTCGCGACCAGCATCATCTAATCAGGGGATGCATACACATTGTCACTCCTTGTTTTGCTGGTTTTTCAGTGGGATTATAAAGTAATACTAATACCCACTCCTAATCAATAAGAGAAAAGAATTTACAAGCCACTCAAGCCAAATTCCCCTCAATCATTCAACAGTCAGTAAGTTCCATGCCACTAGATGATTTTAGTTGGCTGCATGAAGTTTTCCCGCGAAAAAAAAAACTCTTTTCACATCAGCGCCTTTGTGGTGGAGGTTGGCCTTGGTTCTAAAATGGTGAGAACCTTGTTACTCATGAAGCCAATTCCAATTTTCTATCACGTGGCACAAGATTTGCTGGTGTCCTTGCAGCTCTACCTGTAAACAAATCAAACATAGACACTTAAATTGATTAAATGTTTAAGTAACCATTCAAACATTGCAAGTCGAACTAATTCCATTTTGTTACACATTTTAAAAAGCAAGACCATATTATCAAGAACGGGATCATCACCCAAAATAGGTGACACAAATGCATACATGCATAGAAAAACCATACGTGCATAAAGTCTACCTTAACAAGTTGGCACCATTATTGAAGCAACTGAAAGAAACAAATACCATGGTTATAACATAAGAATGATACTGACCTTCATCTTTTTCCATTTTTCGTCTGCTGCGCCAAAGAAGACGAATTGGAGTACCAGCAAACCCTGCATTTGTACGTAGTTGCTTCTCCATATAACGCCGGTAAGTCTCAGGGAAAAGTTTCTCATCATTAACAAAGAAAACAAATGTGGGTGGTCTTATGGCAGCCTGCAAAAGGAAATCAAGTAAGATACACCATATCTTGGAGTGGTTCATTTATACAATACATTAAAAAAAAAATACACTATTTGCATTAAAGGAGAAAAAAGTTCATAAAACAATTCAACTTACCTTGCCCTGCCCTGACATAGCGCACATCATTTCCAAATTCCAATTCTTCGAAAACTAAGCCGTAATCCCGAGGAATTGAGATTGGCTACATAAATCCTTTTACGCTTTCCAATCCTATCTAGGACCATGTTGTCAGTTACCTCTTTAATAGTCATATCTTTCCTTCTATCCAAGTTTTTTTTTTTTTTTTTAATAGTGAATTCATTAATTTTTTTTATTTTACCTTTATTTTTTCCTTTTGTCTTTTTCCAGATTAATATTATACACTTTTACTAGTTCATTCCTAAGCCTTCATTGCACATTTGCACATATCTAACAATCTCAGACAATTCTCCACCATATTCTATCTTCAACTGATGCCATCCTCACATTGTCACATAGGCGGAGCTAGGAATTATTTTGCATGGGTCTTAACTAAAATAAGTAAATAAATACATGGATTTGATAATATTCTGCTTAAAAGAAAAACAAACAGGTGTTTGTTAACTATACTACAACCAATTTCCATACTCATCAAACCAAGCACTATTGAATATCAATGAAAAAAATCCAATTTTTCTTCATGGAAAGTTGTGGTTATGAGGTTAATAAGGACCCTTTTGTAGATATGCCCTTTTAACTTTATCACAATAAATTGGATGGTATTCTAAAATTTTAGTTTGTAGCCCAAGATATACGAGAAGATTTTCCAAGTCAACTTTAAGATGGATGGTTTTGCTTTGAACAATTTCATTCTGACTACTAGTTTCTTGGGCAAATACCGTTTTCTTTGATATTGGTTTTCTCTTGAGAAATTTATCCAAAAATAGCAACTTCAACACTTTTAAGAATTTAATTTCAATTTTTTTAATTAACAACCTAACATAAACTTTGCACTAAACTAATACAAAATTTAACTAAAACTGTGAATACTTAAATGAGTTTTATCTTTTAGGACCACTTTTAGAATTGCGATAGGATCTAATCTTTTTTCAGAGGTTCTCATAATTGCCCCACAAAAAATAAAAATAAAAATAAAAAACTAAAGAAAACTAAAAATATTATTATTAAAAAAAAAAAAATTCAGTGGATGCAATTGTACAGATATTTCATATCTCTTAAATTTATGTATCCTTTTTTTCCCCTTTAAAAAAAATAATTCAGCGGGTGCAATTGGACCCACTCAAAAATATGTATCTCTGCCACTGCTTTCTCACAAATAATTTAATTCTTTATTCCATCTTTCCAAGTGTTGCCACAAATCCATCTTAACGTCCTCATCTCTACTACACTCCTTTTATGGACATGTTCCAAGAGGGAGGGAGTGGGTCCCTAAAATTTCAACATCTCTAGATCCAGTACAACTCGAACTAAAACCACATGCTTTTGGCCAAAATTGTATGTAAAAAATACTTCAGCTCTATCTAACAAAATAACATAATGAATTTGTTCTAAATTGAATCTTTTCTCAAAAACTACGATAATGCATCACTGACAAAATGCATCAAAACACCCATGGTATACAGACTACCACCATATATTGCATTACCTGAGTGCAGTAATAAATACGTCCTCTCTTGCCACCTCGGGTCCTTGGAGGAGATTTAAAAGCTAGTGATTCCCGTACAACTTGATTTAATATGGAAGTGCTAAGCCTTCTTGACCTCTCCTTTTCAACTGTACTAGCAGCAATAATGATCCTGCACTTGGCACAAATGCGATTACCAAGGACTCACTATGCTAAGATGCTCAGGTATTATATACAGTAAAGAATTTTCTTAGAGACAATAAGAAGTGCAGAGGGAAAATAGAATTTGGTAAAGAATGCAACTGGACTGTAGTTAACAAAATATATTCTTTTATGGTTCAGTTGAACATACTTCTCAACATTATGACCAGCTATTGCAGTTGAATAAACAATAGGTGCCCAATCAAGAACACGAATTTTCTCCCTAACGTCTTGCTCATAGTATGTTGCGGTCTGCTGATTTTTATTTGGTATGGTATCCCATTTGTTGACAACTATCAGGCACCCTTTCCCTTCTCTCTCTATCCTTTCAGCAATCCTGCAATCCTAGGATATTAAGGAAATACAATATAACGTAATTAAGAACTGATCACTAGTGGAAAGTACCAGCCTGCATCTCACCTTATTAACAGGCCAAAGAGCAGTAATTCTAGATTTGAGAAAATCAAAAGAGCAATCCATTCTCTCAAAATATTTCTTGAAGCTCAAGTTATCACCATCATTCATCTAATATGAATTACTTTCTTTCAAACAATGATCTCAATTAATAAAGCATAGAGAATCCAAATGTCTGCAGCACCAAAGAGCTTTTCAAGGAAAAAAATATTGAAATCAAGTGGAGAGTATGATAAGACAGCCTCTACTTAGGGGCAAGAGATCATCTGCAAGACTACAACATTTTCAGCTACCATATCTGCTTTTCTCTCTCTATTTGTTGGTTAAAACCCACTAACAGTGGATCATATAAATTTCAGCTATTCAAAAATTATATCTGGAGTTGGCCAGACAAGTGAAGCTTGGAGAATGCCTTTTGAAATGGAAATGGATTAGTATTACACACTTATTCACATATAAAGCATTCTATGCCCCTTTGAAACTGATTGCTACTTACTTTAATTGTTATGATTAACTTGATTAGTTTAAAATTTCTGTGAAAATTTGATATATTAATCTACTTGATTCCGTATGTTACTAATAAGTCGCAGGCCAAAAGAGAAAAAACTCAAATTTGTTAGAGACACTCTTCCTGTTTTGGTCAATGAAACTGGTTTGCAATCAATGGCCAGGACTGCTAAAAGAAGCGTGGGTGTGATCCACCAAATGCACAAGCACTTGAAACTGTGGTAAACTCTGTTTATGATTTATATTGAGGAGCCAGAAACTCTGTGGTAGGCCCTTCTTATTTGAAAAAATATTTCAAGAGGGATTTTTGAAAAGTTGGTGGTTGGAAAAGCAATCCTCAATTCCATATTTTCTCATTTTTCAATTCCAAAACATGGTACCAGAGCTTTTGCATATCTTCGGTCTTATGATTGAATCCTAGGAAACCCCTGTTCAAGTAATTTCATCTATTTCGCATGCTTACGGCACTAAGGTCTAGACTAATATCAAGGTTGTTGGATGGGATTACAAATGATGGGGGATGTTAGTGTGTTTTAAGCTTGAAAGACATGGCAGCCCACTTATTAGAAAGCTTATATAAAAAGACAGCAAACATGAAAAATATGGATTTTGGGGTGAGATGGGCAGGGGATATGCACCCCCAAAACCTTTTTCTTTTTCCCTGAGAATAGACACCCCACAACCTAAATTATGGACTAACCTTTTTTCTGTGAGGTGTACTTATTCTAGTAATGATCTCCTTTTCAATAATAGAATCCTAAACTGAATTTATACATTAAGAGTAATCATGAGGCACATGCATGAAATCACAATTCTTGTGTCACCCCAAAGACAATGCATAAGACCACAATTCACAGCAATTTAATGTTTAACTTCACATAATACACCTCAAACAACATCAATAATTTAAAATATTTATTGAGACGCATCATTTAACGTAATGAAAATAGATTCTGGGTATCCTGCAGTTTTGAGTAAATATCAATCAATCCATCATAGGCATAATTATTTTCACCATATGTAGCAACAGGGTGCTATGCAGTTTCCAGCACAAAAAAGGCAGAAAACTCAAGAACTTCTTATAGTATGTTAAAGCTATCACGGGCACGATTGCTTTCACCACATTTTGCAACAAGCTACGATACAGTTTTGTTTCCAGCACAAAAAAGGTCTAAAGCATGCTCTTAAAACATCAATTAGATTATGACCCTAGAAAAAGACATGGATGAAGTACCTGTTCCGTGATACAAGCCATGGCCTCGATGACAAGAGCAACAACATCAGAACGACGTACGGCTCGAAATGCCCGATTCACTGATAAAGCTTCTGTAATACTACCTGCTGAAGCTACAGCTGCCCTTCTTCTAATTCCAGCAGTATCTATAAGCCGGAACTTCTGCAAACAAGTAATTATTGTCTAAAGTATCTGGGAAAATTTGTGAGTGTAATAAATGCATTTTTAATTCATTAATGATTCCACACTATGGATGGTTATTACTCCTATTTAAGCAATATTACAGCACATATAGAGTAGCTGTCTGATAACATGCACTCATTTGTAAAGCATGTAAACCAACAAAATTAAGATTCCATCAATCAACTAGCAAGATCTGTACTAATATTCTGTATAATATGTATTATTTGGCTAAGCTCACTGTATCTAGATATTCATAAGTTTTGGGCAATAACACAAATGCAACTGGAGTACTGCTCAATGACAGGTTGAATATGTTTTTTCTAATTTTATAAATAAATGACAGGTTGAATATGTAAACTAATCAAACCTGGCCATCTGGTCCAGTAAATTCAGTATCAATGGCATCACGAGTAGTACCACTGATTGGGCTAACAATTGTTCTATCCTCTCCAACCAATGCATTCAAAATGCTACTTTTACCAACATTTGGTCGGCCAACAATAGCAATTGCAGGAACATAATCTTCTTCTTCCTCATCACGAATTTCTGTACCCTATTTATAAGCATAGATGAATTAAATAAACAATAGTTTAAAAGCACCAGAGATGAAAATGCTTATGTGTGCAGTACACTTTTTAATGGCCAGAAGTGCAAATTTTGTCAAATTAGGAAGAATATAGGACTTCTACTCAAGAAAATATCAACAAGCTCAACAAAAAATTTGGAGCTCAGTTACGTAGGTTTCCAATTTCATCAAACTGCCGTACTGATACAAAAACTCTGTAAGAGTTAGATATTCAACTTTTGGACATACAAACCTCAATTTTTTTCAGTCCTGAACAAACAAGATCAAGAAGCTCTCCAGTTCCAGTCCCAGATACAGCAGATATTGGAAGTGGTGAAAACCTAATTGATCAATCAAAAAGTGAGGTACACTTTTTAATATCAGAACCACATAAGTGAAGAAACAAGAAATTTAAGTCCACCATGAATATCCTATAAACTTGATTATAGTGACAGATTCTGTTAAATACAAAACTCATTCTACACAATCCATATATTTAAGTAATAGACAACACTGCAACACGCACACGCACACACATAAACATAACAAATGGAATCTCGGACATAACATTCTTTATGAAGTCCTAACATTCAGAAAAATTACTTTGAATTTCATCACTGCAAAACTCATGAAATTATCTCTATTTCCCAGATTTCTAGTCTTTCACCTTGCCTTTTCAAAAACTATAAAGTCTGCCAAAGTATCAACGTGACCCCAAAGGTGAAATATTATATATATATATATATATATATATACTCTCTTTGTCCCATTTTGTTAGTTCCGTTTAGAAAATCCAACTTTTTAAGGGAACATTATTTAACGCATTGTCTTTCAAATAAAATATATAAGTTTCGAAACTGCCCCTTAACCATTTTAGTTTAAACAAATAAAAGTAGTGAAAAAAGGGTATTGAATTTTCAAATAAAGTAATGGTAAGCTGGAAAAGTTATTAAGGGGTATTGATCTCTCATGTAATTTAAGATGGACATTCTTCTTTTGATAATTCAATAATTACAATGGGGGAAGGGAGAGTTGAACCCTAGACGTCACCATTGGAAACCTGAAAGGTGCCACTTGAGCTACAAGGCTGTTGGCTTAAGGTGGACATTCTTTACTATCAAGAAATACATTTCCTGACAATAATTTAAATGCACAAGTGAATTATAGCTACTTGCAAAAGATGAGCACTAATCCATTTATCAAAACTCACAAAGCTCAACAAAGTACCCAACACAAAGGGTTTCTCCCATAGAAATAGTATATAACAAATTTTGATGTTAACTCAGAGGGTCACATAAAATAGAACTAGAAGATGGTATCCAACCAAACATCAGTGTGTTTTTCCAAAATAATAATACTAATAAGAAGAGAAGAATATAGAAACTACATTAGTGGAGTCCGCTAAAATATATTAACATGCATTGACTATGTTAGAGACAGAATCTAATGCAGTCCAAGTCTCAAGCCATTATAATAGAGGATTCATGGTTGTTTTTCCACATTTATATGCAGCCTCCAGATGGTGCTCCTTGGTGCATTAGATATAATATCACAATCATGCATATACGTACTAAATTAGCACAACACAAATACCACACAATGTCACATTAAATTTGGAATTAAAAAAAGCTAAATAAAATTAATGTGTACTGAATGAAATTAATGCTTAAACAGAAATCCACATTGTTAACTGATACACAACTGCTATGTGACTGAAGACCAATACTCTTGTCGAAAACTTGAAAATAAGAAGAAGAAAGAAGGAGATAATAAGAGACGCCTCACCCCAAGGACCAAAACTCTGATGCTTGCATGAGTCCTTTACGTGGAGACTCACACTTGTTAACTGCAAGAATGACATACTTATTTGAGTAGTTCTTTCGTAGCCAGTCTCCAATTTCTTCATCAGCTGCGGTCAGACCTGCCTGTTCATCATTATCTTTATTTCTTTGTATTATAAACATTTGCTTGCCCAATTATAAAGACAAGAACTTGGAAACAAATGAAAACATTCCAAATAGGTTGAATATATAGTTCCCAAGAAATTACTATTACTAGTTACCACCCTTAAGGCCTTTGTATATTGAAATATTTCTTAGCCTTTCAAGGTGGAGAAGAGGCTCCCCATGATATGTCAACATGTGCTTCACCATGAGAAATGATCTTCAACATAGAGATAACTTTCTAGGCAAATCTTAAATTTATGCATAACAGTACTACCAAATTCCTACAGGCCAGAAGACATAATACATTCATTCACAAAAATAGCTTTAAGTTCCAAGCACACAAAGGAAAAATATACTATTTTTTTTCCAGCACTAACAAGCATGGGAATCTGAAAGAGAAAGTTCAAGAGGATTGGACAAAATAATGGAAAAAAGACAGACAGTACATTTAAGTCATACAATCATGCAAAATACCTGTCCATCAACAAGAAATACTATGACAGATGCTTCTTCCACGGCTGCTATAGCTTGTCTCTCAATCATTGAGGGCATTTTGGCAACAGCTGCCTCCCTGGAGGCCAGTGGAATCCCATCCATACCAATTGTTGTGGTAATAGCCAAGTCTTCCATAACATCAACCTGTGACTTTGCAATATTGAGAACACCTCCAGTATCAACCACCATAAATTCATACTCTCCCCAAAAGGATCTACCATACAAGCGATCCCTAGTAACTCCCGGTTCATCCACCACAATTGCCCGGTTCCCCTATATTAATCAAAGAAAGTCAGCTTTCACTATGTGAAAACATACTTGGAAGTTTCAATTTTTATTCCCACAGTATGGGAAAGCATCAATACTAATCAGAGAATCAAAAGCCAGAATTATTGATCAAATACCCCAACAAGACGATTAAACAGTGCTGATTTACCAACATTTGGTCTTCCAACAATTGCAACCCTTGGAAGTAGATGGTCAGGGATCTGCACATTGAATTTATAAACTTTAGTAAGCAACAGCTAAAGTTTATCAGTTAAATTGCATCACTGAAACATGCAATTTCTTTAGGTTCTTTATCTATTTTTGTGGTTAACTTTGAAATATAAGGGTCCATTTGGTACATGTGTTTAAACACATGTTTTCAGTTTTTAAACAACATTACACGTATTTTCACACACTTTTTCACCCACACGTATTTCCAAAAAAAAACTAAAAACTGTTGTTTAAACACATGTACCAAACGGGCCCTAAATAAACAAAATTGAGGATAGGCGCAAATTCTGGAACTTTTTCTTCCCATATTTACAATAAATTGGGAGTAAAGCTGCCTACCAATCACCTCTCTCAGATCCCACAAAAGTAGAAGCTTTGTGCACTAGGTATGACCTATATATAACAAACTTTCACAAGGATATCCTTTGTTATTCTTAAACTTCATTTATATTTTACACTGTCAACTTCTTGTATCTTCTAAATAAGTGATTCTTAATTTCCAGGTTATCTACTATTAACCAAAGTACCCACAAATATACTTCAGGTAAATCTCACAAAAACAATGAAAAAAAAAATGATTAACCCTCACACTTCTCGTGATATTACATTACATGTATACCATAGTATTTTTTATATTTTCTAATTCATAAATCTTTTTTTTTTTAGTCTTCAGCTATTTGATTTTGTGGACAAATACAGAGGAAAATATGATGGTACTATCTCTGTGGCCCAAAAGTACTACCAATCTATCAATGGTTACAATGTAAGTTTTTTTTTTAATGTAAACATGTTTGGTGTCACGTAATTTGTAATTTTTAATAATGTGATACTAGATACACTTTAGATTTGTAATTTCTAATCTGAACCATAAATTGGATCGATAAGAGAATGGATTTCAATTAATTTTGAAGACTTACTACTGCAATAATAGTGTTTATGTGGTATGTTTTTATTGATTTGATTTTGGTGTGTGTGTGTGTGTGTAGGATGAGTTGCTTTGGGCTGCTGCATGGTTGTACTAGGCAGCTGACAATCAGTACCACTTAAACTACCTTGGGAAAAATGGTGACGCTCTTGGTGGAACTAGATGGAGCATGAGTGAGTTTAGTTGGGATGTCACATGTTGAAAATCACATGGACTTCATTGTATGACAATTTGTCAATCAAAAACCTCAACCATGTAACAAGTGCATGAATAATTGGTTTGTCTATTTCCTTGCACTTCCTAATGCAAGGGAAAGTTGGTGGCAATGCATCAGTCTTTGAGAAATACCAGGAGAAGGCAGAATCCTTCATGAGCAATTGCCTTGGAAAGGGCAGTCAGAATGTTCAGAAGACTCCCAACAACCTTATCTTCCACCAGAGGTGGAAAAACATGCAATTTGTGAATAGGGCATCTTTTCTTACTGCTGTCTACTCTAATTATTTTGCTTCTGTTGAAAGAAACATGAAATGTGCTTCTGGAAATATTTCACCATGAGCTTATCTCCTTCTCCAAAAAACAGGTAATTTAATTATATTGTGCAAATTCTACATTGTTTTTGTTGAATTGAGCTTTGATTATATCACAAGTAATAAAGATTTGCACAAGTTATGTGAAGCATATAATTGATGTTATGAAATGTTAAAACTCTCAGGTGGACTACCTTTTTGGGGACAATCCAAGAGCCACAAGTTACATGGTGGGATATGGAAACAACTACACACAACAAGTTCACCACAGGGCTTCCTCGATTGTTTCCATCAAGGTTAACCCTTCATTTGTCAGCTGCCGTGGGGGTTATGCCACTTGGTTCAGCAGGAAAGCAAGCAATCCCAATCTCCTTGTTGGTGCAGTCATTAGTGGTCCGGATTCCTATGACAACTTTGCTGATGAAAGAGACAATTATGAGCAAACTGAGCCTGCTACCTACAACAATGCTCCTATTTTTGGTTTATTGGCATGACTAAGTGGTGGTCATGGTGGGTATAACCAGCTCCTTCCAGGTAAATGCACAATAACATGATCATCTCTAAAATTCACTTACATTGACTTATTATGGGCATTTAATCACGATATTTGATGGATAAACTTTTTCTTACAGCGGTTGCCCCAGCACCTAAACCTGTTGTTATCCAACCAAAGCCAACTCCAAAATCCAAAGTTATTCCAGCTCCAGGTATACCCAGACCTCTTATGGTCCATGTAATTTACCAAATTTGTTTAGAGATGAGCTTTACTAATTTTTAAAGTATGTATTGGAAAATAAGGACTAACTGAGGATTGTGTTTTGCAGCAGCATCTTGAGGCCCAATTGCCGTAGAACAGAAGTTGACAACTTCATGGAATGCCAATGGGACAAATTACTACAGATATTCCACAATTGTGACAACAAGTCTGCTAAGACACTGACGGATCTCAAGCTTTCAATTTCCAAGCTTTATGGTCCTATATGGGGACTAACAAAGTCCGGTGATTCCTATGTTTTTTTTTTTTTTTTATCATGGCTCAACACTTTAGCTGCTGGAAAGAGTCTTGAGTCTGTCTACATTCATTCTGCTTCACCAACAAACATATCCGTCTCAAGCTACACTTTGGCGCCCTAAGAAAGAAACTAAGATACACAAAGATGGTTCACACAGTTTGTTGGAAGGTTCACATAGTTTCTCGGGTTGTAATGTAAAAATTGTGCAGCTATACAGATGCAGTCCAGAAAGGTCTTTTTCTTTTCTCTTTTAAAATTTTCATCTTTACTTGTTGATTTGGGATCTTAGTAGGATTTTAGATGAAAGTAGGATAAAAAAGGCTGAAGCTTGGAGGGAGAAAGGCGTGAAGAGACGGTTTAAAAAATGTGCTCATCCTCTTTCATCTCCACTTCATTACTTATATAGAGTGATCTAAGAGAGGGGCAATGAAAGATTAACAACTGAGAACTAAAGGAAAGGACTTTCTCAATAAATTTCGAGTTTTTTACTTTCTTTGTACTTCAAAGAAGCCTTGGGTGTCAGTTGGGTTTTTGTTGTAACTGATGATGTTGTAAAGTTTGCAACAATTCTTGTTTCCCATATGAATATAGTTTTGAGTAACATTATCTCCATTTACTTTTGTAATCTAAGACTTACAACACAAGTTTCATAATTTCATTAAATTCCAAATTTGATATGTCTTACAAAAGTTAATTTGTTTTTGAGACACAACATTAGCAATGAACCACTACCTTATTATTCACATATTAACAAAGAAAGTAAATAACTTTGAAATGGGTTACTGACATTTATAGTGGTAATTTTACGCTTGCTCTGCTTTCGACCGCGTTGGATCGGAACATTGGGCTCGTCCTCTGAAAACCAGATGACTTGATTGAATACAACAGAAATTGAATGGAAATGAAAATTCAAATTCAAAAATTCGAAAGACTCACCGATTGTTAACTGGCGGGATAAGGAGGTAGAGTACTCTCGAGCAGCGTTTCTGGCTTCTTCCTCGAGCGCGGCGACGTCGATATCCTCACCGTCGGATTCCTCTTGGTCCTGATTCTGGTTCTGTTTTGGTTGTTGTTGTTGATTGGTGTTTGAGAAACGGGAAATGTGGTGGGGAAGAGAGCGTTTGGAGAGAGAAAGGGAGAGATGAATTGGAGAGAAGAGGGAAGGAGGTTTGGGAATGGGAATTGGGGAGAGAAGGGAAAGGGTTTTGGAGAGAGTAGTACTGGAACTGGAAGAGTAGAACAAGCTTAGCTCCACACCTTGCATTGTTGTGAGGATGGGAAGGTTTAGCTTTGGCGGTTAAACCATTTATCTTTATTGTCATTTTTTTTTTTTTTTTCCCTTTCTTCTTTTGCAAATTTGAATTTTTTTTTTTTTTTTTTTTTTTTGGGACAATAATTCTTGAAACACTTTCGCTCTTGACATCTAATTGACCAAACTTTGTTAAATTAAAATTAAAAAAGTTATGTATTAACCTGTTTTTTTGTTTAAGAGTGAGTTTCAAGAATTATCCTCCATTTCAAAATTAAAATTCATTGTATTAAATTTTTAATTGAATTTTTTTTATTACTATTTTTATCAGTGGGATATGGAGAGATTTGTCGTTGCAAGTGTTTTGGTACTTGATAAATTTTTCATTTTTATTCTAAATTTATCAATTTTTTTTATTAGCCATGGTTAAATTTTTGTAATGAGATTCTTATAGAAATTTAGAATATTTTGTTACTAATATAAACAAAATGGAGAGACTATTAATTCAAACCTCAAGGGAAGGGAGTGTTTTTTCCATTCAGGTTTTGGGGGTTAAGTGTTATTCATTCAAACTTCGAGGGATGAGAGTGTAATAACCCATTTTTTTAAGAAACATTTGCTAAAATTTAATAGAATTTGGAACAAGTTTGAGTTCTATATTTTTTAATAAATTCAAATTTAGAATAACTTTTAGCTCAAATCTGTCTTTTCTTTTCTCATTTTTAAGTAAGTGCATTGAAATAGACTGAAGTTAACCAAAATAGACCCAAGTAGACTGAGACTGAAGAGGACCAAAATGGATTGATGTGGATCGAAATTTTTTTTTTAATTCCCTCTTATCATACATTCATAAACTACCATATCATACATTCATAAACTTAAGAAATTAACCGAGGACAAATTTTGTTTTCAGTGGCCCAACAAATTACTTCATGAACACTCCACCCCAAAACCAATCTCAATTCTCACACTCATAATATCAACATCAACAATATCATCAAAATCCGGTCAAACCCAAAAATGTCCGGACCAAAGAGCCTGGATTCTATTGATAACATAATCTTTTTGATAATTTTTTAAAATTATTAACCATTATGCATTTAATAATAATTATAGTGTGACATTATTCAAAGAAATTAATGATTGTACTGAACATGTATTGTCAATTACTCAATTGTATTTGTGATGCTATTAAATAATTGTTATCGTTTTTATTTTTATTTTTTTAAAATTAATGGTTTAACGAGCCATCCTCTCCTTTAGGATTTTTTTTTTTTTTTTGTGCGAGTAATTCTTAGATATTATGCATTTTGGTGAGTTATAATAAGTGTTCTTTAAGCCGTGGCAACGACGGGAATTTTTTAAAGAAAATCATTAAGAAACTTAAATTAAACAAAATTTAATAAAAATATAACTTGAATAAATCAAGTTATCAACACACACACAAAAATACATGAATTTTTACAATTTCTTTCTACGAGTTTTCATATTATGAAATCATTACATGATAGTTCATTATCTATTGTCAGTGTAAGTAAGTGTGGCCATTATTTTGTTAAGATTGTATAACAATTTTATTTTTATGCAGCTGTCATTATCTATTTGTCATTTTCTTTTTATAAAAATAATTTACACTAAATGACAAAACGCAACCTCGGTGGGATATTGATCCACACAACCACACTCATTCATACATAAATAATACATCTTAACCAATCAAATATGTGTCATTAGATTTAAAAAAGAAATCCAAAGTAAAATTGTATGGTGCTAAAACCTTGTAAGCTGCAATTCAACTAATTAGCACATTTTAGTATCATCTAAGGTTCAAATCCCCTATTCCTAGGTATCAAATTATATACCATCATTTTTATCTTTTTCCTTTTCGAGTAGTGCTATAGGTTGTTTTATGTAGTACTTCTAGCATTTTTCTTTCATCTAAAAAAGAAATCATATTTCAGCATAATTTCTTTTAGATAGTACTTTAGCTTTTTTTTTTTTTTTTTTTGATACTCACAACAACAGAGGGGAGTGTGGTGTTGAGTTCTATGTCCCCCTCTCCTGTTGTTGTGAGTAAAAATAAATAAATAAATAAGTACTTTAACCTAATTTAAGTGTATATATGTGAAATTTTCTTATAGATAGTTAAACCACATCTCTTACTCCCCACTTCACAAAAACTTGTAACCATCGCACCGAAGTCGTTTTATTTTTTGAAGTGAATGGGATGGTGAATTGGTGATAAATAGAAGAGAAAGGAATTAAAGGAAGCAATCAACAAACGTAGCTCATTGGTATGGGCCAAATGGCCATGGGCTTATTCCTGAGGTCGCAGGTTCTATTCCTAAAAGCCTCGGTCTCATTCACACGGATTTGTGAATTGTGATTTGTGCCACTCTGAAAGTGACGCTCTAAAATGTAAAATCCCCCCCATTAAAAAGGAGCCTTGCCTAGGGTTTGAAGCCCCTTCTCCCCATCTTCTTCTTCTTCTTCTGCAACAAATCACCATGAAAGCAAAGCCTCCTTCAAAACCAAAAACCCATCATCTTCATCTTCATCAAGAAGAGCCCCAAAACCCATCAGAGTTCTCATTCGCCATAGCCAGAATAGCAGTCTCGCAGATCTGCCAGTCAGTGGGGTACAAGGCCACCCAGCTCTCCGCACTCAACGCTCTGACCGTGGTGGCCACCAAGTACCTCGAGGCCATAGCCAAGTCGGCCTCTTCCTTGGCCAACACCTCCAACCGCACGCAGTCGAACCTGCTGGACCTCACACTTGCCCTCCACCACCTCGTTACTCTCCACACCTCCACTCTCTTCTCCATCTCTTCCTCCGGAGGAGGAATCATCAGAGACCTCGCTGACTTCGTCTCCTTCAATGACGAAATCCCATTTGCCAAGCCAATCCCACGCCCACAGATTACCTCCATTCCTACCTGGGCTGCTTCTTCTTGTTCTTGTTCTTCTTTTTCCCATGTGCCCAAATGGCTGCCCAGGTTTCCTGATAGTGTTATTAGTTGCTCAGTGAATGAGAGGAAGTGTGGGGAGAGGTTGTGGGAGGATTCGGTTTTGGGTGGTGGAGGGATTGAAACTGAGTGTAGTACTAGTACTAGTAATGTGATTGAGCAGGAGAAGCTAAAGGAGGGAAAGCTTGAATTGGATTTGGAGAGAACAGGGAAAGTCAGGTTTAGAATTACTACAACTAGAGGAAGAGGAGGTTTAAGGAGGGTTTGTAGAGAAGAGAAAAGGGTGTGTTGGAATCATCATAATCATCATTACAATAACAAGAATATCACCAATAATAGTATTAATGATGATGATGTTCTTGATGGTGATGGTGATGGTGATGGTGATGGTGATGATCAAAGTAATGGGTTTTTTGATGATGAGGGTCTGAAGAAGAGTGGCTTCAAGAGAAAAAGAAGATGGTAGTTGTTTCATTCATGTTTGTTTATATAAATCAAAGTGTAAATGGTCCCAAATTTCGAACTTGTGCACTGATGATGCTCTACACCGGCTTGGGGACCAGTAGGATACGTTGCTTTGACAAAAGCTTGGCGCGCATATTATATTACTTTGTGATGGTTATAACTTATATATAGTCTTTGTTCACATGACATGGAACACTAATATATATGTATTATAGCCTTGTTATCCCATCAAATTTTTGCTTCGAATGGGTGGAATGAGAAAAACTTGTCTATGGCCAGAATTTTTTTGTTAAAGACTCGTTATTTTTTATATATAGGGAAAAATTAAACTCAGAGAACAGTGCAGTATGTAGGTGAAGCCTCTCTCTCGATGAGTTAACCAGCATGATATAAGTTTTGTTTGTTGCTACTGTTATTCCAAGGCATTTAGCCAAGTGCTTGAAACACAAATGGCCTTCTCCTAAAACGGAATTCTTCCTCTGCAAAGAAATGCCGAGTGAAAAAGAGCGTGGTATGTGTTGCTCTGTAATCTTCACTTGAACAATTTTGCTTTTCTAGTCATCGGTCATCACAATATACCGTATAGCCTACTGCAACTGCACTAACTTAATGTACACTAGAAAAGCCTGAATTTCAAGTTTCAAACAGAGAAAGCTATAAGCTAGTAACACATCTTATGGAATTATTGGCGCAAGACCTTTTAAGTTATTTGGTCACAACAGTGCAACAACTTTGTGTAATATAGTCTACGCCCAAAACATGCTGAGGATTGTAGTTTCTTCCACAGGTTTTAGAATTCAGCAATATTGGAACAATAAAAACTAAAAAGGCTACCCAAACCTGGCCATTAATGTTCTTTGCCCAAAATAATGCAATAACTGAAGATTTTTAAAGCAGGATTTTTAAATGCAGGAAATTGCAAGCATTTTGCTCACTAAGAAGAATTAAGAAAAGTATATCACTCATGAGCATCAGTCATAAGTAAGCTTCAAGGCAATCAAGCAAACTATATTTATGGAAAAGCATTCTGTGACATAAAAAGAACTTGTAGGGTTCGTTCACACACAAAAATAAATTTACTTCGTGCCGAGTATCTGGAAGTTGCTAGATTGAACTACATACCAAGTCATGACATATACATATATAATATTTCTCTTGATATATAATTGCAAGTTTTGATAAACAAGACAGAAGCCTCTGGCAGAAAGCAGCTTATTTTTTTCCACAGTTGAACCCGTGGCAAATAGAGAGGACTATGATGAGGATCAACGCTATCAGAATTCCCAAAACAATCAACTTGATCTTCATATTCTGCAGCCACATTTTCCTCCGGATTTTTGTGCCAGAGGTCCGAAAGTCCTGTGCCTGTAAGTAAATCAATTTTCCCCATGAAATTGAGATGAGTGAACTCCATTTGTTTCCAAGGAAATAAAATCTCACAATAAAACTCTTCAACATTGTTAAATAACGAGTTTGTATACTTTTTATGTCATTATAAAACTAATATGAGAGGAGACTAATCTACTGGATCGTCTCCCCACTCTCTAGCATTTTTTTTTTATAGGTAATATATATATATATAACCTGCATTTTTACATATCTATCAACATTGCAGATTTTCTTTTGAATCCATGACCTCACCCCCATTGCATTCTTATGAGGGGAGAAAGTGTCATTTGAGCGAGAGCTCATTGGCCAATCAGCAGTCAGCATTACAGATTTTGCAAACCCAACAGTATCCATAACCCACAGATTTGAACAAAACTCCAATAAGTCTGGAAAGAAACTGATTCATGAATGTTATAGCAATGAAAGAGCAAATCTTAATCAACAAGTTGAAGGTGTTTTAACTTCTACTCCACTTACACATCCAGATAATAAGGTAAGAGAATGTATTATCCAAATTTCTTTCAAGTTAAAATCTCAGAAGCAAATGTATGAGAGTAAGCACCACTGACCTGTTGATGAAGGTTCTCAGTCTTATCCACCAGAAGCTCTATCTTTTCACCTCTATCTAAAACCTACATCAAAAGTCAAAATGGAAGCGTGCAATGATTAAGCCAATGGATGTTTTTGAACATTAATCAGAGGGCATCTTAAAGAGGCAAGGCCAGCAAGTTAATTGAATGACTAACTCTGAAACCTGACTCTTTAGTTTATATAATATTGAGTTCAGTATTACACAACTAACAAGGCATTTAGAACAAAAAGTATGATTGTTTAGCTTACATGCACTAACGAAACATATAAAATAGAAGTCTGTAATGTTTAAGCAGCAAACATTATGTGTATTCGCGTCAAAATTAAAGTAGATTTGTACGAGAATAAGGCAAAAAGTATTCAATACCATTTCAACATCAGCATGCACAAGAAAGACCTATACCCACCCTTTCCCATTTACCATTTAGAGATGAATGAGAGAGAGTTTGTGCGTGTTACCATAATGGTAAGGCCAATTAAGTATAGCACACATCTACTCTGTTTAGTGTTCCTCACAGCTATGTGTAAGAGATCAGGTCAACAAAAATGGATAAGACAAAATATAACTCAAGATAGGTGATGGTGGAAGGCAACAGAGGAAGTGGCATTGAGCCAAGTGTAGGTATTGGGGTGGAGAGAGACAGAGAGAGAATTTAAGTATTCTTTTGGAAGTAGATGTCAGCAAAATATTCACAAGTACTCTATTGTATTTAAACATGTAGAGCGTATGTACAAGTCATACATCCCCAAAATGAAAAACTGCTCTATTGTATTTAAACATTAAAAAAAAAAAAGTCATTAAGATATTCCAAATGGGATCTTCAGCCCTGTTAAATAATAATTTTCATAACTTTTTTGGACCCTTCTTGCTACCCATAGAGTAGACGTGCATGACTACTATAAAGCGTACTTCTACACTTTTGTGCTATATTTTATACTTACATGTAGCAACATCTTGGACGGTATAGAATGCATAGTACAAAAGTTAACAATATATTTGGTAGACATAAGGGGAGTTGAATGTAAACTGATAAGGCAGGAGTTATGGAGCGTTCTCTCCATGCATTCTGCTCATTTGTTAAAAAAAGTCGATGTGTTTTAGCGTGTTATCTTTCCCATACATTTCTTATTAAGTGTTTATGCCGATCACATGGTGCCAGTAGTCATGCAAAGTGTTTATGCCATATGCTGAAAATACATCTGGCATAAACTATTCATGACTACTGATGCAATATATCCAGCATAAACACATATCAGTGGTCTAAAGGCCTAGACGCTTTTTGTAGCACATATACAAGTCACTAACTCTACAAAGCATGTATAACTAACCCATTCTCTAATTTCAAGTAAACAAAATAAAAAAAGATTTCTTTTTGGTCTTCTACCAAGAGAAATCACTTTCTTTCACTTCTTCGCACCTACCCTCCTTGCACCACACACACCTACCTTTGTAGTGATTTTCGCTGTGACATTTTTCGTCATCTCTCATTCTGCTCCACACCTCCACCACATAACTCACTGGATTCCAACATCATCACCAATCCGACTAGATTCCACCTCAAGTTCACTCAATCCAGCCACTCAACTCCCTTCAACATACACAAATGTGCTAACACACACATGCACCCACACCAGATGGGATTCTAGCCTCGTGCACCTAGATGTGGTTGACACCATGGTTTTAAAAGCTGAACCGAGAGCTGAACCGTTTTTCCAAAATTCCCGGTTTAACCCGGTTTTTGACCGGTTTTAGGGGTTTTTACCATACTGGACTGGCTCCCGGTTGAACCGGTCAGACCAGCCAGTCCGGTCCGGTCTGGTTTTTAAAACAATGGTTGACATACTAAGATATGCCTCCTCCATGACATACTAAGATATGGCTTTGTGCACATGATCTCTGCTATTTGTATGTCTATCGTCGTAATCACTCAACAACTAGTGGAGCCATAAGCCATAAATAGGCACAATTAAATAAATGTCTGTATATTTCAAAGAACACAAAAGAATAAGAAGGAGAAATAATAAGGACATGGGCTGATGTGGCCATCTTAAGACATTGGTGGTCCTAATTTGAAAAGAGCAAACGGGAAAATGAAGATAGAAATAAAAATAACCAGATAGGCATAAATGTAATAATGATAAGACTAAGAATAATAATAAAAACAACAACCACTAGATGCTTAAGGCTATGGTAGTGCATATGTAATATATCAATTCTATCATACTCTATTTTTAATTTGGGTGTATAAAAACTTATTTAATGTCATTGTAGGTGTAGGTTCCTTTTAATTGATTTTCATATTATAATTATTTTGCTTTTGTAATTTATAAATGTGGACATGTGAAATTCTATGGAGAATATATGTGCAATTCATGAGACTTGATGCAGCCAAATAATACATCTACCTTTTCAATATTTTCCATCATAACACCTTTAACTTCCGATACTTGAGCTTTGACCTTTGCAAGCTTGCTAATCTCTTCAGGGTGATCAACACAGTACTGCATGTGTTCCTTCAATTTTGGTCTGCAATGAATTATATTACATTAGCTACCATAAGAAGACAAAATCTTCCAGCATGTATTCTTGGAATCTCGATCAGAATAAAATACCCAAACTCTTTGTTAAGGCTGTTGGCTGGAGCTGTATCAGCCTTTCCAGCACCGTATCTTGACACGAAATCATCTTTGATGCGCTCCAGAAAAGCCATGGGCACTTGTCGCCCAACTGATTCATCTGCAACAACACAATATGCTGCACCATCGAGGAACTCAGTCAAATGTAACCAGCAGAATAATAAGATTATAAACACAAAATAAAAGGCATAAAAACGTTGACACTGGAATCTTTAAGTGTCTTGTTGAAACGAAATCAACATCATTTTTTTTTTTCTTGCCAAATAAGTAAAGTGACCAAAACATGCTTTTTGATGCAACAGAAGTGTACTGTCCATCCATTAACACAAATAACCCAAATTTCCTAACAATTGTAATGTTCAAATTCAATACAACAAAAATCATAATAACCCATTTTGATTCAAGGTAAATGCATCAAAAAGGGATAAATTTTAGCGGATGGTGCTGCTAAAGTTGGGTTGGCTAAGGATCCTCAATAGACAAGTCAAGAATTAGGATTAACAACGTGTTATTCTTTTGCATCATCCTATTCTATCCAAAGTCAAACCTCTTTGTAAATCCTTAATTGACATTTCTGTTTTCACTACTTGTAATTAATGCTATTTTTGGTTAACTCTAACTTGAATAATAAACTCACTCCATGTCTGAATTCGATAAGAAGGTCAAAATCTGAAACTAACATAAAGAGGGATTCTATGAACAACAAAGCAAAATAAGCAAAAAAAAAAAAAAACCCTAACTTTGACTAATTTAGTCAAAATTTCCCCTTCAATTGTTGTTGGTCAGAACATTAACCTTCAATCTAATCTTAAAGAGAACGAAAATATTCAAAAGAAAATTCAGATCGCAAATCAAAATACAATGATTCAGTCACAAAGACACGAAGCATTTTAGCAAACAAAATATAAATTTTCTTAGGGTTTTCTCGGGATCCAAACAGTAAATTTGCGGAAACAAAAAAAAAAAGAGGAGGAATCGAGATCGGAGGCGGAGAAAGAGAGAGAAAAGGACATACTGAAGCCGTTATCGACGAGGTAATTGAAGGTGTGAGCATCGCAGTTGTAGGTGAACTTGTTGTTGGTGGAAGGAAGCTTCTGGAGGCATTGGAAGGCGATGGAGTTGAAATTGCCGCTGAATTCGGTGTACTCGGAGAGGATCACAGTTCCGCGAGCCACGAATGCGTAGATCAAAGGCTTCTGGCTCATCTCTCTTCCTTTTTCTCTGAGACTCTCAGCAGCAGCTGGAAATTTCGATCAGAGATTTAGGGTTTTCTGAAAATTCACAGTCAGAGAGAGAGAAAGAGAGATTTGAAATTGAATTGGGGGACTTTTTCTTTCTCTCTCTCTCTCTCTCTATGTTTTATTGTGTTGCTTATAGCTTTTTTTAATGTGAAGAGAGAGAGAGTTGTGTGTGTGTGAAAAAAGTAAAAGTGGGGGGTTTAATGAGGTTTAAAAGTAGAGAGAGAAAGCAAAAGTAGATAGAGTTGAGAAGAAGAAAACTGCGGCTTTATTCCTTTAATTTAATTTAATTGGATTTTTATTTTTATTTTTTATTTTTTAATTTGAGGTGGGTCATGATTCATGCTTGTGTTGGTAAAGTTATATTCTTATTTTCTTAAATTGAGCTAAAAAAAAATTGAGTTTAAACTAAAGAGTTATCTTGTTTATATTATTTTATCTATATTATCGCTTATTTGGATTCTGCTTATTTTGTTGAAATTGAAAACTTATTACTGAAAGTACGGTAGATAAAGGTAGAAGTTAGTTGAAATAGTGCAGTATGACTCATGAATAGTACTAAAAAGTGCAGTGGAGTCCATGAATAGTAGCAAAAATAAATTGAATAGTAAAATAATTTTAATTTTTCATTCTTATCCAAACGCATGATTCGTATAAGAAGATTCTTCTTTCTAGAACCCTTAAACCTTAGATTTAATAAGGAAAAAATTTAAGGACAACCCGATAAAAATATATCTCTAACTCCACTTAAATTGTCTACAAAATATGACACTTTCCTATTAATCCATATTTTCAAAACAAACTTATCCAAAATTTAAAAAAAATAATAATAATGACACTAGACCAGAAATGTGCAAAGCACGTATGATGAGGCTAGTGAGAAAATAAGAAACTAAAAGTGGTGACTAAACCAAAAAAAAAAAGGTTTTCTTTCATCCGCCTTTTATTTCTTTTGTTTTATTATTTTTTTTATAGTAAATTACAATTTTTTTTCAATAATTTTATCATGTCATAGTTTAGTCTATGAAATTAGTCTTTGATAATTTGGCTTGGTTTTGATGGATTATGATGCTTCTAGGTAATTTCCAAGCCAAATTGTCAAAAATTGATGAACCAGAATGTTGCTAGCATTTTTTTTTTTTTTTGGGTTGAATTTCCTAGGTTTTTTTTTTTAATATGTGTTTAGATTCCGCTTATTTTGCTGAAACTGAAAAATTATTGCTGAAAGTACTGTAGATAAAGGTAAAAGTTAGTTGAAATAATACAGTGGACCCCATGGATAGTGCCAAAAAGTGTTGTGAGGCTCATGAATAGTAGCAAAAATAAGCTGAATAGTGAAAGGCGTAAATGCACTTTTAGTCCCTATATTTTGGCTTTTTTCCATATTAGTCCCTACATTTTAATTTTACCATTTTTAGTCCCCAAATCAATTAACGCGTTCCATTTTGGTCCTTTCCGTTAGCCTACCAACGAAAATTGCTTAGGTGGCAAACTGATGCTGATGTGGCCAATTAAAAAAAAAAATTTTAATTAGCATTTAAAAAAATGTCATGTCAACTTCTAAATACCAAAAAAAAAATTATTAATTAATTTAAACGAAATTAAAAAATTAAAAACAATAAAATACATCAATTCAGATCTAATTCATTTTGAACAAGAACACAATCACAGATTTAAACATCAACACAAGAACATAAACCACAAACCCAGAACCAAACACAAAAAACACAAACTCAAATTTAAACATTCACAGGATCACAAACACAAAGAACACAATAACAAACATAAACTCTTCTCCCTTCTCTTTCTTCTCTCTTTTCTCTTCGCTCTCTCCTGTGCCTTTGTTTGTGCTTAGTGGTTCGAAGATTGTGGTTAAGAGGTGAGATCAGATTCGTGGGTCTAACTCATGGTCAAGAGGTGAGATCGGATTCGTGGGTCTAATTTGGTGAGGCGAGATTGGATTCATGGTTTTGTGATTTGTGGTTACTGGGTTTTGGTATGGTGGGTGGGTTTTGTTGGTTGTGATATGGGTTTGAACTTTGTGGTGTTCAGATTGGTGGATGGGTACAGTGTTGGCATTCTGGGTTGGTGTTATGGGTTCATGGGTACGGTGGTGCGTTTGGTCGTGCTCGATGGTGTGGCCGAGGGTCTCAGGTGAGGTTTCGTGGGTTGCAAATGGTGTGGCTGTGGGTTTCAGGTGGGTCTCAGATGGTGTGGCCGTGGGTCTCAGGTGCGTTTGGAATGGGTCATAGAGGGTTCACGGTGGTTGAGGTTTTGTGGGTTTTTTTTTCCTCTGGTGGGCTTCGACCTTGTAGCTGAAATTCATCTTCTGGGCTTCCGGCAAGGTAGAAGTGCTACATATGTATACAAAGCTAGCCATATAAGATGCATATATCATCGTCACTTTAATTATACCAGTTGGATTGTTGTTACATATTAATTGGAAATAATATTTGGATTTCTATTTTAGTTTATGGGTTTGATTTGTTGGAGGATTCGGTGGAGAAAAGGGATTTTGAATGAATTTTTGCATGTTTATTTGCTGAGAAAATGTAATAAAAGAAAAGAAAATATTGATTATTTTAATTTTCTGGGCAACCTTCATGTTCTTTCCCGAAGAACATGAAGAACATGTTACTTTGTTCTTCTGAAAATAATGAAAAGAAAAAAAAGAAAAAAATTTAATTACTCTTTTTTTCAATTTATGTTTGTTATTGTGTTCTTTGCGTTTGTGATCTTGTGTTAATGTTTAAATTTGAGTTTGTGTTTTTTGTGTTTGGTTATGGGTTTGTGCTTTATGTTCTTGTGTTGATGTTTAAATCTGTGATTGTGTTCTTGTTCAAAATGAATTAGATTTGAATTGATGTATTTTATTGTTTTTAATTTTGTTTTTTCTTTTTTAATTTTATTAAAATTGATTAATAAATTTTTTTGTATTTAGAAGCTGACATGGCATTTTTTTAAATGCTAATTAAAATTTTTTATTATTTTTTAATTGGCCACGTCAGCATCAGTTTGCCACCTAAGCAATTTTCGTTGGTGGGCTAACAGAAAGAACCAAAATGGAATGCGTTAATTGATTTAAGGACTAAAAGTGGTAAAATTAAAATATAGGGACTAAAATGGAAAAAAGCCAAAATGTAGGGACTAAAAGTGCATTTACGCCATAGTGAAATAATTTTAATTTTTAATCCTAACCCAAACGCACACGAAGGTTCTGTTTGGATACCGTTTATTGCTGAAAACTGAAAATTGAAAATTGAAAACACTGTAGTAAAATAATTTTTAAATATGTGAATAGTGCCATAAAACCCAATTTTAATGAAAATTTTGTTGAAAAAATTACTTGTGAGTCCCGTGAACAGTGCACGGGACCTACTAAGTTAGACGCAAACGCAGCTGAAACCAAGTTTCAGCTCCATCCAAACTCAGGCAAAGTATATATTTTTGTTGATTTGCTGGTTGCTGCTAATTAGGTTGTTTTTTCCTCCTCTTGGGTTGACTTGCTATTAGATTGGCATGGTGATTTCTTTAAATTTTTGTGCAGTATTGTCTGTTTGTTTTTTCTGTTAAATTAGTTGGAGTTGACCACCTATCTTGAATGAGAATAAATACAATGAAGAAGAAGAAAAAGGGTAATAAATTTTTTTTTTGGGGGGGGGGGGGGGGGAGGGGAATTTTTCTACAAAATAGGAAATATGTTCACTTTGTTTTTTTTTTTGAGAAAAGCAAATATGTTCACTTGGATGGAATTTTAATAGTTTCAATTTGGTCCAAACTTTAGGTGAAACATTTAGCAAACAAAACTTTATAGACTAAATTAGATATATATGACCAAATCACATAAGGTAAATTATAATTTACCATTTATTTCATGTGTAAGATAGGGAAATTCTCTCAATCTCTTACTTCATTTATTTGTCTGATTAATTTTTTAATCTATACTACTATAAAGAAAGAAGGTGTGATGGTTCTATCTTTTTAATTTATTAATAAAATCCTGATTCTCAAAAAAAAATAATAATAATAATAATAAAATCCTTATTATACACTTAGAAATAAAAGGATGAACTGTAATTTCTCCTCACCACAATTGCAACTTACAACGTCCTTCATAAACTTTCTAATTTGAGTAATGTGTTCCTTCTTAATTATTCATTAGTGTTAATAAGCATTTTGCCTATATCATTAATAGTTTTACCAATTTTAATTACAAGTTCAAATTGTGATATTTTTCAAACATTTTAACTTTATCAATAGTTAAGTGGTTTTTTCTTTTTAAGGCATTATGATAAGATTTTAAGTTTGAAACTTCTTGCCAGCATTTTGTGAGTTGTGACCATTCCGAAGAGATTCCTCCCTATAATTAATGACTTGAACTTTTTTTTTTTCATTTTATAATCAATTTTTCCACATAACAAATTAAGTGTTGACTCATCTTATACATTTTTTTTAAAAACAAATTAGGAGAACATCACACATCTTGATTCTTGAATGAATATTTCATGACAGTTTGATAAATGCGTATTGAAGAATCATACACCTTAAATCGATTTAAGTTTGGAAGAGAAAGATGGCATGTTAATATCATGCAAGTGCCATGCACATTTGAAAGGTGTCTTGCAGACAATACATCATTTAGGTGTAACCGACATGGCAAGTTTGGAAGAAAGGTATGTTTTGAAGGACACTATTTCACCTTAAAAGAATAAGGTGCTTGTTGTGAAATTCGATAGGACATAAAAAATTGTGCCATTCATTTAATCCCAAAAGCATCAAAACCAATTTCCAAGTATGACATTTTATGAAAAATTCAATAAAAAAAAGGGGGAAATCCACCATGTTTTATAATTTTGAGATAATGAATAATGTTTTGATAACAACAATGAAACTTTACGCTTCATTTGTTTTGCTGTAAAATGCTTTAGGGAAAACATTTTCAACATTTTACTGTGGTTGTTTTATTGTAAAATTTGGATAAATTTGAAAATGTTGCTAGTTATCAATAAATCATTTTGAAAATTTTGAAAATTGTTTTTAAAAAATTGTAAAACATTTTACAAAAAAAAAAACACACAGTAACTCTACCCCCTCCCATTTGGTGGTTGGGCCGCCGTTCTGATGTAGGATTGTTGATTTGATGGCTAGGAGACACTGATTTTGATGGCTTGTGGTTGTAAATTTTTATCTCACATGCATCAAACACTTGGGAATATTTTAACTAAAAATGTTTCCAGATATAAAAAATGTTTTAAATTTTTTTGGAGTCGTTTATGGATATTCAACTAGCCACCTAGGGTTAGTCACATGCATTTTTTTCCACTATTTTATTTTAGTCAAATTAATACTTCATTAATTGGTGTCTATTTTAATTACTTTTATTAAAATTATTGTGGGGTCTAAGAATTTAAATAAGGTATTTGCGCTACGTGTCATGCCCATGGCCGAGGAGGCCATTATCACGCTGAGGAGGTCACACACTCGGACAATAAGACCACGTCAGTGACACATTACCAAAGGAGGTCATATTATAGAGAAAGAGTTTCGAGGAGGAGGTTAACCCTGACATGACAGAAGGGATGGTGGCTACCACCACATTTAATGCATCTCATCAAACTTTTTGGTTGCATTTATGTGAAGAAGACCCCTGAACAGTGCTGTCTTGGTTGCCCCAACTCACAAAGGACTAGGGAAGGTGTCTGATGGGATAAGCATTCGAGTAGTGGCCTAAACGATAAACAAATGGAGGGCCAAAATCATCTAAAGGGAGTTATATAATGTAAAAGACCCTCTAGGAAGAGGGATCAAAAATCCTATAGAGAAAATACTGTAGTAGGAAGAACTGAAATTGTACACAAATTTAAAAGAAGTATATAAAAGGACCACTCTCCTCGGATTTTGCTGAGGAAGATTTTCTTCACATAGAGCTCGTTTTCCTTTACTTTCTTGTGTCTTTGATTCATTATGTGTATTGTTTGATCCATCAAAGCCTAGCTTTTAAGCCCACTCTCTACAAATTTATTGTATTGGGCTCTTTGGGCTTGAGTCCATTCATCTTTTGGGTTTAGGAACGAAAACCAGCCTCTACAATTATTATGATATTTCTTTTTTCTTTTTTTTAAATAAAATTTCTCTCAACTTAATTCAATTTTTTATTTTTTAATAAATTTAATTGTTACAATTGGAGAGAGGAGACTTAAACTAGGAACATGAAACACTAGAAAATGCCAATTAAACAACAATGTTTTTGACAATTTGATTAAACTTATTTTTTTATCCTTGATTTCATTTGGTACAATTTATATATTCACCTTCACTAAAACAAGACTGCTTAAAATAATTATATATTTTTATATAAAAATTGTTTGAAATAATTATCTATCTATCTATGTCTATACTATATATAAGAGGATTCCCCTCTTTGAACTGGACTTTTTTGTAGTTCAAAAATATCCTCATTAATGAAGGGTAACTTCTCTTAGAAATGAGTCATAAATGTCAAATAACAAATTTCATTTTGAATTTAAATAGAGGACTCCTAAAATTTAGAATTTTTATTCCCTAAAATTTAGCATTTTTTATTTCTTTTTCATCAGAATAAAAGTAAAACACCCCCAATTTATAAAATAACAAAAATAAAAAACTAAGATAACTCCTAAAATTTAGCATTCTTTCCCCTCACGTTCATCTTATTTTTCCTACCCAAACTTTTTTCTATATCACTGCATCACTTTCAAAGACACGTTCAAAAAAGAAAATATTGTTACCACTTATCTCTAAAAGTTTATCATTTTTATTTGTTTGAAAAAAAATCTTAAATTATAATAGATACAAATTATTAATCTTTAACCAAAAAATTAGAAGAACCTCTGAACACACGCAACATGCGTGCTTAGAGGCTAGTGGTATATAAGAAGGTGGTGTTTGAAATAATTAAATATAACTAGCCTCATCACACGCGCAAAGATGAGGCTTTTTTTTTTTTGGTCTAGTGTCATAATTTTCCTTTTTAAATTTTTTTTTGGATAAACAGGGGTAGAGCTAGGAATTTTTGTTTTGGGGAGCCAGGTTGCAGCACTAATATATTTATCAAGACAACCCCCACACACATATATTTACACATGCTTTTTTTATTATACACACACACACACATATATATATATATATATATACACATTTTTTTATTTGATAAGTTATATATACACACACACACACACACACACACCAAAAAAAAAAAAAAAAAAGTTTAGTATTTTCAATCAAAATTATGTTTGATGGCGATTTTTCATAAAATTAATAAAATTCATTTTTACCATTTTCATAGTGAAATTCTTAAAAAGTTTCATTTTCTATACAAATTATCAAATTTTATACTAATGTAAGTAAAAAATCATTCAATTGAACTAATGAAATTTTCAAAAATATGAATGATCCAAAACTTGGAGGAACAAGTTAGGCTCTAAACTTATTTGAAGTTATCTTGTTTTAACTCATTATGTGGCAATTAAAGAGACATTTCATGTGTAGTTTTAGTGACAAGATTTTTTTAATAAGTTAATGACTTGTTAATCGCCACATAACGGGTTGAAAAAGATAAATTCAAATATGTTTGGTGCCAACTTTATCAAATATTTAACAGATATAAGAGCACATTTTACATTAAAAAATAGAATTGCGAAAAATAAAGTTGTCTCTATAACTATTAGACCAATCATTTTTTTTAAGAGCATCATTGGACTAAATCAAATATTTGAGGGGCCAACTCTTATTTTTGTAGACTAAATTTTGAAAATATAAAAATAATTATATATATATATGTTTAAAAAAATTTCAAAATTTTGGCCCCCTACCCTTCAACATAGCTCCATCCCTCTGGATAAGTTTATTTTGAAGACATGAATTAATAGGAAAGTGCCCTATTTTGTAGGCATTTTAAGTGGAGTTGAAAACATATTTTTACCGGGTTGTCCTCAAGTTTTTTTTTCTTTTAAACATAACGTTTAGGGGTATTTCTGAATCACATAAAAGTACTGTCAAAAAAAGAAATCATCTTATAATACTATATATCTATACTATTATTTAAGGGGCTTCCCTTGTTTGGACCAGTTTCTTTTTTGTTCCAAAATATCTCTACAACCTACATTTAAGTAGAGGCAACTCTGTAAAAATACATCTTTAACTCCTACTAAAACATTGCCTACAAAACAGGATCACTCTCTTGATGGTTTTCAAATTAATTTATCCATTTATTAAAAAAAATTTAAACAAACACACGTTTATTTGTAAAAATACATCTGCTGATTAAAAAAAAAAACATATGCCGTTATTGCAAAAAAAAAAAAAAAAAAAAAAAAATTCTTTAACTCCCACGTAAAACACTATCTACAAAATAGAACCACACTCCCAATACACTCACGTTGATTTTTAAACTACTCTATTAACTTCCTGAGAACAACTTTTATTAATTTCTTTTACATTTCCGATTTTTATTTTTTGAGTTTGAAGCTATATCCCTCTTCTTCTTCTGGAAATATCAAACTAAACAAATCCGAATATGTATAAATTGCTTTGCTGGAAATAGACTTGATTACCTGACCGGATAAGTATATATGAGCAAATAATTTTCTTTTACTTATCCGATTATTTTCTTCTTTTTTTATTATTTAAGTTTTCCTATTTCATATATTCAATTACCGTTTTTAAATATTTGTTTTGATTTCTTATATTAAATGCATCTCAAACGTGTATTTGTGATAATGAGATGTTACTGTCACAGCCATGCTATTGATATCATGCTTCCACTAGATCAAGAAGGGCACAACATAGCCGCAATTATGTTTCAAGCCACTGGCCCCTCTTGCTTTGTCAATATCTCACCAACAACCAACTAACACCTATTTGGTGAAATCCTGACTTCAGAATATGTATTTGGTTGTCTCTTGCCACATGGCAATTTCTATTTGTTTGGTATTTATTTCTCTTCTTTAATGTCAAACTGTTTTTTTTTTTCCTTTTTTGAATTCAATAATTTTGCATCTAATATGACAAATGAGATCTTTCTTTTGGTTCCCTTTATTTATATTTCTTCATTTTGGCTTCTGTTAATGGCTGTCTAGAAAAGTTTTTCATTTTTTTTAGTTTCCTTTCTGTTTAGAATGATGTTGTTTCAAAGTGTCTCACAAGATTAACACAAAGTTTCTATTTAAATTCTTCATTTGCATGCTAGGTGCCCAAGTTATTGAATCTTTAAAAAGTTTTTATAAAATATGCTCACTACATTGAGTATTTTCTATTAGTTTCATGTTATTCACGAATGTGAGTTTTTTTTAGAACACTTTCTTTTAATTTGAACCTATATGCCAATAGAAACTATTAGGAAATCAAAAGAAAAGGAGGAAAAAAAGAAACTAAAAAGCGTATAAAAATGTGCATAGAGGGTGTGAAATAAAGAAGGCTACACACAAATGTTCTTTTGATGATTTAGAATGCAGCTGACACATTTTGTTCATTTCTCTTTATTATTTTTGTATGCATATGGATATTTTATTTTTTGTTGATAAATATGTATATGAATATTGTACATACGTTGTTTTTCAATGTCATGTAAAAGGTTATATGATTTTGATATTGTATCAAAATAAATTGTTGAGTTTGATTTTGAATGCTTTTGATAATTTTTGAATTCTTTAATTGGCTTCCTTAAATAAAACTAGTCTCTGAGCATGCACCTGAAAAGCGCGCGTGCTCAGAGACTCTTCTATTTTTTTGGTAAAAGTTAATAATTTGCATTATTATAAATTGGAATTACTACATTTTTCAATCACAAAAATACCTAGGAGTGTGATAAGTGTGAGTGTGATAAGTGTTATGCATTTGTACCAAATATTAAAATCATTAACTTTTCTTCATGTAAATTGTAGTCATCTCAATTTATAATGGATGCAAATTATTAACTTTTACAAAAAAAAATGGAAGACGCGTGTAGGAGGCTAATAGATTATTATAGTCTTTTGATTGAGACATTAAAAAACAAATGTAAGTAATTTATAATTGTAAACAGATTTATAGTCCTAGCGTAATATAAAAGGGAGGGAGAGAGAGAAAAGCAGCAGCGTAACCTTCACCCTACGCTAAACTCTCAACCCAACGGAAACGCAACGCAACGCAAGGATTCATCGTCCTCTTCGTCTCTCTCAATTTCTGATTTCCAAAATTAGGGTTTTCTACTTTCATCCATCACTCTCTCGCTCTTAATTTTTTAAGATGGAATTTTGAGCATTCCGAAACGGCGTCGTTGACTCCTCGGGCTCCGCCGCCGTCGGCGGAATTCGGATTCCGGTCGAGAACTCCTCCTGCTCCGACGAAGTTTCGTCGGGGTTTCGTGAGACATACACATAACTGGGTCATCCTATATTACTATCATTCTCATTCAAATTTTTCTGCTAAATAATTTGCTTATGCTGTTTCTTACTTGTTCTTTTTAGAATTTTGAATAAAATTCTTTCATTTTTGTCTAAATTTTTATGTTTTAATTCATAATTAATATATGGGTTTGGATCATGTTACATCATTGAATAACTTTTTATTAGTTTGTATATTTTAAATTTTGGATTACATTTTTTTCATTGTTCTTAATATGCTTACCAAATTTCTTTTAAATTGGATGTTATTTACTATTTCATACACAAAATCATGTATTTTTTTGGGTTTTATAATTTTAAAGTTAAGAAAGCTTGAAATTTAAGCATTTTATGATTACACAATTATCTTGTTTGCGTTGCAATTTCTCATTGTTGGTGAAATCTCCATGTTTGACTTTAATTAAAAGAAAAATTATAAAATAAAATTTCTAGAGAATTGCTCAAATATGATGCTTTTATAAATATCTGTAAAGATTCTCTAATTTGGGAATTAGTTTAAATTTTGCTCATAGTTTATTTGCCTAATAGTAGCTAGAAGAAGTTTCATAGCATGGGTATTATTCTAGAACTATTTATGAAGGTTGCTCATAATTGTTTCTCCATTATCATCATCATACCCTTTTTTTGGTGTTAGATAGTTTTAGCAGTACCAAAAAAATAAACACTTTTTTTGTTACTGCATCATCATATTATGCAGCACTGTGAGTATTCTAGGGAATTTTGGTATATGGGTTTGAGCCTATTTTTGGCGTGCAATCAGTTATGCCTCGCCTGGTAGTGGACTTGATGGCAACAAAATAAGGATTTTTTTGTTACCGCATCATCATATTATGTGGCATTGAGAGTATTCTAGGGAATTATGGTATATGGGTTTGTGCGCGTGCAATGTGTTATGCCTGGCTGTGTAGTGGACTTGCTGGCTGGTTGGATGGGTCGGTTTGGTAAGCTCAGGGGAAGCAATTCCTGGAAGGCCATTCCTTTGTGCCTTATGTGGATCATCTGGTGTGAATGGAACAATCGGGCTTTTGAAGGAATTAGAACAGAACGCAGAACAATGGAGCTCAAGATGATTGTTTTAAGATCTTTGTTTTGACTGGATGGTTGTAACACCTATGTACCTGAGATCTAGTTTTTTCGATTTTCTAGACTCTTGTAATATGTCATAATTCTGCAGTTATAGTATGCAGCTTGTGTACCGGAGGTGCATTTCTTCATTCTAATAAAATTTCTTATTTACCTATATATAAAAAAAAAGAAAGAAAGTTGGAATATCCTTCCCTTGCTCTGTGTGTGTGTGAGCACTCATTATTATTCTTGTTCTCATTTATTTTATTTTGTTTGTTGGTGCTACATACTGCCACTCTTTGTCCGAAGATCTGTAGCTAGAATTGTCATCTAGTTCTAGACTTCTCTAGTGTTCTTCTATGAGACTTTGTTGCTTTGCAATGCTGTTTCTTACTGCTAGCTTAAACCCAATATTTCTACCTACAGTTTCTCATTGTTGGTGAAATTGCTGTGTTAGACTTAAAAAAGGAAAATGATGAAATAAATATTTTAGACAATTGCTCCAATATGGGGTTATATAAACATCTGTAAAGATTCTCTCTCTCTTTTGGGAGTTTAAAATCTGCTCATATTAACAGTGTATGTTAGCTATTTGAACATGTCGATTTAGTTGCCTGATGGTAGCTAGAAGAAGTGTCATAGCTTGATTATTATTTTAGAACTATTTACAAAAGTTACTTATAATTTTTTCTCCATTATCATCATCATAGCCGTTTTTTTGGATGGTTATAATGATTTGGAGGATTCTGTGCATATAACCTGACAACCATCCTTGGGCAAATTTGTAGTTCTAATGCATTTGCTTATATATCAATTGTTTTCAAGTTGAGGTATTTGGGCAAGGAGCTGTTTATTCTATTTTATTTTATCTCATTCTATCCACATTTCGTGTGCAATTTTTTTTTTCTCAAATTATATTTTCAGCAAAGTACTTGAACCCTTCTTAGGTCCTAAAATTCATTCCTTTATGCATCATAGGACCTTAATTGAGGGAATTGTTGATGGTGTTATGGATTGAATCAATCATATCATCCTGATCTCTGTGAGCAATTAAAACTTTCAGTTTGTGCATCGCCTTTTCATATTTGTCTACTCCGAAAATCCATTTCATTATCATAGTATTTTATTTTTATAGGTTATTAAAACTCTCCTTAATATTTAGCTCTTGTCTGTGTTAGTGTGTTACTCTTTTAAACATTCTATCTCTCTCACTCTCTCATGGTAAAAGGGTGCTGCACATGGTATTATTGGGTTGTCCAAGGTGATTTAGTTGTGTCCAGGCCTATGTTTGTATGATAAAAGGTTTTCTTTTTATTTTGGTCAGTCGTTATATGTCATGTTAGTGTTAAAGGGTGCACATGTTGAAATATTACAGTGTTGTCCTACTTCTATTGTTGTCAAGGTTGGGTTGTTTCTCTTTAATTTTACACTAACATGCTTGCCTTATTGTACTTTGCAAGAGGATATAACTTATAACCACCTCTCTGTCAGATTCTGTTGTGGTGTTTATGGACAGCACTACTGCACTTGTGTATGCAGTTATAGTTTAAGTTGCATTCTTTTAGTTTGATATACAGAATAGTAGGATCAGTCATATTCATATATGATGCCAATCAAGTCTGGAACGGGGTTACGCCTCCAATGATGCAACACCTAGTCCAACTTGATGGCATCTAAAGTTTTCTCTGTTTTCTCTTGTTTCTTCGTCCCTGTTGTAATTCAATTTCAAATGAATGACCAGTTTCTTATCAAAAAAATGAAAAGAAAAAGAAGTCATATTCATATATTTGCACTAATTTATCCAAGAGTCATGTTTATCTTCAAGTAATTGCCTGATAAAATTCAAGATTGAGTTTGGGCATGGCTTGTGTGAGCCCATCTTGAACCTTAATATGGGCTTGTAAGAACAAACAAGCTGAGCCTGAGTGTAGGTGTGTTAGGCTTGTTGGGCCGGGAACAAACAGGCTTGTCCTTCATGTTTTATATGCAAATGAAGCCATGAAGATCTTGGTAGAGTCCTCTAGGAGAAATATATGTATTAGGCAGTAAAGCTTTTATTCTTTTCTGATATTAGGATTTTTTTTGGGGGGTTACTCTGCTTCCTTCTTATATATACAGTATAGATGGGTATCTATATCAAATTGTGATATAAAATCATATAGCCTCATTCATGTTAGTTATCAACACCAAAATGTCTTGTTTAGGCTACTTTTTATTTTTAAAGCCATCATTTTTTCACATCAACTTTGTAAAAATAATAATTGCAAGCTCTCTCTCTCCCCCCCTCCCCCCAATGAACAAGCAAATTAAATCCACTACAACCATTGATGTTGGGTTGTTAAGTTACATTGGGTAAGGAATTCGAAAAGCAACACTAGGAAATTGAACTTTTGATAGTGGGAGAATATTATGTGTAATCTTTCAAAAATTTGGAGAAATATTGTGTGTATGGGTTGGTGCCTGCATGCCTCCTTTCCATTTTCAATGGTAGCGTGGCTAAAGAGAATAGTTGAGAGACAGACATGACTTGAAAATAGCACAACTCACTAAATCATCATCCTCATAAATGATTCCCATTGTTTTTGGTAGATTATATATGTGAAACATTAACATCTAAATAATAATTATCACTAAAAATTTTACAATCATGGATGATACATACAAATTTATGAAGGGAACCATTGTACCTAAAATGTTCTCAATGACCATGAAATGGATAATATTTTGAATATGATCCTTAAGCTTTAATCCTACTCCACTTTCCTATCCCCCACCAAATCCATTGTGTCCTAAAGTGAACTCATGATGGAGCCATCAAATTTCACACAATGATAATAATAATATGCCTTTTGCAAGGCTATAGTGATCCTAGATGTCTCGTTAGCTTTTGTTGTTATTTGCAAGTAGGTCACATGTAATTGAAAACCTTTTTTTAGGAGAAAGAAGAATAAGAAAGAAAGCAACCTTAATTTTTATGGTGATGGAATTGTAGGTTTCTTGTGGTCCGTAAATTTCAATTAGATATACGTGTTATATATTGATGATGCCGTGAAAATCACCAGTGAGCTACACGGTCCTCGCACGCAATTCCTAAACCTTTTGTTTTCTCAAGCACTAAGATTCATACACATACATACATAAATACATATATAGACAAACTAAATAATAGATTAACCACAAAAATATTTAAGCTCATTTGCTTTTCTTTTTTCTTTTCTTTTTTTGAGGTAGGTAGATAATGAGGGAGGGAAGTGTGGGGTTTAATCTGATATTAGGGTCCACAAAAATGCTATTATCACTTGAACGCCTAAAAATTTTTATTTTGGTTTTAAAGATTAATGAAACTCTATTTCAGTAAAGAATCAGATTTCTTTTCTGAACTTCCAAGAACACCATCAATCTTAGCTTACGGTTAGCCTTGCTGAAATGATAATTGCCAACCTACTTAAATAGGTTTTCAAATATTAAGTAAACAACTTCTTCATATGGTCTGAGTTCTAAAAGAATGCTAGGCCTAGGAGTTGCACAATGCACTGAATAGTCTTTTTTGTTTCTTCAGATAATGCAGTAGCTGGGTATTCATACTGATATTTTCAATAGTTAGTTCTTTACTCTTTTTTTTTTTTTTTGAAAAAGTTTTGTTACTAGCATTAGGTATATGTTGTGTAATGAAATTTATTCATCTAACAAAGAAAAATAATATAGATAAGAATGATTTTAGAAACAGTCAAGAGGCAACATCTCAGTTAATACAAAAGGAAAAAAGTTGATTTTTTTAAAGGGAAAGAATTGAACTTAGTACTGTTTATTAAGTGTTTTAAGTATTTTTTGTGTAATGAAATCTATTCATCTAACAGAGAGAGAGACTCATTAAGCTTGAAGTTCACAATATGTCACCATAAAACATGTGTAAGATGCTCAAGAGAAGAGATACAGAACTGCCACTGTCAGTCAATAAGGACTATCATGGTTTGTGAGGGCTGGCCAGTTATGGTTAAAATATCAAACGTGCATGAATTTTGTGCTCTATTAGGATTTGAGCACATTTAGTAGAACCATCATTTACATATTTATGGTATCTAAACAATGTCAACCCAAACCAAGTATCATACACGATAGAAATGAGTTTTGCAAGGGACTAAGATTGACTCGTGTTTTACAACATGCCCCTGCCACACACAGGTGCACACGCATGCAGACACACACATGCATCTAATTATACTCTCATGGCAATAGGGGCGATGCTCACCATATATAGAGACTCAGTTCTCTGATAACCACACCAGTAGTTCAATTCTGTTCAGCCCAATATATCACATAGCATTCCTAACTTGCAGCCAATGCAGCACTGCTCTCATGATTGGTTCTCTATATTTTGAACTCCCTCTAAACAATAGTTTTCCATTTGGAGAACTTTGGGACTCTTTAAGTTATGGACTAAATAGATTGATATATAAAAGGGACAACAAATCACCCATTCACTCTTGCTTAGGTGGTAAATTGAATGATATCATTAGAAAGTCAGAATTGGTAGAGATTTATTGGAAATTTAGACTTTAATTTTAAAAAATCACCTGAGAAGGAACCTGAAAAAAAAAATTCAAAAATTCAGAAAATACAAAACATCATAAAGAAGTAAACATTGATAACCTCAACTTTAAAATTTCCAAACTAAATCCATGCAAATTTGTACCAGCCAAAATTCAATTAACAACTTCAATAGGGTAATCAAAATTCTATGATGGAGTGAAGCAGAAGGATCAAATTCAATGAAAAACTTCAATTGTCAAGTCAAAATTCTAAGGAGAGTGAAGCAGAAAAACTCAACCGCAAATGAAAAGAAAAACAGCCTCAACTTAAAAAATAAAATTCCTATATCAAAACCAATAAATATGCAATCAGATTCCAATTTCATATTCTTTATAGAAACATATTAACAATAAATATGCAAGAAACCATACAGATAAAGGAGAAGACTGGTAAATACCTAGCTATTCTAGTCTCGTAGTTTCTGAATTGTTCAAGTAGCAGGATTTGTGTAACGTATTAAGAGTTTTACGCAGATGCAGAGAATCCACAGTTCCAAATAACCCAGATAATAAAATGCCAAATCTCTGTAAGCAAAACAATAAAGAATCTAATTTTCAACCCACATTTAGGAAACATTAATAGAAGAGAACAGATTGAATAAACCTCAATGTAACTGCAACTGGAAAAGATCTACACGTGCAGGTATAAACTTCTTTCTGAAGAACAAAAATGCAAGCCTTATGGGAGCATTAAAATATTTTTGCAACCCCATCAAACAAAACATTATAATTATCCTTTCAAAACTAACAAATCCCAGTAAAAATAAAAACCAAGAAAAGCACAAAGGCTTAAAAGAAAAAACTGACCTCTTGACAAAAACCACAAAACTGAAAATACAAACCCACTTTTGAGAAAGCTAAGAACTGTTTGATGAACTGGAACAATTAGGACATATGTCATGAAGAAACTTTCACTTCTCAAACTATTAAATTCATTAAGCAGAAATATAAAATGCAAAGAAGCTAACACTATCATATTGTTATGAGACGGTAAATTAGTATTTGTGCACATAAACAAAAACGTCATGGCTTTCAATAAATTAAGATGCAATCTTTTTAACATCAAATGCGGAAAGGGTCTTCAATGCCCAATCTAAAATACATATCTGATTTTCTCATGTCATGAAATGAATTAAAAACTCAAAAACCTCTGTATGCAGTAAACATACCTTGTGAGCCTTATATCAAAACTAAAACCTATACTTGAAATCTACCTCAATTTTGGACCCCTAAAGTCACCAATAAAAAAATAAGAAAAAAAAAATTGTGGGGACTAAATCTACCAACTCTCACATGTTATAGAAAGCTAATCAGTTAATTGTTAACATGTACCAACTATTAGTATAACGATTAGTCCAATCATTACAAAACCAAATATCTAAAAATGGTATCAAAAGCTTATCGTAAAAATAATTAGAAAGACACATTCATTATCAATTCTTCAAGTTCCACAGCCATTTATATATGGTCATGTGATTGATAATGGATCATCAGTATGAAGGAAACTGCATTTTAAATTATAATTAGTCGTGAATGAGTCAGTTCCAGGACAACGTTAAAAATAGATTTTGTTTTTGGCAACTTATGAAGTGTAATTCATGAACTTAAGGCTCCAACCTTTATAATGAGTTAGATCAAGACTACCTCATGCATTGTCTTCAAGAAATGGACCAACACCCAAAATTGCATTATGCAGCAAAAACAGTAGGCTAGACATGTAGTTTACATGAACTAAATCAAGAATAAGAATAACCTGTCTCTTCTTTTTAGGGGCTGCTAAAAACTACTGTTACCAATGCCACATATTGCCTTGTTTGTTTATGTTGGAATCTAAGAATTTCCCAAAAGCAGAAAAATTGCTGCAAACCAACTAAGCCAAGAAATCAATTACAACTAAAACCTTACACACAAAAATTAAACAGTTGTGGTCAATTGGATTTTGTGAATCCAACAAAAGGCCAAAATTTATATCAAGATAGGGAAAAGAAAAGATTGAATCAAAGGATTATGTACCAGCTGTCAAAGAGAAATTTCCTCAAACACATGACATGCAACATTTTTCAGAGTCCTCCAATCATACCATTCTTTTTCTCATCTTTCTAACTCCCTCAAACCAATTCCAAATTTTAAACCTTAATCAAAACCAAATCTAGGCTAGATGCCTAAATCAAAACTAAGCAGTCCATATCAATTTTTTTGTGCATAAAAAAATACATTTACCGATGTGGTGACGGCAGTATTACGGTGGTGGGATGCCGACTGAAGGTGGGTGTTGGCTTGACAATGTTGGCAGCCCTCAGACTTCTCTCTCCGGCTCTCTATTTCTTCTCAAAGTGCCTTGTGAATGTTTTGCTTTGAGGCTTTGCTTGCAAATAGGGAAAAAATTGTGTTGCAAGAAATAAAGTACAGAGTGCGGGAGAGGGGGATAAAATACAGAGATTGGGAGAAGAAAGGAATATGTAATGGGCAAAATTTGTAACTGCCCAGTGTACAAAACGTTGTGTCTGTTGTTAGCATAGTCAATTGGCCTTGGGATTGTCAGTGATTTTTTGAAAGACACAGGTGCATGGTTTGCAAAATGAAACTGTTTGTGAAGGCTTTTCCGGGGAATGTGCAAAATAGACAGGGAAAAGGGTTTTATATGGTTAGTTAAGCAATGTTTGAAATAATAATGAAAAGTAGCATCTTGAGTTTTAGAAACTCGAGATCTATATTAAAACTCGAGTCCCAAAGACTCGCTTTGCGAGTGTTTGGGGACTGAAAATGCCACATAGATCTCGAGTCTTTAAGACTCGAGTTCCATGCAAAAAAAATTTCCCCTATAGTGGCATTTTTAAGCCTTACAGTGACGTTTTAAAGTCCTATAGCAGCGTTTTCCTGCAAATTTTTTTTTTATAAGTAATCACTCCATACCAGATTTAGGGAGCCCTATAGTGGCGTTTTTAAGCCCTATAGTGACATTTTAAAGCCCTATAGCGGTGTTTTTCTGCAATTTATGGAACTCGAGTATTTAAAACTCAATTTTCACGTGGATTTTTTTCCAAATCAAATCCATCCTCTTACAAATCGAGACTTAAAAACTCGAGTTTTATCTTGGAACTCGAGTTTTAGACACTCGAGATGCTAGTTTTCAGCATTGTTTTGAAACGTAACAACTAACTAAATTTTTTTATATTTATTGTTATTTGGAAAGGCTGTTCAGGCTTTTCCAGATTGGTTAAGGGCTGGTATTTATAAGCAGTAAGGGAAAAGCAACGTTAATTACCCAAAAACCAAACGTTGTACACGGTTACTTTAATGGCTTTAGGGAAAAGGCACAATTTTTCCAGTTTTTTTTTTTAAAAAAAAAAAAATGTAAATGTGGCATAAATTTATGTTTGATTTCTCAGATTCTCTCTCCCAACTCTCTGCGCCTAATCGACTCGTTCTCTCTCTCTGTTTATCAGACTTTCGGTCTCTTTCAATTTAACGATATTTTTGTTTTAAACCATTAGGGGTTTCCCTGATTTTAACAAATAGAGAGGAAAAGGGTTATGAATCCAAATTCCTAAATTGACAATAAAAAAAACAAAAGCAAATATCTACAAACATTTTGATAGAAAACCCTAAAACCCAAAACAAAAACGAATCAAATCTAAACCTACCTAACAAAAAAAAAATCAATTAAAAGTAACATTTCATACCCAAATTTGAAAAATGGAAAAAGAAAAAATTTAGCGATGCGGTTCCGTCGATTTGGGTGGTTGATACATGACCTAACAGTTTCTTTCTGTGCTTGCTGTTCGATGGTCTAAGTCTGGCCAGGGAATGGACAATGGCCAGCCTTGGATCTTTCTCTCTTTCTCTTGGGGTCCGACGAACAACTCTGTTCTCTCTCTTTCTCCGTATACGGGCAAGCCTTTTGAATGTAATTTACCCATTTAAGGGCCAAAATTAGGAATTAACACTGTTTGCCAAACAATATAATTAGTAGGCACTGTTTTCAAACTATATTTCATACTAACATCTCGAGTCTATAAGACTCAATTTAGGGCCTATAAATCAAGTCTCAAAGACTCGGTTTTCATGTTCTGATCAGATATGAGCTAGCCCTTTTCCACGTGGCGTCTACCTAGAAATCGAGTCTCTAAGACTCGATTTCTATCTCGACCCTTAAATGCTCGATTTATGTTCATACCTGCATCCCACGTGGATTCCAGCTGGATATCGAGCCTTAGAGACTCGGTTTTTAAAAAGAGTAATTGAGTCTTAGAGACTCGATTTTCAATCTTTGGTCCACAAGCTTCCACGTGGTTAGGGCAGCTACTAACCTTAGTCCTCATAATGTGGGTCTAGGGTCTCTCCATTTTTTCCTCCAAATAACCCAGCAGCTCTCTCTCCCTCTCTCACTCTCTCTCTCACTCTCATACAAAACTCACCCCCATTACAAAACTTCAAATCAAACTCACCCTCCATATTTTTACATCCTCATGTCAGGTAAGGTTTCTCACTCTCTCTAGTTGTTAGTTACATATATATGTATTGTTAGGTTTTTTTATGGGTATGTATATCATGACTATTTTTTTTTTTTTGGTTTGATATTGTTCTTTATATTTTTGATAGAATGATTTGAAGGTTTGTAATGGGGTGAGTTGTGTGTTTAGTTTTTTTTGTTGTTTGAGTATGATTAATGATTTTTTATTTTTTTATTTTAGAAACAAATGATAATGATTGAGTGTGTTTGTATGTGATAATGATTGTGTGTTTGTATGCAAATGTGGGGTTTGTATATGCATATGATGTAACAAGTTAGTGTATATATTTGCTAGGCTTTTATAAAAAGTAAAAAATATTGTAGATATATATTTGTATTGTTAGGCTTTTTATCATGACTATTTTTGTTGTTGTTTGGTTTAATATTTTTCTTTATTTTTTTGTTAGAATGAGTTGAAATTTTGTAATGGGGGTGAGTTTTGTCTTTACTTTTTTTATTTGTTTGAGTATGAAATGGTAATGATTGAGTGTGTTTGTATGTGATGTGGGGTGAGTATATGCAAATGTAGGGTGTGTTTGTATATGCATATGATGTAAGAAGTTGTAATTTTTGTACTTTGAGTATATAAAATGGTTTTGTAATTGATGTTAAATGAAAGAGATAAAATATGTCACTAACATATTACACTTGACTCTAATAGGTTCACAATCTCTGAAGAATATCGATATAAATGTATACTACGGTGGACCCCTTCTCAATCGTGATGAGATTAACGAATTCCCATTTAAAGGGCCAAGTATTGAATGCTATTACATGATGATACGTCATAAGTTGAAGACGTTATATGATTTGAAGATGAAAATAATGGAAGAATTGAATTTGAACCCTGCTTGTTATGATATAAAGATTATTTACTGTTACCCACAAGAAGTCCTTCATGAACGGATAAATTATGGGTATATGGCGATCAAAGAAGACAAACATGTAAAGATCATGTTTAATAGGATCCATAAAATGCCTCAAGTAAATGCTGCTGAGTTGTACGTAAGTTCGGAACCGCTTGCAAAAGTTGATGCCAAGGAGGTGCAACAAACAATTACATCTTTACAATTTACAACCCTAGATGATGGATGCACTACAATGGGGCAGTGGACCACGCACTGGAGGACCGTAAACACCCACTAGCGGGCCATGCTCAACTGCCGAGCACAAATAGGGGAACCTGGCCCATGCCCAATACTGGACCAACAGCAAGCACCCATCAATCTGATTGGCTTTCTTATTGCTTGCCCTGCATAACTCTCGGTACAACCATGCAAGGCAAGCACTTCCCCAACTGTACCTTTGTGGGTTGCGAAGGTCTCCAATTGCTGCACCCACATTAGATGCACCCTATCGCCGGATTTGTCCATGAAGATTATGTCCCCCAGTAGCGCTAGGATGTAGCATCGTGTGTACTTATGCAGTTGATCCTCTTTAGCATTAGGCGGCAATGGATTGACAACTTGCTCCAAAAGCCGTTTGATGAGAATCCTCTGGCCATTAAGTTGCTTTCTCTCATTATTTACAAGTCGAAAGCGAAGGAAGTCCCGGCACACATTCTCCCATTCTTTCTGCGTGCTCCCTGTTATAGCCTCGCCATTAACAGGAAGCCCAAGAAGAACCTCCACATCTTGCAATGTGATGGTGACCTCACTATGTGGCATGTGGAAGGTGTGAGTCTCGGGCCGCCGTCGCTCCACTAAGGCCGTTATCAGGACATGGTCAATCTCTCTACCCGGGATCCTGAGGAGTCCCTCCAAACCAAGTGCCTTAATGATGTCAATGACTCGGTCGTCCACCATTGGCTCTTGATTGGAGAACTCTTCACTACGGCTACGGCAGGTAAGGGACCCTGGATCTTGCACAGAACAGAACCATAGATTAATATATGACAACAAGTGCGTGTACGTTGTATGAATTAAATGCGTGTACATTGGTTAAATCTGTAGTGTTGTGTTTTACCTGCCCATTCCAAATAGCTTCAGACCGATGGTCGGCCTACTGTATCAACACCGACCCGTCAATGGGTCTAGGTTGTGCATGGTCAATCTGTCCAGCATTTGCAGCAGCCATACTGCACAAGAATGATAAGCAGTTAGCATGTAATAGACATTATTGAAAAAAAAAAAAAACAAAAACAATCTAACAAAGATTCTCAAAAAAAAAAAAAATTTAACAAAGTGGCAGTCATATGCCTAAAGAGAAAACACAGTTCCTATGAGGTCACATAGGGTGGAAGACAACCATTCAAGGAAAAATACACTTTACTCAACTTATCACCAGGAAACTAGAACAAAAGGTCATATTCTCCAGATTAATCATAAAAATATGGTAAGTAATCACCAGAAACCATGTTACTTTTCAGAAGGATTCACATTTTAATGAAATTGTAAACTTTATTGAAAAATGCCTAGAAGAGCCTTGGCAATTGCTCTAGAAACCACCCAATCACCATTGGGTTGTCAAATATAAATGTCATATATAAGATAACATATATACGGCTGTAATGATGCAACCCATTACTTAGCATTCAATTCTATGAAATATATATTACTCAAGAAATTTTATGACAAGAAAATTACATAAAATTTCTCATACATGTAGAAATGGTATCAATATCATAGAAGTGAAAGAATTAGCCTTATTAGTAAAATCAATAGTACAGCAATGAAGATCTAGCAGGAATATCAGATTCTAGCCTATATATGCAAGACATGCCCAAACTGATTATGCAAGCCATAAAAGTAATGTTTGATTTGACAGCAGCATTAATTCATGCATTAAACATATAATCATGCTTGAGAGAAAGAAGCACAAAGATGGAGACAGCAACGGAATTCAAAAATAGCTATGTATTAACTTGTGAAACAAGTATTATTTCTTTAAAGAAAGAAGAAAAGAAAAAAAAAAAGTCGAGCTTTTTTATATTTCATCATTTTATTCAAGCGTGTAAATTTATCGTTCATTAGAATTTAATATCTAGGGGAGAAGCTGTCAGTTTTTATTTTTAGCAATTATGGAGACAGGAATTTTGAGCAAAGGTCAATGATATTAATTAAAGTATACACAATAAACAAGACCCACAATGAGTATAAATATAATATAAAAGGGTATTTTAGGACATTTGATTGGAATATAACTCCATTATATCATCAAATCATGTTATACCATATTGTGAATTACAAATTCATGGTTCTATTCATGTTTACCACCAAAACAGATGCATAGGAATAGTAATTCCATTACAAATTCTTATATATAATTTTTTTCTAATTAGTAAAATACTTCATTGAAAGAAAAAAACTACTACAAAGAGGGTTACAACTTCTTATATTCCTTGCAATACTTATTTCTATTCCTAAGTAATCATTATCAATGTATTGAACATGCCCTTAGTTTTTCTGATGCAACCAGGTATCTCATGTATGGGTCATAGCATTTTAAATTTAATTCGTAAACTTAATGTACTGCACCCTAAACCTCTGCTTATCCATCTAAATAGCAAGAGACAACAACAACAAAAAAAAAAAAAAAATCAAATCAAATCATATCAAATCAAGTTCTGACCACTATTCCTTAGGCCTCTTAGTTTCCTCATGTTAAATTTTCTCAAACACGACAATCTCAACACAAAATAGAAAAAATTTCTCGCATTTTCTTGGGAACCAAACAGAGTAACACACGAAACAATCAAATCAATCATAATTTTGGAACAAAAACCACAAACCCACATGAAAAAATCACACAATAAGAAAATCATACTTGAGAGAACTGAGTGGGAGTGGAGAGGGTGCTTGAGAGTGGAGACTGAGTGAGAGTGGAGAGAGGCGTTAGAGCAAAGAGGCGTGAGAGTGAGAGAGGTGCGAGCATGAGAGGGTGTCTGTGTGAGGGTGGAGAGGCGTGAGAGTGAGAGTGAGAGAGTGAGTGACAGAGGCGTGAGAGTGGAGAGTCTGTGTGAGAGTGAGAAGGTGAGTGAGAGTGGAGAGAGGCATTAGAGCAAAGAGGCGTTTAATTTGAAAAAACCCTATATGAAATCGAGTCTTAGAAACTCGGTTTCCAGGTGTTTTCCACGTGGATCAAACACCAACAACGTCACTAACCACGTCACATATAAACCGAGCTTCTAATTGTCGAGATATAAATTGAGTCTCTAAGACTCGATTTCTAGGTGGACGCCACGTGGAAAAAACGCTAAATCAAACGTGATCAATCCATGGAAACCGAGCCTCAAAGACTCGGTTTATAAGCCCTAAATCGAGTCTTTTAGACTCGAGATGTTAGTAATATATATAGTTTGAAAACAGTGCCTACTAATTATATTGTTTGGCAAACAGTGTTAATTCTCAATTTTGGCCCCCATTTAAGCAGTTAGTGTTGTATTTATACTCAGAGACCATCAGACTGTTTTAACGCTGCGATAGGAAGCCTCTCCAAACGATGCACCGTACGATTTTTTAAAGATTAAACTGTATATGTGTCTGAATTTTAGATAGGCACTTTTCCTATATAGCAGCACCTCCTTAATTGTAGGAATTAACTTTTTCTCAGCTTCTGCTATTATATATAGTATATGATATAGATATAGATGTAGATTATTATTTTTTGTAATTAACAACATTATAAAAACTATACAGTAAATTTTGTAATATATATAAAATCTCTTTTATAAATAAGGATATGCGGAATTAAGTGGTTATTCCAGCATTTGACTAAAAACTAAAAAGTAGGGGAAAAAAAGCGAAAAAAAACGTAACCAATAACATTTGTCTCATTATCCATTTGCAATAAGGCATTGTTTTTAAACACAAGCCAATAGGGATAAGTCGACCCCACTCTCTCTCTCCAAAAAAAAAAATCTTTTTTTTTTTTTTTTAATTCATTCTGTCCATAATATCTAAAGAAGAAAATGCTATACATTATCAACAATGGAAACGCCTAATAAGACTGTCAAGGAAAAGACTTGAAGTTGAAAAGAAGCATGAGCATGGCTTGCAATTCACTTTCACTATTCTCACCCAATTATTTCATTCCCATATCCACTAAACCACCTGCTAAACATTTGTTTTCTTCCCACACGTATCTTCCATGCAATTTTAGTCAGTACTACAATAGCAAGAGAGAATTTCCACTACCATCAGTGGCTTCAATCCCATACCAACCCATCAATGTGGACTACTTGGAGGAAGAATTCAGTGGACATGGTGTCACCTTTGAAGGTATTGGTGATAACTGTGTTGCCAAGATGGGACTCGAAAACGGAAGCACAGTCAACTTGATGCTACCAAGTGGCTTAATTTCATCATACAAAGCTCCCATGTGGCATGGAGGCAAGGTGGAGTTGCTGCACACATCAGTCTCTGAGGATGAGAATGGTGGTGCTGTCATTCAAGGAGGGGTGTCTTTAGCCTTAAATTGTTCCAGTGATGGTGATGTCGAAGTTTCTTGGTCTCCATGTAATTGGGCTCTTCGTAATATAATAGGCGATGCTCAAGAATCCATTCAGGTCCGTGTATAATTTTTTAGGCCATGAAACTTTCTTGTAACCAAAGAGTAAACATTGAATTCTATGAAACCAAACTTTATATCGACCTATTTTGAAACTATTTTATAATCAAGATAAAGGCATTTTAGCCTAAAATTTATTGAAAGATGTAACCCCTCTTTGTTGAACGGAATAGAATATATCATAGATGGTTAGCGAATTTGGTTCAAATGGTTATTAAGTATTTTTAGAAGGCTTCAATAATAGTTAGTGCCTATACATTAGTTCATGAGTGATTTAATCCCTGATATTTGAAGTGATCGTTTTTAGTTTCAAACAAATTTAAAGAGATCACTTTACTTAATGTGTCTAATGGAATAATGACATGTCAGTTTTTAATCTGACCATGTCATCAAATTAAGGACTAAAGCGACCACTTAAAACATGAGGGACTTTCACTCAAAAAAAAACACGAGGGACTAAAATCGTTCATGGATTAAAACTTCAAAGACCAACAATGTATTTCAGATTTTTTAGAATTAGTTAATTATTATAGATGGTCAAATTGTCATAATGTATATCTTTGTTTGGTTCATGATTTAGTCTTGTAGATATAAGTACATGGTTAAACGTATGAACTTGTAAAATGCAGGTAGAACTGATAGATAGGGACTCGGAGAACAAAATTGAAGTAAAATACATTGTGACTCTCAAAAAAGATATGTTAAGCTCAGAGCTTGTTGTCTCAAACTCCAACTCTTCTTCATTGCTCCAACTGACGGGGTCCATTGTAAGCCATTTGGTAGTGAGCACGCCAGATGCAACTTATGCACTCGGATTAGAAGGATCTGACTTCTTCAACAGGTCACCATTATTAACAAACTTTGCTTTAGTTCCTCCGGATTTCGGCCAGAAAAATGAATTTGGCTTAGGCCAATTTTTGGGTCAAATGACACTGAAAGGCCTTTCGTCTGGTTGGGGTGCAAGAAATCAAAACACTGCTGATGATGCAGAAAGCAGCCCAAGAGAAAGTGAAGAAGAAATGGAGGGTGAAGAAGATGACAACTACAAGCATTTAAAAGAACAAATGAGTCGGATATACACCAGTGCACCTCGGTATTTCACAATAATTGACAGGGTAATTTTCTTATAATAACCAAATTCTAACATCTCCATTTAATTTGCTGCAAAAATGGTACTTACACCACGAACAATTGTATTTAACAGAGCAATTCATGTGTCTTACACCTCTAGAACCAAGTCACACACAACTTTGTTCTCTGGAGAGCTATGTTTCTGTAACTGAGTCTTTTCTAGAAGGTGGATCAAATGCTAACAAATCTTATTAGGAGTATCTCAATTTCCCTGCTCTGTGCTTGCACATAATTTATATTTTGTACACTATTGATAAGGACACCACCATAGTTGGTGAACTATGTACTCATGCCACAGGCCTAAATTCAAGTCATCCTGAGAGCCCTAACGCCAGCATTGTTTTTCCACATTTAGTTAACCAACTAGGAGATTTTGTGTCCATTAATTTTAAAGCATATGTACCACCCATTTGTGTCATGTATTTACTAAGTCATGGGACTGAATTAAAATAAGGCTCCATTTATCCATTTTTGTAAAATTAAGTACATTAATCAAACATAAATAAAAATGCTTCTCAAGTGCCACTTACCTGAACTCATGAGAGGATTCAATCCTAAAGATATTGACCATTTTCTCTTGTTTCCTTTCTGATGATCTGACCTCTATTATGGAACAGGGTAAAAGAAACTCAGTGGGAGTAGGGAGGGAAGGATTTGATGAACTATACATGTTCAGTCCTGGCTCAAGACATGAATACTACAGCACATATTCTTACGTATGTGTCGGTCAGTCAGCCTTGCTCAAACCTATCATCCTAGGTCCTGAAGAAGAATGGAGAGGTCTGCAGCATTTACATAACCCAAATCTCTAATTATATAACAGCATGCCATTGCTTTTATCTTATTTGCAGGCAATATCAAGAGTGCATCTGTACAAGTCGCTGCAAATCAAGTTGATGTAAGATGCTCCAATTGTGTGTACTATTTGGTTGACTGGAAAAAAAATCAAGATCTTGAAAAAGAAAATTAAGAATATTTTGTAGGTTACTATTTGGGAGTGGAAATAAAAAGATTCTGGTAGCCATCAACCAAGCAAAAGAATGGTTTAGTTGTCTTCTACTTTCTTTAGAAATAATTTCAAATGCCCTTTTTGGCAAAGAAGACGTTCTGAAAAAACACTAGACAAATCAATATTAGTTTTGATCACAAGAACTTACTGATTAGATTGCAGCAAACATTTCAGGCAAGCAATTAAATTCCACCAAACATTTAAAAAGATGTTAAAGCAAAATTTTAAAGCAATCAAGCAAAGGAACAAACAATCTTTCTCAAGAACTCAAAACTTTTACTTCTATAAAGCACATTGAACATCCAATACGAAGATTGTGATGAGTCTTAATACTGTTACAGATTTTGCATAACCCTGATTTACTACATTATCAAATCAACAATATACATCATTATGATTTATGAGCACATTAAGTTGGTACGAGATAGTAGCCTTCATCCTGATCCTTGATCCAAAGTAGTGTAGTAAATACTGCAAGTAAAACAAAAAAGAGGCCACAAATGAATTTCATAGCAGTCTTTTGATGAGCCTTCTGAATGCCAGGCTTGTGAGTTCGAGTTTTAAATTCAAGAACCACCTCACGGGACGCTTGCAAATCAGTATCAGTAAGAACATCATCAGTTGATGAAACTGATTCACGGCTGCCTTGGAACTGCTCACCAGTGGCATATAAACCTCCATTTTCTTTATCATTATAGTTCACAACATGCGAAAAACCATTCTGGTCATATTTGCTTGTTGGGGTCCACTCAATGTTGTTTGAGGATAGACTTTTGAACCTTCTGGCTTGTTTCTCAGAAAAGTCTGAGTTCCCATTATTTGGATCCTGAAGAGAGCAAATGAGCTTCCTTGGAGTCTTACAGATCCTGATGTTGTCAACATTAATCTGAGTGCGTGACCTCTGAAGCACAAAAAAGAGAGGAAGTGGCTACTACTTGTCAAGATCAGTACTACACAGAAAATAGAATTAAACTACTAGAATCACAGCTTTGGTGAAATGAGAGTTACAACTAGGAGCAGAATAGAGGACAGAATCACAAATTTACAAACATTGGCAGGCTCGATCAGTTGGAACTCAAGTTCATATAAAAAACAAAGTTTCAAAAAAAAAAAAAAAAATTGTGGTGGAGTTAATTTTTTTTCTTTCCTTCTTCTCCTTAGGAAAGCAGATAGGATGTCTTGAATAAGTTGCACATGATAGAACCAGAAATTTGAAAGTTTTCCATCCATACTAAAATCTTTGTCACCACAATTTGTGAGTTATTATTTAAAATTTGGCAAGAAACTATTTATCTTCTTTCTCCCATCACTTTCAGTTTAACTTATGAATTATACTTAAAAAACCAAGCATGACAGCTCCTATAACTTCAATTTCACTCAGCCAAAAAACCATAAACTACAATTTCTTATTCAAAATTGAAACAAAATCAAACAATAAATCATGATAATATGCATGAGCAACATACCAGGGGACTAGTTGTAGTGCTTCTCGACATTCCATTTCTAGGATTTCGGTTGCAGAACCCTGCAAATTCCTCTGTGTAATCTCCTCGATTACAATCATATTCATCATTCCCAGAGTGTGTATTAGACATGAAACTTCCCTGAACCTCTGAAAACAAACCATCCTTGAGAGACACATCAACCCCTCCATTCTCATAGCTCCAAAGCTTCCGGTTCACACTCCTACGATCATAATCTGAATTTTGAGAAACCTGCCTCATTGAAATGGGCGACTCAACCCATGACTCATATCCAAGAAAGGAATCAATAGTCTGTGATTCAGGTGATGGAGATGGAGATCTATCACCAGCATTCCATAAATTCCTCCTACTATGCTCTCTCCTACTAAAATTTGACCCAGTGATTGAGCCAGGAGTACTCTCAAAATTTGACCCTTTTGTGGGAGTTATTTTCCTTGCAGTTTGCAAAGCTTCATAAGCAGCACCTCTAACATAAGCCATCTTATCATCCTTGCAATTCTCCATCTCCTCAATTATCAACTCAAGCTCAGAGAATATGCTCCTGGAATCCAAATTCTTCATCAAGAAATTCACCATTTGAATGGCCAACAACCGTTTCTGAGAATTTCCCTCCGAAACCCCAGAATTCAATATCTGCAATCCAGACCGTATTAACAATCTTGCATATGCTTCAACAATTAAACCATTACGCTTTGCTAAAGCCATCACCAAACCCATATGAGAATTGGTCTGAGTAGACTTCTCTTCCAAAGCAGCAGCAACATTTTGACACACCTTATTAACCATCTCATCCGAAGCAAACCTCCAATTATCCGAGTCCACAAGAGCCTTTAAGCAAAGGGCAGCCCCAGAAGTGAGGCACTCTTGAGAACCCAATAGAGAATCTGAAAGAGGCTTACATAGAGAATGAATTATATGCCTCTTTTTGTCTTCTGGGGTAGTTGGGTCAATCCCATATCGCGCAATTGCGGGAACCACCTTTGAACAAGCCTGTTGAAGAGGAAAAGACCCTGCACTTGAAGCCAAGGTCGAGATTATGCATGTCATGATGCTGTCTATCAAAGGAACAATTTTGACACCATGAACGCGAGCAAGAACTTCATAGAGTGAAATTGTACACTCCCCAGACAAAGAACCAGTGCCCTTGGTCTCAGAAACTTGTGCAAGAAAAAGTGGAATTGACTTGGAATCCAGGTCTTTCACATAACACTTTAGTGCCTTCATTGCTGATTTACGACTATCAGCATCTTTTTGAAGATTTTCCAACTCACGCTGTAGTTTTGGGCTAAGATTCCTACCCATTGTAGACCTAAAAAGAATTTCAAGAAAGTTGTGAAAATGTCTGAAAGATGAAATCTTTAAATGGCTTCTATAAGATATGGGCTCACTATATTTTGAGTTGGGATTCTATAACTTTTTTATCCATATAATTCTTTGAGAAGAGAAAGAAAAGAGCAATTGACTACCTCAGAAACAGATCTTGAAACCAAAACAAAAAAAAAAAAAGTTACTATTATGAAACTACAATTCTGCGTATCCAAATCCAAAATTTAAAAAAAAAAAAAAAAAAAAAATGTAGAAAACGAAAAGGGCATATTCTCTATCACTAAAAATGCAGAAATTCAAAATTTTCCTCTTTTCCAAACAAGAAACATGAATTAACTAAAGCAGAAGAAGTAAGAAGTCAAGATAGCAAATGGGTATCTCACAAATCACAATTCTATTTAGAATAGCATGACATTCATGAATCAGAAAGAGCAAAAAAAAATGTAGTAGTAAGAGACTAAGAAGAATAAAAGAGAGTACCTATATGGATCTTTCTTGTCGTTCATCTTTATCTTCTTGATTATATGTAGAAACAGAATGAGAAGAAATGGTTTTACTTTTATGAATCAAAAACCAACCAATTTGGTTTCGAGAATTGTATTTGTGGGATTTGTGATACAGTGCTCTCTGTTTTGGGCTGTCTTATTTAGGTTTCCTTTTTTTGAAGAGTAGACACAGACACAGACAGTAGAGATTGTATTCAAAATGTAATGTAATATGTTTTTGTAGTTTGTAAATACCCTTCAATTTCAAAATCTTTCTTACAATTCCCACCGCTATCCCTCCTTACTGATTAACTATTTTGTTGGACGATAATACCCTCGTTCACGTTTACTTTCTTTTCTTCTTTTTTTTTGAGACACGAAATTTTCTCTTCTTTTTTTACTGCTTACCTACCAATACCATTACCAATAATATTAATATCTCAATTTTTGCAGAAAGAAGGGGAGTTGTTCTTGTTCCTATTTGGATTAAAATTCAATTAATTCCATAATAATCGTATATCAATTATTCAATTAATTTCCATCTTTACATATATCTCTGCATGTAAGGAAATAAGGAATCTATACAGTCCATTAAAGTAAGCAAATCTCACTCATTAAATTATTAAAACAAGTCATATAATTGTTAGAGAAATTTTTGTCACAAATTCGTTATTGCACTCTCAAGTCTCAACGCATGTTCTTTGAAATCATGAAGATTTCAATTAAAATTGTAAAATGGTGAAACATAATTTTAACTAAAACACTATTTCAAATAATGTGGCAATATGCGTAGTGTGCAATAGTAGTTGTGCGGTAATCATTACCAATTAAATCAATAATATAATTGTAGAGAGTCATATAACTCAATTGTCACTTTTTGGTGTTTACAACAAAGTTCAATGACTTGAAATTTGTAATTAAAAAAAAAAAGTTAATGATTTCAATAGCTCGAAATATGGAGCACTAGATGGAATGCATGCTTTTTGTTTTTGTTATTTTTTTTAAGGGGAGGTGGTTTTGGCTTTTCTCAAGTCCAATTATTATTGTATCATTTTGCCTAGTTTTGCTTCCTTTTAGAGTACTAGCATCAGGTGTGCCAAATGCCAAAAACTAAAAACATCTCACATGAGATATTCTATATGCCAAAACATTTGGCATAGATGAACAGTATAATCTCAAATTTGGAAGCGTACAAACAAGAATTGTAAAATTTTTATTATTTTTTTATTCCCTTTTCTCTCTCCTCTCTCACCCCTTTGTCAAATATCTTCCTCTCTTCTTCTCAAAAAACGATCTCTTCCATTTTTTTCTTCTCCCACTCTGATGTAGGGAATGTGATGGGCTGTTTGTGTATGGTTTAGAAACAATGAAATGCTGAGTTGCTTAGAAGGTGGATAATTATCTCTGCAAGAACACACAGTTCCAAATAGCACACAAATGCTAACAATTTATTCAATTACCAAAACCTGATTTACAAAGAGCTTACATTCTACTACTTATACTAGTTGTTTGGCATTGGCAGCCTCTAGATGATTGACAAGTGTCTAAATCCTATCGGTTAATACTTAAGAAATCATCTAACTAACTAATTAATTAATTATAAGAGGATTAGGATATAGCTACTTGAAATTAGGGGTGTCAATGTTCAACTCAACCCACGAACACGACACGAACCCAACACGAGTTTTTGTGGGTTAAGGTTGGGCCTTTGCGGGTTTGGGTCATAAAAGGGTCAACCCGAAAGTGACACGATAAGAAACATGTCATAGATGGGTCAACCCGCGTAACCTACAATAGACACGTTTGACACGCCAATTTATTTGTGTCAACCCGAAATAACCCATATAACACAACCCATTTAACTCGTATAACAAATAAATATTCATTTTATTTTAAATTTGTCAAATACCTTTTATATCCAACCTATATTTTAAATTTAAAAAGAAAAGTGAGTAATTACAAAAATTTACAAGGGATATAATTGGAAATTGAAACTTTACAAACCCTAGATCTCTAAACCCTACAAACCCTAAACCTTCTTATAAATCTATAAATATTTTTTTGGCATAGAACTTGCACAAATGAAATTGGATGAGCTTGTGGGAGATGTTATGAATTTAGACATCAACAAAGAATCTATGGATGATAATTGTAGTCATAGTTAGGATTAGTTTACTATTTGCTCCAACTCTTTCAATATTGATACTTAGCATTTGGCGAGTTTTGAGGATATTTTATTTTTGTTGAACTATGTTATTTTGAATTTGAGTTAAAATGTATGCACTTCTTTTAGAGTGTAAAGAACATATTTCTATATGGATGCTATATTTTTGTTGAACTATATTATTTTTAATATGCGTTGAAGACTTGAAGTGTATGCACTACTTTTGGGATGTAAAAAAAATTATTTCTAGATGAGTGTTATATTTAATATTATGCAGGTTAAAATGGGTTGTGTTACATTTGTGTCAATCCAATATGACCTGTTTATTAAAAGTGTCAAGTAGGTTGGGTCAGGTCAACCCGCCTTATTAACATGTTGGGTTAGGGTTGAAGGATCACGACACGATTATTAAATGGGTCGGGTTCAGGTTGAGCCATTTAGTCGAATACCCTTACCTCAATACGATACAAACCCGACACGCTAACCCGAATTGACACCCCTACTTGAAATTGCCCTGCATCAGGACTCTCACTCTTAAGAAGCACTTGACCTCAAGTGCTCTAGGTTGCCACAAGATTTGTATGAATTTCTAGCCTTCTAGGATGATGCAGTTCCCTTGTATAATGAGTTTGTTGTTGTTGGTAGCACACCAAATGTTGCTGCCTCTGTACAGTGAAGTCCCACACAACTGAAACTCCAATGTAGATGCATTTGCATTAGGAGGACTCCCTTTCTTGAAAGCAAACTTGTCCTCAAGTTTGGTTGACCCTCCAATTTTAAAGTCTTCTTCATCTTGGCCACTGGTTTGGGACTTGCTTTCCCCTTCTTTGGTTGAAATGAGTAGTGAAGCACTATCTTGTGCAAACCATATGTGCTGCACCTTCCTCCCAAGATGGCTTGTCTATAGTTACATGATCGTATGTCTACTTCATCACAAAGAATGGAATAACAACCTCTTGAAACTCTAATTTCATCTCCTTTACGTAAGCAAGACAGTTTATGTTGATGCTTCATATCTTGCTTGTTCAAAATCTCTTGCGACTCCATATTCTCATAACTACCTTTCTCAATCAACAAGTCACAAATTCTTCCTTCAATGCAGAAATTAATTGGAAAAATTTTACCTTTGTGTTGTTTGTCTTTCTCCATTTCTTGCTTTGGAACTTGCAAGGCCTTTGTTCCTAATGATAAATCATTTTTCCCCTCAACAATCACATCTTTTTCTTCCATAGACTAATCATAAACAAGTTCAACCACATATTTCATGCAATCACTCATTTCTTTCCCTTCTTCACCAATCTATTTTTCAATGTAATTATCAAAAATAGGCTGCCCCACATCATGATCTTCTAACTCTTTAACGAGCAAATCTTGATCTTTGAACGCTTCTACCAACAAGTCTTGATCTTCTAACTCTCGAACCAAAAAGTCTTGATCTTCTATCTCTTCAACCACAAGGTTTCACCCTTTGACAAAATAGGCTGGTTCTTGGCTGGTACCTTGGAAACTTCATTAGATCCAGTAGTATTTGACCCAATCTTAACATTCTTGGTTGGTTTCTCTAATGCTTAGTGAAGTTTCACTGCTTTTCCTCTCTTTCTCTCAGCCTCACCAAGCCAATGCCTCATTGTGCTACCAATCTCTCTCTTGTGGTGTTTTTTTTTTTTTTTGGTGTTGTGATTTGATGGGTGGGTTCTATTGTGGGTTCCGATGAATGGATCGGCGGTAGGTGGGTTTGGGTGGGTTAGCCTGAGTTCCAATGGATAGGTTAGCCTATGACATCCTTCTCACTCTCAAATGCCGCCGCTGATATTGCCCAAACTCCTCTTGCCTAGCCGCTGACATCGGCCAGAGGCCATCTCGTCCAGCCACCTCTTGTCCAACATCGTTGATATCGCCCAAAAGAAGAAATTCTATGCTGAAATGGGTTTACAAAGTTTGGAAATGGAGGACTTTTTAAGAGAGAGAGATGTTGTGGTGATGAATTTTTGGGCTGTTGTGGTTTTGTTTTTTATGGTGATGATTTTTTGGTCGGAGGACTTTTTGTGGGGATGATTTTTTGGGCTGTTGTGGTTTTTTTTTTCTTTTGTGGTTATGGGTTTTTTTTTGGGATGATCCGTGGTGGTGTGTTTACCGTTGTGATGGTGGTGAATGAGTTTTTGGTTCAGACCTCAGTGTAGAGAATGGGGAAAGAAGTTTTGGGTTTGGAGAAATTAAATAATTTTTTATTAGACGTTTATATTATTTTAATGTGTTGTAATGTTAAAATAGAATATCTGATGCGAGATGTATTGTAAAATGGTGTGGTAAATAAGATAAAGTGAGTTTTGGTGTATTAAAATGGCAATTAGGATGGCACAGCTGATGCTTTTAGGATGCTTGTCACTAAAATTTAGCATTTTAGCATACCAAATATACCAAAAAGCATGCTCCATTGGATGTGCTAAACTGAAGAAAAAAAAAATTGGCATGGAGTTACAGTGCACTTTGCTAGCTCATGTTATTCTTATATATATAATTTCTCTTCCCCTTCTCTCTCCTCTTAATGGCTCTTTCTTTTTTTGTTTTTTTTAATAATTTCTTCTTTGCTTTGGGTTGAGTTGTGTGTTGAGATAATATTATTATAATGTGTTATATGTATTATTTTAATGTGTTGTATGGAAGAATAGAAGATAAATGTAGGGTATATTTTCAAATATTATGCTAAAATAGATAAAATAATTTATTGGTGTGTTAAAGTAGCATTTTTTTAGAACATCCAATGTTGATGCTCTAATGTTTGATTCGACTTAATCTATTCACGTACTGGTTTAGTTACAAGGGAGAATAAAAAAAAAAGATTATTGCATCATATTGTTGGTTTGATAATCTTTATTAAAGATTATGCATTTGTAATTTGATTATCTTCTTGGTCAAATTATGAAATACTTCCTTCAAAAAAAAAAAAAAAAATTATGAAATACTTGGCAACATGTGTACATGACATGAGTTTGTATCTAATAAAATGTTTTCTGCAAGCATAGTACGCCCCTTAAATCTTTAATTTTTTTTTATAGGTTAAGATAAATCTTAATTGTAACTCCTACAAACACACGAGAGCATATAAGAATAATAATAATAATAATAAGATACATCTTAAATGTTTGTACCTAAGTTTAATATTATTAATATTCATTCTTTAAAAAAATTGTGTCTTGAAAGACCTTGTAAAGATATCATTAGATAAAATCACTACAAAAAAGCTGGGTTTAGGCGGCATTTGTAAAACGTTGCAAATAACCAAAACAACGTCAATGTAGACACAAATGATCTATCACGATGTTTTTTATAGCGACGGTAAAAAATGTCGCTATAGCACCATTGCAATAGGTCTGTTGTGACGTTTTTAAAAACGTTGCCATATATAACTCTTTAACGGCATTCAAAAACCTTTAGTGACGTTTTCAAAAACGCCACTAAATAATATGATATTTTCAGTTTTTATGTAGGAAAATACATTTGGCGACATTCTTAAAACACCGCTGAAAAGCAAGAGGGCAAAGGGCAAACGCTTTAGTGACGTTTTTAAGGTAATTTGTTGATGCACTAAGCAATTAGCATAAATTTTCTTGTTGTGATATATTGAAATTTGTTAATATTCACATTTTCGAAGGAAAAAAAATAAATAAATCTTGGACTTTGAATCAAAATTAAACTAACCCTTATGCTTCTAATTTGAAATTAAAATCCCTTGAACTATGGGAAATGCTCAAATTAACCCTTTGTTGCCATTACATTGGTTCGTTGAGTGGAGATAATATATCACCTGACCTACACTGCACATAATACTACAAGTATTAAAAAATCCTTTAAATATTAAAAAACCATTTAAAAGTTTCTCCTCTTTCTCTTCAAATGCCACCATAGCCCAATTACAACCAAAAGAAGCTTCAATCATTACTTCTTGACTTCAACCAAAACCCCAACCACCATAAATTCATAACCACACAAAAGCCTCAACTAAACAAATACCAAGCTATTCGATCCAAACCCCCCATTGTACAACCATGCCACCACCACAAACAGGTGAAACAACCACACACACCCAAATACGATAGGCTAAGCACAAACTTCAACCTCATATGATCAGCACAATTTACTAAAAATCTCTAATAATAGTATAGACACCTCATTTTATAAAGTTCAAGAACCCTTCAAGCAAGTTAAGTACCCTCCCTCATGGTTAACCTATCTTGCTAGTAGGTAATATGCATAATTGTTTTATTGTATGTTTTGCATGATTAGGAATTAGACCATGATAATATGATGACCATGGTGAATGTATAGTATGTAGATATGTTGGAATTAGGATGTAGACACATCATTGTATATCAACTAATGACTTAGATTAACTACCCCAATGATGAGCTTCAAAAATGTCTCTCACTGGTAATTGTGGCATTTTTGGTTGTTCAGAAGTAATTACAACTTCAAAAGTGTTTCAAAATATTCAAAAGATTTTATTGGAAAATGACCTTTGATTATTCATATCCTCGTATCTTTTGAATTTTGATAAATAGTTTAGTGAGTGTTGTCTCATTGAAAAGTAGACTTCCATGGCTTCAAATGGACTTAAATTTAACTAAATTTAGATTCATAAAAGTGATATATGCCTATTTTAGATTGGAGTAACTACGTTGCCTACATACTGCCATAATTTTTTTTTTTTTTTTTTTTTTTTGCATTGGAATAATGTATTTTTTATGTTGGCTGGTATATCCTAGGAGACAAACTTAGGTTGGGTGAGGTGGGTGTTTAACATCTTTCCACTTGGTAATTTAGCCTTGATCCTAGTCTATGGAATGTTGATTAGGTTTTTTACCTTGAAACTTTCTATTTACTTTCCTTAGGTTGTAACAAGTAATTATCTATTTATTTTTATTAGATTGTAACTAGGATATTAAGTCTTGTAATATTTCTTTTCATATATTGTACTTAGAACCAAAGTCTTGTAATTATTCAAGTCCTGTGCATTCTTTTTATCAATAAAAAAGATGTTCATCTGGAGGTCTTCTTAATTTTCCTTATAATTAATTAAATGACAACTCCATTTGTGTAACTACCTTAACAAGAAGGGGGGGGGGGGTCTGCATTGCCCATGAGGTTTTAAATCTCAAATCACTAAAAAAAAAAAAAAAAACTTTTCCAGGTTTGTAACTCCCACACATGTATCTATGAAATATCAAATAAATGATTCGGTATTGAGTCAAATAAAGAGAATTTGGGAAAGAAATTCTGGAAATTGATACATATATATGCCCAAACATGCAAATGCATACTAACAGCTTACATATGCATTCCAATCTAAAAATGAGCCAAATTTAGCCCCAAGGGGTTTGTTTAGTGGCTCTTAAGGCCTCATAATATTCATAAGATTTTGAGTTCGAAATATCTTGAAGCCACCCCCAAGAGATTTCTCCTTGTAATTACCTGTGTGTGTGGGATGGGAGAACTGCATACACCTAAGAGAATAGTCAGGTATTCGAAGAGGTTTAGATACCCTTCTTTGTCCATATAAAAATTGAGCCAAATTTTATTTTAATTAGTCGCATACCAGCACGTTGCGTGTAATAATTTTTTTAGGATGGTCTGATTAAATATTTTATTAATACTATAATTTTAGTTATTAACCATTGGTTTTCATTAGTTTTTAAGTTATAAAAACCTTAAATATACCTTTTTTTTTACCTTTATACACACACATATATATATAGTGAATCTTTACACATACCTTTAAGAAAACTCTATATATTCCACTTTTTTGGATGTGTAAAATTATAGACTACTACTCCATAATGATAGTGGCTAATTAATTTTATATATTTTTTTAGTAATCTCATTTGTAACGCTTTTTACCATTATCATATATTTACTAACTGATGATTTGCATAACAAAGACGATAAATGAGAGGTAGCATTATTCATTAGATTTTCGAAAGTAATAGTGTATGAAAATTATATATATAAATATATATATATATATATTATAAATAAGGTTAAATGAAATGTCAAAAAATAGATTTTTAATTTTTTAACTTTATTTCTTATGTAATTTTCTACTACTATTAGAGAACATATCTTTTTTAGTTATGATTAATATGGTTTCCATAGTTAGAGTTTGATTAGTTTTAAATTTAAATTTAGTACTATGATTGTATTTAATTGTTGATTGTTGATTTAATTTTTTAAGTGAATTTAACGGTTTATGTTACTACACTGTAAAGTTTTTAATATTCTCCACACGGTAATCTCTATTTTATTTTTTACTTCTCCTTACAACCTCTTTGTTTTCCAATCAACGATTACTAATTGACGTTTAGTTTTTTTTTTCTTTATCTACTTTTTATTACTTTGTATTGGTTTTTTTCTATACCATCTCTCTCTCTCTCTCTCCATTGGCAATCTATCATTTTCTAAAATTTGATGATGACTCTATGACATTAAATATGCATTATTAGTTTTTTTTTTTTTTAATTTAGTGTTTTTAACTTGATTAGTTTTGTATTTCATTCTTCCTTTGATGCATTGGGTGTGAGAATGAGTGTTTCCCTAGCATTACTCCACTTTATGTGGACAATTTTATTTATTTAATTTAGGCAAAATATTATATTTTAAAAATTTTAAAATAAAAAATGAGTGGAAATATAAATAATTTAATGATATATATGGGGGATGTGGCTGAATTTAAATGTTAAATAAAATGATATGAGAAAAAAATTAAAAAAAAAAAAAAAACATAACAATAAACACTAACTTATCCAAATAATTCTATGTAATATAATAATAGTACATTCTTATATACTATTTTTAATTATTTATATTGCAATATGATAATATTTAACAATTAAAGTCATAAAAAATAAAAAATAAACTTAAAACACAAAACTAAATCCCATCAACCAAAATAGAGTTCTAAAAAATACAAAACTTTATCAAGCTAAAATAGAGATGCAAGAAAAATAAAAATAAAAATCCACCAAAAAATTGAGGGAGAAAGAGTGGGAAATAACCACTTTTTTTAAGAGAAAATTATGTAAATAATGGAAGAGTGAATGACAAATTTATACTAAGAGGATGATAATAAAAAGAAACAAAATAAAGGAAGATAAAAGGAAAGAGGAAGAGTGATATCAAGGTAGAATGTTTGGGGAGATGAAAAGGTAAAGAGAAGGAGAAAGGTTGGAGAAAGTGTAAATGTTAAAAAAAATGAGTACAATTTGATGAGCACAATTTTCTTTTATTTGAATTTAAGTAAAATATTACATTTTTTATTTTTTAAAACAAAAAGAGAGAGAAAATATAAATAATTTAATGATGAGGAGGATGTGGTTGAATTTCAATATTGAGTAAAATAGAAGAGAAGAAAAAACAAAAAGAGAGAGAAAATATAAATAATTTAATGATAAGGAGGGTGTGGTTGAATTTCAATATTGAGTAAAATAGAAGAGAAGAAAAAAAATAAGAAAAATTAAAAGATATAACAATAAACACTAAATTATCCAAATTATGTTATGAAATGGAATACTATTTTATTTTTATCTACTATCTTCAATTTTTTAAATGTAATCGGATAAAATTTAACAACCAAAGAGCAAAATAATAATAATAATAACTTAAAACAGAAAACTAAATCGTATCAACCTAAATTAGAGTTCTTAAAAACACAAAAATTTATCAACCTAAAGCGGAGATGCAATAAAAAATTAAAATCCACCAAAACATTGAGAGAGAGAGAGAGAACCTTTTTGTGAGAGAAAATTATGCAAAGAATGGAAAAAAGTGACAAATTTATAGTAAGAGGGAAGGGATAAGAAGAGACAAATAAAGGAAGATGAAGGGAAAGATGAATAGCAATATTAAAGTAGAGGGTAGTGGGGAGATGAAAAGGTAAGGGAAGAAGAAAGCTTGAACAAAGTGTAAATATTTAAAAAATAAGTGAATGTAAAAAAATATATATCTAGGAAAATTGGAAATAAAAAAGAAATATATATAGATGTTAAAACCAACAAAGATGAATATGTAAAGTCAATAATCTATTTATATATATATTTTTTTTTTGGTAAAAAAAAGGAATAAATAATAATTATGTGGCAAATGACGTAGCGATGAGGTGGCGCAACAGGAGCTCAGCAGCAATAAATGCCACGCTTCAGTTTTTTTTTTTTTTTTAATACAAAATAGAATTTCTACTCTAACCTAATCTAAGTATATAACTATATATGTGTGTGAAGCTCTCTTCTGGAGACTTGAACCCTTGACCATGTTTCAGCTTTTAGTAATATATAGATATAGATATAGATGAAATAACAAGTTTGCTAAATTTGATGATTCTTATATGCCCTTCAGCCTGGAGCCGTCACCTTGGGTGGCCCTTCAGCCTGGAGCCGTCAGTTTTCTACCGTCAACGATACGACACCGTCAACCATAACTCCTTTTTTCTCCAGCCATAAGTTAATGTCACAAGGTATAGATGACGAGCTTAGCTCGTCCGTCGCTTCACATCAAACCGTCAGGGAGTGTTATAATTTTATCCATATCATATATATATATATATATATATATATTTATATGTTTCATGCAATGTACATCAAACCCTCAAATTATATGGTCCAAAGATAATTAAAAAAAAAAAAAAAAATCATCTTGTATTGGTGTTTGATTATCAACTAAGATAATTAAGTGTTGGTTTTTCTTGCGGACCAATTCATATTTGGGTGGCTGTTGAAGCTCCAGAAGGCCTTACTTATAAGCTGTTACACGTAATAATATTCATAAATATCTGGAGCTATTGAGCACCCACCTTTCTTGACCATATGATATATGATAAGGTCCGGTGGAAGTGAATATTTTAATGATGATTGTTGGACTAAAAATTTGCATGATGACAAAGTTTACCAATCCTATAATACACACGCATTGTCATATTAAAATAATAATGCAGTCTCATCCTTTACATTTCACAAAATGGAGTGGGGAAAGGCCTTATCTATAAGTCTAAAAGGGGTTCCACTCTGATTTGACAAAGACTTGTTACTTTGAATGTTTGAATTCACCAGCATGAGCATGACCCTTTTCTTCTTTTTTTTCTTGGCCAGCAAGACTAAATCAAATTTGAGTTAAACTTAGCTAAGGGGTCAACATGGTTATGGTGATGAGTTGGTGACACCATATTGTGGTTGAAGCAGATTCCCATGGAGCTGGGCTATCTATTTGGTCTGGCTATTAAATGTAATGGGCCATATATTCTTTCCCTATGTTTCAAAGTGACTGTAGCTGTTCTCAGATTTGATGCTCTCTCTCTCTCTCTCTCTCCCCCCTAGGTTTTGAACCTCATTCACATTTGACACATTGCAAAATTTCTGTATGTGCCGGATGAGGCTTTTGTCTCACTAACATTCAATTTCAATATGTCTAACGACAAAAAATAAAATAGTATTAGCAATAAGTTCATATAAAAGAGTTGTTACATTAATTATAATTTGTCACATTCATAAATGGTAAAAAGAAGTTGTGCATACCATTGCTACTTCCATGTCCCTTTAATATGTATAAATACTTCTCTCGAAACTGAGAAAAGTAGAAGTCTTATCTAGAATAATAAAGGACATTTAAATCCTCCTAATCTTGTTCTGTCTTAAATGATATTTTTTTCTAGGTCGAAATTAGTCCCCTTCATTAACTTAAATTTTTAACCTTAATTATTCCTGACATAATGTAGCAATTCCTGCTGGATGTAATGGGTACCCACTAGTCCTATTAGAGTAGAATCACAATCTTTCACTCTCTAAAAGCTAAAATAGCCACCCACTAATTAATAAACATCCATGTTGGGTAATTGAGTGACATTAGGTATTAGCTAGGCTGCCAGCACTAAAAACTTTTTAAAACTTTAAAAAGCAAGACAAAGCAAAGACATACTTGTTCTACCCAAGATGGGGGTCTCCATTCACACTCACTAAGATTTTTAGATGGAATAAAAAGAAAAAACACTGTAGCAGTATGGATTTTTTTTTCCTTAGTGGAAGAATATGATGTGCACGAACCAAGATGTACATTGATATATGTATGATTCGTTCAACAATTTGTCAACATTCTAACAGAAAAAATTGTTTGAATGACCCTTTCCTTTTCTTCCTTTCCATTGGTTCTTTTTTTTTTTTTTTTTTTTTTAATGGGTTTTGATTCTATAAAGAAACTATAAAAATGGGCATTGATATAATCTCTTAAAACTTTAGGTCTACTCCACCATGCACTATATCCTATTCCTATCTGACCAAATCCATTTCCCTATTTAACCCATTTGCAGTCATCAAAATTTTCCACATAATAAAAGAAAGCAATGTGGAAGGCTATAATGATCTTCTCTTTCTCTTTTTTCTTGGTTGTCACGAGTAGTGTGGGACCTTTATATATAGGGAAGCAACATCAAAATTTTCAAAGGTGATGGAGTAGTAGTAAAAGCTAGGATGCATGGACATGAGTACGGGTACAGGTATGGATACAAGTATGATACAACAACATGAGTAATTTTTGAAAAATTATAACATAATACAGCAAGTAGGATACTGTTACGATATAAATACGACATGAATACGGCACTCCAAATGACCCCAAATTAAGTATCCGTACATCTTAAAGTAAAAGTAGCTTTGTATTGCATATTTAATTGGTTCCATAAACTAATAAATCGCTTTTGTCTATTCCATCCCCATCAAACCCCACCCAACTGCATGGAATGAATTTGGATATAATCTCTACAAAGTGGACAACTTTTGTTACTTACCCATCCATCTCTTTCCTTCTAAGTGGGACCAAACTCTAATCAAAGTTGTAAAGATTAAGGGCACAGACATGGGCCTAAATACTGGGATCCTCAATTTCAGTCAGATTATGGGTCCCAATGCAAAGAAAAAAAATTAAGAAAAATCAAGTGGGTTTGTGCATCATTTTCACATACTATGAAGTTTCATGGTGGAGATAGAGTTGGGCAAAGCATGTGGGAACATCTGATAGGTGTTGTATTGATGATATATAGTCTCTTAATTGTTTTGTGTCATCTTGTATGACAATCTTGTCAAAGATTGGGCTTATTATCGTTGCGACAAAACATCTCAATGTGTCTACCACGTTTTAACTAATTAAAAGACTTAGCAGAACAGCAATATAATAATAAAGCTCCCAACTGTTCAATAAGCTTCCACGCTAATACATGTGAATTTCTTTATTGGATTATATATGTTAATCAAAATAACTGTACCCCTTCAAACAAGGGACAAAAAGAAAATGTAAACAAAGTTTATACACCAATTGATTCCGTTCATACCTAAGATTTGACGAATATAGATTGATTGTATGGTCTTAATTAAGGCGGGTTTCTAGTAAAAGGGAAAATTAGATTAACGAGAATTCAATGATGCGTTTGGATGGCAGGATTTGGACATACGAAATTACGGATTTGGATTTGGGTGATTAAAATCCAAATACCTTGTTTGGATGCTTTAAAAAATGTCAAGGATTTGAATTTGACAAATCCATTTAAACCTTTAAAATCCTTGAATTTGAAATGATATCTAAAATCAATGAATCTACATATATTATATATATTAATAGGTAAATTTTAGAGAAAATCTAATTAGATTTTACAATTGAAGTCCAATTTTGCGACATGTGTCCTAAATTATTTATTTTTAGAGAAAGTTTTATTTCTTAATTTTGGAGTCAAATGTGAGACCACATCATAAATATCCATCCAAGTGAGTTATTGTGTACAAAAACCAAAGAGTTTAGAATTAATGAACATAATAAAATTTAAAAAATTGACAATTTATATTTTCTACCTAATAATATTCTTACAAGACTTTTTAAAGAGTTAAAAAAAAAAAGAATGACTATTAATAATATTTAAATTATATATGTAAGAATTATACTATACATCTTAATATATATCTTTTAAATATATTCATTATCCATGCATATACATGGGGTTACAAGCTAGTAATATTTACTTGTTTGAAATAATGACATATCAAATATATTGATTTAGAATCTAAATCCAAATTTAAGTTTCCAAACACAACCTTGAGAGATTTGAAAATTTTATTTTATTTTTTATTTTTACTTTTATACAAGATAGAAATCTACTCTAGGCTAATCTAAGTGTATATGTGTGTGAAACTTCCTCCTAGAGGCTTGAATCCCGACCATTGCCCCCCACGTACCCCACAAACACTTATACTTATAGATTGATTATCACACCAAATGTGCGCAATGGTGATTTGAAATAATGGTTAAGGGAAAGGGAATGTATTCTCTATAATATTTGGTGGTAACCTTTTTTCTTGAATCTCCTTACCTTTTAAGGTTGTCTTTAATGAGAAAATTGTATCCTGAAATCTTGTTGTCATAATAAATGACCACTAACGGCTCAGGGTGTTACGTGTCCATGCCTTTATTGCTTTCGTACATAAGAATTGTGCCTTTTATTGGTTGGTTCCAATCGAGATTTAGGTAGGTTAAATACTCTTGATGAATCGGGTGCTTTAATTTGGTTCGGTTGTATAAGTGACACTCTTTCAAGCATAAGTTTTCTCTCTAGGTTGAGCATATCAGGTTAGTTGAGTAAAGCAGTCAATTATTCTATTGGTTGAGACATTGAGTCTACCTAGTGATTAATTCTTCATAACAGCTTGAGACTTTAATTTTTATAAACTAACATCATACATGGTAGGCTATCAACATTAGCCAATTAATCTCTAACATGACCACACACTAAATAATCTATCTCCTTCTTAACACCAAAATCAAAATTAAATATTAGAATACAACTTTATTTAACCATCCATTTCTGTATACAAAGCTAAAGTACACATAATTAAAAATAATAATAATAAACTTACATTTTTTTTTTTTTTTTTGGTTAAAGTTTATGCTTGAACCATGATATTTGATTCTTTATATGAAATTAACCTTAGTTTCGTTATAATTAAACTTTTAATTCATCAAATTAACATTGGTTTGATTAGTATTAAATAATTTTATTTAATTGATATTTAAATATAAAATTTCATGCTTAAATTTATTTTCTTAAACCTCGAGCTATATCAAGTTTGCCCTAATGATGTGTGACGCACTTAGAGGTTGATTTTAAAATTCACAATCTTTTTTTTTTTTTCTTCTAAAAAAAAAAAGGAAAAAAAAGCCATCCTATTGTTGTTAAGCAAATGATTTTCACCGGTTAGGAGAGATCAAAAGAACATAAAGTTAAGACTTATGAGAGAAAAGGAATGGTCCACATCACATAAATATGTTATTGTGTGTGGAAATAAGACATTCATTGCATTGTTTTCCCTTTGGTCAAGAATGGCTAGAGAGCAAACCGAAGAAATTTGGGTTAGGTAATTAATAGTTTCACTTTCATCCATCCCCCTTTGTTTTTTTTTTCTTCTCTAACTTGGGGGGACACAAGGTTGTTGGCTTCCATTCTTTAAGCTAAAAATTAATGTTATTCATGTGATTTATTATTATTATAATATAAAAAGAGCATTGAGATTAGACAGATTCATCTCTTACAATATTAACCAGCCGTGAGCCATCATGTTCATTGTATTGTACTAATGAAATAAACTACTTTGAATGTGAAACCCCAACAATTTTCACTCACCAATAATGTTTCCAACGATCACAAAGAAACACATTGAACAAAATGGAATATTCCTCTTTAAAAAAAATAAAAATAAAAACCTTGACAACCAAAATTAACTTTGGGTCCCATGGGAGCAGCAAGTGGCTCGCGACCAATGCTTATCGTGAATAATGCTCCTTCATTTTTGATTTCTAATACATCAATCTCTCTTTTGGGAATGACAATTACGGCAAAGGATAAGGGAATAATAGCATAATACCAGTACAAAAGAAGGTGAAATGTAAAGGAAAATTGGTAAAGAGAATATTATGGTACATACCTTTTCATTTTTCCTTGCATATACCGTGCATTTATTTAATGGTTAACCTTGTATAAATTTATAACAGGTTAATATAAATTATTTTATAATTTAATATATAATTTACAATTATAGATGAACAGTTTTATAAGTATGGTAATGGATACATTTAAAAAAAGAAGAAGGAATATCATACCGTACAATGACCCAATTGATAATATGATTGACTCAATTGTTTAATTGATAATATAGATATCTACTAAGGAAACGTTACATTTTGAATCTGAATTGACCTTTCGAGGTTACATAAAAACAAATATCTACTAGGACTCTCTAATCTATAAGTTAATGCAGTGCATGCGTAATGGTTGTTTTTTTTTTTTTTTTTTTTGAGGGTGATGCGTAATGGTTGTTGATCAAGTATTACGTGACATAAAATATTTAGGTAATATATTAATACATTCTCAAAAAAAAAAAGAAAAAAAAAGAAATATATTAATATATACAATGAGTTATATTACGTAAAGTTGTTCATTTGGTATCAGTTTGCACTGCCTTCCCTAGACTCTTACTTAATTAGTATTAAATGTAGGGAAATACTAACGGATGTCCTTATAATAATGGTTAACAATCTATTTAAAGAAAGTTTTTATGAAAAAAAAAAAAAAACAATTAATGTTTTGATAGTTTTTTTTTTATTTTCTATAAAAGTAGTGTCAAAACTTTCCTAAAATGGATTGTTAACTATTGTCCTAAGGGCACTCGTTAGCATGACCATTGATTGTATTGACACTTTTAGAAATAAATAATTAAATGCAACTACGTGTTAGGTTTGTTGGAGAGTCAGAATTGAAATTAATCAGCATATGCGGTAAAAGAGCAAGAAATTAAAGACTATTAATTGGATTATCAATTGACTATATAAAAATTCAAATGAATAGTTTATTAAATCTCAATTTTTCTTTGGTTTTTGCTTCTTCTTCATGGTCAAGGAAGTTTCATTAGCATTAGGTGTTTTTGAAACCATATTATACATATAAAAGATCGAAAACTAGTCGTTAATTGAATCATTGTTCTTTGAAAAAAGTTAATTAAATCATCATTGAGTCAAATTGATTATAAGGTCAACTTTCCCTCGCTAGTGCATGTGTGTAATGCAGATCTCTGGCTGTCATTAATTTGTTATACCTTGATTAAGGTGCATGTGTGCCTCATTATGCCGCGTGTAAACCCTAATTAATCAAAGACGTTTTATTAAACAAAAATAAAGTGTAATTAACCACTATCTCCCAAAATAAATATAATAAAGCAAGTACGTGAAAAAGAAGGGTTCCCTCTTAATCTCCAAAAATATACGATTAAAGTAAAAGAATTTTAATATATTTAATTACAATGTGTACTTGCTTTGATACTATTCCAAGGAAAACCTCCTATCTTTTTCTATTATTAAATTAATATGATTCATAGAACCTTGAAAGAATCAAAAAAAAAAAGAAAAAAGAAAAAAGCCAAGTGGGTCACTATCAAAATGTGGCTACGTGGAAATTTAATTTTTATATCAAAACGTGCAGTTGGGAAAGATATCACTTTGTTTTGCTAATCAAATAAAAAATTAAGAGAGTTTTTTTTTTTTTTAAATACAAAAATTGAGGAACTTGATGATGAAGTGGATTCATGAATTTTCTAACCTAAAATGGAAGTTTACTCTTAATTTTAAAAGTCCCAAATGATATATAATGCCGGTCAAAGAGGGGCAAAAATCAAAATGTCTCTCAATTGGAAGGGTCCCACTTTCCAAAACCACACGACAATCTTTATCATCCAAATGTTACTTTCATGATTCATCATATGCAACCCTCAATCAATCACAATCATTTTTTTTTTTAAATTGCTCTAAAATCTATAAATCTTATCAGGAATATTATATATATATTCTCTTCTATCTAAGTTGGATACCAAGTGCGGCACGTTGTTGTCAGAAACTAACATTTAGCTATAGCTTGGCACAATAATATAACATAACATCATCAGGAGAGAAAAAAAATGACATGATTATGATTGAAAGAGCATAATAACTTATTATTATTAATTAGGAAAAGCTTATCTAGTTATCTATCTTATAAACAATGTTATAAAAGTCATAGGGTGAATAAGTCATTCTTATAATTTTATCCTTTACACGAAAGCTCTTGCATTATGTCATGGGGCATTATTCATAGTAAACTAGTGTTGGATTTTGCAGGTCAACTATAATTATTAATTATAAATTAAAACACACACATATATATATACACACAAAATATTTAAGAAAATTAATTATGAAGAAATAAGCTTACAAATATTTGTATCGTGAAATTAGCTAATTTTTGTGTGAATTAATTGGGTGTGGTTAACACATAAAACACAAACACTTTGTCTTCAAGTAAAAATAAAGAACTCAATAGTTAGATTCGCTAATAAAAGATTAGCCACCGACATATCTAATCTTAAAAGCCGACACCAAGTTCATTTGTTTAAGGCAATTCTAAAAGCTTGTATTAATAAACTTGGATCGTTGGGATTTGGTCATCAAGACCAATGAGACTGCTTTTCTAACGTGCCTGCCTAAGAGTTAGGGTTGAATTAATTACCTGCTCCTTAAAATTAAGGTTACCTTTGAATTACGTACCTGTCATTAAATTAATAAATTTACATGATAATAATAAAAATAGATAAAGACGAAGTGCACAATAATATATATAGAAAAACATTCTCAAAAATTAAAAAGAAGAAGGCTAGGGATTTGACCTTTAAATTAGTTGTTTCTCTCAATATAAAATAAAAGTACAAGGCAGAGAGTGACATGTGCATAGTATAAAAGATATCATGCAGTACATGTGATTAGGGTTTTCTTAATTAGATGGATTATTATGAAATAGACAACCACTATATTCTCAGAGATTAGGGTTGTCTTTGGAACTAATTAACTGGCCTAAATTATCATAATTGCTTTTGATGGTCTGTTAACAACACGCACCATGAAATTAAAATAAGAAATAATTCATATTCAACAAGTAAGAGAGGGAAAGCTTCGTTCAAAGTAAAGAAATTTAATACTCTTGATCCTAGGGATTTTTAATGGTTGATCTTCAACGTCAAATTGTTGAGGTTTCTTTAGCTTTAGATTACTTGTCGTCAATATGTATGTTGACAAGTCACAATTTTGTCCTCTGTGAATGAAGAAAATCTAACAAAATTTTTTAAAGTAATTACAAAGCAACCTTACACAAAAACACCTAGACATATATGAAAAGACTCCTTCAACATGAAAGAAGAAACTATAGAATCAATTTCGAATAATTCTACAGTTACACGATAGCTTATGATATCTTATCTAAATATATATATATATATATATATTCAATTAAATTCTAAATTAAATTTCAATTATTGTCTACTTTTACGTCACTATGTCCTATCTAAGTTTTTTTTTTTTTAAATATTTGTTCTAGGTGAGTTAATGTTATGCAAAAGATGAAAAGTCTAATATAAATAAACTATAAAAAACTCAATAAAAAAAAAGAGTAAACTTATGTGTATATCCCAAAAAACCTAAAAGAGAGAGAGAGAGAGTAAAACTCATCTATAACTTAAAAAATATGTAACTCTTACTCCAAGTATAATTTGAACTCATACATATATATATATATATATAATTGTAATTATTTTTTATTATACCGTGCATATGTATGGGTTATACACTAGTTGAATTTATATCCAAACCCTGAGATTTATATCAATAGTGGGGTCGATACAAGGAATTACCTTTCTAAAAATTGTAACACAATTTATTCGTAAAAACGTTAACTACCATGTGTCCAAAAAAATCTATTATCATGATGAAAATCACCTATACAAATCTCACAAACTTGCTGTCTACAAAATCCTAAAGAAAACTCTAAACTTATAGTCACTTTCTTTAATTTTCTTCCAAGTTAAAAAATCTATTTTTTCCCCTCTTGGTTTCACTCTCAAGATAATATTGTTGCCGCCCTAAGACTAATAATATAAAATTTTGGGTTTCCTTATCCTTGTCTATCAGAATACCAAATGTTAACTGGCATCTATGTCTCTTCTTTTATTTTTTGTTTTCAAATGGGTAGAAATCTCTCTTCTTTTGTTTTTTTAATTTCTACCTTATACTACAAGGCCAAGAAAATTACCAACTCTCTTGTTTTCTTTGCCGTTGATCCCATAGGCCGGTTGAACTTTAGACCAACCCATGTCACTCCTTAGGTGTGTCTTTGAGATTAATATATATATATATATATATAAATATATATATATTTATTTATTTATATTAAATGACACCAACCTCACTTGATATTTATCGAAATGACATTCTCCTCTAAATGTTGGTATAAATGACACTAATCTCTTGAAGTTTTTATAAATTCAACAAAAAAAATCCGTACCCTCTTTCATAAAGGAATATTTTATTTAAAAAATATTTATTATTATACTTATTTATACAAAGTTCAAGAGAGACGTAAGTAGGAATCATTTAAAAAAATAGAATATTTTGTTTAAAAAGTTACATATGGAGTTATCTGTGGCATTTGTATGAATCTCAAAGAGGAAATTAAATGTAATTTTGATAAGTTTCAAGGGAAGTTGTGTAATTTAATTTATATATTGTTTTGTTTTATTTAATTTATTTATTATTGAAGCCTTGAATATTTTTCACATATAACTAATTCATATTTGCCCAAACTCAACAACCTTTCTCTATATATCATTATCATGCATTAAGAGAATTCTCAAAGATGGCGAATCATGATTGTTAAAATCCCTATACTGGAACAACCATTGAAATGCTTATTTATAGTCTTAAATATGTTAGTTGGATCATCAATGCTTAGAGAAAGTGAGCAAACAATGATAAATGTGTGTGCATGTCCAAAACTGGTGATGCAGCATAGCAAATTTGGAATAGCAAAGATAGCCTGCCAAAGCATGAGAAATTGTTGCCATGACCTATCACACATGCCAATCCATACCATACATATAACTTAAATCAGACAGTATGAGAAATTAGTCACTGATTATCAGAAGAAAAAAAAAAAAAAAAAGAGAAATCAGTCACTCCATAAATCAGACTCTTGTGTACATTGTTAATTTGTTACAGTGATGCATATGAGGTTTGGAATCACTACAAAAAACATAAGATATATCGGCGCGGCGTTTTTTTCCCCGGCAGTTTCCAACCAAAACCGCTGTTATAGGTCACCAACTGTGACGCTTTTAGTAACTGCCGATCAACATGACAATTTTGAGGCTTAGCAATGCAATTTGAACAATAGTTTTACATGAAGTGAATAGGACTCGGTCTTATATAGAGCCTTTAGAGCATCAAAAAAAAAAAGTCTCTTCAAGGAAGAAAAATGCTAGTGTTTTGTAAGTTCTACCAAAAATAGTTTAGAGTTCATTAAAATCTATATAAAAAAAAAAAGTTGAAATTTAAAATATTTAATAAAAAGCACTACAATTTATGCATGTTTTATAAATCTATAATTTTAAAGAAATATTCACTATAATTTATTAAATCTTCCAAAACCCTAAAGAACTTTCAAAGCTATAGATTGCCCCCAAAAAACCAAAAAAAAAAATCTAAAATTTTACATTTAAAGCTGTACTTGATACCATAATGCGAGTCTGGCAGATCAGATGGGTATACTAGGTCAACCAAATATTGTTCAATTCGTGATTTCTCTATCACAATATCACTGTTATAGGACCTGCATAAAATTAATTTGATCGGCACGCAATTGGCTTCCACATAGTTTTACTTTATACGATAGACAAAAAAAAAGTGTTATTCACAAATGATCATGACCTGCCAACAAGCAAGAAAATTAATATTAGGTAGAAAAAAGAACAGAGCAAAAAAGTAATTGAAGACTTCCTTTCCTTAACGTCAAAAATGAAATAGACCACACGTACGGCATGCACATAGGGTTTTTCACGTGGATTAATGCATTGGTCTATGTTCATTCGTAGGCTAGCTAGGGCACAATTCTCGGTGAATCAATATGATATGTAAGTGTACTCCATCTCCAACCCCATCTGCCAAAAATTTATGGTAAGGATCAGGTCAGATGGTCAGGGCTCATGCATGGTATTTGGTGCAAGAACCCAATACTTCATCTTGTCGGCAATTGGCTTTTCACAATGCACACCGACACTACTCCGGCTCACCTTTTAACTTTAGCTTAGCAACGTATTCACACACAAATGATGCTATTATGGTATTATTTTTTAAGAGATATACTAACGTGTATTTTAAGGGTATATTTTAGTAAATTATTTTTAAAAATTCTTTATAGAAAAATGAAAAAGTGATTTACTGTTTTGCTAGTTTATTCAATTCCCATAATTTTTTTTTTCAAAATGAATAATTAATGTATGCTCTAAAGACATATATTAATTGAATTCTTTTTTTAATAGGTTATTTTAGAAAAAATTTAATATTATTTTTATAAAAAATATAAAAAATTGTAAAAATAACTCATAAACAAATATCCTTAGGACGCCTATTAACTTTTCCCAAATATTAATACTATAACTACTAAAGTGTGTGCTTGGTATAATGACTATAAGTCAGTTAATAGTTGTTTTTTTTCCTCATTGTTTGTAGGTTTCATATGAGTCTTGTGATAAAAATTTTTTTATTTATTTTTTTGGGTAAAATATAGTCAATATTCCTAAAGTTTGGATTAATGTTAACCAGATTCAAAACATTTTAAAATTGATCAACTTGATCTCTAAACCTAATATAGTCCCTGAACTGTTACTCATTTGTTTGCTTTAATTGCCATGGTGATTAGGGACTGAATTAGTCAATTTCGAAATGTCTTGAATTTGGCTGACATTAGCTAAACCTCAAAGATGTTAACTGTATTTTACATTATTTTTTGTAATAGCTTATTTTTTGGGTCCCACAATTACGATTTTGGTCTAAAAGTCAATACAATTAACTTAATGCGGGTCTCATGTTATGATTTGTCTCAAGACATCAAGTAATTTTTATTTGTCACAAGTCCCAATTTTATATATGGGTCATGTTAACAAGTGTCCTTTGAAAAATTGTTAATAAACCATATTTAAAAAGTTTTAATATCATTTTCATGAAAAATATAAAAAGTTATCAACAAAATTAATTATTTTATTATTTTTTCATAAAATAGTTTTTAAACTAATACCTTCAGGACATTTCTTAACATTTTCGTTATATATATATATATATATATTTATATACTTGTTATTGTATACACAGCAAAAAAAAATTCAGCTTATTTGAAAGTTTTTAGGATTTGTTTGGTAGTAATATTTAAGTATTATTATTTAATTTTCGGTATTATAAAAATAAGTAAAATATGTGTCAGAAGTATTTTTGGTGTTTAAATACTAAAAACTATGGTTTAAACATAGACATCAAACACTCTCAAACTTCTTCACACACTAAAAAGTCTTTAGGGAAAAAAAAAAAAAAAAGATTTGCTAACACCCACTCATGTATGTCGACAACAAGGCAACGTACGGGTAGTGAAGTTTGTAGTAGTAATCAAATCAGTCCTGAGACTCACCGTTATTGTAGCTAGTAGCTAGTAGCTAGTAGCTAGGGGACAAGTCATCCTTAACTTTAGCTTTAAAATTGGGCACATGTAATCACTCTCACATTGTTGCTCTCACTGCACACTCTGTCTCTCTGCCTATCTTACTTTACACATTACTTAAAAATTTACACCTATCTCTCTCCTCTACCACAGTCTTAATCTGTGGAACCAACCCAACTCTAATTTCTCTGCAATCATTCATGTAATTGCACGGCTTCGGATCCTTATCTTGCTTCTTCATCATCATCATCATCTGTCTCTCTCTCCGACAAGCTCTATTCCTATTTAAATCTACTTTTCCTTTTTCTATTTTAATTTTTGTGATTGTACAAATACCAAGCTTAGATTTATGGTGAATGTCAATTTGGTCTTTAGATTTTTAATTTGAATAATTTAATAATTTATCTCTCTATTAGTATTTTCTTTTAATAAATAAATTGAGTGTTAATTTGCAAGATTTAAGGTGAGTGTCAATTTGCATGACTTACACCTAATTTCCATTTAATTTTAAAGTCCAGTAACTAAAAATTGGCACTTACATCAAAGTGGAAGAATTATGTTATAAAGTCTTTTCTTTTTTTTTTACTTAAAAGTAAGAAAGATTCGGTTAATGTGTGCTTTTAAGACAATACATTAATCATCCACTTATTTTAAGAAATTTTTTATAGAAAATTGAAAAATTTGTCAAAAAAAGTAGGTCACCTTTTCATCTTTTTTTATAATTTTTTTTTCTAAAATAGTTTACTAGGGCATACATTAGTAAATCCCAAGTAAGGAAATACAAATATATATATATATATATATGAGATAAACTAAATAAGAATATTATTATTATTATTATTTATATAAAGAAGTGATGTTCTAACCTTAAGCCAAATTATTTCACTTCTTGTCAATGATATAACCTTAAAATATCAAAGATGGATAGTGTAGTAAACTGAACTTAAGACTTTCAAATTAACGTCATGTTCTAGGCCAATAAGTCCACCAATTATCTCCTTAAGGGGTGGAATAATATTATTGAGCCATATTAATGTAAACAAATGTAATGATTCTTCCATCCATTAAAATGGTGGAAAGGTCTAACATTCGACCAAATGTGATACATACGAATATTTATGGCCAACCTTTTTTGCCTCCAAATTAATGTCTTCATTACATTTTTTGTTTCATTTTTTTAAAAACCATTTTAATCAAGTATATATTTATATTAACCGTAATTGGCGCCGCCTCTATGTATTTAAACATCTGAAGCCTGTGAGTTTCAGTTAGTTTAATTGGTAAAGTTTCTAATGGTTGTATAAGAGATTTGGAGTTCAATTCCTGCCTACACCAAAAACTGATTGATGTCTTGATCTGATGATAAAGAGCTATTATCAGGATTTAGGAGCGGATACCATAGGTTGAAACTCTCTTAAAAATTTTTTTTTTGTAGCTTCTTTCATTTCTATTAATTGTCTCTATCGGCTATGTTAAAACTTCAAAACAAACTTTTTTTTTTTTTTTTTTTTTTGAGAAAACTTCAAAACAAACTTTGATGGAAGAAATTCACCCCCCAAAAAAAAAAAAAAAAACTTTAATTGTAGCATTTCAAAATTATTAGTGATGTTTTGGTTAGGTACGTTCTTGTGTTTCTAATTAAACATGTCTTACGTATACATGTGGAAACTTTTTCAAAATAATTTTCATTATTATCTTCGTTCAATTAAATATTTAGTGACACTCCCTAAGGTTGAATAATTACCAAATTTTAATTATTCTTTATGCAAACATTGTGAACCGAATTTGGGGTTGGTGATTTTCTTTGGTGGAAAAAAGAAAAAGAAAAAGAGAAAAAGAATATGGGTTGGGACTTGTAAAAGAAACTTCACTCATTAGCTTATAAATTATTGTGGATCGGAATCGGATACCTTTGGGTCGTGAAAAGTCACAAGCCTTGGTCTCTAAAATAGATCCTAAGGGAAATTAAAAAGGCATTAATATTTCTATACTCTTTTTTTTTTTTTTAATTAAAGAAAGAATAAAATACCATTTCAATTTAGAAAGAATTTTATGAAGGATATCACGATTTTCAAAAGAAGGTGAAGGTGATAATTTTAGTCAAACTTGTTTTGTTTTTGGTTAATTTTCTCCTATCTAAATCAATTCCCATCCCACCGTCTAAGAAAGGTACCCGTTTTGTAATACTCAAATTCAAACAGCTAGCACAACTAATAACATGGTCTCATCAAGCTGATTATTTGGACCACAATTGAGAATCCCACACATAATCTAGCACAAAACTTGATTACCGACACAAATATATATATATATATGGGGGTTCAAGTTACATCTGGTGTAACTCTAAGTAATGTTACACTACCCAATAACTTGTTAATGAATTTATATTTTAAAAATTCCACCATTGGATTACATGTTCTAAACATGTATGCAAATTTTCATACCAATCGGATGTTATTTACTATTCGATCCATAAACTAATCTTTTATGTATTATTTTAAACTACAAAAACTCGAATTTATACAATTGATAGATGACATGACTATCAATCTTTGATTACCATGAAATTTTGCAAGCATGAAGAATATATAAAAATAATGTAATCCAATGGTCGATTAGTCAATATATATATATATATATATATATATATATGCGGTTCACATTTATTATCATGCTCATCCAACATGTCATAAAAAGAAGAAATTATTAGGTCTACCGAGAGGATTGCTGAAGTGGTTATCCTGATCATTTTAAGATAAAACGCTGTTATTTATACAAATGTGACATCACCTAATAGTTTTTTATTTTTAAATTTTGTGTTGATTAAAAATCTGACTCACATATTTGCATAAGTAACATTATTTCATTTATTGGGTGGACCACTTTCAGCAACCATTCCGGTGGATTTAATAATTTTTCCGCCAAAATATCTTTATTTTTTTTCCTCCCTCGCTAGTCAAAATTAATTAAGAGAATAATTATTATGGGGGTCAAAAGTTGGAACACAATTAAGTTTGATGTGTTAAAGATACTAGCATAAAATGAAAAAAAACATGGTTTGATTCTCTCAAGTCTCAACCGCAACTTGTCACAACAACAAGGACAGAAGGGTTGGCTATGATCACGAATTAATTCAAAATGCTAAAACAAAAAAACAAAAGTGTATTACCTGTCAAAAAAATATATGGGGTTGGGTCCCTTTCTTAGCTAATATTTGCCATGAATATATTAGCCGTGACGTGCCTCTCTCTTAGACCACAGTAGCTTCAAATTCATGTTTGTCAGCCAAATCGCTTTCAACCTTAACTCTTTCCCCTACATGAACAAGAACATGATCCCCCCATTTTAAACATTAGATAAACCCAACCTATACACAGTCAGAATATTACCACTTTTATGGTACAATGCATTATTTCCAGGTGAGCCCCATTCCAAGAAAGATACATAACTTGTGGACCATTTATATGACTATATAGTTCCTTCAATTACATATATTGTAAGGTCTTTTTTTTACCTTTTACATGTTGTGGATTATATTTGGAAGATGATTTTCTGCGGTGTATAATAAACTAGGTTTGTGTGTTTCAGTTTGCTCAACTAATAAAATCTCTGATAATTGAACAAGAGATATAAGCTTCTGAGATTCAATTTCCGGCTACAATTATCAGAAGCGGATAAACTAGAATTATTCCACCCAGGCACCCACCAAATTTAATATACAGAGAGGGGACAATAATTGGTTACTAGCTAGCAGTAAAAACAAAACATGGGACAAGTACGTTAAAAGAAACAGTGAATAGTTTTGTGCTTAGTCAAAGAAAGGGACCGTTAAAAATTGAAGAAAGAGTTTAAAAAATCAATGTAGATGGTGTAGATGTAGTACAAATTTTTCTTGAGTTTCCATGTAGAAAAGATTAAGATGGATATGTAGATCGATTTGAACCAAAGGCTAAAAAAGCCAAAAGAAGTAGCCTAGCTACGTCTAATTGTGAATTTGTTTTCAACTAGTATGGCGACAAAAATCATTTACATAACACATCTACATCATTAAAAGATTGAAAGTTATAAACTTTGGCCCACACAAAAATGGGTACGTAGGGTCACATAATAACGCTAAAGTACGTGACTAATGACAACACCAAAGGCAAGTATAATAGTAAAATAGAGCACAAGATGTTCGTTCACATTCGGGTTCTTCCAGCAGCCTCCAAAAGAGAAATTCCAAAAACGAAAATGACATTATTGGCGATGATCGATATCGATATCTATAAATCGAATCACAATTATCAATTTGGGTTCCCATTTATTATTGTTGTGTAGTCAAACAACTTTTGTCAAATTGCACAATATGTACAAATAGAATTTCGTGGAAAGCCCACTGACTGCAATGTTTCAGCTGTGTATTATTATTACTATTATTATTGGTGGTCAAGATTTAATTTTAGTGATTTTTAGAAATAAGGAAACAAGTTAGAAATGACTATCACGTGTCTTGTCTTGTCGTGTAAAGAAGAAAAATAAAAGTTGTAATAAGAGATTTCATTTTCTTTTGATTTGATATTGGGGCAATTGGAAGAATCTTCACAACAAGGTTTTCTCACATTTTCAATTTGTATACCAATAAATTTCGAGGAACTTACCATTTGAGTGGTTGTACTCCTTAAATATATTCTAATTTACCTTTTGGAACTGTTACATATAGTTGCACTTACACCTATGCCATAATGTTGGGACCATTAATATAGTTTCCCCACTAAGAGACATCCAAAATGATGAAGCATTGATAAATATTTGATTTGATTTGATTTGATTTTTTGTTTTTGTTTTTTTTTTTTTGTTCCTTTTCAAAAAGTATGGTCTAAAAAAGAATAAGACATGCATGTGAGAATGGAATAAATTGGAAGTGCTAATTTTACTAGATAATGGAAAACATATACTGATTTTGGATTGTGAATTAAATTTCCATTATTATATGACTAATATGACACAAAAGGGAATCAATTAATAAACGGGTGAGCAAGTGAAGTTATCTTGGAGAAAAGCAACCAAAAGGCATAGTTAGGAGCTTCACCTTAAATATGCATTCTAATAAATTCTAGGTATGGTGCCTAAATCATTTATAAATATGTACCTTTTGTAATAGAATTAATAATAAATTTTATAATTTTTTTTGGGTATATAATTGGCAGCAAAGTTGTAATTAGGAGTGTGTATAGGTTGGATTGAGGGGTTTTTTCAACCCAACCCAACCTAATCCACGTGGATCGAGTTAGATCAGGTTGGACCTATAGGTTGGATAAATTTTTTAATTACTATTATTATTAAATTGAGCATTAGAATAACATCACCACAAATAAGATCAAATTTATAATTAAATAATCCTGAGCAAAACACCAAACCAACACAAACTATAAGATGAGAGATTAGGGTTTGGGTTTTATTTAGGAAGATGAGCAAAAAAATAAATAACAAAATTGTATAATATATTTTAAAATCTAAATATATATATTAATTATAAGTGGATTGGGTTTGGTTAGGCAGATTTGTGAATCTTATGACCCGAACCTAACCTGATCCACTGTTAAAAAAAAAAAAAAAAAACTCCCAACCTAACCCAACTCACCAATCCATACGGGTCACAAGTCAGTTTTGGTGGATTGGCTGCACACCCTAGTTGTAATGAATGTGTCTCCATTCTCCAAACACAAAATTGACAAAATTAAATGCATTATTAGGAGCTTGATTTTTGGGCAAGAGATTAATGTTCAATCAAGTGTGAACCCATGACAAATTTTGAGCAAATTTAGGGCGGTTGTTTAAACTTTAACATAACGAACAGTGAATTACACCATGGTGGGGATGGCGGCCTCCATGAACACAAAATGGTGGTGTCAAATCATTTGATCTCAATGAGGGACTTTTTCTGTAATTGGGTATTGTTTCTTTATCAATTAGGTCAATAATCACAACTTATGCGCATATGTCCTATGTATATATGTCCTAAATTTAAGGTTTCTGGAGGGACCCAAGTTTTCTTTTTAAACTTTTTTGGAAAAGCATAAGCACTTTATGAATCCATGACTTCTATTTAACTATCATTTAGCCACCCACTTTAAAAAGTTCTCCAAACTGGTACCAAAGTTATTCTGTTTCATCCCATGCTTGCAAGATTGTGTTTTTATGTGAGATATTAAAAGTATAAAGTGAAATAAAATTCATGGAAACAAAAATAAAAAAAGGAGTGAAGTTAATTATTTTACCTTTGCTTTTACCACTAATGATCTAAGAAGATCAACATGATAGGGCCAGGACTTCAAGTTCAAGTTAGGTAATATATTTTAGGTTTTCATAAAAAAAGTTTAAAGATATTTTTGTTTCATAAAATATTTTATAAATGTATAGAGATGACTTTCTCAATAGTAAAGTGTTAATTATTGTGAAAATCAAAAATAATTTACGAACTCAACGAATTGTGTATTTCAAAAGCTATGGCAACTACCACGTACCTTTAACACAATGATCACTTCACAAGTTTAAGTACTTGTGGGGTGTAGGGGGAAATGACTGTAGTTCAAGTCTCTAAAAGAGTTTCATAACCATATACTTTTTTGAGTAGCATAGGAAGATACCAACTTATCACATTTTGAGAACTTGGGTGTAGGGAAAAAGGACTGTAGTTCAAGTCTCTAAAAGAGTTTCATAACCATATACTTTTTTGAGTAGCATAGGAAGATGCCAACTTATCACATTTTGAGAACTTTTTTGAATCATCATAGAATCTTCCCAAGTGGTTGGCAAGAGCCAACCTTTAAAGATAAGAAAGGCGATTATGAAAACATAAGAAAAGAAATAGTGGGCACTTAGTGCCTATTGCCAATTCATGATGCTTAGAAGAAACACTTACTTTCAAAAGGGAGGGTCAGCAATTCTCAGATCTTTTGTATTCCATTCGGAACTTGCGGGATATTATTTTTCTTCATATTATTATATGTTATCATAGCACACTAGGACATGTGATGATATCTGAACACTTCGTACATTCATGTGTTAATGATGTTACACTATAAAGCAACCAAAATGTGTTTTCATAGGCAGTGTTTGGGAGTTTGTCATATATGTTAGACGACAACTTTGCTGAAGTTGCTTAACACCTTCATTTAAAAAAAAAAATGTTCTTTACATGTTTGAAGCACATACTTTCTCTTACTCTAAAATATTCAATTATTGGTTATATATGCAAGTTGATGCATATATTTTATATTATAAACTGATGAATTGTGAGTTTCCTAGGATATCTAGCTATAGATTACCAAGCAATGCGCATACTAGCTTAATAATAATATATAATATATGTTTGAAATCTTGAAAGTGCAATATACAATTAACCTATACTTGATTTGGGTCCTTTAATTATATATTTGTTAAAGTAGTTTGGTTTGGTTCTTTGTTTTGTTTTTGAGTTGGTGTTAAAGTTGAGAGGAGCATATAGCTAGGGTTTGAAGGATGTGGAAAATTTAGGAAATGATGGAAAGTGAGAGCAATAATAGAGAAGATGAAAAAGAGAGATGAGAAGTTGATGATGATGATGATGATGAAGATGAAGGTGGTGGATGTGGGAATCCATGTCATCTCTGTCTACATTAAATTTTGCACACTTTTTTGGTGGACACTCATTTTCTTTTTTTATAAATTCATATCATCTATCTCTCTCCCATTTACTATTTAGGCTACTACGTACGCTTTTTTCAATTGTGCGTGTTTGTGGGGCAATTTATTAAGATGATGTTAGATAGTCTCGGACACGGCAGGCTCACTGTTCCATCTGACCCAATTTTTTTTGGTCAATAAACTTATCATCATTCTTACAAGATTTGTCCCTTCAATTCAACTTGGTGGGGACGTGGGGTAGTGTGGCCTTCGGGGGACCAGTTTTAGTTGCTGAATTTTTTGACTTTTATTTCCTACTTTTATATTGCAGATTTTTCCTTTCGGTTTTGGAATTTAAGTAGTTCTTCCAGAGGTTTGAATTGGCTCCTTTATCTGTACTTGAATATTATCATAGTAGTTTCTCCAAAATATATATATATATATATATATATTATCATAGTAGCATCGTATCCGCTAAGTCCTGACAAAGCAGTATTTTCGAAAATGAGTTTCCTTAGGGAATTATTCTAGATGATATATCAGGTTTAGACATCTCAAGCTTCAATTCAAAACATTTAACTTCAAGAACTTGAAATTGGAACAAATTTCAAGCTGCCAAAATTATTTTATTTTTATTTTTAGGGAATGTAACTCAAGTTACTTTCATATGAAGAATTCATATATATGGTTTATTATACGGTCAAATTAAGTTGGTGCAGATCATGTAATATGCATGTCTAAAATAGTTTTTGAAATAGACTATTCCCTAGCTTGCCAACTTAGATTGCCTAATAAAAAAGGAATACCCAATTGAGTTCCAATCCAATTAGATATAATAATTAGGATTAAACAGCTTATTTGAAGTTGATCTCCAATACAATTCAAAATATAGGAATGGGATGACAAACTATTCTATCCAACTCTAGCTAATTCAATCTAATTAATATTCTATTACCATACACGAAACACGGTCCTTTTCAATTACATCGAAATTGTTGAATTCTTAAGACAAAAGCTGCACGCTGTTTCAATACGAGAAGGGTTCTTCTTCTTAATTTCTTTCCTTTTTAATTTCTTTTCTTCTTTTTTGTGGTCAATGGATGAAGAAGCAAGATCTGATTGTTCAGTTTTCCCAACTTTTTGATTTGAAAGTGCTTTTAAATTTGTGACAAATCACTTTCCTCGAAAATTCGTATTCCTATTCTTCTAGTTTTATCGCACAACCCGGAATTGTGTTTTTTTCTTTAGGCCAAACTTTGCATGTGTTGACATTCCAACGCATGCTATAGTTTCTTGTATTCCATGGACCATGGCGTAAGATACTTTCACTTTAATAATTGTTGCCCCCACACTGCTTTGTGCACTTGCCTTGAACCTTCAAACCTTGGTGTTTTTTCTTTTATATATATCTATAAAAACAAGTGTTTACCATATTTACTTCAAGACATCATATTTAACTATCATTAGGGTAGTAGGTTTGGACTAGCTTACTCATAATCTAAACATTTTTAGAAAATTCAAACTTTCCCAATTAGATTTGATGAGATGATTGCATTTTACAATGACATTGACAGTAAAAGATCCTTAGATGATATGGCACATTGTAGATATGGCAAACAAGTTACGTCGAGAGACTTCAGATTTGACTTGATCGAATACGGGTCACTAATTGGCCAATTAAAGACATGTTATATTGAACCCAAATTCCTTATTTAAGGATAAAAGACTTTGCCAATTACGTTAATTAGAACCCATGCATGAGTATTCATTTAATTGACCACTCAAGATTGTGGCGCAATCGTTATGGTTATGACAAGAGATAGGTCCAAAATTTGAATCCTTAGAGGCAATGGGGGCGATGCTTAAGGATTGAGCTATGGAGTTGAGGGGGAAATTGCCCTTGGCCCTTCCCAAGATTAAAAAAAAAAAAAAAAACCATTATTCATACTTTTTTTTTCTTTCAATTCTTTAAATGTTGATATATCTTTTATATGCCAAAATTCATTAATAAAACATAGAAATAAATCTATTTTACAAATGTTTTCTATGTTTCAAAAGTTATAAAAGAAAAATAATGGTAGAACAAAAAAGGAAAATAAATAAACAAAAAAGAGAAAAAAAATTACAAAATAGAAATACTGTTACCTTTCGAAGGTGTTAAGGGCTCAAATTTTTAATTTAACAATTTATTATTCTTCATAAAAATAAGTTAATAAGTAATAAAGTTTCGGAATAATTATATAATAAACTCTATAATCTGGTATTATTTTTAAAGTTGAACTCTAAAGTTTTAGATGCATAAATGGTTACTATATAATTTAAAATTGATATACTTAAATCATTTTATAAATTATAAAAAAAAAAATTTGACGCAAGCTACGGTATTACCTAGTTACTGAAAATTGTTATGGGAATTACAAATAAAATTTTGACTATAAAATAAAATTCTAACAAGAATTATATATATAAAAATTAAATCATATCCTTTTAACATTAGAAAACCATTTAATATTCACATGAATGATGTTTTATTGTCTAAATTGGGCTTAAGTATTGACATTAGTGGCATCTTAAGTTTTCATAGGAGTGGTATTCATGTGCATATATACATTATATATATATATATTTATATATATTTATAGTGTGCGTTTTTCCTTGCACAACTTGTGTGTATCTAGTGGTGAAGCCACGATTTAAATTTAGGGCGGATCTTTTTTAACAAACGTATACTTCTTCATCTATATGTGATAATAGGTATATTTACACACATTATATATATAATATTTAAGACCAATTTGGACAATAAAATGCCACTCATGAGAATATTTTTAAGTATTTTAATGTTAAAAAACCCGTAAAAAGATAACATATCCATTATATTTTCTTTATTTGTTAGGAATTTTTATATATAAATAATCTGTGTTGTAAATTTTTTATATTAATTATTTTCATGAAAAGAAAAAGATCATTATATAACAAATTCAATCTCTTAAAACTTTTGAAAGGTAATGGTATTTTTTTATTCAACTAAAACTTTTACTTATTTATTCTTTCTTTTCATTTTATAACTTTTAAATCTTTAAAAATATTAATAGAATAGGAAATTATTTTCTTTCATTTTATTTGAAAGAGATACATGAACAAAAAATACCTAAAAATGTGAAAAATAAAATAAAATAAAAGAGAAAACAAAAAAAAAAAAACAAAAAAGAGAGGAAAAAATTGGGTTAGAATGGGTGTTTGGTGGGTTCAAGTTAGGCACAATTGTTCCTCGACCCCTAGCGTCTCTCTTATGTGTACCTAAGCTTGTTCATGTGTAGTCAAATCTTGATTTCGTCATCGATTACATTGGTGTGGTTCAAGTACCATTATTTCCCATGTCCTTTTATTTTTTGGAAACATTATTTCCCTTGTTTGAAAGTATAGTACCTTGGATAGTGTTTTTTTTTTTCATGCCCAACTTAGATCTTATGCCTTTCGGGTCACTTTAGGCTACATAAATTTTAAAATTTGGCTTGAGTTGAGTGTACTGAAGCATTAAAGGAAAACTTCATCCTAAATATAACCTTAATTAGAAGTGATTATGATTATATCTAGATAAGATTGACATGAATTATGCACATACCCTTTTATTTAGAAGGAAAAAAAAATGTAATCTCTTTATCCCATGGTGCAAGTCTTGTATATAATTTCATTTTGACCAAAAAAAAAGTATTGTGTCTAATTTGGGATGTTGCCAAATATAAATATATTATTAAAAGTTAATGAAGGCTGCAGCATTAATGACCTTTATAGTTTCATAACTTAGACTTTACTTTGTTTTAAAATACAGGCATGCATTAAACTTGGAAATTAAAAAAAAAAAAAGAGTAAAATTGTGGTAAAGAGTAATTAATGAGCCTTACACACCCAGATATGGAATACCCTACAACTACAAGGTACTGGGGACTCGGGAGTGGGACCAGACCAGACAAAGCAAGGTCTGCAAAAACAGGGAAAATCCGCAATGGAACAGTAAATTGGGTGTGTGTCTGTGTTTCCTTTTGTCAGTGGGACCCCCCTCCCTCCCCCCCAAGTCCACACTTTCAACACCACCCCCTTAAAATCAGTGGGTCCCTCCAAAACGTGGCAACAGGGTCACCCTCTGCCAAATATTGTTGAGTATAAATAAAGTGGACCCTCCACTTCACACGTGCGACAAAAAAAGTAGACCCCACCATAGTAGGGTCACGTACACAACGAGAGTCTCGTAGTGTTGCATATCAGCATACGTGGCAAATAGTGGGGGAGGAAGTCACAACCACGAGGCTTTGGGTCACACGTGGTACATATTAGTACTACTGCAAAAACAGTAAAACCTCAAAATTTGTACACGCTTCCTATACGCTACTATTCCCTACTCCAATGGGGAAAGGAAAAAAAATAATACTACCCCAGCTACTATTAGATTTGGTATAGCCCGGTTTCTTGGTTACTATAGATTAAGGGATCGTTTCGTAACGTTGTTCTAATAATATTATTTGTATTTTTTTGAAATATGTAAAGGTAAAAAAATGTGTAAAAATACGTGTAATATTGTTAAATTCGCATACCAAACGGGGCCTAAAAATTTTCAACAACTTTTACTCCAAAAATAAAAAGTTTTAAGACAATAAAATTAAGTAATTATTAAACCCCTTTATTATTATTTTGATAATAATTAATTAGCACCCTTTTAAATATAGAAAAAGCGAATCCAAGAACCAAATCTGCAATATCCCCAATTCCCCACCTAATAGTATAGTAATATAATTCCTTTTTGATATGTGTATTTTTTGTATTGTAGTAGTAGTGGTAAAAAGACTTTCTCTCTCTAGAATTCTTTTTGACTTTCCCTCTCTAAATGACGCTCACAACTCACAAACCGACGCCTTAAATAAAAACCAGTCCCCCCCTCCCCACTTCTCTATTTCATAATCTTCTGCCTCTCTTATAAACTTCTCTCTCTCTATCTCTCAAAACCACAAGAAAGCGAAAAAAAAAAAAAAAACTTTCTTTCATGGCAGTTGAAGCTCGGCATATGAACCTGTTCCAGTCTAAGTTCATCACAAGCAGGTACCATAACCCTCTATATATCTATGTTCCAGTGCTTTTTTCATGATGGGTTTTTTCTTGTTTTCTCTATGAATTCCTATTTTTCTGACTTGGGTTTTGATTTTCTTGCAGAGATTTCGTGAAACTCAATCAGGGAAATCCCAACATGTACAATACCCAGATGGATTCTATGTTGCCTCAGGCTGCAACAATGCCTGAAACGCTTCCACCTTATTACCAATCTGTTGATTGCAGCAATCTGGGTGCTTCAACCAAGACCTTCATGAACAAGGCTGATAGTGGTCTCACCTATACTATCCCTGTCCCTGATCAGCGAAAGCGTCCTAGAGATTCAATCAATGACTTCAATGCTTTACCAATCCGTCAAAAAACCAACAAAGTCTCGGGCTTGCCATCTTTTCTCGACCAGGACATTATCCTCCAGGCTCATCAACAACAATTAGAGATCGATCGCTTCCTTGCCCAACATGTAAGTAATTCTTCACTCTTTCCTACTTTTTCATTATATAAAGTTTGTGTTTTGTTTTTTTTTTTTTTTTGGAAAAATTTATAATCTTTTTGTTGTAAAAGGTTGATGACAAATCAAATAAGCATGTGTTCTTAATTGGGTCTTTTTTTTTTCTTTAATTTCATCATTATAAGATTTGGAAATTTGGCTATTTTATATTGATTATATAAAACAGTGATTTTGAACTGAAAAGTTTGCATATTTTTTTGGAATTTTATGTACTGATTGTTAAATTTGGATCGATATGTTTACAGGCGGAAAAAGTAAGATTGGAAATTGGGGAGCAAGAAGAGCGGCAATCAAGAATGTTGGAGTCAGTATTCCAGGAAGCAGTCATGAACAAATTGAAAGAAAAAGACGAAGAGATTCAGAGAATGGGAAAGCTGAATTGGGTCCTTCAAGAAAGAGTGAAAAGCCTATGTATAGAGAATCAGATTTGGAGAGAGTTGGCACAAACTAATGAGGCCACCGCCAATACTCTACGCAGCAATCTAGAACAAGTCCTGGCCCACGTTGCCGAAGACCGCCACGTGGCAGCCACGGCGGACGACGCCGAATCGAGCTGCGGGAGTAACGATTTTGGGCGGTGCACGCCGCCACCGCTCAATGACGGCGGCGATGAGGCGGTGGGTGGTGGCAATAGGATGTGTAAGAATTGTGGGGTTGGGGAGTTAAGGGTGTTATTGCTACCATGCAGGCATCTATGTCTGTGTACTAATTGTGGCTCCACTCTACGCACTTGTCCAGTATGTCATTCTGTCATGACTGCTAGCGTAAATGTTAATTTGTCTTAGGAAAAAAAAAAAAAAAAAAAATTCATGTTAGGAAAACAGAAAGTTGATAAACCATAGAAATTTTTTCAATTTTAGCATCTGACTTTTGGTTATTATTTTGATTAGTTTCTGAATTTTTTTGGTAAATATTTCATAATTTGGAATATTTTTGTTTTATTGGAATTAATGTTTACCATTTGTTTTTCTTGACTGTTAGATTTGGCAATGTGGTCAAATTTCATTGTTATCGAGGAAATTGCCATATGAGGCTTGATATGCAATTGGTATTTATTTTTTTTGTTTTAAGTTTTAACTCTTTAACCAAACAAAGAGAAGTCAAACTTTATGCCAGCTAAAACGGTACAAAAATAGTGACAGTTTTACTTGTTTTAATGTTTTCTTTAAAATGTTAAAAACTCCAACAACAAAGTGTCTTATTATATACGTGTGCAAAGTGCAACAATTTTTTTTTTTTTTTTTTTTTGAGAAAAAGAAGTGAAACTTTTTTCTATTTTGGCATTCTTTTTATGGGAAAGGCAATTTGAGTGGGTGTAGTGTGGGTGTGGTGGGATGTGATTGTGAATGAATGAATGAAGGAACACGAGGAATATGGGGGGCATCAGTTTCGGAAATGCCTCTCAGTGGTTTTTTGTTTCTTCTCTCATATCATTCATTATCATAAGCAAGTAAAGGCAAAGCGTTCAAAGTAGAGGCAGACCTAAATTTTTCATAAAGGAAAAAAAAAAGTAGGTTTTAAAATATTTTGAAAAAAGATAACGGGTATTTGATGCCATCATGATCATACCCAAAGTGTTAATGTCAATTTATTCATTATTGTTCTTTTGAAGGACCATAAATTTTCTTTTTTCCATTCCTTTTTATATTCCCTTTTTCTTGGGTGAGAAGTAATGATAAATACTACTAGTACTAGATTTTTTACACCTTCAAAAGAGTCATATATATATATATATATATAGTAAGTTATTGCCTTATTTTTTTTTAGATTTCACATTTCAGTTAACTTAACTGGTAAAGTCTCTGATAGTTGAATAAGAAATCTGATTCAATCCTCGCCTATACTAAAAACTAACTAGTATCTTGATCTAATAATAAAGATCTTTTATTAGTAACGGAAGTCATAAGTTAAAACTCTCTTAAAAATAATAATAAAGTAACTGCCTTTTGATTTATTCTTTTATCTCAGATGAAAAATTCTTACCCAAAAAGCACAGTAAATTTTACATATAGCATGGGGAGCCCAACTCAGCCAATATATTGCTTACAGGATCATAGGTTTCCTAGCCCAAGCCCATACGTTATGTCTTATACTCTTATTAAAGACACCATTTGGTTACTGCAGCGTCCAAAACTCATTTATTATTACCGTTTCCTCTAGGTAATTAACAAAAATTACTCCAATGTAACTTGTTATAAGTTATATATTCAACTTTAGGACATTGTGGCCTAAGGCTGGAGGGAGGGGAGGTCGGTCTATGCACACATTTTTTGACACACCCTTTTCACTACTTATTGAGATAAGTATGAATGATAAGGCAGTGTAAAAGTGATATTAGACTAATCACAGTCTAAAATTGACTCAAGTAGGGCCAAAAAAACAAAGCTCTCCCCCACTCTAGAAGATCATGATTTGCCAAGAAGATGATATTCTAACTCAACAACCCTATACTTGAATCCATCGGCCAATTTGTGTCGAGCACTATCTCCTCCATCATTGTCCATTACCTACTCTTGGAAATTTTAGAAAACATGTACTCTTTGAGATAAGTCTTCCATGTAAACAAAGTTTCCATGACTTTATAAAAAGTTCTTATCTTTACCGGCTTAAGTGATCACCGATGATATGATTATGATGGCAAAATCCAGTGCACCTATGGAAAGGATACTCTCATTTACCTTTTTATTTTTTTTCCAAAGAGAAATTAGTTGTATTATATAAACAAAAATTAATCATTAGTTTCCTAGTGGTCACACCTTTCATAAAAATTAAAGTTAACCCTATGATTATAGGTGTACTTCTCAATTTGTGATAAAATGATTACAACGTTCAATCCTCCCCCTTGTCAATGCTACACTTTACAAACCTTTCAACAACTTTGATTTTTGACAGTAATTTGGAAATGTTTTGAATAAGAATGAGCGAAATAGCATTAGCTCTTTCATTTTACCTTTAGACTCCTTTATATATATATACCTCATAATAGTAATTAGGATATTTTCAAGTTGCTCAAACAATAAGTAATACCAGACGAGAAGGTAATAAATTACTCATGCTTTAGCTTGACATGAACAAGGCCCAAGTTTTCTTCAAAGATATTTATTAGTGGATATACCCCATTATTCAAATCAATGAAAATGAAGTTTTCCGTTCAAACAAAAAAATAGTTGCACAAACGTTATGTTCTCTAGACTGTGTTTGCTATGTGGGTGTTTATAATTTTGTTGGTTTTTATTATATTAGGAAGTTTTAGAATATGGGTTTGTGTTTTTTAGGTTTAGTTGGAAGAAAAATTGGGTTTTTATTTGTTATTTTTAATGTTTGAATTGTGAATTAGCTCATGCATGACAAGAAATTTGATGGGTATAAACCTATAATTAGAAACTTTTGTTAGGTATCTTTTTTTTCCTGGTAAGAAAAAGAGTAGGAGTGAAATTTTTTGTTATGGATTAGTTCTTGTATGAATAAGAAATATGTGGATTTGCTTGGTTTAGTTTTTACTCAAATTTTGTTGATAAACAAACTCTAAAAATATGAAAAATATTTTCCAATTTTCGTCGAACCAAATACAACCTAAGAAACAATAATTATCCCCACAAATATGTTTAATTTTATGTTCTATTATATGATTGGGAGAAAACTACCAATCAAGAACATACCATTTGCGATACAGAAGAGTTGTGCAAGCTTCAAAGTAATCTTTGTAATTTTGTGTTTCGATGTAATTCAGTTGTAGGTTTATCTTCTTCTTCTTTTTTTTTGTTTTTTCTTTATTTATTTATTTATTTTATGGGTAGTTGTAGGTTTATCAAGAACCCACATTTAGGGCCTTTTATTTTTTAGAGCAATCTATAGTAAATTTCAATTCTTAGGGTAAATCCATGATAAATTTCAATCAATCTCAGCCATGGAAATAATTTTAAAATATATTATCATGGAAAATTGATCTTGCATTAAAAGAACTAACTTGTAACCTCATGCATATGCATGTATATACTTAAAATATACACATTAAGATGCATAGTATAATTCCTATATATATAATTTAAATACTATTGATATATAATCATTTTTATATTTTGTTAACTCTTTAAAAAATCTTGTAAGAATATTATTAGGTAGAAAATGTAAATTGTCCATATTTTTTAATTTTTTTTATTAATTCTTAATTTTTGATATTGTGAAGCACTTTTTTTTTTTTTTTAATTTTTACAGTTTATTAATTCTAGACTCTTTGGTTTTTTGTACTCAATAACCCACTTGGATGAATATTTATGATATGGTCTCACATTTGGCTCCAAAATTAAGAAATAAAACTCTCTAAAAATAAATAATTTAGGACACATGACACAAAATTGGATCTCAATTATAGAATCTAATTGGATTTTCTCTAAATTTTACCTATTAATATATATATATATATATATTTTAGTGATACATACGTGGGTTCCAGTTAGCTCAATTGGTAAAATCTCTGATGGTTGTATAAGAGATCTGGGGTTCAATCTCCGCCTACACCAAAAACTGATTGGTGTCAGCGATACATACATTAACTTGACTTGAAAGGATCGAGATCCTTTGATCTTTTAGGATAAATCCTCGGTAATATAGGTGATCAAGTGTTTAATGATTATCTTCTCGAAAAAAAATAGTGTTTATTATGTTTAATAATTAAATTATGGTAGTTTTTATATATAAGAAGTAGTACTAGTATATGACAAAATTATGAACACACAAAATCTATTGAACCAACTAAGATTAACCAACAGTGAAATTATAAATAAATAAAAAATTTGCAAATATGTTTAATAATTATATTAAAAGGGAGATATTATTCTAGAAAAATCGCAAATGAATGACAACTATTAGGTTAGATTCAAACACAAGAGTGCATAAAACTGATACAAGGTAGGTGTTCAGGGCTTTCAGGATTTTTTGTAAAAACTTTCACAAGGCATAATGATGCTTGTGGGCATGGCTTCCATGGTGTAATTGTTTGGAATTAACATCTGGAATGAAAGGCAAAATAAATAAAAAGACAAAATAAAATTTCTGAAGACCTACATTTTGATTATGGTAGCTTCAAAATTCCTTGATTTCTCCATCAATTTTATATTGTTTCCCTTCCCAGACTTAGCTCCCTTTGTTAGATGAGCTGTGTGAAGAGAGTTTTTTTTGTCACTTGAACCCGTGTCGTGCTTTGATAAGTTAATATTTTGAATTAGTACTTTTTGCCAAGGATACGTAGTTTAGTATGAAACTCATGTAATGGGTCACCTGTTGACCGCTATCATTGTGCTTCTCTTAGAATTATAAAATAAAATAAATTAATGAGTGAAATAAAATAAGAGGTGGTGTATAATATAAGGAAAAAAGCAATTAGATTATAAAGCATATGGTAGCAATAGTGAAGAATTCAATGACAAAATATACAGAGGTCTAATAATTTGTTGTGCCTAGCTAGAATTAATCTTGGAGCACATTTGAGGTGGTTCTGAATATATCACAATGTGGGCAAACTTAGCTATTCTACGATTGCATGGGCAAAAATGCTATTTCTTGTTGGAAGGTGAGATTATGTATGCATTTCGAAATAATTAAAGACCTTTATTTTATTTGGGGTTAAAAAATTACAAATCCATCTACGACCCTTGGTTGTGGAGGGTGGAATTTTTTTATTTTATTTTTGTAGAAAAAAGAATGCTTCTTTGATCGAGGACTTGGCTCAATGTCCTAAACAGGAACAGGGTATCTGGGGGTTGATGAAAGAGAGAAATTGGTGTGGCTTGAATCAAATTCATTCATGTCAGTCATGTGTAAGTGTAATACAAATGAAAAATTATTTGTGTATTTGGAAATAGCTTATTTAGCTGAAACTAAAAACTTTTTGTTGAAAGTACTGTAGATAAAGCTAAAAGGTAGTTGAAATAGTACAGTGGGATCCATGAATAGTACCAAAAAGTACAATGAGACCCATGAATAGTAGTAAAAATAAGCTGTATAGTAAAAAAAGCTAATTTTTTAAGCCAATATCAAGCGCAAACTTTAGTTGCCAATTCCCTTGTATGTTGATAAGCTCTTATGCTTTCAAGAAGGTTTCCATGACCATGGCAAAATTTTTGTATGCATTTAGTGCATAGGATACCTTCTCATGACCATAATTAGAGTTAATAAGAAAAAGTTTAGGTATAAATCAACTTGGAGTTATCTTCTTTAAACTTACAATGTGGGAATTTATAATATTATTGTCCATGTATGATTTTAGTTGCATGACTTTTTAAATGTATGGTATGACTCGTTTTAATAATGTTAAGGATAAGGTTGCCAGCCCAAAATAATGGTGCTGTGTAGCTACATAAATTCAAATTTAAATCAGAACCGTGTAGCAACTGTAGATAGATATTTCAGTTTTTGATTTAAATTGTAACAAGAGTTTTAGATTGAGATATGATAAGATAAGATAGGATAGAGTTATTTATATTTTAAACTTCCTTTGTATTTTTTTATTTTTGAGAAGGGACTTCCTTTGTATTTGAATTTGTATAGTTGTATAACTCTATAAATGATTTGTCCCAAATCAGATTATATCAGATAACTATTGTCTTTACAAATAATATATATGAATAGTCTTATAACATGCCACATTAGATTGGAGAAAATAACTCGAAATTGGTTTGGGAGCTAAACTATATCCAAAGATAATGTGTTTTCTCCTTTGTTACTCTCCATCTTAGCCTTATTTTAGGATCTCAGTTCCCGCCGAGATAGCTTTCTGGGATGGTCGGTGGCATCCAAACTCAAGTTTTAATTAAAAAAATTTATGTTCGGTACTTGTGCCCAAACCAATTTAGGGCCTTTTCAGAGTCTCTAGGCTAGATTAGTAAGGATTGATAGGTTATTTTGCAACAATACCATGTAATTGGCCACCAAATGAGTTCATCAATTAGAGATGTTTTTTAAAGAGGTTCGAGTTGTCGAGAATGGTGCACCACTATTTAGGTGCTCGTCCCAAAATCACTCACCTGGGATCCTATACTAGGTTTTGACCTATTTTTTGATAAACACTAGGTTTTGACCTATTAGTTTCTATAACAGGTCTAGAAAATAAAGTAGTTATGAGACCATGAATTATTTTATAATTTTTTATCACAATTTTGACTTTGAAGACTATGAGTGGTTAACCATCATTTACACATAGAATTATTATTTTTTCTTCGTCAATCACACACTGCCATGTTATAGTTGTTGGGAAGATAAGCACTTTGGAGAGCTTCCTTGAATAATTAATATAACATATAGAGACACTTTAATTCAAAAAGTTTAAGTCCAATAGGTATGTGCTCAAATATGTTATATTAACTACTCATTTTTCTCATCATTATTTAATGTGGGGTTTCACTCACATGTGTATACCCAACAATCTCCCCCTCACAGTCTCTATCTCTCAGTGGGCTTCAAGACCTCTCCATGGGTCATGAACAAGTCCTACTCGCTCCCCCTTGCCTAATGAGCTTTTTTCTTCACTAGTGCATCATCTATGGGCCTCCATGCATCAACCCACACGTCTTTTATCCTCCATGGGAACCTCGTACCTTATTGTTGTCTGGCACCATTGGAACCTCCATAACATTGCCACCTTTACCCCACATCACCATAGGCTCTGATGCCACTTGTTTGGGAGATAAGCAAATTGGAGAGTTTTTTTGAATAATTAATATAACATATAGAGACAAATTTTAACCCAAAAGGCTTAAGCCTAATAGGTATGTGCTCAATTATGTTATGTTATATTAACTACTCATTCTTTTCATCATTAATCATTATTTAATGTGAGACTTTACTCACACGTGTATTCCGAACAATAATTATAACAAAAAAGTTGTGAAAAATTCTGTGATCTCAACTTTTTCCTAGAAGATATTAACAAAACGATTGCGACCCTTCCTTGTACGGTAGAACTAAGAGCTTATTCATTTAAGCCAAATACAGGTTGGTTCCAACTTCCAAGTAGGTGTCCCAATGACAATTATATACGTTAAAATGGAGTTTCATTCGTGACAAAAGTGTGGGGTGAGGCTTACCATATCCCCCTAATATTATCAACTTAATCATCAATATAATGTCATCCGTCTCTTTCAATATAAGATGGAACACAGCTTCCTTTGAGATTTTCTAATCTTTGTGAAGTATTGTACACGGCTATCTTTATCTCCATATACCATATATTTATTTTGTGTTTAATTGACATTCACGTGAAGTGCAATTATCTCACTTTCACTACTTCCTTTATTTGAGAGTTAATTGGACTCACGGGCATGCACTCCAATATGTCACTATAGCTACCTTACATCTAATAGATAATATTCTCCTCAAATTAATTCTAATTTGATTTTTTTTTTTTTAAATAATGTGTTTGCATGAGGTATTATAACATAAACAAGTAGTTTTTATTAATAAAGAAAAACTAATTAATAAGGGTGTAGCATGATCTTATTTTGTAATGATAAATACTTATTTTGATGAAATATGAAGTTACTTTCAATCACACAAATTGGTGTCACAAGATTACGGGTCACACTGCATACACTTAGCTTTTTGTGAATGACATGTGAGGTTGCCCCCACCTTACCCTTAGCATTTTACTCTCATGGTCGTTGAGTACTACCAGTCACAAAGCAGCATAATTGATAATTGGGTCCTATGGCTTTACTTGCATTGCCGACAAATTGGGACAAATAGACCGGCGTGGAGTTGGTGTAGTACTAATTTTGGGTACTGGGGAATGGTAACCCACAAAGGCCATGACTCATTGAGAGAGAGAGATCATAATCTGCAAAATTTAAGCAGTGGGGTTGGGTTTTGGTTTGTGAGTGTGTGTCTCATCAAGTTTTTTATGTCCTTTAGAATACAGACAAATGGTAAAAGTTTGTGTCACATTTTCATGTCCCACCAACTCATCGTGTTCTTTCATAATTAAGAGCTACCCCTCCCTCCCCATATAATCCAAAAAGGGATTTTTCTTTGGAGGTCGGTCTTTCAATGAATCAGTGTTTTCTGAGGGAATCTTCTTCATGTATCTATAAAGAAAAAGTGGCAAGTATCAGTACTGCATTGTCTCCATAGGCCCTTGCTGTTGATTCCTTATAATGTAACGAAAATGACAGAAATGAACTCTCTATCTTGTCAATCATAAAGAATATAAAAAGAAGAAATTTTTTTGTTAAACTTCCTTTGTTTTTTCATGATTTGGTTTGTAGTGGTATGTGTTCCATGTGAATCTGTTCTGATTGTCTTGCTAGGGTAGTGATTTTTCACCTATGCCTATGGTTGAGGACAATTTTGGCACAACCAAGGCCTATAACACATTAATATGGCTCATGAAATTTAGCCCAAACCTATTGGCGTAGCCCAAGAAAAGAGAGAGTTTTCTTATGTGTATTGAAGGAAAAATGAAAGTGATAAATCAGCTAAAACACCAAGCCCAATACCAATTAGCAAGAGGACCATTTTTTGTCATTTTCTTCTTCCTTCTGCTGTATGGACCAAGCTCAATACATAGGAGCAAAAACAAATGAGCTTATGGATTGGAAGGCAAAAGAGACATTTAGCATCCACTTGGACCCACTCAAAAATCCCACAAATGAGCTTGGGAGAGAGACGTGAGACCATTGAGTTTGAGATTGATGCCATGTTTAAGTAAAACAAGACAACTCGTGAAAACAAAAAATATATATCTATTGCGTATAAGTTTTACCTAACACACAACCCCTTTTCAGTTTCACCATTAATGCAAGGCTGATGTGATCCCTTAAATTTTTATTTTCTTCTTCCTTCTGCTGTATGGACCAAGCTCACTTTCTGGTTTGAAAAAAAATGGAAAAAAAATTAACGTTCCATATTTTCTTCCTATGTATTGTGATAAGCATGTTGATGAAATTTATTAGGGTTGTGAAGAGTAATTAGTAATGAGTGAGATGAGTCTTTTGTTTCCTTTGTGCAGTGTGAGATACTCCTGTTCCTGTCTGTTTTTAATTCTTTCTTATATCACAAACCACCTCAATCACCACAATTTCTTATTTTCTTCGAAGAGTTTCAACTTGTGGTATTTGCTTTTGTGATTTTTTGTTTTTTATTATCATACCAAGATACTAATCGATTTTTTGTGTAGATAGAGATTGAACCTCAAATCTTTTATTCAACTATCAGAAACTTTACCAATTGAACTAACTAGAACCCACATATTTCTTAGATAAAGGAAGAAAGCCAAACACCCTTAAGTCTTATTCACATTCATTGAATAATAAAGAAAGATAAGGTCAATAAACTAAGTTTAATCTTCGTTGCATCCTCTCCTGTCATTCTTGGCAAAAGGAAAAACAAACCAAAAAGGCTTCTTGAGAATTGAGATAGCTAGAAATAGAATCAAATCTTTCAAATCATTCGCAGTCACCAAATAATAAAACATTAATGGGAATATGTCTCTTGGTTGAAAAGGATCGAGTACTTTAGAAAAGAAGTGTGTGCTATTACATGCGTTTATATAAAATAACTAGAATATGAAACAGAGAAGGTAACGTGGTGCACCAGAGTTGTAGAAGTTGTATAAATTTTGTATTACGAAAATTTATTAACTTGACATAATTAGAATGAAGTAGTTGATACTTGAGATAGTCTTTAACGTAAAGCAATAAATCAAAAGAAATTCTGAATCAATATCAGAATATGATTCAAGAATGACTGCTACGGGATCAATTTGACAATTGAAATGCATCTGTTAACAACTTTGGAAGATATTGGAGTACGTACAACCTATATTGGTGCTCTATACAATTGCTTTATTGGATGAATTTATCGTCATGTTTTGAGAGGTTATTCCTTTTATAACAAGTTTATTGTAGACATACTGGTGCTCCATTCACTTGATTATTGAATGAATGTTTCATCATGTATTGTCACAATGACAATTAAAAAGAAAAGGGTAATTACCAAATAACATTTTTTGATCTTGTTTTCCTTGATTTTGTATGTTTTGGGGCGAGAGAGACATAAAATTAGAGCAAAAATACATATTTGTCTCAATTTTTAATAGAGATTGGTTATAGTAGACAAAAGAAGCAAACGTCAGGTGAATAAAGTGACATTTTTTAAACTACAAATAGGTAAAGTGATTTAAAGTCAAATCACATGTGAGTTTACTGTAATTAAATCCACAGATCTCTAAAGTCCACGAAGCGCATGGAGAGCTGGTTTATAAGGATTTCTTCTTCCCACCAGACCTCCTTGAGTACTTGGCAGCCCCACAAGGCATGAACAGAGTCCTCAACTTCCTTATTGCACCATTCGCATAGTGCATTCCTTGTGACATTCCTAGCCAGCAGATTCTTTTTGGTGGGGAGTGATTCACGACAAGCTTTCCATAGGAAGTGCTTGATTTTATTTGGAACACTCAAGGACCAAATTCTTCTCCAACAACTCGTTTGGGCCGAAGCATCAGATGGGCTAGGAGTGGAAAAATCCTGCATAGACGTCAACATTTTGTATGCACCCTTAGTCGAGTATCTCCCTGACTTGGTGCCAGCCCAAATGAGAAGATCAGGGGCTCGGGTTGAGCTTAGTGGGATTCCCAGAATTTGTTGGGCTTCATGGGGAAAGAATTCTTGTGTTACTCGTTCTTTAATCCACCTTGGGCCATCCTCATCAATAAGAGCACATACCTTTGCATTCATAGGGAGGTTTTTTTGGGGAGAGATGATATGTTTTGTTGACATATCAGGCAGCCACTTATCACCCCTAATCTACACTTAAGTACCATCCCCAATCCACCAATATGCTCCTTGCTTGACCACCTCCCTAGCCTTGAGAATGCTTTGCCAAGCGTATGACCCATTGGATTTTACCCCACTCTCAAGAACCGAGCACGTAGGGAAGAACCTTGCTTTGAAGACTTTGTAGAACATGGAATCGGTATTATGAATTAATCTCCAAATCTGTTTACCTAGGAGAGCTAGATTAAAATTTTCCAATTCCCTAAATCCCAAACCACCATGTAATTTTGGTAAGCAAAGTTTTTTCCAAGCTATCCAATGGATTTTTCTTGCCTCACCCGAATACCCCCACCAAAATTTTCTAGTCAATGCTTCAATGTCCTTGCACAAATTTTTGGGGAGTTTGAAACACCCCATAGTGAAGGTCGGCATTGCTTGGATGACTGCTTTGATTAAGATCTCCCGGCCTACTTGTGATAGGAGTTTTTCTTTCCAAACTTGGATTTTGTGCCACACTCTCTCTCTAATATAGCTGAAGGTTTCCTTCTTTGCTCTCCCTACAAAGGATGGCATACCCAAATATTTTTCATATTGAGTCACCACCTCTACCCCCACCAAGTCCTTCACCCTATTCTTGATGACTTCTTGTGTATTTGTGCTGAAGAATAATTGTGTTTTGCCACGGTTGATTTTTAGACTTGACGCTTCTTCATACATTGTGAGGATATTCATCACCGTTTGGCAATCTGTATCATTGGCTCTACAGAAGAGCAAGCTATCATGCGCAAAGAATAAGTGGGTGATTTTTGGCCCTTCTTTGCAAAGAGACACTCCATGTAATTCTCCATTGTCAGCTGCCTGTTGTATTAAAGAATGTAGACCTTCTGCACATAAAAGAAATAAGTAAGGTGATAGAGGGTCTCCTTGACGGAGACCCCTACTTGGGTGAAAAAATCTATGAGGTTCTCCATTAATCATGATAGAGAAAGAGACCGAACGAAAGCAGCAACCCACTAGATTCCTCCATTTACCATCAAAACCCAATCTCTCCATTATTTTATCCAAGAAATCCCATTCAACCCTATCATATGCTTTACTCATGTCAAGTTTTAGAGCCATGAACCCCGTTTTGCCTTTTCTTTTATTTTTTAGGTGGTGGAGTGTTTCAAAGGCAACAACAATGTTATCAGTAATGAGACGATCTGACATGAAAGCACTTTGAGTCTCGGAGACAAGTTTAGGGAGGATTTTTTTTGAGTCGGTTGGCTATGGTTTTTGAGATTATTTTGTATATGACATTGCATAGGCTTATGGGACGGTAATCTTTTAGGTTTGTTGGTGATTTTGTTTTGGGGATGAGGGTAATGAAAGTATGGTTTAGGTTTGGAGGCATTATTCCCGAATTTAAGACAGATAAGGTTGCTTTTGTAACATCAGACCCAACAGTATTCCAATAAGATTTGTAAAAGATTGGGGGCATACCATCGGGGCCAGGAGTTGTCATAGGTTTCATTTGCTTGAGTGCTTGCTCCACCTCCATGGCTGTGAAAGGCCGGGTTAGATCGGCATTCATCTGTGATGTCACTTTGGGTTCAATCCCTTGAAGGATTGGATCAAACCCGGCTGGGTTGACTGATTGGAAGATAGATTGGAAATATTGCACAAAGGCCTCCCCGATCTTCTGTTCATCCTTAACAACTTCCCCACTGTCAAGGGTCAGTTTGGAGATGAAATTTCTTCGATTTCTCTGGTTTGCACGACTGTGGAAATAGGCTGTGTTTAGATCCCCCGCTTTCAGCTAATTCACCCTTGATCTTTGCTGCCATAGACATTCTTCCTTGACCATCAAATCATGCACCTCAGCCCTCAAACTTCTCACCTAAAAATGGTTGGATCCGTTCATGGAGTTTGCTTCTGCCTGCTTTAGCAATTTTTTCTTTTGTTGCAGCATGCGACGGATGTTGCCGAATGAATGTTTACTCCAAGACTGAAGGGATAATCGGCATGCCTCTAAATTTTTTGCCACTCTGCCAATCGGATTTTCAATTGCATGGTCCTCCCATGAGTTTTTTATCACCGTTTCACACCCTTCATCCCTCATCCAGACCGCTTCAAACCTAAAAGGTTTCCTTTTCCTGTAAAACTGGGCATTTTCATCGTCAGTACAAATCCATAATGGGCTATGATCCGAGAGCGAACCAGAGATGTAATGAACTTTGGTTGATGGGAACATTTGAATCCATGGGTTGGTTGCTACTCCTCTGTCCAATCTAATCCAAGTCACTGTACCATCAAACTGGTTGTTGCACCATGTGAACGGAGAGCCAACAAAACCCAAGTCCTGGAATCCACAGAAGTCAAGAGCTTCTCTAAAGTCAATCATTTGTCTCTCCCGACACATTGCACCACCCAGTTTCTCTTATGCTCTGACAATCTCATTGAAGTCCCCCGCACAAAACCAAGGGAGATCCATTTTGAGGCTTAAATGTTTTAGTAGTGCCCAGGAGTGTTCCCGGTTGGCCGTTACAGGGTTTTCGTAGAATCCCGTAAACTGCCAGGCGTCATCCACTCCTGGGTTCACCACTGCATCAATGTAAGTTGGGGTTGCATCCATCACGTGTAGATTGATGTCTCTGCTCAAAAACAGTACGAGGCCACCACCTGTATTGAGTCTAGAGACTATGTGGACATTGTCTAGCTGCAGTTTTACCTTTAAATTCTTCACGTAGTTGTCTTTTGATTTTGTTTCCATGAGAAAAACAATTGTGGGAGCGTATTTTTTCACCATCTTGGTGAGTTCCTGAACTGCACATGGTCATCCCAAACCACGGCAGTTCCAGCTTATGGTGTTCATTGGTGTCGGCGGGGCTGCTTGGCAGCCACCACTGTTGGGTAAGCTTCTGGGGATTCCTTATAGGGCATTGAGATTTTTTTTGTGGGATGGCTACCTTCTTCAGACTCATCACTTCTTTTGTGTTTTCTCTCAATCATGAGCACGTCACTTGGGCTGCTTTGTTTGTCACGTGGAATTCTGGCCCACGTTGTTTTGGTTGGCAAAGGATTGGGTTGGCTTTGTGTGTTATTGGTGGGCTGATGAGTGGTGCACGGCCCAATGTGGTAGGGGTGTGTTGGGGTTGGCTTTGTGTGGTGATGGTGGGCTGATGAGTGGTGCACGGCCCAATAGTGGTAGGAGTGTGTTGGGTTAGAACTTTGGGCTTTAAGTCCAGATTGGTCTCGGATTCAGTGTGTGTGGGGTTTAAGACTTTCTCTCTGTCATCAATGTTGGCATTTATGCTGGATTTTTTAACGGTTGCTTCCTCAGTGCCAGAAATGCAGCCGTTAGGGGCATTGAATGTGTGATTCTCTTGCCAATCAGCACTGGATTGATGAGCAATTATGACCTCATTTATTGTCATGGTAGTGACAGTTGTTGGGATTGTCGCCGGGGTTGGTGGAAGATCACGTGGCTGGGATGTTGGTGGTTGGGTGTTTGGGACGGTGGGTGTTTGTGGTGGAGGTTTTTGTTATTTGGGTGTCTCGGTCTGGTTCCAGGTACAGTAATGGAGGTTTTTCTGGTAGTGAGGTCTATCTCTGCTCTCATCCAATCCCCAAAATTCTGGTCTGACTTTTTCAGTGAACCTTTGCTTCTCAGCCAGCGTTCACAATTTCTATCATCATGGGAGACCAATCCGCACCAGTAACAGAAGTTTGGGAGGCGCTCGTATTTCAAAATTGTGCACCCAATGACAGACCCCTCGAACCATACCTTGCGTACCCTGTTCAAAGGTTTAGTAATATCAATTCGAACTCGAACTCGTAAATAGTTTCCCTTACCTCCTTCGCTTTCTGAATCGATCATGAGTAATGGTGTGCCCAATGAGCTTCCAATGGCATCCCGAGTTTCTTGGTTTAAACATTGGACTGGTAGTTCATGGATTTGGATCTAGAATGATGTAAACTGGAAGGCGAGTGATGATATGGGCACATTTGCAGTCACTTTCTCAAAGACCACAAGGTGTTTGTCGTATGTCCAAGACTCATGTTCAAGTACCCTGTCTAAATCACATTCATCTTCAAAGTTAAAAAACAGGATGTTGTTGCCTATATCTTTAATTTGAACATCCTTTTTCGATCTCCAAAGTGGCCTGAATGTACGAGCCACTGATTCCACATTGACGACTCGTTTTGTCAAGAATTTTGCAGCAAGAGTAAAGGAGTCAGGCTCCGCTTTGGGCATGCTATTCCAGTTTCTTCTTAGTCTAATAGAGAGAGTTTTTTCCATAATCCTTTAAGGGATTCCATGTTGGTAAGTTGTACAGGTAGTGAGGTGTGTAATGATTGTGTTTTGGATGGTGATTTGGGACGCCCTACTAGTGACAGGACACTAGAGGGAAACGGGATACCTGTACGGGGACAAGGACAGAAAAGCTCCACTGGGGTTAAAGGAATAGATTCGTCCTAGAACCTTAGAGAGCGACTATCAATACCTACCCCTAATGGCCATAATGAGCAAGACTTAGGTACAATACTTATGTGCTGTTTCTTCGGTTCCCCTTTTAAGATTCTGCCATGTGGCTTTTTTCTCATGGATGGAAGTGTATTTTTTAAGTTAATTAGCCACATGGCAGAATCTTAAAAGAGGGACCTAAGAAACAATACCTAAGGTACTGTACATAAATTTTGTCCTCATATAATTCCTGCTTCAATTGAGTAGTGAATATAACATTTTGGGATATCATTTGTATGGTGTCCTGCACCATTTAATACCTTGATTTAGTCTACTAATTACTTATAGATTAAGTTAATTAAGAGTTAAGTCCTGAAGAAAATTAAGTGCATTTAAAAAAAAAAAAAAAAGTTACCACCATGTATCTTTGGCATGATGGTCACTTTACAAGTATAGGTGCTTGTGGAGTGTGTGGGGCAAGAGTTAAGGTTCAAGTCCCGTCACTAACCATATGTGTTCATAAAATCTATGAATAATATTGATTTCACATAAATTAAAAAAAAAAAAAAAAGGATAAAAGAAGAATTTCCTCTTCTTGATGAAATGAGAATACTATATTGCACAAGTAAATTTGTCATACTCATACCTTACCTTTTTCTAAAAACCAATATTCAACAAGTACTGCAACGTGCACATGATTGATTTATTCATGCATCACCTTAGCCATTAATTGTAACAATGTCAAGACTTCGTTTTTGCACTTTACGAGTTCGACTAATTTCTTTGATTCGAAAGTGTTTTTGAATGTGTTCCAAAGTAATATCCACTGTGTCACGTGTGATAATTTCTTCCTATAGTTCAGGGACGGACCCAAGATTTCAAGTTAGGGGGGCAAAGTATAAGTAAAAAAAAACTTCAAATAAGCATCCATATAGTTAGTGGCGAAACCAAAAATACTTTATAGGAGGCCAAGCCAAAGATAATAAAAGTTTTTAACTTAAAAAAATCATGACAAAAAAAAAAAAACTTTATTTTACAAAATTAATAAACAAGTCTATAAGAATGAGTGAATGGCTTAATTTAATTGCTCAAGCAAATACTATTATTATAGAAACACTATTATAAATTAAAATATAGGGAAATTCTTCTTTTACATTGTGCTGTTATAATATAAATTTATATTGTATACAAAAAAAGTGGCAAATATTATATATATTTGCAAAACATATACAATATTTACCATTTCTTTACAAATATGTACAATATATATTACTTTTTGTATGTCTATCATGTAAGTTTACATTGAAATTGCAATGTAGACATAAAAATTACATTGAATATAAAGCAATCTAATGATCACTCACAAGTTAACAATATAGCTACTAGTCCTCTACAGTACTCTACACAATGATCTTATTTTGTTTGATTGAACTACACGTATCAACATATCAATCTATATTCATCAATGAAAAATATCAATCAATAAAATAATAATATAATTAACAATCCTATTTTATATTACTATTTTATGAGTTACTATAGTTTTCCATCACTTAACTAAAACAAAGAGCAGCTGAGTCTTAAACTCAAAGTGAACATGTTTGAATATACAAACAGAGAGAGGGGTTCAAAGAGAGATAAATACAGTAGTGGAGACGTAGAGGGCCTGAAGGCTAGATTTGCGCCGATTGTCCCTAGTTGGCTGGTCAGATCTTCAACTTGATGGAGCTCTTTGCAGCAAGCGGCGATGGGGGAAGGATATGGGGTTGTTTGTTTGATTTATATATATATATATATATATATTTATATAAAGATGATTTTTTTTTCCTATTTTTATTAGGAGAGTCTTGATTTACTTAGATAGATTTGAATGATGAGGTACTTGAGACCATAATTTTTTCGGACTCTATGCGGAAACTAGCCTTAGTTCATGCTGCATGCCATTATTTGTGCTACATTATCCATTGAAGGTAACGACTAAAAAGTCGTGTTCCCCACATTCCTACACAATCAATCATAGAAAGACAACACGTTCATGATGAAATAATGTCTCAACTTAGGACTAGTGAAAAAAGCTATGATGTAATACGCATGGGTCCACAAGCTTTTCATGGTTTGTGTGACATTTTGCGAAGAGACGGTGATCTTCAAGCCACACAACGTGCCACGGTTGAAGAGCAAGTTGCCAAGTTTCTTCACATTCTATCACATAATGTGAAGAACCGTACAATTTCCTTCTTTTTTTGTTGTTCCAGTGAGACCATTAGTTGCCATTTTCATAATGTGTTATGATCAATAATTATGTTAGAGGATCAGTTTCTTCGACAACTTGATGGAACCCAAGTTCCACTTGAAATACTACAGAGTAGTAGGTTCAACCCATATTTTAAGGTAAATATATCATGTTTATATTTTATATTTGATAGTAGTCTAGTATAAATATATTTTAAGATAAATGTCTTTGAGAGATATTGTTAATTTCAGGATTGTATTGGGGCACTTGATGGAACACATGTTCGTGTCAAAGTGTCGAATGAGGATGCACCAAGATATCGGGGTAGGAAGGGTTACCAAACACAAAATGTGTTGGCGGCATGCTTATTTGATTTGAAATTCACGTATGTATTACTAGGTTGGGAAGGAACTGCTTCAGATTCAAGAATAATAAAGAGCGCTTTAACTAGAAACGATAATTTGAAAATCCCACAAGGTAAATTTAATTCAAATATGTATTAGGATGTATTCTTTATAATTAAAAAAATTATAGTATATAATTAACCATTGTTAGTGTTTATTAGGTAAATATTATCTTGTTGATGCGGGATACATGAATAGAAGTCGTCTGATTGCACCTTATAGCGGAATGTGATATCATTTAAAAGAGTACTCTGCTCGTCCTCTTGAAAATGCTAAAGAATTGTTTAATTTGCGACATGCGCCATTGCGCAATGCTATTGAAAGGGCATTTGGTGTACTGAAAAAGAGATTTCCTATCATAGCAAGTACAATAGAGCCTAGTTATTGTGTTGACACACAAAATGAAATCATTTTATTATGTTGCATACTTCATAATTATTTAATGGGTGTCGATCCTGATGAAAGTCTTATTGCTGAAGTTGATGAAGAGGTTTTACATTCTCATTGTGAACGTGTGGTCCCTACTCCTAGAGAAGATGATAAGCATGCTAGACAATGAGATATTATAAGAGATTCTATAGCATTAGCCATGTGGCAAAACTATGTCCAAATGTGATAGCTTTTGGGTTTATTGTTGTCATGTTGTTTAAGACTATGTTATGTTTCAATTACTTAGACCTAAATGTTATGCAAATTTCTCTTTTCATTTTGATATTGCTCTCTATCTTTTGATAATTAATATTAATATCTAAACAATATTTTATATGTGTTTTTTGTCTTATTAATTATAGCATGGGTAAGATATAAAAGAAGAATGGTGGAGATCCAAGCAAAGAAGTACAATGGAGTAGTGTTATGGATGATGCTTTAATGGATTTTTTTTTACATCAAGTGATCATCGGTGGTAAAGTTAATGGAACTTTTACCTTTAAGGCATATGATGACATAGTGAAAGAGTTGGTTGAAAAATTTCACATGGAGATTAATAAGGATAAGGTGAAAAATCGACAAAAGACATTGAAGAAGAATTTTCATGAATGCTATGACATATTTATAGATGGATTGAGTGGTTCTGGATGGAATGATTCTTTAAATATATAGACAGTTGAACTAGAAGTTTGGGAGCCACTTATAGCAGTAAATTACCATTTTTTGTGAGTTTAATTTTGAATTACATAATTATATCTGTAATATAACCATTTTTCTTGGTTTGTAACAGTCTAAACCTGCGGCCAAGAAGTGGATGACAACACCTATGCCCAACTACTCTAAGATGACACAACTTTGGGCTAAAGATAGAGCAAAAGGTGATCATGCTGAAACTGCAAAGGAGAGACGTGCTAGGTATGCTGCATCGACCACTATTGATGAGATTGATAATTTGGTATCTCAAAATGAAGTTTCTTTGGAGAACTTTGAAGTCGAAGATGATCAGAGGTCACCATAAATTAATGTTGTATGTTCTCGAGCGTCATCACAAGATGCAATGTCTTCTAAAAGCAAGAAAAGAAGACTGGCAGAAGATGACGAACTTGGGAATGTAATTTCCCAGTCATTTGATAATGTATCAATGGAAATTGATAGGGTGACTGAGGTTATGGCAAAGTGTTTTTCAAAGTCATATGGAGAAGAAGTTCATGCAGCGTTGGGCGTATTGGACTTGGATCCAATATCAAAGACTGAGACCTACATGTTCTTTGGTTGCCCAGATCATGAGTGCAAATGTGTTCTATTGACACTGATGTCTAAGCCTAAAAATTAAAAAGTGTGGGATTTCTTGGCCAACTTTAGATTTGCTTTATTTTGTTATTTTGTTTTGTTTTGGCAAGACTCATTATAGTTAAAAAAAAAAAAAAAGATATTTGTTTGTATTTTTTAGACAATGTTTATTTTGTTGAAAATAAATATGTGATGCGTGAATTTCTTTACAACATAGAAATATACATAACTTAATTTTTAGCTACAATAAATTTTTTTCCCCCTAAACTAGAATCATTATTTATGTTCTTTAAAATGAGGGGTATAATAGTAATGTTATTATAAAATAATTTCTTTTCATTCCATTCATTCCAATGTCACTTCCAAACAATATTACTTACATTCCATTCAATTCCATTCCTTTATTTTAAAACATCCAAACAAGATTTTTTAATTCAAAATCATTCATTTCCCTACTAAATTCATTCTATTCCATTCCTTTAATGACTATTCCATTCCATTTCATTCCCTTATGAACTCTCAAACGGAGTGTAAGAGTCCTGAATGAAAAGATTTGGATTTATTTTTTCTATTTATCCTTTTGTGATTGTTTGAATTTATTAAAATTATTTTGTTGCTTATTTTGGTGGAGCTATGGGTCAACAAATCAATGAATGGCCAAATTTCATTTTTGATTCTGGGTTCTTTATATCAAAATGGGTAAATTACAAAGTTAGTCCCTATATTTTACACCATATCTTAATTTTGGTCCCTAACCTTTCACTTGTGTCAATTTAGTCCTTAATATTTCCAATGACGTGTCAATTTAGTCTTTTCTATTATCCCTTGGATGAAAAAAGCTGATGTGTCAAACGGAATAATAAAAAAATATTTTTCATGCCATATCAATTACCCCACATCAATTTTTTTAAAGAAAAACCCACTTCAAATGTTCACATGTGAGATTTGTAATCTTGATTCTTGACTCACGTGAGAGTTGGGGGGGGGGGGGGGAGAGAGAGAGAGAGAGAGAGAGAGAGAGAGAAGAAAGGGAGGTGAATCTGATGAGAGATTGGAAGGATTTAGAATTTTCCCTAGACTGATTTGTACATGTGAACATCTGAAATGGTTTTATTTTATTTTTGTTTTTAAAATAATTTGAGTGGATTTTTTAAGCCAGCAATATCAACTTCAACTTAAAAAATCCAAAGCCCAACACATAACACCCAGAAGCTAAAAATGATCAAAAGGTTCAAAACCACGATCTTTCTCAGCTTTTTGAAATTGATAAGATTAAGATTGGAAATAAATGGGTTTGTTTGAAAGAAAGGAAAAAAATAAAAAAGCTCAAAAGAGACAAAGATCAGAGAAAGAGATAATAATGTGAGCGAGGTTGTGGAAGATGGTGTTATATAAGAAGAGAGATACAGAGAGAGAAAGCAAAACTAGGGGCCATTTGAAAGAGTTAAGTAAGTGCTTTTGGCGGGAAAGCGTTTTGGGAAAGTGAGAGTGAGAGTAAAGGTGATGGAGGAGAGGAAGATGAACCTGATGAGAGACAGGAATTTAGGGATTTAGAAATTTCCCTAATCTGATCTCATGTGTGAACATTTGCAATAGATTTTTTTTTTAATCTGACGTGGCAGTACAGTTGGCCGTTGATGTGATATAATTAATATATTTTTATTATTCCATTTGACACATCAGTTTTTTTCATCTAAGAGATAACAACATGGACTAAATTGACACGACACTAAAAAGGTTAGGGACCAAATTGAAACAATTGAAAGGTTAAGGACCAAATTGAGATATGGTGTAAAGGATAGGGACTAATTTTGTAATTTACCCTATCAAAATTTTCTCATTAGGTTGAAAGTGTGAATTTATTTGAGGTCTAAAGTCATTTTTTTCCAAAATTCTAGGGGGGCCAATAAGTATATCACTCTTAAATTTTAAGATAATTTATGTGAGAGTTATATGTATTTTTACTGGGTTATCCCCAAGTTTTGTCTTTACTTAAACATTGGATGTAGGGGTATTTTTTAACCACCAAAATGTTCATTCCAAACAGGAGAAACCCTTTAAATAGTAGTAGTATAGTCTATGGTTATTAATATCCCTATCTGGATCTTAGGATATTAAAATACTAAGATCCTACATCCCTAAAATGTTATGGATCTCACTAGGATCTCTAATAAAGTGAAATTTGTGTGAGATTTCAATCCAGATCTTATAGAATTCCGATCCCATAGAGATACTAAAGATCTTGTGCTATAAAGGAAAATTTAATTTTTTTTGTGTGTGCTTATTTTAGGCCTCCAAATGGAGTTCAAAGACCCCAAACTAATAAAAAATGTAATAAACAGATCAGCCCAGTAGCCCTAACCAAAATTGATTGAAAAAAAAAGTAAAAAATAAAAGCCTAACGCTCACGTCAGTCGCCAGTCGTCACTTTAACCTAATAAATAAAATCACAAAAAACAAAAAAAGAAGAGAAGAGACTAGACTACTAGAGAATGGAAGGCGAGTGTGAAAAGCTAAGAAATCCGAGGGTGATGCCACTATGAGAGAGACCATTAACTACAAAGGTGATTTTTTTTTTTAATAATTTAATTCAGCTAATAATGACTAGAATGATGTTTATAATGATCAACCGTACTTTGAGAAACACATCCAAGATAGCCAAACCTTTGGTCTTGATGATTGAGTGTCATTATGGTGTTATTTGAAATATTTTTATTTGTGTGGGACAATAGGTATTGACAGATTCTTAAATACGTTGGTTTCCAACTTTCCAAAAAAAAAAAAAAAACAAAAATGTTGGTTAAGTGAATTACGAATCCCTGATGGTGTCAGACATGAAACAAGGGGTATGAAGCGTTAAAAAAAAATCTCAAACCTATTTAATCAAACACATAGTTATATAGTTAGAGCATTAGAATTGCAACCCCTAAATTGCTATTTTTTACCATCAAACCAACAAAAACAAGCATTATCCCAATTTCTATTTATAAAAATTTTTGCAACTTAGCTACAGTAAGATGGTACTTTTAGAAGATACTGTAGCAAGTTGTAAAATCGTTTTTATTATATTTCATTACTTCTCCTCTCTCTCTCTCTCTCTCTCTTCCAAGTCTCTCTTTTCTCAGCTCAGACTCCATCCCTCTCTCTGTAATCTTAGCCTCTCTCTCCCCACTCTCTTTGTCTCGGTCTCTCTCGAATCGACATGGAGACAACGGTTTATGGTGGAGGCATGGAGATCGGCTTCTGTGGTGAAGGCGTGGACATCATGGAACCATGGTGGAGCTGTGGTTGTGGCTGGGTAATTGTGGTTTTGTTCTTAGGTCACGGTGGTTGCAGTGATAATGGGTTTGCTGGGCTTTGTTCTTGGTTGGGTTAGTGGTGGTTGTAGCGGAAACAATGGGTTTTGGTGTGGTAGTTTGTGGTCAAGCCAAGGAGGTCGTGGGTTGTGGTCAAGGTGGCGTTTGTGGTGGAAGTTGGGGGTTGTGGTTCGTGGTTGTGGTTGGGCCATGGTGGTTTTGTTCTTGGCATGGTGGTTGCGTTTTGTTCTTAGGTCGTGGTGGTTGATGTGATGGTGGGTTTGCTGCTTTGATCCTGGTTGGGTTGGTGGTGGTTGTGGTGGTTAAACAATGGGTTTTGGTGTGGTGGTGCCTCATATTGTTGGTGGTGGTGTGGTTGAGAGAGAGGGAGAGAGAGAGAGAGACAGAGACAGAGAGGCAGTGACAGAAATTAGAGAGAAGAGAGATAGATAGTTTTATATTATTTAATTGTATAATTTATATTATTTTAATGTGTTATATGTTAAAATAAAATTTGAGATGTTGGGTGTATTGTAAAATGATATTGTATAATAGATAAAATAGCTTTTTACATGGTAAAATAGAAACTTTTATGCAATTCCGGATGCTAATGCTCTTATAGACTTATAGTTTAATATATTTTACTTTATTAAATCCTAAAATTAAATAAAAACAAAACAACAACAACAACAACAACAATAATATTGGGTCCATTGTTGAGGTCCAAAAAATCACAATGTTATACCAAGGCCCAAAACAAAGCAAAGGATTGAAACCTAGGAAAAATAAAGCATTTAGGCTTCCAATAAGAAAGAAGAGAGGTCCAAACCCATTAAGGGTCCATAAAGAGGAACCTAAATCCATGAATGGGCAAGTCTCAGGCCCCATAAAATAAAGGAAGGAAAAAAGCCCAGCATAGCCCTTAAAGGTCAGAAAATCGCTGGGGAGCCCGGGAAAATAACTGGGCCAGGATACCTGGGGATTCCCAGGAGCCAGGGATCCTTGGGACATGCAGCAAAGCTAGGTTGGGATTAAGACAGTTTAGAGTGTGTACCAAGAAACACAAGGAAATAGAATAGATATGTCTCTATCAGCCACTCAATGATGCAGAAAGGGGGTCAGAAGGCTTAAGAACCAACAACCCATGAGTAAAGGCCTAGTACCTCGGGGAACCCAGGAAGAAGAACCATAAGGGAATGTGGCTGGGGATCTTTCAGCCTGGCAGGAAGGAATCAACTCACTTGGTAAAAATGATAAAGGGAAAAGCAACCAAAAGTTGGGTCTGAAAAGGTGGAATCTAGAAGCCTTAAAAGAAGAAAGACCAAAGGTCAGCCCTTTAAGACACCCCAGTACGGGAAGGTTAGCTGGGGTCTTTCGAAGATGAAATCTCAAAAAAGGGAAATAATAAAGAATAAGGAAGGGACCAGCCACTAATGTTGCTGACACAACATTGGTTCTGGTACCCAGAAGAACAAATAGAGGGAATCAGTGGTACCCCGGAAACCCTAGGATGGCACTATAAAAGGGGAAGCAACCAACAGTGAAAGACATTCAACAATAGTGAATTAGAGTAAAAATCATTAAGAAAACTCTGTTAGAATTCAAAAAAAAAAAAAAAAAAAAAAAAAAAAGAGAAAAAGGAGGGAAATATTGTTCGGTATCCTCAAATAGCCACTAGAGAACACACTTAGATTCAAAGAGATTCAAACTTTGCAAGTCTTAGAGGCCTGAAGAGCCATCTAAGTCTGTGATTTTGAACTTATTTGGACCTTGTAACCCGTCCTAGTGAGCATAGTGTATTACACAATCAAGAAAGTAATAAAATATTTTGCATTATTTTAAGATCCCTAATGCTTTATTTTATGTTCCTTCTTGATCAATTTCGTTCCTTTGCTATTCCTTGCTGTTCAGTGCATATATTTCTTGTCTGTTAGCATGTATGTGTTGTAGGATTCATGCTTTGTGCACTACTTGGTTCGAAATCAGCCCAATTTAGCTGCGGTGAACCAAGCCCAATCCCTTAAAACAATAAGTATTGGGTCCAGGATCCTTGTTTCTACTTGGGCCTGTGTGCTAAAAAAAAAAAGAACCCACACATTAGGGCGACTCCACTAGGGACTAGGTAAAGGAAAGGGAAGAAGCAGTCCCTTCGCAGAGCATGGCTCCAAGACCAAGGAACAGTAAAGGTACCAATGTACTACCTGCGACATTTGAGCTCGTAGGAGAAAATGAGGTAACTTCAAGGCAGAGGAATGAAGTACCTCTGGTGGAGCAGGAGGTCGTCTTAGGACAGAGGTGTGGGGTGTAGGAACTAGAGCCCATGGCTCAGATGGCAGAAATGATGAAAGACTTACAACAGGAGATCCGTATCCTCAAAGAGGGAAGGACTCAAGAAATCAGAGATAACGCTCCCCCTGTGGCCAACCAAGAAAGAGCCCAACCAAAAGGAGGGTCAGTAGTAGGAGGGGGAGTTAACCCCTAGTATCTCACACTAGCGGATGTCAACGCCCTTTTGGAACAAGAAAGGGAAAAGCTCTCGGGGATCCCCAAGCAATTCTCTCGGGATCCCTCATTCCCACCAAAACTCCTTGGCAAGCCCTATCCCAAGGGATATGAACCCCCAAAGTTTCACCCTTTTGATGGAAGGAACGGAAGTGCTGTGGAGCACGTGAGTAGGTTCATTCACACCATGGGTCTTTACGCAGGAGACAAGGAGCTGTGTCTAAGAGAGTTTGCTAAGTCCCTATTGGACAGAGCATACACATGGTACACTACCTTGAGGCCGGGGTCCATTAAGACCTGGAATGAGATGATGGAGAGGTTTTGCTCAAAGTATTATCCAGGTGAAGACAAGGCCACCTTCCAAAGCCTTCAGATGGTAAGGCAAAGGCTCGGAAAAGACCCTATCCAGTTCATCAAAAGATTTGAGGATGTTTCTTTGGACTGCTATGGGGATCACGAAGAAAGGGAGTGTTAGGACATATGTGTTTCACATGTTAAGAACATATATCATGATTTTATGTAATTGGCTAATCCTTTGACAAAATGCACTTTACTTGTATTTGGGTAGATTTAGGATGTGTTTAAATACTTCAAGAAATCATGTTTCAAGATCAAGTGTTGAAGCCTTCAAGTCTGTCCAAGAAAACAAGCTGAAAGTGCAGAGTTATTAAAACTTGACAGCTAGCATGTGTCGAGGTTTAAGAAGTTGTTTTAGCCCCGTGGCTCGACAGCTAGCTCGACAGATGCTTGACAGCTTCTATCTGTCGAGGTTTATGAAAACAGAATTTCTGTTCTATTTTTCTTGAGATCCATGGATGTGTCTTTGGGCTTTCTTTTCTCCTAACCCTAGACATATAAAAGGATTGTTTTAAGAGCTGTCAAAGTACACAAGTTGCACAAGCATTGAGCAAACTCTGTTCAAGCAATTTGTAACCAAAGACGAAGTTCTTGCCCTAGTTTATCTCTTTCTCTTGAAGAAGTTGCTGTGTATGTGCACCATAGGGTTTTGTAACCAAGCATCTTCTTGATCTTCATCATGTGGATGAATTAAAGAACTTTGCAGTCAATAACCTTCATAGTTGGTTATTGAAGTTGCGTACTGGGATTCGCGCATTGGTTAGTCACGTACTTGGGAGCCGTGCATCAAAAGGGGGAACTGTCATTACAGAACAAGTCCAATTGGGTATTGGGGTAAGGGTTCAACTGTAGGTTGGTAAGGTACTTGGGATTCCTTTACTTGTAACCGCTTGTTGTGATAATAGTGGAGTTTCAGGAGTGGTGACACTCGGTGGAGTTTTTGCCGTTAGGTTTTCTCCATTCGTAAACAAATTACCGTGTTATTTATTTTCCGCCTGCATAATTAGTTTATTGGTGATTTGTTTGTGCTACCACGTGTTTTGCATGATAAATTGATTAATTAATAATTTGGCTAATTAATTAATTAATTTCAATCACAAGGGGTCAATTTCTTTGTGGCCTATCAAGTGGTATCAGAGCCAAGGTCATAGGTTTGAGTCGTTGGAGCCGCATTGTGAGGGAGGGATTGTGAGGGATTTCACAATTTGCTCCAATACCAATGGGCTTGGTCTACGATCGAATGCTATAAAAGATTTGTGCCCCCTCATCCTTCACCAATTGGTGGTTGGATGGATTGGTGAGGCACACGGTTCGATAGGGAGCTCATGGAGACTTGCATATCTAACATGCTCTTTGATTACAGGCTTAATCTCGAAAATCTATGCATAACCCAATTTGCTGACCTGCTACAGAGAACTAGGAGGACAGTGTTGACCATGAGAACAAAGAGGGTGCCAGTACCTTAGGCCATGACAGCTTTGGTAGGAGAAAAGAGGAAGAGAATTAAAGGAGAAATGGCCGAGGAACCACCTGTGATCCCATGTACTGCGGAAGAATTGAATCATGTTCTGGATAAATGGATTGGAGACGGAATTGTTAGGTCATTCACTGTGTCCATTCCACCTATTGAGGAAGAAAGGAAGAATCCTTTGTTTTGCATGATTCATAACTATGTCAAGCACTCCACCAAGGATTGTTGGACCCTTCGGAGGCTTTTTCACAAAAAAGTTTAGGGAGAGGACCCTGGAGCTCACCCAAAAGGAGCCCGAGGTGTAGAGGAACCCTTTACCCAACCATAAAGGGAAAGGAGTGGTGGCTGTAGTAATCCATGGAAGCTCGGCAGAAGTAGAGGAACCTGAAGGATCCTTTCACCCTAGCACAGTCAAGACCCTTCAGAAGAGCCCTAAGTTCAGATCATTATTCAATCAATTGGGATTTGGGCTAGAAGTAAGAAGGATGGCCATAGAATCCCTCATGAGTATAGCAGCTGATTCAGGGGTGGAATGTTTCACAGTAGAATCCCATGCCAACCGAGCTTACTTGGAGACAACCAATGCAATAACCTTCACGGATGAAGACATGGAAGTTGAACATCCAGACCATTGCAGACCCTTTTATCTGATGGCCACCATAAACGGTGTCCAAATCAGGAGAGCACTGATAGACATAGGGGCATCATTCAACCTCATAGCCCTAAGTACCTTAGAGGCTGTGGGCTTGATTGGTAGGAGGATCCTGGGGGCTCCTATGGAGATAATAGGATTTGGAGGAGTAGCAGAATCGACTGAGGGATATGTGCAGCTGGCCTTAAAGGTGGGCCTAATAGTAGCCCTGACCATATTCCATTTGATTAACTCAGAAGTTTCTTACCATGTTCTGTTGGGACGCCCCTGGCTCCATAAGCATCGCCTCATTCCCTCCATGTACCATCAATGTGTTAAAGGAAGATTGAATGGGAAGCCCATAAGAATCCCTGCCAATCCAATCCCTTTCAGCCAAGAAGAAGTGAACTTTATAGAAACAATGTTTTATGAAGAATTGGAACTAGATGATGAGAGTCCCACACTAGGGACACTAGGAGCACTTGTCTTGGAAGAAGAAGAAAGAGGAGGTACCCACGACCTAAGGAACCTCTTGGACAGAAAAAGGCAAAAGAAGGAGACTAGCTCCTCAGGATCCTGGGAATGTGTAGTGGTGCGGGAGCCCGGAGGAAGGCTAATATATCGTTTATAAAGGTACGCGGGGCTTGAATGCATTATGCAGGAGGGTCCCGAACTGCCAGATTGTATGATGGTTCAAGAAGAAATCCTAGAGGATCTAGACAAGGAAGCTCAAATCCAGTCTGAAGAGGAATTGGAAGAAGTAAACTTGGGGGCTGGTCTAGGATCCCTGAAACCTGTCTTCATTAGCAGTCAGTTAACAACACAAGAAAAAGAACAATTAGTAGCATTACTCAGGAGGTATGTGGATGTATTCGCATGGACATACAATGCGATGCCTGGCTTGGACCTAGGACTAGTAGTCCATTCTCTCAACATGAACCCAGGAGTTAAGCCAGTAGTTCAACCAGCCAAGGTCTTTCACACTGACATAGAGGCTCAAATAACTCAGGAAGTCAAGAAGCTACTGGCAGCTGGGTTCATCAAGCCAATCCAGCATCCTAAATGGCTCTCCAACATAGTACCTATGAAGAAAAAGAATGGCCAAATCCGGTGTTGTGTGGATTTTCACAATCTGAACAAGGCATGTCCAAAAGATGAATTCCCCCTGCCTAATATTGATCTCCTTGTAGATTCAGCTGCGGGAAACTCTATGTTTTTATTTATAGATGGATATAGTGGGTATAACCAAATTCGCATGGCTGCTAGAGATGTAGATAAGACAGCATTCAGGACCCCGATCAGGAATTTCTATTACATTGTGATGCCCTTTGGCCTTAAGAATGCGGGAGCCATGTACCAACAAACCATGATAGCCATCTTCCATGATATGATGCTTAGGGAAATGGACGATTATGTGGATGACATCGTGGTAAAGTCTAAGACTAGGGCAGGACACTTCTAGGTGCTTGAACAAGTTTTTGAAAGGTACAGGAAGTACAAACTACGCATGAACCCCATGAAGTGTGCCTTTGGAGTGTCTGCTGGAAAATTTCTTGGGTTCCTAATACATCGCAAAGGCATAAGTGTGGATCCAGCCAAGGCCACAACAATTGCAACAATGAGGAGGCCAAAAACGGTTAAAGCTCAAAAGTTTCCTGGGGAGGGTCTCTTACATCAGGAGGTTTGTGCCAGGACTGGCTTCGGTCACAAGTGAATTATCCAAATAGCTGAAAAAGAGGGTTGAGTTCACTTGGGGAACTGAACAGCAGAAAGCCTTTTAGAGGATCTAGCAGATTATGAACCATCTGCCTACCTTACAAGCACCAGTACGTGGGCGACCCTTGTTACTATATTTAGCATCAAATTCCCAAGCTATAGGAGCCCTGCTAGCATAGGAAGATGATGATGGGAATGAGCAACCCATTTATTATGTGAGCAGGACACTAAAAGATACAAAGACCAGGTACCCCAGGATAGAAAGGGCATGTCTGGTGGTTATGTATGGATCCCAAAGGCTAAAACGGTACTTCTCAGCCCACCAGATCCTCCTAGTGACCAAGTCTCATCCCATAAAAGCACTCCTTCACCAGCCTCTCCTAAAGGGAAGAATAGCACAGTGGCTGGTTTTGCTCTCTCAATATGACATCGGTCTGAGGACCCCCAAGGCTGTCAAAAGCCAAGCCATAGCAAATCTGCTAGCCCAGTTCCTAGGGGAAGAAGAGTGATCACTAAGCAAGGAGATCCCCGGAGAGGTGGAAGTAGTAGAACTCTCAGGAAAAAAATGGACCATGAGATTTGACGGGTCAGCAACGACAACTTCAAATGGCTTGGGAATTGTGTTAAGTTGCGAAGATGGGGATACCATGCCATTATCCTTCAAGCTTGAGTTTCTCTGTTCAAATAATGCTGCTAAGTACGAGGCATACCTTGACTGGACTGGACATAGCACTCAGCATAGGGGTAAAACATATGAAGGTTTTGGGAGACTCCAACCTCGTAGTCTCCCAAGTAAAGGGTGACTTTGCACTAAGAGAACAAAGTTTGGCAGCCTACAGAACTTGGGCACAGAAGTTGGAGCAAAAAATTCCAAACCTTCAGTGTGGAATACACCCAAAGAAGCGAAAACAAGTTTGCTGATGCACTAGCCACCCTAGGATCCCAGATACCATTTAAAGGAAAAAGTACTTTGATAAAGGTAAGCAAGCAGGAACATTCCATCATAGGGATCCTCAAAAGGATGTTCCTTGAAGAATCAAAACAGAAAGATTGGAGAGATGAGGTAAAAGGAAAGATAGGAAAGTTGGGGCATGAAGGAAGTATCAAGGAACTAAAAGATTACCCTTTGATAGAAGGAGAGTTGTACAGGAGGCTGCCCGGAGGGATCCTGTCCAAATGTATCAATGAAAAAGAAGGGAAGCTGAGATTAGAAGAACTGTACAGCCAGGTTTGTGGGATTGCAGAAAAAATCAGCCTATACAAAAGGATGCAGCGCATGGGGTATTACTGGCCAAATATGAACAAAGAGGCTACAATTGTACAGGAGGAATGTCAAAAGTGTCGACTTTCAATGGACAAAGAAGAAAGTTATGCCGTATTCGTGACAGAAGATTGGAGGACCCCATTTATGGAATACTTGGCTCAAGGGATCCTACCAACTGACAGGACACTGGCTCACTAGCTCAAGAAACTTGCCTTTAGATACTTCTTGCAAAATGGAATCTTGTTTAAAAAGGGGTACGGCGGGGATCCCCTAAGATGCCTGGGGCCTTGGGAGGCCAGAGAAGCAGTCAGAGAAGTCCACTCCGGTGATTGTAGAAGTTACCCAGGGAAAAGAAGGCTTTACAGGCAGTTGTTGTAGTTGGGGCACTATTGGCCTACAATGAAAAAGAACTCCAAGAAGCTGGTTAAAATGTGTCATGCATGCCAAGTACTTAGAGATGCAATACATACTCACCCAGATGTGCTGCAAGATATGACCACACCATGGCCTTTCCATACTTGGGGGCTCGATCTTATAGGACCCATAAATCCCCATTCTAATGGCCATATATGGATCTTAGCAACCACCAAATATTTTACAAAATGGGTAGAAGCCATCCCTTTGAAGAAGGCCACCGGAACAGCCGTGGCAAACTTCATCCGAGAACATATCATTACACGCTTTAGGATCCCAAGGAGACTGATCAGTGACAATGGTACACCATTCATAAATAAGCATATGAGGGACCTGACCGAGGCGTATCACATCAAGCATGGGAGGTCCACACCATATTATCCACAAGGAAATGGCTAGGCCGAGGCTACCAAAAGGGTGATATTGAAAATCCTCAAGAAAATGAAACATGAGTATGGGGGAAAATGGAGTGCCCACCTGACAGATGTACTCTGGGTGATACTGAAAATCCTCACTCTCTGTGTTTTGCCATGTTGTTTTTTGCAAAGAACTTTATGTAGTCATCTTTTTTTAGAATCCATGATAGAAGGACACTCTAAGATCCTTACTATCTTTTTGACAATTATCCTATGTTCCTTATCTTAGTAACTGTGATGGAATCTTTTCAAAAAAAAATGGAGCTTCAAGTAAGATGTATGATTGCATAATATTACATGGCTCAGCCCAAATGTGGCCAACTCTAGGAGAGGTACCTGGGTTAGCGCAAAAAAAAAAAAAAAAAAAAAAGGAAGAAGGATGAAATCTTAACGCATGACCTAGGACTCACACCACAATCAGTCCAAGTACATGGTCTGGGACTTCGAGCAAGAATGAGTGCCCCGGGGTACCCAGCCTAGTACTTCCCCTAAAATAGGTCCTCCTGGTTCATGACCTAGGACTTGGAAAAAAAAAAGAATAATACAGCATCCAATGTACCTAGCTTAGTACCTGCGCAGGAACACAACCACAAGGGTACCTATTCCAAGACCTACCACAAGAATTTGTAGGAGCCATGGTCCAAGACTCAATACAAAAAAAAAACAAGAGAGAGAGAGAGAGAGAGAGAGAGAAAACAGAAAGAAAAAAAAATGCATAAAGCACAGATCCATATATATCATAAAGAAAGCAGTCAGAAGTAGCTACTTTAAAAAAAAAAATTTAAACACCTCGAATTGTCTGAAAAAAACAAAACAATGGAGGAAATAAACTTATACACCCTGAGTTATTCAAAGAAAGAAAAAGAAAGAGGAACTAAGGAATAAGGTCGGTCAGCAAAGAGCCTCCTGAGGAAATTGCAGGAACAGTTGATGAAGAAAGAACTAGCTACTTCTTAACTTTCAGATCTTGCAATGCCTTGTGAGCACGAGCCAGGGCCTCCTCAGCAGCAGCAATCTCAATGTCAAGGTCCTTAGAAACCTTCCTCTAGAACAGCATGTAAGCTAAGGACCACAGGTAATCCAGCAAAAAAGACAAATTGAACTTGACTTCCATAAGATCCTGCACCACTCATCTCCACTCCAAAAGTCTCTCCTCGGAGAGGGAATCAGGAGAGGAGTCCCTCAGAGAAATCAGCACGGCGCACAAGAGCTCCATCAGGATGTTGCCCAAGAATACGATTCCCCTGAACCCACTGGTGAAGTCCCCATGTAAATGTTTGATAGGCACAGCCCTAGAGCGATGCCAAATGGTGTTGTAATCGAGAAAAAGAACACCATTATCATGTTCATCTTCAATTTATAATCGGCCTGATCATGTATTTATATAATGCATGTTAGAAACCATGTAATTGTATGATTTGGATGAAAAAAATATAATAATTAGGAGTGTACGGATTATCAAAATTAACCTGTAGTATGCATCCTCCTAGACCCATTCCTTCAAAGAGCTGATGGAAGCACATAGCAATAATGAGTGGTCTGATCATGCATGGATTATGTGAGGCACCCAATGAGAGCCCAATCACAACTGAGTGCACCACAATCCCCACTTCTAAAACCTGCATTCAATACATACACTTTGTTTTTATTGTTGAATGTTTGATTCTAGCTATGACACATTATTAAGTTGCAAATATGTTAAGGCTAAGAATGACTATATGAATATCGGAGTTTTAAATTCTTACACAAATGAAATGAATTAATGAAATGGAGCAAAGTCGAAGCTAAAAAGGTAATTACATTAAAAAAAACTTCAAAATTTGATGTTGGTATATATTAACAAATGTATATATATATACCTGAGCGACAACACGATGCCTTAACAATTTGGAATGACTATCATTGTGCACCAATTCGCCATTCCCAGCAGTAGTGTGTAATTCAGTGGTGGCTGCTGCCTTTTTCAAATCACTGTTGCTTCCAAAATCCGCATGAGCTTTAGGTTTGGCGGTGTGATAAGACATTGCAAGTGAGTCTAGCATTAGGGTTAACAAGGCAGATAGCATAGCCACAAATGTTGAAAATGGAAATTTTTTCCAAGGGTGAGGAGGCAAACAGTCGGACTGTAAGCAAGCGAAGGAATCAGGCAAAACATGCATGTAGCCAGTAGCGAGAATGACACCAGAGGCAAATGCTTTGATGATAGAAAATGCTTTGGAATCAGGGTTAAGAGCTGGAAAGGATTGTGTGAATAGTGGAAGGCACACACCAATCATGCTAAAGATTAAAATGGCAGCAATAGCAATGAGATTGAGTTTTAACGCCTTAGATTTGTCGTGACAACCATGTGTAGATTCGGTCACACATTGAGAATCCTCACCAGAAACAACTTGTAATGCAAAAGATAGAAGGAGGAGGAAGAGAAAGAATGCATGGAACTTAGTGAATAATGCTGCCATTGTTGGCTAGAGATAATGACTGAGAGTGATCAGGGTGAGAGTGATAATTCACAATGACTAGCTTTGTGTATCACAGTAGTAGTAAGGTGGGGCGGTATTTAAGGAGTGAATATTTGAAAAAGTTACCTAGCAATTAGGAAGATTTACCATTTGTTGAATTGAGGCGTGTGCTTAAGAGTGTAATACATGTGGTGAGCACATGGCAACACACACCTTAATTCACACATGGCGTGTGAGTCACACACAAATAAGTTAAGCCACATCACACTCCAAACCAAATAATTAATTAAAGCCACTTCATCACACACACCGTCATTATGAATCTGCTCCATATTTAAATTATGAATATGTGCAATTTAAAGGGGTTTTGAACATTTGATTATTGGGTTCTTTATAAATATATATATATATTTAAATAAAGATGTAATATCTCTTGCTAATAAAATTTACTTTGCTCTCATTTAACGTCATAGATTTACTTTGCTCTCATTTAACGTCATAGAGTAATACCAGGACTCATTGATTCTTTTGGTTAAGATTTGTTTCTGCCACAACTAATCCTTAACCAAAACTACTTCTAATGCCAGCACATTAATTTGATATTTATATATCTTCAATATTTTTATTGAAGAATTTCGGAGAATCAGGTACCTTCGAAATCACAAAATCCTGATTCACATTTGAATTCCAGTTACGCCGCAAACTCTATCCCCCTTTCAATTTCAAATTCAAATTTGAATAGACACCCACATACTGAAAATTCTGAGGTGAACCCAATCTTAGTGGGAATCAATTCGGATACTACCCCTACTGAGGTTAGTGATCTAATCAAAACCACCCCGATATGTATGGAGAAGGACTGTTCACAGCAAGGGTCTCCGGTTTATACTCTCCCCTCTCCATCTCTGCCGTGGGCTGCCTGATAAGCGAAGAAGGTCCCAAGATTCTCTTATTCTTGTATGTTCTGTGATGAAGCTGAAACTTGTAATCATTTGTTTTTGGAGTGTCCCTTTGCCCAAGCCGTTTGGCTGCAATCTCCCATCTCAAATGATTACAGGTTCCCATCTAATACTAAGTTCATTGATGTCATGGATACTGCACTAAAGAAGTTTGATACTTTATGATACTTTATGCATAGCGTGCTGGATAATATGGAAGTGTAGGAACAAGCTGGTTTTTGATAACATTGCTCCCTCTCACAAGGATTTATGGACTCGGGCAGAGGTATACAGATTAGATTTCATGGAAGTGCAGCAGAAAAATGCGCAGATGAATGTGAATGTGATTCCAGCAGCAACTTGGAAGCCTCCTCAGACAGATTCTATTCACAAGTTGAACGTGGCTATTTTTCAGTCAAAGAAGTATACATCAGTGGGTTTTGGTCTTGTTACTCCCAACAATAAGGGTGAAGTGCTTGCTGCATCCTGTGACCGAGTAGAGAAGAGCTTAAACCCCCTGTGCACAGCAGCTTTTTTAATAAGGAAAGCTTTACTTTTCTGCCAAAGTATTAGTTTTTCAAAAGTGGAAGTGGAATGCAATTTTGTTGAACTTGTGGATTTTATTAACATTAGTGAAAGCTTTGATTTTGGGTAGCTTAGAATTTTGTATAAAATGATGCATTCCAAATTTTATAATTGTAATTACCTTCACTGGAAAGTGTATAGAATATTACTGCCAGTACAATCCTAAGCTTTACCTTAAAGTAATGCACTTTACAGGGTTACTGTTATTATTTACTGACAATTGATATGGACAATTTTAGGGTAATACACTCTTAGAGTCTTTGTAAGAAAGATGATGATGGTTATGAGATACGACCAAATTCAGAATGTTAATTTGTCTTGTCAGTGGAGAAATATATTGATTAGTTTTTAAAAAGTTTCAACTATTAAAAGTTGTCCAAAATGATGTACTAAATCTGAATTTTTTATCTTAAATATTATTTTCCTATCAATGCATTTTTTGTTCGTTAGAAATGGATGCTGGCATGCACTGTTCTTGATAGATTTTGTCACACAAACAATGAACAGAAATATATATTTGCATATTGTGATATTATTATTATTATTATTATTATATTATTGTTATTATTATATTGTTGTTACGATTATCTATGATTCTATATGAAAAATATCGTTGAATTTTCCTGTACAGGTTGTTATACAAGAAAACCATAAAGATGTCATTTTTCTGATAATCATCACTACCCCCATTTCAACTCTTTTACAGATTCCTCTGTTTCTCTAAATTTAAATGGTCCTCACCAAGGCAAAATTGGTGCTTGCAGCAATATTTTCTTTTATTTTTTATGTTCAGCTATTTTTCTACTCTTTATTAATTTTTCCCCGTACTTTGAAAAAAGTAGGTGTTATATTTTCTTTTGGCACAATGAACTCCAGCCCAAATAACACCTTCTTCTCTTGTAAAATCATGGTGGAGGGTAAGTTTGTGGGTTTAAGACCCACTGAGTGTGTTTGTAAGTTGTCAATAAAAATTAAAAGGTTGAACAGTGTGCTTACAATATGGTTCGTCTCACTACGTCATTTGCAAACACAAGTGTTTGTACAAAGTTCTGTAAAGTCAATAGGCTGTTATTTTTAAGGTGGTCAAACTCTGATTTCAAGTACCTCTCTTCATTTCAATTTAAGCGGAAAATTACTAGGACCACAACAAATGACACAACTCGCCCACTTGGTCAGTTGTGAGTAGTGGAAAAAAAATAGTGGGTCTATGTGGGTCTACAACTTGCCACTCACAATTCACCATGTGGGCAAGTTGTAGCAAAACTGCAAAAGTTGTGCCAGTTGTTGTGGCACTAGCATTTTTCATTCAAGTATGTACTTGTAGAAAAAGTAGCTTATTTAATGAAAATGTAACCATAAACATGCTTTAACAGCATGTGGGATGTCAAGAGTATTGCAAAGGGTTTTGAATGCTTCTGCAAGGTTAACAAAAAAAATTCTTAATTTGTAAGTGCATTTCTCAGCTCTGTCTCTCAATTTTTTTTATTGGAGTTCTGTTTTCTTATATGAAGTTATCCAATCAAATTTCTAATCGATATATCCATATTGAATAAAGATGTTTCTAATCTTTTCATTTCTAGATACAAGAATCACTCTAGTTAATATTGATTTTGGTAATTGTGGAGATCAGATCTTTCTTGGATTCTTAGAAAATTGTCATGCCTATTGTGCTTATACTTTTCTTCTCCATTTTACATGCAGTTGTTAAGGATCTTAAGTATCTTGACTCTCATGAGTGGGTTAAAGTTGAGGGGAATTCTGCTACTGTTGGTATAATTGACCGTGCTCAGGATCATTTAGGTGATGTTGTCTATGTTAAATTACTGGAAGTGGGGGCTCCTGTATCACATGGCAGCAGTTTTGGTGCGGTTGAAGTGTTAAGGCTACTAGTGATATTAATTCTTCCATTTCAGGGAAATTGGTTGAAGTAACGAAGAGGTCAATGACTCCCTTGGTCTGGTGAGTCTCCTTTTCTAATTTGAGTTTCAGTGCCTTATGTTATGTAGGTTATTTATTTTTTTGGGTCCGGATTCACAAGTAAACTCATACATTGGATCAGGAGAGAAAAGATACCCATATTTTCTTTTTCATGGTTGACTGAAACTGAATGACTCTTTATTGCCAATCATCTAGGAGCTATGCTAGAGTTTTAGTACATTGCCAGCCAATCTGAACTTGCTTTTGCATTTGTTAAGGATGTGATAGCCTATGTTCGTTTATTTTACATGAGATTCCAAGTGCAAGTGCTGTAGAGACTTTTCTTCCACAATGAAAGATTGTAGAGTCTGTCAACAAGTTTACTTACCACATTAAGCTGACTCTCTCGTTATCCCTCTCTCTCTCTCTCATCTTTTATTCTTTTGGAGGTTCTTCATTTCTTATCATGTGTTGAAACTTTGAAACACAGTTGCTTTCTGATAGCCTGTTATTTCTTCCCTCTCTCTCTCTCTCTATTCAATGCAAGTAGCTCATTCCAATACCTATCTTCTTTTTATCAATACCCCCCACTTATCTTTAGCCTTCCCTTTAAGGGGAAGAGGTACCACTGGGCTCCAAATGCTTGTGGTAGATCAATCCAACACTAGTTTTCTCCATGCTTGCGTTAGGTACCACTGCCCCTAAAACATAACTAATGTTACAATTAAGTTTTCTGCCTTTCATTTCCTTTTTTCTCAATTGCTCCCGTGATAAATTACTAGCAAAAGGCATAATATTATAGGTTTTATCATGCAATTGGGTTCGGCTAGATGGTTTTGTATTAGGGTCTATGAAGCACAGGTGCGTTTCGGGACTCGGGTGCAGGTGCGGGTGCGGGACTCAGCAATTTTTGAAAAAGTAGGGTGTGGGTGTGGTGGGACTCGGCGATTAAAAAATTATTAAAAATATTTTTATTTATATTTTCTATATATTTTTACTATTAAAATATTCTTAAAAAACACATTACTATGCCTTGATTCACAAAACAAAGAAAGAAGAAGGCAAGAAACACATTACAATGCCTCTAAGGTGGGAATTTCGGCTGTTTCGGCTAGATTCAAGGCCGATTTCGGCCTGTTTCGGTCCGTTTCGGTCGTCGGCCGATACGATCCGATATGGCTGATACGGCCCGATTCTAGCCGAATTAGCCCGGTTTGGCACGAATCAGCGCGAATCGAAGCCGAGTCAGCGCGAATTGAGTCGAGTCAGCGCGAATCCGAGAAAAAAAAAAAAAAAAAGCTGAGACGCGGCACCGACGCGCGGGCAACCGCATCGGCGCTGCGTCCCACGTAGGGCCGCGTCGGACTTGGGTGCGGCACCCTCCCAGCCGCGTCCGTGCTTTCTAGATTAGGGTTTCTGGGGTTAATTTAGTTCATTTACTATTTAGTTTAATCGGCTTTATTTTTTTATTATTCTTTTTGATTTTGGGATTTTTGAATTTTAGGGATTAATTGGAGGAATTGCGACTGCCATCATTAGGAATAGATCTTAGCAAGTCTCTGTACGTTTGTGTCTGTTTACATGGGCATTGCCTCTTATATCATTTATTCCATCAAATTGAGTGATATACTACCATCTTGCAGTTCCCAACATCAACATTAACCCAAAGCCAAAGCGAAAGTTGTTCTGAAGGCAAAAGATGTTCTGATTCAGAATTGCAGAGAGTTGCACATATTGAGGGCAATGGTGATGGTCTCCCCTTCCTTATAGAACATTCTAAACAACCCAAAATTCTCAACCGGCTCCAAAATCCTTCTTGCCTGTGGCTTAAAAATACAGTGATTGAAAGTTTGGAACACCCCCAACAACTGTCCAAACCCCAGTAAGTATTTTTATAATTTATAAGAGAAACACATATTAGTGTAGTGTGTGTTGTGTGTTGAGGGAGAGAGAAACAGAAAGGGCAGGTTTTTTTGTTTTTGGGTTTAAAATTCAAAGTTTCCAACATGGCTTCAAGGTTGTTGTGTGCTTCAAGGGCTACCTCATACCTTAAGATCTCAGTGTTCCACAGAGGCTTTCCTTCTGGTGTATATCACATTTCGCTTTGATTTGTTGTTCTATATATTCTTTTTATATTTATATATCAATTAGAAAAGCTGAGATTTGGATTTGGATCTCTCATTTATGTATTAGTTAGTTAAAATGGTTGATCTATGATTCTTTGATCAGAATATTTCGTTTTTGGAAATTGGGTTGGTTTGTTTTTGTCATTGGCATCATATTTACCAAGTTTTTTTTTTTTTTTTTTTTAATTACTGCTGAGGTCAATGGGTTCTTGAATTTGGGCATTCATAAATCAATGTACTGTGTGCATGTGAAAGCTATACTTTTTATATTGTTGTCAGTTTCTTGTTGTGTTGGAATTGTGATTAATCTTAGGTCAATTGTTCCTATAATTTTTTTTTTTATTTTTAATGAAAAATGAAACCTAAGCCATACAAATGATAATCTAGTTCATTGATTTTGTAGTATGCAGCAATATCTTTTCGTTTCTAGATATAGAATCACTTAAGGGGAAGAGGCTTTACTATGGAGTGGTGTTGTGTGTGTTGGTGTAGTGGAGAGGCAGTGGATCACTTGTTGGTTCACTGCAAGGTTGCGTACCAATTGTAGAGTTTTTCTCTCAGATCTTTTTGTGTCTCTTGGGTTTTACCTGAGAGAGTGGTTGACCTTTTGTTTGGGTGGTGCAATTGGTTGGGGAAGCACTCCTTGGGTATTAGGAACTTGGTGCCATTATGCATGATGTGCACAATCTGGAGGGAATGAAACAAGCGTACTTTTGAGGATTTGGAGAGTACAGGGGACAAGCTCATTGCCTCATTTGTAGAGGCTTAGTTTGATTGGTCTCATGCTTAGGGATTCACATCTAATGACTCCATTCCCATGTTTTTAGAGTCTCTTTCTTGCTGTATATAGCTTCTGTTTTTTTTATGCTTTCTTTTTTTAAATAAATTATTCTTTTCTATCAAAAAAATAATTGTTGAGATGGGATCCTTTTTTGGATTATTAGAAAATTGATCTTTTTTTCAATTTTACAATTCCAAACACACCAAAATGCTTTTTATCACCAAACTTCTTCATATTATTTCTTATATTGAGTCTCCAGTCTTTTTTGCAGCTCCCTTGAATCTTTAAGGCACTGCTTCATATATTGCGCAATACTGACTTTTTGATCAATGAACCATGCAAGTTTTATAGTATAGAGAACAGAACTGAAACAACTAAAAATCTATAAAATAAAAAATTGTTTTTTTATATCAATTCTTTCGTTCAAAGGTTTCATAAAATACTAGGCAAGGCGCAATAAAAATATTGAAGATATATAAATATCAAATTAATGTGCTGGCATTAGAAGTAGTTTTAGCCAAGGATATATTGTGGCAAAAACAACTCTTAACCAAAAGAATCAATAAGTCCTGGTATTACTCTATGACGTTTTTTTTTTTTTTTTTTGATGTACATGTATGACATGTTATATATATATATATATATTTATATATAAAACCGAAACTTCTGAAGCTCCCACAATTTTCTACGTCACCACTATTTTCTTTTTCTTTTTATTTTAGATTCTTTTTACTTAATATGATAGAGCTTACTCATTTGCATTATCACATCAAACTTCGCAGTGGAATATATATGACTTTGATAATAATGAGAGCTCAACACTTTCTATTAAGTTGCAATTAACACGAGCACGCCATAAATTTTTTGAAGGGCCAAACTAAAATAACAAGACAAAATTCTAGATAATTTATATATATATATATATAATTAACATTAACTCAATAAAGTTGTACTCTTCCCTCTTTCATGGTTATATAGATCTTGAACTAAATTTTTTAGTAATCTTTTTTTCGGCATATATAGTTAAACAATTACTCAAAAACTCATTCCCATATATATTATTGTTATTTATGATCACGATCAATGAAAGTGATATCTATTTTTTTAAGTTCACATCTTTTAACTTATTTCAGTATTTTTGAACAATAACCTCCAAATTTTGAACTTTTTTTTATATAAAAAATATGCATAAATTGTGAATGATTTCCTTCATTGAATTACTCATTCTTTTATCTTACTCACAAATACTACTTGATGGAGTATAAATATGTAATAAAAAAAACATATAACAATTACAAACTTTAATTACTTAAACCAATTTCAAATAAACAAACACTCAACAGATCGAAACTACTGTTATTAAATTTAAATATGACATAAAATAACAGAACATAAAAACGCTTATAAATTTTTAATTTGACATAAAATAGTAGAACATAAAAAGGGCAAGCTGCATGTGAACCACGAATAAAACATATAATAAGCACAAAGTATATAAAATATAATAAATAAATCTTTCGTTATATTCAATTCATTTTTTTTTTTTTTATCTTTTTGTATTTAAAGGAATCCTGATTTTCATGGGATTAATTTATTTTTTTCCTCTGTTTAGCTGATTTGGGAATTTGATATAGATTTTTTGGTGTTTGGATTTGGAGGATTTTATCCCAAAAAAAATATCGGAGGAGGTATTGATGCGAATAGATGCTATTATTTTTTGGGTCTTTGTATCAATTGGATTTTATTTTATTATATTTTTTGGGGTTTTCTTGAGGAAATTTAAGATTTAAATGAGAGCAAAGTAAATTTTACTAACAAGAGACATTACATCTTTATTTTTTTTTTCTAAATAATATTAAAAAAAAAACCAATGATCAAATGTTCAAAACCCCTTTAAATTGCACAGATTCATAATTTAAATATGTAGCAGATTTGTGGTTGTTTGGTTATGGTAATGATGACTGTGTGTGTGATGAAGTGACTTTAATTAATTATTTGGTTTGGAGTGTGATGTGGCTTAACTTATTTGTGTGTGACTCACACGCCATGTGTGAATTAAGGCGTGTGTTGCCATGTGCTCACCGCATGTATTACACTCTTAAGCACACGCCTCAATTCAACAAATGGTAAAGCTTCCTAATTCGCTAGGTAACTTTTTCAAATATTCACTCCTTAAATACCGCTCCACCTTACTATTACTGTGATACACAAAGCTAGTCATTGAGAATTATGCATTCTTTCTCTTCCTCTTCCTTCTATCTTTCGCATTACAAGTTGTTTCTGGTGAGGATTCTCAATGTGTGACGGAATCTACACATGGTTGTCATGACAAATCCAAGGCGTTAAAACTCAATCTCATTGCTATTGCTGCCATTTTAATCTTTAGCATGATTGGTGTGTGCCTTCCACTATTCACACAATCCGTACTAGCTCTTAACCCTAATTCCAAATCATTTTCTATTATCAAAGCATTTGACTCTGGTGTCATTCTCGCTACTAGCTACATGCATGTGATATTCTATTTGTTAGAAATACTGAATAAGTGTATTGTATTTCTCACCAAAAGAATATACATGAGTGCCTTTATATAGGAGGCATATGAGTGCAGTATAAGTATACAAGAATGTGTGCTATACAAGTAATCGAGTTGGGCCTAAAGCCCACAACACTATACACGTTAACAGCCCCCCTCAAACTCAAGGTGGATGTAAGACCAACTTGAGGTTGTCAACCAAAGTACGAAGACGTCCCTTAGGATGTGACTTGGTGAAGATATCTGCAAGTTGATCTTTAGAGGAGACTGAGATCAGCTTGAGAGCACCATGGACAAGATGATAACGGATAAAATGACAATCGATCTCGATGTGTTTAGTCCGTTCATGGAAGACATCATTGTGAGCAATATGAATGGCACTCTGGTTGTCACAATAAAGAGGAGTAGCAGAGGATGTGGACACACCTAAGTCTTTGAGAAGCCATCGTAGCCAAATGAGCTCAAATGTGGTATCAATAAAGGCACGATATTCTGCTTCAGTACTGGAGCGGGCCACATGAGTTTGTTTCTTGCTTCGCCAAGAAATCAAAGAAGAACCAAGAAGAAAGCAATAACCAGTGGTGGACCTGCGATCAGTGGGATCTCCTGCCCAATCAGTATCAGAAAATGCACGGAGAACAAGAGGAGACTGAGCAGAGTAGAAAAGGCTATGGAAGAGAGTGCCCTTTAGGTATCGAAGAATGCGCAGAACAGCAGCATAGTGAGTCGATCGTGGAGCAGACAGATACTGACTCACCTCGTGAACAGCATAGGAAATGTCTGGACAAGTGACAGTGAGATAAACCAAGCTGCCAACCAAGCGTCTGTAAAGAGAGGGATTAGACAATGGTTTCCCTCCTGTGGGAGTCAGATGTGCATTAAGCTTAACTGGAGTGTCAACAGTCTTGCTATCAGTGAGTCCAACTCGAGACAAGAGTTCAGAGGCATACTTAGCTTGAGTAATATAAAGTCCATCTGTAGAATGAGTGATTTCAAGACCCAAGAAGTAGCTGAGATGTCCAAGATCTTTCATCTCAAACTGCTGACTGAGAAAATCCTTAAGTTCTTGAATGCCACTAAGGTCATCACCAGTTATGATTATATCATCCATAAACAGGAGAAGTAAAATAGTGCCTTTGTCAGTGAGACGAAGAAATAAGGCAGAATCATAATGACTGGCCATGTAACCCAAACGAGAGATGGTGGAGCTGAATTTGGCAAACCAAGCTCGTGGAGCTGAATTTGGCTAACCAAGCTCGTGGAGCTTGTTTAAGGCCATAAAGTGCACGTCGAAGGTGACAAACCTTGTTTGATTCAACAGAAAGATCAGGAGGAGGTTGCATATAAACTTCTTCACTTAAATCCCCATTAAGGAATGCATTTTTGACATCCATTTGAAAAAGGTCCCATTTACTGGCAGCAGCAACAGCTAAAAGGGCACGAACAGATGAGATGTGAGCAACCGGAGCAAAAGTCTCTTCATAATCAATCCCATACTCCTGTGTAAAACCTTTTGCAACAAGACGAGCTTTGTAGCGCTCAATGGACCCATCAGAGCGAGTCTTAATCTTGTAAATCCACTTACAACCAACCACAGATTTCCCAGGGGGAAGAGTCACCAAGTCCCAAGTATGGTTTTTAGATAATGCATCAAGTTCATCTTTCATTGCAATCTGCCATAAAGGGTCAGTGGAAGCCTCACGATAGGTGTGAGGCTCGTGCAGTGTAGCAAGGGCAGTGTAACAATGATAGTCAAGTAAATGTGCAGGAATGGATCTTACCCGAGTTGAGTGATGAGGTGGAATGTCTTGTGCATGATCTTCAGGCGGAGCAGGAGCAGGGGACCCAAGCTCAGGGTTGGGTAGCTCGTTTTCGACCTGTTCATCTTCCACCTGTTCATTAAAGGGTGAACTAGGAAAGGGATCAAGGATATCTGGTGGTTGGACAGAGAAGTCTACAGGAGAATCAGGAGCAACTACAGGAAGATCAGGAGCACCTACAGAAGGAATATGTGCCTCATCTGGAAAAAGATTTAAGACAGAGGAGGAAGATAGGGAAGCACGGAAGTGAGAGAGCTCGACAAAGGAGCGATGTTCCTAAAAGACAACATTGCGGGAGACACGAAGACGATGAGAGACAGGATCATAACACCGATACCCCTTTTGAGTTTCACCATAGCCAAGAAAACAACAAAGCCTTGACCGAGGCTCAAGTTTGTTATGCTCATGTGGTTGAAGAAGAACGAAACAAGCAGAACCGAAGGAGTGAAGGTGGTGATAGTCTGGAGGTGACCCAAAAAGGAGCGAAGGTGGAGTTTGATTGTGGATAACAGGACTTGGAAGGCGATTAATAGCATGAACAGCATGAAGAGCAGCTTCACCCCAAAAAGGAGCAGGAACTTTGGCAAAGAGAAGGAGAGCACGAACAGTATCAAGAATATGACGAAGTTTTTTTTGCTGAGAGGTACCTGGACAAGTTAGTTGATGAACAGTGCCATAGGAATGCAAAATAGCTTGGAAAGCATACTGAGTGTACTCAAGAGCATTATCAGATCGAAAAATTTTGATACGTTTGGAAAATTGAGTTTGAACCATTTTTGCAAAATTAGAATATACTTGCAATAATTCAGAACGATGTTTCATATGAAAAATCCAGCTATAGCGGGAATAATCATCAACAAAGACAACAAAGTATCGAGATCCACCAATACTAGAGACAGGGGAAGGCCCCCAAACATCAGAATGAATAAGGTCAAAGATATCAGTGGATATTGATTCACTAGAATTGAAAGGCAAAGATGGTTGTTTTCCTAACTGACATGAGACACAATCAAAATTTTCTATAGACACTGAACCTAACAAACCTCTAGAAGCCAATTGTTGTACCCGATAGGAAGATGCGTGACCAAGTCGAGCATGCCAAAGTGCAAGGGAAGGAATAGAAGAAACTGCAGCAGCTGCAGCAACAGAAACAGGAGCAACAAGTGGGAGATGAAGGTTGTTCACGGGAAACATACGCCAAACTCTGGGACCGGTCCCAAGCTCCTGTCCCGTCCTTGGATCCTGCACAATACATCCAGAATAATCAAAGATAATGCGATAACCTAACTCAGCTAATTGTCCCACAGAGAATAATTTGGAAGAAAGGTCAGGAACATTAAAGACCCCAGGAACCGAGAGGTTGGAGGTCAAAATGGAACCTATATTATGACCAGACATTGTGGAACCATTTGTTGTGCGAATATTAAGAGGGTGTGGTGCAGGTTTAAGATCAGAGAATAAGGACGAGTGAGGTGTCATGTGATTGCAAAAAGCAGAATCCATAAGCCAAGAAGTAAGAGACATACCAGAAAAAGCTGAGAGAGAAGAGGAATAAGATGCATTACCAACCATACGAATGACATTAGCAATGATGTTTATAAGGTCATCTCTGGAAATGGTAAAAGTGGATCCAGAAGATTGAGACTGTGCAAAGACGGGAGCCATTGGTTGGCCACTCTCAGTGTTAGCAACAGTAGCAGCAGAAACAGAAACAGTTGATTTGTTGCGATGATAGCAAGTCTTAAAACTATGGCCAAAATGTTTGCAAAAATTGCAAAAACATTTGATGGATTGTCGGCGACGATTATTGCAATAAAAAGAAGACCTGCCCTTATTCTTCATTTAGAAGCAAAATATGCAAAAATGGACTGCAAAAATGAAATCTACGCGAAAAACTGGGTAAGGAGCACCTGGACTGCAAAAAGTCAACTCTAACCAAAAGTCAACGATCAACCTAGTCAAAGTCAACGGATGACGTCAGCAGGCTGACTAGCGATGACGTAAGCAGGTGACGTCAGCTAGGGCTGACGTGGCAGTTATGACGTCAGCGATGACGTCAGCAGGTAAACCCAGCGGCGCGTGGGGCGCGTGAGATGCGTGGATCAACTTTGCCGAAGCTTAAGGCGGCGCGTGAGGGCGCGTGGACTATCTTATGAAGCCGATTCTTTGCCGAAGATGCAGATCGGAGAAAGACGATTCTGATGGTGTCGGCGGCAACAAGATTGGAGCTACCCTGGTGGCGCGTAAAGCGCGTGGAATTAATTGCCGAAACTTTGACCGGCGCATGGAAGCGCGTGGAAGGTCAAATGTGGATGTTTCTGGCGGCTATGTGTAGATTGATTGAAAATCTACACGGTGATATATCTTATGTCATAATCGGAGGCCAGAAGTGACAGATTCGATGATGGCAGTGGTTTTGGCGGCGGAGGAGGAGCTTCTGGCGGTGGAGATTCAACCTTGAGGACCTCTGACAGCGGCGGAGCAGTCGGGAGAGGGCCGTGAAAGGGTTTATTGACCACAGAAGTTGAGGCAGCGAAAAATACCGACAAAACAGGACTACAAGACACAAGAAAATTAGAGCAGTGGCTCTGATACCATGTTAGAAATACTGAATAAGTGTATTGTATTTCTCACTAAAAGAATATACATGAGTGCCTTTATATATGAGGCATATGAGTGCAGTACAAGTATACACGTTAACACTATTTAAAAATGCCCACAACACTATACACGTTAACACTATTTAAAAATGCTCATTAGTTGCATCAACTAATAAATTTATATTTTTATCTAACAGATAAAAACAGAATTTTGATTGAAAAATAATTGTTTCATGATAACAGCTAAGAATAGGTTTATCATTTTATTTTGGGTGAATAATTAGAAATAACTAGTTGAGTTTCCGCATGATGTGTGGTGTAATTTATTAATTTTCTCTAATATTTCAATAAGTTGTACCAAAAATCTTGTAATTTAACTGATTGGCACCTCAATTTCCAATAGAAACATTCAGGATTCATATCCCCATCCCAACTATCGATGTATAAAAAAGATGTTTCAATAAATTTCATTGTAAAAAATTGTAATCTTTAGTTATTTTATTTATTGAAAAAATAGAAATACACTAAGAGTAGTATAGTGATTTGATCATACTATATATATGTGTGTGTGTGTGTGTGTGTGTTTACAAATTGAAAATTCATGATATAGTAGCTAATATAGATAGGCACGTTTCATATGCCTACTAAAAAAATGCATATATCCTTCAATTTTTTTTTTTTATTTTACATTCTTGATTGTGTGATACTAAACTCCCCCCCCCCCCTTTTTTTGTTGGACATGGTTTCAATTGTTTGCAAAAACAACTAAATTTGAGTAAAAATGTCATATTTCAGATCAATTGTTTCTTACATAAAAAAACCAATTGTTTCTCATATATATGCCTACTAAAAAAATGCATATATCCTTCAAATTTTTTTTTTTTTTTGCATTCTTGATTGTGTGATACTAAACTCCCCCCCCCCCCTCCTTTTTGTTGGACATGGTTTCAATTGTTTGCAAAAACAACTAAATTTGAGTAAAAATGCCATATTTCAGATCAATTGTTTCTTACATAAAAAAAACCAATTGTTTCTCATATAAATCTTAGAAAAATTATATTAAAATTTCATTATACTTAAAATAATCAATATAATTTACCAAATAAACATATTTATTATATTAGTAATCTTTCTAATTACATATAATACATACTACAGTGTTAGTTCCACAGGCACACACAAAGGAGTTAGGAAATTTAAAAGATTAAAATTAATTTTAGTGAATTGACAAATATTTAATTTTTTTTTATGGCTTTTGTGACAATTGCTGTCAAAGCAACTAAACCTGTGTAAGAATGTCATATTCTAAATTTATTATTATTTTTCCAACTAAAAATTATTTTTTATATAGATTTTATAAAAATAATCATATAAATTCATTTAATATAAATAATTAATGCACAACAATAGATAGTTAATATATGCATTTATCTATTGGCTAATTCAATGAACTAATACTTTAATATAAATGCAAATTTTGTTGAAATAGAAAACTAAATAAAGAAAACTTCAAGGAATGCGCCATATGGCACAACCTCATATTCTCCAACATGAGGTTTCTGCTTTTATATATATTTTGATTGATTGATTGATTAATTAAGTTACTAATAAGTGCAGTAATTTCTTAGTGTCAAGGTACAGTAATTTGTCAGACGACTCTAATAGAATTAATCTTGTCCTACATAGAGACATAAAATTCTCAGATTTTGGTTACTATCTGTTAAGGATAAGATTACCTCTGCCATTCAAAATTCAAATATCAAGATCACACAACTGGAGGATAACAGCCAAGATTACAACAACAGCCAAGATGGCAACAACTCAGCTCACAGATAACATTTTAGCTATTGTATATCTAAATTCAAGCTCTTCATGTACATCTGTCAAAAACAGAAACTCTGTAACTGATCAGTGTATGAATGCAAAAAGCCTTCACCGTATTTGGTAAGGCAGCACAATATCAATTTGTTGTTTGTTTTCACACTATCTAATAATCTATCTCCAAACTCCTTAAACAACAATAAGTCTAAGTTTTTTTAATCAAAAAAGAAAAAAAAAATTTATACGTTTTCTTGTGTTTCACAGTGACCTTGAAGATGAGCTAGAAAATGTATTGTGGGGTTTGGAATGTGCAAAAAAATTAATAACATTTCTTATATGGTTCATAACATGCATATTGTGTAAACCAATTACATAATCAATATAATATAAAAAATTTTAAAAATCAACAATAATTCTGACAATTCCAAACACACCAAAATGCTTTTTATCACCAAACTTCTTCATATTTTTTTCTTATATTGAGTCTCCAGACTTTTTTGCAACTCCCTTGAATCTTTAAGGCACAGCTTCATAAAATCTGAGAATTTTGGTGATAAAAAAAGCAGTGCCTTAAAGATTCAAGGGAGCTGTAAAAAAGTCTGGAGACTCAATATAAGAAAAAATATGAAGAAGTTTGGTGATAAAAAGCATTTTGGTGTGTTTGGAATTGTCAGAATTATTGTTGATTTTTAAAATTTTTTATATTATATTGATTATGTAATTGGTTTACACAATATGCATGTTATGAACCATATAAGAAATGTTATTAATTTTTTTGCACATTCCAAACCCCACAATACATTTTTTAGCTCATCTTCAAGGACACTGAAACACAAGAAAAAGTATAATTTTCTTTTTCTTTTTTGATTAAAAAAACTTAGACTTATTGTTGTTTAATGAGTTTGGAGATAGATTATTAGATAGTAACCAAAATCCGAGAATTTTATGTCTCTATGTAGGACAAGATTAATTCTATTAGAGCCGTCTGACAAATTACTATACCTTGACACTAGAAATTACTGCACTTATTGTAACTTAATCAATCAATCAATATTATATATATAAAAGCAAAAACCTCATATTGGAGAGTATGAGGTTGTGCCATATGGCGCATTCCTTGAAATTCTCTTTATTTAGTTTTCTACTTCAACAAAGTTTGCATTTATAATAAAGTATTAGTTTATTGAATTAGCCAATAGATAAATGCATATATTAACTATCTATTGTTGTGCATTAATTATTTATATTAAATGAATTTATATGATTATTTTTATAAAATCTATATAGAAAATAATTTTTAATTGGAATAATAATAATAAATTTAGAATATCACATTCTTACTCATGTTTAGTTGCTTTGACAACAATTGTCACAAAAACCATAAAAAAAAAATTTATATATTTGTCAATTCACTAAAATTAATTTTAATTCTTTAAATTTCCTAACTCCTTTGTGTGTGTCTATGGAACTAACACTGTAGTATGTATTATATGTAATCAGAAAGAATACTAATATAATAAATATGCTTATTTTGTTATATTGATTATTTTAAGTATAATGAAATTTTAATATCATTTTTATAAGACTTATATGAGAAACAATTGGTTTTTTTTATGTAAGAAACAATTGATCTGAAATATGGAATTTTTACTCAAATTTAGTTGTTTTTGCAACAATTGAAACCATGTCCAACAAAAAGAGGGGGGGGGGGATTTTAGTATCACACAATCAAGAATGTAAAAAAAATAAAAAAATAAAAAAAAAATAAAAAAAAATTGAAGGATATATGCATTTTTTAGTAGGCATATGAAACATGCCTATCTATATTAGATATTATATCATGAATTTTCAATTTGTAAACACACACACACACACACACACACACATATATATATATATATATATATAGTATGATCAAATCACTATACTACTCTTAGTGTATTTTTATTTTTTATATATATAAAATAACTAAAGATTACGATTTTTTACAATGAAATTTATTGAAATATCTTTTTTATACATCGATAGTTGGGGTGGGGATATGAATCCTAAATGTTTCTATCGGAAATTAAACTAGTTATTTCTAATTATTCACCCAAAATAAAATGATAAACCTATTATTAGCTGTTATCATGAAACAATTATTTTTCAATCAAAATTTTATTTTTATCTGTTAGATAAAAATATTGTGGGGTCAATAAATCTGGCTACCCCGGCCCAACTTTATATTAGGCCCAAGGCCCACGCCGAGGAAGAAAAAAACGTCCGAGGACTAACGGAGGAAATCCTAACTATCAGGGAGCAACGCCGAGGACAATCATGTCTTCGGCGTACCGAGATCATAGAAGGGAAAGGGCAGCGCACCATCAAGGGTGGTGTCGTAGAACACCCCAAGAAAGAGAACAAGCATCGTGGGTCGGCCATGGGAGCTCGGAAAAGCAATTCAGGGAGGAGCTGTCACCTCCACATTAAATGCCCACAACTAACGTTCTGGCCGCATTAATGAGGGAATAAACCCTGAACAGTGCCACTTTGGTCGCTGCAACTCACAAAAGGTTTGGGACGGCGGCTGATGGGACAAGTACTCAAGTATTGACCTGCACGATCAACAAATGGAGGGCCAAGATCAACCTAAAGAGAGTATAAAACGTAAGGAGGTCCTCCAGAGAAAGGATGGGAGATTGGAAGTAGAAAACACTGTAGCAATCTGTATCATCTTTGTAACCTCTATATCCAAGCACTGAGGAAATAATAAGAACAAGAAGGCTCCTCGGACCAAAGTCCAGGACAAATTCTAACACTTAAGGCCCGTTTTCTTGCTATTCAGTTGACCCATAACCATATTTATTCGTTGCTATCCTCACTAAGGTCTAGCTCTTAAACCCATCCTCTACAAATTTATTGTTTAGGGTTAGTTGGGCCTGAAACCATTTTTCCAACAGTAGAAGTACTCAGACCCAGTCCCTACAAATATATATTTATTAGTTGATGCAACTAATGAGCATTTTTAAATAGAATATCAAATGTAACAAATTGAACAATATTCTCAATTCTCAACCCCCAATTTTTCTCTCTCCTTGATTTTCTAATTGTTAGTTGGGTTACCAAGATTCTGGAATATTCCAACTATATACCGAATGATAATATTTGTTTGAATAATTGTTTCGAAGAAAAATAGTAGATACCAAACTTAATTAGCTCCCTATACTGAGAGAACATCATCACAACCAATTTCCCTATTCTTCAAGTCCCTTAGTACAATTAACTATTAAGTTCAATATTGAAAAACTGAATTAGCAATCCATTTTAATTATATAATCCACCATTCTAGCCATATATGTTGTCACTAATGTCAATGAATGGATTCTATGATGGAGATGTGTTATGAAGCTGCAGTAGTTCTATTGAACAAACGTCAATTGGAGTATATATTGACATTGTATTCAACTTTCATATTGTGTGTATGAATACTCATTTTTTAATCAATAACAAAGGTTGGAGAGCACCAAATTTTTGTGAAAAAAATAGTTTAATTATGTTTGTCTCAATCTGAAACAAATATACTTCATTTCTATATATAGCTTCTGATTTTCATTATCAAAAAATTAATAGGCATGAAAAGCTATAAAATATTAGCTTAAAGAGGATTCATAAATTTTATTATTGTGGATGTAACAATAGAAAAAGCTATTCATTATATCCATTTGACATTTGAATTAAATAATGCATAACTTTTTTTTTCTTAGCAAAAAATAAAAATCAAAAGAAATAAAGAAAATTTCAATTAACATTTTATATATATAAAAAAAAAAAAACCAAAACAAACTAAATACATTTTTAAAAATAAAGTAAAAGATCATACACTTCATATTCAGTTGTAATTATATCATCTTAAAAGGCACCAAGATTAAGCCAAAATGTATTTTATATATATTTATTGTATTCAAAGATTTTTGGATTGTGAATTGGAATATTATATTGTTGCTTCTAATGATGTGTGGTTATATGTATTTGTATATATTAAGAGAATTTGGAAAGTTACTTATTACATTTTTTACTGTAAAAAATACCCTTAATTTAAATAATTTAAACCAATCAAAATGAGGTTAAAATAGTAAATTCTCTCCTAAATAAATTCCTACCCACGTTGAAACACTACTTCTATTTCTGCGTTGAAATACTATTCCATGTTCTTTAAAAAAAAAAAAAAAAAAAAAAAAAACTACCCCGGCCCATTATTTTGTTTCAAATTCAAAGTATAAAAACTGTAGAAATTTGTGGAACATAACACGTTTAAAAATTTGATCAAGTAAAACAAAAAAACCTAATAAAAAAAAAAAAAAACAAACAAACAAAAAACACTCCCCACGTTGAAATAACACTCTCCACCCACTACAAACAAAAACTTCTTAGTAGCTGAACTTCTCACAAATACAAACTCTTCCCAGTAGTTAATAATAATAAAAAAAAATAAAAAAAAATAAAAAAAACTCTTCCCTGCACATACAAGAACTATTATTTCTATTCCTAATTGAAATAGAATTTTTGTCAGCAGTCTCAATCGTTTGTTATATCTATTCGTATTCCTAATTGATAACCAAACTCTATCAGACAACTACTTCTTTGTATAAAAGCAACGTGCGTGTGATTTAATTGAATAAAAAAGATAAACACGCCAGAAACTAGAAGAGAAAAACACGTCTTTTGAGTGCTACATCAAAATTGTTCTACAAACCTTGCTTTATTTTTATTTTTTGGTTAAATAAAAAATGGGGGTTCACTAGGTTACGCTAGCCCCGAGCAAAGCGCTAGAGTTGGACAGGTTCAGCCAACTCGTGTGGATGCCCACCAACGGACTCCTGCTGGCAGCGGGACTCGAACTTAGATGGGTTAGACGAAGCGTCCAAACCTTACCAGCTAAGCTAAGCCTCCGTTGGCAACCTTGCTTTATTTCCTTAAAAGGTATGTAATTTTTCTTCAAGGTATCGTTTTTATTATTTTTTTTTTTTTTTTGGAGAATTTGTTTATGATTGCTAAATCTACTAATCACTACAAATTTACACATGCTATAATTAAGAATCGGTGCATCATTTTTACTTTTGATATTTTTATTTATTGTGTTATTTTGGTGTTTGAACTTTTTTTTTTTCCTCACATCTCTCTACATTGTATTTTTTTCCCTTTTAATTATAAACTTTTCTCTGCACTAATTTCTAACGTGGTCAAAAAATAAAAATAAAAATAAAAAAACACAACAACCATGTATTTGTTTCAATGTCCAAAAACATAAAACAAATTTAACTCATATAATTTTTTTTTTTTAATACAGGGTGACTTTTTTAGTGGATTGCATAAAGGCCAAAGCATCACAATTTGGCGTTAGTTGAGTTCGGTGAGAGAAGTTAAAATTTGCATGCAATCATGCACAACTCCTTAGTAATTCTTTGTTTTGTAAAATAAATAATTGCTTTATTTAGTGTTTGCTATTTACTTAAAGTCCATCTATTGCTTCTTCTTTTTTATTGTTGCAAATCCGTATAATATTTTGTTATCTACCATCAGATTTTTATAAACTACCACAAAATATGTCACTTTTGTTGTCTCTTAATTCACTAATGGGAAGCATTGATTTAAATTTTTAATCAAATTTGTATTACCTAGATATGAGTTCTAGAAATACACAAGTGCATCCTATAAACTAGCCTCTGAGCACATGCTCACACACGTGCCCAAAGGCTCTTCTATTTTTTGAATAAATTTTAATAATTTGCATCCATTATAATTTGAGATTACTATATTTTCCAATCATAAAAAAACTTAGGGGTGTAATGAAAAAATTATTTCATTCACAAATGTATAATACTCATCACATCCCTAGGAATTTTTTGTGATGGAAAATGTAGTAATTCCAAATTATAATTGATGCAAATTATTAAAATTTACCCAAAAAATATAAAAGCCTCTGAACACACGCATGAACACATGCTTAGTGGCTAGTTCTAGTTATCGCTGACATCTAGATTGCCATACAAAAAAAAAAAAAAAAAAAAAAAAAAAAAAAACCCCTCTCAATCAGTCGAGTAGTATCAAGACTGCAGTCAGGCTTAAGTGATGTTGGATCGGTCAAGTGCGCAATTGAGCCTGTAATCGAGCTTGCAACTTCAACTTGATTTTCAACAACAAATTCTAGCTAGAACACGAAAGACTTTCAACTCAAAGTATAATTGGACATGTTTTAGATACAATTTACCATTACTAAATTATACAAAATATGAGCCTAAAACTTTCTTATTTTGTGAGACCAGCATATGGCATAACATGTTAGGTCAGTACTATAAAAAGTAAGAACATATGTAAACAAAATATTTGCTACATAACATCACCAATTATCATTCTGAGTAGTAAGAATAACACAAGGTAAGGGTAACAATTTAAGGACTAAATTGAAAATTCGATAATTCGAAGATAAAATTGAAATCTATATATAATTTAAGGAGTAAAAGTTGCATTCTGACCCTTTTTATTTTATAAATTGATGAAATCTATGTATTAGATCTAATACATCCCCGAAGGAAAATTGTAAAGGAACACAGCTTAAGGAAAAATCCTTCACAACGTCAATAAAATAAAAGATGGTAAGAAATTTATAACTTTAATTGAAACATTAATTAAAGAAAATGCAAGTAGCAAATGGAAACCATATTCCTCCTTTTAAAACATTAAGCCCTTTGCTCCTTTCTTAAATCTTCTTCTTTTTTTCCTTTCTTTCTTTCAAATCAAGTGCTTAATCCTTGTAGTTAACTTAGAATCTTTTTAGTAAGACCTAAAATCTCAAAGGATTTAAGATTGATAAGATTTCGATGGTTAGTTTTCATGTCAAGTGGGTGCAAGAATAAAATCAAAACGTTTTCAAAATATATATAATAGTTTACCCCTTTTTATTGAGATTTATGGTTTCTTTATCACCTTATTGTGACCTGTCAAAAAGTAGTTAAGATTTTCTCAGATAATAACTCAAGCTTAATTTCCTTTTGAAAGAGGGGCAAAAGCCACTTTCGATGGTTAACTTAGAATCTTTTTAGTAAGACCTAAAATCTCAAAGGATTCAAGATTGATAAGATTTCGATGGTTAGTTTTCATGTCAAGTGGGTGCAAGAATAAAATCAAAACGTTTTCAAAATATAATAGTTTACCCCTTTTTATTGAGATTTATGGTTTCTTTATCACCTTATTGTGACCTGTCAAAAAGTAGTTAAGATTTTCTTAGATAATAACTCAAGCTTAATTTCAAAAAAGTTAAGATTTTCTCAGATTTCCTTTTGAAAGAGGCAAAAGCCACTTTATGGTGATTTTTTTTCTTCTTTTAATCTAAAGGTGAACGTGACACCATTAACGATCTCATCCCTATAAATTCTCAATTCTGACGCACTAGTTTACATCACCATTACATTTAAGAACATCAAAACAATCATGTTATTAATTTATAATTGAACCATAGATAAATTCATAACACCCATAATATTTATATGGATAAATTTAGTTTCTTTATATATATATATTTATTAAGAAGAATAACAATAACTTTATATAGATTAAGAAGCTCCATGAAATGCTAAATAGCTAAGCCCAAGAGACCAATCTTGCAGGACAGAGTGAATGGCCATTTCACTTCTCAAGCTCATCTCCATCGCTCCATGAAATGCAAAATAGCTAAGCCCAAGAGACCAATCTTGCAGGATAGAGTCAATGGCCATTTCACTTTTCAAGCTCATCTCCATCTTCATGATCATACCACAAGCTCTTTCAGAGTCCAACCAATGCAATACAGAATCCAAGTCTTGCAATGATAAGGCAATTAGAGCATTACCCCTCAAGATCATAGCCATTGTGTCCATCTTAGTAACTAGCATGATTGGCGTGAGCTTAATTACCTAGTGTTACACGTTCAGTCCAAGCCTTACAGCCCGATCAAGATCTATTTATTATCGTTAAGTCTTTCTCCGGTGGCATTATACTCGCAACCGGGTTCATGCACGTTTTGCCTGACTCTTTTGATATGTTGAGGTCTAATTGCCTCAAACATAACCCATGGCACAACTTCCCCTTTTCAGGCTTTGTGGCTATGTTGTCTGCAATAGTAACACTAATGGTGGATTCCGTGGCCACTAGTATCTATAGCCGGAATTATTGTAATGCCGGATTTATCACTGCAGATAAAGATAGTAGTGGTAGTAGTGTGAATGAAGGAGAGCAAGTAATTGCAGTGGCCAGCACGGGGCATTTGCATTCTCACCATCAAGTAGTTATAAAGGCAGGGATAAGTACCGGAGGCTCACAACTTTTACGTTATCGTGTGATAGCCATGGTAAGAATATATTTAGGTTCCTTTAAATTAATTATTCTTACCACTGCACACGCTTGACGCGATGGTTACTTCACAAATATAAGTGTTTGTGGGGGTGTAGGAGGTAAGGACCGAGGTTCAAGTCTATATAAGAGGGTATTTCAAATACATATATACTTAGTGTGCGTTTGACATTGGCTTAAAAAACCAATTTTTTTTACTATTTCAGCTACTTTTTTAGCTTTATTTACAGTACTTTCAATAAAAAGTTTTTAGTTTCATCTAAATAAGTTGTTCCTAAACGGACTCTTAGATTATTTTAGAATAAAATTTCTATCTTGTATTAAAAAAAAATATTAATTATCCTTATATTTGATTCTATTCCTTGAAATAAATATACGTACTGATAATTGGATTATATAAATTCATGTTTATATATGCTTTAAAAAAAAATCAAGTTTATATATGTAATACATACTTAGGTGTATCCATCATATATATGAGATAGAAAATAGTTTAACAATTTATGTTATATATATATATATATTTATATTAATTTGGAAATAGGACAACATTACAAAGTGTTACTCTGGTTAAAATTACATCACTTAATAGTCTTATGTTATGATAAATCTACATTTGCATTATATTGCATTTTTAGACTATGTATATATGCTTGTAAGATATAAAAATAATTAAAGATAAATAGTTTTTCAGTCTATAAATGTTTAATATAAATTTTTTTGTATTTAAAATTATATAACAAAATTTTATGAAGTGGATATAAGCAAAAAGGCATTCGATTGACATAAAAATTTAACATGTATATTAAAACTAAATTAATAAAACATATAATTCAACTAAAATATTTTTAAAATATTGATAGAAGACTTTCTACTTTATTATTACAAGCAAGCAGCTGGTATGTGTGTTTAGATACCTTACTAGTTACCATTTTGAATACAAAACATTAAAAAAAAAAGGCACCACAGATCCCCTCTCGACTCTCGATACAATTTACATAAACCTGTAGATTTCTTCAAAAGAATATGTTTTTATTATAAAATGAAATGCATGTATTAGAACTGGGAATTGTTGTTCATTCAGTTGTGATAGGGCTTTCATTAGGTGCCTCAAACAATACTTGCACAATAAAAGGTTGTGGCTGCACTTTGCTTCCATCAAATATTTGAAGGGATGAGTCTTGGTGGTTGCATTCTCCAGGTCCTTCAAAATTCTATGCTGTCTATCTTATTCCTTAATTTCATATACTTGACTTATAAAATACCACTTTCACTCAAACAATTCTCTTTACATAATTGTTCTTATACAGGCAGAATACAAGCTATTGAAGAAGGCAATTATGGTGTTCTTCTTCTCAGTGACAACCCCATTTGGAGTTGCCTTAGGGATTGCGTTGTCAAAAACGTACAAAGAAAATAGCACTAGTGCTTTGATCACCGTTGGACTACTTAATGCATCATCAGCTAGCCTTTTGATCTACATGGCTCTGGTTGATCTTCTTTCTGCAGATTTTATGGCTCCAAAGTTGCAAGCTAGCAGTAAGCTCCAGATTAAATGTTTCGTGGCTGTTCGTTTGGGTGCTGGTGGCATGTCTTTGTTGGCAAAATGGGCATGAGATAATTAATTATATATGGATAAAATAATGTTGAGAAAATCTATGTAACAAATTGAAAGATACATATGTGTTCAATAAAATGTGTAAAGACAATAGTTATCTGATATAATTTGCAAACCTAATCCAATCTGATTTGGGACTTATCATTTATAGAGTTATACAACTATACAAATTCAAATACAAAGGAAGTTCAAAATATAAATAACTCTACCCTATCCTATCTTACCATATCTCAATCTAAAACTCTGTTACAATTCAAATCAAGAACTTAAATATCTATCTACAGCTGCTACACGGATCTGATTCAAATTTGAATTTATACAACTACATCACAGCTACACGGCACCATTATTTTGTGCTGGCAACCTTATCCTTAACAAAATGTACCATATTTTGCTTATTTTTTGATGAGTAAGTCTTGTGTCACAACAATTTCCACTATTTTTGCCACAATTTGCCTAAGTGGCGAGTTATAAATGGTGGAAATAAAATGATGGGTCCATGTAAGTCCATGATTCTACTACTCACGAGGTGTCATATGGCAAAATTGTAGCAAAATTGTGAAATTAGTTGTGGTACCAAACTTACTTTTTTTTTATCCTAAAATTAACCACAATTAATGACATCATGATCAATTATCTGAGCGTGCTATACAATGACATTTTCTTCAATTATAGAATTTGATAGTTACTATAGGGAAGAAAGAATTTGAACTTTGAACGTCTTTATTGAAAAGACTAGAAAGTTTCAATGGACTACAAAACTCTTGGAAATACAATCAATAACTTGTATTAAGGATTGATATTCTTATGACCCCCAACATTTGTTAAATCATGGATCTAATCAATATCAAATGGTTAGATGGTTTCAAATCAACATCTAACCTAAGCATGAGTGAGTTAGGGGAGAAAAAAAAAAAAAAAAAAAACACCCCAATTATCTCTTTTTTCACTCCTACCAAATAAGTGGAAATAGTCTTTTATCCATTTTCTCCTGTCTTTTCCATCATTTCTAAAACCACTCCTACCAAACACTCTTAATAAAGATGATAATGAGATCAACCCGAGAGAGAGAGAGAGAGTTGCAATGGGATTTATAAAGTTGTTGCACGTGTGACTTATAAGTTATAAGGTTTTCTTTTCATTCTTTTATATAATTATTGAATTATTAATTAGTCCAAATTCTACAAATAGATCAGTAAATTATAATGGCTGAGATTTTTGAAATATTAATTGAAATCAGTTATGCAACTTACCTTCTATTTTTAACAATTTGTTGTGAGTGTGTGAGCCAAAACCAAAAGGCAGATTTTTTTTTACAAATTTTATTATCTCATTTGTAAGAGTGGTTTTCATCATTTTTTTTAAATAAAAATTTTAATAGTTGAGGAAAAGAGATTTGAACCATGGACGCATTTGCTAGAAACACTAGGGTCCTGTTTGGTAGAGGAGTTTGAATAATGTTATTTGTATTTTTTTGAAATACATGTGAGTGAAAATGCGTGTGAAAATGTGTATAATATTGTTTAAAAACTGAAAATGAGTTGTTTAATAACTCTACCAAACGGGGCCTAAAATGTGTGAGTTGAGTTACAAAGTTTTTAGCCTATCCTTCACCAATTGAATGACTTGAATTGTGGAGTAAAAAACTACTATTTTATGTTATATAAGGTCCTATAATCCTATCAATCTTGATATTGGTTATCATAGCATAGATTATTCATACCAACCGTTTAAAAACTGCAAGTTCATTCTAAACGCTAAAAGTTTTTTAAAATAAAAATAAACTCCCAGTAATCCAATTATATTCAAACGTAACTCATTTGCTAGTAATAAATACTAATAGTAATCTAAAAAGTGTGCAATCTTTGAAATACTACTCCAATACTAAACATGAAGTAACCCACAAACAACCATTATCAATTGTGAAAAGCCCGAAGACTTGTCGCCCAGAAACATTACTTAATTTATAATGTGCTTGGCCCAATTCCATGTCCATCACTCCATTGTCTACTGTTACTTTTTTTTCATTTCATTTCATTCCATTGATTGTTCTCCTTTATCAAGCCGGCTTTTTTTTCTTTTTCCTTTTCTTTTTTAAATTCATTGTTACAACAAAGGGAGAGGAAAGATTTGACAGATTCTTATTCTCTATACCACTGAGTTACTCGGGGCTTAGCTTACTGAAAGCACATTAAACCCACAACTACATAAATAAACAAAAGTAATCACTTCAAATCTCCATCCTTTAACCCTTCTTTCTCTAGTAAGATTTTTTATTAGAAGAAAAAGAACCTTTTTTTTTTTTGGTAATCAAACACCAAAACACAAATTTTTTTTCTGAAAATGTTTTTGGCTAAAAATATTTTATGATCAGAAATCATTTCATGTTGAAACAAATGCAACCTTAATAAAAATCCAAATGATATGAACCACAGTGCTTACCCACTAAGAGCTAAGGAATTTATTAATCAGTTTTGAAATTTAGGGAAAATCTTGCATCTGTACCATAGTTAATTAGGGGAAAGTGTATCTCATATACAATAATATTATACAAATTTGTTATCACACGTCCTTGCAACCAAGTACCATCTCCTTGTTCTTAAACTATTTTCTCTTTATTTTATGTTGACTAAATTATAAATCACACCATTTAACTTTGACATGTTTTTAATTCAGACATTCAAGTTTGATTTATTTTTCCCTTTTAAGTCTTTTAACAATTTCAATTTAATACTTCTATTTAGTTCCATCCAAATCTTGCTTTTTGTTTTAGTATTTTGTTCACTTTTCATAACGACATCATTTTGGCACACTTAACGTTGTGGATTTTTTTAGTGTTTCTAATGAAGACACATCTAGGAATTTAAATCCTCTCACCACCTGCTATCGAATTATCAAAAAAAAAAAAAAATTTGTTGTGTATTGAATATAATAAATTAATTAAAGGACTACTTTTTCAAAAAAAAATAATTAAAGGACTACATAGAAAATGAATAGAAGTTAAAAATTGAAATAAGAAAAAAAAAAAAAAATATATATATATATATATACACATAAATAAAACTCAAAAACTAATTAAAAAACATATTAAAGTTAGAATGTGTAATTTGTAATTTAACATTTTATTTTTTTCTTTTCCTTTCAGTTTTTCATGTATCCTTTTTAACAAACGTACAGTACATCTTATTTTTCAAAGTTAGATGTTTCGTGTTTTCAATTTATTAAATGTCTTTTACTTATTTGTATATTAATAATTCTTAACCAACTTAACAAAAGTTTGCTCAGCATTTTGCTTGAAGGAGAAAAGGAGATTTAAACAATAAACATATAATAACTTTACAAAAAAGATGTCATTATCGCTTCGACACCTACCTATCTACTTTCTTAAATGTAATGTAATGAAACATTACCAATGTTTTTTGTTGCCCAGTCAATTTTTGATGGCAATCAATCATTAGAGTCCTGATGGATCAATTCATGAAAATCATAGGATTCCTGTCTTCATCACTATTATATATCCTGGTTTCATATTCCAATTAACCACGTTACCTACCATACCCACCCTACCAAAAGATATGTGAGTTAAACAATTAATTTCTATTGATAATGGGAATGGCATCGGTAGGTTGCACAAGAAAGTGACTTGAATCCAAAAGATGCATCAGCATCAGCCCAATTCTGCTTTAATAATTTAGATTGATCATTCAGTAGAAGCAACAAATACCAATCCCATGCTATATTATTATGATCTAGACCACAGAGGTTCAATGTTTAAATTGTTGACTCTCAATCTTTCTTTCTTTCTTTCTTTTTTTGCTGAATGAAAAAACTTTTTTAAAGACAGAACATAGCACATTACAAAGCAGCCTGAGTAATCTCCTTCAAGATTAACCTTATGTTTGGATGGAGGCTAACCATTTCTTCTCTTTCCATCTCTCGCCATTTCAAACATATATACCCTAAAAGTTAACAAAACTTGGAGGGCTAAAATCCCAGAAGTAGTTAACTTTTTATTCAAAGGCAATCGGGGAATTGTATATATTCTCAAATCTAATTGACTAATTAATACATAATTTAGATATTAAAAAAAATGGCCAAACAAACAGGGGTTATAGACAAATAAAAGAGTGTACAAAAGAATGACTTTCCAAAAAAATAAAAAATACTGACTGACCTTCCAACAAAAACACATTCATATTTTGGCTTGAAATTAATTTATATTGAATAACACTGGGAAACATTATTTCCGCGTCTTGGATTGTATGTGTTCTTATTTCATGCTCAATAAACATCGATAATTATTAAGTATTCTCAAAGTACCGTTAACGTAGTATTTTAAGTCAATAAAAAGATAGCACTAAAAACAAAACAAAAAATGACATAAGCTCATTACTGAAAGGGGAGAAACATAAGTAGGTACTTGCATTAACATAAACATGTTATATGGATCCGTTGGACAAGGGAATATTGTTTGGTTTCTCATAGGTGTTACTATAGAATAGAATTCCTGATTGTGACACATACATATTTATAGTGGCAATTTGTAAGACATGGAAATGTCATTAAAAGGTAGATTTTTTTTTGCTAAACATTAAAAGGTAGATTTTGAGTGCAAGACATTTATATTTTTTGATGAAAGTGCAAGATATATATATATACACATACAATAAAGTAAACGATTAATTAATGTGGAATTGGTCTTGTATTGATAGTCCAAAACATCCAAATTGGTGGGACATAAGAGGCAAGACAAAAACCTCTCGTGTTCACACTGCCAAAAGAATATAGAAATGAGATATCAAAATATCTTTTTTTTTTATTAAAAAAAAAATAGAAGGAGACAGTGGGCAATCATTATTGTCTCATTTTCCGACCTCATTGTCAGTGAGATAATTTTTTATATAAAAAAAATTTAAAAAAAAAAAGAAAAAAAAAAGGAAATGTTAATGGCGTTGAAAAGTAAAAAACAAAGTCCACATATTTTCCTCCAATTAGACAGAAAATGATGAAAGACCCGTGTGATTGTGCAGCATAGCATTGGTTCTCTTAAAACCAAGCTTTCTGACTGAGAATCTAACATTATTATTTTGATTTTAACGCTTTTTTTTTTGGTCCTCCAATCGAAGTTTTATCTTGGTGATCGAGGGAATAACTTGGAAGGGGCGTAGTAGTTTACTATACATTTTTCTCTCAAAAAAAAAGTTTACTATACATTTAATATTTCAACCCTATATGCTTGTTGTATTGTACTGGCTTTCAAACCGGTTCAACCTCTACAGTTCAAGACCAAGTACATATCCTATATTTATAATTCCATATGGATTTTTTTTTAATAGCATAGATTAATAATTTAATATCCTCTTAATGATCAAAGCTCATTCCATGGATGGGATGCAATTTTTACTCACACATCAAAAAAAAATATATATATAAATATATATATATATATATATAAAAGTAGAGATTTCACGTAGGAAAACATGAGGTTCTGCCAAATGACACATTTTATGCAAAGAGAATTAAAATATTCTCAAGTGCCACATAAGAGATAAGAATAAATTCAATATTGACTTTTTGTTTCATTTGATTCAATGTTTCAAGACTTTTCTAATTAAAAAATAAATATTTTTTGTATCATTTGGTTCAATATTTCAAGACTTTTCATCTCTCACACATACACGCAAGTCTCTTTAATATCTTCTCCCCTCTCCCCATGTGTGTGTTTGTTAAAAATATTTAGTATTCTCAAAAGAAAAAACAGTGGGTTAATCTCATATTGGAAAATGAGTGTGAGTTAAAGAGGTTTAAAGCATGTACTGTATATTCAAGAGTTAGGCCCTTTTGGATATACACCACTGTAAGTTTCTTTAAGACCTTCTCCTCTCTCCCCATGTGTGTGTGTGTGTTAAAAATATTTAGTATTCTCAAAAAAAAAAAAAAAAAGTCTCTTTACATTTTAATTCACAATTTTCACCTCTTACACTTCTACTTCTTTATATATACCTATCCACAGCCTTTCATGTCATCTCATGTCAAATACACACAAACCAAAAATGATGTCATTTACCTTCAATCTTTCAACGACACCTACCTAGCTCTAACATTGTTGTTTCATCTAATCCTAACTCGTATGAGTTGGCTACAACCAAGGAAAGGGGGATTGTATTTTATATTGAGTGACAACGGCAAATACGATTTTGATGTTAAGGACACTGCGAATTTGTGGGTTCTGTAAATGAAGTGATTGACTGTGGATGTTTAGGATGTGTATTTTGTTTTAGAATTACAGAGAAAGAGAAAGACATATTTCATATCAATTTTTATTTTATAATATTCCTCTAAAGTTTTTTTTTTTTTCTCATTATTTCAGTTGAATAATTATAATGGATATGTGTGTACAATTTATAATTGTCGCTTTTTATGATGAACTTATTACTAATAAAGTTCTATAACAATTATGCTATAATACTTATACAACACTCCAAAATCATCTTACATAAAACATTACAACATTATCCGTACATCGCACAAATAGCTTACTAGCATATATTAATCAAAAGATGAGGAGGAGGGCCTTGGACCACTCTATCTCTGGAGTCGAAAACCTAAACTGAAATAGATGGAATAGATAAAGGTCTACCCCAATTACAATGTGCGCCCAAACAAGCAAGGCTATGGGCTAAATAATTCAAGTTCCTATTTACAAAAAAAAAATCCTAGCATGAAACAGAATTTATAGCTAAAGAAACAAACAACATAGCGGAGGAAAGAAAAAATGGAGCAATGTTGGGAGGAGATTGTAAGTTGTCAATCACCGATTTAGAGTCTCCTTCAAACTAAACAAACTTAAGCTGGTAATGAACTATCAATTTCAAAGCTAAGAGGACAGCATAATTGACTTCACCAATGATTGGCTGAGAATGAGGCAATATGGAGGTTTGAGCTAAAATGATTTTCACCAACATCATTTTTGCCGATCGCAATAGCTATGGAGAAAGGTCTAATGGTCACGTCAAAATTAATCTTTACCCACCCTAGTTGAGGAAGTTGCCACTAGTGAAACTGGGAGAGATTTTAGTGCATAGAGTTGTAAATGAAACAAACCGATCATGAACAACTCGGGCTCAGCTCGATAAAAAGCTTGTTCATGTTTGTTTGTTTATAAATAAGCCAAGTTTGAGCCTTGGTTTTAGGCTCGTTTAATAAACAAGTCAAGCCCAAGCAAAAAAATTTGTTCACGAACAAGCTTGTGAGCTATTAGGCTTGATACACAACAATTCAAGTATAGATTCATTTATGAGTTTATATGTGTTAGCTAAATATACTTATTACACATATCTTAATAATGACATGGCGTATTTAACTACACCGTGTGCCCTCATGCTCTCGTGCACGTGGCAGCAGTAGTTCGTCCTATAGCTTGCTTACAGGAGTTGGGGTGACCTCCCTGAAGTGGGGTTTGTTTTAGTTTTTTTAGGTTTTATCGCGCAAATTGACTATTGAGTCTAGGAGGAACATTATCGTGAGTCTAGATAAAAGCACGAAGGGATGAGCTCCATGGCAGAAAAACTTGAGTAGCTGTGGAGTAAACTATCATTCACCGAGGAAGAAGATGATGGTATTGAACTAGGGAATAGCTGTACTAAGGTCGCCCGAGCTATAGGGAAAAATTGTGTGGTTATGAAAGTCCTAATCCAAAGAAGCATAAATCTAGATGCATTGAGGAAGAATATGAGAATGCTCTGGAAGCCTAATTAGGGCTTCAAATTTCTGAAATAGAAGATGAGCTCTTCATGGTGGAATTTGGCAACGCGAAGGACAAACAAAGGATACTGGAAATGTGCCCCTGGAGTTTTGAAAAACAATTGGTTATCCTCCAAGAATTTGAAGGGGAGCTAGTGCCGAAGGATATAGTGATGAAGTGGTCACCGTTCTGGGTTCAGATTTTCAATTTGCCATTAAAAAGCAGAACAAAAGAAACGGGCTGGACGATCGGGTCAAAGCTAGGAGAGGTACTGGAAGTTGATGTACCAGAATCCGGGGTCCAATGGGGGAAGTGTCTGCGCGTAAGAGTTCGTATAGACGTTTCAAAGAGACTCCTACGTGGGAAGAAAGTTATCATTAAGGGTGGGGAGAGCCGGTGGGTTCAGTTCAGGTATGAGAGACTCCCTAACTTCTGTTATAAGTATGGAATGTTAAACCATGCAATGAAAGAGTGCCCAGAAAAATCATTGGAGAAGAATCAGCTTGCAGAGGAGTGTGTGCAATACGAAGCTTGGTTGAGGGGGGAACCGTTAAGGCAAAGTGGATGGGATTTAAACCAAACGGGTGTGGGATTAAAAGCTTTAAATCGTCGTAGTTCCTCTGACGGTGAGCCAAAGAAGCCATGGCCACAACCCAGTAGGCCAGCGAAGGGACAAGGAGGAGATATAGGTCATGTGCGTACACCCTCAAACACAGAGCCTAGTGACCAAACGAGGGATGACTCCAGGTCAGACAAAAGTAGAGGGGCAAGGGCTAACTTACATGAAATAGGTAAGGTCAAAGAGTTGGTGGAAAAGTTGAAGAGCAAGGAAACTCATTTGGATGAAAGAGCATGGGTTTTGTCAGATTTACAGGCAGACAAATCAACGGATATGTAGTGGGAAAAAGATACGGTCCAAAATAACGAGCCCGATTTTGATTTCAAATTGGCGCCAAAGAATCTGACTGAAGGAAGGGAAGAAAGCCCAAAGACCGAGCTGGGCCCAGTTGCAATGTCTTATGACCCAAAAGAAGGCTGGGTTTCTGAGAAGCTCGGCCCAAATAGCAAGCACTGGAAAAGGCTTGCAAGGGAAGCGAAGGCCAGTGGGGATAGTACGACTGGGAGTCTAGGTAGCTAGAAAAGGGAGGGCCCAACGCCACTTCAGGAACTTGACCCTAACGCACTCAGTCAGAAGAAAAGAAAAGGAAAAACCAAGGTAGGCGATGTCTCTGTGCAACACAATCATATGGATGGTGATGAGCCCAATGAGTCTACTCGCTTGGAACTGTCAGGGATTGGGGTCTTCCCTGGCGGTTCGAGTTCTCACCGATGAGGTGAAATCAAAAGACCCAACATTGGTATTCTTAGCTTAAATGAAGACGAGTGCAAATTGGATTAAAGGGATACAACGAAAAACAGAGTACACACAAGGAATAATTGTGCCTAGTGATGGTCGCAGTGGTGGGTTAGCGTTACTTTGGAGGGAGGGCACCGATGTGAGGTTCAAAAGCTACTCCAACTCCCACATCGATGTCGTGGTTCATGGGGTTGCTTCTGCCGAGTCGTGGCAGGTGACGGGTTTCTACGGTCAACCCAAAGCAAGTAAGAGAAGTATGTCGTGGCAGCTCCTTGAAGCACTCCGCGCACAGTGCAACATGCCGTGGGTGGTTGTCAGAGATTTCAACGAAATCTTGCATCCGGGTGAGAAATTGGGTGGGGCAGACAGAGAAGCAAAATAGATGGAAGCTTTTGGCGAATGCCTTGATTGGTGTGGGTTAGTTGATTTGGGTTTCTTTGGGCAGAAATACACTTGGTGCAATGACAGGCATGGAGAACAAAGGACGAAATTGCGGCTGGATCGTGTGGTGGCAAATGGGGAGTGGTTGGAGAGTTTCACTGATGCGAAATTATTCCATGTCTCAATGCCCATTTCGGACCATTGCTTGCTAAGCCTAAGATTAAGCAAAAAGCAAAGGCAAAGACCGACCAAGAGGAAGTTTATGTTCGAAGCCATGTGGACTAAAGATGACAGATGTAGAGACATTGTGGAGTTGGCTTGGGACCCAGGAAGAGGGGACCCAAATTTTCATATTACAGATCGTATCAAGAGGTGCAAAGAACAACTCCAACGGTGGAATTGGAAGGAATTTGGCAACGTGGGGCATTATAAAGCAGAAAAGGGAGCGGCTCCAACATCTTGAAAATTTAAATAGTCTCCATGATAAAGTGGAAGAGATTAAGAACCTGAAGAAGGAGATTAATGAAGCTCTGTCCAGGGAGGAAATGATGTGGTGCCAGAGGTCAAAGGCAATGTGGATGAAGGGGGGTGACCGCAACACAAAATTTTTCCATGCTACTGCTAGCCAAAGACATCGGAGAAATAACATTACAGGACTATTGGATTCGAATGGTTTATGGCAGGAGGACCCGGGGACAATGGAGGGTATTATCCTTGATTACTTTGTGTCCATTTTTAAGTCAGACAATCCTTCAAGTTTTGAGGCTTGTGTCAGCGCCATTACCCCTAAAGTTACCACATACATAAATACCTCTCTGAGTGCTGAATTTAGAGCTGCTGAAGTGTGGAATGCTCTTAACCAAATGCACCCAACAAAGGCACCGGGACCAGATGGTCTGTCACCCATTTTTTATCAAAAGTATTGGGACTTAGTAGGTGCTAATGTGATTGATTGTGTGCTGAATATTCTTAATACGGGTGTGATGCCTTATGGTATGAATGAAACTTATATTTGTCTTATTCCTAAAACTAAAGCCCCCCGTAAAATTACTGAGTATAGACTTATTAGTTTGTGCAATGTCATTTACAAGATTGTTTCTAAGGTTCTTGCTAATCGCCTGAAAAGAATTCTTGCATAAATTATTGATGAATCACAAAGTGCTTTTGTTCCAGGGAGACTCATAACTAATAATGTGCTTGTGGCTTTTGAGACCATGCACTGCATTTATGGGAGGAAAAAAGGCAAGGAGGCTCTGATGGCCTTGAAGCTTGATATGAGCAAGGCGTATGACAGAGTAGAATGACAATTCTTGGAGATGATAATGAGGAAATTGGGCTTCCACGAGAGATGGATATCCCTGATGTTGATGTGCATTACCACGGTCTCTTACTCGGTTCTGATAAATGGGGAGGCAAAAGGCAAGATCATTCCATCACGGGGGCTAAGACAAGGAGATCCAATATCTCCCTACTTATTTTTGTTGTGCACAGAGGGGCTATCAGCCAGGTTGAGAAAGGAAGAGATTGAAGGCAACATCTAGGGGGTCTCAGTTAGGAGGGGGGCACCATAAATCTCCCATCTATTTTTTGCCGATGACAAAATAATATTCTGTAGAGTGACAGTAGATGAGGGCAAAAGGGTTTTAAAAGTTTTGGAAGAATACGAGGCTGAATCGGGGCAGAAATTGAACAAGGAAAAGACTTCCTTATTCTTCAGCAAAAACACAAACCGCGGTGTCCAAGCCCAAATGAAACAGCTATTTGGGGCTCAAATTATTCAGCATCATGAGAAGTACCTTGAGCTGCCTCCACTTGTGGGGAAAGGTAAAAGGAAGGCTTTTAGCCGTATCAAAGATCAAGTTGGAAGGAAAGTAGCTGGACGAAAGGGTCGGTTGCTCTCAAATGCAGGTAGAGAGATTCTTATCAAAGCGGTAGCCTAAGCAACACCCACCTATACTATGAGTTGCTTTAAACTCCCAGATACGCTTTGTAAGGAACTCAATTCCATGATGAGCAAATTTTGGTAGGGTCAGAAGGATAAGGAGAGGAAGATGGCTTGGATCGCGTGGGAAAAGCTATGCACACCAAAAGAGGAGGGTGGAATGGGCTTCAGAGACCTCAAAGCGTCTAATCTTGCTCTACTTGCCAAGCAAGGGTGGCGAATTCAGCAAAACCCGAATACCTTAGTCCACAGGGTGTTCAAAGCAAAGTATTTTGCTGATACGACGTTTAAGGAAGCCCAACTTGGCCATAAACCTTCATATGTGTGGCAAAGTTTGTTGGCAGTCAAGGATGTTGTTGTGAATGGGGCCAGATGGGCTGTGGGTAATGGGGAGAGTGTGAATATCTGGGAGGACAGATGGATTCCCACTCTGGACTCTTTCAAGGTGGTAAGCCTGAGAATCCCACTTGAATCAGAAATGGTTGCATGCCTCATAGACAAAGAGACAAGGTCTTCGGATATAGACAAGGTGAAGGGAGCTTTCCTGCCACATGAAGCAGAGGTGATTCTGGGTATGACAGTAAGTACACGGCCTTTGGAGGACTCTGTAATATGGGCTTGGACCACCAACGAAAATTTTCAGTGAAGAGTGCCTATAGAGTGGCTCAAAAATGGTTAAAAGACCAAAACCACAAGGTTGACAGGGGGAGTACCTCAGACAACACGCGTATGCGTGCCTTATGGAGAATGGTGTCGAGTCTTAATTGTCCAAAAAAACTAAAACAGTTCATGTGGCGCTCGTATAGGAATATCCTCCCAACAAAACACCGGTTAAAAACAAGGGGTGTTGCTATTGAGGTGGGGTGTGATCTTTGTGGGCAGTGTGAATTTGTTGAACATGTGTTGTGGGGATGTAAATTTGCTGCTAAAGTTTGGGGGGAATCAAGACTCAAGCTGCCTCTTATACCTTATACAACATTGGAGTTCATGGAGGTAGTGTGGGAGATTAGGGGCAGAAAACCCGAGATTGATTGGGAACTGTTTGTGGCCACGGCCTGGGGCTTATGGAATCATAGGAACACGGTCAGGCACGGTGGACAGCGCAAAACTGTATACAGACTTACCTGAAATGTGGAGGAGTATTTGAAGGAGTTCCGCCACGAAACCCCCTCCCCCCTTGTAAGCTCTCTAAGCCCTTTACCCCCTCATGGACACCTCCCAAATAGGGCTGGTATAAAGCCAATGTGGACGTGGCTGTTTGCTTGGAGAGGGGCTGTTGTGGTATTGGCATTGTAATTAGAAATGCAGAGGGACAGCTTATGGGGGCGATGAGTAAAAGGTTGGAGCTTCCTCTTAAGGCTTTGGAAACAGAAGCTATGGCAGTCCAGGAAGGAATTCAATTTGCGTGGGACTTGGGATTGAAGGAAGTTATGATTGAGAGTGATTCCTCGACTGTAATTTCTGCCCTATTAAGCGCTACTCCCCCACCTTGGTCCATACAAAAGGTGATTGAAGGAACCAAGCAGAGTCTCAAGTGCTTCAATACCTGGTCTACAGCCCATGTTCATCGAAGTGGGAATGTTGCTGCCCATCTCATGGCAAAAAATGCCATCACAGATTTAGATTGTACTGTATGGGTTGAGGATACCCCACTCATTATAGCTATGCAGGTCTCAAAAGATGTATCAAGCTTGAATGCTGTTTCGTGTTAATGAAAATTTCCTGAGTTTCTAATAAAAAAATAATAATGACATGGCCAACATGAGACCACTACCTATATTATCTTAATTTTTTCCTTCCCTTTAAACTGGTCAAGAACCACTTTAGACTATAGTTATATTTAAAAATAATTAAATAATTAAATATGACACATATGATCCTTCCCTATCAATCATCTAAAGTAAAGTTATGAAACATATTAGTATTTTCTCATTCATAATAGTTACAAACAGGTATTTTTCTAGTCCTTCACCATCTAACGTGAATATAAAAATTGTATTTTGAACAATTGCTGAAACTGTAGATAAGGAATAATGAATGAATGAATTTAATTATGTAAATTATTAATTTGAATAATAGCTAATCATAAGTAAGATTAGATGCATGATAAAATAAGTATACTATTTTCTTTTTCTATTTTCTTAATTTTAGAGATTTAAGCATTTAATAATGTAATATTTTTAGATCTCAAGCTCAAAAACTTGACTTGAGCTCGAGTTTGAGCTTGATATTAAGCTTGAGTTTGGCTTGACTAATTAATCAAGTCAAGCCAAGCGAAGTTCAAGCTTTTTGGCTTTCCTACGAGTTCAAGCTCAAACATTATTTTTAGGTTTGTCACAAGCTCAAGCCAAGCTCGAGCTTTTGATTTTTCCTGACGAGCCAAGGTTGAATATGCAATACTCGACAAAACTCAGCTCGTTTACAGAATAGTGCAGATGAAGCTGCCAAGTGTTCATGATGGGCTCTACTTATATTCACAAGAGCCATCTATGAATCAAGAGTAAGACCTACAAAAATAAACGATTTTGAATCCACACAAAATATTATTAAAGATGATAGTATTGATTTTTTTGTGACCAATGAAAAATAACTTCAATAAGGCTAAAAATATTTTTGAAACATTACATACTCAACAAACCACGACAAAAAAAAACTCTATCACTAATAACTTCTCTTTACCCACTTTTGATTGACTATTAATCGGTCATTGATGTGTGTGTCTATATATGTGTGTGTCTATATATATATATATATGTATATATATATATGTATGTATATGTGTGTGTATATATATATTCCCAAATCATATCTTTTGCTTAAAGTAGTTGCTTTCTCCACATAAATTTTAAATTGTTCAACTCTTTAAGTAATCTCATGAATACGGTGGCTAGTTGTTCACTTATGGAACATTTATAAAAACAGTCACAACAATTGCAATTGCAATTGAGTTATTCTTTTTATAGAAATATTACTTAAATTTTATCAAATCAGGATGAAAAATCTTAGTGAAAGACAAGACTACAATACCATTTAGCTAATTTATAGGCTGCTAGATTCACCTCACGATAAACCTAGCTAAAGGATAAAGAATCAAGATCAACAAATGCAAAGTTAACTGCCAATACAAAATGAAGCAATCTCCATGGAACTTGATAAATAGGAGCCCTTATAGAATCTATGCATATCTTGGAGTCGCTTTCGATTACAAAGTGAAAGGCATGCAACTTAGTAGCAATATGATGTGCCAAAATAATTGTCTTGGCCTCTGCAACTCTGCTTAAAGAGGGACATTGGTATTTAGCTTCTTTGAGTGAGCAAAAACCAATTTCCCTCTCCGGTCTCTAACTACCACAACCATGGAAGAAAAACTTTGCTTAACTACAGCATCACAATTAAGTTTGAAGGAGTCATGACTTAGTTATTTTCCTTGTTGAACCGCAACACATATGGTGGGTCAAGTGGCATTTCAATCAACTAAGATATAGATGATAATTGTAGGTTGTCCCATCTAATACTCCATTAACTCCAAATCAAAGTACTCTCACAAGATGATATTAGGTCTCAGTTGTTTAATTTTGTCAATTAAAGTCCCAAAGTTATGACATCGTTTCAATTTGAAACGTCCATCTCTTTTTGTTTTTAGTCTTTGTTATTTTTAACATTAAATATAAAAAAGTGGAAAATTGTTGATAAAACATTGCATTTTACTTAAGGCTTGTTCATAACTCAAATTAGTACCATTGAACATAGGGTATAAAGAAAGAAAGCTCCGCTTAGAGAGAGATTGCTTCATTTAGACTAAGAAAGTGAAAATAAATCTTTTTATGCCATAAGATGCTAATTACTTATAGATTAAATTCTGTAAAGATGTGGTGTAAAACTCATATTTTATTCCTCCAATCTCAACATACCACATCATCTTATTACATGTTTAACAATAAGCATAACCACACTCAATCAATTCTAATACCCATATATAAATCCAATCAAATTAAGAGTTTATTGAAATGTTATTAGGTGTGTAAGGATGCATTGAATTTTAAGTAAAATACTGATGTGATAATCTCTTATTAGATGGTGTAAAATATGGGTTTTACACCTCATCCTTACCAAATTCGAACTCAATTACTTATGTGAAATGCAAAGTTTTATAAAGTGTTTTCATTATTTTCTATACTCTATTACAACTTGGAATAACAAAGATTGGGATTCTAATTGGGAAGATGAAAAAGAGTTCGAATTTGGTAAGGATAGAGCGTAAAACTCATATTTTACACTATCTAATAAGAGATTACCACATCAGCATCATATTTAGAATTCAATACATTTTACCACACCTAATAATATCTCAATAAACTCACAATTTAGTTGAATTTATATATGGGTATTAGAATTAATTGGGTGTGGTTGTATTTATTCTTAAATATGTGATAAGATGATATGACATGTTGAAATTGGCAGGGTAAAACATAGGTTTTACACCACATCCTTAACAAAATTTAATCTCGATGAAAAATATGGACTTAGTGTGCGTTTGCCTAAGGATTATTAGGTGTTTTGCATTTTTTGGCGGGGTCCCACGACACTGTTCATGACTCAGCCAAACTTCAAAAAACGCGTATAAGCAGGTCAGCCGTGGGTCCCACGACACTATTAATAGTTTAAAAATTATTTTGCTATAGTGTTTTCAGCAATAAGTTTTTAGTTTTCAGCAAAATAAACGGTATCCAAACAGACCCCTAATATGAATTTTTCAATTTTTTATTATATTATATATATATGATTATTCACTTTTTTATATAATCAAATTTTTTTTTTTTTGAGAAACTTTTTATATAATTAAATATGATTATTCACTTGCTAAAAATATATTTATTTATTTATTTTTATACTCGGGAAGAGAGGTGATTAATTTAGTAGAAATGTGGAGAATTGTACAGACCCAAACTGTATGTAAATGAAGCACAGAGAAGAATGCCAGCAAAGCAGAGAGAGAAAGAGAGGACCTTCCTTTCCGCTTACGCCAATTAACAACAGTAGTAACTGATGATTCTCTCTCCACATCCTAATCTTAATCTAAACTCTGAACTCTAAACAAAGAAAAAAAAAAAAACAACATTTTGGTAAGGAAGCTGTTACTGTTCTTTACTTGTCAGATTAGGGTTTTCTTTTTCTTTTTATTTACTCACACTGTCACACACACACACACACAAATTGCAGATTGGGTCAAACCCACCACGGTATGGAAGCTTCACTTCTTGCCTTTCAATTCAATTTGCACCCTTTTATATATCAAATATATTATTTTCCTGGTTTTTTTTTTTTTGCCTACAAGTTTTGGGATTAATCTGTTTTTTCATTTTTTTCTTGGGGATAAATAAGCTTAAATATTGAATTTTGGATTGATTCCTTGATGGGTTTTTTATTTTCAGGTGTTGATTTTATAAGAGGAGCTTAAAGATCACTGTTTTGATATGAATCTTCCTTTGTGATTTTCGGAGGAGTTTGCAGTTTTGGGTGGACTTTGTCTTTGATGGGTTTTTCTTGTATATTAATCTAGAAGTAGGGGCTGAAAGATCACTGCTTGACAAGGATTTTTCTTTGTGATTTTGGGAGATATAGTTGCCGAAATACAGAGTTTCAGATCGATTTGCTCATGGGTCAAGCTTAGATTTTGATAAAAGTCACATCTTGAAGTATAAGCAGTTGTGGATTAGTTGAGAGTTGAGAAAGTGGTATTGGAAATGGAGAATCAGGCAGTTCATGTGAATATCGTCAGGGAAGAAGATGAGGAAGATTTTTGCAGTTGTTGTGAAGATGAGGAAGTGTGGAAGGAGACTGAAGAATTGGTGAAGGAAGAGTCAAAAGAAGATCTTGATGAATTTTCGGTGAAGATGTTCTTCAAGGGCATCTCAATATCTGATGTTGAGGACTCTGGTTCTGGGATTTCTGGAATTGGAGTGGTCATGGAAAGATCAGCCAATGTTCCTGTTATTCAGGTGCAGAAAAAGCTTGATCTTTATGTTGAGGAATCTGTGGCTGAATACTTAGCTCTAATGGATGGTCTGGTGGAGGCTGCCCAAAATAACATCAGGAGGGTATATGCTTTTACCGATTCGGAGTTGTTGTTTGACCAGGTGAGTCATTCATTCATTCTGAAATTGGCATTGCTCTTCTAAAATTCTTAAAAATTTCTCAATCTCAGATGATAAGGTTTGCATAATCAAATTTGAAAATCGTTGCCATTGTTGATATAAGATTTGCATGAGGTTTTAGAAATTGGCATTGTTATATGAGTATATTGCCATTGTTTTATCATTTTATAGTTTGTCATTCTTCAGAATTTCTTGATGCAAAACATAGAATTTTATTATTTTCTTTTTCAGTTCTGTTGCTTTTTTAATTTCTATACTATTAAATTTAATTTTGTGTGTGTGTGTTTTTTTTAATTAATTCTGGTTCACTTTCATTTGTTATAAGAGGGGTTGTTTCTTTCTTTGGAGGGACAATTTTACGGGTTCATTACGAAATGCAATTTCAGCATTATGTATTCCACTTAAGAAAAATGAGACCAGTTTATATTTTTCGTGCGTCTATAACTTTCCTCTAATGATGAATTGCCTTGGCAAAGTTGTTCCTTTGGGTTGTAACTTGTAACTCCTATGCTTCTTGGGGCAGAAGAATAGTGGATAATCTTGTAAACACGGTTCTAAATGAATCTCAGCATTAGCTCTTACTTAAAAGACAATATAAGAAGGAATTTGGGATTTGGTGACAAGGGATGGCAGGGAAAGTATCGAAGTATTCTTCTGGCTTAATAATTGAATCAGTTGTTGTCATTGACATTGAACTGGAGAATTATTTTTTAGTGAAAAAATGGTGCAAAAATGAACCTTTAGAACCAAGTATGAAGAGAAATAATCACAATTATCTCTTTCTGGATTTACTTGAACCCATGAATTATGAACCTGTCATTAACATCGTTGTTAAGCATGAGCTTCTTTGATTTGGTCTGGATATGAAGTTGGTAGTATTTATTAATCTAAAAAAATTAATAAACAATGGATTTTCTATCAATCCATAGTTGCATGAGGTTTGTATTCTCCGGCTACAAATGGTTAAAAAAGATCATATGTCACTTGGTTAAACTGGCACTAAATGGATTTTCTACAGCTTGCTCACAAATGGTTAAACTGGCACTAAACTTGATCTTTTCTAATTTGGAATAAAAAAGATCATATGTCACATGGAGCCTACTACATTAATACCAATGGTTGTCTCTAATGGAAGGACAATTTTGAGACAAGAGGTAGAGAGGGGACATTGATAAGATTGAAAATTTAGGGAGGAGATGTAAAGTCTGAAAACTCCAAAGTTTTGGTTTGCTAGATAATTTATCTGTTTCTGGAATAAAAGATGGTGTCATGTCATTGCTTATGGGGAATTTCTTGATTTTACCTTACATGGATTTAATTGCAATAATGCATTTTTCAGCATGATTGTTATTGCATGTGATTGGTAGCTAACAACACAAATAATGTGTTTATATATATATATATATATATATTTTGAGTTTTTAAATGTGATTTGGTGATGTGGTGTGAATCTCTTACAGTTATCACATGAGGAAAAGCTTGAGATCCCGCTTCTGGTTGCACTTAGGGAAAGGATTCTAGAACATGCCAGTAATCTTGAAGCTTTTGATTTGAAACTTGTTCCCAGTATTGATCTTGAGCAGCCTTTGCAATTAGCCCAAGTGGCAATTGGGGTTGTTTCTTTTCCTTCCCAGGGTGATAAATCACTTGAAAACTGTTTTATCTGTCGTGATGACAAGCAATCGCTGATGATGATTACTATGAAATGTTCTCACAAGTTCTGCTCGAATTGTATGAGAACCTATGTTGATGGAAAAGTGCAGTCCTCTCAAGTCCCAATAAAATGCCCTCAGATGGGATGCAAATATTACATCTCTACCTCTGAGTGCAGATCCTTTCTTCCAGTCACTTCCTTTGAATCTTTAGAGAGAGCACTTGCTGAAGCAAATGTTCTCCATTCAGATAGAATCTACTGCCCATATTCAAATTGTTCTGTCCTGCTTGATCCTCGTGAATGTTTGTCAACTAGAGCAAGTTCATCTAGTCAATCAGATAATAGCTGTGTTGACTGCCCAGTTTGCCATAGGCTTATCTGCATGGAATGTGGTGTTCCTTGGCATTCTTCGATGAGATGTGAAGACTACCAAAACCTCCCATTGGAAGAGAGAGATGCTGCAGACATTACCTTGCATCGCTTGGCACAAAATCAAAGGTGGAAACGATGTCAGCATTGCCGTAGAATGATTGAGCTTACTCAAGGTTGCTACCACATGACCTGCCGGTATGGGACTTTCTTTATACTTTTTTCTGAGATTCTTATTTTAGAGAAGTTCATTTATTGAATGATGTAAAGCTGATCAGACCATGATTTATTTTTGGAATCTTAGAAACTGATTTTTGATGTAGTAGCAGTGTGTTTTAGATATTGACCTTATAAATTAAATGCATTGGTAGCCTTAGACAAACCTACCATTATTGATGACAGAACAAATAATTTATTGCCCAGATCCAACCCAAATAGAAAGTGTTGTGACTACACTTACAAGTTACAGCAACAACAAAGGCTTAGTCCCAAATTTTTTGGGGCCAGCTATGGATCCTCTACAGATTAGTTAGGGTCAGCCACATCTATTCTTTTCCTCCATCTTATTCAATCCAGCCATGAAAAACAATATAATCATTCTCTCTCACCTACATATCCCTTACCATCATCTTGTACTTGTATAGATTATATTATTATTACTAAAAAGTATCCTAACAAAAGCTGAATAGATAATAAGTAAAATATTAAGTTAATTTTGAAACTCTCAATGTTCATGCAGTCAAAGCTTTAAGAATAGAATTTTCTTTTTGTGATTATTAAACTTCAGACAATGCAACAGCTCTGCAGGGATTTTAAGGTATCCAGTGCAGCTGATCCAAATATCAGTCCAGCCAATTAAAAAATGATAATCAATCTTTCTTGATAATTAAATTTTTACTCCAGGTTTGGTAACATCAGATCTTTTCCACAAATCATGTATAAATTATAGTGTTGGTGTTTCGTTTATAATAGTAAGAGAACCAATGTGCCTTAGTCCTATTGAGCCCCAATTTGGCATCACACATGCTTAGGAGTATAAATATTGGCCTTAATGATGCTCCACAACCAAGAAAGGAATTGAAAGCTGAGAGAGAGAGATGCAGATTTTTCTTGATGCGGTGAATCTAACTTCTCAAGTTCTTTTGATGCCCATATTTTTCTTAGCTCTCTGGATAAGTGATTGGATTAGAAAATTTAGATACTAATTTTTAAGAAAGTTGATTTCTATGTACATCATATTCGCCTTTGTTTTTGTTAAGATTAACCTGGATTCATTTTGTTCTCTTTCTGCTGGGAGATGACACCTGGAGTGAACTAAATTTAGATCTTTACTAGTTGAATTTCCTTCCATACTTGGAAGCTTTCTTTTAATTTAACAAATGGAGTGGAATTTTCTGTTGACTGCATCTTATGATTTGATTAAGATGGGAGTAAGCTGTTGATGATTCATGTTAACACTCAAAGCACAGCTGCAACCATAAAGTTCAAAATGTTTATTTCTTATAATTAAACTCAAAATAACCCAGCCAAACCTTTATAAAAGTGTAAACTAAGTATGATGATTTTTTAAGGTGAAGAAAATAAGTGTAAAAACTAACTATTTTGATTCTGGTACCTTAGGAAAGATTTAGGATTGTTACGTCACTTTGCTTGGTATTCTTTGAATATTTTGTATGCACAAATGCACTGCATTATAGTGCTGAATTATGGATTATATTTATATTCAACTTTGATGGCATGATTTTAAGTTGCCAGAGACAATTTTGTTAACATCTCTCATTTTCAGGTGTGGACATGAGTTCTGTTATTCTTGTGGTGCGGAATATAGTGAAGGCCAACAGACCTGTCAATGTGCCTTTTGGGATGAAGACAACTCTGAAGACTTTACCCACTCTATGCAAGAATCGGAACAATGGGCATGGGAGACTTTCAATTCGCTCCCTATGATTACAGATGCATACTCAGACCAAGAAAGATCACAGCTGGCATTGATCCAAAGGTTCCTTGCCGGAGGTTTTAGTCTGAGTGACCATCACCCTTACCAATCCCCACCCCGCTGTACAGACTCCTACGTAGATGCTTTGAAAGATATCCATCAGCTTCCTTGGCTTGAGAGGTTTGTTTCTGTGATAAGTGACAACTACTATGAAGACTATATCCAATGAAGCAAAGACAGGATTCCTCTTGAAATTAGGAAAATAAGTTGCAGCTTCCCAACAATGCTTAAAGGGAGGGAGAGAGTTTCTCACTCTACTCACTCCAACTTCATTCACAGCCCCATGCAGAAATTGGCTCTTTTCTTTCTATGTAGTTTACTTAGTCATTACATACTGGAAAATTGTGATCCTGATGGTCCTTGCATAAAATTGAGGAGAAGAATTTATGCTTGATCCATTGCTTTCTTCTCGAAAGAAAAGGAAATAGAATAGAGAACATTTCTTATGTAAGTGAACTGAGAATATTTACTATGTCACTGAATTTAAAAGTAAAGCTAATGAAACATATATTTCCATTTTAAAGACTGACATCTGTGGTTAGATGAGCAATGTTTTGGTAAATCATTCAAAACTGGTGCTCTTCTATGTTATCTTATAGGAGTTGCTGAAATTTACATTGTTGAGCTTCTTATAACCAGTTGTTTTGGACCAAATGGCATCTCGCATTCCCATACTTTGGTGGAGGGTGAGGTCATGGATGCAATCACAGATGGGTGTCCCAGTTGTATTTGCTAATCAGTTTAGCTTGGTGGTATGTTCATTTACTAGTGTGTAGCAATATCATGCTCCGTTTGAAATTGTACATTTTCAAAGTAACAACTTTTAAAAACTTCATATTTGGAATTTTTATTATAGCATAGGCATGGCTTTTTCAAACAGCCAATGCTTAAAAAGCGAAAAAAACAAAGGGTGTAACAAGAGATGATTATTGTAGTGTTATTTATGCAAATTTTTGTGGGTGAATTTGGGGATGATATGACTTTGCTTGCATTGCACCACCATATTCTCGTTATCGAGTCCTATAAACAGGCTATAGTTCATAACCTAATATACATGTGAATTCAGAAAGAATCATGCATCATTTGATGAAAATCCAGCAATTATTTCTGCGGCTGTAGTGAAGTCTTTGCGAGTTACGCCCAACACTACTACCGGATTCCTAATTGTAGATGCTGATTTGAAGAAATGATGAGACGTGCTTAACAAGTAACAACAACCCAGAAATTACCAATTACAAATAACCAGACTGCAAAGTACAAATATTCATTACCCAATTCCTAAATACAATCATTATTATTAACAAGCAAGTCAAGAGAGCCGGTTGGCTACAATCTAAAACAGTAATCACAAGCTCGGGGCCTAAGTATAGAATATAGATACTAAATACAGAGGCAAAACATTGGATACCCGATCTACCACCACCATATTCACATCATAATCTTATAGAGTTATAGTACCTACCATGTATTTCATTTCAACGGGGTATCCTAATTCCTAACACCTCCCATTGACTCCCACTCATAGCTTCCTTCAACAAATATAATACATTGAGGTCAGGTACTACTTTAAAGGCTGAATAGTCTGGCATAACTAACCCAAAGAAAACATGCAATTGCATTTACTGCCTTAGGGAAAAATTGTCACGCAGGTCAGTGGCCTTGAAAGTTGAAGCTTTTATCAAAAGGCTACACCTACTCTAACAGACGAAGAAATGGATTCCATTATTCATGAATTATGCTAGGCACACAAATTTTTTCACCAACTGTTAACATGGAAAATTGTGATTAGAAAATCACTTTCACACTGACAACACTTTTATTTGCACTAATGACAGTATGCAAAAAAAAATAGAATCTCCATCCTGTTTTGTGTTAAGAACATAATTGAAAGATTCTTATATAATATAATCAGCAAGAAACACAAAACAATTGAAGCAGAGAGTAGACTCAAGTACTTTACTCACCCAACTAAAAGGTCATTCAAATAGCTTTTAGTACTAATCATTTCAAGTATGATGTAAACTAATTAGTAAAAGCCTAAAATTAAAGGCCTGGTTGACTGGTTCAGTCTTATACCTACTAAGTTAGGACTGCATTTATTTTTTATTTTTATGATTTTATCTGCAGTCATGTCATAAACTGCTCTAGTTAAATTATTCAAGCCCTAATGTTGACATTTAATGGAAGAGTGTGGCTATCGTGACCTAAAATTTGACTAAAAAGCTAAACAAATAAATGCTCATGAGTGATGCCTAGTTCAATTATGAGAACAGCCTGATCAGAGCAGCTACTCAAGATAAATAGCAAGACACCATTAAAGTCCACACTCCACATTACCTAAACTTCTCAGCAGTAAATGTTTTCCACTTCCACTCAAGGAATCTAGGATTATCTAAATGTTCAGTAAAAGCACTATGCCATAAAATAAAACAAGGGTCCGGTTAATGTGTGTCCTTAGTCATCTATTTTTAAAAATATTTTCTCGGAAATTGAAAAAATTGTCAATACTTTTTCAATTTTCAAGAAAATATTTTCAAAAATAATTAATTATTGTGTGCCTTAGGGCACACGTTAACAAAATCCATAAAACAAAGAGTATACGCCAAAAGAATCTTTACATTTGACTATCAGGAGGAGACCATAATTCCTTAATTATTGTGGAGGTGACAAAGTGGGTGACTGGCTAAACCTTTTCCTAGCTGCACCAACCTTCAAGTAAAAGAAAGAAGGAATAAAGAGGAAGAGAAAAGCTCAGAAAGAATTTAGTTTCCTGCTGTTTGACTGTTTGAGAAGCTTTACTTGGAGAAGTTCACGATAAAAAGCAGAGGATCATTGAGAAGTAAGCAACCTGGAGATCCCCCATATTCCAGTTGTCATTTTCCTGAACTCCTATGATATGATTTTCTCAATGCATTTGCTTAAGTACAAAATATATACTAGACTCTTTGATTCACCAAGTCCTTTATCAATGAAAATGATGGCATAAATGCAACATTACTCATACCATTTGTAATAAGAGATAATTACGCATGACAAATGTAATTTAAAAATGCAAAATGAAACGCATAACAATTTATATATGCAAGTTCAGGAAATTTGCAAAGGCACGATCAGGGAAATTTTGCAACTTTATAAGATTAACTTTGACTTTTATTATGCAAGAACAGAGAAAGATGTATTTCGCTTATGGGGGCTAATTTGCATGTGCAAGATCTGAGAAATTTTGCAACTTTATAAGATTAACTTTAACTTCATTGGGCAAGAACAGGTAAAGATGACATTTTGCATATGAGGTCTAAATCTAATTGCATGTGCAAGATCAAGAAATTTTGCGACTTTATAAGATTAACTTTGACTTCCATTGGGCATGAACAGGTAAAGATGACATTTTGCACATGGGGGCTAATTTGCATGTGCAAAATCAGGAAATGTTGCAACTTTATAAGATGAACTTTGACTTCCATTTGGCAAAAACAGGTAAAGATGACATTATGCATAAGAGGGGCTAATTTGCATAATTGCATGTGCAAGATCAGGAAAATTTTGCAACTTTATAAGATGAAGTTTGACTTCCATTTGGCAAGAACAGGTGACAATGACATTTTCTAAATGGAAGTTTAGGACAAAGATGAATGTAAGTACCTTAAGAATCAAATCCATCAAGAGTAAAAGTTGGATCCTCAGCACAATAGACTGCCTCTGAACGTCAAATTAACTATGAAAATGAAGGTTCTAAAATGAAAATTAGAAGAAGAAAAAAAAGTGGGCGGGGGAGAGAGAGAAAGGAAATCCTGTGTTTGAATTCTCGGAAGATCAGCAAACTGAGACAGACCTAGCATACCAGTGCCACTCAATTCAAATTTTCTTTTCATTTCCCTCAGACTCACAGTATTACCCACAAACAGAGAAATAGTTAGGACGTTTGTTCGCTAAATAGCAGCCTGCACAAAATTTAAGGCTCCCCAAGATCATTTTAATTACTGCGATCCAACTTTTCCAAAAAGCACAACATATTTACCTTCAACAACATAGAAAATCCAACATGCGAAATCTGAAGTGATCTCTATTACTGAATAATAAATGTATAAGTGATTACATTAGTGTGCTGTAGGAAAATCTACAAAAGATATAGCCACTGAGTTGAAGAAAAAAAAAAAGCAACACACAAAATTACATAAAGGCAAAATGTACCAATTCAGTATCAAACTGCTATCTGGACATTATCTATCACTGATTTTGTCTATAAAAAATAAATAAATAAAAATCCCTGTTAACTTGTAACTATACCAATCAATTCTGCCAGTGTATGACAGTGTAACTATCTATATATTTCAAAAAGGAAAGCAACCTCAATAACTCCATCAAATGGGAAAGATTGCAGCAGAATCACATACCATGACCATCAACAAGAGATGTCATTAGAGCCATAGCTAATAGCTTGAAGGCTTGAATCTGACATATTTGTCATCCAGCTTCGAGGGCCCTTCGATTCCCCTAATATGTTATACGCATATGATGGCCACCTTACATGCATCCCGCACGAGCTTGTGACGCCCATTTTGATCATCTTCTGTGTTCTCTCAAGAGCTATGAGACTTGAAAATGTAGAAAAGCTGTTGCCAACAAAGACATCAGCCCTTAAACACACTTCATAATCAATTGCTGATTGAATGAGATAGGGATACTTCTTGTAAATTCCACCAACACCCAATTTCTTCTTCTCCAAAGGAAGCAAGCCTTCCTTCCAACCATTCAATATGGAAGAATCTTCAAGAAGACTATCAGCCACAGCAAGGTAAACTACAGTTGGAGTCTTCAGGCCCACAATGTTCCCCACTCTTTCAATAATCTCCTCCTTGCTGCTACAAATTTGGCTTATGTTTAATCTCTGCTCTAACTTCTTACAGTGAATCATCCAATCTATCTCTATCCTCATATGGACAGCTACATAAGGCACTAGCTGCAATGTAGACCCCTCAGAATTAGCCCCATCTTGTACAGGCTCGGTATTGCTTCTCAACTCCATTACTTTCTCTCTAATCTTTGTTACAACTTTATCTGCTTCTTTGGTAATCTCATCCACCAAAACTAAGCACTCAAAGACCTTGGCATAGTCCTTAACAGGCCAATGATCATGCCACAAAAAGGGGTTCTTCCCAACTATGCGTATCACCTCATATCCATCAATAGGGTCCTCTGTATGCTGTCTCAACTGATCTAAATCTCTCTCAATTGTCCACTTCCTTCCACTTCCTTTATGAAGCTCAAACACTCCGGTCTGATTCAAAAGATCCGAGTATCGACCCAATCGAACAAATCCAGCGCAGAGTGAATTGAACTTGTCAAATTGGAACACTTTATCCAAGGAAATTGGTTTCAAGAGATCAACTTCTTTGTAAAACAAGGAAGCACTTAAGCTAGGCATCAAAAGAGTTCGGTTCAGCATTCTAGCAGTTAGACAAGCTCTTGCAAATGCAATCTTTTGATTGTTTAAACCCCATACAATCTGAGGAACCTCCAAGAACTTATCTTTTCGAATTCCCAAGTCAGAATTCACTGTCAAAGAGCGGTTGTGGAGTAAGACCAAGCTTTTCTGCTCAATTCCACCAGAGCCAGAGAATGTAATAGTAGGAAGCAGAGCAGCTCTAATAACCAGAGAAATCACAACCAAAATAACACATTTGCATGTTATTGAATTCAAATGCCGGCCAAAGAATTTGGATTGCTTACAATTAGACGATGATATGTCCATTTAAGATTCACTTGTAAATACTCAATCCTATGGGTTCAAGTCCAACACAACCTACTTGAACGCCACAAGAAATCCACATCAATCCAGAGAAAAGTCGCACACAATCGGCCTAACCCTGAAAATTTACAGAACCATAAATCAATAAAAAGATCCAAAGAAAAAAAGGGGTTGATCTAAAACAGGACTAGGGATGAAAAAATTGACAGGCTTTGCATTGCACCTTAATTCAAATGGGAAATGAAATGGGTGAAAGAAGCAAAAGGCATCCAAACCCAGATGCCAAACTCAAGGCAGAAAGCGCCAAGAGATTCCCTCGTGATACTCTCATCAAACTGCGTTCAGGTAAAGCATCATCAAAAGTCAAAAACCATCTCTTTTAAAACACCAGAATTCACAAGAAAACAACAACAAAGTACTAGAAAGAGAAAGTAACGCGTGCAATGCCAAAGAACTTCGAGGTGTCACGAGAGAGAGAGAGTCTGGGTGTGTGTGTTGTTGTGTCTGTGTTTGTTTCCAATGAAAAAACCAAAAACTGCAACAACAAAAATCTCACCTTTTTAGAACGCAAAACCTCGTGAATCCAAATTTTAGCTTATGAGAAAAAGGAATCTGAATTTTTTTCTGAATTCTGAGCCAAAACTCAGAGACCCAAAAGAGAAAGAAAGAAAAAGACAAAAGAAAAAAATCATGCATGGAGAAAAGGAATCCACAAAAGCCTGGATTCACGCAAACCACAAGCAACCAGCCAAACCCATCAATGTCAACCGAAAAATCAAAACCAATATGATAAAGACTTGGGTAACAACCCAAAAAATCAAAATTAAAAATCTTTTTTTTTTTCTTTTTTTAAGTAAAACCCGAAAAGAAATATTGGGATGATGAAGACTAAAGATGGTTTAAACAGAAGAGGAAATAAAAAGAAAAGTAAAGGGGAAGTGAAAAGGAGTCAGAAGAAATGAGAGAGAAAGCATAGAGAGAGAGATTGAAGGGTAATTGTCTAATCAGGTGAGGCAAAAGGACATATTGAGATTTCATTCACAGTCACACAGAGGAATACCTGTACCAGTCAGGCCCACAAAACTTGACAAAAAGCCAAACTTGGAAGGGAACCATGAGCTCCTAATTATGAGTTTTTTTAAACAAAGCAACTACTCCTATAAAGTATTGTATTGTATTGTATGCCTAAAAAGGTGGCTTTGACAGTTGGTACTCACTTGGCCACTTGATGCAGGTGAGCCTGGCCCTTTTGAGCTTTTTTTTTTTTTTTTTTTTTTTTTTATGGGAGAAAGCCCTTTTGAGATGTTGAAATAGGCATAAGTTACATTTCTCACTAAAATATAATATAATATATGGTCCCTCTTTTGCCTTCAATTTGGTGTTCACAAATATATATAATTTTCGATCCACGCATTTTCTTAATTCTCAATTCTCAAGGAAGCTGTCGTTGTCGTTTTTTTTTTTTTTTTTTTTTGAGCAAGGAAGTAAAAGTTGTTGTTAAATTATTAATGAGAAATGCTAACAGATGCATTTAGAGTAGAAAAATTATTAGTTATTTTTAGAGTACTATAAATGCGTAGTCCCTCCTCTCACATAAATAGTGGGTCCCACCATGAATTTAATTAGTAGGACCCACCATTTATGTGAAAGGAAGGAGTATGTATTTATGGTACTCCAAGAGTACACAATAATTTTCACTTAGGGTAATGGTTAACAATCCAATTAAATAAAGTTTTTATGGGAAAAAAAAAAGTAATTAATATTTTGACAGTTTTTTCTATTTCTCAAAAAAGTAATGTCAAAACTTTCTTAAAATTGATTGATGACCATTCTCCTAAGAGCACCCGTTAACATGACCTATTATTAATATCATATACAAAAATATTATGCCATGTTGCTATTAATTATGCTCATTATTTCAGATTATTAACTGTCATTATTTGGGAATATTACCTCTCTCGGTATGGAGTTGGTGTCTCATGCGCTCGGGATATGAGATTTATGTCTCATTAATATGTGTAGGGCTTACATGTCATGAGACATAAGTCTCATAGGTCGAGTGCATACAAAACTTTCGCTGGGGTGTGTGGAATTCGAGCTATTTCAAACTAGATACGAGTTAACTTCAATGTACTGGAATTGATACGATATAAACACGTGTTTAATTTTTGCTAAGTGTTTGCATTGTGTGGAGTATTAAAGCTAACCCCTATCCAATCCCTATATATATTATGAATAATAAAATTTACTATTGTTTTCTAAAATTAAAAAAAAATGAAGATATGAATCACCTATAAAATCAAATGGTTTTTCATATAAAATGAGTTTGTTATTACTATTGAGAGGGTTGTTTTTTGGAAACATATACTCTTAGTGTGGAAATAGTGTTGTCAAATAGATTTGGAGAAATTTTAAGGAGATTAGAGTAAATACCCAAGCTAGCATTAACATTTTTCACTATATATATATATAAATAATAAATAGAGGCAAACTTACTGAAATCTTTAAGTAACAAATAGTAAGCATGTCTATTTACATATTTATTAAAAATGAATAAAAATAGGATTATAAATAAAAAATGAAGTTTTACAAAATTATAAAGTAATTAATTAAAAGAAATGAGATAGAGCAAATGCACAATAAGAAATGTTATGTTTACAAAATTTTCACAACAAATCATACGTGGCAGGTTGTTACGGATTGTTATTGATTGACAAAAAAGTAATTTTAGTGGTAGATTTAAGGCGAAAATCACATTTTAGTCCCTATATTTTTACACAATTCTCACTTTGGTCCCTAACTTTTTTTTCCACCGCTTTTAGTCCCTATTCTGAAAAACGTGTCTCATTTTTGTCCCTGCCGTTACATCAGAGACGGAAATTGCATAGTTGGCAAATGGAGTGTACTGTTGACATTAAAATAATAATAATAAATGTTATTTGGTATTAAAAAATGCCACGTCATCTTTTAAAAACAAAAAATTAATTTATGAATTTTAACTAAATGAAAAAAAAGAAGGAAAAAACGGAAATAAAAATAAAAAATCATATAACACAAAGACCCAGAACAGACAAGAACAAAACCCAGAAAATTTTAAGCACAAACCCAGAAAATCACACACAAGAACACAAGAAAATCAAACCCAGAACACACGAGCACAAACCCAATTAGATATGTATGAAAACACAAAGACATTCATCAATTACTTAGTCGATTCTTTCACATTCTCATTACAAACACAAACACCTTCAAAGATTCAAATCACAAAGCCTTTCAACAACACAAAGACCTTACTCACCTTCATCCAAATTAACAAACCCAACAAAGCAAACCCAAATAAAAACCAAATAGCAAAAACCCTATCCTACCCTGTAGATCGAAGAGAGCGAGAGTCCGAGATGTCATTGGGTTTGACTTTGTTGTTGTGGTGGCTGTCATGGCGGTGCTCATGAGGGAGAGACCGAATCTCCATTTAGATCAAAGAGATAGAAAGGGGATAGATCTTTATATGTTCAAAGGGGATAGATTTAGCAAAAACCTGACCCAATATGTCTGGGCTTCATCACCCACCACCACTCCACGGTGGTTTCTACATCTCAATTTCATTGATCCAAAAGAACCGAAGCTTTCAAGCTCCGCCTTCACTGGTCTTGCATCGCACCGCCGCCAGCCATACTGCCACCAGCAACTGATCTTAGAATCTCTCTAACCCGGATCAAACCGATCTCAGCCTCTCTCTATCTCTAACCCAGATCAAACCAAGACCCAAAAACATTAAAGAAAAAGTTCCAGTCGACAAAGGGAGATACCAAAATTGGAAAATATAAGTGTGGCTGGGTGGGGTTATTGGATTTATTTGTGTTTAATTTTTTTTTGAAACAAGTCGTGTTTAATTTTTTTGTTGATAAGGATCTGATCTTTATATTTATATGATTTTTGGTTTTTTTTTTCGTTTTTTCGTTTTTTTTCATTTACTTAAAATTCATAAATTAATTTTTTGTTTTTAAAAGATGAGGTGGCATTTTTTAATGCCAAATAACATTTTTTATTATTATTTTAATGCCAACAGTACACTTCATTTGTCATCTGTGCAATTTCCGTCTCTGATGTAACGGCAGGGACAAAAATGAGACACGTTTTCCAGAATAGAGACTAAAAGCGGTGAAAAAAAAAGTTAGGGACTAAAGTGGGAATCGTGTGAAAATGTAGGGACTAAAATGTAGTTTTCGCCTAGATTTAAATTAAAGCCAATAACAACTAACAACCTACGAATTATTGTAAAAATGTTATGATTGTAGCACTTTCCAAAATATGGTTACAACAATTCGAGGAAGGGAAAGGAATTCTAAAATGCACCAAAATAGTGAATGACTCATCAAAGCATATGTTCCTGAATCCAATAAGAGGAAGGGAAATGAATTCTAAAATGTACCAAAATAATGAGATGGATGTTTTGAAATGGTTACACATAATCTCATATAGTCAAAGAGAGCTGAATAGCAAGAGTTCGAATTTTTTTTCCAAATAACATTAAATATCAAAAAATTTAGTTAGTTGTCACGTTTCAAAATAATATTGGAAACTAGCATCTCAAGTGTCTAAAACTCGAGTTCCAAGATAAAACTCGAGTTTTTAAGTCTTGATTTGTAAGTGGCTGGGTTTGATGCGAAAAAAAAATTCACATGGAACTCGAGTTTTTAAAACTTGATTTCTTGTGTGGAACTCGAGTCTAAAACTCGAGTTCCATAAGTTTCAACACACATTAGAACACTAAAATAGAAACACGAAGAACACCAGAACAGAAACACGAAGGAATAACCAACAAATCAGAAGAAACACGAAGGAACAACAAATTAGAAACAAATACACGAACAACAAATTAGAAAACCCAAATCAAAAACACCTACACGAACCCAGATCTCCCTAACCCAGGAGCGATGGAGGCAGCGGCGGTGAAGCTCCAGGCAAAGGTTTTTCTTCTTTGGGTCTTTAGTTTGATGAATCTTCATCGTGTTCTTTCGTGGGTTCCCTGGGCATCATGTTCTTCCGTGGGTTCCTTTCTTCATCGTGTTCTTTCTTCAATTTCTTCAGATCTTCATCGTATGGTCTTCAATTTCTTTAGAATCTCAGATCTTCATCGTGTTCTTCAGATTCAGCTTTATCTTCTATGAAACTCGAGTCTTTAAGACTCAATTTCGATGTGGCAAAAATATCTTCATGTTAGCAATCGATCTCGAGGCTTTGAGGCTCGATTTCTTCATTGAACTCAAGCCTCAAAGACTTGAGATGTTATTCTCCAAACTTCTTCCCGATTCCTGCTAATTAACGATATATTGTGGCAATCTCATGCTACTCTACAAATTCCCTCGCAAGAGTTCTATACCTCCATGACATTGCAATTGCAAGTTTCCAATTCATCCATCTCTTAAAATAATGTGAGCATGTGATTATTATTTATTTTATTGTAATAATTAATTGTTAATAATAATAAATAGTTACTTGCACATGAAAAAGGACATTCACTGATCACAGCCTTGTGATGTATGGAGGGCAGTTTATGAGGGGAGGGTGGTCCTTTACGTGGATTTCCACTAATACCCCCTTTTGACATTCTTACCTCAAAGTTTACAGAATTAAATGTTTATACGCTATTTATTGAAGCCGGTACTTGTTTATCTTATCCTACTTTCATGCAAAGGGGGTAATTATTGAATATTCTCATGGTACCATAAATGTTTACTCCTTCCTCTTACATTAGGAAAATTATTAGATACTTTCAGACTACTATAAATGCATACTCTTTTATCTCACATGAATGGTGGGTTCCATCATGAATTTAATTAGTGGGACTCACCATTTATGTGAGAGGAAGGAGTACGCATTTATAGTACTCCGGGAGTATACAATAATTTCCCCTTACATCACTATAAATCCCACTAATTAAATTTTTGGTGGGACTCATAATTCATGTGAGAGGGGGAGTACGCATTTATGGTATTCCCAGAATATTCAATAATTTTCTCATGCAAAGTTGTGAGTGATATAAATCCTATAACAAGTATATTGGCACGTTTTCACATAGAGATTATTTTTATTTTTATATTTTTGGTTAAAATGCAAAAAAATTGGTTGTTTAAGTTTTTTCAGATTTTATTTCAGTTCTCTAAATTTGTTTTTATTTATTTCAGTCCTATAACTTTCAAGTTTATTCAATTAAGGTTTTTCTATCAACATTTGCTATATGTTGTGGTTAATTTTTCAATTTTTTATTCAAAATTTTTAAATTAAAAAAACTCAATTAATGATTGAAAAACATTTTTCATATTTTTTAAAAAAAATTTAACAAAAATTAACAAAAAAGTCTTAATTAAATAAATCTGAAATTTAGAAGACTGAAATAAATGAAAGTAAAGTTAGAAAACAAAAATGAAATTTGAAAAAATATAAAAGGTCAGTTTTGAATTTCAACTTAATTTAAAAAAAAAAGAAAGATAGAGAGATTATTTGTTGTCAATGTCATTGTCATCACTCATCAATTTGCAAGTTGGAAAGTTATTGGACAGGTAGTAGTTGCTTTAATGAAGGCAAACTCATCACTCATTGTTGGAAAGTTTCGTTTTTTATGAAGGCAAACTTATAAATTTCAAAACAACAGAGAGACGAACAATTTTATGGCAGTACAACTCAATATATGATGACTGATGATTACACAGTTGCAATAATATCCTTAAGACTTGTGCTCATCTCAATTCTTTTAAATTACCTTAATTACTGGATGATGTATATAACAGTCTATTTTCTTCTCTTAATTATAAACCCCATTCTCCCAGTTAATATGAAACTAGTACATAAAACACTGTAACTCGTAGTTGGAGGAATATCCTTCCCCTCAAGACTGGATCTAAGATCTAATAACCCAATGCCAGCATTCTCATTAAGGGTTTTAAATGCTAAAAGATGCTTTTTTTTAGCATTTTTGACCCAAAAGCTTGCTCCATCAAGAGTTTTAAATGCTATAATTTTTGGCATTGATGAACAGTGCGGTTTCTTATTTGAAACTGCACTGTTCACCAATTGTATAATTTATATTATTTTTTTATTCAGTTGGCCCACTTTCTTTTCTTCTTTCTCTTCTCATTTCCGTTTCTTCACTCTGTCTCACCATTTCTTTGCTCTCTCTCTCTCTCTCTCTCTCTCTGCTCGACGGCTCTGCCTCCCTCTCCGACGAAACCCAGGCCGGAGCATCAAGCCAAGCTGATTTTTTTTTTTTTTTTTTTTCACTCAATGTTCTCTCTCTGCTCTATCTTTCTCTTTCCTCTCTCACTTCTCTTTTCTCTCTCTATGCTTAGCCGATGAGCGGGCTTCGCTGATGATTGTGCTCCGGTGATTGTGGGATGATGATGGCTGTGGTCCGGTGATTGTGGTCATGGATCGTGGGTCCGATGGCTGTGGTCCGGTGGCGGCGATGGAGGTTTCTTCTTTCTCTTTTTTTTTTTTTTTTTTTTTTTGTTTTGTTTTGCTTGGTTCTTTTTGGGTCCGATTGGGCTCCGATTGTGCAAGGCCGACACAAAACTACATGCTATCAAATCTTTGATTTGATTTTGGGTCTTGATTTGGTTTTGGGATTTTGGGTCTTGATTTGGTTGGGGTGGGTCTTGATTTGTTTTACAGGTGCGAAGGAGGACGACAAGCCGCGCCGTGGAAGAAGCTGACGCCGGGGAGGGAAGTGGTGTCCGTTTCCTGTGGGTTTTGGTTCGGTGTGATGGGTTTGCTAGTGGGTTTGCTGGTGGCAGTGATGGTGGAGGTTTCTTTTCTTTCTTTTTTTTTTTTCTTTTTTTTTGGCGTAAATGCACTTTTAGTCCCTACATTTTGACGTTTTTCCATTTTAGTCCCTACATTTTATTTTTACCACTTTTAGTCCCTAAACCAATTAACGCCCTTCATTTAAGTCCTTAAAACATTGTTCTGTCACCAAATTAATGGAAAGACTGACGGATTAATAAAATATTATTAAAAAAATTATTTAACATTTTTTAAATGCCAAAATTTAAAAAAAAATTTAATTACTCAATTTTAATTTAAAAAATTTTAAAAAAAACAAACAAAAAAAATTATTTTCTTTCAAACAAAAATTTTACTTTCTTTTAATTAAAATGAATTTTTTTTATTCCAATCTTCTTCTTCTTTTTTCAGAAGATCACCACCGAATCAAACCCAAGCAAAAGAAAACCCAGCAAAAGAACATTATTACTTATCATTATTATTTTTCATAAGTACATTACAACTTGTTCTTCGTGTTCTTCCTATATCAAACCCAACAACCAAGAACACAAATCCAGCAACCAAAAACTCAATCCTAGATCACAACAACACAAACGAAAAAAGAAAAGAAAAGAAACAGAGACTAAACACAAACACAGACCTAGAGTTCTTCGTGCTCTTCCCGGATCAAACCCAGCAACCGAGAACACAAATCCAACAACCAAAAACTCAAACCTAGATCACAACAACACAAACGAAAAAAAGAAAAGAAACAGAGACCAAACACAAACGCAGACCCATATCACAAATAGAAATTAAACACAAATGAAACCCAGATCATAACCCAAGCCAAAATCATCAGCGGACCCAACCACCGATCCATGTTCACAACACGGCCTCCATGATCAAAACCTCGAAGATCCCACGGCATCAAGACCCCACGGCCTCTATGATCAAAACCTCGAAGATCCCACAACATCAAGACCCCACGGCCTCCATGATCAAAACCTCGAAGATCAGCCTCTTGATCTGCTCGCCACTGGTCAATATCGGGCTCCAATACCGAATCGGTGACTGGGTTTTGTACAACGGAGCCATAACTACACAGAAATAAACTATAGGTTTTCTTTCTGGGGTTTCGTACACTTAATCGGCGGACCTTCTTGATGGGTTCAATGGGTCGATGGCAACGGTGACGGCGACGGTAACAGCGGACCTTCTGGGGTTTCTTTCTTTGACGGCAACGATGAGTCTTGAACGAGATTAGAGAGTTTGAGAATAGATCAGAGGGTGAGGAGAAAGAGAGTTTGAGAATAGAGAGAGAGAGAGAGAGTTAAATGTTCTTTTGAAAAAAGAAGAAGAAGATTGGAATAAAAAGAAAAATCATTTTAATTAAAAGAAAGTAAAATTTTTGTTTGAAAGAAAATAATTTTTTTTGTTTGTTTTTTTTAAAATTTTTTAAATTAAAATTGAGTAATTAAATTTTTTTTTAAATTTTGGCATTTAAAAAATGTTAAATAATTTTTTTAATAATATTTTATTAATCCGTCAGTCTTTCCATTAATTTGGTGACAGAACAATGTTTTAAGGACTTAAATGAAGGGCGTTAATTGGTTTAGGGACTAAAAGTGGTAAAAATAAAATGTAGGGACTAAAATGGAAAAAAGTCAAAATGTAGGGACTAAAAGTGCATTTATGTCTTTTTTTTTTCTTTTTTTTTTTTTTCTTTTTTTTTTTTTTCTTTTTTTTTTTTTTCTGTTGTGGTTGGTGGTGGTGGGTGGATGTGGTGGTTGTGGTTGGATGTAGAGGTTTCTTTCTGCTGTGATTTTTTTTTTCTTTTTTTGTTAATGGTGGTTGTGGTATGGGTGGTGGGTTTTGGGTGGGTGGTTGGTAGTGTGGTGTTGGTGGTGGGAGAGAGAGACAGAGGAGAGAGAGGAAAAATAAAAAATTATTAAAAAAAAAAAAAAAAAACATTATTTAAATGAAATGGTAAAAAAATAAAAGTTTTGATATAGGTTGTATTGAAAAATGGTGTTTTATATGTTATAAATATAGGTTTTGAGAGTGTAAATGCTAAATTTTTTAAAAACTTTGATAGAATGCTCTTATGGATCACATGAACTTTACATCTCTTTCTTCTTGACAAGACTAGACTATTGTTACCTGTAGAGGACGGCCTAGCTAGGACCCCTTCTAAACCTTAGATCCACCGCTGTCTACTTCAATGATTTGTAGATATTTCATTTCACCATCTAGGATTGGAAACTACCAAAAACCTACCTCAATAAACTTGAGACCTCACCATAGGGTCGTACGTTGAGATTGATGAGTTCATATCAAAGATTTTCTTTTTTTTATTCGAAAAAAAAAGGGTCGAACTCGAATTTCGTATGGACTACATGAAGTTACTAAAATAACATATCACCTTGTTTCGACTATTGTTTGCAATATGATTCGAAAAATCAAGGAACAACGTGGGCAAAAACTCACTTCAAAAAGCACCACTTTGCTTAATAATAACTCAATTGAGGAGCACATAAAAAGAGGTAGTTATTATTATTATTATTATTTAGATAATTATAATATGCTAATAACTCAACAACTTATATTATTTTTCCCTAAATCCTCAAATACTTTATGTATGAGAAGTGTCAGATCAACTATAAAGTCTTTGGCAATCAAAGATAGTTAGTTTTTTTTTTTTTTTGGTAAACATAAAATGGGGGCCTTTATGGCTATATTATACCCCGGAGCAGGGCGCTGATCTGACATAAGCTCCAGTCGTTCTAGCCAAATCGTGCAGGGATTTAACCCCACCAAGGATGCCCACCAACAATTGGCTGTGGAGGTGACTCGAACCCAAGCCTGACAAGCAGGGCCACAAGCTCCTTACCACTGAACCAACTAACGTGTATCGGAAGCCCAATGAATTAGATGGGCAGCTAAAGTTGTTTTAAAGGAAAGTTATAGTAAATTAAAGGATTCTAAACTGTGCATGGATCCTTAAAATAAATCAGAACATTGAGTGAAATTGGAAAATTGTATCCGTCCAGAAGATATCTATCCAGATGATCTCAAGCTTGAGTGGATGTGATGTGAGTTTAGCTAGGTTGAGAGCATTTCTAGCGGTCTAGCCATATTTTCATCCAATTTGGAGAGTTTTTTTTTTTTTTTTTTTTTTAAAAAAAAAAATTTATTTATTTATTTATTTTATAAATATTTTGAGCACTTACTCTTTTTACTTTCCAACGAATCATCTATCATTTGATTAATTTCTTTATCGTATTTAAATTTTATTTATTTATTCTTACTTTAATCTCCTTTTATTTTTTATTTTTAATCTCTCTCCATTCTTTTGAAAGGAGAGAGTGAAAGAGAAACTAATATTTTAGTTTGACTTCAACATTTTTATCCTGAAAAATTATTTTGCTAATGAACATTAACTTTTGAGACCAAGAGAGTGATTATTCATGAGAAAAAACTTTTTGCAATTTAGAGATTCTATTAGAGCTGTATTTCAAGGGTTTACTCTCTAAAATAGAGAGAACTTTGACATCAATTCAATTGAGAATTTTCCAGAAAGAAATTATCTTTAGCTATGGAAGTAGGTAACCTGATACTTGCAAATATTTGGGGAGTTTGAAACCCCAAACTGTCATGTACCTAATTTCTACTTAATTTATAAATTCCATTTATAAAAAAAATACTCATAATTCCTCCTTCACTCATAATACTTTCTTTCAAATTTTGTATAGATTTCACTTCTTGATTGTGTTACAATTTTCAAAGAGACAATCCGTTGCTTTGTTCCCCCTAACATGGAAATTTAAAACTCTTTAAATACCTATTTATACTTCTGGCTATGTTTAGTCCCATCTTTCCATGTTGTTGTGAAATAATATGTTTACATAAGGATTTAAGAATAAAATGAGAGAAATCAACACATATAATTTACGTGGTTCGACAATATATTTACATTCAAGAGAGGAAGTGGCTAATAATTTACTATATGAGAAAATAGGGTTACAATCGTGTTTATATAATCAATTATATGAGAAAAGTATTGTTTTGCTCATTGTGCTCTCTACCCCATTGGGCTACACCCGCAATGCCTCCAAGTCAATAGTCCAATATCAAATATGAGCCAACTCTAACACAGAAATTAGGTAATTATAAAAAAGAATTTGTTAGAATTAATTTCAAGATGCTTACTAGAAATTTTAAACACAATATCTCATAGGTCTTATGAAATCTTAGGAGCCGCAAACCTTAGCCCCAACACTTTCATAAAAGTAGTTATCCATTCCTTTATCAGTTGTAGCAATACGCTTATTCACGAATGAACATATTAATCAAAGTAGAATATAGTAAATAGAAAGAAATATCTGTCAACACGGCAAATGGCCTAGTGGTAAAGAACTTGAATCAACAAGACTTTCCGTCTTGAGTTCGAGTCTCCCTAGCTCCCACTAATGAGCGCGTTGGTGTGTCCATCTCCTTTTTGGTTGTCTTGAGCATATAGGGTCTCATACTTACGCATTTTTTATTATCTTTAACCCAATAAAAAAAAATGAAAAAAGAGAGACAGAAATGTTCTATTAGTTAATTTATTTATTTATTTTATATATATAATAAAAAATGTTCTATTAGTAAGAGTTCGGTTAACAAATTCCATTTATTAATAAATTTTTTTTATAAAAAATTAAAAAAAATTATAGTTATTTTTTCATCTTTCCATGAGAAATTTACTAAAATAGTTTATTAACGAACACAGGCACCCATTAGTAAAATCTTAGTAGTATTTGAACAGCATGCACAAGCAGTCAGATGCAGATAAAAGTTGGAAGATAGAACCTTTTCAGAAAAGATAAGGGAAATGGGAGGGATAGGGTACCGTTGACGGCATATAAAAACGAGAATAGCCGATCGAAAAGGAACAAAAGTATGGTGTCAGAAAAATAATATGAGACAATGAGTGTCGGGTGAGTGACAATTGCTACAGTACTAGTACAACGTGGTCCATGCCATTATGCCAAAGCCAAAGCCACTGCCACATCACAATCGCAATCAAGCCCACACTGTACCTGTATGTGTTATTATGGAATATGGAGCATTGTATTTGTATTGTTGGTGTAGCCGTGTAGGGCGGGTGTTCACTGTTCAGTCATCACTGTTGCAGTGTTGCGAATCCCATTAGTTATAATAAAATAAAAGAGCACGGATCACAAATTTTGCCACAATTATGAATGGTGGAGCTGTACACTCGTTATTTTTATTTTACCGCTCATAACTTGTCACGCGAGTAAGTTGTGATAAAAATTGTAATACTAACATTTTTCAAAATAAAAACCGATAAACACGGACACGTGGAGCACACTTCTCATGTAAGAGGCGAGAGTATTGCCGGATCACCTAAGTTTTTCCCTCACTTTGTCGTATGTGCTCTCTCTAGAGCAATCTCCAACCCAAAAGCCAAGGGGCCAAACCCAAACAGCTTTTACAGGTGCTTTTCTAGCTCACGAACCTATGTTAATGCCTTTGGAGTTTGGACTTATATTGAAATGTCCTAAGCAGCTATGCGTGTGCGTGACAGTCAATAAAGTTGAGTACATATAGGTATATCCGGTTCTCCACTCTTGGGACTTGGGAACCTGGCTCTGGCTGCTTCCTCCGCTAGAGATAAAACTTAATGGACCTACCTTGATAAAGAAGACAACAATTGCCTTCCAATTCATGGAACACCAAACTTAAGGTATGAGTTATTTTGTTATGGTGCCATGGGGCTCTCTCATTCTCATCTCTAGCTATCCCTATGCTATCTTCCAATTCATGGAACACCAAATTAATGGACCTACCCTTGATAAAGAAGACAACAAGTATTGCCAATTATGCAAAGGAAATAGAGGTTCTATGATGTTACATATTATTAACTTCTATTGACACGGTATGATTAGTTTTAGTCTTTTTAAGTGGTTGTTGCCTACTCTTAAGCTAGAGTTTGAATTAAATTTGAAGTAATTTTGTAGATTAGAGTTTAAATAAGGTAATATTGATCAACTAAAGTGCATGCTCTTTTGAATCGATTTTTTTAGGCTTTTTATGGATGTATTTGGGTTGAGTGTTATAATTGGGTATGATTAAGAGGTGATTAAAGATCGTAAGGTTTTGATTTGCTCAAAGATAATGAGTTAATATGGTTTTTTGTCTAAATCAATTTTGACCTAATTTGAATTTGAAATGAGAGATATATGACTATTTGAAATTAACAAAATTGTGTTTCCAAGAGTTCCCTCAAATCTTAGTAAATGCTCACTCGAACAAAAATTGTGACAAACACTAAATTGACATTGAAGGCTTGACAACGTAATAGTAGATTCTTTTAAACAATTTGTTAGTGAATTTAGTATAGGATTTGATCATTGGAGTGGTTTTCTTCTGAAGATGTTCTTCATTGGTTTTTCAGTTCGTTATGAAATTTGTGTGCCTATATATAACTTTCATTATTATTGTTTTAGATTTAGTGATTGATTACTGTGGTTGAAATACTTGATTGGATTATATGTTTGGAACACCCTTAATTTCTTAAATAAATCAATTAATGTCGCATAAGTGTTTGGGGTCTAAACACTATTTTTCAATTGATATAATATCTTAGAGCCTTATATGTGACTGATAATTGCCTTAAAACTTTGGAGGGTCATCCAACATTGTATTAAGGAGGAAAGTGATGCCTTTTTTTTTTTTTTTTTTTTTTTTTTTTTTTTTGATGATAGATCTACCGCCTCCTCTAAAAGGATTTTGAATAAAATCTATAACATAAGAGATGAGAATTCTTCCTTGAAGGTTAGAAGGAGTGGAGGTTACAAGGGAGGACCACTGAGGCAAAGAGTGGGGAAGGGGTTATAAATATAATCCCTTGGTACATGCTTAAAAAGACAAAATGAAAAAGGAACTAGTAGGAATCTAATGGGCTGTTTGGTAATATTGTTTGAATAACAGTTTTCGTTGTTTAAATAACACAACACATATTTCTACAACACTTTTTCACTCACATGTATTTCCACAACATTTAAACAACGTTACTAAAAATCTCTTATCAAATGGGTCCTAAATGTCCTCAATAATGAAGTAGTAGAAATTAGAAAGTAAATATCAAGTGGATGTCTCATTCCCTTGACTGGATCAAACTAAATACTAATGGATCATTTGTTGGAAACACGATATGGCTAGTGGTGGTGGTCTCATTAGAGATTTTTTTGGAGCTTGGATCAGCGATTTAGAATTAGTGGTTGCTCTCGGTCTAACTCATGTTATTATTGAATTAGATGCTTTGATAGTTGTTTCAATCCTTAATAGCTCTGCTGATGTCCATCCATGCTTGCTTCCTTTGGTGGATGATTGTAGGTCTCTCTTACGGAGGATTCCAAACTCTCACATTCAACACGCTTATAGGGAAGCCAATAAGAGTGCTGATGCGTTGGCTAATTTGGGGCGAACACTTTTCCCTAATTTTGTAGTTTTTTCTAATCTTCGCCATTTGCTATTTGGGACTGTTATGTAATGGATAATTGGACGGTGTCGTTCCTGCCACGTTCCTGTTTATTAGTTTGAATGAATACCCTTTTTACCATAAAAAAACAAAAAACTAGAAAGGTACAAATTGGACCAATATGATATTTTCCAAGTTGGTGTAACATAAATAGACGTGAATCATAACTCAACAATCCCTACCGGCCACTACTCTCATCCCACTCCCACAGCCCCAGCCTTGACAACACCTCAAGAAATGACTCCATCACCATTCACATCAAACACTTTTGGTACTGTTTTGCTTTGATATGGAATGGAATCATCATAAAATTGACAACAACTACCACTCATTAAAGGCCCAGCCTTGCCTTGGCTTATTTTTTTTGGACTCCTATTTTTAAAGAATCCAATTTAGCCCAATCTCTTCCTAGAGATCATGAGACCTTGTGGTCCAAGAGTTGATTGGGCTGGACCCATGTCTGCAAATTCTAGTAGTCTTCTTCGTAATATTGGGTACCTCTCTGACTCTCTTTCTGGCAAAGACAGAAAGAAAGAAAAGAAAGAAAGAAAGCAGTAGTTTATGCTTATATAGAGAGTATATTTTTTTTTTGTATATGAGTATGAGTATGAGAAAGCATTGGCAATTGACATACCAGCACTACCACCTAACATTAAGACATTGTTCTCACAAACATCATGCTTTCCACTTCCACTCTTCCACCACCTTATCACCACCACCTCATCTTCTGCAACGTCTTCCACGCCGAGCCAAAAGCCACCAATTTGCCCACCTTTTGCAATTGCCAATACCCCCATCACACTCACACAACCCCATTTTGTATTACCAGACACTTCACGCTCAACTTGTCGTCTCTGGCTTTCATAACCAAGTCTTTCTTGCCAACATTCTCCTTCACTGCTACTCTAAATGTAGTCGTTTACGTGATGCACGCTTGTTGTTCGATGTAATGTCTCAAAGGAATTTGATTTCTTGGTCTTCATTGGTATCTATGTACACCCGACATGGTTTTAATCAACAGGCCTTCATTGTGTTTACCCAATTTCTCACTAGTTGTGATGAGAATCCCAATGAGTATATTTTAGCTAGCGTTTTTCGGGCTTGTTCGCAATTGGGTGGAGTTTATGAAGGTGCCCAGCTGCATGGTTTTGTTGTTAAGACTGGTTTTGAACAAGATGTCTATGTGGGTACCTCTTTGATTGATTTTTATGCTAAGAATGGTGATTTGGATGAAGCAAGATTGGTTTTTGATGTTTTGGCAGAGAAGACTGCGGTTACTTGGACTACAATCATAACAGGGTACACGAAAAGTGGAAGAGGTGAAGTATCTTTGCAGTTGTTTGATCAAATGAGAGAAACTGATGTTGTTCCTGATAAATATGTGCTCTCAAGTATTTTGAGTGCGTGTTCAATGCTTGAGTTTCTTGATGGAGGGAAGCAAATTCATGCTTATGTGTTGAGGAGGGGAACGGAGATGGATGTTTCGGTAACTAATGTGCTTATAGATTTCTATGCAAAGTGTGGCTTAGTGTATACAGCACGAAATTTATTTGATCAGATGGTCGTCAAGAATATGATAGCCTGGACCACAATGATTGCAGGGTACATGAAAAATTCATTCAATTTGGAGGCCATGAAGCTGTTTGCTGAAATGGCCGGATTGGGTTGGAAGCCTGATGGATTTGCTTGTACTAGTGTTCTCACTTCGTGTGGTTCACTTGAGGCTTTAGAACATGGGAGACAAGTGCATGGTTACACTATTAAGGCAAACCTTGAGTATGACAATTTTGTGAAAAATGGTTTGATTGATATGTATGCAAAATGCAATTCATTGACTGATGCAAGAAGAGTTTTTGAAGGTATGGCTGATCATAACGTGGTATCTTACAATGCTATGATAGAAGGATACTCAAGCGAAGAGAAGTTGCCCGAAGCATTGGATCTTTTCCGTGAGATGAGGCTTGGATTGTTACCACCAAGCCTCTTGACGTTTGTAAGCCTTCTTGGTGCATCGGCTGCACTATTGACGTTAGAACTGAGTAAGCAAATTCACAGCCTGATCATCAAGTATGGGGTCTCCCTGGATGTATTTGCTGGCAGTGCTCTGATAGATGTTTATTCCAAGTGTTCTTGTATAAGGGATGCTAGGCTTGTATTTAACGAGATAAATGAAAAAGATATTGTCATATGGAATGCAATGTTTTTCGGATATACTCAACAGTTGGAAAATGAAGAGGCTCTCAAACTCTACTCAGAATTACAGTTGTCAAAGAAAACACCTAATGAATTCACTTTTGCTGCATTGATCACTGCAGCCAGTAACCTAGCAAGTCTCCAGCATGGTCAACAGTTACATAACCAAGTCATAAAGTTGGGAGTAGACTCTGACCCTTTTGTCACAAATTCCCTCGTGGATATGTATGCTAAGTGTGGATGTATAAAAGAGGCCCACAAAACGTTTACTTCCACATTTTGGAGAGACGTTGTGTGTTGGAATTCCATGATCTCGACATATGCACAGCACGGGGAAGCAGAAGACGCTCTTCAGATGTTTAAAGGGATGATAGATGAGGGAGTAAAACCCAATTATGTCACATTTGTGGGTGTGCTCTCAGCATGTAGCCATGCGGGGCTTGTAGAAGATGGGCTTCGTTACTTTGAATCAATGGCGCATTTTGGAATTGAACCGGGAACAGATCATTATACTTGCATAGTTTCTCTCTTGGGTCGAGCAGGTAGACTCACTGAGGCAAGGGAATTTATTGATAAAATGCCAATAAAACCAGCAGCAGTAGTTTGGAGGAGCTTGCTCAGTGCGTGTAGAGTTGCTGGTAATGTTGATATTGGGAGATATGCAGCAGAGATGGCAATTTCAGTTGATCCAACAGATAGTGGATCATATATTTTACTTTCTAACATTTTTGCATCTAAAGGTATGTGGGAAGATGTCAAAAGGCTGAGGAAAAGAATGGACTTTAATGGGGTGGTAAAAGAACCCGGAAGCAGTTGGATTGAACTGAATAAAGACGTTCATTCATTTATTGCAAGGGACAGAGCTCACAGCAAGGCCAATCTTATTTATTCAGTTTTGGACAATTTAATTCTGCAGATCAAAGGGGTTGGTTATGTGCCTGACACTTTTATGCTTCTCATGACTGATTAAGAGGAAAGATGGTGGTAATTAACACCCTCAAAAGGCCAAGCTTTTGATCTCCTGAGCTATTGTAGGATGAAGTGCTCCATCATGCAGCTTATCGGAGTGATCCTGAGCTTGAAGGGATCAGCATCCTGAAGATGTTTGTATTTTGGGCTTTTGTGGACTATCCTAGTGGAAAGAGTAATAACTTATGCAATAACAATCTAGCTGAATTGTGGCATGGTATTTACAACTTAAGAGGGAGACCAAAGGGAATGTACATGGCTACATGCACATTTAAAATGGATTTCTCCATCCACATGCAGTTTGTAAGAAAAGAAAGTTTATACACTGAGAACTCTAAGCTACTTCATGTCAAAGTCACAAAAGCCCAACTTGGTCCTTTGTAAGCAGCTCCTTGCTTTTTATGCTACCTTAATGAGACAACGTTTCTGAATCTTCTACATTGCAAGATTGGATATAAAGAATTAACGACTAGAGGTGTTGGATTTGCTTTAGATCACATAACATGCAATGAGATCATGACAGTGGTGTAAGGCCCTCTGGAGTATTTCTGCTGGTTACTGGATTTGATGACTATGGGCCACAATTATACCAGGTAATGTTTCCCTGATATGCTTTAAATTATAGTTACTAACTGGCTGCAATTTATGTCTAGATCATCTAATAGGTTGCACCTCTGAACTTGTTGGCATTCAGAAACCTTCTTTTGCACTAAATTTATAAAATTCTTTTGTCTTTGCCTTGTCTCAATTGCAATATAGTTTACTCTTTAAGAGATTAGTTTGATGCTGTTAGTGAAGAATCTTTAGAAGGGTATTCATAAAGAGAAGCTGAGGAAAATTGTACAGCCTTCAGCCTCTATTATTCACTTATATAGGAGAGTTAGTTACAAATGGATAAGAATATTCTTGGCAGTTGGTGGAGACACCTCGCCACTAGAGTATTCTAGACTCTTTTAGAAGAGTACAACCCAATAGTACCACTTATACAATATTAGCTCTCTACAGATGCCTTGTCATATGGCTGGCTGAGTTACAATTTGATCATAGCTGGATTGCGAGAGTTTACTGTTTAGCAAAATCTTTTTAGGAGGATTTTTAATAAGTAAACTAATTTGATTCAATCAAAAATTCAAAATTTTAATCAATTTAAGCATTTTGGCCAGCTGTAACTGTGAAATTTCCACTCAGGTTGTAGCATAAAAAGAGAGTATAATTATTTGATGAAAGTAAAATTATATCTTTTCTTCTAGTACTTTGGCATATAAGTTAATTCTACAATTGTTGATTGTTATTATATATTTTTCTGTAGGTGGATTCCTATTTCTCATGGAAGGCCTTGGCAATGGGGAAGAATGTTTCAAACGCAAAAATATTCCTAGAGAAGAGGTATTTGATTTAGAATTTTGTTGCCACTTACATTTCAAACTGGTTTAAGAGCTGTTGCTTCCTTATTCTAAATTTTTTATGTTGTTAATATTAACAATAAGTTGAGATCAAAGAATGTAATCCATTCACATACACTCAGTTTGTGACTTTTTATGATGCAATTACATGATCTGGTTCTAGGAGCATTTAGCCTTATATGCATGCTGGACCGAGTACATTCATCTAGCAACATGGTTTTTCCAGAAGATAAACATTGCACATCCTATACCATTTTCTTTCTGATCCATCATAGAGTTAATATATCGACTTGCATTGATATATTTATGTGTTTTGCAATAACCGATGTACAATATTTTCACTTAACTTTATTATCTGTCAAAACCACTCCCACCCCACTCTTTACCCCCAAATTTTTGTTGTTGTTAAGTTTTGCCAATTCTTCTGTCACTTGACTATGTTCCCCTATCCATTATAGTACACCATACACAGATGATATGGAGCTTGATGATGCTGTGCATACGGCTATTTTGATGCTGAAGGAGGGGTAACTAATTGTTAAGCTTCTTTCTTTTTGAAATAAATATATTTAAAAAGCTTTGGTGGGGAACGGCTAGAATGATAAAACTTATGGCATTCTTGATGTGAATATGCTTATGGGGTGATGCTTGTCAGAGAAGATGTGGATGATGATTGAGGCTAAGAATTGCTGAGTAATATTTTGTAATGGTCTAACTTCATGACGCGATACGTTGGTCTAAGACATTGGCTTCTTGGAGAAATCAATTTGCATTCCTGCCAAAATGAGTATAACATGGAGCCAATCCTGGAGAAAGGAGATTTCCTTTTGTGGTTGTGAGTTGTCTCTTAAATGGAATGGTTGAAATGCAACGGTTAGTTGCTTAGTTTATAGAGAGGAAATTGAGATAGGAATAATCGAGCTCTGAGCTTAGGACTGGCTCGCTTGGGCTGGTTGATTCAGGTGAGAAAGCCCATGACTGGTGCTAGAGAAGTTCAAGCCAGGCCTCAATTTGCTTTGGGCAAGAATGGGCTATGTTGAGCATACCTTTTCAGAATGACGATGAATGCCGCTTCTCTGTCATTACCAATTTAAGAATGGCAACATAAGCCTCTTTTCCTTGCTCTCCTATCTAATTAGCCTCCTTCCCTTCAAAAATTATCCTTTATGTTTCCTCAACTTATTATTGATACTGTCCTCATTATATTCAGATTTTTCAATCATTTCGAGTCCTTTATGATTCTCTGATTGGGAAATTTCTTTTTTACTGTGTAACTGATACTAATAAATCTGCTGTGCTTGCTTTTTGCAGAGTAGGAACCCCAGCTAAAAATGATGATTATTTAGCTGAAGTGGAGTAGCTTGCTACTTTCTCTTGCCAAACAACTTTGAAGAGATATTATTAATCAAGTTAAAAAAAAAAAAAAAAAAATTGCATTCCTTCACATTGTAGTAGGGGTGATCAATTTGATGTAGGTTAATTGATTTTGAGTTGATTGGATTAAATTGCTAACTTGTCTGAATTGGAGAAGTAAACTGTTGAGCCAATAGACTGGTGTCCCTTTTTTATAGGGCTGTAAATGAGCCAAGTCGATCATGAATAACTTGGGCTCGGCTTGATAAAAAGCTCGTTCATGTTTGTTTATAAATAAGCCAAGCTTGAATCTTAGTTTTAGGCTCGTTTAATAAACAAGTCGAGCCCAAGCAAAAAAATTTGTTCACAAATAAGTTCGTGAGCTATTAGACTTGATACAAAACAATTTAAGTATAAACTCATTTATAAGTTTATATGTGTGTACAGTACACCAGTCAATGCATGGGAGAATGTCGATGTGGCTGGATCTGGACCTTACACGTGGTGTGGCTGTGAGCAAAGGAAGAGAAAACGTTAGCTACAAAGTTCTATCCTCAACCTGTGCCAAAGGCATGACTACCTTGAGAAGGAAGTAAGATATGCATCTGACATGGTACTCAAGCACTCACAAAAGGGAAATGGTGACTTTCTGAGGTCAGCAACTATAGAAACACCCCTTATTGGCTAAGTGCATGTTGGACCACTTTAAAGACACGTGTATCACCTACATTACTTCTGATGTACCTCTCGTTGCTCAAGAGTTGTTCCCCAAGTAGTGGCAGAGTCACCTACCCGCATGCCACAGTGCCATGTTGGCGTTTTCTCTTTCCTCTAGTCACCAAATAGTACCCCAGTTGTGGAAAGGTCCAAAAATAGGAAATGATGACTTGACACCTGTCTTTGTACTCAGTCATATTCCTCAAATTATAAGAGGAATATGCAGCTAGACTTTTAGGGTAAGAACTCAAGTAGATCTTTGGAGAAGAGAGTAGAAAGTTGATAAGATAGGAAGGTAGAAAACAAAGTCTCTCTTTTAAGGAAGAACATCTTTATTGTACAAAAGTTACCTCTTCTTTACATATAATACAAAAGCTGAAATTCTTGCTCAAACCGTGGTTTTTCATCCCTTTCTTAGGATTTTCCACGTACATCTTGTGTCATCTTTACCATTCTTGCTATCACTTTCTTCTTTTTTTGATATTGTGATGTTAAAGCTTGTACCTTTGTCACTCATAAGCTTTTTCATTTAGATGTATTGTTAGATAACTTATTTCATCTCTTATAAAAGCTCAAATTTAACTTGCACGTATAATGCGTTACTTAAATATACTTATTACATATATCTTAATAAAGACATGGCCAACATGAGATTATTACTTATTACCTTAATTTTTTCCATCCCTCTAAACTGACTAAGGCTGTGTTTGGTTCCCGTAAAATATTTTCCAGAAAATATTTATTTTCCGAAAATGCTATTTTCGGAAAAGGAAAATATTTTCAAGTGTTTGGTTGCATTATGAAAATTGTTGTAGAAAATATTTTCATGTGTTTGGTTCTATTTTGAAAATGCTATTTTCTTACAAATTTTTCACATTTTCTCAGCTATTTTTTCAGCATCCAAACAAATTTTATCACAGAAAATTTCAAAATCACAGCCAAATCTCAATCCACATAACAAATCACAGCCAAATCCCAAGCCAAATCTCAACCCACGGCAGCAAACTCCGGCAATCAAAAGCCACAACCACCAAAACACCACTACCACACCACCACAACAACAACAAAAATAAAAAATCACACAAAAATCAAAATCATCCACACAGAGAGATCGGTGGGTCGAAGATCGGTGGGTCAAAGGATGTGGGTCGAAGGCGAGATCGCGCGGAGGCAAGATCGAAGGCGTGATCGAGTGGCGCGGTGCGATCGGCGCAGTGCTGCAATCGATGAGACCGGTGCGATCGGCGTGGTGCGATCGACGAGACCGATGCGATCGGCGCGGTGCTGCGATCGTCGGATTGGAGCTCGGGGTTCGCCGGCGATCTGGGCTCCCTCTTCTTCCTCTCGCTCTCGCGCTCTCTCTCTCTCTCTCTCTCTCTCTCTCTCTCTCTCTCGGTCTGGAATTCATTTGAAATGAAAATAGGAACGGAAACCATTTTCAGTGGTCAAAGCTTCTTTTTTACGGTCAACTGAAAATGATTTCCGGAAAATTCTATTTTTAAAACCAACCAAACAGCCTATTTTACGGAAAATGATTTCCTGAAATCATTTACACCCAAAACAAATGGACCCTAAGAACCACTTTAGACTATAGTTATATTTAAAAACAGATAAATTAATCAAGTGGGTCACGCATGATCCTTTCCTATCAATCATTTAAAGTAAAGTTATGAAATATGTTACTATTTTCTCATTCATAATAGTTACAAACAAATATTTTTATAATTCTTCACCATTTAACATAAATGTAAAAATTGTATTTTAAACAATTTCTAAAACTGTAGACAAGGAATGATGAATGAATAAATTTAATTATGTAAATTTTTAATTTGAATAATGACTAATCATAAGTAGGACTAGATGCATGATAAAATGAGTATACTATTTTTTTCCTTCTTAATTTTAGAGATTTAAGTATTTGATAATGTAATTTTTTTAGATCTCAAGCTTAAAAGCTTGATCTGAGCTTGAGTTTGAGCTTGATATTAAGTTTAAGCTTGCCTTGACTAATTAATCAAGCAAAACTCAAGCTTTTTGGCTTTCCCACGAGTTCAAACTCAAACACTATTTTTAGGCTTGTCATGAGCTCGAGCCAAGATTAAGCTTTTGAATTTTCTTGATGAGCCAAGCTTGAATATGCACTACTCGACAAAACTCGGCTTGTTTACTGCCCTACTTTTTTCAGCGCATTAGAGACTATAAAATTCCTTGTCACCCAACACTATCATTAAGAACAGCAGAAGCTGACGTTAGTTTTGAAGGGATTTGTAGGATGTAAGTCGGAATTGGATAGGATAGGATCATAAGAATGACATAGGATTGTCGGATTTGGCGGCCTACACTACAGTTCTTATCGGATTGTCTGGTATGGAAACATGAATCATTTTTAAATACCCAAATCTCTAGTTAACAGCCTTAGAAATAGAGTTAGATGCAAAAGCTATTGACTATTGTTGACTTGTTAGCTAATTCTAAATTTCTCTAATAATGCTGTCCCTTCCATTGTGGGTGATTCTAGGTTGTTGATTTCCAAGCTTCCCCCCATATTCGAATTAGTCATTACTTTTGCGAAACAAACATCTGTGTTTATGGTTTGGCAAGGATGGGAGCTAATCAAACCAATAATTTTGTGATGTATGAATTTCTTTTTTCTACCAAAAAAATTATTATAATAATAGAATGCATCACATGACAAGTGGATATTGAAATAGGGGAGAAAATAAGGAGAGGTTGTCTACCTTATGCAACCAAGACTTGTATGAAAAAACTTTTAATATAATTTACTAAATTTAGATATAAGTTAACATAGTATGTAATTTTATTATGAATAACTTAATAGGTAATTATTATATATTTTCACAAACTCTTATATAATAAAAAATTAGAGATCATTAAACTTCACATGGAAGGTGTGGGGTACAAGAATTTAAAAAGGAATTTGCGCCACGTGTCATACCCATGGTTGAGGAGGCCACCATCGCGCCGAGGAGGTCACACGTTCGGACAATAAGGCCACGTTAGTGACACGTTACCAGGGGAGGTCATACTGTAGAGAATGAGCTTCGGGAAGGGGGTTAGCCCTGACATGATTGAAGAGATGGCGGCTGCCACCACATTTAATGCATCCCACCAAACCTCCTTGTTGCATTTATGTGGAGAAGACCCTTGAACAGTGCTGCCTTGGCTGCCCCAATTCACAAGGGGCTTGAGAATGTGTCTGATGGGACAAACACTCAAGTAGTGGTCTGGACGATCAATAAATGGAGGGCCAGATCATCGAAAGGGAGCTATATAACGTAAGAGACCCTCCAAGGAGAGGGGATCAGAAAAATCTGTAGAGAACACACTGTAGTAACAAGAGTTGAAATTGTATCAAAGTCCAAAATAACTAAATTCAAGAATCATTCTCCTCGGACTTCGCCGATGAAAGATTTCCTTGCTTTAAACTTGTCTTTCTTTGCTGTCTTAATATCTCTGATCCATTGTGCACGTTGTCTGATTCATTGAGACCTAGTTTTTAAGCCCACTCTCTACAAATTTATTGTGTGGGGCTCTTTGGGCCTTAACCTATTCATCATTTGGGTTTAGGAGCCAAAACCTGCCCTTACAGAAGGATTTTTTTTTTTTTGGTGCTTGGTTTAAGTCACAATTTATTTGAATTTCTATTACATTTAGTTAATAGACTCATTGAGGTTATGAATTTAAAGGGTTTTAAAGTTTTGTTTTTAATTGGTTTATTAAAATTTAGTGTTTAATTTGTATCAAAGTAAATTTTCCAATTTTTTTAATAAAGAGTAATTACCCTTTATTTTCCTTAGAATAACAAATAAGTGTAACCACTTGCTATTGTGGAGACAATCACATAGGGAGACTAGGGATGGCAATGGGGTGGGACGGGGTCGAAGGATGGGGTCTTCGTTCCTGCCTCGCATGGTTTTGTCTTGCCCTATCCCCACCTCGCCCCACATGATGGGGAAAACTTTCTCACCCCATCCTCGTCCCTTGGGGCCTCGCGAAGTCCCGCCCTACCCCGTAAAACTCTACTTTTTGTTAATTTGCCTTACAACTAGTACAAATTTTTAATGAAACTTATTTCATTAATAAAAATATACTTGAAATTACAACTAAATTTATCCCTTCAAATCAAATCAATTTTTAGAAAAAATTGAATAATATATCTAAGTGTTTAACAAGACAATCACAAAAAAAAAAAACTCATAGTATAACATATAACAAAATAAAGGTAGAGAACCACATTGGGTAGAATAAAATAAGCTAATATTGACATGTTTGTTTAAATAGTAGGGTTTTAGGATATGAAAAATTTACAATTATAACCCTTAGCAACACGGGACAGGGACGGGGAGGGGCAGGGCGGGGTGGATCTAAAAAGTCTAAACTCATCCCTACCCTACCTCGTGGTGCGGGGCTAAAATCTTACTTCATTTTTGCCCTACTACCTTTGCGAGGCAGGAAAACCCTCTCGAGGCGAAGCGGGGAGGGGTGGGGCAAAAAAAATTGCCATCCCTAAGGGAGACATGTCATGGGATATACAAGTAGGCTGGTTGTACTACCTCTTTGTGCTCGTGACGAACCCTTAGTTATGGTTTTAGTGCAAGCATCCTCATTGAGCTATAAAACTCTTATAAATTCCAGTTAACTTAACTGATAAAGTCTCTGATAATTGAATAAGAAATTTAGAGTCAATTCTTACCTACACTTATCAACCATAGATTGAAACTCTATTAAAAAAAAACTATAAAACTCTTGAAGATATTAATATAATTCATTGTATGAAAAGTAATAAAATGCCACATATTTTACCAAAAAAAGAAAAAAAGAAAAGAAAAAAAGAAACACACATGAATGAACATAGTAATAAATAACTTTTGTCACAATTTACTTACCCAAATTGTGAGCAAGTAGTGGGTCCACATCTCCACTAGTAGCAACTTGCCGACTAGGGTGACATTAATCACAAGCTGTCCATCCTTTCCTAAAAAAAAAAACTGTCCATCCTTTTTTTGCGTGTGTACGATTCAATACGGGGCCAATTAAAAGAGAGTTTGCAGTTAAAACTTAAAAGTGAAAAAGTCATTCAGCAAAAAAAAAAAAAAGTGAAAAAGTCGAAAGCTATATATAAATTCAAATTGATCCCTCTTTCTCTCTCTACTGGGTGTGGTTTCTACCAAAATTCAAATTGACGAAATAAGAAAAGAAAAGAAAAGAAAAGAAAGCGAAATTTTGATTTTGAAACGCGTCGCGGTCAAGGTCACCAGGTTTTCCTCAATATGCATATTTTTCTCTTTCTCGCTATTAATTAATTTTATAATTCCTTTCAAAATTAATTGTTTTATAAATTTTGATTCCATTCCATCTCATGCTATATATCAAAATATCTATATTTTTTTTTTCGATTTTTATTTAATATTTTCTTGAGTTTCTGATTAGTTTTCCAAGTTTGCTATGGACGAAATGATGTATGTTATAGAAAAGTGAAAAAATTGAAAAATATTAAGGCGTTGGATGATGATGATGAGGAAGTGGGTTTTCATATTTTATTTACGAAATCTGGTTTTCAATATTGTTTGTTGCACATACATTTACTATGCAATTTATGTCAAATTCCTTTTTTTTTTTGTTTGTTTGTTTGTTTGCTCATGTATATGTTTTCATCAGATTAAAAAGGTCATTCATGCTGCTTTTTGTTATTCTCCATTATGGGTTATCAGTGTTGGTCCACGCTTTTCTTAATTCTGTAGAAAAATTTGATTGCAAAATGAAACAATTCGGTGTTACTATATGCATTTTGCAAAGGGTCATCTGTGTTCATTTTTACTATATGAAAATTGTAAAATTGTTTATATTGAGCACACATTCAATTCTAGAGAGAGAGAGAGAGAGAGAGAGGCCTGTATGTATATAGGCACAAATCTTTAAGTCTTATAATGCTACTTCAACAAATATAAGGGTAGTACAACAAGTACAGCAGGCTTGGGCCCATAAGTGGGCTCGAGCTAATATAACTCGAACAACCCCCCTCAAACTCAAGGTGAGTTTTACAGACAGGATGATGAAATCGGCCTGGCGGATAACAAGCTCATTCTAGGGGGAGATCGAACAAAGCTATTGAGTGCCCTGAAGTAGATGATGTGAAGAAACTGAAAGTTGATCTCAATATGTATTGTTTGCTCATGAAAGACATTGTTATGGACGATCTGATGACAATTCTGTTACTACAATGCGCTATAATGGCTGAAGAGAGAGAGAGCGACACCTATATCCTATAGTAGCTAGTGAAACTAAAAAAGTTTAGAGGTAGTAACAGCTAAGGCTCGATACTCAGTCCCAGTGTTAGAATGGGCAACAATCATTTATTTCTTTCTACACCAATAGATAAGAGATTCAACAAGGAGGAAACAGTGCCCCATTGTGGAATGGCAATTGATAGGGTCTCCTACCTAGTCAGCATAGGTGTAAGCTTGAAGTACCAAAGAGGACCGAGGGGAGAAATGGAGGCTGTGAAACAATTTACGCTTGACATAGATGAGAATACAGAGAACAGTTGCAAAGTGTGTGGAGTGAGGAACTCCATATATTGACGGACTTGATGAACAACATAGGAGAGATATCAGCTCAAGTGACAATATGATACACAAGGTTCCAACCAGTTGTTGGCACAATGTGACATCTTGGAGTGGTTTATCATCATGAGTAGTGAGGCATGCGTTAGTCTTTATAGGAGTATCAGCAATCTTTCTATTAGAGAGACATGCATGAAAAAGTAGATCTAAGGCGTACTTAGTTGTGCTAGATAATATCCAATACTTAGCTGTTTTAGATAATATCCAATCAAGGAGGAAGTAATTTCAAGTTTAAGAATGTAAATGAGAGGGCTAAGATCCTTCATTACACATTCAACTGTATAGAGAGAGGCCTACATATATAGGCACAAATTCCTAGGTCAAATAATGCTAGTACAACATGTACAAGGGTAGGATGTAAGTTTCACAGGCTTGAGCCTGCAAGTGGGCTTGGGCTATTATAACTCTAAATGAAGCAGAGTAGAAAGGATAGGGAGCAAGGTAACTTAAAGGATGTAAAGTTTCCATGAAAACATGAAAATGGAATAATCCATGCACAGAGTGAATTTGAAATGGAGCAAAATGTAAAATTATTATTATTATTTTTATGTTTAATGTCCATGTGTATACTTGTCTATTCTTGTTTCCTCTTCACATTTGTGTTAAAAAAAGACTGGTAGTGGCAAAATAAAAAGCTTCCACTTCGTTTGGGAGGGGGAAAGGTGATGCAGGACCGTTAAGAAGTTCAGCACTATACTAGGTTTCTTGATGAATTCTTGAATAAGGATTATTGTTTAAGAGTTTAGGTTAGAAAAGTATGAATGTTGACGGCTGTTTGGGGCTGAAACAGGGGATAACATAAATAAAACACTAGGCAATCACACCTAGGTCTTCCTAAGCATCACACCTAGGGTTCCTTGGCATCACACCTTGGAGAAGTTTGCATCACACAAACAAAGCTTAAAATAAGCTGCTGAATTTTATTAATCAAAATATTCTGAAATAACATGACTACAAAAGAGCCTTTATATAGAGGCTATAGTTATCCATTTCCTAGTAGGACTTGGACTCTAAATAATCTATTCCTAGAATGAATAGAAATACTAATAATAATTAAATAAAAGACTTAATAATACGTAAACATAAAATAAGACTCATGGGCCTTTGGTATGGCCAAGGATAGCCCTTTCCAGATTTCTAGAAATTACCAAATTGCCCTTATTCTAATAGAACTTAATTAAAACTGATCCAGCAGCTTCTCAACCTAAAAGACTCAATACTAATAACTAAAATGACCTATCAAAGGTGCAAAGAAAGTCCGACATCAAAACTAGACCACAATTCTTGAATCTTTGTATATTTAATCTTCTTTTTCCTTGAGCTCTTCCTTGTCCTCATCAAAAGGGGGGAGGGGGGAGGAATGGAACAAATAGAATTTTTAAAGAATATTCCTTCCATAATCACATTTGAGAGTTTATAAAGAATGAAATGGAAGTCCATACCTTATTTGAGAGTTTAAGTAGGAGGGAAAGGAGGGGAATGGATTACTGATACTTGAAATTCTTTATCTAATTCCTCATGATGCCCCTTATATTTTGCCAAATTTCCTATATTATCCATCTGAACCCAAGTCCAGCCCTATAAAAACTTAATACATAAGGTAATTAGAAACAAAACAAAACCAGAAGCAATACAAAATAAACATTATAATCACAAAATTAGCATTTGGGACAAGGCTGAGGTTGATAGAATTATACACAAATCACGAAGAGAAAGGCCCACCGGAATCATGCTCTATGAATGAAAATGGAAAAACCCAGTCTGCACATTGCCACAGCAATTCATTATGAAATGAACATGAACCCTGTCCATAACCGTATCAATCGATAAATACCTCCTAAACATTATTTTTGCTCTTTTTGATAGGTTTTTATTGATTCATTCTAGAACAGTATACAGTATTAAAACTCAATTGTGTATGACGGGCCTTTACCTGAATAGCAAAGGACTCTCAAGCAGATTTTTATACCATTCTAAGCAAGCTGTGAGTGTGCCATATCTTCACCTCAACTTGAGGGGAGTAGTGAAATATATAGTCCAGATCTTACTTAAATTTGCAAATTTTAACCCTTGTGGGGGTTCATGCGTAATTTGCATACTATGATTTGAGTATAATAGAATCGGTGTTAGGGTTAATCAAATTAACCTAACACAAGATTTTCTTCAAAATATAATATAAATGGGGTTTTAATTTGGAGGGAATGCAATTCTTGAACGTTTGAAGATATTGAGAGACCTGTAGATCTATTGAAGTCTTTGCTAGTTGGGATTTTGTTTGAGTGGTCTCGTATTTGGGGTTTTATGCATTGTATTTCCATGTCTAATTTCCTTATTTCTGTTAGCTCTTCCCTTTGATTTGTTTGTATCCGTTTCAAGTGCAGTGGGTTTACTATTGTAAACACATTGTACTTTTCTTATCAATAAAATTTTTATTAACTATAAAAAAAAATAGGTTGGACTATGATGCCAAAGGATTAGAGAGGAATAGTAATAGAAAGGAGAGGGAATACAATTGAGTCCATGAATATAAAGATCATTTCCTAGAGTGTAAGAGGTCTGAATTGTGGGGTTGACAGTCAGAAACCTACCTTAAAGAAGATCAAAATAAAATTAATATAATGCTCTTTCTATGCTCTTTTCATTGATCCTTACATGGACAAGATAATTTGTGACTGATCCAAGGATATATTTATTTGCTATAATCCTTGGTATTAACTTAAAATGTAATGTTATTATTCATTTTTTAGTGCTCACCTTGAGGTTGGGCCTTGGTGCAATGGCAATTGCCTTTCGTCCAAAGCACATGTCGAGGGTTTGAGACTGAAATCAGCCTTTTAAAGAAAGAGATAAGGTTGTGTACCAATTATATCTCCCAAAACCTACAGAAGCGGGAGCTTTGTGCACTAGATACGACTATTTATTTTCTAGTGCTCACCTCTCTCTCTTTTCAAATTCTTCTTGTCTTTGTTTACATAGAATATTTGAGTGAGTGTAGAACTACTTTCTATACCATTTTGAACTGCCTTATTATTGTCAATTCTCAGTAATGCATAGGGTACCATCAACCTTGGGATATTGAATAGGATCTTCATGGAAATTAAACTGGTCTGTAAGTAACCCTTAAATGCCCCATAAGTTACATTTTAGTTCTCGTACTATCTTAAATTACGGTGAGATGCTTTATGGAACTAACTCTTTTTTGGGGGGAAGGGGTGGCAGATATTTATGGAGTTGTGGGATGAAATAGTGGTTGTTTAAGATTGAAAAAGTTAGAGACCGATAAGAATGATTTATATTCTTTGTTCTTGTGATGATCTTTTTGATAAGTAATAAGTTTTATTGATATAAAAAAAGGGACACCCTAGAATACAGGGAGTGTACAGGGGTCAACAAATCAAGTACAAAAATTAGAAAATAAAAAAAAGAAGAGAATGATTGGTTTTGCAAAGCAGAAAACCAATCCAATAAAGTTCTAAAGAAAAATAACTTGAGGTCTGGTATGGATCTCTTATTATCTTCAAAACACCTACTATTTCTTTCCCTCCAAAGACACCACATTAAACAATGGGGAACAATTAACCATATATGACTATTTCGATGATGTCCAAGCCTGCCTTGCCAGCAAGCTAGGAGCCCCACAATTGACTACGGCATAACCCAACTTACTCCAAATAAACCCAAAACCGTAGACCACAAATCCATAGCAACTGGACAATGAAGAAAGAGATGGTCAACCGATTCACCATTACACTTGCACATATAATACCAATCCAATATCCAAACCTTCCTTGTGATGATCTTTATCTTCATGAAGTAGTAGTAGGGGGTGTAGACAAAGTCTAATCAACCGAAAGAACCAACCAAAGAAATGCAATCATGTGGTGGTGAACCTCCCATTCTAATTCAGTGCTCTGGTGGGTTCCCTTAACCAAGCCATTGCCTATGAGTTGTCGGCTCATTGTTCAACAGGCATGCAGTCAGAGCCCTTGGCTCCTCCCACTGCTTGAGAGCTTACAGTTTTGTGTTCTATTTTATTCTCTGATGGGGGTTGACAAATAAATAATCCAAAACTGAGAATATTGGTTCACTTTGCGGTATACAGAATTAAGAAACTGAGGGGTATCCAACCAATCAACTGCCACATATCTGTGTGTGTGTGTCTGTGTGTGTCATATTGTACATTAACTTTGAATTTTGAAGGTCTTATGGGATTGGCTATGAATGTGGTTAACTGTGCATGTTTCCATTCAATCCTTGACATAACCTTTGGATATTCACCTATTAATTGCTCCATCTCTTTGCCTCAAGTTCTCTCTTCTTAGTCAAACTGATGGAAGAAATATGTTTGCTTTTTTAACTTGAATAATTAGACAATAATTAGTTGTATACTTTCTTAGGTAAATTTTGTAGATTTTTTTTTATAAATTTTTTATATGTGTGAATCCACGTAAGTTTTAGATGGTGTTATTAGGGAATTATTCCTTGTTTATGTTTTTATTTTAAAAACGTTTATGATTTAGTCCTTATTTTCTAGGAAAGGGAGAGAAGCAATTTTACTAGTTGGACATTCATTTGGTGAGCGTTTACGCATCTTGAAGTGGTTTATGTTCTCAGTATTTGATTGGCTACCCCATGTTACTATTTGACTTTAAAGTGCTTATCTTCCATGCTAAACTGTCGTACTTCCTGTCTGGCAGAGGGTTACTGATTTGGACTTAGTTTGGACTTTGGAGAGGCTAGAGATATGGTGAAGTTAACCATGATAGCTCGTGTTACTGATGGCCTACCATTAGCAGAAGGGCTGGATGCAGGTCGGGATCCACAAGATGAATTCTACAAGCAGCAGGCTAAATCCATATTCAAAAATTTGTCAAAGGGCCATAACGAATCCTCAAGAATGTCGATAGAAACTGGTCCCTATATATTCCAGTATCCTGATTTTTGTTGTCGCTTATTATATTGTTAAAAATTTACAAGTTGTGTCATATGGATGGAACCACCATCCCTTACTTTGTCCATTTTCTTGTTTATTTTTCTAAACTCTTTTTTCATTCTGATTTCAACTTAATTATCTGTCTTAAGTCTCTTTTCTGTTTGCTTTGAAATTGCATGCCAGTCAAATATAAGGATGTTCTTTACCAAGAATAGAATATCTTGGTACTAAGTTGGTACTGTAATGTCTCCACTTGTTAGAGTCTGGCCTTTTTTTTGGTTGAAAAAAGGTTTGCAATGGTTATGACCTTTTAGATGCCAGAGCACAGTTAGAGGGGTGTGAAAGGAAATGGTAAAATCCCATAAAGGGTGGGGTGGAGAAGACAAACTGTGCTGGATTCCTTCCAAAGGCTACAAATTTCTATGAAGTTTTGAGAGCTCTAGTGAAGGCTCTGCATTCCCGTGGAAGAGTATTTGGAAGACCAAGGCTCCTATGAGAGTGACTTTTGTTGCTCCGTAGCATTAGGGAAAATCCTAATCCTGACAATCACATAATAGTGATAGATTGGTGCTGCAGGTGTAAGAAGAGGGGGGAAACCTCTAATGATTTGCTCCTCCATTTTAATGCAAACAAAGAACTTTGGACATCTTTGTTTGGGGTGTGGTGGGCTATATCTAAAAGAGTGGTGGATTGTTGGCTTTGTTGAAAAGTATTGGTTGGGCTCAGCGGTTGTACAGTTTCCTTGACAGGTCAAACCTGCCACAGCATGACGATATTTTCTATTAAGAACATGTTGCCTATTAATCTATGAAAAACCCATGACATTTAGTTTTCTAAACATTTGAGTTTCATGAGATTATACCTTCTTGCCTTCTATACCATTTGTAACTTGGACACCTTGACACAAGTATTCAGCTACATCATTGAAGGCCGTGTTTGTTATCTGACTATGTGTGATCGTTCTTATCCAAAAAAATTAGCTTTTCAATACTTGGAAGAGCTCAAGAATGAGTTTGAGAGAGTCAATGGGGATCAAATTGAAACTGCAGCTAGACCTTACGCATTCATTAAATTTGGTATTACTTCAGTGGAAACTAACCATGTTTCCTTTCCTTAGTACTATTTTTCTAAGTTAAAATAGTTCTTCATGAATTTGTATGTGTTTGTTGCTAGATATCTCTTCCTTCATCTCTAATTTTTTTTTTTTGGGGGGGGGGGGGGGGTTTATTAGATACATATATACAGAAAATTAAGAAATTGTATTTGGACACCCGCTCTCAACGGAATATTGCAAAGTTGAATGATGAACTCTATGAAGTTCAGCAAATAATGACCCGGAATGTGCAGGAAGTTCTTGGTGTTGGTGAAAAGTTGGACCGTAAGTTCCCTTGCTTTCTTCTCTCTCTCTCTCTCTCTCTTACTATGAAACTTCCTGTTTATATGATTAATGTTGAAGCGAGGTCTTGTTCATTACTAGGTTGTTGGTTGACTTCTTTTTTCCCCCAACATGGACTCCTGCATTTAATAAACACTTGGTTAAATTTGCGGGTTGTGCCAAATTAAATGAAAAACAATTTGTATTGCATTGCATGTGGCTATGATTTGGCAAGCTTTCATCATAAAGCAAAAAATTGTTTTATTGAACCCCATTCACAATTTGCTTTTGAATCTTAAAACATTTCACTGCCACTTTTCTTCTTTCCCTGATGAGTTCTTGGACCTGACTTTATTTCAATTCTCCAGCTGGCCTTTCCCTGGTTATTTGATTTGTTCTCCTGATAAGTATTCTCAATCTCCCTAAAAGATGCCAAGGTGACACAACCAGTGATGTAGGGAAGCTTTTTGTATTTATTTTTCTTGAAGCTTTGTATCATTCAGATTATGGATGTTGTACATAATAATAAGTGGTGGGTTATGTTTTTAGAGGAACTGGTTGCTGGAAATTTCCTGGCAGCAACAGATTGGGGGTTTTAAGGTTGGTTTGGAAGAGTTAGTTGCTGTCAAAAGATTGAGAATCTGTTGAAGAGTTTTAAAATGGATGAGAGAAGGGTTGTGGTTTGGGGTTGAAAAGGAAGGAACTGCTGGCATTTTTAGTCTTAATTTTCACTTGTATCAACATGGAAGAGCAAATGTTGCACTTGACAATTTATATTTGTCACTTGGAACATAATCTAAACAAATATGAGGAGAAATCCTGGCTCATAATAACTAGCCAATTAAGGCATCAAGGCCCTCTGGTCTCAAAGGAAGAGTTGGTTAGAACTATCCTTAATGAGGTTAGTTGGAGAGCTGGTGCTTTCATTCCTGAGAAATGTTCTGCTAGAGTTAAGAAGCTTTGTACTGACTTGAAAATTAACTTGAAGTTCTGGTTGATTTGGGCTGGTTTGTTCTGTTTGTTGACTGTAGGTATATTTTTGTAGTTGGGTTGGGTAGTTTCTGGTCTGGTAGTATGCTGTCTTGACCAGTGTTGATTTTTTAGTTTCCTTGTTAGCAGCTTAGCTGCTTGTTCTGGGTTTTGTACTGTATTGTATATCTTTGGTAATGAAATCATCTTATTCTTGGAGTTGATATTCTTTCCAGGGCATGCCTAGTTTTGTGCTAGCTAAGAAGTTGAAAGCTTTGAAGGAAGACGTTCGTTGGTGGAATATAAGAGAAATTGGAACTGTAGGGGTGAATAAGAAGAGGTTGTTGGAGTTGGTGAGGCTATATGAGAAGGATGGGGTTAATGGGCTCACACTAGCAGAGAAGATGGAAAGGGATGGAGTGACATCAGAAGTGAAGCAGTTGGCTTCACTGGTGGAAATATCGTTGAGACAGAAATCTAGAGTTTTGTGGCTTAAGGAGGGAGATAACAACAAGTTTTTCCATTGGATGGAAAATTCTCATAGAAGGAATAACCATTTGGGTAATTTAGAGGCGGATGGTGTGGTATATGAAGAGGAGTCAGAGGTGATTGACCAGGTGGTGGGATTTTATCAGAAGTTGTATATGGAGACAGAGACATGGAGACTAGTGGTGGATGACTTGAATTTTGATAATATTGGGGTAGTGGAGAATGGGTTGCTTTAACGGAGATTTGAGGAGGAAATTCTACAAGTTATGCATGATATGGAGGGGGATAAAGCTTCGGGACTAGATGGGTTCACGATGGCATTTTTTCATCATTGCTGGAGGGTCGTGGAGAGTGATATTTTAGCTCTCTTTGAGGAGTTTTACGAATATGGTAATTTGAGAAGTCCCTGAATGCTTCATTTATTTCTCTTATTCCGAAGAAACATAAAGCCTCTAATATAAGAGATTTTAGATCAATAAGTTTGGTGGGTAGTGTCTATAAGATCTTGGCCAAGGGCATATTGTTTGAGAGGAGTGTTGGATGGCCTCATTTCTAAATTTCAAAATGCTTTTGTGGGGAGGGGGGGGGGGGTGGTCAGATTTTGGATTCAGTTTTGGTTGCAAATGAGTGTGTTGACAGTCGGATTCAGAGTAAGATTCTGGGTGTAATTTGTAAACTGGACATAGAAAAAGCCTATGATCATGTAAATTGGGAGGCATTGCTTTACTTGTTAGAGAGGATGGGTTTTGGAGCTAGATGGTGGCAATGGATACATACATGTATATCTTCCGTCCAATTTTTAGTATTAGTTAATGGTTCTCCAACCGGTTTTTTACATAATACGAGAGGCTTAAGACAAGGGGATCCTTTTTCTCCTATGTTATCTCTCTTAATGATGGAAGTGTTTATTAGAATACTTAGATGGATGGAGGGGGCTGGTATTATCAGGGTTTTCAAGGTGCATGGAGTGGGAGGTGATGAGTTATGTGTATCTCATCTATTATTTGCAGATGATACTATACTTTTCAGTGATACCAGTGTTAGCACATTCTTCATATTAGGATGTTGCTGACTTGATTCACAATGGTTACAGGGCTAAGGATTAATGTTAGTAAAAGTGAGGTGGTTCAGATTAGTGATGTGGATAATCTAGACACTCTAGCTGATATATTGGGCTGCAAGGTTGGGAGTTTGCCTATGTCATACCTTGGTATGCCATTGGGAGCTTCCTATAAGTCATCCTTTGTTTGGAATCCGATTTTGGAGAAACTGGAAAGACGGTTGGCAAGATGGAAGAAATTATATCTTTCTAAGGGGGGTTGCCTGACCCTCCTTAAGAGTACGCTTTCAAGCATTCCTACTTATTTGTCTTTGTTCACCATTTCTACTAGAGTGGCTAAATAGGATTGAGAAGTTACAGAGAGATTTTCTTCGGTGAGGTTTAGCGGATGAGCAAAATATTTATTTGGTAGGGCGGGATAAGGTGTGTTATCATATGGCTGCTGGTGAGTTGGGTATCAGGAAAATTAATACCTTTAATAAAGCCCTTCTAGGCAAGTGGTTGTGGCGGTTTGGGGTTGAGGAGATGTGTTTATGTGTGTGATAGCCTTGAAATTTGGGGAGGAATGGGGGGGCTGGTACTCCATGTTGCAAAGAGTTTCACATTGGTGTGGTTTATGGCAATTTATACGGATGGGGTGGGAGAGTTTCAGTAAGTTCACTTATTTTGAGGTTGGGTTGGGGAGTAGGTTTCGGTTTTGGCATGATTGCTGGTGTGGGGAGTAGCTGTTGAATATAACTTTCCCGATTTTATTTGAGATTGCTACTTATTGGGAGGCTTTTGTGGCTGATATGTTGGTGAGTCATACGGTTAGGAAGGGCAGAGTTGGAACATACAGTTCCAACGTAGCTTACTTTCATGCTTTGGAGTCACAAAATCCTCCAAATGAGGATGGGATAGGATGAGGTGGGGGTTGAAGTCAAAGGGGGATTTTGACACAATCCTTTTTTGGTGCTTTGAGGGGTTCTAACTCTACTACTTCTCTTGTCCTTTGAAAAGCATTTGGGGTGTGAAGGCCCCACGTCAAGTGTCCTTTGTTTGGCCAGCTGCATGGGGGAAGATTTTTACAGGTGATTATTTGAGAAGGGGTGTTCCAATTGTGGATTGGTGTTGTCTATGCCAGTGTAGTGGGGAGAGTGTTGATCACCTTTTGTTGCATTGTGGTGAAGTTTCTTGGTTATGGAGTCTTGCTCTTAGACTGTTTGGTGTTGCTTGGGTTTTACCCAAGAAGGTTATTGATTTATTAGCAGGATGGAAAAACTGGTTGGGGAAGCAGTGTTTGAATATTTGGAATTTGGTACCACATTGTGTGATGTGGATTATTTGGGGGGAGCGCAATAGTCATATTTTTTAGGACATGGAGCTTAACAGGGATCAGCTTTTAGCTTTATTTGCAGGGACCTTGTTTGATTAGTCTCATGCGTGGGTTTTACTTCTAGTGAATCCATTCCATTGTTTTTAGATTCCCTTTCTTCTTGTACATAGTTTTTGTTTTGTTTTCTGTTTCTTTTCTCTTGTTTGAACATAATGAAGTAGTCTTCTCTTAATACAAGTTTCCTTACCTATTAAAAAAAAACACAAAAAACAAAAAAAGGAAGTGTTGGCTTACAACCATGAGCAATATTATCTCTTGGTTTGTTTAGCATTGGATGGAATATCTTACCATTCCTGTTAAAACTTAATTTAAGAAGAAAGCCATTAGTATGATTTTCAAGGTAACAAAGAGTATGAATTTGGACAGAATACTATGGCATAAAAGAATATATGTGACTGTCCAAGGGTGGAGGGAGGGGGGCCCATGACCCTTGGCTTTTCAAATTTCTCCCTCCCATCTATTTTACTAATAAAAGTTTTAGAATATGTGTAAATTTTACTTGATCCTCCCCTTCATATTAAATGAAAATGGGATAATTACACTTTATCCACCTGTGGTTTGCCTCTAATTTGACTTATCTACCCGTGGTTTCATTTTTGACACTTTACCTACCTGTGATTCCCTCCGTTACTTCTCTGTTACCCACCTCCAGTGAAGACGTTACTCTAACACATAAACTCATCAAAAATAGAACCTAAAGCAGATCAAACACTCCTCACTAAGGAAGAACGAAGAACAGAGTACTCAAATATTTTCTTTTCCAACATTTCTCATACACACAAATTCAACTAAATACAAAAAATTTCATCCCAAACATCTCCAAATCTAGTAAATCAAAACCCAACCAAATCAATAATAAAACATCTAAATCATCCAAAATAACCAACAAAGCTATAAACTTCACAATCACAGCCACCTTGTGCGTCGAATCACAACTAAAAATGCAAAATGTTACTAACCGATCAGACCAACAAAACCCAACCTCTGTGCTTCTAATAAATTCCAGCCAAAATCATCAAACTATAGATCCTCAACAAACCCCGAAGAAAACCCTATCCAAGTGACCATCTGTGCTTCTCTCTCTTTCAGATTTGGACCGATCAGACCACCCAATCACTAGCGATCTGGGTTTTCAACCATGGGTTTAAAGGGAGAGATAAAGATGATGAGTTAGAGAGAGAGAGGAGAGAGGACTAGACATCAAGAGCTTGAACTGAGAGAGCCTTAAAGATCTGGGTTTTCGGCCGGTGGTGGCGGTAGTAGTGGTGTAATCGGTGTTCAACCTGTTATTTGGGTTTTTGGCCGTCGGATGTGGTGGCAATGGCTTGAACCAAGAGATAAAGCTTGATTGAGAGAGAGAGAGACATCCAACGGTTTGAGAGAGAGAGAGAGAGAGAGAGAGAGAGAGATCCAGCGGGTTTGAGAGAGAGAAAACTTGTTTGAAAAAATTAAAAGGATCTACCTGCAACAGCTGAACAGATGAACACTGTGTCTCCTTCTCCCTCGGTTTGCATCGTGATCTTAATTTGGTGAGCACGTTGGATGAGAGTGTGTTTTGGGAGTGAGGAGTGTTTGATCTGCTTTAGGTTCTTTTTTTGATGAGTTTATGTGTTAGAGTAACATTTGCACTGGAGGTGGGTAACAGAGAAGTAACGGGGGGAATCACAGGTGGGAAAAGTGTCAAAAATGAAACCATGGGTAGGTAAGTCAAATTAGAGGCAAACCACATGTGGGTAAAGTTAATTATCCCAAAAAAAATTTTACAAGCACTCATTTAAAGTATTAATGTCTCATTGTTTCTTTTAATATTCACTTTTGTAGTCATATATAACTCATTAACTTTAGGAGCATTAAAAGTATATGTTTCCAAAAATATATGAGTAAATCTCTTTAGTAAAAGCTCCTTTTCTTTTCCAAAAACAAACTATTTTTCATTTTCCATTTAAAGAGGGATATAGAAAGGCATGGATAATGTGTTTGTGTTATTTTGTGGATTTAAAAATTATTGATATGTTGGCTTTTTTAGCACACTGCCTGTGTGCCTTGTTATATTTTTCCCTATTATTGATTTTCAATGAAGTTTATTACTTATCAAAAAAAAAAAATTATTGATATGTTTGGCTCCTAAAAAACTTTGTCTCCGCCACTGGCCGATGCTAATACTTGATGTTTTTCTAATATGATTTTCAGTTATCATTTGATGGGGTTTGAGGGATTCCCCAGTGGTTCCAGCACCTCTTGTCGTGCCTGGGCACTGGGGTTCCCATCAGCACCCCTCTTTACCTAGCCAAAAAAAATCAGTTATCATTTGAAGTATTAATTATAATGCATACCCTGATTGTATGTTTTTCTTTTTCTAATTATGCAGACGTTAGTGAGAAAAAAAAAGAGTTATCATTTAATGTACTAATTATATTGCATATACTGATTGTATGTTTTTCTTTTTCTCATTATGCAGATGTGAGTGAGATGTCCAGTCGTTTGACTTCTGAATCTCGCATATATGCTGATAAGGCAAGAGATCTAAATCGACAGGTCAGTCTTTTCTTTATTGCTCATTTTTCCCATTTGCTGCTACACAAATACCATGTTCTAATCTTTCATCTTTTATGGGTAGTTTTATTGTGACAACATAGTAGTACTAGTACTTGTGCTACCATTTATGTTTCTTTAATGCTTTTTTTTTGCACTTAGTTTTCCACTGTCTCTGCTTTTCACGGGATTAGTAAGGAATCACCCTGGACTTAGTCTTCTTGTTTTTGTCAAAGCTTGTTTAACTTAAGGAAAAAAAGGTTCTTCTGATGCATATTAATACCTTCTCTGTGATAAAAACTTAGGTTATGTTTGGTAACAGTTTTTGTTTTCTATTTTCAAAAACTTGTTTTTGGGAATATAAAGAAAGAAAAAAATTTCTTGTATTTTTGAAATAAAAAACATGTTTGGTTAGTTGAAATTAAAAAAAAAAAATTTTGAAGAAAAAAATAGAAATACTAAAATATATTGTTACTAGGATTTGAACTCTAATACTAACTCATTAAATGAGACAGATTCATTAAATCAAATGCGTGTTTTCATTGACTTTTGAAAACTAGAAATTAAAAATAGCCTTTTGCATGTTTTCAGTTTCCTACACAAATTGAGTTTTGAGAACAGTTTTGTTTTTTATTCATTTTGGGTTGCCAAACAAGCTTTTTAGTCTCAAAAATAGAAAATTGTTTTTGAAAACAGAAAATAAAGGGAAAAAAACAGTTACCAAACATACTCTTAGTGTTTTCTTGTAAGATCAACAAGTTCTGGAAGTTGTGGACCATGCTTGGCATGTAAGTAATGTTTTCAGAAATTTTGAAATAATGGAGTTTTATTCTTTGCAAGTATTTGTGGTGTGTCATCAACACCAAAATAGCATAGTCTAGTGTCTCCATTAAGAACTAATCTGTTACTAATTTACACTCACTTGAAGTTGAACTTGTTGAAACATTGCCAATTGAACTAATCTGTTACTAATTTACACTCACTTGAAGTTGAACTTGTTGAAACATTGCCAATTGAAATAAATTATGAAATGTTTTTTTTTTTTTTTGATAATTAAAGGAAATTTTATTCAAACACTTAATAATGAGTCACCCGAGTATACAAGAAGTATACAGCTGGGGACCAAAATAATCAAATACATAAATTACAAGCATCCATCAAATCATAGACCGAAAAAATAGAATGACTTCCTATGATAGACATCCAGTCCAATAAAGTTTTAAAGAAGAAAAATTTTAAATCAGTTATAGTCCTTTCAGAATCTTCAAAACACTGGTTGTTTCTCTCCTACCCAATGCACCACATCAAACAATGAGGGACATCCGTCCAAATAACACAATTACGATGATGACCAAAATTTCATTGCCAACAAGCAAGGAGCTCAACCACAGTCTTTGGCATCGCCTAGTGGATACCAAACAAGGTGAACACCATAGACCACAACTCATAAACAATAGGACAATGTAGTAAAAGATGGTCTACCGATTCTCCATTACTTTTGCACATATAACACCAATCTAGTATCAACACCTTCTTCTTACGTAAATTATCAATAGTCAAGATAGTTCCTAAAGCTGCAGTCCAAACAAAAAATGCAACTCTGGAAGGAACCATTTTCTTCCAAATACTTCTCCAAGGGAAGGATTGAGTACATACACCCAACAAAGCTTGATAGTAACTGCTTACCTCAAAGCCTTTGCTCTTAGCAGGTGTCCAACACATCTTATCCTCACCAATACCTCTCAATGAGACTCCATATATAACCTATGAAGCACAGGTACGTTTCCGGATTCGAGTGCGGGTGTGGGACTCAGTAATTTTTGAAAAAGTAGGGTGCAGGTGTGGCAGGGTGCGGCGATTAAAAAATTATTATTTATATTTTCTATATATTTTTACTATTAAAATATTCTTAAAAAATACATTACTATGGCCTTGGTTCACAAAACAAAGAAATAAGAAGGCAAGAAACACAAAACAAAAAAGAAAACACAAAAAAAGTAATAAATATTTAGAATAAAATTGAGGAAGGACAGATTTAGGATGTTTAGGCCTCATTCAAAGTCGATTTCGGCTGTTCCGGCATGATTCAAGGCTGATTTCAGCCGTTTCGGCCCCTGGCCGATACGACCCGATTTTGGCCGAATCAGCTCAGTTTGGCGCGAATCGGAGTCGAGTCTTCGTGAATCCGAAAAAAAAAAAAAAAAAACTCAAACACGGAACCGACGCGCGGGCAGTGGTGTCGGTTGCCACACCCCGCGTCGGGCCGCGTTAGACTCCGGTGCAGCACCCTCCTAGCCACGTCGGTGCTTCCTAGTATATAACATTCCAAAAAATAGACAAGGAATCTGATTCCCTATCATGAATATCTCGCAGGAATTCTTAGTCCCAAAAAAGAACCCCGTTAGGAAACTGCATAAGATTAGCCACATAAGCCTCCTTATCATTACTGATTCTAAATAAATCTGGAAAACACGTACTCAAAGGATTATCCCCACACCAGACATCATGCCAAAATTTCACTCGTTACATCTCCAATCTGAAATTGAATGTAGCGAGAAAAAGTAGACCAACCACTACTAATAGTTTTCTATAAACTCACCCCATAGGAGCCTAGAACAGAATTAGAGCACCAATCTCCCTCCTCAACTCCATATTTAGCCGTTATAACCCCTCTCCATAACGCTTCTCTCTCATACCCAAATCTCCACAATCATTTTCCCAACAGTACTTCATTAAAGTATCTCAAATTTCGAATTGCTAGACCCCCAGACTGGATAGGAGAGCATACCTTGGACCAATTCACCAAGTGACGTTTAGAATCATCTCCCAGACCACCCCAAAGAAAATTTCGTTGAAGTTGTTCTATACGGTATGCTATATCTGCCGTAATTGGAAAAAGGGAGAGGAGATAAGTAGGTAAATTGGATAAAGTACTTTTTATGAGAGTAAGTCTCCCCCTTTGGATAGATACAATCTTTTCCATCCTGCTAACCTCCTTTCCACCTTCTCAATGATGGGATTCCAAAATGCTCTATCTTTCCATTTTGCACCCAATGGAAGACCTAAATATTTCATAGGAAGTGAGCTCTGCTTACAACCCAACGCATCTACTAGCATTTCAAAATTTGGAACCACTCCCATAGGAACTAGTTCAGACTTATCCAAATTAATTTTCAATCCCGATACAATCTCAAACCATGACAAAATCAAGCGCAAAAACATCTGGTCAATATCAGCATTGCACATAACCAACGTATCATCTGCAAAGAGAAGATGAGTTACCTGTAAGTGATCACCTGTGGAGGTACCCACACTAAATCCAAACAATCGACCTTCTGTCACCGCCTTATCCAAACTATGAAATGTTGGGTAGTAGCAACGCATTTGTGAAATATTGTGTGTATTTTGGGATTGAGTTTTACTTAAGAATTATTAATTCTGAGGAGATACTCTAGAAGTTTAATTTTAGAAGTAAAAATCCCTTGGGATTTAAGAAATTTGAAAGTTTTCATGGATGGAGAATTTTTTGGTGAAGTAATTTTAGCACTTAAATAAAAATTTGGCGATTTTGGTGATTTCTTCTTTTTAATTGACCATTTAGTAAGGTACTTACATGTTTGACGCACAAAATAAGCCTTAATGAGTTTTGACACCAATTTTGATATGGGACCTTTATGAGTTCAACTTTAAATTAAGGTTCTTGATGAGGGTTTAATGTTTAAGAGTTTAGGTATAATAAGATTGAATATTGTATTAATTTTGTTAAATTACCGAATGTCCTAAAAGCTTAGTTAAATGGGTGGTAGAGTAAGCCAGAGATCGAATTCAAGATCTCCTGCTCTGATATAATTTAAATTATCGATTGTCCCAAGAGCTTAAGATGTTAGGAAATGGTGAATTTAATCATTTAACCATAGTTCTAATAAGTTTGATGGCTGTTTAGTGTTAAAATAGTGAATTGAATGAGAAACAAAGTAAGATAAATCCTAGGCAAAAACACCTAAGTTTTCCTAATCAATCACACTAAGGAAGGAGAATGTGACCACACACTTAAAATAAGTTGCTGGAATTTTATTAAAATCATCTATATGTCCTTTATTGAGTACATAAAGATTCTTTATAGACTATTTCCAATTCTAATCCAATAAGGACTAGGACTCGTAAATAGTGTTTTCCTAGAAAGACTAGGATTCCTGATAACGAATAAAGTTGGTTAAGAAATTCTTAACCAAATAAAGAAAGGACCAAAACAGAAAATAAAACTCATGGGTCTCCGCTAGTACGATATCTGGTGTGATGGGGAAGCTTCAATACCAGATCATATGTTGTTTCGTAATAACTCTGTGCAATGGGCTTTGAATTTTATGAGACAGATACATAACAAGGAGTTGGAGGCCTTATTTTCTTTTTTGGATTTAATTTATTGTACTTCAGTGCATGGCAGTGGAGAGGATAAGCTTTGTTGGAAGCCATATGCACAAAAAGGATTTGATGTTAAATCATACTATTGATTTATAGCATCTAATGGCAATATGAGTTTCCCTTAGAACTGTGTCTGGAAGCCTAAATTTCCAAGAAAAAGTTGTTTTCTTTTTGTGGATTGCTGCATTGGGGAGAATCTTAACAATAGACAATATGAGAAAAAGGAATATCATTGTGGTAAGTTGGTGCTACATGTGTAAAAGGAATGGGGAGACAGTTGATCATTTAGCCCTCCATTGCTCTACTGCTAAAGAATTGTGGACTATGGTTTTCAGTCTTTTGGGGTTCAATAGGCGATGCTTAAAGGTGTTTTGGATTTATTAGCTTGTAGGCAATTTTGATTTGGTAGACATTGGAATAGAAAATTTTGGAAGGCAATTCCTCACTACTTAATGAGGTGTGTATCAATGTATGCCGAAAAAGGAATAGTAGAAATTTTAATGGGAGCGAAAGGACCATCTTAGATTTCAAACTGATGTTCTTTAGAGCCTTGTTTGAATGGATGACATCATTAGGATTATTTACTATTTCATAATCACACTTATTAGATTTGATTTTTCATTATAATTTTGCTTGATTTTGGGTGTGCCTATTGTATACATCCTGTATACTTGGGTTTTATGCCACTTTATTTCAATAGGATATTTTTACTTGTATATAAAAAAATAAAGTAGCCTATGAAAGGTGCCAAGAAGGCTTAACATTGAAAGTTTGAAACTAGGCCATAATTCTTGAATATTTTGTTATTAAATGTTGTTCTTACTTATACTCTTTACTATCTGCATCAATGTTAGAAAGGGAAGTTTGGGAATCCTGTAAGTGGAAAAATTTGGAGTGCAGTTCCTAAATGCTTCATTTAAATAGATGTATTTAAAACGAGGGATTTGAATTTGAATTTGAATTTTTAGTTTAAATGACATTCAAAAGTATGAAAGGGAATTTATTTTTTTGGTATTGATGAAATTTATGGATGGATTTGAAATGATTAGATGAAAACTATTATTTCAAATTCATAACATCATGAATGTTTTGTTGGAACAAAATCTCCAAAGCTCAAATAATTTTCTGGTGTGAAATTTATATAAAGCAATTGATATTAGCAATTGTTCAAAGTCCTTGATTTTAAACTATCATATTCAAATGCAACCTTATGCATTTTGTGGATTTTTGGATAGAACAAAAAAACCACAAATTCAATGGTGTTGAACTTCTTTCCAATTAACTTTGGTCCATTTTTGTAAAATCTTTTTAACTGAGTGGTTGTTTTAGGCAAAATCTGGTGTTTGTTGCTTTTATTATTATTATTATTATTAAATATTTTGTAGATCTCCTTAATTTCGGATTGTAACATTTGGAGATCTCCCTTATATATTTTAATGAATGTGTTACTCGTAGAAAAAAGAGAAGGGAAGTGTAGATATTTTACTTTTAGAAGCAATAAAGCGACTGCATTCTCTAGAAGTAGCAAAGAAGTACTTAAAGGAAGCTGAGCATGTTGTTCCAAAAGAGAATGAACTGGAGTTAGGTCCGGTACCAGGCTGAACCTGCCGGTCTGGTCCGGTCCGGTTTTTAAAACTATTTTAGCAACTCAGCACAGCATGAATTTAAAACTTTTAAAAACATGCACTGGAATTTTGTTTTCATGAACAATTTTTTCTGCACAATCAATTAGTGTAATATTTTAAAACTAGTTCCAATTTCCTTGATTTGATTTATTATGTCCTCCCCCCCCCCCCCCCCCGGCAGATTTAAGAGGTTATTTAGCCATGCAAAATTCTGTTCCAAGTTTTAAATGTGTTATACTCTTTTGATGTCTTTTGAATTCTTGAAAACAAATTAGAATGAGGGATTTGGCTTCTAGTTGTGTTTTCTTATCCCATTCTATTGATCTAATTTTAGGCGTTAATTCGGAAGTGGGCGCCAGTTGGGATTGTCATTGCTGTCGTTCTTCTCCTCTTTTGGGTAAAAAACAAGATATGGTGATCCTTTTTGCTTGTGCATTTCAGCTGGCATCATTGTCAATTATCACTCGCCGGATGGAGTAAGTTTCAGGATTGTGCAGAGTTTTGGTGTGGGGTACATATCCATACCAATGAAGAGCAGTGGATATTATTAGGTGGGCAAGCCTCAATTATATAAGTCGATTAAAGGGAAAAATGTACTTGGTAAAATTTAGAAGAGATCGATCCTCTTATTGTTATTACTTTTATAATATAACTAAACAAATTAGGCCCATAGTTCATACAGCCATGTATCTACTCGGATTCGATGATATATTCTAAAAAGGAGAAATTTCAATTACTTTGTTTCTTTTCCTCCTTGTACTAAATGGCCCACCACAAATGATTTATTTGTTGTCCATATCTTTGGATTCTCATTGATCTCTTAGTTTGCACATTGTGTATTAAAAATTGTGGCGGATTTTTCATTTCCCTCTTGCTTAAGACAATTTTGAAATTGTCAACAGTGGAGGTGGGTGGGGACAAGAGAACATGGCAAGACTATCTACATGAACATAAAGTTGAAAATAGGTTGTTCTTTCTGTTAGTTGATTCTGCAGCTGTTACTAAAGGACCACTGAGAGAAACAACTAATACACTTGGTTGGAAATACCAGCAAAATGACAGAAATTCAAAAGATATCATAAAATGTATGTATCAGCAAGGTTATTGGTAGAAAAATGTGATAAAAAGATTTGAGATAGTATGGTTGGATAGAGCAGTATGCCAGGTCATCGTAGCCAATCAATTATTATGCCAATGAAGCTTTTGATGGTGACTAATTTTCAGAGAGAAATTCTATGAGGAAAAAACCCTAGAAGATGATGAAGTCCAGCTCAACCCAGCACTTGCATATAACTTTTACAAAAATAATGGTAGAGAGTTATTGACATCCTTAGTTTTGAACCTCAACTACAAGATGGTCCCCAAAAATCCATTAAGCTCTTTATATATGGATCATCAATAGGTTCATAGAAAACTTGAAAATGAATTTGGGAGAGAAAATCATGCCACACTTGGGCACTCACAAAATTCTATTTTGGTCATTTAGCCTTAGGTTAGTTGTTAGTATTTTATAACACACCATATGATCTTTGATATATGATTAAAATTTTTTATTATTTCGATATATATCATTTATCATCAAACCGAGACACTAATTGGTTTTTGGTGCAGGCGGGGATAGAACCCCAGATCTCTTATTTGATAACAAGAGACTTTACTAGTTGAGCTAACTGGAACTCACTCGATATGTATCTTTTAAGTGTTCTGTGATACTATTCAATACATAATACCGGTATCTTGTTGATCACTCGATACACTTTAACATACTTGATTACATCATTTTTATTTACATTTTTTAGAAAAGATATATATTTTTAAAATTGTTTTTTGGGGAAGAAAAAGCACTTCCCCCCTAAATCTATGGGGTATTTCACAATTCCCCTCTAAACTATAGAATGCAATATCCCCCTTAACTATTGAAAATAAGCAAATACCCCATGCTCGTTTGATTACTAGAATATTCCACATGAAAAAATTTAAAATTCCCTTTAGGGGTATGTCAAATGACCCAACGTTTCTAGATAATGTCATTCAAAGAACCCACAAGATTTTATTTTTATTTACCACAACTTAAAAACTTTCCTCTAAAATTCTCATCCGTGAATGCTATATATTAACTAGAGCTTGATACAGATAGTAACATTATTTTTGCTGGCTTATACCTTTTACTTGTGGCGGAGCAACGATTCTGATTCAAGGGTGGCAAGATTAATATATATATATATATATATATATATATTTATATATATGAAGACAAAATTAATTCAATTTTTTTTATTAATAGAAGGAAAAACCACTTAATCTATTAAAAAAATGATTAACTTAAAAAATATAATGTAAATGTAAGTTATATATATTTTTTTGTTTTTTTTTTCATGCTTGATTTCAATTTATTTTTTCAAGCCTAGTATTAGAGTTAGTACAATCAATGTTACACCTAAACTTTTTCATTAATTAAGTTGACTATAAATATATATTTCAAATAAGTAAAAAATAAATATAAAAATAAAAATTAATAATTAATAAATAATCGTTAATATATTAAGTTAAAATATTAATCTAAATATAAGATATTCCAAAAAAAAAAAAGTCATTTGAATACTTAAAATTAAAATGAAAAAAAAAAAAACTTAGAAGTATTAACAATATGATCATATACATGAAAATTTTAAAATGTTTTATGCGTGCCTTGATTTTTCAAAGACATTATATAATGTTTTTATTTTGAATTAACTTAAAAATATCAATATTTGTTTTTTTCTATCTTAGATTTCAATTCTAACTAACTGATTGTAAATGACCTTAAAAAGTATGTAGTCAAAGATTTTGTTTTTAAAAAAACATATATAATTCAGCAGAAACATGATATATTATAGCAATATTTACTAATCAATCTGCTGGGACCTGGCCAATAGCACAAAAATTATACAAGTTTCTTTGGGAATTACTTCGCCAATTACAGTTCCACCATTGTCATTCTACCATATTATCACACCTATGTCTCGGTTAAGTTCTTTACAAGTATGTACAACTACAGCTTTGATCACTTGGAATCTTTCCACAAGTGTTTTTGGTATTTGGTACTGCTTCCTTGATTGCATCAACAATAACATCACCTATATGAGTGCATTGTCAACTTCTAGCTCCTATGGTTCAAATACATCTTCATCTAAAGATACTAGAGTGTGCAGTTTCACTATTATCTGCATAATTTTAGTATGTAATTTTTTCTAAGATATGCTCCAGTATACAAAAATGGAGGAAAAGGAAAAAAGATAATCCTAATGTGGAAATATACTGCACACACTACCATACAACCCTCATAATCTTCTCCATATACATTTTTTCTTAACGAAGAGATAAAGAGATTCAGACATTGGTGGATGTCCAGAAGAGGGCAGTTTAATATTTGATGATTTGCTTGCATTTCTGTAATCGGCCAATACTATTGTCTCGAGCTACTTGGTATGATTGACATAAGTTCACTAGCTGTCCATGTCACCAGGGAAAGATTATGGAGATGGCTGAGCAACTCTTTGTCGTATGATGGGAGCATAGAAACACATTCTGTTTGGAAAAAGTGAAAAAATTAGTAATGAGAGAGGCAACCAACTGAAGGTACTCAGCTAATCAGAACCTCAGAACCTCAGATATCAAAATATTGATTTTAATGCCCATTTGTAAAGAAACTTGGAAGAGTAATGACATCTAGTCAAAAATATGATCCAACAGTAAAGCTGCTCTAAAATTGGCTTGGTTTGCAGGTGTAGAATCTATGTTGAATCACCATTTAGAAGGGATACTAGGACTTGGGTCTCTGTTGGGTGGGGCATCAGATAAAATTTTTATATAAATCAAAATGTGGGAGAAATGAAAGAATCGTTTGTCTGCTTGGCTAGTCAAACATGTTGGCCAAATTAGCTGCCCCTACAGTGAGGAGAAAGGATCATGACTTAAGGTTTCTGATACAGAAGTAACACATTTGGTAATTCCCTAGTCATAGAAGAAAGACGTTTTTAAGGAGTACAGATACCATTATGTCATTCTTCTTAAAAGTACTTTCAAAGATGTGAAATATTTCATACCTGAGCTCTTCATGAGACTCAGTAGTGAGTATGAAGCCAGCACTCTTTCCTCGAGATCTTTTTCATAATTCAAGGATTCTAGCAATTGTGGCGTGAGAATTGAGCATGCCATAGACTGCAAATTTTCATCTCCAACTGAATGGAGAAGGCTGGTCATCCAAGTAACAGTAATGATACTTGCTCGTGCTAACCTTGGGATGCCATTGGCTATGCAATCTGAAAGGGCGACTAACAATCTCTTGTTCCCACTGTTGAACAACATACTAGCTGCTTTCCTTTGCCAGTTTTCTGTTGCTTCTTCCTCTTTATCCTAGTAATGTAATAAAGACCACGTAACGAATAATTCATTAGAAAAGAGTGGTTAAGATCAGATTTATAATTAGCAGGGGGAGTAGTCAAGCCCCATTCTCACAGCAAAAAGAAATTTCTGTCATTTATCTAGTTTCTTCCTGATTAATTCTATATTGCTCATGTAATGTAATTGTAAGCTTACTGAGTGCATGAAACCATCTATGACAATTTCCTTGCTATGAAATGAATCCCCTGAACTCTCATGGAAACCTGCTTGTTGTAAAAGCCATTTTTCTGCTGATGCCTCTCCAGTATAAGAAAACTGGCCTGCCAACATCAGAAGAGCTCTTGCTGATTGTTCTTGAACCTTTTCGTGACATATTTGACAACTTAAAGCTGTTATGATTGCCTCAACTGCTTCTTCTCTGTATACACTGCACTTCATAGTATTACCCTGCAATGTTTGTGCAATTTGTTATGGTGATTGCTCAAGAATGCACAACCAGATATTATACAATTGGTCTGTTTGCTCGCTGAGAAATTTGAGGAACTAAGGAGTCAGAAATATGATAACTCCATTTTTTTTAAAGATTTCTCAGCAACCATTAAAAAATTATCCGACTGAATAAAAATAAAAAAACAAGAAAGAAATTATATGGAATTACCAGAAGATCAAGCTGCAATAAGATTGCTGCAACCAGTGGGTATTCTTCTTCTGGTGCTCTGTGGAGACGGGCTAATAAAATGTGCATGGTGTTCAAGCCATTCCATCCTTCTTTTAGTCCACATAAGAATTCTATTATCTGTGTTCTTCTGGTAAGAATTTCTTGAATTAATATAATATGGATTGAGCTTATAGAAGAGAATGTAATTGGTAAAAGTTCATACCTATTAAGGCAGAGTAACTCGGTTAGTAAAGAAAAAGCATAGCTATTAGAATTCTTGCAGTTCTCAAGGACAATAAGTTCAAGAAGAGAAGCCTTGTTCAAATTTTCAGCCAAGAAATTTCTACAGCTGCCATCAGCTCGAATGCAACAGGACATGATCAAAGCAGCATTGGTCCTTTCATGAGTATCCCCTCTCTCAATTTGCTGTGCCAGCAGATTCAATCCCCCAAGAGAAACCACTTGTCTAGCATTCTCTAAGTTCCTATCTTCATCAAAACCTGTCAGAAGTTGGTCTATAAAGTAAATTGCTGCCGCTTGAGGACTGCACTGTACTGTGAAGAGGGTCTGCAACTGATCTCCAAACTCTAACACTCGAAGGAATAATGGCACCCAGTGAACTGATATCATCTGTTTTGCCTTTGGCTTTGCTAAATAAAGCAGAACAGCGGCTTTTAGAAACAGAGAAGTGCTTCTCAGAAGTCTCATGAAGATTTCTAGCTGTGGATCCAAATTCAGTATAATCTGCCTAATCACGTCATTCGTTCCTACAAATTCTGCTAAAATTGATATTATTAACTCTAAAATTTCATCATCATCAGAAGCAGACAAAACCTCTAGCATCCCCTCAATAATGGATGCTTCTGATAATGCAACTTCAATGGCGGGATCACCATGTGAGTCCAACCACGCTTTGGAGATTATTCGAATTGCAAATTCACATTCGCTAAGAATATCTGAGGAGCAAACAGTATTAATAGCTCTGATTAACTCACTTGAATTGGCATTCTCTTCCTTTCTGACTGAACGATTCTTGGCTGCAAGGTTGCCTTTCACTAAGCACTCGTTTGGCTGACTTCGGCAGGTAAAGATCTGGAAATAGTCTGATTTTTGTGTTTCAGGCCATGATTCAGCTCTCGAATCTCTATTGTTTTGGCTTGATGACCTTCGATGAGTCCCATATCCTTTCTGTACAAGTCAGAAAAAAGACGATCATCTGCAATGCAACAGTCACTTTTTCATATAACAGAAAAAGCAAAAGCCAAAAAAAAAAAACTGACTTTAATATAATGTAAAGAGAAATACCCACATAAACAAAACTGCAGTTATAGCTATCGTCATCTGTACATAGTTTATCCTTTTCCTCTAAATGCCACATATTGATTGAAGCTCCATTTTGATCACTGTGGTCCATAGATTTTCGCTCAAGTGAGGTCCCAAATACAGCTCGGTATCTTTTATGATTTAGGCAACCATAAAGCAAAATTCACAATTAGCACATAAACCAAATGTCAAAAAAAAAAAAAATTTGGGGATTAAATTTTCAACAAATTATATTGTTTATAGACTTACAAGTTGTTGTTCATGGAAGACTGCAAAGTGTAAGAATCTGAGGATCTCCTACTTGATGATCCATAACTGGGTTTTGATGGCAAATGCACAGTAGGAACAGGAGGGGCTTTAACCCCAACTTTAAGCCACCCTTTATAGTACAGAGCAAACTCAATAGTCCCCTTATCCATTTGGTCATTGTACACCTTGCTCAAGGCCTTCACTTTCCTCTCCTTATCAATATAGTTGGAGTTTGAAATAGTTTCAAGCTCCTTAGTGTACCAGATCTTAAGATGGAGAAGGTGGGGAAGAAAGAAATGCTCCCAAAGATCAGCAAGCAAGTCATTTCGAGCTAGAAATGGAGAATCACAGAAAACTTGAAGTAGGTGCCTAGCACAAATCCTATCATTTTTCTCAAGCTTGTAGAGAATTGCTAATAAAAGCTGAGCAACTGCAGAGATATGAGAATTGGGTATTCCACATGTTGAACCATTCTTAGTCTTTTTAGAATTTAAGGAATCAACAACACTTAGAAGCCGAATGGAGTTCCTTAGTGTCTTCATGCTTAGCTCCTTCCTAGTCCCTTGTTCAACTACCAACTTGTCAATGTTGTCGATAACAAGTTCCATGTTTGCGAAAATCCCATTATCTGGTTCCTTTTTTCTTCTCACCAAGCAAGAGTTGCACTTGTCTCGAATTGTTTCCTGGAAATTCACGTCTTTCACGTACCGGCCAATGTATCCGCTGAGGATGGAAATCACTGCTTTAATAGCAACTTCATCAATTGGAGGCTCATCTGCTCTTGAACTCTCACTCTCAGTCAGTGTCGCCAATGATTTTTTAGTACTCAATCTCTCTGATACCGAACCCACCCTTTTAGATGATGAAAATATGGAAGACCCTTTTTTGGTAGCAGAGAGATGGGCAGTTTTTCGGTGGTCATGGCAGATGTATATAGGCAGAGCTATTGAGTCATCTACTTGTCCTCTGTCTCTGATAAGTTTCACAGGCTTTGGAGCCTTCCCAAAATTCCTGCGATCAAATCCTTCCTTGGCAAGCAGTTCTTGTAAGGAGGCCATGTTTGTTGGTGGTACAGGGTTGGTTTTGGTAATGGAGCAAAGTAGAGAGCTTGAAAAGGTTCACTGACATTCTTTTCAAAACCCAAAAAAGAGTAGGAGATAACAAGAAGACAGCTAACTGTTGCTATTAGGAGAAGAGAATAAGGTGAAGAAAAGAGACAACCAATCAGAATCTGGACAAAAGATACGAAGTAAAAGGCAAAATGGAATTTGGGTAGTAATTTTTCTTTCCTTTCTTCTTGTGTATTTAACTGTCAGTGCTTTCTGTATGTTTCAGGTAAACAGTTGGACCGGTCCGGTTGATAACAGTTAATAAAAATTCCCGCCATCTGTAGAATCGGGTTCAGTTCTGGACCGGATATGTGAATGTGAAGGAGTAAGTTTTGATTTTTGATTAAAATATAAAACCTATGTGATGTCTTTAGAAAAACCAAGGTAACAAACAAGAATAATGCAGAAGAATATGTGGGTATTTGGACTTTGGAGCAATGTGAATTTTGTCTTTGCAATATTTGGGACCCACTAATTTGGAAAAAAGTTTCATTCTTTGTTTAATATGGGGATTAGTGAATTTGGAAGATAGCATAGCAGAACAGAGCAGAGGTAAATTAATCAAACTTAGATGGGTGATGGGAAGAAGGATGGTAAGCTCATATTTGTTGATAAGGTCGGTCATCGGTCATATATGCTATCATCATTTTCTACATATTGGTGAATTTGAGTTGATAGAATATATAAATATATAAATAAATATATAAATATATATATATATATATATATATATATATATATATATGTTGTAGTGTAGTGTAGGGGAGAGATTGACCGTTGGATGGATAGCGACCCATCAACTTTTCATTCACGTGGGGAACCAAACCTATATGGAGATTTTCATACAAACAACAAAATGTTTTTAGGAGTATTTGAATTTTTGCCAATGGTGAATGAATCATATGATCGGTGTATATTCGGTTCCCTCACTACTAGTGAACTTGAGTTTCAAGTCAATCTACAACAAAGTCCCTTCTTTTAGTGTAACAAATAATAATAATAATAATAATAATAGTAATAATAATAATAATAATTACTATTTGGGTTTGGATCAATTGCAATTTGCAAATCTATTGAATTTAAAATTTAAAAAAAAAAATATTTGAGGTTTCCATAATTATGGAATTGATTTTTGAGACTAACTTTTAAGAATAATTATTTGTCTCTGAGTTTAAACCAATGGAATTTTGACACTTAATTAATTATAAATACTTATTTTGAGCTCTGTTAATAAATATGTGTATACGTCCGTAATAATTAATTAATTAATTTTTTTTGAGAGAGAGTTTCAACCTATGGCGTCCGCTCCTGATGATAGCTTTTTATTATCAGACCAAGACACCAATCAGTTTTTGGTGTAGGCGGGGATTGAACCCCAAATCTCTTATACAACCATCAGAGACTTTACTAGTTGAGTTAACTGGAATCTACTAATTAAAAAAAACTTAAATCTACTTAAATATTGTCAAATGTACGGAATTTTACGCGTGATTTTGAGATTAGGGGTCCGTTTGGATTGAACTTATTGTTGCTGAAACTGAAAACTGAAAACACTGTAGCAAAATAATTTTTAAATGTGTGAATAGTGCCGTGGGACCCATTTTTAATGAAAAAGTTGCTGAAAAGTGAGATTTGTGGGTCCCGTGAACAGTACACGGGACCCACTAACAGTGCCATAGCAGGGCCAATGTGTGGACGTTGAGAGTGGTGTGGGTCCCGTGCACAGTGCACGAGACCCACTAGCAGCTGTGTTCACGTGCTTCTGGTAAAAAAAATAAAATAAAAAATGCAAACGCAAACGCAAATGCAGGAATAATCTTAATCCAAACCGCACCTAGAAGTACAATACACAAGTATTACAAAACTGATAAATTTTGGTTTCTTAAATACCGCTTGTATAAAAGATAAAATTTTGGCTGTTAATTTGGCAGTGACATAAAAGTTCAAACACATGTATAATACATACAACTAAAGGAAACGAATTCCTATCAAATACAAGAGTCATGTTTTTTTTTGTTTTTTTGTTTTTCTCTTTTAATAATAAAAAAGTGTCATGTATATAATTTAATTTACTAAAAAGGTAAGTAAATGATATGTTCACAAAATTTTTACAACAATTTCACAACAAATTTTAGATAGCATATTGTAACTAGTGGGTAAAAAAGTAATGTTAATGGATGACCCAAATTATAATCAATAACAATTTGACTCATAGAATTTGTTGTGAAACTATTGTGAACTTACTTTTCCTAATATTATAAACCCCCAAAAAAAAAAAAAAAGTTGCGAAAAAACACATCCCAATTTTGTTTGTTGCTATTGAGTCTATGCCTTATGCTGCCAACACTAATATTATAAACCCCCTAAATAATTGGGATGTGTTTGTTGCGAAAAAACACATCCCAATTATAATCACTGCTTAGTTCGTAAAAAATGCTAAAATTATTACAAATTTATTACATATATAAATTATAAACTGATATGATAATGAATGTAATTGGCTTCATTTTAACACAAAATGAGTGCTTGAATTATCTTTTATGAATGACATATTAATATAAGATTTATATAATAAAATTTGTAGTATCTGTAGTATCACTCTAAAAGAAATTTGTTTGAGATGTTGGATTTAATCACATATGACTACTTTCTCAAAAAAAAAATAATCACATATGACTAGACGTAAAGGTCATGATACAAAGATTATTCTATTTATTTGAAAAAAAGGGTAAATGTCACCTTTTTTTTGTTACGATCTTTTTAAAGATAAACGTAACATACTTGTACTATATACATACCGATTTTTTTTTCATTTTCATATTTTATGCCGAATTTTTAAAACATAATTTTTAAAAATATACCGAATTATTCCCGTCCATATATTTACTGTATTAAACACGTACCGTATTTTACTAACTATGATTTTGAGACTAATTAATCATTCACAATCACATTTATTTGATTTTAATTCCAAGAATGCTTCTTAATCGTTGAAACATGTAATGGGTTGAGCTTGATCTTGGAAGTAGGAAAGTGATGTGCTTGGTGGTGGCTCAAAGAAGTTAGAAGTGAAGCCAAAGTTTGGGTTGGGTTCGTCTGTGAAGATGGTAAATAATTGTGAGAGACCATAGAGATCTAGAATTTCATATTTGCCTTTCAACTTCTTGGATCATCTTTTGAGTTGCTTGCTTCTTAACCAACTCGACAAGTTTGTGATTATTAAGCAATATTTTGATGAAGCGCTAACCATGATGAGTGGGGGAAGTAGTATCGCTGGCTGCTGCTTTTTGATTCATCAAGTTTGTGATGGAAAAGTTTAAAAATGCCACTTGGTTATTTAGTAGGGACTAGGGAGGTGTAACATAGCTACTAAATGAGCTATGTGGGTATCCACATTCCCTTTTAAAAATGTGGGTATTCACATTCCTATCCCTGAATAAAGTTACATTTTGTATAAAATGATAATTTTACCTATTTTCTCTACCCTTAAACTAATAGAAAGAAAATAAAAATATTATTATTATAAATTGATAATTTAAATAATTATTTTTTATAATATATGTCATTTAAAAAATGTTATATTATAGGTTTTTTTTTTTTTTTTTTTTTTGAATTTTCCATGATTTTATAGTTTTCATTTTGTTTCTCATAATTTATTTGGAGGAAGATTTAAAAAAAAAAAAAAAGACCTAATGTTGTATTTATGAATCAAATGGTATTTTAGGAAAATTAAACCATTCTTATAAAATTCTTAAAAATAAACCAAATACAAAAATCTCATATTTTAAGGATTTTTTTATTAGATTCAAAATCAAACCAAACATAGAAAAAGTTACATTTTTAGACATTCAGATTGCCCGTCATCACATTTCTAGGAATATGAATGCCTGGAATAATGTGGATTCCCTTGTACCAAACATCACCTAAAAGTACTAACCATATATTTGATGATAGGCTACAGGACTGAAAAAGAAAAGGAGAAAAAATAGTTTTCCTCTTTCTTTCTCGACACCACATAGATAGGGTTTGGATTATCAATAAGAGTCCACACTCTTGGTCAAGTGAAAAGTTATTGAGTTGAAGATCAAGGAGGTTTCAAGAGGATTAAGTTGCTGGATTTTTAAAAATGAATAAATAAAACCAAAACTTACGATCTTGAGCATCAATTTATGTTTTCTTTTGAACCCTAATTTTATATTTATGAGGATCACGCATTTATACATCATATGAAGTAGATCCATATTATTTTCTGTTGCGTATTTCATGAGTAAGATGTATGATGTCTTCCTAACAATTGGTATCTGTTGAAGCATACCAATCTGATAAGGAATCAAACACTGCAGCAGATCAGATTAATTCAAATTCAAATATTGCAGTAGATAAGAACAGTTCAAAATAAGCCAGGGCACTTTCATATCTCATCTACAATTTGTATTTCAAATGTATTCTTTCGTATTCAAACATCTTATCCTATGTAACTAATCTGATTATATATATGAAAGCAACTCCCAACGTTGAGTGTGTGGGAGCATAAGATTCACTTCATATAATATCTCTGTTCTTATATGGTATCAGAGCTTTTACGACTAACGTCATGAGTTCCTCTAATTCCAGCTCTTCCACAAATCAAACCAACTCCTCCAATGTCACTATTCTTTCTCTCCCTATTCATACACTACCAAATCATCCAATTTGCCTTACTCTCACCAAGGACAACTATCTTCTTTGGAAATACCAAGTTGTTACTCATCTCAATGCTCAAAACTTATTTGGCTATATTGATGGATCCAAAATAGTGCCTTCTTCCACTATTTCTAATCCTGTCACAGGATCAAATCAGCCTATTCTTATTCCAAATCCTGAATATGTTGCTTGGTCACAACAGGATCAACTTATTCTCAGCACATTGATTGCATCCCTCTCAGAGTCCATTCTATCTCAAGTTCTTGGCTGCAATACCTCTCGCACTCTATGGGTGGCTTTTGAATGTATATTCATCTCCCATTCTCGAGCTTGTGTGATGCAAATCCAATACCAGTTAGCTACCTCAAAGAAAGGTAACTCAAATGTAACTGATTATTTTCAGAGAATGCGTAGTCTTGGAGACACGCTCGCTACAGTTGGACAAGCTCTCTTAGATACTGAAATGAGCTCCTATATTCTTGCTGGCTTAGGAACTGAATACAACCCATTTGTCACTTCTGTCACCACTCGGGTGGACCCTCTTTCTCTTGATGAATTATATGGGTATCTCCTTACTCATGAGCAACGCTTGGAACAGCAGCAATTAGTTGCTGAGTTAGCATTCTCAACTGCCAATATGGCAACTCGGAATACCACAAATCGTGGTCGTGGTGGTCGTGGTTCCTATGGACGTGGATCTTTTTCAAATCAAAATGGTCGAGGCACAAGAGGACGTGGTCGTGGCTCCTCAACTGCCCAAGCTTTTTATTCCTCACCATCTGCCATTCAAGATGACAATTGGTATCCTAGTACCGGTGCCTTACATCATCTTACACAAGATTTCTCTAATCTCAATGTGAGCTCTGAAGCATATTCTGGCACTGATCAGATCACAATCGGCAATGGTCAAGGTTTGCCTATTTCACATACTGGAAATGCATCTCTCTCTACACCTAATCACTTATTTTCTTTAAAACATGTTCTATATGTTCCCAATGCTTGCAAAAATATTCTTTCTGCTAGTCAATTTGCTAAAGATAATTCTGTATTTTTTGAGTTCTATGCTAACTTCTTTTTGATTAAGGATCTCATAACCGGGAGAATCCTCCACCGTGGACCTCTTAGGCATAGGCTATATCCTCTCTTTTCACGTTCATCTCCAACCACTTCACCACATGCTCTGCTTGGAGAAAGAAAATCCGCTGCAAATTGGCATCATTGTTTGGGACATCCCAACTTTCGTATTGTTCGTCAAGTGTTATCCAAGTTTCAACTTCTAGTTTCTGCAAATAAAACTTTGGCAATGAGTTCAGCATGCTCTCAAGCCAAAAGTCATCAGTTGTCTTTCAATTCTTCTACCTTTGTTGCATCTAGGTCTTTAGAATTACTATTTTCAGATGTATGGGGTCTATCCCCAACTGTTTCATTTTCAGGAAATAAATATTATGTCTCTTTTGTTGATGCCTATAGTCGATTCACTTGGTTGTATCCCATTCAAGCAAAATCTGATGTTTTTCATGTTTTTAAGCAATTTCAAAGTCAAGTTGAACGTCGCTTTAATGCTAAAATTCTTAGTATTCAAACTAATTGGGGAGGTGAATTTAGATCTTTAAACACTTTGTTTAAACAAATTGGCATCACTCATCGTGTTTCATGCCCACATACTCATCAACAAAATGGTTGTGTTGAAAGAAAACATCGTCATATTATTGAAATTGCCCTTGCTTTACTTGCACATAGTTCTCTTCCTACCTCCTTTTGGGATGATGCTTGTCTTATAGCTTGTTATCTCATTAATCGCATGCCCACTCCTAATCTGGGTCACCAATCACCTTTTCACAAATTGTTTCATTAAGAACCCGACTACAAATTTTTAAAGGTTTTTGGATGTGCATGTTACCTTCAACTTTGTCCCTACAATAATAACAAGCTGCAATTTCATTCTCTTCAATGCATTTTTCTTGGCTATAGTTCACATCATAAAGGTTACAAATGTTTACATATACCCACTAGTCGCATGTATATATCATGTGATGTGCACTTTGATGAATTTACTTTTCCCTTTGTTAGGACATATGTGAATCATGCTAGGAACATATGTCAAATATAGAATTGGCTAATCCTTTGACAAAACGCACTTTACTTGTAATTAGGTAGATCTATGATGTGTTTAATGCTTCAAAGAACAAGGTTTCAAGTTCAAGTGTTAAAGCCATGCAAGTCTGTCCAAGAATCAAGTGAAGAAGTGCTGGATTTTAAATCTCGACAGCTAGTATCTATCGAGGTTTAAAAGGTTGTTTTGCCCAATGCTCAACAGCTTCTCGATAGATAGGGTATCTGTCGAGATTTATGAAAATCAGTTTTTTAGATCTGATTTCACTCCAATCCGTGAATAGATGTTTGAGCTTTCTTTTCTCACAACCCTAAACATATATAAGGATTGTTTTAAGGGCTGTCACAGCTGATGCAACTCAATGCAAAAGTTTTTCAAAAGCATATTGTGAACCGGAGACATATGCCCTAGTTCATCTTTCTATTCAAGAAGTTGCTGTGTTTGTACACCGTAGGGTTTTGTAACTAAGGAGCTTCGTGATCTTCATCGTATTGATGAATTGAAGAACTTTGCAGCCAACATCCTTCTCAAGTTGGTGAGTAAGCCGCGTACTAGGATCCGCACATCAAATTGGTTAGTCACATACTAGGAGCCGTGCATTGAAAGGAGAGATTGTCACTACAGAACAAGTCCAATTAGGTATTGGGGTAAGGGTTCAACTGTAGGTTGGTATAAGGTATTGGGATTCCTTTACTTGTAACCGCTTGTTGTGATAATAGTGAATTCTCGGGAGTGGTGACCTTAAAATCATCCGGTGGGGTTTTTTCCGTGTAGGTTTTCCCCATTCGTAAACAAATCATCGTGTCAATTTATTTTCCGTTGCACTTTAACTTAATTAGTGATTTGTTTGTGCTACCACATTTATTGCATGCTAATTGAATTAATTAATTAACTTGGCTAATTAATTGGTTAATTCATCACAATGGGTCAATACATTCTTGGCCTATCACCCTTTGCCAATAAACTACTTTCACCTACTTCTTTAGAGCCCACACTTTCTATTACTGTCTCACTAACATCTTTGCACTAATACATCTCCTACTTCACATCTCAACTCTCACACCAACAATACTAGTCCGTCATGTTCTGATCGTGCCAGAATCAGTGATGCTTCTCCAACCAACAGCTCATCAAATTGCACTGAACCTCCATCAGTTCAGCCCTCTGTTTCAGCTCTACTTCATACTCATCCAATGGTGACTTGGTCACAAAATTTGATCAAAAACAATTTCATGATGGTGTTATACAGTACCTGGTTCCTCGAGCTCTAATGTCTTTGATGTCTCCATCTGAGCCCACTTGTTATTCTACAGCAACAAAATTTCTAGATTGGCGCACTGCTATGGAAGCAGAGCTTAATGCCTTGTTGAAAAATAATACTTGGAGTCTTATTCCTTCTTCAAGAGCTCATAATATAGTGGGTTGTAAATGAGTTTTTCGAATCAAAAGGAGAGCTGTTAGTACAATTGAGCGTTATAAGGCTCGCCTTATAGCCAAAGGATTTCACCAACAAGCCAGAATTGATTTTAGTGAAACTTTTAGTCCCGTTGTCAAACCCACAACTATTCGGGTTGTTCTCTCACTTACTGTCTCAGCTGGTTGGTCTATGCGCCAAATTGACATTCAAATTGCATTTCTTCACGGCAACTTATCTGAAGAAGTATACGTGCTCCAAACTCTGGGTTTTCATCACCCATCCCTGCCTAACCACATATGCAAGTTGAACAAGGCCATCTATAGTCTCAAACAAGAGCCGCGTGCATGGTTTTCGTGCTTAAGTGGCAAATTGTTGGAGCTTGGCTTTATTGCCTCTAGAACTGACTCATCCCTTTTCACTTTCCTCTCAAATTCCCTTACTATGTATGTACTCAAATACGTGGATGATATCATTATCACCAACTTACATCATTTGGCAATTGATGATCTTCTCAATCTCCTCCGGCGAGATTTTGCTGTTAAAGATCTTGGTGAGTTAAATTTTTTTCATAGCATTGAAGTTCTAAAGCATCCAGACGGTGTTTTGTTATCTCAACGCCATTACATCATTGATCTTCTTAACTGCACAAATATGTTGCATGCCAAGCCAATTTCCTCTCCGATGTCAAATGCCAAGCCACTTTCTGCGTTTGATGGTGCTATCTTTCCTGATCTTACTCTATTTTGTAGCACTATTGGCTCTCTATAATATCTTTCAATCACTCAACCAGATTTGTCATTTGCAATTAATTGTGTCTGTCAATTTATGCATAGACCAACTACCACTCACTGGCAAGCAGTAAAGAAAATTCTAAGGTATCTTAAGCATACTATCTCTCATGGTCTCTTATTAAAATGCTCTGCATCCACTCGCCTTAGTACCCTTTTCCGATGCCGATTGGGTTAGATGTCCAGATGATAGGTGGTCCATTAGTGGCTTTTGTGTTTATCTTAGTGACAACTTGATTTCTTAGAGCTCTAAGAAGCAGCCTACTGTGGCTCGATCGAGCACAGAGGCTGCATACAAAGCTATTGCTAATACCACTGTTGAATTGCTCTGGCTCCAGTTTCTGCTGCGTGATCTTGGTCTCCATCAATCCCATCCTCCTCAGCCATGGTGTGACAATATCAGTGCAACGTATCTCACTACTAATCCAATCTTTCATGCAAGAACCAAGCATGTGGAAATTAATTTCCATTTTGTTCGAGATAAAGTTGCTGCTATGGCCTTAGATGTCCGATTTATTTTTGGCAAGGATCAATTAGCGGATGTCTTCACCAAACTGCTTGTTTCGTCCTGTTTCCATTGGCTTGTTTCCAAGCTCCATGTGTGTCCTTCCCCGTTGAGCTTGCGGGGGGATATTGAAGCATACCAATCTGATAAGGAATCAAACACTGCAGCAGATCAGATTAATTCAAATTCAAATATTGTAGTAGATAAGAACAATTCAAGATAAGCCAGAGCACTTTCATATCTCATCTACTTTTCTATCTCATCTACAATTTGTATTTCAAATGTATTCTTTCTTATTCAAACATCTTATCCTATGTAATTAATCTGATTATATATATGAAAGCAACTCCCAATGTTGAGTGTGTGGGAGCATAAGATTCACTTCATATAATATCTCTGTTCTTATAGTATCAGAGCTCACTTCATCATCTTGTATGATGATGTTTGGATTTGATAAACAAAGAAAACATAATGAAGATGACTTAGATGAGGATCATAAGGTAGCTCTCATTAATTTAGACTTTGGCATTGCAATAAAAATTTGTGTAAGATTGGATGTAGGCATGCATATTCAATCATTTTGATTGAGTTGACATTTGACAAAGCATGTATATATCAAAGGTTCGAGAAATTATTGGGACCTCATGGAGGACCACTAATGTGGTCTTCCTAGGTATTGCCACCCAATAAGAAAATGCCACGTAACCATTTTTTTAAACTCAACTCCACATCATCACTTACCCATTAACTTAACTATTGTTAGCAAATCAAACCAAGGTTAAAACTAATACAAACACAACCGGATTTAACCCAAAATCAACTATACAGTGATTCAAAATTTTTCTCAAACCCTTAACATTATCTGCCTCCTTCCTCTCTCCCTCTAACTCTATTTCCCCAATATTTCTCTAGAGAAGAAATTTTCCTTCTCTCTCCGTATGAAACTGGAATTTCCAGAAGTTTAGGCCATGGAAGGCTTCTGTTTCACCCATAACCATCTCCATCACCACAAGAACTCCGGCGATGACAATCAATGGAGGACCGAAGGGAAAGCCAACAAGTTCTATGGCGGTGTGCGGATTTAGACTTGGTGGGGACGTGAGAAGGTTTGGGTTGCATGTTCTTTACTGAGAGGCAAAGATAGGACCTAGGGCCACAAGCTCCACAATGGCTGGTTTTGTACTCGATCTGGGGACATGGGAATTTTGTAATTTAGGTTTTAAGACCCATGCCCATTCGATCTTAACAGGGACGTGATTGATGAGATGAAGGCATACAAGTGTTTTAAGTTCTTTTCAATTTGTAATGTGGGGAAGATTGTGATTGTGAGTCTTTTAGTTGCTGGGTTCCATGATTTTTTCATTTGAACGTTGTTGTTGGTGCTGCAAAGATTGATGTCCCAAAGTTTTGAATAAAGATTGTATTAGTGGTATTTGATTGTGAGTAAGATTGTATTAGTGGTATTTGGTTGTGAGTAAGATTGTATTAGTGGTATTTGGTTGTAGGCTTGCTGCTAACTTGGAGGAATTGGTTCTGATGTGAATTGTTTATGTGGTTTTGGTATACTTGTTTTAATTTGGAGTTGTAAATGCTCTTCAGAAGCTCAGTTATCCTTGCATTAGTTTGTATGTTAGGCTATATTAGCTATGTTAGCTTTTAGTTATTGTATTTGCAAATAAATTTTGTGTTTATAGATGAGGTTCATCTTTTTGTTTTGGTGTTTGGATCTCATTGTAAATTTTGTTCATTTTGATAATAAAATTTCTCATTTGTTAGACTATTAGTGATGTTTTTTTGAGAGAAATGTTAGAAATTTTATTGATGTAAAGCTATTGTATTACAAAAACTTTGGTCATGAGCATCCTGGGTAGCACATGAAGGCCACATCAAGTTACATTACAACCCAATGTTACATTTTCCAGGGCCAAAACAATGAAAGAAAAAACAAAGCCTAGCTTTGGGACCTAGGCAGTGAGCAGATGAGTTGAAAAACAGCAAAACCAGCACTTTTTTTAGGTCAAATGGCAGCTGCATCTTCAGTTAAATTCCTTTTTTTTTTTTTTTTTTTTTTGCATCCTAGTTTGGTTTACTGAAGGATGAGCAAAGGAACAAAATAACCCAACTGTCCTAGAATATCTAACAGCTGCAGCAACATCTCCAATACAACTTTTCACAGATGACATATTTAAACGTTATAACTTTTTTTGATAAACTTCAAATTTCATTCAAGGAAAAGGAACATGGAGGCAATCATTCATACAAGTAGAGTAAACCACACAATTACTGATAGACCAATCAAGTGGGACATCTTCAGCGTTTAAACTTAACGCATCATTTTTTATTTATAGGAAACTGGAACTTTAAATCTTTTACTAAGAGCACCAACCACCAATCCCATCTCATCCCTTATCACAACACCTACCCCACACATACGTTGAGAAAAGAAAATTGCAGCATTCACATTGACTCTGAACATAGCATCAGTAGGCAACTTCCAAGCTTGTGAATACTTTGCAGATTCAAACCCTGAAATCACTGTTAAATTGCCCAACCCACTGCACTAGCAAATAATTAGTCATGAATTTCCTACCAAAGAAACCAAAGCAAATCCATAAAATTCTAAAACTGTACAGTATGTTGAGATTGAAAAAAAAGAGAGTAAACTTCCACACTTCCACAGCATCTGTACAATCCCAAAGTAAAAGTTTAAGAAACCAATCATCAAGCTTAATTATCCCCAAATCCAAAAAATAAAATGTCAGATATTTACAAGTCAAACTACTCAATCCCCAGAACACCTCCAAGAAATTCAAATGCAATCATAAACTAAACCAACAAAAATACCATATTTTCCCCCTTGCTCCAAAACAACATCCAAATGAAGCCAGAACAAAAGTAAAAAATACACACAAACCAAACAATGAAACACCTTTACAGTTCACAAAAAATTGCGTATAAGCACATTTGAAATGAAAATACTTTTCATTTATATTAGTTATATTCAATTAGATGAATAACAGTGTTGAATAATACAATTTTTGTCTAGAGGATGAGAAGGCATGACAAAAGTAAATATACAAAAATGAATGTATTCTAACATATCCTAAAAATTAGCCTATTTTCATTGCCTTCAAAATACAAAAACAACATTTCCCGCAGCTTTCTAGCTTTCACTCCTCTCATCATCAATCTATACTTGTTAGTTGCATACTTGTCAAGAATCTTCTGAGTTGAATACTCATCAAATATCTTTCCAGTCAAATCACTTTAGTCTTGGATTTAGTTGTGTAAAACCATTTAAGAAAGAATTCTGCAAAATTAGATATGGACATTTTCAATTATTAGTAACAAAGTGATAACTATTGATACAAATAAATAAACATAACTAATGAGGAATAAATAAATAAAATTAAAATAGCAAGTATATTTACCTGACTTAAATGATTCAAGCAATCATTACTTTGAAGCATGCTTGTTAAGCTAACATTTGGAGAAGCATAGCTCCAATAAGAAAAAGGGATTTACATTCAAATTATCTCAACATCAAATGGTAGATATTTATAAAAATGAAATACAAGTGCATAAATCATTTTATTTTATTTTATTTTTAACTTGTACCTGATTTGATAGTTGAAAATAATTTGAACTACTGGTCATTGGCATGCCTAGAGAATGGAATACCTATAAAATACTATAAGAGATTAAAATGTATGATCATTTAAAAATAAATAAAAAAGAGGATGCAAGGGGCTTAGATCATGCTTGATTATTGTAGTTCTCATCCATGGGTACACTAGATGGGTGCATCGGCTGGCATAGACTTGTACATTGTGGTGCATATGTTGAGATTTGTGAATTAGTGACAACTGTTGTAAGGCATATAGTGTTATTTTCATAGGACTATCATTATTGACAATGCAAGTAATAATGTTTTATTTTTTTGATAAACTTCAATGAAACTTTATTAAAAAAGTGCAGAACAGGGGGGGAAGTCTGCCTTACAAACTTTGACTAACACCAATGGCAGACTATCCTTAGTGAAACACATAGACCAAGGGGTTCTTAGAGCTAGCTTTGCAGCTTCATGGGTTGCTAAGTTGCAGGCTCTTCTAACCCAAACAAAAGAAACAGAAGAAAAGACCCTAATGCTAAGTTGCAAGTAATAATGTTATTTTCATAGGACTTATGGGCTACATATAATACATTATTGACAACTATTCCAAAGGAAATATAGACAAGATAACATATATATATATAAGAAAAATTGTAAGTGTCTACAAATAAAGGGTAGTAAAAAAAAAAAAAAAATTTGACCAATGCAAACTTGGGTTACCCAAGTTTAAAGAGTCACTTGACTGTGTAAAATTATTTATAGATAAAAGCCAATACCTTCTCTAACATGACCAGAGTTTGCTGAAAGTCCTCTCGTGGGCAATTGTTCTAAAAAGAAAGAGGAAATATTGCGCGTTATTCACAACAAATAAATAATTGAATCATTGAACTAACATTTTTTTTTTCAATTTAAAACTTAAAAACAAAAATATTTACTTGATCTCGTAATATCTTTTAATGCCTTCCTTTTACGCTTCTCCATGTTGCTTTTAATGCCTTCATTTTCATTCTTGCATTTGTGACTCCTTTTGGTCGCACACATGGGGGATCTAATATAGGCAAATTATTGAGTGAGCAATTTATCTTCTCAACATCACCAGAGATGGTATTATCAACAAAACTATTTTCTCTTTCACCATCATCTCTTGCCACACTTAACACCTCCATATCTTTCTCAACTAATTCTATCATCTCTCTAATTTTTCTTTTGCACATTTCAGTATGTCGAGTTGTTGCTGCACTTCTTGTGAAAATTTCATAAACTGAGTGCATTAATTCATTACGACGTGATGTCATTAACAACTCATCATTTGCATCGGCTGATTTTGCATGATCACATACAACACTATCTTTGCATCTTTTGTCCATCATTTCAAAATATACTAAACAAGAAGCTCTGTTACATTTTTCACAATAAGTATTCGCAAAGTATGTCGACATAGTAACCCCAATGTTTTAAACATTTTATAGCTGCATATTACAACATTATTTGAGGAGTTAAAATGGACAACATGAACTCTCCGACCACCTCCTTCAATGACTTCATAGGTGGAAGACACTCCATCAGAATTAACATCTTGGTGTGTGACCCCTAAGGTAGAAGTAATTTCTAACTCAAATCTTTTAAACATTGTATGAGTATAAACAGATGATGCATGTTGCAAAAGTCCACAATTTTGGACTATTTGAAAAGATGTACCTTGTTTGCAACAAAAATCTTCTTCTAACTCTTCTATGCACATATTTTTTGAAGCTTTCTCATACTCATGTACAAATTTTGTTAGCCTCATTGTTTTGCATGCCATATGTTGAAAAACATTAGTTGTACTCTCACTCCTGGATGAAGCTTTCATTCGGAAGAGAAAATGTTATGACTAAAAACTAAACACCACCTTTCATGTTTTTCATATAAGGTGCTAAGCCACTTATTGCCCACCAAATTGTAATCTCTAAGCAAGGCATCCCAACAAGACTCAAACTCTATTTCTGTCTCACAATTATAAAGAATTTTATTAAATCTACTCTTAAATTCAGGATTCCCATAATGCCTTGATAAATTTTCTGCAGCATTTTTTGAGATATGCCATAAGCATAGGTGATGACAAGTATCAGGAAGCACAACTCTTATGGCATTCTTCATTGCTTGACATTGGTCAGTAAAAATTGTCTTTGGTTTTTGATTTCCCATTAATTCCAAGAATGTTTCAAACAACCAAGTAAATGAAGCAGTTGTTTCATCCAATAGAAATGCACAACCAAAAAGTACATTATTCCAATGATGGTTGACACCTACAAATGGGGTACATATCATATTATACTTGTTAGTTTGATATGTAGTGTCAAAGAATATTACATCTCCAAAAGAGTTATAATCAATTCTTGATCTACCATCTCTCCAAAAAAATTTGTCATTCGATTTTCTTGATCAACTTGAATTGCATAAAAAAACATAGGATCTTCTGTTTGCTTCTGTTTAAAATGGTTTACTAAACTTTGAGTATCTCCAGCCTCAACATTGATTAACTTTTGTTTGTTCACCACATTATAGCAATCTTGTTTTATAAACCCAACATTTTCAAATCCCCCAGCTTCCTCAACTAAATAGGAATATGTACTTACAGTTCTTATGCCTGCTTCATTGAAAGTTCTTATTACACCTAACTGCCCGCTTCATTGAAAGTTCTTATTACACCTAACTGAGCATCAGTTATTTTTCAATTCGACCTTGAAAATGGTCTTTCTTCAAGCTTTGCAAGCTCATGATTATGATTAGGATTGAAATGAGTAACCTTCCACTCACCATTTGTCACTGTAAATTGGATACTAGCTTCACAACCAGTCCTAGTTTGTAATCTTTTGAATTTCTTATCATCCAAATGGTCACCATCTCATGGAAATCCTTCTTTCGAACACACATACTCTCGTTGTCTTACACTATTTTTTGCATATCTGAGTTTTTCTTTTCGAACACTAAACCCAATTCGTATAGCATAATCATTATACAATTTATATGCTTCCTCCTCACTGTGCACCACCATTCCAAGCAAATTTTCAACATCTTGTAGTTCTTCATCGGCTCTAATATCTATAATTAAAAACATCACGAAACACATTTCTAAGGAAACTCAAATGAAAAGGATAATAATTAAAAAAAAAAAAAAAGAATGGTTAGAATGGTGTGTGCGTATAAACTATTAACTGTAAGAAAAAAAAATTTGAACTATTTTTACATTTTGGACTTAAGGTTCGTTTAGAACTTGTGCTCTGTTTCAAGACCAAAGAAACAGAGTGCCATTTAATAAACCCAAAAACAAAAAGTAGGCAGGGGTATGGAATGGGTTCTAACAATTCACACCACAAACTCATAAAAATTTAATTTTTAATATCTATAAACTAGATAGAAAGAAAACAACACATAAAAATTTCATTATTTTAATTCTTTCTCATCTTGGGCTTTTATCAAACACGTAGAAGACACCATATTTATAAACTACATAAAAACAAAACAAAGCTAAGAAAATGATACATTGAAGAGTGAAATGAGTCTTTATAACATACATACCTTAGCTTGATCAATCTTGGTTAGTTGCAATGGTGGTGTGTGGATTCCAGCAACCACTTCAGCCATAGTTTACAGTCAATCGTACTCACTATTCATCCAAGGGAGAAAAAAGAAAGCCCAGCATAAGATTGTTCGAAAGACTCATCCAATGATGCGGGAAGGGAGAGGGAAGAGGATTGAGTGGGTAAAATAAAATTTTGAGTTTCAGAAATTGGGCAAGAAGTGGCTAACACAGTTGGGGTTAGAAGTGGCTAATTGAGTTTGGGTTAACACGGTTAGAAGGTTTCTGCTGTGTTTGTATTAGTTTTAACCTTGGTTTGATTTGCTAACAATAGTTAAGTTAATGGGTAAGTGATGATGTGGAGCTGAGTTTAAAAAAATGATTAAGTGACATTTTCTAATTGGGTGACAGGACCTGGGAGGACCACATCAGTGGTCCTCCAGGAGGTCCCAATAATTTCTCCAAAAGTTCATTCTTTACACAGGCTACGTGGCTTTGGTGTCATTTTTCTGTCAGACTCTTAATCGATTCTCCATTCAAAGTCTCCAAAATGTTGGGATCACTATCTTGCCTTGCCACGCATCAAAATATGATTGGATTGCCTCTCAGACTCGGGTTCAAGCCAGGGAAGTAAAGTACGCTACTTGCAGCAACACATAAAGTGAGGAAGCTTAGCGGTGTGCCTCTAAATTGCGCTTGAGTGAGAAAAGAAAAAAAAAAAATGACGACGGAATTCCCAACTAACTATAGAGATGTATGATTTCGATTTAAGATAGTGCATAAATTTGGAGTGATGTGGTGAGTCAGGTGAGAGATAAGGAGGACTGTCTAGCTATTTGTGCTTCAAAACATGGAGAAAACTAGTTTTGGCATTTGCTGATCGAATGTATAGGATATAAACTTTGACTGTAGGTTTAGAGAAACAGACATTAGTTTTTCTCCTCCCTAAGACAATGATTTTATTTGGCATATTATGGTAGTTTAGAGGTACAGCCAAGAATCTTCAATTGAAGGGAAAAACTGTTTTGGTTAGTGGGTATTAGCAAAACACCAGCCTATATAGTAATGGGATTTCATAACAAGCTAGATTGTTATGGTTTTATGTTGTTTAAGGCAATTCAGTTGACTCAATCACATCTGGTTAGTTCTCCTTTAATGGAAATACAACCCTCATTACCTGTTAAATTTGTGGGATTGTGAAAATCAATGTTGAAGGTGATGGGCCTATCATCTATGGAGGTTTCCAGTTTGACAGATATGGAGTTTATCCATTAGATTCAAAGGGCGTTTTTTTTTTTTTTTTTTTTTTTTTTTGGTGTATTTGGATTTATACACAGTTAACTATTCATGGACTGTGGTTTTGCAAACAACCTAAGCCCATTTGAGAAGTTTAGCATTAAACTTAAGACATATGACAATAAAAATCTTTTTTTGCCCTCCACCTCACAACTCCCAAATTTTCCTTTAGATAAAGTACACATGGGCTTGGCCATGCGTTTGGATTTTGTATATTTATTGAAATTGGTATTTTGATAGGCCCATAATTGTAAAAAAAAAAAAAAAATCAATAAAAATCAAATTAGACAATTTATAAGAAATAAAAAATTATATAATTTAATTATAATTTGTTCGTAGAAGATAAAAGCCAATTTAGTGATTTGTTAATTTGTTTTATATTATTTTTTTTAATGATTAAATAAAAAAAGATGACACGTTCAATAAGTTTAAACTAACATATTTTAATATTGTTTTTAGCTATAAAAATTAAAATAAAATATATATTAGTATAATGACTTAGAAACATATGAATTTTGAAAATTTTATTTTATAATATTAGAAAATGTTAATTTTCCCTGTATATTATTATAAAGATATATATATATATATATATATATATAAACATGTGATGAGGATCATTTTGTTGCTTGCGTCCCAAGATGCCAAGACTTTCATATGGCTCTCTTTTCCCCCTAACTGTGACGCCAGCATGGTCCTTGGCAAAACCCAATTGGTGCAGCGGTTTAAATATGTTATAGCCAATTCGGTATATGTCGACGTTTTTTAGACTTATAGTAGCGATTTAAAAATACCAATATAGGTTAATATTTTTGTAGTGAACTGACATGACTTTACGGTCCTACATAACATCATTAGTTCAAAACACCGCAACTAACGAGTAACGAGTAGCTTTAAAACTGAAATACATAACAATATAAAATCGGACAAAACAACAATATCCCAAAATAACATTATTACTTATTGGATACTAGAAACTTTCAATATTGGATGTCTAACTCTTGCACCAACTATTTGATTCCTCTAATCGAGCTTGCCTTCAAAAGAATCAAAACACACTACAAATGTGAAACACAAGTCAGTAAATAATGTTGATAAAGAAGAAAGTGCAAGAATTAATATGCCTCTAGTAAAACAAGTAGTTTGTCAGTTATGTAAAGATTGATGTTTAATCTAGAAAAGACAAAAGAGAAGCTATAAACTATAAAATCTTGTTATGTTTATGTTATCACTAAACATTCATAATGAATAGTAATGATCATGTAACATGTTTATTATTACATTGCTAATAAAATGGTTATATAATAAATAAATAAATAAAAATATATATTAAAGCAATCCTAAGGCCATGTATTAAAGCTGGGTTGGATAAGCTTGCCCACCATTATATCACAATTTAGGGTTCTCACATCATCCTCAATTATTTGTAAAATGAAGAATGAGCCATGAGGAGTGATATAGTGTCGAATCACTGTCCACCAAAATCATATTTAAAAGGATTGTTTCTGTAAATGACATAAATAACTTAGGATATATCAATAAGGGGCATGTTGGTAGTTATCTTCAAAATGAATACATTGGGATTTCTTTGTAATTAATAAAAAAAATTATTATGGAATAACTATTAAATCCACCCAAAAAAAAAAATCATAGGGACGATCCAAACGCCCCAAAACACCATATTTTGCACACAAAGCATCTCAAAATTAATATTCATAATTAATTAATTGAGTGTTGTAATTTTATTTAAATAAAAATTTTGGATGCTATATCAATTGATCCCAACATTCCATCAAACTAAGAATTAAATCAATTTAGAATCTCATACACGTTGTTTGTAGAAATGATAATTTGAATTTCCATAATTTTCACCAATATCATAGATAGGGTACCGTATGAACCAAAAAATAACTTTTCACAAAAATCAATTTTAAGAGTAGTTGAATTCATTTATTACCTAAGAAAGAAATTATGAAATATAAAGCATTTAAAAAAAAAATCCATATTATGCTACCTACTTAACTCACAAGTTCCTATCAACTTAAAAAATAAATAAATAAAAAATAACGTCAAATATTAAATTTGATAAGAAATTGATGGATGAATTGAAGCATGTGCCTTTTAAGGTCACATGAAACATGACTCAAATTGGTGGAAAAACTACTTCTAATGTAATTAATTGATGATCCTTGCCTTTCAAATCATTCAACAAGTTCGACTACATTGAATCTAGAATGAATATAAGATCTAGAACATCTGCGATAAGCATGAAAGTAAATAGAATCTGAATCTTGACCCAAAACCATGATCTTAGTTCGTTATAACAATCTATGTGACACGTGGCTTATTGAGATTAAGGGAAAAAGATAAGAAAAAGAATTTCTTTTGAAGTAAAAAATTAACAATCATTGGTTGTGAAAATGGTGAAAATTTTTAGCACCTTTTTAATATTTTAAATTAAAACTTTAATGCACCATGCATAAACTGTCAAGTTTTTATGAATATCTACTTTTAGTACAATGTTTTACTCAAAAAAAAAGAAAAACCTTTAGTACAATGCTTTTTATTTTTTATTTTTAGAAACTAAACTGGAAACAGCCTGGAATTTTATTCAAATAACTCAATGAACATCAAATAAGACCAAGGGAATAATATCCTCAGGTAGGTCTTCTGACCAGACCTGCAACCCCGTACAATGTTTCGCTTTTTTTGCTAGAGTATCAGCCACAATATTACAATTGCGTTTAACATGACAAAAATCTGAAAATTGAAAACCTGAAGTTTGAAACTGAATCAATAACATTCTCGTAAGGCAACAATTCTGGAGACCTACGAACAATTGCATTAATGACAGTCACCAAATCACCCTCAAATGTCACCCTCCTTAAGCCAATTTCCAACGCAAATTGCACTGCCCTTCGACAAGCAAGAGCCTCCAATTCTGCCACCAATTGAGAAAGTGGGATTGGCATAATAGATAAAGCACCAATTACATCTCCATTGCTATCTCTAAAAAAAAAAAAAATTTAGTACAATGTTAGGATCAATGTAGAAGAAACAATGTTCAATGTTTTTTGACAAATGAAAATGAGTAATTTATAATGAATGTTATATCTTTGAATAAAACCACATATACGGTTTTAGAAACTATGTATGCTTGCCAAAATGTCAAGCACACCATGGTGGTCTCATATATGTGTTTTTATATTTCTTTCCAATATTTATAGTATACATCCATTTTGGGACCTGTTGCTTTACAAATACTGCTAAATCTTTTATAATTTTCCCTTAGAACCTTCCTATTCTCGTCATCTAATTTCACGCGCAGGTTAGATGATTTAGGATTATACTTTCATGAAGTCAAATTTGGTTCTTACCATATAAATCAGGAGAGATTTCTAGTAAAGTTGTTTATATTTTTTGAAAATACGTATGGGTGGAAAACTGTATGAAAATACATGTAATGTTGTTTAAACAATAAAAACTGTTGTTTAAATAACAATAACAAACGGGCCCTTAGAGTCTTGGACCTATGAAAAGGTAATAGTTACACACAAATATAGATATATTTCCTTCATAGCAGAGAGAGAGAGAGAGATTTTGAAATAATTTACCAAATCTAGTCCAAGTTAGCTCTTGGATTTTGCGTATAGATCAAATCTCAATGCCTTTTAGCTTGATCTTCGTAACACTGTATGAAACAAGCTTCCATACGAAATTGAATTGAATTGTAGGATTCTAGGCAGTTTTTATGCAGGATTCTAGGCAGTTTTTAGCAAATCTATTTATGCCTTTTATGCCTTTTACCAAATCTAGTCCAAGTTAGCTCTTGGATTTATGCCTTTTACCAAATCTATTTATGCAGGATTCTAGGCAGTTTTTAGCAACCAAATAAATTGAATTGTTTGAAGATAACCCATTTTTCTGTGCACAAATTTCAAAACTTCGGAAAGCATTTTTTGCATACTTTCTCTTATGTTCCATTCCTTTATAATTGTTTTGAAAAGTCTCAATTTGTTGTACAAGACAATTGATAAATGATATTTGAACAATATCAAGTTTAAAGGCATGGTAAGGGGTAGCGGCAAGGTCAATAGCTTTCACTTGAAAAAGAATAAGGATAATTAAGTCCATCATCACTATTATATGTTTTCTCGTAGCTCTTCTAGCCATCAATTTTATCCCACCTTTAATCATTTTAATTTTGAAGTTATGATTAGTACAACAATAAGGCTTAATCCCTTATACCTTATATATAACTGAATGATTCTTCTTGATAAATTTTTTAAAAAAAATAAGGATGGTTAAGAATCGTTTACTTTTGGAAGTATGAGTATTTTTAAGTTAAGTGACTTCTAATTAAGTAATGTCTTTTGGCTAGGGTCATGAGGTTTACGTAAACAATTGATTCTTCACAACCATTATTTGTATTCATAAGAGGGCAATTAGCTTTAATTTATTATGGTTTGAAAGCGTGTTTGTCATTTGAGAATACATAGAGTTCAAAGAATTCTATTATTTATTTATGAAGCATAAATATATATGATCATAATTAAATGGGCAAATCACTGCTCAAAATTTTTTTTATGGAGAAGACAAGATATGTAAAGAAAGGGTAAATTACATTTCTTTTCCCGCAAATATGGGTCTATTCGATTTGGGTCTTCCAAAATTTTTTTTTTAAATTTACAATTTAGTCCCTACAATTTTGTTTACATGAGTAATTTTATTTATCCCGATCGGATGTAAGATAAATCATTTTGATGGTCTAAGAGTTTAAAATTCCAAAATTACCATTTTTTACTAAGTTTGACCAATTTGAATAGAAGAAGTGAACAATGGATTCGTCAAAAAACTTCGACACAATACAAAAGATATTGCATATGAGAACATGAATTGGAGATTTTCAAGCTCTCTCAAAGCATCAACAAGAGTTCGAAGTCAAAGTTTTTGAAAATCTACTGATCAAAGGTGAAGTTGCTACTTCTAGAATACAAACAAGTTGTTGGAGTGAATTTTCAAGTGGGCACTTGAAGTCATGAGTGGGTGTTCACGTTCAACATGGTTCACTTATAGAAGAATCCATTGTTTTGGAGTTGTGTGGAGTCATGCCAGTAATTTCTACATGAGGTAGCAAGTTGTATTTTTGTGAGATTTAATGTACACGAGTTTAGTCTAGAGTTGGTGAAGAATTGCATATTTAGTGGAAATCGGGAATGTCTTGCTAGTAGCTCGGGATTGTAGCACCCGCTAGTGGACATGCGAGGAGCAAGTGAGAAATTTCAAAAGTCAATAATAGCTGTGGACCTGTGGTGACTCACGAATTGGCCAACCCGCAAGTTGCATTGCTAGCTAATTCTGTAGATGCAGCTCCCTTCTTTATTCCTACACTATATATACCTCCATTTCCTACGAAATTGTAAGGATTATTTTTAAGAGAAAACCCTAGAGAAATCCATTGAGAGTTTCGGACACAAACTCTTTGACTAGTTTTACAGCCATAACACTCAACTAAAAGGAAAGACAAGCTTTACGGTTATATATGGAGTACAAGTTTAACTTGGACAAAAACATCAAATAGGTAATGGTCAATGGTTGTAAGGATGCTGGGCATGTAAAGAGTGGAAAGAGCAAGGCCACAAAGCACAGGAGAAAAAGAATTATAAAAATGAATAGAAGTTTAAGGTAGGTGGAACAGATAGCACGAACAGGAGCAACCATTCGACGAGAGGGGGGAGCTCGGTGCTCGTTAGCTAGAAAAGGATGCTAACATGCGTGAGTAAAGAAATAAAATAAAAAGAAAAAGCCCATAAGGGACCAACATGTCATTACGGCTTTATGACTAATTCAATTGTTAGGTTATTGTTCTTTTATCCATTTATGAATTTGTTTTATTTTTTTTTTAGAAACAAACTAATTGTTAAACACACACTTTAATTATATTCTCTCACTAAGTTCAAACACATTACTTAACCCAAAGTACTACTATAAAAGGGCCTAACTTCATTTATAAATTCTATTATACATAAATAAAGTATATATTCCTTGCCTAAAATGTGAGATAATTTCTATTTGTACTTTATATGTTTGATTTTGTTTTTTTATGTATACTTCAAGTATACTTAATTAAGCCACACTTCTTTTTTAAAATTTTAAAATGTTTTTATACTTAATAAAAAAAAGGGCTAAAATAGCTAGATGGAAGAAATAATATTCTGAAATTATATATATATTGGCCTAATCCAAATTGAAATTACGGCAAATTCTTATAATCAACAAGTGCCACTCGAAGTCATTAGACCTCAAAGTTGTACAAAGTAAATATCTATTAGGAAAACATATTTGTTTTCATCCTATCAATGCAATGAACGTAATAAGCATTGTATATAGTTAGAATATTATGAGACAATAGTTAACACTTTAGATTCATCTCATTGGACCTAAAAATTTCTTAAAAGAAAATTTTAGCGAAGATCCTTTGAAACCATGGTCGAGAAACCCACGTAACTGTAGCTTAAAATTAAAAGATCCTAATATCATTATTAGAGTCAATCGACTCAAACCCATGATCTATACTAAACAAGATATAGATGGGTTTGAGATCTATTATTCGTTGCCATTTAGAAGAGAATGGTACTCCTAGACGAGGAAAATCCTTTATCCATTTATGAACTCTATTATCCATAAAATAAAGATTTTTTCCTGAAGCTTGAAGAGTACAATTATTTCTACAATTGTCTGACAATATTCTTTGAGTATATACAATGCTAAATATGTACATTGCATTCTTCTCAAAAAAAATTATGTACATTGCATTGATAAGAATATGAGTACTATTCTTGTAAAGGGCAACAAATAATAGTCTCTAAGAGCATTCTTATCAAAGAATGAAAATATTTTAGCTTTTAACATCTCAAAACCATACTTTATCTATTTTAACATACCACTTTACAATACACCCAACATCAAAGCTTCTATTTTTTTAGCACCTCATTTAAATATTCTTTATTTATTCTTTATTTATCTCTTCCTACCTATATCTCTCTCTCTCTTCTTTAAAGCAAGAGGAGAAAAGCCATCAAACACCAAACGGTCCAAATCCATCTACCTTTTCTCAACCCAACAAACCCACACAGCCACCACTACCATGGCACCACCACCGGAATATTAAAAAAAAAATCAGCCACCCCACCCAAAAACCCGAACTACCATTAGCCACCACACCCAAAACACCAAACCCACCTATCTAACCCAACAAACCCACATAGCCACCACCAGAATATTAAAAAACAAATCAGCCACCCCACCCAAAAACCTAAACTACCATTAGCCACCACACCCAAAAACACCAAACCCACCTATCTCTCAACCCAACAAACCCACACAGCCACCACCAGAAAATTATAAATAAAAAAAAAAAAAATCATCCACTCCACCCAAAACCCAAACTACCATTAGCCACCACACCCAAAACCCAAACCCACAACCCAAAATCATTTACCACCACCACATCCACCAAACCCATGACCCAAAATCAACATCCACCATCACCACAACTACCAAACCAACCATCCCGGCGCTTTTGAAAAGCACTGATACAGGTCCGACGACCCTATATTGATTGTCACTGCGCGACGGTTTAAAACGCCGGGATAAGCATTTTTGGCCTATTTCGGTGCTTTTTAGGGCTATCCCAGTGCTTTCGCAAATGCTGGGATAGCCTCTTTTTTTTGTAGTGCCACCACTGATATATATATATATATATATATATATATATATATATATTTACAGAAATGGGTCTAGGAGAAGAAGAGAGCATTGAGAAAAAAGAGAAAGAAAGAAAAATAATTTTTTTTTTAAAGAAAAGAAGAGAGAGAATGGAATAAAAAATTAATATTTTTTATAAGATTGCAACTACAGTAAGCTGTTATCTTTGACAGCTTACTGTAGTTTAGATGCTAAAATTTATAAGTTTAGCATCTTTGATGTATCATGCTTTTGTTGTTTGTGTTGCTAAAATATAACTTTTTAACATTTTAACAGCTTTGTTGGAAATGCTCTAACTCTTGGAATCAATAAGTGTCAGTAAAAGACATTAGACCTCAAGTTGTACATAAGACAAGTCGTTTAAATTGCATCCTTCTCCCCCGAAATTATAAGAAAGGTCTAAGATTTATACACTATTTCAAATTAGGTCCCATTTTTAATTAAAGTACCAAATTTATGATATCAGTTCAATTTGAAGGCTCTATCCATCTATATTATTAATATATATTATCCTAGGAAGTAATGGAGAGGGAAAAAAAAAGTTGGAAATCATTAATTAAACTCTGCATTTCACCTAGGATTTGTTTATAAATCATTTTGTGTGCCATTAATTGAACAAAAATGCTATAGAGATAAATCTTCAATTAGAGAGGAAGGTTTCACTTAGAATGAGAAAGTAATTGCCAAAAAATCATGGACCTAATAATATGAAACAAGATATAAACCCTGGGTTTTTTATGTAATTTTTTTTTCCTTTCCTTTTATAAAAATAGAATACAGAGTGTGACTATTTAATTAAATTGTAATCATGTTTGTTATTCCCAATTTTTATTTGAAAAAAGTTTCATATGTTTTATACCAAAGCCTTCTAAGTTCTAACTCTTACGGTGTTCAAATGATAATCCAATGGGAATGACACCCTTTGTGATGTTTAATCTTTAATGTCTATCAATTGAATCCCATCTCTATCCTCCCACATTATCTACCTATCGAAAAAAAATTCCTTCCAGCTCTTTTTTAAAATGGCTATATTATGTTCAAAGTTGATATGAAATCTGAACAGTTGTAGAATTGATGAGATGTTAACTGCTTTGACGAGATGATTGGACAAAGAAATAATCAAAAGAGCCTAAACACTCCTAAAATGTCCACATATATTTTCACAATAAATTATAAGTGTTTAGTTGTTATTGGTTCTAATTTGAACCTATCATTAAAATTACTTTTTTTTCTCGCCAATAACAACCCTAACAACTTGCCACTTAAGATTTGTTGTGAAAGTGTTGTGAAAATATTGTGGACATAACCAAAATCCCTTGTTATTGTAGTTTGACTTATTCGGGGACTAATATTAAACGTCCAGGCACCTAAAAAAGAAAATTATAAAATACCCAAAAATAAATTTAAAAAACCCTGCATTGCATTGAAATTTCAGAAATTTTTTTTTAGCATACAGTTTTTTTTATACCATAGTGCTACCAGTTGGTTTAATTGATATAGCCCTTTATCATTAAACAAAGATTCTGAGATTAATCACAGACCTATGCTAATTAAGGGAGGAGGATCTAAAGGAAGGAAGAAGACTCTCTCTTTCTCTTATAAATGTACTGTTGTCCGTAGGTTCAATAAACTTTTACTGTACCCAAAAAAAAAAAAAAGTAGAAAAACACAGAAGAAGCTAATTAATTTGCATTAACATGAAGGGTAACTAAAAGTTAACCTATATATTTACTTAGCATCCAATATTTAACTTCATCAGAGTTCAAAGAGGTCACAATGTATTAGATCTTACCTATGTCAAGAGAAGTGGGTTCTGAAAAAGAGAGAATTATCTTCCATTGCAAAATCCATAAGCTCAATGGGATTAGAACATTTTTTTCTAAATTTTTATAATCTTCAAATTTAAAGAGGTCACAGTGTCAAATAGCGAAGGTAGCCAGAGATTGGTAAAAAAAAAAAGAGACCAAAAAAAAACTAGTTATTGTCAATGTCGTTTATTTGATCATTTTTATTTTGTTTCCCAATCTTGCAGACATTTCGTTTCTGGTGATCCATAGTGTTTCTGAAAATCAAATGAATACGCAGTACTATTTCATGCAAAAGGACACAGCATCAGAATCTGTCGAACACAAACGTAAATTCCCAACAAATTGACCCACTTTTTATTTGTTTTATTTTTTCCCTGACATTGTGAAGATTGGATCATGAATTATATAAAACAAAAGGAAAAGTTTCAAGAAGCAGCAAACAACATAGACAAAAAACTGCGGAGACAAAAAAACCTAATGAACCCTTTTTATATTCAAATCACGCCAAACAATCTAAGCCTTTTTATTTCCTCCATCAGATACACATAAGAAGAAGAGGGAGATTACAGAAGCAAAGGAAACAGGCCCTTTTGCACCCACCTCACAATGACACATAACACAGATAAAACAAATAAAAACCAAGAAATAAAAAATTCACCAAACCAAAGTTTAAGGGTACAACGGAGGAAATCTTGCAAGAATATTCAAGAATATCCCAGATTGATCAAATAATAAATACTAATAATTATAACCAAACAGCATAAGGTATCTTTTATCAATTGTGCTTTTTTCACTTCCATGCATGCACGTAGATGAATTAATGTGGTTGTTCAATTAGCCAGTGATCCTGGCACAGTGTGTGATGATGTTGCAACCGCGCCTGTAAGGATTAGCCCTTTGCCTCCTTTGACAGTTGTAGTAGGAGTGACCGCGGCGGCCACATGGGACGGAGTTTGCCCTGAGAGCTCCATAGCTAATGTACCTCTTGCGGCCGCCAAGTATTCGGCTAGGATGAGAATCCATCAACATCTCATTCTCCTCACCAATGCAGTCACCAACTGCACCATCGCATGAGCCATACTTGGTCAGACCCCAGCTGCTAACGTCGTGGAAATAAGGAGATGATTCAACCACTACGACGAATGCAAGGAGGAGGATTATCAGCCAAGGCTTAACCTCCATTTCAGGTTTGTGCGTGTGTGTGTGTATATTGGGTAAAGGAAATGATATTGGAAAGTTTGTAAGAGAGTTTTTTTTTTTTTTTAAAGAAAAAAAAAAGTTTCTTTGGTGATGCCTGGCCTCTGCTCTACCCTTCCTGTTAGAGAAGGGAGAAGAGAAGGATATAGCTGGAAAGCTAGGATAGTTTTGAGGTTCCCGGGATAAAAAAGAAGTAGAGAGAGTTATGGAAAATTGGAGGGTGAGATTTTTGTGGTTGTGTTTTCTGTGATTTAACGCAATTTTGGGGTGTCCGTCTCTTTCTCCTTGTTTTTCTGTCTTTTGGTTTTAGTTATTATTACGCTCCATTTGTTTCTTCATAAACGTTTTCTAGAAAGTGGGTCATTTTTTGAAAAACATTTTCTAAAAAATTATATCATTTATTTTCTAGTGTTTGTTTTGACTTTGAAAATGAGTTAAAAACGTTTTCGGGTGTTTGGTACGCTCTAAAAATCACTAACATTTTTTGTATAATTCAAAACATGTATAACATGTATATTGTGTAAACCAACTACATAATTAATAGGAGTATAAAATAGTACGTTACCAAGAATCTTATAGTTTAATTGATTGACATCTTTTGGTGTTTTTAACGAAGACATCCATAATTCAACCTTCTTCCTATTGTAACTCTCGAATTATCGATATATATATATATATATATATAATTAAAGTATAGCACATAAACATTACAACAGATTATAAAAAGTTTGTATAATTTTTATAACTATGTGTAGTAGCCAAATTAAGGTAATCTAAGTAGGAAAAAAAAAAAAAAAATTTAAAAGAAAAATTTGTTGTCCTCCATCAAACGTAGCACCATGACGTTGAAATAGCTTTTTACGTAATAGCTCTATGGGATGCCACTTCCTCAGTTTTTAATAAAGTTTTCTATTGATCAAAGATAATTTTTCTTTGACATTTTTCTTATGCTACTAAACACTAGAAAATTTAAAAAATTATATTTATATAAGGTTTTCCATCGAAATAAACGGAATGTAAATAGAGATGACTCTTGTTTGTTTGAGGATGTTTTATGCGATTGGCATAGCTTTGCCAAAGTTTGGAGGGTGGCTGTATTTATAACCGCCAATGCCTCTCTTTGGAATATAAAAACTGACCTAGGGTCTTTTTGCTTTTTTGAAATGAAAACTAGCTAGTATTATGCATAGTTTAATAAAGAATATAGGCGAAACTACAATGTTGGTATCTTAAGTTTGAAACAAGCACAATTAGTCTCCCAAGTTTTAAAATTAAATTGTATTAGTCCTTTTACTAACTGTCGTTAATGGTGTTACTTACATGGCTAACAGAACAATGACTTGACTTTTTTTTTAATGATGTGGCATTTTTTATTAAAAATTACAAAATAAATTTACACAAATAATATTTACAACCCAGTACCAAATAAAAAATATATTTTCTACTAATTGTACAAAGCACTGACCTGCCGCCAGTGGGATGCACTTTCATTCTGAGCCCAAGGAGGAGGCTCATTCGAATCTGGCCTAGCCCATGAAGGGATTTTACTTTCTTCTTCTTCAGTCTTCTTGTTACTTGACTCTAGAACTTTTAGTCAGTGCAACCACACAAAACTTACCACGTCGTGGGTTTCTTTTTGCTTGGGATAGGAATGATCTCGGGTATAATGGATTTTCTACTCTGGGAGTGAGACTATTATTATGTAGTACTAGTATTCGATTTGAACACAATAAGCTTGCTGCCATATATGCTTCTAACTTTTATTGCATTGCGTTGGACTTGGCCCCTTCTTTTGTTTCTGTAACTTAAAAGAATCAAGATAAGAGATCAATTGTATGTACGTATAGTGATAAACAAATAAATTAAACAAGGAAAGAAGGAGATATGATATCATTTGAGACATTGAGGAGGAGGAGGAGGAAAGTGGAGAACCCGGGTTGTAAATATTGTTTGTGTAAATTTATTTTGTAATTTTTTAATTAAAAAAAATGCCACATTATTAAAAAAAAATGCCAAGTTATTATTCCGTTAGCCACGAAAGTAATAGTACTAATGACAATTAGTAAAAGGACTAATACAACTCAGTTTTAAAACTTGAGAGACTAATTGTACTTGATTCAAACTTGAGGGACCAATTACACACATAGGGTAAATTTGAGGGACCAATATTGTAGTTTCGCCAAGAATATATATAATATTTTAATAATATAAGATTAAAATTGAATAATAAAATAAATAGTACAAATATTTATACTAGCTTACCTAAATTTTCTCCTTATTTTAAGATAAAAACTTACTTTTTCTCTTTTGAGTAACCACTTTTTCCTTTTACTCACCTCAGACTTCTTATTTTAAATCTTATTTTATCTATACTATTTATAAGAGGATTTCTCTCTTTGGACTGGACTTTATTTTATGTAGTTTATAAATACCTCTAAACCTTACGTTTAACAAGAAAAAAACTTGAGGAAAATCCGATAAAAATATATTTTCAACTCCACTTAAAATGCCTACAAAATAGGACAATCTCCTACTAATCCATATTTTCAAAACAAACTTATCCATTTTTTTTTTTAAAGGAAAATTATGACAGTTGACCCAAAAAAAAGAAAAAAAAGAAACCTCATCGCACGCGCAAAGCGCGTGGGATGAGGCTAGTTTAGATATATATGAAAAATGCTATATTTTCAACATTTTCACTACACTTTCATAACAAATCATAAATCAATAGTAAATTATTATTGATTCTAATTTGAAACTACCATTAACTTAAAACTCACATGCTAATTATTCATTCAGCCATATATATTTCGCATGGTGGTAAGAGAAGGAGAGGGGCTAGAACTAATACATTGGTGTGGTCATTATATATCTAGATGAATATCGTGCAGCACAAGTGGTTCCCACAGAGCCATCTCAGAAGGTTGAAGTTAAATGGTCACCTCCTTCAGCTCCTAGCTTTCTATAAAATTAATATGGATGGGGCTGCTTTTTTGAACCATAAGGAAGCTAGGGTAGGTGTTATTATCCGAGATGAGGAAGGAAGAGTCATAGCTGCTCTTAGCAAAAAAATTAAGGCTCCCATTACAACAAACTTGAGTTTTTTTTAACATATTTTTATCTACGATCACTAAAAAATATTAATAAAACTCTTAAATTTTTTCAGTTATACTCAACTGCTAATCAAAATAAGGACATTGACATACTTATTTCTTACGATTGGCACAACTGTTGAAAAAAGTGTTAAAAAAAATTAAATGGGAAAAGTATTTTTATCCACAGCTTGATGAATGTGGAAGATAAATTACATCTTTTATCAACGGTTGTAAATGTTGAAAATCAAGAACATGAAACTTATATAGAGCTACAGTACAAATCAAGGTTCTATAGAACCAATAGTTAGTCTCACAGGTTCTCTCTCTGGTAGCTCAAATCTCTCTCACAAAAAACCTAGAAATTTCAAACCCTATTTCATAGCTCTCAATCATGGAAATTTCAAAGCTTTGGCAATCACTATTCGCATCTCAAAATTTATCTTCCAATTTCCATCACTATACTTTTCAAACTTTTTTTTTTTTTGTCACTTTCTCAAGAAAAAATAATCTCTCCATGGGACGAAGTTAGGCTTCGCCTGAAATTGACGAGAGTGGTGGAGGCGGAGAAGGTGGTGACACTTTCCACTCGATCCGCAATCGTTTCCCTCTGAAGCAGAACCGAGTCAAGTCCAACTTGAATAGTCCAATTCTTCTTCGCAATCAATCTCATCGACTTGATTCAACCGCAAGGTCTACCGTGCATGGGCATGGCTAAAGGAGAAGCTGGCATTCTACTTCTTGGTGCGACTTGCTGTGTTCCTCTACACAATGTTGTCGATTGTATTGCAAAGCTCGATCCTAGAAAGCATGGATACTACATTTCAGAGCCGGCTTGAGATATTTTGTGGCCTAAGGCGACAGCGTTCAATGGGGCATCTTTTTATATAATTTAATAAGTCAATTGCAGTAATTTTCATTTATTGGTAAAAAAAATTTAAAACTTGTTTTATCAAAAAATCTAAACCATTTATTAGAGTATTGGAATATTATATATATATATATGTGTGTGTGTGTGAGAGAGAGAGAGAGAGAGAGAGATTGTACTTTAACCACTATCAACGACTAAAATGGGAGAGCAATGGGAGGAAATCATCTTATTAGTCATCTCAGGAAGCTGTGAAAGAGGCTATTTTCAAGTCCAAGGAGCTAGGATTCTTGAAAATGCTAATTCTCTGCAATACCAAGAGGCTCGTGCAGATTTGCAAACAGAGGAGGAACCCAAGTTGGCTTGAGCAAACCTTCATCTCAGAGTTGGACCATCTTCAGCAGTAGGGCCTAGTCATTACTCTTCTCTTTGTCCCTAAGGAAGTTATTGCATATATTTTGTACTTGGCCCATATCACTACTTGCTTCCTAGTTCATTACTGTAGGCTAAGGCCAGACTTATCTTTATGGACTTTGTCTTTACTATCTTTCTTTTAATGAATGATGTTTATTTGGTATAAAAAAAAAATAATAATAATAAAAAAAGACTAAAAAAATAAGCAAATTTACATTCAAAATCACCATTTAATGATAAAAATGAAAAGAAAAAATTTAGCTCTCTCTAACCTCCATTGTTCACATCACCCTAAAATTGTCGCAGTATTCAACTAGCTAATGTGATGTAGTATTGGTTTGGATACAACGTTTACTGCGTTGCGTTTTCCTTTTTTTTTTTTGCACACATTTAAGGAGATAGTACGACTACTGTTCATGCACTGTTCATGAACAGTAGCCGCACTATTTGACTTTTCAACCCTTTTCAGCACGTCAGTGGGTCTCGTGAACAGTGCACGGGACCCACAAATCTCACTTTTCAGCAACTTTTTCATTAAAAATAGGTCTTATAGTACTATTCACACATTTAAAAATTATTTTGCTATAGTGTTTTCAATTTTCAGTTTTCAATTTTAGTAAAATAAGTTCTATCCAAACGAACCTGATAATAAAAGAAATAAAGCATTTTTTTCTGTACATCACATGGGTCATAGTGGCTGTGTGATAAGTTTAGAAAGAGAAATATTAAAAAATACTAAAACACTTGACTGAATAATGCCTAGAAATAAAAGGGTGAGGGGGTGACACCTTGACAGTAGGTGAAGCTACTTTTTCAATATGTGACTTCTGTTTTGTCTTCTACCACGAGAAAACAAAATTTTAGGAGAAAAAAGAAATAGAGTGAGAGCTTATCACAAATCAGAAAGGGTTTTTAGAGCCAAACCTGAAGGGAGAAAGATCAGAACCACAACAAATTTCAAGCTGCTATAGAGAATTTAAATGGAGAGAATGGAAAAGTTTCTAGCAATGAGTATAAATTTAAGGTTTGAGATTGATTTTTTTTGGGTCTTTTGTTTTTAGTTTTTCTTTGTTAAGTTGTTGAGAGAGAGAAAGATTTTTCTGTTTGTGTTTTGGGAGACTGAGTTGTACACTCTAATTAAAACTCCCACACAGAGATCGAACCGTCAAAAGCCAGCTCACGAAGAGATTTTTTTTCTCTATTTTTTCTTTGAAATAGATGAGAGATTATCAGTTCTCCTGCATAGCTCACAATTTTTTTTTTAATGTTTTTTCTTTGATAAAAAAATTATTTATATGCAATAATTAATATTTGGAGCTTAATTAATACATTTACACATAAAGAGATAGTTTTATTGGTTTAAATTTAGAGGCCTTCTTTCACTTGGGGCCTTAGGCAATTGCATCAATTGCATCTAAGGTAGAGCCGGCCCTACTTCATTTAGGATGTCGTACCCGTGTCGTATCCATATTGTACCCGTGTCGTAAATTGTACCCGTGTCGTATCTCGTACTGGCCGTTTTATGTTAATTTTTCAGAAATTGTTCATGTCACCGTATCATATATGTGTCCTTGTTTGTACTTGTGTCCATGTCTATGCTTCCTAAGCTTGATCACAACGGTGTTCAGGTAAGGAAACGAGCGAGGCTAGACGTTGAATAGAGAAGGATTGAGGATTGGTAGCACATTGAAGTTCTTGTTGCCTAGGGTTTCGAGAAGCGATGGTCTCGGGTCGTTGCGATTGGAGCCAAGGATTGGAGTTAGGCCACCGAAGCTTGCTCTTGTGAGTTTTTTCAGTTTTTTTTGGTTTTGAATCAGAGTTATTGTTTGCATGTTTGATTTTTTAACTTTATTTTGCTTCTATGTAATTAGTAAATCTCATTTATGTGAAAGCGTAATTTAAGTTTATCAGATTTATTTTTTAGCATTTATAGCAATTTAAATGAATAGCAGCTAGCTATGGCTTTAGTAAATACTAAATAGTTCTCATAGAATGGAATTTGAGTTTATCTCCTTTTATTTTTGATAGTGCGTTGGAAGTTCAAAGCTCACATTAATGTTCTGTTTGGTTGCTGTGAAAATCCATCAACGTATTACTCTTGCAATATTTTCCTCAATTTTTGAAACCATAGAGGCCAATATGGGGAATTTTTTTTGCATTTAGCATTATTTTTGTAACATTTTAATTAGTTGTCAAGTTTACAAAACTATATAGCAAACTAACATCTCGAGTGTCTAAAGCTCGAGTTCAAAGATGGAACTCGAGTTTCTAAGACTTGAGTTGCAAGTGGTGGCAATGTGAGATGGAAATAAAATCCACGTGATAAAAATAATGCTAGTTGGAAAATTTCCCCCCAATATGGGATCGATTTGCGGTGCTCTTCACAGTTGCAATTGCATGGTTCTATGCACAACTTCTTACCTCAAGTGGTGTGTATAACAACAGACCTGCAATAACTCCGCATAGATCCTGCTGGTGAGATTTTTCAAATAAGCTCATATGTGTATTTAGTAATTGTTTTCTTCCCTCCTCTGGAAAACACAGAAATCTCCCCTCTTACTTTGATGAAGACACATATCTAAGATTGACATTTGAGTATCACAATTAACAATGTAAAGTTACCTTAATGCAGCTAAAAGCAAAGTTTGACCACCCCTTCCCCCAAACTCAGGAGCTAGACATCATCATCATGTTCAATTTAAATCCATAATGGCCTCTTTGTTAAGTAGATTTTTATCTTCCCTTTTGACACTCCATGAATATTTTTCATAAAGCCACAAGAGATTCTACATTGATACTTTTGACATATAAAATAATGAGAAAGAGGTTTTATTTTTATTTTATATAATTTTAATTCCCTGTGTTTTATAACCGCTTTAATAGCATCTAGAGTACGATGGCCTGAATACATCCTTTTTACCACATCATGGTGATCCTCTGTATCATGGCGGGTGTTATTTCTATTCTTTGTAAGTCAGTGCCGCATTTGTTACTTAAATAAGACAGAACATAGAAATGGTGTCATATTCTTTCATTTTGATAGAACATTGTCCTTTCCTGGCTTTACTATTTCAAGGTTTGAATGTACCTAGTTAAATGGGAAGGCCACAGACAACTTAGCCTATTTGCCTGGGCAAATAGGCAATTTAGGCCTGACCTAAGACCCCCAATTTTTAATGATCTCACCCCCTTTATAAAAAGACCCAAATCTCATTATATATAAAAATAAATAAAAAAATAAAATAAAATTGTAGAATTTTGTTAGGGATATTACAAGTTTTTGTGTTATAAATCATTAAAAAAAAAAATTCAAACACTCATTTATTAGGTAATTGAGACCTGTTAATTACATTCATCAATCATTATCACATTAATTTGTATGCTTTTGTGGGGGCCTTTTCACGTTAATGAGCCAAAGCTCATCTGCTACACCAAAGCCTGTGAGTTAGTGGGTAAGGGAGTTGGAATTGGCCCCATGGGGTTATACTACAGGTCAGCTTGTGTGTAAGCCAGACATACCCAATACTTAGACGGCACAAGAACAGTACGGCAGGTTGGATTCAGCAGATGTAGTTATAGCAAAATAACTGTCACAGCAAGAACAATAAAAGAGACCACCGCAATGCGACTTTTATAATAAAGTATGACAAAAGAAACTACGGCAGGACAACTAATACCACAAATAAATAAATAAAGATAATACAACAGAACAACTTATACAGCAAATAGAGTAAGGGATGTCACAACAGAATAATTAATAATGCGAAACACTTTAGCAGAATGAATAACAATGGGTAAATCAAATAATCTAAAATATGATATACTGGGGGAATAACTACGATTCTAAGCAAATGCAATAGCGTTAGCTCACTTTCCCAGTCCTAGGCTGAGTCATTCAGTAGGAACGGGTCCAAGAAGGGAACTAAACACCAACACGGGTAACCTCGTTATAGGTTTTTGCCATTGAAGTTACTCGTGCTGGAGAAATGGCCTAAATGGTTTTGGGTTCAGATTTACAGAGTTTCAGAGGGTGGGAATGTCAAGAGGGAGAGAAAAGATGGCTTACCAATGCAAGCGTCTATTTCTATCGTGTTTTCTCTCTTCCTTTTTTATCACTTCGTTTTCTTTTCCTTTGTTCTCTGATTCTTACCTTTTTTTCTTCTTACTCTCCTCTCCATTGGGTTTTTTATTCATGGCTACCTCCCTTCCTTTTATATTTCTTGATTCCATGGGATTTCTCCATTTTGTCCTTAAGGCTTCACCAACTATTTTTTGTTTCTTGTGGGCATCTCTCCATGATTACCCATGTTGGTTGCCCAGCCACTACCTCTGCTCAGAGTGTGCTTGCTGCATCATCTTCATTCTAGGACAAAACTCTTTGATTTGTTCCTCCCCCCTCCCCCTTTCTGCCTTACCCGAATGGATAAGGATTGGAGGCTCTCTCTTTCTACTTACCCTTATGGCATGCATCCAGTGACCTCAGCTCTTTGCTTGCCTCTTTTGGGTGAAATGTCATCCAAGTAAGACATTTTCCCCCAAAATGAGCCTCAGCAAGAACCCCAAAATAGACCCATTTTCCCCTCATTACCAAACCACACCCTCTGAATCACTTGACTAAGGGCCCATCTCTCTTGTGTTGGCTGGGTACAAGTAGGTGGTGCTCCGGCCCTAGTATGAGTTCCACTATCCTCTGTGTTTGTCTTCTTTTACTCCTACGCCATTTCTGCTGTTCTTGCCTTGTCTCATTCTGCTGCGTGTCCTGGATTTGTGCTAATCCCCCACTGTATGAAAAGCGTGGGCTCTTGGGCTTGTACTGCCTCCTTTTATCCCTTCGTGGGCCTAGACATTGTCTTGGCAGAAGCTCCTGCCCGTCCAGCCTATTGGGCTTCCATTTCTGTTGCTCCTTTTCTTGCCACGCCTATAGTCTTGCCATGTTGACCCATTGGATTTGTTACCTCTTTCCTTGGGCTCTTACGACCCATTTACTTTACTTTCACCTTTTGTTGTGTCGATGGGCCTACTGGCTGTCATTCCTGTCATGTTGACCCATTGGATTTATTACCTCTTTTATTGGGCTTCCACGGCCTATTTACTTTACTTTTACTTCTTATTGAGCCCATGGGCCTGCTAGTTATCATTCCTGTCATGTTGGTCCATTGGGTTTATTACCTCCTTTTTAGGGCTTCCACGGCCTATTTACTTTACTTTTACCTCTTATTGTGCTCATAAACATAGTGGTTGTCATTCTTGTCATGTTGGCCCATTGAGTTTATTACCTTTTTTCTTAGGCTTCCACGGTCCATTTACTTTACTTTTACCTTTTATTGTGTCCATGGACTTGTTATTTGTCATTTATGCTATATTGGCCCATTAGGTCTGTTACCTCTTTGTTTGGACATTTACTTTACTTTTAGTTCTTCCAATTCCCTTTTCCTCTCACCTTCCTTTATTGTTGGGCTTTTTGTCAAAATTGGGCATCAACAACTTTATATAGTAAAATTTGCAGTACCTTTACCAATTTCCAAGATTGTATGATAATAAATGGTTAAAAAAAAAGGGGGTTGTGTACTAAATCTTTTCTCACTCCCTAATTTGGAGTGGCTTGGACCTATGAAAAGGTAATGGTTACTCACAAATATATTGTTCATTCTTACATGCATTAAGAGAGAGAAGGAGAGTTTACAAAATAATTTACCAAATCTAAAGTTGAATTTTGCTCTTGGATTCTGGGTGTAAATCAATTGCTTAGCTCTTCGGAACACTATCTGAAACAAGCTTCCAAGTGAAAAAGTTTTGTAAGACGCTTACTCGTGTAGGATTTTAGGCAATCTTCAGCAAGTTGATAAATTGAATGGTATATTGAACATGGAGACACCTCATTTTATAGCAATTAGTATACAGTCCCCAATCTCAATGAGGAAGGACGACAGAGCACAACCTAGATGCTAGGCTAGGCTTAGATTCCTCTCCCATTAGAAACCTTGCCTGGAGTGGCGTATAGTACCTCCCCCAGGTAAGTGCGTATATGCAACATATATGGGGATGACTCACAAGTCACAACAGAAACTTCTCTCTCATTCCATTTCCTTGATTGATTGATTATGACCAAACTAGTTATAGCTAGAATTGTCCCACCAACAGAAACTTCTCTCCCATTCCACTCCCTTAATTAGAAATCCTCTTGAAAGATATCTATAAATCATCTGGAAAATCCCTCTCAACAAGAGAATTGTTTTATATTGTGTGTTTATCAAGGTGTTGCTAGCTAATCATCTTTATTCTGAGTATTGTCTTGCCTAATTCGAAGTTCGAACCCATTATCATTTGAGGGGTTGGTCAATTGTAACGCTTCTAGTGCTTAGACAAGAGGTATTGATTCTCTCCCATGCTTAATCTTAATTTGTCCTATTGCCAAATGTTCCATTTTTAACCTCTCTTTTTCTTTTTCTTTTTCTTTTTCTTTTTCTTTTTTCTTTTGGTGTTGGGCATGAAGAATGCATAATTGCATATTAGTTGCTTGTGTTGTCGCTTTCATTCTAATTTTCATGTATTCAAAGTACACACAAGCACATAATTTAGGATAAAACTAAGTTGGAGTCGAGAAATTCAATTTCAGTCAAACTTTTCGGAAGAGGCGTACACCTTCTTCCGTGTGAAGTACGCGTTGATTAAAGTGTCACACTTCGGCTACATTCAAAGGCCAGAATCTAGATTTCTTTTTCTTTTACGATCTCTAATTGTGTTGTCTTTTGGGATTTTCTCAAGTGAGTGTGGCCTACGCCAAATTAGGTAGAAAGTCGCTCTCTTGATTTTTTTTTTTTTTTTGTTTGTTTCTTTTTTACTTTCTATATTCATATATTTTATACTAGCCTTATCACACACGTATACACAGGACCACCCTAGACTTTATGTAGAGCCACCCCTGGTTGTCCTCAAATTTTTTCTCGGTTAAACGTAAGGTTTATGGATATTTCTGAATCATATAAAAGTCCAGTCTAAAGAGGATAATCCTCTTATAAATAGTATAGAAGATGATTCCCCTCTTTGGACTGGATTTTTATGTGGTTCAGAAATACCCCTAAATCTTACGTTTAATAGGGAAAAAACTTGAGGACAATCTGGTAAAAATGTATCTCAAACTCCACTTAAAAAGCCTACAAAATTGGACATTCTCCTACTATTCTATGTCTTCAAAACAAACTTATCCAAATTTAAAATAAAAAAATAAAATTAAAAAAAAAAGAGAGAAATTATGACACTAGACCAAAAAAAAAAAAAAAGCCTCCTCTCACGAGCAAAGCGCGTGATAATTGACCACCTGAAATTTGAATATGATTTTCTTTTTAGCATGGTCTTCTATGATGATATGATTAAATGAATGATTTTCAAATTAAAGATTCTACCGCATGTTATTTGACTTTGAATCACTTTGCACCAAGTAGGGGAACATATTTGGATGACTAATCAAATATTTTAGAGAGTTTCAATTTATGATTTCCATTCCTGATGATGCTCTCTATCACCAGACCAAGACTTTGAATCACTTTGCACCAAGTAGGGGAACATATTTGAATGACTAATCAAATTTTTGAGAGAGTTTCAACCTATGGCGTCTATTTCTGATCATGCTTTTTATCATCAAATCAAGACTTTGAATCACTTTGCACCAAGTAAGGGAACATATTTGAATGACTAATCAAATTTTTGAGAGAGTTTCAACCTATGACGTCCATTCCTAATAATGCTCTTTATCATCAGACCAAGACACCAATCGCTTATTGATGTGGGTAAGGATTAAACCCTAGATCTCTTATTCAACTATCAAAGACTTTATCAATTGAGTTAATTGAAACCCACGATGACTAATCAAATTTAAATTAGGTGTTGAAGTCAATATTCGCATGTTCAAAATTAAACTATAATAAGTAATTGATTCATAGTGAAAATGAATAAGGCAATAAAGAAATAAATTAATAAATTTGGGTTTAAGTCACATGATTTAAATAAGATAATAAGTGATAGATCGAATTCAAAATAAAACATTGATGTTGGGCTTAGATTCCATTACAGGCTTTAATTTAGGATTTGAATCTCCTCAACCCACATGACTGAAAAATATGTTGATTCACTCTACGGGAGATTCTAGCTTTGTTTACTCATTCATTCTTAGCTTGGATGATCCAAATAAGTATATTTTTGCATAATCCATCTAAATTTTTTTTTTTCAAATTTGAATATTTGTTGTGATTTGATTTGATTGTAACTAATTAGTTTGGATTTTTTTTTTACTAATTCGAATATCAAGATGTTTCTTTTCATGATGTTTTTGTTAACTTGTTATATTGCCTTGTAAGGCAAGTAAATGGGTGATTACAATTAATAGAAACAGGGATCATTCATGGAATTTAGCTACAAGAACAGGATATATAAATGGAGGCTGCTGGCCGACACGGCCTGGTCGGTTTAGGTGCCTAGCATATTATATTTATGGGGCCTGTACTTTTACTTCAAACTTAATGTCTGGTCCATTAGAGTTCTGCACAAGGGTCACGATTGGTTTCTAGACCTAAAGTAGGTGGCGCCTCCCGCTCTTTGCCATAGCTCACTCAGTTGGTTGCATACTCTTGGACCTATGTCTAGGGTGGGCCTACATTGAGCTGCTACAACCGTTTACAAAAATGAGGGCACTCACAATTTCCACTACCATGAATTCATATGTTACCTGATTTCAATCTTAGGATAATAAATCTCATGTCCTGAATTTGATTGAGCATTAGTATTAAGGGTTGTAAAAGCCTTAAATTGTTATTTTACAACCCCCAAACACTAAAAAGAAGCTTTACTTGAGGTTGTATCGCTAAAAGTTTTTAGCCCATTGCTATAGTAAGATTGCACTTATAAGAATTACTGTAGCAAGTTGTATTTTGTTTTTTAATCCTTTTTATTCTCTCTCTCTGATCTGCCCCTTTTATGTTGGTGGTTGGGCCTCCACGGCGACAGAAGAGAGAAGCAAAGATCGAGGCTGTGAGAAGTAGAGGCTGTGGGTTTCGGTCCAGGTCTCCAACGATCTGCTGGTTGGCTGGGTGTTGGTCCGGTGGTGCATCAGTTGTGCAATTTTTGTTAGTTGTGTTGTTGTTTCATTTTTGGTTTTGGTGGTTTTCAATTTAATGTGTTTTGTTGGTTTTTGATTTACTAGTAGTGTAAAGACCCAAGGAAAAACATCCCTAAAAGGATTAGTTTAGTTACAATCGTGGCTCCCTATAGTTGTTTATAAAGCTAAGAACAACTCAGTATATGTCTAATGTGGAACTTAATTAGTACATACCCATAAAACACACACTCAACTAATTCATAATTAATCAAGGAAATCAAAATCTCCCCCATTTAAATCTCTGATGCCCACGTTAAGGCCTACATTGTGAGACAATGTCTCCGAGCCCACAAGGACTTATCAAGTTTGCTCTGATACCTTTTGTATCGAACTAGGAAAAACACTAGTCATATATGTGCAATACTCCATAAAGACTAGTATAATCACAATTAAGACTCGTTGTAGTTGTTTATAAAGCCTAGATTAATCCAGAATGTACATGATGTAAGACTTAGCACACACCCACACAATACACTTAAATAATTCAATAGCAATTTGGGGTATCCAAGACCGGTTCAAAGCACTAGGCAAGCAAGACAATTGCCTATGTTATGGATACTACAAATTTTACTACGCAGAGCTTTGAAATTAATGTGTTACCCATTATTAAAAAAATAAAAAATTTATTAGGATGTGAATTTGTCAACTTTATGCAGTAAAAGACATAGTAATTTAGCATTCAAAAAAAAAAATCTTTTGTTGAATGTGCTACTAACCCTTCGTTTTCTCTCAGGAATTTTTAAGAGTGTAGAACTCATTAATCTCCCACACAAAAAATCGAAAAATCACAACAAAACTAAACTGAAATCAAACTTCCAAAAATAATTCAATTTCAAACCTCAATTTTTTTGGCACAAATTGCTGGAAATTTTTCCACTCTCCATTTAAAGAATAAAAAAGGGATTTTTTTTTTTTTTTTTTTTTTTTTAAAGCTCCTTTGTAGTTGTTACACTAAAGAGTTAAGACCTTCTCCAGTTAGCATTGAGTCTGTTCTTTCAGGTTTGACACTTGTTCAAAAGCTCTGTTTCTCAGCTTATCTTTACTTTATTCTTGGCAATTTGTTTTACTTTCTCTTTGGTTATTCTGGTCCGTTTAGATTAAGTTTATTTTTGCTGAAATTGAAAATTGAAACTAAAAATACTATAACAAAATAATTTTTAAATATGTAAATAGTGCTGTAGAACCTATTTTTAATGAAAAAGTTGCTGAAAAGTGATATTTTTGAGTCTCGTATACTGTTTACAGACCCACAGGACTGATAAAAGTGACAAAAAAGTAGGCAAAGTGCGGCTACTGTTTATAAACAGTAGCCGCTGTCCCCTGCTGCAGCTGACCAAAAAAAAAAAAAAGAAGAAGAGAAAACGCAACACAAAACGCAGACGTGGGATTCATTGCTATCCAAACACATACTCTCTATACTTTTTTTACATTCAGACAAACAGGAGCAAACTCATTTTCGTTTTTTTGCATTTACAAATTGGGGTGGGGACAGGACGTGGGGGTAGCATAGGACCATAGGTTTTTTGTTTTTTTCCCCACTTTTTATATAAAATTTTACTTTCAATTTTGTTTTTCTTTCTTTAATATCGTATATAATATTTTAGTTGTTAACAAAAACATAAATATTTGTGAAAAAATTAAATAAATGTATAACTAATTACTGGTAATTAAATTTATATTCAAAATTATTTAGACATATAAAAATAATAATTTTATTAAAATTTTCAACCATAATTTTGTATTTGGTTTTGGTTTTGATGGCATGTTACTGTCAAAGATGCTACTTGACTTGACTCCAGAATGTTAAGTCGTTTTCTTGATTTAACACATGCCGAAATTTGATTGACTTGCCTTTTGAGCCCATCTTCAGGTAGTGGAAGCCGAGGGCACTTTTGAGTCAATATAGAAAATGTGGAAGGCTAGCAGTGTGCCTCGAAATTGCATTTGAATTGGCAAACTTGCCAAGGAGAAGGAAAATGTAATTTTTAGTGATGTGGTGAAGGATAAAGAGGATTATCTACTTGTGCTTCAAAAAATAAAGGAAACTGTGTGCAGTGTGCAAGAATTAGAGAAGCTACTGTTGGTTTTCCTCCCCACTAAGGTTGGGATTTTCTTTGCTTTTATGGCAGTGTAGAGGTACTAGTACTACCACCAAGATCCTCCAGTTGAAGGGAAAAACTATTGTGGTCAGTGGGTATTAGCGAACGCTAGCCTAAAGTAGTGTAAATTCATAAAAAGCTAGGTTGTTTTGGTTTTAATTATATTATTTTATTTGTTTCTTAAATGGCAATGCAGCCCTTGAGACTAGTTAAATTGGAGGCATTGTATGAAGATTTAATCAATGAAATTTGTGGGATTATGAAAATCAATTTTGAAGGTGATGGGTCTAGCGTCTATGGAGGCTTTTCGGTTTGACGAGCTTGAAATATATGCAACAGATGCAAAGGGTCCTTTCATGTGCGTTCGGCTTTTATGTACAGTGATATATTCAAAGAGTGGGAAAAATAGTTTATGTGCCAGGCGCATGAGACTATTGTCTCGCTAACAAGTGGGTTTTGCAAACATCTTAATCGCAAAGTTTCCTATTAAACTTGAGATAAATGAGAAGAACAAATTCTTAAATTTGCCCTACTACCCACAATTCCCATTCTACTTATTTTTATTAGACTAAAATATTATTTTATTCCCTTAACTTTTCAATAAACTAAACTACCCTAAATTTGGGCCTTTGTTTTAGGATAGAGTTTTCTTTCTCTCTTTTTTTTTTTTTTTTTTTTTTTCTTTTTTTTGGAGAAAACCCCCAGAGGGGATAGGAATATTATTACACAATCATAATAAGAACGTGATTGTAAACATCAATGATATCAAGAGGAACAGTCTCCCAAATAAAGTTTTCTTCCAAACTAATTTGAAAAAATTTTCTTCATTTCACTATGTGGTGATTTATAAAATTACTAATATTATTCTCATGCGATGCACGGCTTAATGAGTATTTATAAGCTCAAAAAATTTAAAATAATTAAAACTAAATTATTAAATAAATAGTAATAATAACTTATATAATAAGTAAATAATTTTAATAAAAAATTTCCTTATTTTTTTTTTTTTTTGAGAAAAGTTTAGAAATTGTATTGATAAAGTGGAAATTGTAAATACAAGTAAAGGACAAGTCACATCAACTCGGGGCTGGGGGGACCAACAACAGCACAACTAGATTACTGTGATGGACCCAAAAAAGAAAATGAAAAACATAGCAAAATAAAAATTAGAATAGGCTAAAAGGCTATTCCTCAAGAAAATCGTTGTGCCGCTATAACCCATTGGTACTATGTTAGAAAGAATAAGTGTCTAGTATCATAACTTGTGACATAACTTGTTCATGTGACGAATTGTGGTTGAGTGAGTTGTGCCACAAGTTATGACACCAGAACTACTCTAGGAAATCACTTACTCCCCCATGAATTACCCGTGGGTGGGTCTGAGTATGTTCAAAGTAGAACTTATTTCTTGCGATCAAAATGGCCCAGGATATTACTGCCCATCTCTCCAGCTCCGAAGAGCTCAGTTTCTGTCTCATCTGCTTGAAGAGTAAGAAGAAATCCTAGGCAGCATTGTCACTTTTTTGTGTGCTACCTCTGACCAAAGCCCAGACGTTTTTTGCAAACGAACACTCCCATAATAGATGGCTGACCGTCTCGGGATGTTGGCAGCAGAGTTCACACCGGGGTTCCACCTGCACTTTTCAACGTTTTAGGTTGTCTCGAGTAGGGAGACAGTTCAAGCAAGCTCTCCGGATAAATGTACGTACTTTCGGAGGTACGTTGAGTTTCTAGATGTGCTTCCATGCTGGCCGATCCAGATTTGCCGAAGAGTGTTCCACCCAGTTCTGATTTGTTAGCCGAAGGGCGACCTGGTATGCAGTTCGGACAGAAAACTCCTGAGACTTATTTTCCTTCCGTACTAATACATCCTGAGAATGGAGATTGTGTAACGGTATTGCCAGTATTTCTGTGCATGTCCTGTGAGCGAAAGTGGTGAATATCTTACCCCGGTCCCATTGTCTCACAAACCCGTATATCTCTTGATGCTTCATTCAAGAATATTGGTGAATGGGATAGCCATGCGTGGGACGACATCCCAATGGTACGACCATCCCCTACCTTCCAACGTGAACCCTCCTTGATAATGTCTCTAGCAGCTAACAGACTACGCCAAACAAAAGAAGGGTTATCACCCAATTCAGCCATCATGAAAGAATATCTCGAAAAATATCTTCCCTTGTAGACCTTATAGAACATAGAATGGGTGTGGTGAATCAATCACCAGGCTTGCTTGGCCAACATGACTAAGTTGAAAGCATGGAGGTCCCTAAAACCCATCTCTCCCTTTTGCTTTTGAGTGCACAACTTCTTCTAGTTAATCCAATGGACCTTCCTTTCATCAAGGTTGTGGCCCCACCAGTATTTGGCTAGCAATGAGTTTATGATATCACAGGTAGACTTTGGCAATTTGAATAGACTCGTGGAGTAGGGAATTGATTGTGCGATTGTCTTGATTAGGATCTCACAACTGTCTTGATTAGGATCTCACGCCTCACTTTTGAGGTAAAATTTTCCTTTAAAGTTTTGATTGTTTAGAGTTTAGATTTTACTGATGTTTATCCATTTTTATAATTTAAAATTATCTTTGTGTGTTTGTGTTAATTGCTTAATATGAGATACAGAATGAGTTTGATCATTCTTATTTGGGTTATGTTTAATTTATATCCTAATCAGCACAAACAATAATAAACAAAATAGTTCCTCAATACCAATTTTTTCCTAGTGATAGTCTAATTGAAAAAATCAACATATTCACAAATTTAATACAATAACCAAAACCAAAAATAAAAAATACACAAAAAGTTCAAAATTGAGAATATTAAAAAAAAATAAAAACTTATATAAGAGAATCAAGAACTTAAATGGGTGTCCATTGTTTTGCTTCTTTATAGTAAATTTCCTTTGGCATAATTTTCTGCGTGCAAATTTAGAAGTAAAGAACAATAAGTAAGATGAATTTATTAGATTAAAATATAAGCATAAGTTGCTTTTGAAAAAATAAATAAATATAACAACGTGGAGTGTATTGTGTGGGATTTAATTTTAGGAATGACTTATTAGTTAAAAGGGATTGTATTGAAAAGCCATGGCTGAATATATATTTAGTTTTGAAAATTTTGATAATAGATGTTTAGTTGTAATAAAATTTAAATTTCTAAAACTTAGATGATAACGCTTTGTCTAAATTAAATTATTGTTAAACCTTATCCTCTAGTCAAGAGCTTTGTAGTTTAATATCCTAATAAAATATTAATTTAATGAGATGTAACTTGAAGAAAAAATAAAAAATAAAAAATGTGGGTTATGTGAGATTTAAGTTTAGAAATTTTTTATAATAGAATTTTAGTTTGAATAGAATTTAAAATTTATTTAAATTATTGTTAAATCATGCCACTTAAGGGCAAAACAAAAAACAAAAACAAAAACGTGGGTCGTGTGAGATTTAAGTTTAGAAAATTTTTATGATAGACTTTTAGTTTGAATAGAATTTAAATTTGTTTTAAATTATTGTTAAATTTTATCCCTTTGTCAAAACGATATATATATAAATATATATATATACATATATATATATTTATATTAGAAAGAAATTGTGGGTTGTATTGTGAGATTTAGTTAAGAAATTTTTTATAAACTTTTATTTTGAATAGAATTTAAATTGTTGAAATTTAAATGATAAAGTTTTACCTAAATTAAATAGTTGTTAAATATTATCCCTTAATTGAGGAAATTTATCCAAACAAAAAATATATAATTAATTTACTAATTAATAAGAGCAGCCACTTGGCGCAACCACAGTTTCTAAGCCTAAATTTTATTATATAGTATATGATATGATTTGTTCTTCATCCCTAAACTTTAAAAAGTTCTTTTTTTCAACCTTAAACTTTTTTAAGAGTTTTGTTTTTTCAATAGTTTAGAGACAAAAGTATAGATCAAAAAATAACTTTTTTGTCAATAATTTAAGGAAGAAAAAAAAATTTTAAAAGTTTAAGTACAGAAAGTGAAATATTTTCAATAGTTTAAGGACGAAAGATGAAATTTTCAATAGTTTAGAGATGAAAAACAAACTTTTTAAAGTCTACGGACCAAAATAGTATTTTATCTTTTTAGTATTATCATAGATATAATGGCTTTGAACTTATAACATCTTTTCATGATAAATTATTTTATATCACATTGTCAAGATAATGACTCTGAACTTAAGACCTTTTTTTCGTGATACGATGTTTTGAACAAGTTTAGTTACAAGTTTAGTGTAACTATTAGTTACAATTTCACTCAATATCTTTTTATTTGATATAAATTTTGACAAATTCACAATTGAGTTACATTTTTTTTTTCTTATATCATCTATGCTAGTAAAATATCCAGAAGATTAAATATCAATAAGTATTTCATCAATCAAATGTTTAAATTTTAAGTTTTTTATAATCGAAAATTATATATAAAAAATAAGTTTATGAATCAAATAGTAAGTAATATCCAATTGACATAAAAGTTGACATGTATGTTTAGGACATAAAGAACATGCAATCTAGACAGTTAGACTTTTAAAATATGTAGTCATGTTGTTTTTTTAGTGAAAAAAATTGAAGCTATTTACTACAACCAAATTTGTGTCCTATTATTTTATATCACATCATTAAGATATTAATTAATTTTTGAATAAAGTTTTTTTCCAAACTAGTTTGGAGAAATTTTTTTCAAATTTCTCATATATCTTTTTTTCAAGTGTGAATTTTGAGAATCTAACCGTTGAATTTCAATTTCCCTATGTTCTTAACGTGCATATCAAGTTTCGTTTAAATCGAATGTTATTTACTATTCGATAAATAAATTTATTTTTTATACACAATTTTAGATCACAAAAATTTAAAATTTTAACATTCGTTTAATAACATAGCAACTGATCTTTGATATTTTTGAAATTTTACAAGTATAAATATGTAATTCAACGATTAAATTTTTAAATTCACACTCAGTATAAAAATATATAAAAAGTTTGAAAAAAAACTATGTTCTTAATTTTTTATATTCAACAAAAATTAAAATTAAAATCTAAAATCTCTTGTTCAAAAAGTAAAAAAGTTCAGCACCTGATGTTTAGTAAGAGAAGTCAAAAGAAAGATATATTCTTTGATTGTAGGCTTATATTATGATTACATAGATTATAGACATTAAAAAAAGGAGAAACAGTGCGATGAGGGTGATGGGTTTGTAGGGTAGCCTACTTTAACTTTCCATTTTCCAAGATGCCAAGACTTTGATAGGGGCGTTCCCATGAGGGTGACGCAGGCATGTTCGTCAGCAGAACCCAGCTGAGAAATCTGACGCTATGGATGTCGTCACCGACACGACTTCATCTTCCAAACGAAACACTCACACGTAGGAACATCGACCTTTGTATTACTATTACTGTTGCTTACTTAACAAACCAAAAAAAAAACTATTACTTTTATTAACCAATCCAATCTCTCTCTCTCTCTCTCTCTCTCTTTTCTGACTCAAAAACTGTGTCTGAAAGTGAAAATTGAAGCTTCCGTTTAAGTTGTCACGCTTTTGCTCTGTCTCTTCCTTCTGTCAACTTAGGAAATTTCTCCTCCCATTTCTCTCTGTATGTAAATATATACTATTACCATCTTCTTCTGTTCTTTTTCTTTTCTTGTCTTGCTTAAGTGTTAATTTCATAGGATTTGATAGCATCAAAAAGCTTGATTTGGTTGTGTTGTAGTAAAGTTTTTTTTTTTTTTTTTGGATAATTATGCTTATTAGATGGTATTGGAAATTCAAACCAGATAGGATTTCAAATACATAAAATCATAAGATTTTGTCCAGAAATGGATCCCCTTTGTGAATTTTGATTTGAAGCTTTTGTTCCAACTTTTAGTAGTAGTAGTAACTTCCAACTGTGGGAATTAATAAGTTGTTTGTTTCTATGAAGCCCATTTGAAAATTTTATAGCTTTATAGGCACATTTGTATTGATTTCTCCCAATTTTTCTTTTACATTTTTAGACAGACACAACTCACAAGATCTTAACAGAGAGAAAATAAATTAGAATTAGTAAGTTACATGATTATATTATAAATACATAGTGATTTGTATAAAAGGGAAGTAGTATAATTATTAGTAATAATCAATGGCCAATCATTCCACTGAACCATCTTCCTCTTTGAGCTTTACTTCATCTTCCCATTTATCAAATGGTTCATACAGCTACAGGCAGGCTAATAAATCACCCCCCTACTCTGGTGTTGAATTGGGTCCTCCTGGTCCTCCTCCTTCTGCTAATCTGGAAGTGATTAGTCTAAACAAGCTGAGCTCTAATCTGGAGCAACTCTTGGTTGATCCAAGTTGTGATTATAGCGATGCGGTTTTCATTGTTGAGGGAACTCCAGTCGGTGTTCACCGATGTATTTTGGCTGCTAGAAGTAAGTTTTTTCTTGATCTGTTTCAGAAACAGGCTGAGTCTTTGGATGGGAAACCCAAGTATTTGATCAATGATTTGTTGCCTTATGGCAAAGTTGGGTACGAGGCATTCCTGGTTTTCTTGAACTATTTGTATGCAGCCAAGCTCAAGCCTTCTCCAATGGAGGTCTCTACTTGTGTTGACAATGTTTGCATCCATGATGCGTGCAGACCCGCCATTCATTTCGCTGTCCAATTGATGTATGCCTCTTCCATTTTTCAGATACCAGAGCTGGTTTCACTTTTTCAGGTTAGAGTCAACTACTCATTAATCAAAATTAACCAACTCATCATGTCAACTTCTTTTTTCCCCTGAATTTTGACACTTAGTAGCATAAAGCATATGCCTTTTAACTCTTTGTTGTGGTGTGAGTGTGACAACTATGGTGGTGGATTTGGTGACTGCTCAACTTCTGTTTTGGTATCATATCATTTCGTTATATGGTTTTGTGCTGAATGTTGATAATTACATATTGTTGTTGTTTGGGTCTTCAACCCCTTTGAGCTACAATTTCCATTAGCCTAAAGGAGAAAGGGGAATTCAATGCTATTTTTCCCTTTGGACTTTTTAATTGGACCCAACATGGATTCAGCAACCCAATTTTATACACTGAATATTGAATAAGCTACCTGATGTTTAGGCTGATGGTGTGGAGAAACTAATCCATCTCAAACTTGAAACTAAGAATCTTTGTATAAGACTTTATGCTAAGTGTCTAGATGCAGGATGACTTGTTTATAAAGTATTTAAACATTTTTATTTTGGAGGTGCTGGACTGTGAACTAATTTTATAAAGAAAATCATCCATTTAAATTAAAACACCGATGAACAACTTTGAAGATGCAAATGAATAGCTAATATTAAGATCCTACAAGCTTTTCTTTTGTTTTTTTGGGTAAGTTGCACACGGTCCCAAGTGGGTTTTGAGCCCACAAACTTTCCCTCTATCTTGCTTTTACGATGGGAGAAGGTGCCGTTTGAGCTAGCTCTCATTGGCTATGTTCCTGACAGTGGTGTATGGATTATAAATTTGTTTCTAAGTAAAATTTATTTGCGCTTATGGTTCTTCTCATTTATCAGTGGAAGAAATATCCTACCAAAATTGATGTGTAGTCCTAAAAGAGTGATGAAAAGTATGTGAGATAAATGGGAATCTCCCTTTCCTAGGGAATTGCTTAAATTAGTTATTCTATACTTCTTTGTTTGACAACCAAGTTGTTTTCAGCTATTACTATCATTAATTCTCTCCCTTTGAAAAATACTCCTAGGCTTTCTGCTATTGTACTTAAAAATTTAAAAGATTTAAACCTTTTGGAATTGAATACAGCATTATTATCGATTTCACATTCTTTAGTATTCATAATGAGATGCCATTACATTCAGATGATTGATCGTGATAAAAAAAAAAAAAGCTTAAGTTTAGGCTATTTCTTTCCAATTGTTTCATCTGTAATTTAGGCTTTCATCAGACTATAGGAAGATTATTCTAAATGGATATTCTACACTTTTGCAGCGGCGCCTTCTAAACTTTGTTGGGAAGGCTCTTGTTGAAGATGTGATCCCAATTCTTGTAGTTGCTTTCCATTGTCAATTGAGTCAACTTGTCACTGAATGTGTTGATAGAGTAGCTCGATCAGATCTTGACAGCATCTCTCTAGAGAAAGAGCTCCCTCATGAAATTGCAGAAAGCATCAAATTGCTTCGTCTCAAGTCTCGGAGTGATGATGAACATAACATGGAAGCTGTGGACCCGTTGCGTGAAAAGGGAATCAGGAGAATACACAAAGCATTAGACTCTGATGATGTTGAATTGGTGAAACTTCTCCTGACTGAATCTGATATAACCTTAGACGAAGCCTATGCTCTCCATTATGCCGTAGCCTACTGTGATCCAAAGGTTGTGACTGATGTCCTTTGTCTGGGTTTGGCCAATGTCAACCTTCGAAATCATCGGGGTTATACAGTACTTCACATAGCTGCAATGCGTAAGGAGCCATCAATAATAGTATCTCTTCTGACCAAAGGGGCTTGTGCATTAGATTTGGCATTGGATTGTCAGAGTGCTGTTAGTATTTGCCGGAGGTTGACAAGGCCCAAGGATTATCATGCAAAAACGGAGCAGGGACAGGAAGCAAACAGAGACAGGATATGCATTGATGTTCTAGAGAGAGAAATGCGAAGGAATCCAATGGCTGGGGATGCTTCTGTTTCTTCCCAAACAGCTGCTGATGATCTGCACATGAAGTTGCTATACCTGGAAAACCGAGGTATTATTCTGCAGATGGTAATCTTGGATTCTCCCCTTCCTCTGAAATTATATTTAGCTTTCCCCGAGGAGTCTAAAAATTTTTAAGTTCATTCTTTTATACTTATGATTAATTTATATATTATAATCTGTTACTCTATTTGTCATGTTGGAGTTAATGTGAATCTCTTTTTCAATATTTGAAGATATTGAACAATAATTTTCAGCGTAGACTTCTGAGATACTTCATGATACTTATACATATGATTGTCGATAACCGTTCCATATTACTTTTGCTATTACCTACTGCATGCATCAGCAAGCGATCGAATCATGATTGACATTCCCCTTAATTTGAATCCTTAAATGACTGCTGAAGTTGGTTAATACATGATATATTAATTAACATATTGACATGTTGTGTTTGTGTTTGTGTAAAACAAGAAAATCTTACATGGCTAAGAAGTTTTGTTGTCCTTTTCTTTGTGGTAGTACTTTAGAAAATTTTTAATTAACTAGTCTTAGACAATGTTTCTGGATTCATGTCCTTGAGGTGTGGCTGAAGGTATACTGCGACTTTTGCCATTTTGGGGGGCTTTAGGATTATACGTACATAATTACTGGCTGAGCTGAAGGTAATAAACTACTATTAGATAAGCAATTGACAAGAATTCAAGCAATTGGTGTGCATGTAGGGTAATGGAACCTTCAACTTATGATGTTCCACCCAATTTGTGTGGGCTATTGAATTCCTCTTTTTTGTTGGCAATGGCAAAGTACCTGGTGAAAATGTGCATACACTCATCAATATTATTACATTCATGCAAAGATGAATCCTAAGAGTAAGTGGCACTTATCAAATATTAAAAAATTGCAGTGGCATTTGCACGATTGTTATTCCCTACCGAAGCAAAGCTAGCCATGGACATTGCACATGCTGAGACAACATCTGAGTTTTCTGGTCTTTCTGCATCAAAAGGTTCAAGCGGGAATTTGAGGGAGGTTGATTTGAATGAGACTCCAATTATGCAGAACAAGAGACTTCGCTCCCGGTTGGAAGCCCTTATGAAAACAGGTAATCGCAAGCTTTTGAGTCTCCTGTATATTTAGATGCCCTATCTTCTTTTGTTCTATTGAATTGCAGCCTATTGGGTAATCCTCTTTTTTTTGCTTAATGAAATCATTGTTATCAAATTTCTGCCCAAGTGAGTAGTCTAGCAAACCTAGATTTCTGCCCTAGATTTTTATTTATTTATTTATTTATTTCTACCCAAGTGAGCAGTCATCTGGTAATTTGATTGGATAAGATTTATTTTATAGGGTAGGGAAATTTTCTCTCAGCTAGGTGCCTTCATATATCTCATGTCAGGTGGTCACCTAGCATTTGTAAGATGGTAAAGACAGCAGATTTATGTATATTTTGTAAGATGGTAAAGACAACAGATTAATGTATATTGCAGCTTTTCTAGTAGTTTAGGATTAATTAGATAAAAAGGGTCTGTTTGGATACAGCTTATTGCTGAAAACTGATAATTGAAAACATTGTAGTAAAATAATTTTTAAATGTGTGAATAGTACCGTGGGACCCAATTTTAAAGTTTTTTTTTTTTGAAAAAAAATACTTGCGGGTCCCATGAACAATGCACGGGACCCACTAAAAACAAAAACGCCGAGTCTGGGAAACACAAAACGCGCTTCTCAAACCCAGCCTAATTAAAGTACGGTAAATTATGTTTAAATCATGTTTATTATGTTTCATTTAAAGGTCAACATTAATGAAAAACTAAATGCGTGTGTGTACATATATATAACTGGATGCTACCTTGAGTAAAAGATTGTTAATGTTCTCTCAGCTACGTGCTTGATTTAGTACATGATTTCTCTGATGAAATTTTAGACTTTAGTCCGTCCTTTTGTGGTATTGTCTTTAATTTAGTTGATCTGTTGGTTAATTGAAATTGTGTTCTGTATTCATATGACAAAACTTTAAAACCTGTCTTAGTTTGGATGGATTTTGATCACATTTGTGTAGTATTCTCTCACCTGTTATTCCATCATCTCATGCTTATTTGTCTGTTTTAATGGCTGTGCTATTATTATGTTTTGAAAGAAACGTTTTTTAATTTCGTGTCATTCTGTTTAGAAAATTGCCTATTATTTTTATTTTTATTTTTTTGGGGGGGGGGGGAGGGGGGGAGGGGAGGAGTAGATGAAGGCTTTATTGTTAACCCTAAGCCAATCCCAGAAGGAGTACTTTTGTTGTTGTTATTTGAACTTACAACAATTATGCAAACATGCTATGACAGAATATCCTGAGTTGTTTGATGCTTTGAGCACTTAGTTTTCCAATAGGATCATGAATCCTTCGTTCTTAATATTTTTGGTTCAATGAACTCTTCAAGAACATGTAGATCTAGGATGACAGACTATTCCACATTCGTTTCTCAATCCAAAGGCAACTTAGGCTTGGCTTATTTATTGAAGCGGCACATCCTGAGGAAATATAGAAGTCAGAGTTTTTGGAATGAGCAATTGCACTTTCTGAGTTTTTGCAAAGATTAATTACAACTGAAATAATTTATGGTCTGGTATGTAAAAAGGTTCTTTTTCTTAGTTACTCTTGTTGAAGCTTTGTGGTTGCCATGTTGACAGTGGAGATGGGTCGACGCTATTTTCCTCATTGCTCAGAAGTGCTGGATAAGTTCATGGAGGACGACCTACCCGATTTGTTTTACCTGGAGAAGGGCTCCCAAGATGAGCAGAGAATCAAGAGGAGGCGCTTCATGGAGCTGAAAGAGGATGTTCAAAAGGCATTTAATAAGGACAAGGCTGAGTTCAATCGCTCTAGATTTTCTTCCTCTTCATCCTCAACTTCTCAAAAATATGGTGTGAATTATAAGGTTCAGAAATTGTGATGGCATGTAAATTTTGTCTAAATAAGCTTGATGATAATTTGCAAATTCTTTTGAGAAAGATTCTGGTGAGAGCCTCATAAATTTTGGCTCCTATTGTATGTAAAATCCTAGCAAAGGAGCATACTCTGTTGTAGCATTAAGTTAGCAAAAATATTCTACTTCTGAATTTTGTAGAAAATGATGGTCTTATCAGCTAGGAGGTTCTTTAAAGAAAGAGAATTGTAACTATTTTTATGGAGGGGGGGTTTTTTTTTTTGGGGGAGGGGGTATTTGTTTATATTTTTATAGAGGACTGTTAGGTTGAACACAAGTTGAGCAGAGTGGAGCCAAGTAAAAATTTAGGATTAGTTTATTTGATTTAATTTTGAACATAGCTTTAGCTCATCAATAAATTAGACTTACATGTTCAAGTTTGATTAACTTATTCTAGCATTAATAAAAGTTTTTATCCATTCATAAATCAATGTCAATAATTAATAATTATATTTAGTTGAATTTATATGATTTGAGTAAATTAAATAGAATCAGCATAGCATTTTGTTCATTTTGGTCCACTTCAATTGTTCGGTTTAGTTTAGTCCATTCTGTCTATTTCGGTCTATTTGGTCCACTTTGATGAAAGCAAATCCCCATTGTATCTGGATTTTGGACTCCTTATTTTCCTAACAATACAATTGACTAAATCCAACACTGGTAATTTAGTATTTCTCCTATTCTATTTATTTCTCTTTTGTCTCTTCCTCTCCCGAAAATTAAAACCAATTGATTGTATTCAACCAGGAATTATTCTCATGTTTCTTCTTCTTCTTAGCAGCATTTAACGCTTTCCCATCTTTCAACTATCCAATTCAACTTAACATTACTACTCATCCTTTTTCTTATCTCAAGCGCAACTAGTTCGTCCACCTTGGAATTTTCACAGCTTTTAACCTTTAATTTTTTAAGCTAAGCTTGCAATGGTTGAGAAGAACACATGAATGAAACTTATCTGAATATCACCAACGTGGTGTGAGGCAGCATTTGTTGGAGGTTCATCAAAGGTGTTGAGGTTTCAAGAGAGAGAGGTCTATCTATATAAATTCTTATTTTTCAATCCATATAAATTCTTAGTTCAATCCATATTTTTTCCAAAGAAGGTAATTACTCTCTCTCTCTCCCTTCATATATATGTGTGTGTGTGTGTGTTTTGATGGATTTTTAATTCAATCTTGCATCTTTACTTCTAATGCACTCACATCAGTGAGTCTAAAATAGAAAAAAGTGGTAAGATTTACACATTTTGACCCAAACATTACCCACATTAGTAGGTGTATAAATGTGTAATTATACAATCTTGCTACAATAACTGTGCATATATCCATTGCCATTGTTCATGTGTAAATTCTTTTTTAATTCTTTTTTTCTATCTCTTCATAACAGACCTCTTTCCCTTCGTCTTACTCTTCTCTATATTCTTCTGACAACAAAACCACCCATGGCCCTGCCTCAACCATTGATCAAGCAATACCACCCAAATACAAAAACCTCAAAACTAAAATTAGCAATAATTCATCATAGAACCAGATGAAATCAAAACCCAAAATTAACAAAAAGCCAGATGAAATAAAGTGAGGACCATGGCAGTGCGACGTCAAGATTGGAGACGGCAGTGGTGGTTTGCTACAATTAGGGCTTGCTTGGGTTGTTGGTGGCGGTGTGATGATGGTGGCACTGAGGTTGGGTCGAGTTTGAGATGCTACAAGAAGAAGATGAAGAAGAAGAAGAAGAGCAGTGGTGGCAGCGGTGGTTGAGAGGAAGGTGAGAGGTTTGGGATGAAAGAGAGGTGAGAAGTGAGAGGCAGGGATGAGAGAGAGGTCAGGAGTGAGTTTTAGATCTAAGAGGTTTAAGAGACTAAGTGTTAGTTTGGGAATAGCTTATTTAACTTTTTACTGAAACTTTGCTAAAGTATACTTGTACCTTGAAAAAAGTGGGAAAAAAATTAGGTTTTAAAATCTGCACATCTATATATATCTAAAAGATGAAGCGTAGTATTTATTGTTGCTACGCTCCTGTTGAGCCACCTTATCGCCACGTTATTAGCCACATAATTAGCCTTTTTCATATTTATTTTTACCTTTAATTTTTTTACAATATTAAATATATAAATATATTGGCTTTACAAATTCATCTTAGGCAGTTTTAACTTTACATATTCATCTACTTTAATTTTGATGTTATAATCTATATAATAAATAAATGGAAAATCAAACAAAAGTATTGTCTATATATATTCATCTTGGGCGGTTTTAACTATACATATTATTTTGCCTTTTCATTTTTATTTATTTTAGCTCTTCTTATTCCTATCATCGCCACTTTCTCCTATTCTATGCATATTTTTCCTATACAAAATAGGTTATTTCTCTCTTTCTCTCAATTTTTTTGTCATTTTTTTGTTGGATTTTTTTTTCTGTATCTCTACCTTAGATTGATGAATATTTTTTTTTTTAGAATTCTACTTTTTAAAAAATTTCTATAAAAAAATATTCACTACTAATAGAAGGATCTCCTACTAGAGGTTCGTTCCCTTATTGTCCTATTATTAACTATTCCATATGTGTTCCTTGATGCAAGTTTTTTTTTTTTTTTTTTATCATTTTATTTACAACACTAAATACTTTTAATAAATGGTGTTTGATGTTGATCTGAATTGGGGAAAATCATATTATAATATGTCATTGTAAGGACACGTTTTTCTCCCAAAGCCCAAATGGTGGGTCAATGGCCCAAAGAGCCCAAAACAATGAATTTGTTAGAGAGTGGGCTTGAAGATGAACTTTCAATGAGTTAAATGGGCAAGGATCTTGGTAGGTTAGTTATTGTTGGAAAGAATAAAACAAACAATTTTGAGCCAAAAAAGTTATCCTCGGTCAAGTTCAAGGATGGCCTATTCTTATATATTTCTCTCAGACTTATACAAAATTATAGTTCTTGAGTGTACAGTCATTTTTTCTTAGATTTTCTGATGATCCTTTTTGTAATGGGGTTCTTCTCTTTTATTCCCTCCCTTTCTCTCATCTCATCCTTCCATGTGTAGGCTTGATTGCTAATCTCCTTAATACTTCTGATGATCCCCTTTGTAATGGGGTTCTTCTCTTTTATATTCCCTCCCTTTCTCTCATCTCAGCCTTCCACGTGTAGGCTTGATTGCTAATCTCCTTGATATTTGTCCCATCAGTACCTTCCTGAAATCTTTAGAGGTAGCTGTAAGACTGAAAGTTACTGTTCAAGTATCACCTCCACATTAATGCGGTCAGGGGTTAGATGCAAAGCATTCAATGCGGTGGTAACAGCTTTCTTCTTAGATATTTCCCAACTCTCTTTTGTCTCATCCCTCTCTGGCGTTTATCCTTTCAAGCATGATTGCTCATTGCTCTGTTCTTGATGGATGGTCGGACCATTTAACCTCTACTCTGCTTTGCCAAGGAGGTGTTTCTCCTCGAACAACGTCCCCAGCTCCTTATGACCAGACTTTTTCCATGGCCCATTAATCTGTATCCCTTCATTAGTATTTACCTGTCCTCAAGTTATTTGACATCCTCGGGCATGGCTCACGACCCAATACCTATATATGGGCCCTTCATCCCTAAAGTCATATTTTGTGTTGTTGTCAGATTTTAGTTTATTTGAAAAACAACAGAATAATCTGGATAAGTTGATGAAGAACAGTTATTGTAGTTGAAAAAAATGGTATTTGTGCAGTTTCTGTTCATTGTTTGTAAATATTATGTTTAATATATTAGCGGCAAATTGTTATGTCTTTATTATATGATGTTCTTAGATGTTTAAGTAATTGTTTTAAGCGTTTACGAATATTTTATATTGTTTTTCATCTTCTTTATTTCATTAGTGTGTTCTTTGAGATTTTTAAGAAAACAAATTCTATTTTGTGTTTAAAATTATTTATTTATCTATTCATTTTTCATATGTTGGATTAGATATTAGATTAGATTATGACAACATTAACATAATACTTCTTTTTTCAAAAAAATTTCTCTACTTTTTCCCCTTTGGAATCTCTTGGTTTTTTTTTTTTTAAGGAAAAAGAGTTGCAATCTTTTATTTTTATTTTTATTTTTATTTTTTTGAATTGTAGTTTTGTTGAGTTTTATTAATTTTTTAGATATGTTTCTCGGTGTTTTTGATTGTATGGTAGAAAATTTCTGGTTTGAGAAAGTTTGTTTAAAACTAAAAGAAAATTTTTCAGATTTTATAAATAACTTTTATTAAAAAATTAATATTTTCGCTAACTTACCTTTTGAATTCTTGAGAAAAATTGTAATGTTTTGATTTGGTATGACAAAAATAATATATACTACATTTGTGATTGTCCCTATAATAAATTAAAATATGATTATAAATTATATTACTATTTATCAAATTAGTCCAAAATGAAATAATAAATAAATTTAATAAGACCACCTTAAAAAAAATTATCACGTACAATGCGTGAGATCTGTGACCAGTTATTGTTAATAAAAGAGTACGTCAGTAACCACAACATGCAGAAACTGGACAGGCTATTCCTCAAACTAGACACATTCATTTTTCATATAGGATAATAAGCTAACAAATAAGCTACATGGTTAATATTAGGAGAAATACAATTAAAGCTCCAACCACAATTGAAGCTACATATAACTGTACTACGATTAAAAAATAAATATTATTGTACCTATCCGATTTCCATATGAACACAAGGAAATCTAGTCATACTGTCACTTATGAGGTAACAAATCTTATGCACTTCCTTTTGTGCGGCTTTGGCAGTGCCCATCCGGATATGAAGCAACATATGACAGTAAGAACAAAACCTGTTGCAGCTCCAATTTTAAATGGTAGACCAATAATTGTCCTCTTTCTTTTTCTTAGAGAAAGAATAGGAATTTGTTCAGACTGGCAAGTACACTGTGCATAACAAAGACCATTGTTTCCCTCGAAGCTTGTATTCAGAAAAGTATCGAACTGGCTTCCTTGAGGAATTTTCCCACACAGCTGATTATAGGATACGTTGAAATTTGACAGAAAGCTAAGATTTATCAATGAATGAGGTATCTCTCCTGATAGTTTATTGTGAGACAAATCAAGTTTTTCCAAGCCTGTCATGCCTGATAAATTATTTGGAATAGGGCCTGAAAATTTATTCTCTTTCAGATTCAAAACATGAAGCCTTTTCAAATTCCCAAAACCTGGCCAGATTGGACCTTGGAGAATGTTGTAACTCAGGTCTATAGTTGGTCGAAAGCTTGAAATTTGCCTATAACTCAAGCTTCCACCTTGTCCAGCAGTGTAAAGTTGAAAGCTTGACACAGGCTCTTCTATTGTGACCTTCCCACTTTTTAGGCTCCGAAGTTCAGTCAAACTCTTTGGAATTTCACCTTTGAGAGAGTTATTTGACAAATCCAAGTAAAAAAGAGATTCAAACTTTCCGAACCATGAAGGTATGTTTCCACCCAAATGATTCCAAGCCAAATCCAAAAACTGCAACTTGTGGCACCGACTCAACCATTCCGGGATTGGACCTCTGAGTTGACAATTGGCAAGAATTAGACTGTTGAGGTTTTTGAATTCCAGACTCACATCATTTGGAATTTGTTCATCATGAAAGTTCCTTGTAAGGGCCAACATACTTAAATTCCTACAATGTTGTAGAATCCTAAGAGTTGATAATATATTACTAAGGCTAGTGTTTGACAGTGAAAGCTGTGTTAGAGACTTCAAATTCTTGAAGTTATTAGGGAGTTCACCGGTAAGGTTGTTGCGCCCAAGATTGAGTGTTTTCAATCCTCTGCAGGAGGAAAGACTATTAGGAATTGGGCCGTGGAACAGATTCGTACCAAGACCTAAGGAGACAAGATTTTTCATTGCAGAACAGTTGAGGTTGATTGGACCACTTAGAGAGTTTCTGTTCAAATATAACATTTGAAGTGATGGGGAGTTTACTAAAGAAGTAGGCAAATGACCAGTGAATAAATTTGACATGGCTGAGAATTGCTCAAGCCTTGCTAGTCTCATAAAAATGTCTGGAAGAACTCCAGAGAACAATTTTAGAGGAGATATCCAGTTTAACAAGGTTAGAGAGGTTACCAATTCCATTACTCAATGACCCAGATATGCTATTACCCTGAAGATTCAGTTCACTAAGATTTTTTAGCTGGAAGAGACTCTCAGGCAAACTCCCTGACAAAATATTTTCATCAAAAGAGAGATGTTGCAGGGAAGTACAATTAGCCAAATCTTTTGGAACTTCTCCAGAAAAATAGTTATTAGAGAAATTAAGCACTCGAATTTTTGTAGATATTGTACACATACCTTTGATGTTGATGGACCCAACAAAAGCATTGTTGCCTATGTCTATGATCTCTATGTTTTGCAGATTAAACAAGTCGTCTGGAAGGGACCCCCCAAGGAAATTATGAGAGAAGTTCAGAACTCTCAATTGATTCAAGTCTGCCAAAGATCCACAAATCTTCCCAACAAGTCTTTTGCTGCCAAGTTCCAAGCCAACTACCCTTCTGTCAAAACCAGTGGAATTATCACAGGTGACACCAGTCCAAGCGCAGCAACCAGGAGAGTCAGTGCTGTTCCAGTTCCATTCAGGAATTGTTGATTCTAAACAATTGGAGAAACCAGTTAAGGCTCTTAAGTCATCTGGATTGCATGTCAGTGTCTCAGAATTCAGGTTTGGTAGCTCGAAACTTAGACTTAGAGCCATTAAAACAAAGAACAAACAGAAACCTCGGAAGAACATTTTAGGTGGATGCCAATTGCCAAAGAGATGAAATTAGAGAATACAAAGTACTATACTAATAAGATACGTAATTATATATGCAATTCTAGCAAGTGGGTTCGGACCTCAGTATTCGTTATCTTTTAATATATATATATCAAAAGTTCCAAGTTCTATGTGAAGTTTCAAACTTTTTTTGCTAATGTATGAAGTTTCAAACTTTATAGTCCAAAAGTAGGACTTTGATTTTCGTCATGTAGGCGCGCTAGAGTGTAGCATTGTTCAACAGTTATGACAGAAGTGTGGAAGTGGGTGCTAAGCAGGTCTGGTTAAGTTTTTAAGTGGGCTCTAAGTAGGTAATTGATTGACTAATGGACAATCTAGAGGGAATCGAATGCTAATCCTCTATTTCAATTTTTGTATTATACTGTATTCTCAACCGATTATAACTTTTTATGTATTTCTTTTATTTTTTTTGTAAAATAATCAAAGTTTAAAATAAAAAATTAGACACAATAAATATACCACAATTCATGGAGTATCAAATAGAACACAAAAAGTGAGATGGATAAATTTGTATTTATTAGTAATTTATATGTGAGGAGCGATGTTTTTAAAACTGTTTCACTAATTTTTGAACATTTTTTTAAGGTGTTTACCAAATATGCCTTAATCTCTTGTCTATGTACTCTGGGGACTATTTTGTGTTAACATAAGACATTCTTAAAAAATGTGGACGTACACTTTTTTTTAAGAAGAAAAGCATCACTTAGATTAAAAGAAAATGTCAGCCAAAGTTGGCAAGGAGTACAGTAAAGATATGAATATTATATGGGTGTAACAATAATTTTCCTTAAAGCATTGCACTCATGGAATTGGGCATTTAAAAATTGATTTGACTACTTCTTTAAAAAAAAAAGATTTGACTAAGTCTCAGGCACTTGAATTCCGGAACATTTTTTTTTAATATATACTGAGTATTGTGTTTAGTTATAATTCTTTTTTTTTTTTTAATGTGTTTATTTTTTTGCCAATGGGAAGGTGATGGTTCCCTAATCGCAATTTTCTTGAAAAAATATATTTTTATATGCATATACCCCTATTCCAAGTACATGTAAAGAACAGTCTAGTATGAAAAGTAATGTTCGACCCTTTCACCAAAAAAAAGTAATGTTTGACCCCAAAAAAAAAAGTATGAAAAGTAATGTACTTATAAAATTCTAATCAGACACTTTCTACGATTTCCAATAACAAGTAAATTATATTAATTTATATTTAATTAGAAAATTTATAATATAAGCAATATCAATTTCCCAAAATTCTTCAAAAAATCTAACTAATTTCTACACTTCTTCTACCAATTTTTCACAATTTCCACGTATATGCACAAACAAATTTCTACCATCAAACACCAAAAAAAAAAATTAATAATAATAACTCTTAAGTGTGCATATAACATTTAATTCTAAGCTAGTTTTTTGCTTAATTTATGTATTGTTTATGGGTTTTACACTATTTTTTGTATCAACTTTATTTCAAATAATATAAGTTTAAATTTTTTAAATATAAGCTAGCTTTTAGCTTTTTATCTTACATCAAATAAACAATTGGAAGTAATCAATTTTCAACCGGATATGATGCACAAATTTCTAAATTTCAACCTTCAAACACCAAAAAATAATAAATAAAATAAACTACATTATTGTCCACATTATTTAAACAAATTACATAATTTATTAAATAAATTATGTGTGCATGTATCAAATTGGCAAGTAGTGGGTTAAAGGATTTTCCTAAATTTGGAGGAAAACTTTTTTTAGCAGCAACAAAGCCGTCAAGCCCATGCCCTAGATCCCTTATCCAATGGGAACCCAACCGAACAAATCACTACCAAGCCCAATCATCGGTTGAATTTGTCAAACAACCCAATTGAACAAAACCGCCACCACTAGTAGCTTGAGGCAGCACAGTGACATGGTCTTGAACATTGTCAGTTGTCACCAATCACTGCAAGAAGAATGTCCCTATGGTCATTGCTTGCAAACATTGTAGGAAGAAGAAGAAAGAAGACAATGGAGAGGGAAAAAAAGGGGGCCCGGGAGAGTTGTGGGGCATAGAATTTTAACAAAACTGGGAAGCTAGCTAGTATGAGGATCCTCAATTTTGGGGATTCTCTTTTTTTTTTTTTTTTTTCAAAAATTGATTTTTTTTTAATGTATATTTGTTTGTAATGGGTCCGGTTAATGTTTGCCCACTTTCAACATATCAACAAAAAATGTACATTAGGTGTTGGTTTGGATTTGTTTATTTTATTGAAACTGGGCAAGAGAATATTTATACTTGAAAATGATTAAGGATTTAAAAAGCAATACATAAAGCAAACAAATAAGTTCAATAAACTCAATAATCAAGTCAAACCAAAAGCACAAATATAGATAAGAAAAGGGGGGAAAATACGCATAAATGATGAACATTAGACCCTTTTGCAAGAAACAATAAATTTACCATCAGTTGCAGTGATATATCTTGATTGGTACGATACTAGATGAAGAGTAGAAAATCTGGGATGACGGATCCATTTAAATAGACCTGATGGTTAGTCTCTTTACATGGACAGATCCAAGATACACGAACACAAGGTGGACGGATCTCAAGGCCACGTGGCATCCATATGGCTTAAGTGGCCTCCAAGGAATCTTAAATGGAAAGAACTTGCGTCCCATGATTAAACCTAGTAAAAAGAATCCCAACATGAAAAGAGTCCCAACATGAGAAGGATCCCGTAATATACACGCATTTGTGATGATCTTTTCTCTTAAGGAAACACCTTCTTACATAAGAAACGGAGGTCAGCTCTACACCACTATAAAAACCCAAAGCCCTCAGAAAACAAGGTACGCATAATAGACCCCAACTCTAGCACTCTAGGGTTGTGAGAAGTTTTCTAATTTAACCTTCGAAGGGTCTTTGGCCAGTACCACACTGGTACTCTCCTAAGGTCTTCTTGTTTTGTGTTGTGTAGGTGTTGTTTTGAGTATGTGAGGACCATGTAGCTTACTGACGATTTTCGGCATCATCAGTTGGCGCCGTCTGTGGGAAACGGGAGATAAGCCATATCTACCGCTTCCCGAACAAAAAGTTGCATGGTACTTACTCGTTCGATGGCAACCACCATTAACAATCAGGGTGACGAACCACGCACCACTACCCTAGGGAGACAAGTTCAAACCCTCGCAGCAGCAGTGGAATGCCTCACCAAGCAGAATCATGACCTAGAGGAACATCTGCGCCAGAAGAACGCAACGCCTAACACCCAAGAGGAAGATCAGGAAGGAACCAGCGTTGAAAGAAAAAACCAGGAAGGGCCAGAAGGCAGCAATGCACCAAGTAGACAAGAACGACAAGATACCAGCCGTCCATCCGGCACAAATACGGCTCCCCCTCACATGGTCGTGGAGATGCAGATGATGAAGGAACGGATGGATTTCATGATGAACGCCCTCAAGGGACGGGTGTCTAGTGACCTCGACAACTTGGTCCATCGAACTGACTCAACATTCACTGCATCCGTCTCGTCCTTCCCCCTACCACCAAAATTTTGAATGCCTCAAGTGGAAAGCTACGACGGATCCAAGGACCCCCTCGATCACCTGGAGTCTTTCAAGACTTTGATGCACCTGCAAGGAGTGGCAGATGAGATTATGTGCAAGGCCTTCCCCACTACGCTGAAAGGCCCCACAAAGATTTGGTTTAACAGGTTGACGCCAAATTCCATTGGTACCTTTAAGGAGTTGAGCGCCCAGTTTGCCTCACACTTTATTGGGGGGCACAGGTATAAGAAATCCACTGCATGCCTAATGAGTATTAAGCAACGGGAGGATGAGACACTGAGGTCTTACATAGCCCACTTTAACAAGAAGGCGCTTTCAATCGATGAAGCTGGCGATAAGATACTCGTTGCCGCGTTCACAAACGAGCTGCGGAAGGGTAAGTTTCTATTTTCCTTGTAAAAGAATGACCCGAAAACCATGTCGGATGTGCTCTACAAGGCTATTAAATACATGAATGCAGAAGACGCGCTATTGGCTTGCAAAAAAAAGCCCAAAAAGAGAGAAAGGCAGGAGGAATCATGGCAGGACAGGGGACGAAAGATGGCCAAGACGGGAGATAGGAGGGAAGATAGACATTCCAAGCCTCCAACCGAAAGATTTACAAGTTTCACCCCTCTAAACACCCCGATTAATCAAGTTTTGATGCAGATCAAAGACGAGGGGGCCCTGACATTCCCTGGCAAGTTGAAGGGAAACCCTAGCAAGAGGTCCAGAGACAAGTATTGTCGTTTCCACCGCGATCACGATCACAACACGTCCAAATGCTATGACCTGAAGCAGTAGATAGAAGCTCTCATCAGGCAGGGGAAGTTGCAGAGGTTCATCGGTAAGGAAGGGACGGAGCAGCCCTAAGGACAACCCGCCCGAAGAGAAAACAAGCGCCCTAGGCCACCCTTGGGAGACATAAGGATGATTATAAGGGGCAGCGCGGCTTCTAGTTCTTACAAAAAGGCATGCAAGACCTACCTATGGATTGTTCAGAACATCCAGCTGACGGGGTACGTCCTAAAAATGGCACGAATTGATAACCCCATAATTGGGTTCACGGACGAGGATGCCTGACGTCTCCATCACCCACACGACGATGCACTTGTAGTCAGCATACGTGTAGGGGATTACAACACCCACCGAGTCCTTGTGGACAACGGGAGCTCGGCCGATACCCTGTACTATCCGGCATTCCAGTAGATGAGAATAGGGAGAGAACGGTTGATTCCAACCAACGCATCACTTGTAGGATTTGGAGGAACAAGGGTGCATCCCCTAGGAGCGGTCACCCTGCCGATAACGGTCGGAGATTACCCTCTGCAGATCACCAAGGATGTCACATTCCTGGTTGTAGATTGTTCATCCGCGTACAATGTCATATTAGGTCGTCCTACATTGAATTCATGGAAGGCTGTGACCTCAACCTACTATTTGATGATCAAGTTTCCCACCGAGTACGGGGTAGGAGAAGTAAGAGGAGATCAAGTGGCAGCACGCGAATGCTACATCGCCATGCTGGAGATAGACGATCATTTGCAAACTATGTGTATAGACGAATAGCGGACTGTAGCAGAACTAGTGGAAGGGTTGGCCAACAAGGATAGGTACTTTGGCCAACCAACCAGTATGTCAAGCACTCATGACATTCCTGAGGAAGAATCAGGACATGTTCGCCTGGAGTCATGAGGACATGCCAGGGATTGATCCATCGATCGTAGTCCACAAATTGAACGTGTCACCCTCATTCTCTCCCATCTGGCAGAAGAAGCAAGTGTTCGCGCAGGGCAAACGTGTCACCCTCAGGGCAAACGCGGTAATGGTCAAAAAAGCCAACAGAAAGTGAAGGATGTGCGTAGATTTCACGAACCTAAACAGGGCCTGCCCTAAGGATAGCTATCCTCTCCCTCGAATTAACACCTTGGTCGACTCAACCGCAAGACACCAGCTGCTAAGCTTCATGGACGAATTCTCTGGTTACAACCAAATCAAATTGAATGAGGCTCTTTTGCTACAAAGTGATGCCGTTCGGACTCAAGAACGCGGGTGCCACGTACCAGAGGCTGATGAACAGGATGTTCTCGCATTAGATTGGAAGGAACGTGCAAGTTTACGTGGATGACATGCTGGTAAAAAGTATTCGGGAGGACGACCACTTGAGCGACCTCCAAGAGACCTTCGACACACTACGGTCATACAACATGAAGATGAATCCAAACAAGTGTGTGTTCGGGGCAACGGCAGGGAAGTTCCTGGGATTCATGGTATCCCAAAGGGGTATCGAGGTCAACCCGAAAAAGATACAGGCCATAATGGCGTTAGCTCCGCCAAAGACGATCAAGGAGATACAGAGCCTGAACAAAAAGGTAGCCACATTAAACAGGTTCGTCTCAAGAGCAACGGATAAATGCCTACCTTTCTTCCGTACATTAAGGAAGTCGTTTGAGTGGACGACTGAGTGCCAGCAAGCGTTTGAAGACCTGAAGGCATATATTTCTTCTCCGCCATTACTAAGCCCGTCTAAGCCAGGGGAAGAATTGTTCCTATACCTTGTCGTCTCCCCAGCCGCTGTCAGCGCAGCTTTGGTCAGAAAAGAGGATAGGGTGCAGAAGCCCGTATACTTCACAAGCCGAGCACTCCGAGGAGCGGAAGAGCGGTACCTTCAAATGGAAAAGCTCACTTTCGTGTTAGTAACTGTGGCGCGAAAGCTCAAGCCATATTTTCAGGCGCACACTATAATCATCCTGACGGATAAGCCCTTGCGTAGAGCTATGAGTAGCCCTGAAGCTACAGGACGGATGGCACTATGGGCAGTTGAGTTGAGTGAATTTAACATACAGTATCGACCACGTATGGCTATGAAAGGGCAAGTAGTAGCTGATTTCATCGCAAAATTCACACTCGTAGAAGGCCAGGGGGTAGAAGAGATCCCACAGTGGAGCATCCACACAGACGAATCCTCCAATAAGCAAGCAGGTGGAGTTGGTGTGATACTCCACAACCCAGAAGGAGATAAGATCGAATGCATGGTCCGTCTGAACTTCCCTACGACCAATAACGAAGCAGAGTACGAAACCTTAATAGTAGGGCTAGACCTCGCCAAGGCGGCAGGAGCTGAGAATTTGGTCGTGTACTACGATTCCCAAGTAGTAACTAGTTAGGTTAATGGCAACTATGAATGCAAGAATGAACGGATGAAGAAGTACCTCAAGCAGGTGAAGGATTGAATTAAAAGCCTCAGAGTGAAATTTGTTCAAATCCCACGGGAGGAGAACGAGCACGCCGACCGACTTGCTAAAGCTGCTTCAACAGAACACATGCTCGCCCCCAATCAGGTATTATCCTTCGTTCAAATCTCATCATTAATAGACGATCCCAGTATACAGGAGATAGGTCCTGAGAACTATTGGATGATGCCAATAGCCTCCTACCAGAGGGATGGCGTGCTACCAGACGACAAAAAGGACGCAAGGAAGTTGAAGGTTCAAGCAGCTCGCTTCGTTTTGATTAAAGACGTTCTATATAAGAGGGGCTTCTCTCAACCGTACCTAAGGTGCCTCTTCCCCGAGGAGACAGACTATGTCATGAGAGAAGTCCATGAAGGAGTCTGCGAAAATCACTCTGGATCACGATCGTTGGTGCATAAACTAATCCAGGCAGGATACTACTGGCCAACCATGCAAAAAGATGTCCATGCATACTTCAAAGCTTGTGACAAGTGTCAGAGATTTGGCAACCTCATCAGGCAACCGATAGAGGAGCTCACCCTAATGACGGCCCCATGGCCGTTCGCCCAATAGGGGTTAGATATCATGGGTCCTTTCCCAATGGCAGTTAGACAGTTGAAATTCCTAGTAGTCGGTATAGACTACTTCACCAAGTGGGTAGAGGCGGAAGCCCTGGCCACCATCACTGAAAAGAATGTGCGAAGCTTTGTATGGAAAAACATCATTTGCAGGTACGGTATACCTAGGGTGCTGGTCTCGGACAACGGAAAGCAATTCGACAACGATGTATTTAGAAACTTCTGCTCGCAACTAGGGATCAAGAACCACTACTCATCGCCCGCTCACCCTCAGGCCAATGGACAAGTTGAAGTCACGAACCGATCCTTGCTCAAAATCATCAAGACTTGGCTCGAGGGAGCAAAGGGTATATGGCCGGACGAACTACCAAATGTCTTATGGGCATACAGGATGACGGCGAGAACGCCCACAGGAGAGACACCGTTTCAACTGGCATACGAAAGTGAGGCGGTCATCCCGGCTGAAGTAGGACTTTCAAGCTACAGAGTAGGGAACCACAACGAGGGCAAGAATGACAAAGCTATGCGCCTGCAACTTGATCTAGTGGATGAAATCAGAGCAACGACTGAGCAAAGGTTAGCACGGTACTAGAACCTCATGGCCAAGCATTACAACTCCAAAGTTAGACCCAGGGACTTCCGGATTGGAGATCTTGTCTTGAGAAAGGTAACAGGCGCCACAAAGGACGCCTTCCAGGGAAAGCTAGGGCCTAATTGGGAAGGGCCATACAAAATTGCATCATGGCACAAGAAGAGAACATACTACTTGGAGACATTGGACGGGCAAAAGCTACATTACCCATGGAACACAGAGCACCTGAAGAAATACTACCGGTAGGCAACAACATGAACAATAATAATACTCCTCATTTCTAGTTTATTGCTTTCTAGTTAAGATTTTATTATTCGTAGTTTCTTTTAAGCCCAAAGGGCAGGTTTTTTTTAAGAACAATTTTTACACGCATGTTTACCACACAATAAGAGGAGTTATTCAGAAATATTGTGTATGATATCCACATCTCTACATATTCATTAAAATCAAGTCCATAAGGTCCATATAGTGGACGGGTTCAACCACAAAATAAAATCAAGTCCATAATAGGACGGGCTCATCTAAAAGGATGATCAGAAAAATATAAGGTCCATATAGTGGACGGGTTCAACCACAAATTAAAATCAAGTCCATGATAGGACAGGTTCATCCAAGAGGATGATCAGAATATAATGGACGAATTCAAGTCCACAAAAGTGGGCGGGTGTCATCCTCAAAGGATGACTAATGATAATCCCGTTAAGTGAACGAATTAAAGTAATGAATGGTTATTATAAGGTCCAAAAAGTGGACGGATTCAAGTCTACAAAGTGAACAGGCCTCATCCCTACAAGATGGCCAATTGTAAGTCCAGGTTCAACCACGAGGTAAGTCCATTCAAGTCCATAAAAGGACGGTTCATCAATCCATAGAAGTGGACAGGTTCAACCTGAAGTCCATGTAGCGGACGGATCATCCTAAGGGGATGACTTAAGCCCGTCGAGCTCAAAAACTTTTGCTTAAACCTACAAGATAGACGGATTCATCCTGACAGACGAGTTATATTTATATAACCATAAACTAAACAGATTCATCTACAGGAAATAAAAGTAGACAGATAAAATAAAGTAAGTAATTGATATATTACGAAAGCCCAAAAAGGAAGAAGTCTAGATACAAAAAGTGACGGACAAATTAAACATAAACTGTTCTTCAAAATTTTTACATTTTAACCATAAAAATAAAAATAAAAATAACTACTGCTGGACGGGAGTATTTTCATCTTTCTCTTCCACAAATTGGATGTCATTAGGATGACGAGTGCTATCCACGGTTTGATTTTGCTTTCAGCAGCAGTCTCTCCGTCACCACGAGGGTCGTCGACAGAGGCATCATTAGCGAATAATTCATCCGTGCTTTCGGAGTGGACGGGCTGAACTGAGGTCTGAGCTTGGGCATCGATAGTGACATGGGATAAGTCCAGGTCTGGAAAAGAAGCTTTGACTTGACGGAGGCAGTTGTCAAAGCCTTCAGCAAAGGAGCCTCCGAGCTCTGCCAAAAGGGCGTCGGAGTCACGGTACTCGCGTATCGCTTCTTCCTTCGCCTAACAGAGCCGGTACTTGGTGTCACTGATTTCTTTCTCCTTGTCCTCCAAGACTTGCTTCAACAGATCCGTTTGCTTCTCAAGCTCACCCCTAGCTTCCTCTGACAAAGCGAGCTTCTTCTCCTGAACCATCTTCCAGGCCTTCAGCTCAGCCAGCTCGTCCTCCATCGACCTCGCCTTCGCCCTAATACGGTCCAACGCCGTCTCGTGGTTTAGGCAACAACCCATCAACCCCTTCATCATTAACATCGCCTAAAAACAGAAGGGTTAGTAACAAGGCAAGTAGAAGGGAAGAAAAAGAGAAAGGAGACGGACATAGTTACCTGAGCAATGCTAAAGAGCCCCGTCTCCCCCATGGCTTCAGTTGCGTGGTTGCTCAAGTCCTCATAGTCGTCAACTGTGATGATGGACGAGAGCTGCTCCAATGCATACTTAAAATTCTCATGGAGGAGGACGGCAGTGATGGGGACAGGGCCCGTCATGAGTCCCTTGCCCTTTCCTGGACCGAGCGAAGGGACCGTCTTCTTGGTCTCAGCCTTCAACCCCACGACGTGCTCGGGGACAGTTTTGGGTTTCTTTGGAAGATAGTCAGTCTTCTCTTACTGCTTCCTCTTGGCAGACGGGTTGGCCAGACCCGTCCCCTTAGGGGGCTGACTTTCTTGTTTTTTCTTCAAAGCAGCTTGCTGCTTGATGTAGACCCTTCTCTTGCTGGCTTCCATTTCTGCACAAAGGGGGACGGATGTGTGGGGTTAGATAATGAAAAAACAAAAAGAAACCAAAAGTATTGGGCAACGGACTTACGTTGATGAATTTGACAGTCGTATCAACGGGCAGCTGCTGTGGGTTCTAGTCCGTCACAATACCAAAAGAGAGTATCTAAGTTAACTAACTTAGCCCACGTCCTCTCTGACAGCTTGGTTTTGTTGAAAATTTTCTCCAAAAAGCTCCACTGCTCAAGTGAAACTTGTGGACGATCTTGAGTTGCAAAAGAAGATGGTTAGAGTAACAAGTAAAAGCTAAAACAATCAAGGAGCTAAATGCGGACGGACGCATACCAGACGGGGGCATTATGCCCCATGTCTTGTCGACGGGCATGTACTCATTGTCACCAGGGTGACACATCCACTCGTCTCTTTCCATGAAAAAATAACAACTCTTCCAGTTCCTGTTGGAATCGGGGGTATCACACACTAGCCGCAGTAACGAGCTCCTAGACACAAAACTATACATGCCCTTGGACTGGACGATCTTAGTCGAACGGTAACAATGGAAAGATTCTTCCACCGTCAACCAACGTGCCTCGTCAGACATGGCCCAGTACAAAACCTCCACGCCAAGAAAAACCCTTCAGGCGTTTAGAGAAATCTGTGTGATGGCCAACCCTAAGTATTGGAGAAGGCGACGGTGGAGAACGCTCAATGGGAATCTGAGCCCTGCCTTCAACATTTGCTCATGGACTCCGACGCCTTCGACACCCTCGTAATAACACTTCTCTGACTTGTAAGGTAGACGGAGGGGTATGTTGTTGGGTATCTGGAATTTCTCCCTAAGCGGGTTGAAGTGTGACTCTTTGACGATAGAAATGAAGTCGTTGACCGTCCACAAGGGTAGTATTATAAACTCCCTAAGTCCATCAGGACCTATGACAGATTAGGTTAGGGGTTCGGCACCAACTAGGCCATCAGTAGAATCATCCCCTGACCTACCTGTGTCCAAATCCTCATCCCTTGTGGAAGGTGAGGTGGCCGATGGATTCCTTTCTTCACTCGAGGTGCCAGGGTCATTCTGACCTGACGGGAATACCTCATCGTAGCCCGCCTCCTCGCAGACACATGATTGGTTACTTGACGCACTAAACATCTGTCACCTACACGTGACGGGTAAACCCTAAGATACTGACGGATCTACATAGACGACGGGTGTGCAAAGTCTAAAAAATGACAAGAATTCAACAGTGGGTGAAAAGTACTTACTAGTTGAAGATGAGCACCAGGAAAGGTGTAGAGGACGGATGCGCCAAGTAGATGGTATGCTTGTTTGTCAAAGGTGGCGGTAGTGCTCTGACCGTAAATTCGCTGAGGAAAGTGAAAAATGAGAGGTAAAGGAGCAGGTTTATATAGAAGGAACGGCACGGAAGACGAAGGGACGCTTCGTTCCAAGAGAATAACCATTGAAGAAACGCCACGTGTCCCTACGTCATTAATGATCGTAGGCTAGCCTGTCTGTCTGTGCGTGCCTCTTGGAAGACGAGTCGAACCGTCACTCCACGGGTCCATCAAAGGGAGACGACGGACCCCCGGAGTGAGGGGGCAACTAAAGAGTAGAAATTTTAGGATGACGGATCCATTTAAACAAACTTGACGGTTAGTTTCTTTACATGGACGGATCCAAGATACACGGACACAAGGTGGACGGATCTAAAGGCCACATGGCATCCATATGGCTTAAATGGCCTCCAAAGGATCCTAAATGGAAAGAACTTACATCCCACAATTAAACCTAGTCAAAAGAATCCCAACATGAAAAGAGTCCCAACATGAGAAGGATCTCGTAATACACGCGCATTTGTGATGATCTTTTCCCTTAAGGAAACACCTTCCTACTCAAGAAACGGGGGTCGGCTCTACATCACTATAAAAACCCCAGGCCCTCAGAAAACAAGGTACGCTTAATAGATCCCAACTCTAGCACTCTAGGGTTGTGAGAAGTTTTCTAATTTAACCTTCGGAGGGTCTTTGGCCGGTACCACACCGATACTCTCCTAAGGTCTCCTTATTTTGTGTTGTGTAAGTGTTGTTTTCAGTACGTGAGGACCGTGTAGTTTACTGACGATTTTCGACATCATCACTATACAATACTAGTAAAAGATAAAAAACTAAAAAGTTTCACTGATTCCAAACAGATTCTTAGTTGAAAACATTAATAAATAAATAAATAAAAATGATTATTTAAATAAGATGACATGTATAATAAATAAATTGACGTAGGTGTTTTAAAAAAGAGATGATGTAAAATAGAAAAAGTGGGTTCTTATGCTAAAATAGACACAAATTTACCAAGACTAATGCAAATGCTTTAAGTTGATCTAATTTGGTTGTTTTTGTTGTTACCTTTTTTTTCTTTTTAGTCTGAATTTGGTAAGGATGAGGTATAAAACTCATGTTTTACACCATCCAATAAGAGATTGTCACATCAGCATTTTACTTAAATTTCAATACATCCTACCACACCTAATAGCATCTCAATAAACTCTCAATTTGGTTGGATTTATATATGGGTATTAGAATTGATTGGGTGTGATTGTGTTTATTTTTAGATATGTAATAAGATGATGTGGCATGTTGGGATTGGAAGAGTAAAACATGAGTTTTACACTACATCCTTACAAAATTTAATTTTTTTATTTATTGTTAGATGTAATCCTATTTTATTATAAATTAGTAGAATTCTCGAGTGGGTTTTAGATATGAATTTATAGAATATATAATTTATTTTTAAGAAATAATAATGACTAAATGAATATTTATTTCATAATTTCAAAACTTTCAATCTTCTAACATACGGCATATTAATCTCTAACTATCAAATTAATATCAACATTTGTATAAATAGATTTCAGGAATAAAATTAAAAGTAAAAATAACATATACTACAAACCTTTGGATTGCATGTCAATTTAGGGTCTTCAATTATCGTAGAATCCTTAAAATTTCTTATGGCAAACCTTAAAAAAATAGAAGAAGAAAATTAAAACTGAGTTAAAAAATAGAACTATATAGGTTACAACATTTTGATTGCATGTGAATTTAAGAGTCTTCTTTGAATGTGTGGAATCTCTTGTAATAAAATCTTCCTTACATGAGTACATCGATCGGGCCACTTATAAGCAAGAAAAAAAATTAAATAAGTTCTATCATTTCAACTTCAATTTTAATCGCATAAGCTTAATAATTTTTAAGGAAAAATAGTGCTTTATAGTGATGGCTCAAGAGAGAAAGAATCAATGAATAAAAAAAACTGATACTAAAAGAATGACGTCATTAATTTTGAGGACTAAGAAAATTTGGGGAATAAAATTTCCAAATATTGGCAGATTTAATACAATATATATATATATATATATATATATATAAATTATTGAAATACCAGCTCCACTTTCCTTCGGAACTTGGCTTGTGCAAGAAGTCACGTTTTATCTTTTGAAATATATATAAAATAATAATCCCGAAATAGTATACTGTTATTATCTAGTATAATAATATTTCATTATGTTAGCCAAACGGTAATGGCATCCAATTCAAAATTGACTCCCTTGTTTGTAAGAACTTCATTTACTATATATATAGATATATATATATATATATATATTTTTCAAATCCTACTAAAATCTCTATTTCACCTAGAAAATTAAACTACTACATCCTTGGTTGTAATGGAACCCTTAGAAATTGTGCATAGGTTGCTAGAGAGAGGAGCCTATCTTTAGATAATGTCTTCTCAAGTTCCACACCATCTTTGCTTATAAATCTGATTAAGAATACAGTAATAAATATGCTCGGAAAGAGAGGCGGATTTTTTTTTTTTTTTTTTTTTTCATGAAAGAGAGAAGGATTGTTGAATTAGCCATTTGTTTAGTTCATGTTCAAGGTAAACAAGTTTAGAGAGAAACTCTTCAAACTTTTTAGATAGCCCTTTTTTGGGTGTAATTTTGAAAATCTAACCGTTAAATTTCATGTTCCTTTTGTTCTTAACATGCACATTAAATTTCATTCAAATCAGATGTTATTTACTATTCTATCAATTAACTTATTTTTTATACATAATTTTAGATCACAAAAATATGAAATTTTAACTTTTTTGATGACATAACAATTGATCTTTTATCTTCTTGAAATTTTACAAACATAAAGGATATAATAAGAACATGCAATCTAATGGTTAGATTTTCAAAATTCACACTCAACATAAAAATATATTGGGAGTTTGAAGAAAAACTCTATAAACTAGTTTGAAAAGAAATTTTGTTCGTAGAGAAATGGGAAGTGATAAACCAGACACCTAAATTCATAAGTATAAACTGAAAATTGTGGACTACTAAAATTATCAGCAAAAGTTACAAAATATTTTTTTACTGTATATTATTAGATTCCAAATCTTCTTCAGGCAACACATCTACCCTCTTTGAAGGCCCCGAAGTTGAAACTCTCTGGCTATGATACTGTTGCACCACCAAGACTGATGCTGATGTTGAGAAATCAGGAGATGTCAACAAGCTACCAACTGGTCCCAGTTCGAGGCAATCACTCTTCTCAATCAAAGTAGCAACCTCAGGCATTCTACCAACCAAAAAAAGATCAGATCGACTATATTCTAAAATGACTTCAATAGTTTCTGCAGCATTTCTCACAACCCTCTCTTCAAATTTGATTGAGCTGTCCTTTACAAACTTTTGTTTGAATTCAACAAGAAACTTTTCATCTCCAGATCCTTCTGAAGTATTGGAGTTTTCACAAATATCAACTTTAACATTAACAACCTCTTGTGCAGTCTCAGGGCTTGCTATGAAGTGAATGACTGTTAGACTAATACCAGGGTGTTCAGCCATTCGAGCCCCATAAGCAAGGGCTTCACGATCATCACCGCCCCCAAAGAATAAGACAGTTATGGTTGAACAAACATTGCTTGCAGATACTTGGGTGCTTCCACCAAGTCCACGATCCACCAAGATCCCCACAGAGCATGGTGCATGCTCAAGAACTCTCCGGTTGACCCCACGGTAATCATTTCGAGTTACCTCCAATGCACCATCAAACCTCTGCTGCTTGTGGAATGGGAGAATTATTATTGATGCCCTTTTCCTCTCAGCACTGGTGCATATGTCCTCGTGGATGTTATTCATTGGAGATATTGCTGTCATTGGGCGAATGGACACTCGGCTTAGCTGCCGGAAGGCCTCAAAAGCTACAACAATTTGATTGTGGCCTGAATGCCACCCCTTATTCCAAAAAGGTAGCCCATTCTTTCTTGCCTTGTGGACCATCATAATTGCTGATGGCCTCTCACTTAGCTCCATGAGATGCAATGCATATACACAAAGTCCTTCCTTCTTTTCAGTCCCTCGTGAAGCCTCAATGAGATTAATCATCGCAGGAATGTTTGTTGTACTGTGGAAACAGGCCAAAATCCGAAGTTGGGCATTTGAATCATTTCTCTCAATTTTTCTATACTTGTAGTAGGCCTTACTCATTCTTTTAGCTGGCTTATATACTGCCATAACTAATGGTGTCGTAATAAAGGTTGTGAAGATAGCCATCAGAACCATGATAGCAAATGTTTGATCATTCAATACCTGTAATAACAATCATCTATTAAGATCATGTAGTACATAAAATCCATATAAATGTAATAGATTGATTTCTTCCTCTCTTTTTTTGGTTGGAGGGCAAAAGAGTAAAGTTACCTTTCTGTCTTTGCCAATATTGAGGACAATGAGTTCCACCAAGCCTTTAGTATTCATCAGGATCCCCAAAGTAAGAGCCTCCTGAACAGGCACTTTGCAAAGAAGGGAGACAACTACAGTACCAACAATCTTCCCAAAACATGCTGTAATAATGACTAAAACAAGAAGACCCCATGACTGAACTCCTCGAATTGTTGCTATATTGGTTTTCAATCCACTTGAGACAAAGTACAATGGAAGGAAGAGACCAGAAACAAGATCCTCAACTTTTTCCATAAGAGCACCTGCAAATGGCCCTTCCTTTGGGACAAGAACTCCAATGACAAATGCACCAAAGAGGGCATGAATTCCAATAGCATCAGTGACAAACCCCGCTGCCAAAACTGCAGCTAAAGTAGCACATACATACAACTCGTCAACTGGCTCACCCTCAGGGCAACGCTGTGCCATCCATTTAAAGATAGGAGGGACAATGATTGACAAACACAGAACAAAACCACCTCCACACAAGAAAACCCATAATGAAACAAGAGGAGAGCGGCCAGTACCAGAGAGGGCAATGGCAAGAGCAAGTAAAATCCATGCAGCCACATCATTGACCGCTGCTGCTGACATGGCCATTCGGCCAACATCAGTGGTTAATAGCTTAAGTTCAGCCAAAATTCGGGCCAAGACAGGGAAGGCAGTAATAGAAAGGGCGACCCCCATGAATACAAGAAATGGGGGTCCATCTACACCTTTGGAAATACTTCCTTTGAGGACAAATGATGTTCCAATTCCTAATGCAAAGGGAAAGCTGATTCCCGCCATGGCTACACTTAAAGCTTTCTTTCCAGTCCGACGAAGTGACCTTGGGTCTAACTCTAGGCCTACTAGAAATAAAAAGAAGAGCAGACCAAGATTGGCTAAAGTATCCAACACTGTGAGGCTTCTAGATGGAAAAATTGCATTTAGATAGTCCTCGTTGCGACCTAGAGCTGACGGGCCAAGTAATATTCCACCCTGCCAACAAAAGCAACAAAAATCAAACTCTCCGCTTGACAAGAAGATGCAGACATTTTAAGCAATTATTGGAAATGATACTGAATCGTGTTAGTTGAAGCTAAGTTTCAACTTTAAGCCTTAGAGCAGATATGTTAACTGGAATAGGTATAGTTTGACGAGACATATTTGGTTATAATCAAATGCCAACAACAAAAGTTTCTTTCATATTGTAATGCAACAAAAACTGTTACCACTGGATTATGCTTCAAGCACTAATAGTTTTGTGAAGTTCCTAGACCCATGTTCTAAATCCAGTTTTTCTTAAATAACAGATGAAGATATTTGAAGTTGCTGGAGACATAACTAGTACTACAAACAAAGTTCAGGAATTTAAGTTCACTAAGCCGTTATTCCAAAATGTATTGGCAATCCCGGTGACTCAAAAATTATGCTTTCAACATAGTATTATTTAGTGCCATCCATAGCTATATAATTTAAGGAAAACTTGGAATAAGTGCATAGTTATGACCTATGATACGTTTCTCAATCCTAATCATTAAGAGTATTTAACTGAACAAAAGCTACAAGTCGTTATCGTGTGAAAAATATAAAAACACACCAATGTATAGAATAAGAAAAGAAGAGGGACTTACCACAATCTCTGCAATCACCCGAGGTTGTCTTAATGGCCTCAAAAGAAAAGCAAGAATACGTGTGATTGCAACTACAAGACATATCTGCACGATGGCAAGAGGGAGTGAAAAATGAAGAGGATTATCCCCTTGGAACAACCCATTTGATGTAGCCTTCATGGCTGCCGGACATGCACTAGCATTTGTGGCCATTTTTTACTTTGCTGCTAAATCAAACTATGCAGAGGTTCTCAATTCAGTTCCTGCTTTATGTGACAGTCATATATCAGATTCGCTAAACCTTTTTAAGTCCAAGTGATGAAGGCTAAATAATTAATATATATAGGAAAGGAATACAGATGTCCAAACACGTGTTAACAAAAGAGAAAATTACTGACACCCACACACTTGTCATACAGATTTAAGTCTACAGATTAAAGTAACATGGTTGAGAAAGTCTACAAACACAAAATTTGACACGTAGAAATTGTGAGTAGTAGGTAAAAAAATTGATGTCAGTGAGTCATTGAGTGAACATTATTTGGTGGGTTTGATCAGACTTACTAAAACTTTGCTAAAAGTTTTGACAATTGGCATTGAGTCAGCAATGCTTGTAAAAGTGCCTAGGTACCCGTTCTTCTTTTTAAACTCAGAAAAAAAATTGGCAGAAGTCAATTAATGCTTAGGTATCATGTGAAACAAAGTCCAAAGGGGGCTATAAAATTGCCTGTATCTATGTAGCTCAAAGACTGCCGTGAAACTGTGAAAGAGAAGGCATTTTGTCATCCTCTCAGTCATAACACGTGCCTACACAACTGCATCTCACATGTCGTATGACACTCTCACTCATAACATGTGCTGATGTGCATGCACAACTTCATCTCACATGTCCATAATTCATATACAGAAACCTGGCTGCCCTGGAAATTTTTGTTGGTCATTAAATTATACAAAATTTAATAAAAAGAGGACATCATATATTAACAAAAAAAAGAAGAAAAAAATACATACACAAGTACATAAAATCTTACAATTTTCTTTTACAAGTGGCATTAACTTTTTTCATTTACAAACACACCGCCCCCCACCCCTCCCTCCCTCTTTTTAAAAAAAAACAAAAAAGGAAAAACAAAACAGAACTCTAAGCACAAAAAGAGCTTGACTACACTTGATATTAGAATTTTTTTTTATTTAACCCAAGGGTTTGTTCTAGTGGTTCCAATGTCTCATGAGATCTACAAGGTCTTGATTTAGAAATCCTAGCCTACATCTAGGGTCACTCTCAAGGGATTCCTTCCTATAATTACGTGGTGTGTGTAGGATAGGGGGACTACACCCACCTAAGGTAATAGTCATATACTTAGGGGCTCTGAATACCCATGTTAGCAAAAAAAAAAAAAAACAGTACATATATTAGCATTGTTAATTTATCTTTAAGCTATCCTCCACCACACTTGGATTAAAGTTTGACTTCCAAGCACTAACTCATGTGATGCTCTCCTTGGGTATGTGAATATATATCTCAACACTTATTTATTAATCTTACTTCTCCCCCTATGAGTCTATGACTGCCCTAACTTGATTGAAAAAGAGCATCCTTGTGCTAATTGGTTCCAAAACAAAACAAAACAGAACTCTAAGCACAAAAAGAGCTTGACTACACTTGAAACAACTTAAATTTTGACATGGGCTTGGGTTCAGCATTATCGTGTATTGAATCTATTAAGATGCAAACAAGTGTCAAATACTTATTACAAATCTACACATCCAACGGGTTTGGTGCAAAAAAAAAAAAAAAAAACAATGAACCCAAGCCTTACCTTTTTTAGATACAAAATAAGTGAAGGTTCTCATCTAAAAATACACTATCTATTTTTAGGTTCTATTTAGCGGGAAAGATAAGAAATAAAATATGAGAAATGTTAACGAATTTCACTAGAACAATTGTTAACAAACCATTTTTAAAAAAAATTTATGGGAAAAAAAAACGATTAATATTTTGATAACTTTTTTTTATTTGTTATAAAAGTGGCGTCAAAACTTTCTTAAAAGAGATTGTTAACTATTGCTCTAAAGAATCTGTTAACATGACCCATAAAATATAAGAACAAAAATAAGTAAGAAGAATCAAAGATTCTTGTTAACAATCAAACTCAGAGGGCTAGAAAACAAAACAAAGAGTCAAAGACCGATATAACTGAAAATATCTTTTTCCAGTGGTCATCAAAAGCGCACCCACCAGGGCCACTACCAAAAGGCAAAAAGGTCTATGCGGCTATTGAGGGCATCACCTCCAATAATCCAAAATATCTACCGCTTCTTCTCGACTTTCTAACAACCATACCAAAAAAAAATCTCTCCTAAAACAAACGGGTGTTATCTTTTACACACAACCGCACACATATGCCACTTTTACATAAAAATCGTGACTTTTAAGTTGGAAATTGTGACCTCAAATTAAGTTTGTGTGTGTAAACGGTTGTGTGTAAGTAACAACATTATAGCTAAAACAATATTTATCGAAGCAGACCAACCCCAGAATGGAAACTAAAAAGTAAATAATAAAATTCAAAATAGCAAAGGTTCTCAAAAATAAAATAAAAATTCAATAGCAAATTAATTAACGAAACCTAACTAGCTAGGTTGTAAATGTTGAACTAAAACGTAGTATAATAGTATTGAATTTGAGAAAATTTTAGATTCCAGGTGACCTCATTCGTGGAAAGTGAAAAGCTGCTTGGAATTGGCTATCAACTATAGTCTAGAGTCTGCAATTCTTAATTGCATTAAAGGGACCCTTAAGCCAATTGAAAGTACATTAGCAATTTCGTGCATGGATCATGGCATTATGTCTTTTTTTTTTTTTGGCAAAGGCATTATGTCTTTTAGCACTAGACAAAAAGTCAAAAAACACCATTCAAACCTTCTAGCAACACATTATTTACCATATCAATTTTTTACAATTATTGTATATGATAAATTATGATTGGTTGTCTATTACTTTTACACGGACTCAATATTGGTAGAGTTCCATTTGCTATAGAATTTAATTTTTAATTAACATGTTTGAAGCTATCCCATGAAAAAATGGAATTTAAAAAAGGTCATATCATATATATGAATAGAATGAACAAAAAATGTTGATATCAAAATAGTGTAAAATAAAAATAAACAAATAATAGAAACACGTGAATGAGACAGGAAGGATATAAGATGGATTAAAAAAGAAAATATATATATATATATATTTATATTACCTGGCTAAAGCCGTTAGATGGTTAAGTCAATTGCTCTAAACGAAGGGTGGAAAAGATAGGAAGATTGAAAAATGATAGAATGGAAAATTAGTGTTTTTTTTTTTTTTTTGTTGGTACGAAGGAAATAGTGATTTGTAGCAATTTACTTTTAAATCCTGTTATATAAAATGCAAATTTTTTGACATTTGCCACATGTTTTTCTCTCATTTTTCCTCTTAATTTGGAGGGATTAAATTTGTGGGTTAGAGAGATAATAACCTCACCCCATTTTCCATCCTCTTTTTTCTCTCCTAGCAAACAAGAGAAAATACTTTTCTCTCACCCTCTTTTACATCCTTCCTAATATTACTCCAACCAAACATGCTATAAATAAAATAGGCCTCTAAAGTTCATTCTTTAATTGACAAAAGTCTAAGAAAGGAAAAGGAGAAGAATCATAATCAACCCAAGGGATAGCTTAATTGGCTGGAAACCATCATGAAGCAGATACTAGTTTAATCTCCCCTTGAATTCTTGAAACCAAAAATTATTTCTTAGAAAAAAAAAAAAAAAAAAGAACTCATAATCACACAGCCACTTGATACGTCAAATGGGTTGAAAGCAGTCACTCAAAAAATTCTTTAAAATAAGAACAATACATTTTCTACCGCTATTAGAAAGCTTACCAAAAGAATTGAAATGAGTAAAAGATCCAAAGTCACTATATCAACTTTTGGTGGGAGTTCAAAAAAATATCTTAGATTTGTCATTTCTATCAAACAAACATGTTCATCTCGATGAATTTTGTCAGCCATCTAAAGAAGTCAGCAGTGATTACCATTAAAACCATTAATGATCAACGGTTCTTATAAAAAAGTGGACATGGGAGGCTGGCATAAAAATGAAAATAAAATAGAAGTTGCTCTAACAACATATTAAGTATAAGTTCTATTCAATTTCTACAATAAGCAATATATATTGCATTTCAGACCAGAGGTTATATAAATTTTCCTTTAGAGGGTGTGATTGCTCATGGGAAAAAAATGCCAATCTAGTCATCTTATGTGAAATTAAACAATTTAGGCCCAAATACAATTCAACCCTTTGGTACCTCTTACAAACTTTGACTGGGCAAGTGTTTCTCAACAAACCATTTCTAGAATAATAAAATGACAATATATTTTTAGTGTTACATTCTAAGACCCAAAAAGCACTGAAAGTGATTTTCATCTTCCTATTTTGAATATTATAAATGAATGTGGTAACACAATCTATTTGTCCGCTTTGGGGTGTCTCACCCTCACGGCTTTGTCCTCTTTGCGACGTGGAAGACATACTTATGCACTATGTGCTTTTGCAACTTTCGTCCCACATCGCTTAGAGAAGCGCCCCCCTTATGCTTTATAAGCTAGAGCTCAAAGCATAAGGGTACCACTACAACATTATTGTGGGGGTATTTTTTGCTCCAGGCATGCTTATTATGCAACGTCCCTTACTTCTTCAAGCTCACGCTTATAAGGCTTAAGGGGGAGGGAGATTCTTTCGATGTGGGATCGTATACAAAGCCGAGGATAAGCATGCCTGGAGCAAAAAATACCCCCACAATGAATCTTTAAGATCTTTATCTTGCTGGGATTTTTGTTTTGTATCCAGGAACCTGAATTTTTTGGCCCATAATGTTGCTTCTTGGGCATCCTTTTGTAATTGGGACAGATCTCCAACTATCTCCAACCTTCCTTCTTGGATTTTCTACTCAGTTGGTAGAGATGGTTTAGGGCCTCTCTTTTTTCTTAATGCAAATATTCTTAATAATAAATAATAATAAAAAGCACTGAAATTCAAAAAATAAATAAATAAAAGAAGCACTGTTTCAAGCTCTAAAGTTAATAATAAAAGATCAACTTTGGTATTTAAGTCTCGAGATCCACGATGAGCCTCAAAATCAAGCTCTAAGGATAATTCATATATACAAAGGCTATGGTGATTTTTTTTCCTAACAAAGAATCTTTATTCAAAAGAGAAGATAGTTTCAATATACATAAAATGTATCAAGACACTCATAAAGAATTACAACCTGAAATTAAAAAATTCTAAAAACGATGAGGAAGCTATACCGCATATATATATAATAGTGATTCAAAAATCCTACTAATTTTAAGTATAGTCTGGCAAGATAAGGATGTTCCTTCTTTACAATTTTTTTTAAAGTTAACTAACTTTTTAAACTAAATTAGTATGCAAATATATATAATAATACTCTAAAAAAAGGAAGTAACTTTGTATTCATGGGCACCTCAATTTTGAAAATTAAATGCTTCTTTTTAATTACCGATATATATATATATATATATATATATATATAGTCTCACCAAATCTACTAGTAATATAATTTTTTTTTGTATTAAGCATGCATGATGCTTTGCTTTAGGAGAGTAATCACCTACATACATACGTATTTTGGAATTTCAGCCATTATAATTTGCACAACCACCTTCTCAGAGACAGGTGTTCCAGCTTTGTTCACAAATGGCCTGCATGCATGGCCTTGTTTTTATTTGAACATAAACATGCATAGTTACGGTTAGTTAGCTAGCAACTTGTTAGGGTATAGTGAGTTTAGTATACATGCGCTCGTGAAGGTACTGACTCCCTTGGTAAACGTGCCTTGAGTGCTACTAGGAGATTTTAATGAGATGATAGAGGAGGATGAAAAAAATAGGGGGTTTTACTTTAAACCGAAATAGGTTTTTGGCTTTTAGAGTACGTTTGTTTGGAGGTGAAATAGGGTGGATTGAAAATTTTAAAGAGAAAATAAGAGAGAAAATGGGGAAGGGTGTTGTTTGGTAAGGAGGGAGGGAGAGAAAATTTTTTGGTGGAGCTCAGGCATTTTCCACCCGGGCCCACCTAAAACTTGTCTCTCCAAAATGGAGAGAAAACATGGTGGGAGGAGTTTTATGGATAAATGACGAAATTGCCCATTGCACTAATTTCGTCCAATTGTCTTGGTATTTTTTTCTTTCCTTTTTTTTTTTATTCTGCCTACTTTCTTGGGCGTTTGCTCCTTTTAAGGCGTTATTATTATTATTATTATTTTCACTTCCTGGAACGATGCCTACTCTTTTTTCTTTTGATTTCTTGGGCTGTACGTGGTGCTATGTTTTTTTTTTTTTTAATTAGACATGATTTTTTTTCCTGGACATAATTTTTATTGTTTAATAAAATTGGGTGATTGCCTTTTTTGTTTGATTGCTTGTCACTTTTTTATTTTAATTGTGCATCATTTTTTAACAATGGTATATGAGTAAATTTATACAAACTCACTTTTTTCATCCCTCTACTTTTTCACTCCCAACCAAATAAAAATGAGGGAAATTAAAATTTTTTCTATCCTCCCACTTTTTTATCCTCCCACCATTTTCCATCCTCCTACCATTTTCCATCCTTCCACTTTTCCACCATTCCAACCAAACACACCCTTAGAGATTGTTTGGATCAGTGTGGCCTTATTGATCTAGGTTTCCATGGACCCCGCTTCACGTGGACAAATAAAAGCCCGGTCTGGCAGTGTAACATTAAAGAAAGATTGGATAGAGGGGTAGGCAATGCGGAGTGGAAATTATGCTTTCCTAGGACAGAAATTCACCATCTTCCTCAGGTCAAATTTGACCGTTGCCCCATTTTGCTTAATACTGACCCGACAGAACATAAATCCCAAAAACCTTTTCGGTTTGAGCAAATGTGGCTCACTGACCCTTCCTTTCCTAGCTTAGTAGAAACCAGTTGGAGGTCCTCGAAAAATTTTCCATTATCCTTCTCGTCCCTTTCAAGCTTTCAACAACACCTAGTTTTCCTAACGAATAAGATAAGGGATTGGAATAAAAACCACTTTGGAAATATATTTCAGCGGAAAAATAGGCTTTTAGCTAGACTTCGAGGTATACAAATTGTTCTAACTAGAAATCCTTCAGCGTTTTTATATTCTCTGGAACAACAACTTATACAAGAATATAACACCACTCTGCACCAAGAGTACCTATTTTGGCAACTTAAATCCATAATCATGTGGCTTAATTATGGAGATGCGAACACAAAATACTTTCATGTAAAAACCTTGCAACGCCACAGCCACTCTCGTATAGTGACCCTCAAAGATGAGATGGGGTTATGGCTTTTGGGGGAAGCCTTAACCACTCATATTCTAGTAGCTTTCAACCGGGTTTTCACGGCCATTTCGGTGCATATGCGATCCAATGTTAGTTTAGGCCAGCAGTATCCTTCACATAGCCCCTTTCTCAAGCATTCCCAGTGGCTCTCAAGTATTCCCCAGGCAGAGGAGATTTCTCGGAATGTCCTCTCTCTTCCCCCTTGAAAGCCCCGGGGCCAGATGGCTATCACACCATTTTTTTCCAAAAGAATTGGCACATTTTAAGGCCAAGTGTGATTCAGGTAGTTCAAGAGATTTTTGAAACATCAACTATTCCGCCTGAGTGGGGTATCACTAATCTAGTCCTTTTTCCGAAGGTCGCTCACCCCGAAATGATTACCCTGTTTCGACCGATTAGTCTATGTAACACCTTATATAAATTGGTATCTCGTATCATAGTACAACATCTCAAACCCCACATTGCGCATCTCATTAATCCCTGTTAGGCCGAGTTTGTGCCAAGGCGTAGGATGAGTGATAATATTATTCTAGTGCAGGAAATTATCCATACAATGATGAATAAAAGGGGGCGCAATGGGTACGTAGCGTTAAAATTAGATATTGACATAGCTTACGATCGCCTAGAATGGCCGTTCATTAGGGAATCGCTTGAGTTCTTCCAAGTCCCGCCTAGGCTGATCACGCTTATTATGAGTATGGTATCGTTAACACGATATCACATACAATGGAATGGAATTCCTCTTCCGAAACTGATACCGAGTAGGGGAGTTCGTCAGGGTGACCCTCTATCCCTATACTTGTTTATTTTGTGTTTGGAATGCTTCTCCATTCTGTTGAAGGATGGGGTTAAGGCCAAAACTATCCATCCTATAGGTTTCAGGGGACAAGTTCGCATCTCCCATTTATTTTTTGCAAATGATATTTTCTTGTTCACAAAAGCTAAGGTTAGGGTTTGCCAGAACCTCAGTAAAATTTTACAGAAATTGTGTCAGTGTTCGGGTCAAATTATTAGCACTCATAAATTGAGAATATGGTTTTCGCCAAACACCCCTCACAACACAAAGGCTCAGGTGGCGGGTGTTTTTGACATCCCTACTACGATGCAGATAGGCATGTATTTGGGCACCCCCATTTTCACCACCCACCAAACAGCTAGTGCATACCAATAGCTAGTTGACAAAATAACAAAAAAAATTGAAGGATGGCAAGCCAAATACCTTTCAATGGCTGGCCGTGTCACCCTAGCAAAATCTTCGGCGGCTTCCATTCCTATCTATGCCATGCAAACTACACTGCTCCATAGGAAAGTGAGTAGACAATTAGATAAATTGAGTTGTCAGTTCTTATGGGGCGACACGAGTCAGCAGCGGAGATGTCACACGGTAAGTTGGGAAACGATAACACTCCCGAAAGATGCGGGCGGATTGGGGATACAATCGATCCATCATAGGAATAAGGCAATTCTTATAAACCAAGCCTAACGTCTTTACCATCAGCCCAATATGCTTTAGGCCCAAGTCTTAAAAGCCAAATACTTCCCACACACGACCATGTTTGAGAGCGTCCGCCACTCTAAAAGCTCCCACATTTAGAAAGCCTTATATGACGGGATGAAATGGTTAAAGGATGGTATGCAATGGATAGTTGGGGATGGACAAACTATATGGGTGTAGGAGGATAAGTGGATCCCTAGCGGCACCCTCCGGAGTAGTATTGAAGGACCGCTATTGCAAAACGACGAAAACCGGTGAGTTAGCTCATTACAACATAATCATACTTGGAATCTTGAATCTCTCTAAGTGCCTCTCTCACCACATATGGCACAACGTATTAGAGGTATTCTGGTGGCCTGGCTTACCCGAATATCGGATTCCTTTGTCTGGCCAAGTAATAATGGTATTTGCTCAATTAGTTCGGCATTGCAACTTTTATACTAACAACAATAGGTGCCTCTGGATAAACAGTTGTGGAATTGGGTATGGAAAGTGAAATGCCCCAAAAAGATTCAAATTTTTCTTTGGAAAGCCATGCGCAACCGAATTTCCACCAGACAGTATTTAGCTTTTTCTCGATCACACGTTAATGTACACTATCCTAGATGTAACAATCCGGAAACAACAATTCACATCTTATGAGATTGTCCCTAGGCCAAGGAGGTTTGGTATCAATCCCCAAGTTTCTTGCCACTCTCTTTCTTTCACGAGCCCTTACAAGCTTGGTTGCAGAGTAATGCTACTACCAACAAAGTTATTTTGCGCCAACAACTCCCTTGGAACATTTATTTTCCCTTTCTCTGTTGGAAATTATCGCTAGCCAGAAATGAGCGTATATTTACGAACTAGTCTCGTTCCCAACATCGTATAGTATATACAACTATGCAAGCTACTACAGAATATTTTTTCTTAACCAGTTCTAATAGACCCGTTAATGTTAAGACCCTGCAACTTATTAGGTGGGAAGTATTAAGGGAACCCTATATAAAACTTAACACGGATGGTAGTTCTATAGGTAACCCAAGAATGGCTGGTGCATGAGGTATACTACGCAATAGCTTTAGGGAATGGATTTCTGGATTTTCTCTAAGTATGGGGTTTGCAACTAATAATATAGCAGAATTGGGAGCAATTATACAGGGTTTGCTGTTGACATGGGAACTAGGGTTCAAATATATCCAGCTGGAGATTAACTTAACAACAATTTTATCTAGGTTAACTACGGGAACATCTAATTATCCTCCTAATGTGTTTCCTTTAATTTGTGATTGCAGGAGCCTTATGGGTAAGGGTCGTCAATGGGCCGAGTCAGGCCGGCCCAGCCCATTTTTACTTGGCCCATGGGCACAATGGGCTGGTCATAATGGGCTATTAATTAGTTAACAAGCCGGGTAAAGCTGGGCCGAAAGAGAAAACCTCAGCCCATGACCCTGCCCATAGGCAATGCCCATTTTGTCTTTAGCGAGTTGGGCTATCGGGTTGGGCCTAATGGGTTACCCATGGGCTTGTGGTAGCATATTATTTTATTATTTTTATAAGGAAAAAATCAATTTTTTATAAGGGAATAATCAATCCATTTTTTTTAAATGAAAGAATTAAAGAATTTAATACTTAATTACAAATTTTTTTACAGTCAAATCTATTTAATTTTTTGTTTTGTTGATGGAAACCTATTTAATTTTTTTTTATTAAGTCTTTAAATATTTTTTTATTTTATCTTTAATAAAAAAAATGTCAAATGGTTAATTCAAATTTGATAGACTACTAGAAAAATATATATTTAGTAAACTAAGTTTAGCACAATTACTTTGAGTATCTTAGTGGTTGAGGGAATTCTCTTAAGAAATTCCTCTATAATATCTCAAGATCAATCTTTCATACACTTCCTATATATTTTTGTTATGAATTATGAGTTATTGGGCTGGGCCAACGGGCTAGGCCAATGGGCTGGGCAACGGGTTGGGCTACTGGGCTAACCCACTGGGTACCCATGGGCATAAAAACTAGCCCACAGCCTGATCCATTGGGCTAGTGGGCTACCCATGGGCCTCAATAACAACGGGTCGGGCTGCCCATTAGCCTGGTGGGCCGTCGGGTTTTTGGGTCGGGCTATGGGCTGTGTGCTATTTGATGAGCCTTACTTATGGGGCAGGAGTGGGAGGTTCAGGCATGCCACATTTATCGTGAAGCCAACGGATGTGCCGATGCCCTAGCAAAACGGGGTACCCAACAACAACAGCTTTTGAAGATCTACCATGAATGTCCCAGTTTTGTATACCACTTTATAGTAAGGGATTTAGCCAGCCTCGGAAGTAGTAGACTTTTTACCCGATGGCCGGAGGATGATGTTGTTGTATGAACTGCTATTATAAATAAATATAACCTCCCGTCTCGATCAAAAAAAAAAAAGGGTATCACTTTCCCACCGTAACATTTGCTCTTTGTTTTTTCCACCACTAAGGTTCATAAACAAAGCAATTGCCTAAAATACAAATGTCACAGATATTGACATACACTATTAAAAAAATCCACAAGATATCCATAACCCTACATGTCATCATATTCATTCACTAAAGTGCATCACAATATGTTATAATTGATTCTCAAAAAAAATATATATGTTATAATATTAAAAAATGTCACTTACCATGTGGGACCCATGATTGAATAAAGGTTCGGCTGTATTGATGAAACTTTCAAGACATATCTCATCCAACCTCCTTTTCTTAGAAAATGTCAATGGCAGAACGTAATACAATATATGAAAAATGATAAAAAGGATTCAAGACTAATGGACAACACTTATTTGCATCAGGTTAGTTTTTTGGGTCCGATTAATGAATGTCCTTACTCTTTAGAGCATATATTAACCATTTATTTAAGGAAAGTTATTATAAGAAATTGAAAAAGTTATCAAAACAGTAAATTACTTTTACATTTTTTTATAAAAAGTTTTTTAAATGATTCACTAATGTATGCCTTAAGAGCATACGTTAGTAAATTCCTAGTTTTTTATCCTCTTTTCATAATCAGGCTGAGAATATTATCGATAATAAATAGCTACTCCAAATATTTTATCAATAATATTGGAATTTTTCTTGATAGCAAAAGGCTCATCTTAGCCGCTCTAATTTTGTTTCTAAAGGACTTGGATGCACTTGCTTATTATGTTTACACAATTTCAAAATTCAATAAAAATATTGGGTTTGCTTACTTGCTATTGTAATTTGTGATTACCAGGTTTAATATGAACAAAGCTAGCCTTTTAAATCTTTAGACAGCATTTCAAAGCATTAGTTTCTTTGGAAGGATATTATAGCATAGACAGTAAAGGACTTTCTCACAATCGAAATAGGGAAAATTTTCTTTCACTCAAAACAAGTATTTTTGTTGATGCTTGATACCGCCAGTTTTCATCAACAACCACAATATATGACATCACCACCACCCACTCCATGAATCTGATGAGACTGCCACCACTAACAGTAAATTTGGTGAGCATATTAAGAATAAAGAAAATGTGAGATTTAATAGTAAAATTCTTCAATATTCACAACCATAATATATGACATCACCACCACCTACTCCATGAATCTGATGAGACTGCCACCACTAACAGGAAATTTGGTGAGCATATTAAGAATAAAGAAAATGTGAGATTTAATAGTGAAATTCTTCAATATACACGGTGGTGATTACTTTTTTTTTTTGTGATTACTTGAGCTTCAAATTCTCTTTATATATTTTTAGGCATCTCCGTTTATATTACTTACATAGTTATCTACCATCTTCCATTCAATTAATTTGGACTTATATATAATTTTATTTTATTTATAAAAACTTAATCTTACACAACAACATGGATTCATTATATAACTTAAAAAGTAAAAGATTACTTCGCTTCATAGAAAAAAAAGAGTAAAAGATCATTTTATTTTTTGTTATCTATTTTAATTTTAATTTTAATTAAATTAAAAAATATTTTCATATTTTCTTTAGTTTACACATAATTCTTGATCAAGCCACGGGTATAATACTAGTTATTATTATTTATTTTATTTTTATAGAATAATACTAGTTATTAATTATTCACAAAAGTTATATATATATATATATTTTTTTTTTGAGCAGACTCAAAAGTTATATTAAGCTTGCGTTTGCGTTTTTGGCTGGGTCCCACGGCACTATTCACGACCCAGCCAAAAACGCGCATAACCATGTATTTCTGGGTCCTATGATATTATTCACACATTTAAAAATTATTTTGTTACAGTGTTTTCAACAATAAATTTTCAATTTTCAGCAAATAAGCGATATCCAAACAGACCCTAAATGTATCTTGAATCTAATATTCTCAAATTCGAAGTGAACATTATTATTTATTATAATTATATAATCTATATATTTATTAATAGGTAAAACTTAGAGAAAGTTCAATCAGAATTTGAATTATTCACGACTCAGCCAAAAATGCAAAAACGCGCATAACCATGCATTTCTAGATCCCACGGCACTATTTACACCTTTAAAAATTATTTTGCTATAGTGTTTTCAGTAATAAATTTTCAATTTTTAGCAAATAAGCAGTATCCAAACAGACCCTAGATGTATCTTAAATTTAATATTCTCGAATTCGAAGTAAACATTATTATTTATTATAATTATATAATCTATATATTTTTTAATAGGTAAAACTCAGAAAAAGTTCAATTAGAATTTGAACTGTTCACGACCCAGCCAAAAACGTAAAAACGCGCATAACCATGCATTTCTGGATCCCACAGCACTATTCACACATTTAAAAATTATTTTACTATAATGTTTTCAGCAATAAATTTTCAGTTTTCAGCAAATAAGCGGTATCCAAATAGACTTTAAATGTATCTTGAATATAATATTCTCGAACTCGAAGTGAACATTATTATTATTTATTATAATTATATAATCTATATATTTATTAATAGGTAAAACTAAGAGAAAGTTCAATTAGAATTTAAAAATAAAATCCAATTTTGCAGAATGTGTTTAAATTTATGTAGGGACCATATCATAATTATCCACTTAAGTTTATGCCATGTATCCACTTAAGTTTTTTTAATTTTTGTATCTAGTGAGTTGATGAGTGCAAAATACTAAGAATATAATATTAATGAACTATAATAATTTTTAAAAAAAAAACCAATTACATATACTCAATAAAAATCACCACACAATAAAGATTACTACACGTTTTATCTTATTAAAAATTAGAAAAAAATTATCATAAGTAGTATTGAATTTAGGTAATAATTTTAATATGTAACTAATTACGTTTAATTTTCTAAAATAATAATTTGACTATGACGAAAATTGTATTTAATTTTAAATGTATCTATTCTTATATTCTTATGCATGTGTTACCTACTATTTTTTAAAAAAAAAAAATTTGACTAATTGTTTATATTTTTATAATAAAAATTGAGTTATATGCTAGTGAATTATAATAGCCCACAGAAGCAGCTGGTAAGAAAAAACCAAGAAGATTTTCCAAAAAAAATAAAGAATAAAATAGAGAGAGAGAGTGAGAGCATGGTGGTGGTATGCCAATCAGACATTTCTTGCTGTTGGGTTTCCTTATCTTGATTGGATTGGATAACAAACCGTATGGCCTAGGCCTCATTCAAACCAAACCCACCCAAAAGTCCGAAACAACAGAAACAGAAGTAGGAAGTAGAACACGGCATGGCATGTAAACGACACCATTTGGGTACTCTGTCGTTTTAGCAAATACCCATCTGCAGGTTGCAGTTGCTCCTCAATCTCTGGTTTTGGGGGGTTCATGTCTTTTTGATTTCCCAATTACCCATCTGCCTGCCTTTGCAACTGATCTGATATAAAAATATTCACGGATCCTCTTCCTTCAACATAACATTTTTGGCTTTTCTGTTTGGTAAGCTCTTTTCATCTGTTTCTGACTTTCTTTTTGGCTTTTATGTTTCTCAGATCTGTCATTCATTTTGATCCAACCACACCCATTTTTCATTTTCCATTTTCCATCATAAAGTTTAGATTTTGCTGATATGGGTTTCATATTTTATGACTGATTTTGTGTTTTTGCTCTTCTTTATACTTCTATGGATTTTACCATTTGTAGATACCGATACAAAAAATGTTACCCATTTATTTGTATTGCAACCATTCTACTAGCTCTTTCAAGTTATGTCAATTTCTATCTGTAAGCTTAGCTAAGGTAAAAGAGTTGGTTTTATTCTGATTCTTAACGTACAATATATGTTGAACTTTATAGAACAACTATGAATGGTCCACAACTTATTAGAATGTTATGATAAAATTTAGAGTTTTAGATTCATTATAAAAAATAAAAATGAAAAAAACGAATTGATTTTTGTAAACTCGATGAGATCCATAATAGAATGGTGGGTCTGATCCATAACATGACCTAAGGAATCTAAACTAAGTTTTTCCATACTATTTTAGGATGATCATGAATTGTAATATTATACATGCATGTTCATGTTCTGTAGCTGCGTTCTTGTTGTTGCTTGCTAACTTCTTGCTTGCTTGTTTGTTAATGAATTGAAGTGATGAACGGAAAAGGAAGAGCAGAAGAAAGGAGATAAGATCTGCTAATATCACATAACGTTATTGTTGAAGGAGTACGTTATTATGGCAGTCTCTAGAAAAACAGCTATGGCTATTAAGACTTACCAAAATCAGGCTCGGGCGTTGGCTAAGAACTACTTATTAGCAGATCCCTTTATGCCTTACACTTCCATCCTCGGAGGCATTTTTTTGTTCAAAGTGGTATACTCTTGTCTTTCTGTTTTATTGTTCAGTTGTGAAAGACTGAAGATAGTTGATCTTCAGTTTGTTTCATTTGAGTTGTACGTGTAATTACTGCTTTATTAACTCATTCTAAATCTTTTTCCCCTTTACAGGGCTATGATCTTACCCAATTAATCAGTACCTTTTATTTTAAGAGTTATAATGGTCTTACAAAAATCCAAAGAATTGAGTGGAATAATCGGTAAGTGTGTATCTCTCCTGTTGTTCAACCTATTATTAATTTGTTCCTTTTTCATTTGTTGCTTATATCTTTTCTTAATTAAAAAAAATTAATCTTGGCAGCGGTATCTCCACAATTCATGCTATTTTTATCACAGTTATTTCCTTGTATTTTGTGTTCTGGTCAGATCTCTTTTCTGACCAGCGGGTTGCTGGCCTTGTTACATTTCGAAGCTCACCTCTGTCAGTTTTTGCCTTGGGGGTAAGTTTATTTACTTATGAATTTATTTTCATAATAAATAATTGGAAAATACATAGCTGCGGTCTCTGTACGTGACTTTGCACATTCTGTTTTTAATCGATTCAGGAAAAATAAATAATCTGATGCTTAGGTGTCTTAGAAACAACATCTTTCTTTTCTGAATATTGCCCAGGTTTTCATTAATACAATAATGATACTAAGAAATTGAGTAGTTGACTTTTTAACTTTAATTTCCTGTGCATGAGTGTTGGTGGTGATGCCAAGAACATGGCTTTGCAACTTTATAATGAATTAAAACAGTCTTGACCTTCCAACCTATTATGTCTATAAGTAACCCTACTTGCCAACCTCTGCTTGTAAAATTTAAAAGCTGCATGTATTGATGCCCTACAAAACATGTTGTAATTATTTTCTTAAAAAGAGTGACATGCCTTTCATTTCTTCCACCCCTTTTGTTCAGCTTTTGGGCCAAAAATGGTTTTTTTTTTTTTTTTTTTTTTTTTTTTTTTTTTATGGAAATAATTTTGCATTCTGCTTCAGTTCCCCTATTCTTTTTTCTTCTTTGATTAACTTAATTGTTACAACAAGTGGGAGAAGGGTGGCTTGTACTCGGGTTCTCCTCGTAAAGGAGACTAGGCCTTGCCACTAAGCTACAAGGCTCTTGGCAAGATAATGGGCCATCCTTGTGAATAGGAAAAATGATAACTGAAAATTGGGAAGCAGATTTGGCTGTCTTCATCTACCTATTTTGGGAACATGCTGAGGATGCACCTCCCTTTAGCTTATTGCATACCTACATTTTGAAAGCATTCCGGGTTTGCTACATTTGATTATTACGCATCTTTTAATCTTTTGAGAATTTTTCTCCATATAATACTATGTATTTGATTTTTGACAGGTCTCTGTTGGATACTTTCTTGCAGATCTTGGAATGATTTTTTGGCTCTATCCTTCTTTAGGTGGAATGGAGTATGTAAGTCCAGTAGTCTGTCCTACACTCTCTGCACATGCGGGTGCACACACACCCACACTCACACACACCATACTTCCTTTTATGCTTCACTTTGCTGTGTGTTTTTATTTAACTGATAATACTTCAACGTAGAAACCACCTTTTCTCATATACTGCACACTTTCTCCCTTGAGGAATGCTTTTATCTGCCTCTTCACCCTGTTTCTAGCCAAGTATTTCTGTTGATTTAGACGCATAATGGAAGTGAGTCTTATGACTGTGCTTTCCGCACCTGGCCTTTTGGGATTTAAACAATTATTTTCAATTTTCTTGAATCTAGGTCAAATCCTTCATTGTCAATGAATTTAATGACTTCAAATACTGAGATTGGGTGGTAGTTATGAGGGAGCAAGTTGGGGAAGGCATGCTGCTTTTATAAATTGATTCAATGACAAAGCAGTATATCATAAAAAGTTTATTTAAGAACATTTAAAAGCCATATTACAGGCATTTTAATCTTTTAATTTCAGATTATCCATCACTCCCTTTCTGGAGTTGCAGTAGCATATTCTATGTTTTCTGGAGAAGGGCAACTTTATACATTCATGATCCTCATCTCTGAGGTTACTACTCCAGAGGTCAATATGAGATGGTATGTTTAGAAGTAAAACTCTTATGTGTTGTAATGTTTGTGTTGTAATGTTTTTGCTTTAATAGATCTTCTTGGTTCCATGAAGGTATCTTGATACAGCTGGTCTGAAGAGGTCTAACGCATATCTCATCAATGGCATACTGATATTTTTTGCATGGCTGGTGAGTCTAAATCCCCTTGAATTTCATTATAATACAACCCTATTAGCCGGTTGATATCCATCGAAATCTATGCTGAATAGGGGGAAACGAAATTATAATTTGGTTGTGGTGGCTTGCACACAAAAACATGTGCTGATGCCAGATAGTAGTGTTGCCCCCAACTGTGACCTTATGCATTCTCCTATTCAGATTTAGATACGCTGATTCGAGTTCATCAGCAATGTGGCATGACTTCGGCCACAAGCACCTTTTTTGTGTTGAAAATTACTGGATTTCTTACTATGAGTTGCTTTTATTTATTTTTTATTGTTTAAATAAAGAATGACTGTTGAAATAACTTATGAAATGCAGGCTGCGAGAATTCTGCTGTTTGGTTACGTGTTTTACCATGTTTACTTACACTATGATCAGGTGATTTGCAAGTCCTCAGCATACGTATTTCATGGGCTTTGAATTCTTGAAAATAAGAGCTTACACTGCCTGCAAGCTGATAAGAATTACTAGACTGTGCTTGGAATAATATTTTCAAAATTTTTGCTGTCATAATGTCTTTACCTAGTTTTAGACCAGGGGAAAAACACATGGACTTAATAAGAAGTATCCTGAATGGGAAAGAAAAAGGTTCCAATTCAGATTAGCTATACACGAACTATTTTTTCAGTAACCAGATAATTTTTTATTTTTTGGCAAGTGAATCACTAACAGGTAACCACAATAATTTTAAATAAAATAACAAATCTAGTGTCTTTTCATAATAAAATTAAAAAAAATGTCCCATATTTGCATTAATTCAGAAATAGAACCTACTGGTTTGGAGGAAATTATGTCAAATTGGCATAGGGGAAAATTTCATCCTTGTATAAATGTTCTCAATTTATTCATGAAACTCTTATTCATTTGTTTATATTTTTGCCAAATTTAGAATACCAACAATAGTATCATTGGAGTTAATACACTATTGGTATAAACATAAGAAGCACCTATTGAATTTTTCTTCGCCAAAATTTGTCCTTTAATTTTTTTTTTTTTTTTTCCCAGTTGCTTCCCAAACTTGACCACTGGTTTTGTATGTCATGTTTCTAAAAGTTCAGTTATGATGTGAAGTCTATATTTTTTTGGAGAGAAATGTGAAGCCATTTCATTTGCTCTGCAGGTGATCCAAATGCACGCCTTTGGATATTTCTTGGTCTTTGTGGTGCCTTCGGTGCTAGCTATCATGAACTTAATGTGGTTTGGGAAGATTCTTATGGGATTGAAGAAGACATTAGCAAAGCGGCAGTGAAGGATATTGTTACACATTTCAATCTAATTTCTCTGACTTAATGCTCGTTCCATTTTTCCTGTGGATTATTCTATTTTTATCACTATACAAATGATAGAGGCGGGGAAAAAAAGAAAAGAAAATTGAATGCATTCTAATCTTCTCAATTGAGGGAAAACCAAAAACAAATTTGTTGTATATGATTCGAGTTGTATAAATTATAGTCTTTATATACAGTTTATTACTGGAAATTATTAACAGAAGATGATCAAACATCCAATTTTGCTGTGAATGCTAATGGTATTGTTTTTGTTTTTTTTTTTTCCTTCTGTCTTAATGATGGAGGAGTGAAAGAAAATTCAAGGCATTTTGATATTCAATTCGATTCAATTAAATTCAAGGCTTTTGGAAGTGATAGTTTATGACAATATGTAATCTTTCTCTTCCCTCGAGTTACTCACTGCTTTTAATGCATAAATAGATTTTTTTTTTTTTTTTTTTAGGAAGACGCATAAATAGATTGTTTGTACATTAGCCAATCTCTGCGTTAGACCTTCAACGTTTAACCTTTGGAGCTTGGATGTTGAAAAATCGAAAAGAAGGTAAAAAAAACTTATGTAAATTTAAAATTTTTGAAACTGATCAATTGCACTTTGAAGTGATAAAGATATATATATATATATATATATATATTTTTTTTTTTTTTTTTTTTTTTACAAAATCAAAATAGCGATTGGATTGAACAAATAAAGGATTTCTAACCATCCTCGAATGAACATAAACCGAGTAAGTTACCTGATGGAGGCCCCCAATAAGGATGTTTGTCACCAAAGGTTTGTCAATATCCACTTGAACGCAGAGCCTAGCAAACCGACCCCTCACTTCAGCCGCAGTGTGAGTGTCAATCCAAAGAATCTTACCTATGGCGTTCCCTATCTGTTTTAATACTTCGGCTACATAGTATTCAATGGGCAGCTCATTTAATCTAATCCATACTGCAATGGAAGAGACATTCGTCGTTGAAGGCTTGAAGTTAGGCTCCCATGGTCTTATCGATAGGAACTGCTCCCCTATGAACCACGAACCATTCCTGAGCACCATATCATGGTCTTCTTTACAGCTGAAACGCGTTAGGAAGAACTCCTTCCCTAGATCAATAACATCCAACCTACCCGTGGGCTTCTAGAGAGCGTTGAGTTTGGCCTGGGTATAGTTGAACCCTACTAACCTCCCATATACTTTGACGATGAGTGATGTAGCCCAGACCGCTCTAATACGATGTTTCACATCTTTAGAGAGTTTAACCGCTGCAAACCCTTCCCTTAACTCATCCATCTCCTCATCAGATTCAATATCAGCTTCCATTTTTTCATCAAATGCAAAAGCTTGGTTTTAGGCCCTTGGTATTTCCCCCAGTAGCTTGTCTCTAAAGGACAAGCTCTCTCCGTGGAAGGGAGCATCGTTGCGCCCCTGATAGTGAGAGCTACTCTCATGGCTTGCCGTGAAATCGGCATGACGTACGTCCTTAACCTTCTTATTACTGCGTTCAAGCTCAGCTTCCTCTTCTCTAGAGAGAGCACGATTTTTCGTACGGAACATAGCTTAGGCTCCGCTTACCCTAAATTTATTATCATAACCTATATTTTTCAGCAACATGTATCTATTCAAACCATGATCATGAGCAAGTGCATAAATATATTCCCGAAAGATAAGTACGGGATTTCTTTTGGGTTATTACGATATAGTCAAAACAAGATATTATAAAGGAATAGATATATACCCCAAAACAAAATAAGACTAATCGACTGACTATTTTAGTTTCTCTTTTTCCATCTAACTTACTCCGTTTATGTTCATTCGAGGATAAAAGGGGTGAGGTGGACTTGTGGTAGAGATAGTAATCTCAATTTTTGGTTTGACAACTGGTCTAATCTTGGAGCTTTAAGGCATATCTTACATGGTCCCATCTCTAGTGAGATTGCGAACTTGAGGGTAAAAGATGTGTCCACTTCGGGGTGGAATTGGTCTATCACATCCTTTGAATTTCCTGAATCAGTCAAGCAGGAGCTTCAAGCCATGCCTTTTGCATTGGCATCCCGTGGGGAGGATAAGTTAACTTGGAAGGAGTCGAAGCATGGTTTATTTAACCTTGGATTAGCTTACAAGTTAGCAACAATGCAGGGTAATGCGGGTTCCTTCAGGGGTAAATGGATTTGGAAGGCAAGGACGCTACCTAGAATCCAATCCTTTGTGTGGCTTTGTTATCATGAAAGCATTGGGGTGAAGGAGTGCCTCAATCGAAGAGGCATGCTGACTGATACTCAATGTCCTCTCTGCCACGCTTCTAGTGAATCCATTCTTCATGCCCTTCACGACTGTGGAGTGGTTAAACAGGTCTGGTACCAGCTGGGTGAGAATTGGGCTCTTGGTGGCCCGGATCCCTCAGATTCGCTTTAGGCATTGTTATCGTGAAGCCAATAGGTGCACTAATGCCCTTGCACGTATGGGAAGACTTCAAGCCACTGATTTTGTTATCTTTGTTAGTCCGCCTGTGGACTTAGTCAAGCTTTTAGATTTCGATTTTCATGGTTTGTATTTGAACAGGCTTTGCCCTGAATTATTTAGTTCTTCTTAGTTTGTTTAATGAATTCTTTTTACACCAAAAAAAAGATAATAAATTTAGAGATTTCATTGTCATTGTCCCACTAGAATAGTACTAGAAGAGTACATAAATAAAGGGAGAATACAATGAACAGTAAAAGCCTGAAAGAATGAAGAGATCTGGGATTTGTAGGGGTGAAATGAGAATGTTGAGTGTTTGGTTGGCACATTTCAAAATTGCGATTTGAGGTATAAATTATCAAAAATGACCAAAATATTTATATATATATATATAAAAGAAAATTCTTTTATACTTGTTTTTGCCTCAATAATATTAATAATAATTTTTTCTTGAAATCAATCATAATAATAATAATAATAATTAGTATTATAATAATTGTTTTTTTTAATTAAAGGTCAGAAATAATTGTTATTTATTACAGTCGATGAAATACATAATATAAACCAACACTTTTATTATATTATATATTTTATAAATATTATATAAAATATATGTAGTAAACATAAAATAATAATAATAAATTAATTTGTTCTATAACTTATAGTCTAATCTAATCAATTTTTCTAATTCAAGAATATTCAAAAGAGTTCTTCCATCTACCAGATGTCACGGGCGAGTTGTCTGCTACTAGCAACACAGTGAGATTCTCCGAGAATAGACTGTATTTTGTCTTGAGAATCTAAGGGTAAAATTTTGTTTTAAAGATAATAATAGGGGTAATTAAGGATAAGATACCAAATTTCGGACGGTAATATTATTGTGTTTTGTTGCAATTTGGAATTGGTGATTAAGGGGTGCTACGCAAAAAAATTCACAAAATCACGCTTATGGGAGCCTAAAAATACGCTTTCAAAATTTTACCAAACACCCAAAATTGTGTTTTGAAACCGCCAATATGACTTTTGGCCCAAAATGATCTAACCAAATGGGCACTAAGAAAATCTCCTGTTCAATTGTAATAAGGCACCAAATCAGCCAAACATTCAACCTTAAATCATGTTTCAGGCCTCTACAACACAAGATGGTATCTCATACGCCGGGCGCATGAGACATACATCTCATATGGCCGGTGCATGCAAGAGTTTTGCCTACAACACTGCTCTTATGAATTTTACATGCATGTAATAAGTAGTTCTCAAGAAGTTCATTTGCTTTTACTAGTGACCTTATACTCTAATTTTCTAGGGTGCTTGAGATTAAAACTGGGATGGCATTCCATCCAGCCAAAGGATCCCAAGTTTTGTTGGTTTTGCACTTACCAAAGGAAGTTGCCAATATCTTGCACCTTTTTTTTTAATTAAAAAAAAATCTTAATCAATAGAATTTTCTGTTTCTTACCAAAAATATAAAAATAAAAAGAGATATTCAAGACAAGAACCAATCTAACAACAAAGTTCTATCATGGATTTGTCTCTCATTGCCACTTTCCAGGGGTGCATATTTCATTACCTAAGAAATGCAAGTAAATTTTGGCATAGGTTCGCCTAAAAAGAAATTCAGATGTCTTAAGCTAACCAGGGGAAGATATGAAAACAGGTGCTTCAGATGTTTTCAAGCCAGAATAAATTCACAAAACTAATAATATAATTAACCAGAAATACCCTTCACCTAGAGTTGCTTGTTTTCTGCTTGGCCTTCTCAATAAGAGGCTTCAACTGTTTCTTTTCAGCAAGAATCTTGAGGAAGTTGAACAAAAAGGGTATGTAATTGTGTTTCCTACGGATATTTTCTGTTCTCCATTTCTTAAACTTTTCCTCTTCCATTAAGATCTTCTCAGTAGCAGCTTCTATCCCGGCATTCACTTCTGAAAGAGATTTGTTCAGTGCTTCAACATTACTATTGCCCACCAGTCTATCTGGCTGTAAGGCAGCCAGTTGCTGCAAGATACGCTCCCTCCTCTTCTGGAGCTCCTTGAGTTCTGCAGTATACATTTCCTTCCTGTTCTTGATGACTGCCAAGAGATTGAATCTAATCTCACTCTGGGAATACCTTTCAATGCGTTCCTGGATAACTGGTTGCACCATCTGCAGCCAATCCATGTCACCTTGCCCACCAGAGCACTGACCAAGGCTGATGGGTCCATCCTTTAATCCATCAAGCTCATACAGAACTCCATCAACAGGTAAATAGCTTATAAAATGGTACACATCATCGTCTTTGCCAGCTGCCTTCTGCTCCTCTGGAACAAAAGGTTCAGGCCTTGCAAAACTATTATGGGCTGTACGTATAGCTTCACTATTATTGATAGCCAAACCTTTTAGTTCAGGGGGAAAATTCTTTGTGAATTCTTTCAACTTTGACAACTCTGGGCCAATATCAATATCCGGGCAGTTCAAGAGGATAGACAAGATTGCTTGTGTTGCACAAGCATTATTGATTACCTAATAAATTATCAAAATAAATTTAAGATCAGGGAAAACTTATTAAGGGCAAAAGTGAATCCCTGGAAAACTGACCTTACTTATTCCAGAAAAAGGGGAAACTGACCTGGCTTGCAAAAAACAAATTAGGGTTTACGTCCTTGATTACAGCGCGATCATCCTTTTCCCCCGGACGCCATTTGAAAAGAAAAATCAACCCATATACAGGCCTGCAATTTAAAGGGTAAGAGAGGAAGAGGGGGGGGGGTCTGCAAAATTTTCAAGCATAAATACTACAGCTAACATGTGTAAGCCTGCAAAGGGATAAAAAGTAAAAAGGGCAATGAGACGTTAGAACTTAGAACAAACCTAAGATTGTTCAGAGAATCAAGGTCCAATGAATATAGCTCCTCTACCTGAGAAGACACATCAAGGCATCATCATCATCAAACACATGAAAAGATACTGCTAACGCCCCTTTATGGGTGGGTTGGGTTTTTTTTTGTTGGTGGATCTGGAGTAAAATCTATAAGAAATAGTGAAATATGCTACTGGAATTCAAACCACATATTTCATTCAAATTCTATCTTAAATTATCCTTGTTATCTATGATATTGTATAAACCCAAGCACTAAGTTAATGTAAAGCTTCAAACTTGTTAATCCATACATTGTAATATAAAAAATGATATCACAGTATTTTTACTATTATTTCTTTATCTTTATCTCTTCAATATCTCCTCTAAAAAAATGTCTTCAGTTATTTGGCCCTTACTCTTCTACCCATGTGGACCACATTTCTTCAAATCTGTTCCACAATTCCTATAAATTCTTCTTTTTTTTTTTTCTTTTTTTTTTTTCTTTGATAAATAACGTAAGAACTTTTATTTAAAAAAATAGCCAAACCAAGTACATTGGAATTTTCCTATAAATTCTTCTAATTAACATGATTATCTAATAAGGTGTCGTCTCCTTTGCTTTAATCGCACTAACACTAAAATGTATTCTTTCTAAAACTGTTACCAGTTGCAAATATATATCACACATATCACATGTTCCAACAGCTAGTTGATAGATGCAAAGAATTGTCTCAACAAGATGTACAACCTTTGCATCCAAAAGAAGAAAACGGAGACATAGAAAATCAACCTATCATGAACATTTAAAAAAAGAAGTTACCCACAGAATCCCTAATAACCAAAAGCAATGGTGCTGCAGTATAAGAAAACTTCAAAGACTGTAGTAAAACTGATTAACACTTATGTTGATATTGTGATTTTACAGCATGCTTAAATGAAGCAACTGAAATCAAAATTCAACTAACATGGTACGTGGATGGTGCCTAGTGCAACATGTAGTGGTGTCAGTAGTAGTATTAACAGTGTTACAGTGAGATCAAACAATTAAGCAACTGAGATCTAAGTTCAACTTATTTTGTGCTTATGATGCACCTCGTTGAAAGTTTGATTCTGGGAGACCACAATGTACAACATGTGAGCTTCTGCCTCAAAGCATGCCTTGACATAGTAGCCTCTCTTTTTTCCTGAGTGGAAAAAATAATAAATAACTTGTTGGGGGGAGGAGGAGGAGAGAGGGGAGGGGGGGTGGACAATGATGGCTGTGTGTTGGCCAATGGAATTGAGGAATGGTATCAATATGGTAATGGTGGCAGTGCCATATTGAAAGTTGAGAAACAACTTCAAGTGAGATTTGAAAAATGCCTTTAGGTGGATTCAGAATTCGGAATGTGGCCATCTAACCCCTTAAAATTCTGTGACTATTATTCAAGTTCCTCTCCAATCAAAGAGAAACTTTTAGGAACCCCAAATCACTTAAAATCCAAATTTGATTTTTGATGCACTTCCAAATTCTCTATTACCTTTCCTCTGTAAAAGAACCACCAAGATGCACTCTGGATCAGTATCCACTACATGTTTCCTTTATTAATACAGACCTTGATTATCTAAGAGACTAAGACAAATGAACATCTTCCCCACTGATCACTGAAGCAGCCAAAAAAATTCTCCAAGTGGAGCACTTCCTAAAAGGCATATGTGAAATGACAATGACACCAGGGATTCATACTCAAGTTTTCATATGGAACACATGAAAGCCTATTAGGCAAGAACTTCCATTTCTAAAAGAAAGTAGCTCACTGAAAAGAGGCCTAAGTTGGCATGCATTCAGAATTTATTTGACCATTTGATTTGGACTGGTCAACACTGCATACTAAAAGTAAGCTCTTGTTTCATGGAACATAGTCCCTAATCTTGTAAAATTCTATTTGTAAATAACTCATTTTTCATTTTCTCACAACACATTTCACTACATACTTCCAGGTTATACGAATTTGTTCTGCTGCATAGAGCCAGTCCAAATTAATATTCCAGATAATACACCGGCACTGAATTAGTTCTCTTTATGAGTGGTCCTTTGCTTTGAGTCTTACAGATAGTAATTATCTTCCATCTTTCATAAAGTCAATTCATATGTAGATATTTTTTTCATGATGTAATTCTTTAGGCTACTTCGTGTCTTTTTTCATGAAGTGGCATCTATTCAATAAATTATTCTTACCTATCAAAAAAAACCCTGCACTGAAATATTACTCAAAAAATTTAGTAGGTTGGCAAATCCATTTGGACAAAGAGCTTGGGTGAGCTTTCAAAAACATTAGCCAAATATGTCATATAACTCCAAGACAATTACCTGCACGCCTTTTACTTGCATCTGCTGTATAAGTTCCGTAAAAACACCTGGAATGCAAGGCACGAATTTTAGAAATAAGGTCCCCATTAAAACCAAGAAAAGACATATGCACATACATAAAAGCATCATTTGAAATTTAGTACAAAAAGAAATTCTAGGACAAATCCTTGTCTGAAATTCTATAAATTTCCTATCAATAAACAGAATGTGTACAAAAACAAAGGAAAGGATGCAAGTTCCAATTCCTCCAGCAGAAGACTCAGAACTTAAATTGCTTCTTTATGAGCCTAAGGTTCCCATCAGAAATTCTACAAATGCTCTCTCCTCTTCTAGAGATTTTCATTTTTTCCTCAAGGACTTGAGAATTGACTATCGTTGACAAAAGCTTTAAGATTTATAGTTAGTGAAACAACTCTACAATTCTTATATTTTAATAAATCTAACGCATTAAGTGGAACTAACTGATAAAATGACCATAGGGGAAGGAGCTCTCATGCCTAAAATGAAACTGCTAAAGAGCACTACCATAGTACCTTAAAGGACTTCATGATAAAACAATCAATGGTGGCAATGAACAAAAAATCACCCACCTCGGACTAAATCAAAAAAGGATGGATTGAAGTTACCTATAACAGATTTCTTTCAATCTTCAAGGTTAACATTATTTCAATTTCATCAACTAATCTGTTTCTTTTGAAAAGAATCTCTTCTTCTTCTTTTTTAATTCGATAATTACAATGGGAAGGGGGGATTTGAACCCTAGATGTCTCTACTGAAAACATCATAGGTGCTAACCAATTTGGGCTACAAAGCTCTTGGTTGTTTCATTAGAACGAATCTCATAAAGGAGAATCTTGCAGAATCTCTAAAACAAAAGGAACAAACAATGCACTATTCTCAAAAGCATACCGGGATCAGACTCAATCGTGCACCAAGACATGACTGGAAATCTATAAGCTGCAACAATGAAATAAGGTTATTTAGAAAGCATACATAACATAAGCATCATGATGGAATAACTTCAACCATTAAAAGAAATTAGAGGAAATCAATTAAGTAATGTATTAAATAGTAAATAAATTATATAAAAATAAAAATAAAAATAAAGGTGCCCCCTTTAAATGAAAGGTATAGAAGAGCCACAACTTAACTCAAAAGCTTAAGCTTATAAGTTTGGACCCTACTGTGTTATATTAATTTACCACTCACTTTTCTCAATATCATATGTCTATACCCAACACACAATACAAAGGCAGAGAGAGAATATGTGAAATTTGATAAATTCTAATTTTAATTCATTAGAACAAAAAAAAAAAAAAAATCATAAGAAAATTAAAGCTAAATTCTGAAGTCAAAAATAAAAAATAAAAAAATTTCCAACAAAATTATGGTCCCATTATTTTTTTGCATATATTCCATTACACAAAACCTTGGCTTCATGTCTATAAAGGGTTTTGTTTTGGAGAAACTAAATTTCAAGTACGAAACTTTACCTACCCACAAAGTTAAATTAGTATTTTCCACGAAAAAATAAAGTTTCCAACAACTTAGAATAACAATCTATATGAAAGTTAATGTTTTGTGATGGTGAATGAAACAAAATTTTCAATTTTCTTGAAGAACCGATTTGTGGGTCAGAAAGCTAGAATCAATCACCCATTATTTATTAATTTATTTAATTTTTCATACAAATTTTGAGAGAGAAATAGAAAGAGAAAGAGAGAGAGAGAGAGAGAGAGAGTACCTGTGGGGGGGTCTGGGAAAGTAGAAATCTGAGCGAAAAACAAATAACGTAAGCTTGTGTTTTAATTTGAAGTGTTTGTATTATACACTTATACCATGAAGTTTCGTAGACGGAGTGAGAAACGGCACTGTTAGAGAAAGAGTTTAGTTTTTTTTTTTTTTTTTTTTTTTTTTTTAGTAAGAGAGAGATAGATTTATTTTAGTTTTTTTTTTTTTTTAAGAAAGAGATTTATTTTGGTAACGCTACTTTCTTTTCTTTTTCTTTATTTTTTGAGAAAGTTTCAACCTACAACGTCCGTTCCTTATGATAACTTTTTATTATCAAGTCAAGATACCAATTAGTTTTTTTGGCGTAGATAAAGATTAATAATGTTACCTTGACAACATTTTTATAATATTTTTCACAACATATTTTAGGTGGTAATGTATTATGGGTTATAATCTAGTCTAATATTAGTATAATTTTTTTTCACCAATAATAGCTAGTCATGTGATAAGAGAACCCAACTTTTTTCCCCAACCATATAAAAAAGAAAATAGTATAGAGTAAAAATCGTGAACATGTGGCTTCGAATGCACTATAGGTTTTTTTTTTTTTTTTGAAAACCAATGCACTATAGTTAGTTTGGTATACCATTTGCATTTCGCTTTTGAGATCTTAATTTTGAAAAATTAGTAGTAGTTTTAGTATTTTTTTAATAAGAAAATTAGTGATATTAAGCCATTATAAATTTTATTGTATAACTTTTATAAACTAATATGTCAACAATCATAAATAAAAAAATAAAAAAAATCAGACATTCATTTATTATATTTTGAAGCTTATCAAAAACACTCATTGTCACATCAAATTGTAAAGGTTATAAAGTAAAACTTGTAGTATCTTTGTTGATGCCCACTTTCGACAAAAGGTCCAATGGCAAAAGAAGCCTAATAATATGAAGAAAATAAGTAGAGTAAAGCCCAGCAAGCCGGAATGGTAGGAATAATTGTCAGCAGGCCCGCAAAAATAAAAAGATGTAAAGAAGAAGTAAACGGACCAAGGAAGCCCGAGGAATGAAGTAGTGAACCTATAAGAATAATAAGAGGTAAAAAATAAATAAATGGGCCAGGGAAGCCTAAGATATGAGTTAGTAAATTCATAGGGTTGGCTTAAAGGCCAATAAGCCTGAAAGGTAATAAGAGGTAAGGATGTGGTAGTTAGGCCAAGGAAGTCCAAAGGATTTAGCAAAAACCCATGTGAGTAAAAGATGTAAAGAATAAGTAAATGGGCTGAGGAAGCCCAATGACTGAAATGAGCTGGCACAGCAGGAATGTGGTCAAAATAAAGCCCAAAATAAGAAAAGATGTGGAAAGTGGACTGGCGGAAGCATCAGCCCGTAAGCCCATGGGTAACAAGGAAATAAAATAGAGGTAATAATAGAGCAGGAGCAGTGTAGTGGCATGGCAAGATCACCAGCCAAGAAGTCTACAGACATAGGAAAGAAGAGGACATGGGTCAGGCAGGAAGGAGAGGGCTTGCACCAAAGCAATGTCCAGTCCAAAGAAAAGGTGGAAAGTAGAGAACGTGAGCCCAAAGGCCCATGTATCTTTCACGCCGCAAGAATTAAACAGCTATCAGAATATACAGTAGAATCAGACAAACACGGAGGCAATGGCAAATGCGTGAAGGCCAGAAAAGTAATGGATTCAGACGGAAGAGGAGCATACACACAAGGCCCAGGCACCACCTATTTGTATCCAGCCAATACAGGGGAGGTGGGTCATGGGTCATGGGTCAAGGGTATGAGAGGGTGTGGTCTGGCGGTGGAGAGAAAGGGGAGCCTATTTTGAGGTTCCCGCTCAAACTTCTTTAGGGAGAAATGTCATGCTAGGATGACATCTCACCCAAAAGAAATAAATATAAGCTGGAACCACTAGATGCATGCCATAGAGGTAGGTGAGGGAAAGGTTTAGCTCTTATCCATATGAGAATAGTGAAAATAAAGAGAGGTAAGAGACAAGACAAACCACTTTTGTTTGGGAATGAGGCGTGGTGTAACCAACACGGTGCAATGGTAGTGGCTGGGCAGCCGGCAGGCTAGGGGACAATCTTGGAAGGACACCCACAATGAGCCAAAAGCAGTTGAGGAGTAAAATTGATAAACTCTGTCACAGCAGGTAGTATAAAAGGCCATAGTTGTGAACAGTGAAAAGGAGGAGGAACCACGACAAGAAATAGAGGTAGAGTGAAGGAAGGAAAAAAAAAGTAAAAAAGAAAGGAAAGACACAAAAATTCAAGAAAAACAAGAGTAATAGGGATAGAGGCATGCATCAATAGGTTACCTATTTCACTCCCTCTCAACAGACCCATTCTCTGATAAGCTAAGAACCCAAGTTTAAGCCATCTAGGTCCTTTTTTCCAAGGTGTGTAATCTCTATGGCAAGAGCCTTTTCCGAGGTTACCCACATTGGAGATCGACTCCCTTTTTGGACTTGTGTTTGCTGAAAAGGTAAGTCCTTTTCTTTGGCAGACGAATCTTGTTTTTGGTTGACAAATGACTAACTTGTTACCTTATTACTGAATTGTTTACTGTAATTTTGTTATTCGTGGTTGTATTATTCTGCCAGGACCTCGTTATTCTCCCTCATTGTGTTATTTATGTGTTATTGTTATTTGTAAAGATGTTTTAGTTATCTTGTCGTATTGTGTTTCCTGTTATAATATCTATAACAATCATTCTTGCCACAGGCATGTTGTACATTTAAGGCTCTTGCCAAGGCATGTCTACATGAGAATGGTCCAACTTGCGCACAAGCTGGCCTAAAGTGTGTTTCAGTTAGGCCAATCCCAACTCTCTTACCTCAGAATCACGGGCCGTGATACAGCAGGAGAAATCAAGCCCAAAAAGCACAAAAGGCACACCACAATCTTTAATATTTTCGTAAGTAAATAGATCATTGTAATTGTATTAACCAATCGCAATCTTTTACACATCCTTCATATTTTATTGTAAAATAACCAAAGTTTAAATTGCAAAAAAAAAAAAAAAAAGTGATAAGTTGTGATTGATGAAAAATAAAAGGGAATACCCTATAGGAATTTTATTCTAAGTTTGGTTAAACCTAATGTAATGTTTTGTTAATATTGTAACACTCAATAATTTTTAATTAGATTAATTTAAGATTGTCTAATGTGCCTATAAAAATAAAAAATAAAAAAAGATTGTTTAATGTGGATGAAGAAATGTACACCCCCAATAGCAAATTTATTGGCGAGTGATGCATACGTTGCATAATCATAAATTATAAAAGCTATCTTTTTACCTTTAAACAATTTCTAATAATAAAAAATTAATTAATTGAGTAAATTCAAAATCACTGATATATTAAATTGTCTCTTTTATACTTTTCATACTTACAAATTATCAAACCAATTAGAGAACAACAACTATTTAATCTATAGAGTTTTTTAATTTTAAAATTAGAGTAGAATTCACCTTTTGTTCCTATATTTATGGATTTTTTTTTTATCCTTTTTTTTTTCAATTTTAATCCTTGGGTTTTTTGAAATGGTTTCAATTTTAGTATTGTGATTATATATCTCACGAAAAAAATTCTAACGTGGTTAGCATATTGCTTATGTGTCACTTTTTCACTTAGTTAGAATAAAATAATATTTTATTAGTATCAAAGTGCTATGTTAGTGTGGGAGGCAAAGGTCGGAGTTCAAGTTTTTAAGAGGGAGCTTCGCACACATATACACTTAGATTAAGCTAGAGTAGAAATTCTATCTTGTATAATAAAAAAGTGCCATGTTAGTGTTTAGATGGCAAAAAAAGTAAGATTTTTTTATTTTTAAAAAAACATAGAAGTAACTTTCTTTTCTTTTCTTATTTTTCCACCACTTTTTTTGGAAACCAAACATAATACCCATACAATTTCACTCACTTTCTTTGTAAAAAAACAAAGCACACACACCTTATACACAAATGATTCTAAATAAATAAAAAATAAATAAATAAATAAACCCTTATACACAAAATGATTTTACCCTTTAGTGAATTTTATCTTAGAGTGATATTCATGTTCATTGAATGATTCAAACAACATTTTTACTCTTGGATTAATTTTTTTTTTTTTTTTTTTTTTGGATACATACTCTTGGGTTAATTCAAAATTACAGTTTTACCCCTTAGTGAATTTCTAGATTGCAAAATGGAGTGTCTACAATTTGGGTTGAAAATATTAGTTTCAAGATGGAGATTTAAGCTTCAAGATGGTGGAAATTTTGGGGATTTCAACTTAAATTAATCATTCTCGATAAGGTTTGTAAAATTTTTTGGGGATTTCATTATTCTCAAATGATCAACAATCAGTGACGGAGCCAGGATTTTAGTTTAGAGGGGGCAAAATTAAAAGACGATATTAGAAGTGAAATTAATCTAAAAAATATTAATCAACAACAATAACAAAATAAATAAACAATTGTAAGCAAATATGAATATATTTCATATTATTAAAATAAATAAACAAAAATAACCAATTCATAGCTACTAAAAAATTTACAAACTGATGGAGTAAAAATGTGATTAGTGTTACTTAAAAAATATAATGAATAAATGTTTGAAATTATATTTTGTGATTGGTGACATACCAATTTGTAAAACATAAGTAGTAAAAATTGTAGTATCCCTAGCATCATTCAAGGATAAAATGCTGTGAAAAGTATCATAAATAGTGAAAATGGTGTAAATAATGATATAAAAAAAAATAGTGAATTAGGTGCAACACGTAAGACAAGACAAAAGCATGGTTTGGTGTTTGAGAATTTTTTTTCCTTTCTTTTTCCTATGTTAGAGTCGCTTTCAACCAAGTAGGAGTCATTTTTATCATTTCTTTTCCTCCATGTCAGTAAGTAATTACTTTAGACTACTAATACTAGAAAATTTTAGGAGGAGTCAAGGGGGCAGGTGCCCCACCTCGCCCCCCCTCTGGCTCCGCCAGTGTTGACAATAGTCATATGACTTGTTTAGTTGACTTATTTGAATCACCACTTAATCAATTTGAAGAGATTTCATTAAGTTTTTTCAAATAAAAATTGTTGTAAGAAAATTGATACATATGTGATTAATGTGAAAAGCTTAAAAGCCTTGGGAGCTGGAGCCAAAAAAAAACACCATAGGAAGTGCTAATATAGTTATACCAAAAAATGAAAACCATGTGTTTTAAGACTTTTAAGTTTTAACCATTTCTAGGGAAAGTAATACAATATATAAAAAACTAAGCTAAATAAGGAATATATCAAGCTTTCATTCAAAGTCAGAGACTTGACTTCTTGCTTAGTAAAGTTATGTTTTCAAACCATGCGTATAGTTACTAATTTTTAGCTTCAGTGATTGACGATTCTGAATCAAAAATGGTTTAGTAATTAACTAATTATATAAATCCTTAAGAAATCACAGGACATTATATTTGAAAAGTAATTGTTAGGTACTCCTAAGTAATAACAAACCCCTTAACTGGGAAAACTCCACTGCCCTCATCTGTGTTGCAATGGTGACCACTGGAACTCTGAATTTTCCTTAATATCTTCAGGCAAGTAGAAATTTCTCATGCTGGCAGACAAAGCAATCAACCAGCATACCTATTAGCAAAACGTGCTATTGGTATTTCGGATTTTGTAACATGTATTGAGAAGAGTCCGTGTTTGAACATGTTTTATCTCATGATGTACTTTCATTAGCAGTTTCTGAATAAAATTCACAGGTTTATATATATATATAAGTCACAGGATAAAGTGGCATGATTGACTGCCATAAGGCCTATAAGCACCATATTGAGAATCTAATCACGTCTGTTTTAGTATATGTTTTATGTAAGACAATGATTTTCCTCCTAGTACTGAACATTTAGATATACAAAAATACAAAAAAGGAAAAAAGCAATCGAAATAATCATTTTCATTCATCAATACAAATCAGCTATAGTAATTTTTTTTAAAAATGACAACAAGATATATCCAATTTTCAGGAACATTACAGAAGCCTGAAACATGTAGCAAATTAATTTTCTTCTTTGCTCTTCAAATTACATCAGACAGCAAAGCCTACTTTATACAATAAAGGCAATGTATACATCAGACCAATCAGTAGGGGAGCAAAAAAAGGCAAAAACTAAACAAAACCAAAAAAAAAAAAATGTATGCTCTATGCTGACACCAAACAGTTTAGCAGAATCTGCTATTCAAGCAAGTGGGTCACTCATTGGCAATGTAGTCGGAATACTTGTTTCGAGAATCTCTGGAGCCTGGGGTGGCGCCTCTGCCAGTGTTGAGTTAATTGTAGATGTTTCTGGCACAGTTGCCCCTGAAAGTACTGAATCTGGATCACTCACCGATGATGCTCCAGGGGCTCTATTTTCTGGAACAGGTTCGCTTGATTCCGACTGCAAGGGAGTACTCGTTGGTGCTGGTGTAGATTCTGACTGAAGTGCAGCACTCACTGAAGCCTCTGTGGATTCTGACTGAGGCGGAGCACTACCAGGTGTGGAGTCTGACTGGAGTGGAGCACTCACTGGTGTGGTGGCAGGAGGTGCTTCTAATAGCAACTGCTTTCCTTGTTGCTGTTGTGGACTCTGATTAGCAGGGGCTGGTTTTTTCTGAGCGGAAATAGACATGGATAGAGATGTCATCCCAGGAGGAAAAATTTCAATTGGTGGTTTCTTCCCTGCATCTCCCAAACTTGTAAGCTTGGGTTCCTCCAGGGAAGCCAGAAAGGCAGAAGCAGCATCTGTCTTTGTAGATGGAGTATGATCAACCTCCTTCTGCAGCATTTTGTTCCAAGCTTGAACCAAATTCTTCATCGTCGGTCGCCCGTGGGCCTGGAGATATTCACACAAGGTTAGGTAAAGTACCAAAGTTAGGGTTAAAACTGTTTATATTAACAACTCATAAATAGGCATTATACAATGCAGAATGAAGGGGAGGGGAAAATAATAAAGTTGTACATGTGCATGAAGCACAGCTTCCGCAAGCATCCCAGTATCCTGCCACGCCTTTTCCATGAGAGCATTGTCTCCCAAAACTGCTGCTGAAAATGCTGCTTCACGTCCCAGGCCAACTGAGATCAAATTGTTTACCAAACCCTGCAGTACATGCATGAAATTTCTTGTAAGGTAGGAATACAGAAATAAAGAAATCCATTATGAAGAGTAAAATCAGAATCATTCAACATCATGACTTGCTAAACATCTGTGGCACTGATGGTTGAAAACAAAGAAAATTTTGGCAAAAAAAAAAAGTGAAAAGACTTAATGCAATCATTATTCATAACTGAATTTTTATTCATTTAAACAACAAAATGTGAGCTGTCTCATGAAGGAGCCATGGAAGGTATATGACCCCAATATCTTTTTACATGGCGAGGCAAGAAATTTACCAACAGGTGGAGGTGGGCCGAGAGATTCAAAATAGTACCCTTAAGCTTAAGTACTAGCAATTATGTTCTCAATAGTTCTTTTACTCTCCTTATAAACGCTAACGACGATACTTTCCAAATGATCTTGATGTTTCTGCTCTGATCCTTACAGATTAAAGAATAGTCCAACATTTCTTCCTTTGCATCACACACAATCCAGAAACATCAAACTAGATGTAGAATCCTTCTCCTTTCAGCTTACTGCCTTCCATGGTGACCTGAACCACTCAACATTCTGACTAAAAGACAAGGAGACCTACACTATGATTCTCATTTCAAAATTTCAAAAACTGATCCAACACTATGGTGACTTGTCTTACCATGCAAGATCGTGAATATTTTTCCTAGCCACAATATTAGCTAAATGAACACAGATCACTTATCTCCACACATTAGTATTCTTCATCTATCATAGGTTTGCAGGTTCCTTGTGCAAACTATGACTTCTCTAAGATATTTCTGAACCTCTAGATGACCTGTAGGCTCATTTCTGGCCTCAATTATCACCTCACGGTTTATCCAACTCCAAGTAGCACACTCGTGCACAGGCACAATCCCACTAGACATGACCAAAATAACTAAAATGACTTTGTAACTGCAGTTATGCAAAGAGTTATTTAGCATCCCCTTCACACCCATAGAAGGAAAAACTGAAATAAATAATACTCTCCGTCTCATTATACATATAACATTTGAAATGGCAAACTCATTTATAAAAACGTAAATAATAAAATGATGATCATTCTCAAATTTCCTTTACTTTTATATTGGAGGTGGCAAGACTTTTAATAAAGATTTCGTTTACATTTGTGGAAAGGTCATTTTTTTATAAGTATTTTAAAAAAAAATTATCTTTTAACAAAGGTAAACTGAAGAAGTATGAACTCTTTATTTCTGGAAAGCTACATATATTTTGAGAAAACCCAAGAAGGAAATTAACATACATTTTAAGACAACGGGAGTATGCAACATTCATTGTTTTAAAAAATAGTAACATATGCCACCAGTAGTTTCAAAGACAAGCTCAGCCTTCAACAGGTTCTTCCAGGGAAGAAAGGAGGAAAGGGCCCAGGGAGTGAATGGGGGAGGGGGGGATGCCATTTGGATTAGAACTTATCGGCATTATGCAAACTGAAAATGATAAAATACTTATAGCATGCATCAAATAGCTCAAGGATAAAACATGCAAGAGAATCACTCATGAACAAGACTGCTTACATTTAGCCGGGTCAATTCTCCGTGATTAGCAAGACGCAGAGATAGTCCCCTTAACTCATGACCCTGTAAGGCTCCTTTTACAGAACCTGCAGCAGCTAACCTCTTAAGAGCTTCACGAGCAATTTCACCTTGTGCAGTGGCATCCGCAGCATCAATAAGATCTAGAAATTCCTTCGCGAATTTCACAATTCCTTCAACAGCTTCCACAACATTTTCTTTCTTAGCTGTTAAACTGAGAATGTCATTCATATTGAGCCCAGGAGTATCTTGTCCTATATCCCTGCTGTTGCTCATTGTAAGGAGGCACTGAAGAGCTCTTTTTAAATCATTGCTCTGCATAGCCAGATCAAATTCCAACCTACAAATCATAGAATAGAATAAGAACATATTTATCTATGCTTACAAAACAAGAACTTAAAAACTCTCCGTATGGACGTCAGTTTGAATTACTAACATAAGTACATAACCATGATTCTTTTTTAGAAATTTAAGAAACTGGGGTGAGAAGTAGATGCAAACAGATCAGATTTTGCCCATGCATCTTACGCTAGGAAAAGAATACACTACCCGTCAACTTTTCCGTTAACTACAGCTGAGAATAACCAATGTGAACAAGAAATGGGGAAAAAAAGTTTAGAAGAGAGTTGCAATGCGTATTCACTCTCTGTAGAATCTTCTTAGATGAGAAGTCATGAATCACAATGTACGAAGAATCAACATGGTTTTGCTGCACTTATTTGGCGCATAGTCACTTTGGAATGACATGAATTTTATTCTAGTTACTATTAAATTTATTTTTTATTATCAGGATGCATAAGTGTCCAACACAGAAAAAAGGTTCTTGCCAAATCAACCACACTAACAGATACAGGAATCTTTTCTACCACGGATAAAATGTTCTTCATACAAAAGAACTCTGTTCCACAGTTTGAAGTATAAAAAATAACAATATGCATTGTGATCTAAATCAGTGGAGAGAATAATATTTACACAGGGTACCTCTTAGATATTCCAGGCAAATGAAGTGCTTCAGTAGCATATCCCATCCCTAGCATAAATTGTGCCAAATCATCATGATGTTCTCTGCCAAGCCTACTAGCCCTGCTCAAGAAGAAAGTACATTGTAGCATACCTAGATTTATATAAATACGTAGAAAAACAAAGAGGGAAACAATAAATAACAAGAATGACGACAACAACACTGCGAATAACAAAAACAAGAAAAAATACCATTTCACTGCACTAACAGCATCCCCATAGGCAGCAAGACACCGGCAGCGAATACCAGGATGGCTAAGAGATAAGGCATGAGCACACATGTACCTTACAAAGAGAACTCACATGTAAATATTAATCTTGTGACTAAAAAGAAACTGTGAATAGATCACTACATAAATAATGTAGAAAATTAAAAGGTCTTTTAAAGACACCTGCCCCCTCCCCCCCTCTTTTTTTACAAATACTCAAAACTAATTACATCGGTAAGAATTGGTGGCTGCAGTACACAGAACAAACTGTAGTAAACCAAGCTCTTAAGGGGGTGGTATTATCACAGATTTGGATCCTCTCCATGTCCAAGAGAAATGGAGAGTGTCCTTTAATGGTTAAGATTTGAAGTGGAGTAAATGCAGGGTCTAGATTGTGGAAACTCATTCAAAAATTTATAACTCTAGTCTAGTTTAATCATAGTTAAATTTTAAAAGAATTGGCACAATCTAACCCTACATTTACTCCACTTTAAATCTTACTCATTAAATGGACACTCTCAATTTTACTTGGAAATAGAGAGGATCCTTATCCTATTATCAAAGAACAAGCCTAAGCAAGTGGGAACAATAGTCTATGCTTGTTGGAGGCAGTCAACATACTTATAGCCTCATTTGGAATGTATCTCCTCAATTTAGAGAGAGAGAGAGGAATAATTTAACTTTTAAAGGGAAGGGGAGATTTATTATTTAGATGAATTCTATATGTCTGAATTCTTTGTTTAAATATTATTTTATGATTTGTCAATGACCTCTAGCTCAACCGGCAGATTGATCACATAATCAAACTTATGGATGTCTAGGCTTCCTACTAGCCTTCCTTTTTGGATGATCAGAGCTATAAACATTTTTGTGCATTCATTGTAAAAAAAAGCCTAGATAACACATACATGCAAGTAATTATGTACCTGTGCAACATATAACAGTGACATTGGACATATTTTTAGAGAGAGGAGACACCGTAGGAAATTTCATTTGACAATTAGTTAGTGAGACTTGAAACAAGAAGAGGAAGCATGCATATAAGCCCAGGCTTGTGCAGGCTTGGAAAAACTTTCTCTAGCGAAAATGACAAGTGGTGCAATTAGAAAAGTTTCCAGTATGATTATTTTTAATAGTCAGATGTAAGTTTGTAATCTCGGGAGTTCTGTACAAAGGCTGTAACTCTTAGGTCTTAATTTGGGTCAAGTTTTGTAATTGGGTCCTTAGTCCTTATGTGTGGTATCTAGTGTGAGATTCAGTGAAAAGCTGTTCAAACCTTCATTCATATAGATTTAATTCCATAGATTCATACACAGGAACTATGCCACAACCACCAACAGGGTTATCAAACATGCTTGTATTGTATACTTTGAAAATTGGGATGAACTTATATGCTAGAGAATATGGAGTTCTCTGACTGACAGGACATCAGTACTCTGTGTTTGGTATTGAAACTTTTTTTTTTGGGGGTGGGGGGGAGGGAGGTGTTGTTTAATTACCTATCAATCAGCCAAAGAACTCCATCTCTGACACCCACCACAACCAGAGGTCCAACCGGTCGTTTCTGCTCTGTTGGAAAACGAGTAACAGCCACAGATACCCCTCCACCACCAACAGCTATCTCATTAACTTTTCTGTCTTCAATTTGATTTGGTATTGCTGAATCATCCCCATCAACTTTAGATTGTTTTGGCAACGTTAAATAAGGTGGAATAGAAGGAGCATGCTGAAAAGAAGCTAATCGCACCACCTGAAAAGGAGACAAATTTTTTTACTAAAAGCAAATGAGATCTATTCTCGCTTGGATTAAACTACAAATGAATAATATATATATAAGAATAGATAGATCTTTGGGCAATTTACAATCCACAGCTCATTAAAAACTATACAGAAACAAAAGGCTGATGAAACTCCCAAATATTAACATGCTGATGGATATACATTTCTTGAGTCATCCTAATTAGACTTAAGGTTTATTTCAGCATTTCTTCCTCTTGGGGGAAAAAAAGTATTATGTTAAACTAACCTAATAAATGTTATCATTTAAAATAAAAAACTTAGTCTCTAGAAACTTAGAATAAATTTCAGAGGTTTTTGCCAAAACAAGGTGCCAAATCCTTCTAGGCAACTAAAGGAAAAATAAATTATCAATTTACCATTTTCCCCAATAAGAAAAGGGGGTGGGGGGGAGACTAAAGATTTATTAACCTGTAGCATTGGGGGCCTCAATGATATTCTTTCTTGTGTAAGAGACTGGGGACCATCCACTGTGATTAGAGCTAAATCTCCATGTTCTGCAATGGCTCTTGCTTGTGCCTCTTTCAGTTTCATCTGCTCTTTCATCTTTCTTGTTTCTATGTCGATGGGTGCTACTCCAGCATCCACAAAAACACATCTGGAAAACACAGCACAACAAATTGGCATAGAATACTTATTGATCAGTTTCAACTCCATTACAATGATTCTTGCTTATTAGCTTTGGTGGTGATAGTGATGGTTATTACTGATAAAAAATTACTAAAATGTAGTTAACAAGATATAATTGCTCCCCCAAAACAAAAACAAAAAGGAAAAAGTTTGCCTAGCTATCTCCTTCCAACCCACTATGTGACGATCGAAGAAATCATCCATGTGTAGTTTTAGTCACATGATATTTTAACGAGTCATGTGACTTGTTTAAATAATACACATGAATAGTCTTATAAATTGCAACGTAATGGGTTGAAAAAAATAGCTCCAAACTTTATCCCAAAAAAATAAAAAACAAAAGTTTAAAAAGGACGATCCTTAAGAAAAAGGGAAAAAATAAAGAAGCAAATACAAATTTATACGATATACATCAATGTAAATAATAGGAGAAAGAGAAGGGGGGGGGGGGGGGATACAAAATACTCTAACAAGAAGCCATATAAGAGCAAATACAATACCCTAAAACTCACCGCCTCATAGATGTGAACAAATCTTAGTCACAAAACTGTGGAAAAATAATATGTTCCATATCCTCAAACATCCATCCATATAGTCACAAGCACTGGAAGAGAACTATTGAAATGCTCTTTTACCAAAATAATGATATATTAAAAAAAATGTATTTAATTAAATTGCTTAATTATGATGTCACACAATATTCATAGATATTGTGTATATGAAGGAATTCTTATGGACAATGCATCACTCTTTGGGGAAAATGTCTTTTAAATACAAGATTCCAAAATAAATATCTAACCTCGAAAAGTGAAAATATACACATTGTAATTTTCCTAAAATACCCTTAATGTTTTTCAAAAAATTAAACAAGATTCCAATAAGGGTATTTAAGGAAGTTACTTAGTATTTCTACTTTTCATTAATACTTGTGCCTTTTAAAAATAATAATAAGTAAAGGCCTCTTTATTCAAATGAGGAAGCTCAAACACATAGGAAGTGTATCAAAACTACTCATAGTGAATTAAAACTTAAAATACAAAAGATCTAATTTTTTTTTTAAAAGATATGGAAGGAATACTACCTAAAGCAGTCATCTAGTCATACAATGATCTCAAAAATAACAGCTTTATTACATGCTAAGGACGTTCACCAAAGTTGTGAATAACGTACTGGTCCTACCGGAGACCATTTCAATTTGGTGAGGGAAACAAAATATTTCCGTACCAATCAATACCAGTGCATCGTATTATTATTATAAAAATTCCTTTGAATTGTCAGAGCTTAAAATTTACCATCCTAAACACAGTCTAGGCCCAATTGGTTTTGTTAATTCTTAAGAATAATACATTGTCCAAGAGACAAATTTTGGCCCAATGATATTACCTTTTTAACGATTAATTTATTATTTAAACTTGGAGTGATTCTCTAATCTATAGCTTTACCTTACATGTGATTCTTTATTATTTATGAAAAATTACAAGTGAGTCTTCACCTTCAAATCTTCTATTCATATCTAACAGTCTTTATCTTTATCTTTTTTAAAGTTTGGCCTTAGATATTTGATAATCTGATGTAAGGAGCACCAAAATTATTTCAAATTTTATTTTTGAATTTGGAACTAGTTTTCTTTTTGAATTTGAATTTCAAATTTAGTCTTTAATGTTGAGGATTTTATGGGATTCAATTGTGGTTTGATTACATATTTCCATAAAAATGAAATCTTGGAAGCCCTATTAAAATATTGTCTCTTGTAATCGTGAAGACATTACAATTTGAATAAGATTTGTGATTGGAAATGTGTTCTCTTGTTTGGTGGTGATTCCAAACACCCTTAGCTAGAGGTGATGCCTAGGATTTGTTATGTTTATCTTCTTTTCCTCTTTTATCCCTATTTTCCTACCAGTGTCCTGCATCAATATCTTTCTTCTTTTTTCTTCAGCTTCTCCTCCTCCTTCATAGATGCTTTTCTCCTCTTTTATTTTTATTTTTATTTTTATTTTTATTTTTATTTATTTTTATAAGAGAATACTTTATTAGAAAGAAGGATCCTCAATTGCAAGTGCCTATAAAGAATTACAAACAAATACTCATGAGGTCCAAAAAATCAACAGTAGAACTACAAGATAACCCCCAATCAAAGTACAATATTCTTTAAGTACAATGGTATGAAATTCACAAGCATTCAACACCTTCATTAACACACGCGCCATTTAAAACCAAAACATCTATTTTGAGACAGGAGTATTCTTTTCCTTATTTATTGCATAAACTCATTTTAAGAAACAAAAATGTGGATTATTTATCTTTTCTTAGTATTCAAGTCCCAGGCAAGGGCACAACTAATATAAGATTGAACTTAGTGATGACATTTTTTCATCTTTCCATATTTTTGAAATCATAGGTTCCCTAGAATAGAGTATATAACTAGAGCCAAAATTATATAGTAAAAAATGTAAAAGCAAGAACCATAGCCACTGGTGTTGAAGAAACCAAGAAACTATGGGATCAGAAACAATATCTTACTCAATGGTAGTTGGTGTAGCCACAAACAGCTGTCTACGATGCCAAACAGCACTGGTAGCACAGGGAATTGCAACATCTCCTAGATATCTAAATTGAGGGCGCAAAGAAGAAATGACAATGTACTGCTGATATGCAAAAGCACAATACTCGACAGTTTGGTCCCATGAAGTCCATTCTGGCTGTGGCAGAAGACCACCCACAGGTTGAAATGTTTCCCAACTGCAATTATAACAGATAAATTAGACATAAAAATAAAATCAGAAGGCAAAGACTCCAGTGATCTTATTGAACAGGACAAAACCAAAGTGTGTGTATACATATATACATTATACATAGTAAAAACCATTTGGCAATCAACAAGCAAAATGAATCTAATGTGATGCACGAAGATGAGAGACAAAGAGAGAGATACTTATAGAAGATAAAAAGAGAGTTTGAGTGCGGTGGAAGAAGGGAAGCATGCACGTAAAAAAGGGGTCAGAGAGGCTTGACAAGTAGAGGGGTTACTCATGCTACCTCACATTATATGACAGACCAGAAATGTCATCATTCTCATTAGAAATAGGTGTAATAATTACAGTATATGGGCTTAAAGCATAGACTACATTATGCTCTTCCAATTGCACATAAAACATTGGGGAAAAAATTAGAAATAAATAAATTTCAGGGTTCTATGTTGAAACAAGTGACAACTACCACCAAGGAAAATTAAAAACTTGAAAACAATTAAATAAATTAAGTCATAATAACCTGCTAAACTACATCTTTAAGATACCAGTCTAGACTTTTTTTTTTTTAATAGGTAAGAATAATATTATTTAAAAGAGATTATGTCATGAAAATAAACATGAAGTAGCCTAAAGAATTACAATGGGGTAATATCTACAAATGAGTTGACTCTATAACACTATCAGTAAGACCTGATACAAAAGACCACTCATACAGAGAATTGATGAAGGTTGCTTGTATTTGAGAAGACATGCACTCCACATCTTCAAAAATACACCAATTATGTTCCCTCCACATAGTCCACAACAAACATAAAGGGATAAGATTCCAGATATCCGAATTTGGTCCATGACACATCGCCACTCAAATAATAAATCAAGGAGCTTCTGCGGTAAAACCCACTAAACCCCAAACATCCTAAAGATAAAACTCCATAACTCAAAAGCCATGCTACAGTGAATCAAGAGGTGATCCACAATCTCCCTGCTACAACAGCACATACAACACCTACACACCATTGAAAAGCATTTCTTGATGAGATTCTCACAAGTGAGAATTTTTCCCCAGTCGCTGTCCATGCAAAGAATGAAACTCTCCGAGGTGCCTTGGTCCTCCATATGGCCTTCCAAGGAAAAGGCAAAGGTGTTGAGCCTCGCAATTTTTTCATAAAAAGATCACATAGTGAACTCCTCATTATTCATTAACTTCCATATCATCCTATCATTCCCTTCCCCAAAGGGAGTATGAGAGTCTAACAAATGGACAAATGAAGCCACTTCATCAATCTCCCAATCATTAAAATTTCTTATGAATTCCACATGCCAATTCCTACTCCGCCCCTCCACCTGTCTTTCCAATAATGATTCCACAAAAGCATTCTTATACACGACAATTTCAAATGGTACAGGAAACATCAATTTTAAAGGCTGATCCCCACACCAATTATCATGCCAGAACCGAATTCAACTACCAGAACCCAAAACAAACCAAATGGACCGTAAGAAATGACCCCCTTCATTCTAATGCTCCTCCAAAACTTACAACCATGAGTACCTCGAACAGGTTTTGATAACCATCCACCCCATTCCTCCCCATATTTCACAGTAACAACCAGTCTCCACAATTTGTTTTCCTCCAACCCAAACCTCCATAGCCACTTTCCCAACAAAGATTGATTGAAAGTGGTAAGTTTTCGAATCCCCAACCCCCATAAGCCAAAGGAGTGCATACCTTATCCCATTCCACCAAGTGGTGCTTGATCTTATTGGCTTCAAATTGAATTTTATAAGTTAGGACATTACAACAAATGCCATTTATTTATATATGCCAGCTCATCTTGATGTCCATTCAATCAATTAAATGAACTTGCGTTCGGTAACTTCACAAGACTGAAAAGCATTAATGATAATGGAGGAAAATATCAAATATTGGCATCACTACATCTAGAAATGAAATTAATAACAAACAAGTTCAGCAAAGTAGTCATCATTCACACCTGTAGAGCTGAAAATTTTGTGCTGCAGCATCACCCGGAGATTTATGAGAAGAAAATCCATCATCAAATGTGCTAAAAGAAGAAAGTCCACCACTTCCAAATCCTGATAAGGGCATTGACTGAATTGTTGAAATAGCTGTTGCAGCAACAGGGTTAATTCTCCTTGATGTTCGATAGGCAACACCAAGTAGTGCTCCCCCATGCAAGCCAATTACCTACAAGAGATGATTTTGAGTTATAGACGAACTCTTACCATGCAAGAAAACTCAAAAACACATTCTATGTCCAACCTTTTCAAGATGAACCCTTCAAGGAGAAACCTACAGAAAGTAAAGCAACATATACAGCAGAAGGCACATGAAGTATCTTTCTTCCAAATGGCACGAGTTTAAAGAAGAAGAATAAGTACAACTAACTTCCCTAAATACCCTTCACTCTCTTAATGGTAAGCACAACTTTAATGAGTTTCTTCTTGCTCTTTTTTCCTTTATTTCCCCAAACAGAAAAGGGTGATGTGGGAAATGAAGATAAAAAAACTTTTTTTTTCAACAATGACATGGAAAATTACTTAACATGACGCAGTAATATAAGCATGTTAAATACCCAATCAAATAAAGGAAAAGAGATCCTACACGTTAAGAAAATATACCAGGGTAACTAAGTAAAAGCAAGAGTTGATCAATTGCAATACGAGAATTTTCCTATGATTCCACCAGTTAAGTGTTACACATTGTGTCCACATTCAGTACTAAGTATATTCTAATGAAATGCAATAATCTCCCTAAAATGAGAAGTTCTAGACAATAGCTTAGTCAACCAGTTTTGATAAAAATTGAAAGAGCAATAAATTGTCATTGTGATTTAAGTGCTTTTGAGTTATTTAATTTTAATTTTGATTGAACTTTAAAAATTTAAAGGGTGTTCCCAGGAAAGCTTAGACAGATATGCATGTACATTTGGATTTCAGAAATTCTAGAAATTTACATTAACATCAGAAGTAATGTTTATCAAGTTTAAGCATACACAGAACATTGATCATAATTGTGGAAACAAATAAGAAGAAATGAACTAAAAAATTCCAAGAGTCAGAAGCAAATGTAAGAATTAAAAGAAAAGCTAATAACAGGGTAAATGAGAATAACCGGTTCACTGCGGCCACCTATAGACCTCATTAATATATTTGATGTCCCATCATCCAGCAAAATACGAACTTGAACAGAGGCTGCAGCAGCAGCAGAGGAAGCCGCAGCTGCAGCTTGAGCAGCAGCTGCAGCAGCTTCTTTTGCTTTTCTTGATGAGCCACCTTTAGGAATTATGGGAATTCTAGGAGGTAATGTCGATTCCAATATAGCAAATCTGTCAAAACATGTATCCCAAGCAAGAAGCCTTGCACTGCCTGAATCAACAATCGACCAGTCACTGACCTTGTAGATAGAGAAGTAAGGGATATCAGGCCACACAATTGCAAGATACCTGCAATCAAATTGTGATCAAAGAGCTATTAACCATGAGACTACACCACCACCACATCAATAGATTAAAAAGAACCATGCAATGCTATTTCAGAGTACAAGACATATACAGATATAGAAAATAAGATGAAGTAATTATGGCCCATGTAAAATACTCTTCCTAAGATGTGTATAACCCCCCTCCTCTCCCCCAACCCAAACTCCCTCTTCACACTACACAGTGGAAACGATGAAATAATGAGTGAATTCAATGCAACCACAGGTCTATGCTTACAAAAGTATCCCCTAGAAAGCTTCATATTGACACGTTTGAAAAACCAATATCAATACTGCTAGAGCAAAAGTCAGAAGCAACTTACTTCCCTGAACTGCTTACAGAAAGAACTGAATATGAATCATGTGGAACAGGAGTGCTGATGTGCTTTTTAATTTGCTTGACAGGTAATGGTTCAAACGAATCTCCCTTAAACCTTCCAGTTTCTGATATGGAGCTATTATTTCCAAGAGATGGATTTGCTGTGTTGGACAACTGAAAATTTAGCAGCTTTAATTCTTTTTCAACTACATACACAGCAGAATGCTCTCGGCTTCCTGATGGTGTCGGCAGAGGAGCTATAGCCGGAAGAGACCTAGAATCAAACTCGCAGACAATAACACCAATATTGGTTCCAGTAGCAACAAAATGGGGCTGCAAAGGATGTGCAACCATACAATAAACCTGCATACAACAAATGAGCGTCAACCCTGATATATTCAAGATAAAACAAAAATATTTCAAATCGCAGTGCCCTGGCTCTTATGTGGATACTAATACTTTGAGGAGAAAGAGGAACACACACTTTTAATGGTGGTGAATTAAATTTTGTTCGATCAATTCTATGCTCTTAAGAATACTGTATGATTGGGAAAAAATGTTAGGCAGGCTCCATTATTTATTTATTTTTTTTATGATAAGTAATATATAATTCATTAAAAAGAAGTGCAAAACAGAACTATCCTTGTACACAGGATGTATACAACAGAATAGCAAGGAAAAAATAGAAAGCAGCAGCGAGCTAAATAAAAATACAAAAAATGAGAAATTATCAATTGAAAAGTAAATCATCTAAAAAGTCCATGAAAGAAGTCATAGAGGAAGTATAGGAATCGGAATTGCACTTGTAAGGAGTCTTCAGAAAGAGGAACTTTAAATGTGGCAAGGATAACCCTCTCCCTCAAAAGTACACTGATTCCTCTCTTTCCAAATGCACTCTTTCCAAATGCACCACAATGAGACATAAAGGAATTGTTCCCCACACTTCCCCACTTCTAATAGCGTCCCCTTCCAAGAATTGAACATAGAAAGTACTGAATCAGGCATTACCCAAGTGACAATGTGACACCACTGAGCATAGTATTCAATCCCACAGTTCCCCAACAACAGGGCAATGTAGAAGAAGATGGTCCACTGACTCCCCATTGGATTTACACATTCTGCATCAATCCGTAATTATAATTTTCCTCTTTCTTAAAAAATACATTGTCAAAATTTTTCCTAGTGCTACAGTCCAAATGGAGAAAGCAACTCTAGGTGGAACTTTCATCCCCTAATCAAAGCACTCTATAAAAAACTTTGAACTCAAAATCCTTGCTTTGGTAATGGGAGCCACACCAATCTATCACTTCCCGCCTCCATTGTAATTCATTTTGGTTTTTATTACTCTTTAAAATTTTAGAATGTAGGTATCCTTTGTAATATTTTTGTTTGTTCAAATGTTATTACTTTTTCTTTTTCTTTTTGATATGTAAGAAAGATGTGTATTCAAAAAACTGATATATGGAAAGTAGCACATAGCATATCAAAAAGTACCCAAAAAAAAAAAAAAGCAAAAACATAAAAGGAGAACTAAGGTTGTGTTTGGATAGCTTATTTTTTGCCAACTTATTTTACTATTCAACTTATTTTTGCTACTATTCATGGCCCCACTGCACTTTTTGATACTATTCATGAGTCTCACTGTACTATTTCAACTAACTTTTACCTTTATCTACAGTACTTTCAACAAAAAGTTTTCAGTTTCAGCAAAAAAAGCAGATCTCAAACACATCCTAATTACAAAGAAAGAGAGAGCTAAGGAACAAAGGGAGAGAATCACTAAATACGAGTCCCCAAGCCCTAAACCAATCAAAAAGGGAACCAGTAAAGAGAGCAAGCAGCTGGTCATCAGATCTATCTAAGTCCTTAAAAGTCCGTCAATTGCGTTCCCTCCAAATACACCACATCAAACACAACCACATCAAACACAACGAAACTAAATTCCAAATGTCAGATGAGTGCTTCCCCAACCAATTCCACCAACCAAATAGAAAATCTGCCACCGAACATGAGGGAACCCACGAAATCCCAAAAGTTTTAAAGACAAAGCTCTATAGCCGATAAGCCTTTCCACAGTGTAACAACAAATGATCCACTGTCTCCCCACAACGACGACACATAATGCACCAGTCAACGAAATCAAAGCCCCTAACCTGCAAGTTATCATCCGTGAGAATCCTATCCCATGCGGCTGCCCAAACAAAGAAAGAGACACGCCGGGGTGCCTTAACCTTCCAAATACCTTTACATGGAAAAACAATGGAAGAAGAACCATGTAACTTATGATCAAATGTTATTACTTTTCAAAAGACAGCATATGGGTTAGGATCAAGGTATAAGTCTCTATTAGATTATGTTGTGAATCAGAATAATTTACTGAATATAAAAGGTAGTTAATTCGAGATGACCAATGTCTTGAACTTGAGAGAGGAAATAGACATTTTTGGTTAATTTTCTGCTTCATTCTCATTAATGCATTCAACATGCATAAATAGCCAATGATGAGATAACCTCATCACAAATCTTAAAATATAGGTACCAATCCTATCCGAAAACATAGAATTAATTTAAATACAAATAAATAACAATACCAATCTATCTAGGAAACCTTATTCTATCACTAAACTAAATTCAAATAATTTATCTAGCACTCGGTTCATTACATTCCCTTCCCCTTTATGATGAATCTTGTCCTTAAGATTCTGAAACATGGAAATCAATACTTGCTCACACCATATCCTTCTTCCCCAATTGGAGAAAACTCGACCTCAAATTTTAAAGTGTTGAAGGATAAGGATTTGGATATTTGATACTTGCACCAATTCTTCAACCACTTTTATGAACAGAAACGCCTTGATTTTCACATCCTTGAACTCATCAGGAATGACAAATTCAATGTGTGAAATTAGACTAGGCTTATTCGAAATCACGAGCAAATCCCTTTGATCTCTCTTTTCCACTTCATTGATCCTTTGATCTTCAAACACAATTTGTATAGCAGGTGCATCTTCCAACGTATTACTCTCAAGAATTATTATTTTTTGATAACTAATAAAGATTTATTAATATTAAAGAAAGAGATTTGAGTACACAAGAAGAATACGGGGGTAGACAATCAAATACAAAAATTACACAAATCAAGTAAATCAAGAACAGAAAAGAAAGAATGGTTGCTCAATGCTGACAACCAGTCCATTAAAGTTCTAAAAAGGAATAGCTTGAGATCTGGCATAGTTCTCTTATTATCTTCAAAAAATCTGCTATTTCTTTCCCTCCAAAGACACCACATCAAACAATGGGGAACAACCATTCATATGTGACCATTTCGATGACGAACAAACCAACCTTGCCAGAAAGCTAGAAGTTCAACAACAGACTTTGGCATAACCCAAATTACTCCAAATAAACCCAAATCCATAGACCATAGATCCATAGCAACCCAATGAAGAAATAGATGGTCAACTAATTCACCATTACACTTGCACATAAAACACCAATCCATAATCCATACCTTTTTTTCCTTAAATTGTCAATTGTCAGGCTTTCATGGGATCCTTGTACTTTTGATTGTTCTTTGATTTCCAAAATTACATTGGATTGTTTATCTAAGACCTCTATCATTTGATCCCACGAATTTTGCATCCTTGCTTCCATCCTTGCTATGCTTTTGGACATGTTCTTGGTAATATCTAACATTTGGTTGACAATCTCCGACATGCTCTCCATTCATTATTTGTTGGGATTGACGCTCTTGATAGGTAGATGTTTTTTTAAAAATAATAAAAATAAAAATAAAAAAGAAAACTGGTCTGGGTAGGGGGAAAAAGGGCTTTGTTAACAAATGGGTCTTCAAATATTCTTTGGAAGGTCACAGGTTGGGCTATATAGGATGTCGGTGTTTTGGTTATCTAGACTTTGATGAATTGGGTGGTCTAGGGCTCGTAGATCTTGTTGTTGCTTGAATTTTTTTTTTTTTTTTTTTTTGGTTGGGTGTTGCAGCAGCTGCTTGGAAGTATATGGTGGCTGTTGTTTGGCTTGGGTTGCAAATGGGAGGATAGTTTGTGATAGTGTGGTTGTTTGGCTCCAAAACCAAATAGTATGAACCGGAATAATTTACTGAATATAAAAAATAGTTAGTCAATTCAAGAGGAACAATCTCCTGAACTTGAGAGATGAAATAGACATTTTTCGTTAATTTTCTGCTTAATTCTTATTAATGCATTTAACGTATATAAACTGCCAAGGATGAGATAACCTCATCAACAAATCCTAAAACATAGATACCAATCCTATCCTTAAATGAGGAATTAATTTGAATACAAATAAATAACAATACTAATCTATCTAGGAAGCCTTATTCTATCACTAAACTGAATTCAAATAATTTATTTAGCACCCGGGTCATAACAGATTAATATATACACACACATGCATACATAATAGAAACATGCATGCATCATAAATACATGAACTGAAGACATTTCTAGAGGAAAATTAGTGTCTCTTTAAATAAGATTGGTTTGGTAAGACTAGATTTATCATCAACATGTTTTCCTCCTTGTAAAAATCTGATCGAGGCTTTTCTAAGGAACATTAAACCAGGAATAACACTTCTAGTAAGTCTCATACAAACAAAAGCTGAAATTATACCTACATACCCTAAGTTTCTTGCTAGGTGCAAGTACTTGCGGAGGGACTAACGAGGAAAGTTCACACAATGGCCGTGTAAGAGCTGAATAAGTTGGGTGTTCAATGGCCCTGCCAAAAATCCAAAATTAGTTTTAATATCCTCCAAAATAATTAAAACAGAGAAAGGCGTACGGTCTTCAGATCATATCTCCTCCATTAAATCATATCCAACTCTTTTGGATTGCTGCACCAATCATGTTACATAATCCACTGTACTATAAACCAAGGAAAAGAACAAACTAATGGAAATTTGCAATGGACAAGGACATGAAAATATATGCATACCAGATATGGGAATCTTTCACACATGTCAAAATATCGAGGTTTGGAGCTCGAGGGTGGCACCAAGAGGCCACACTATGGCAAGCCAGTTTTGGAACAGGTTTGATACGCCGCAACTCCTGAGAAATGAAAGTGAACAACGCCCAAAAAATAAATCAAAGGAAAAGCTAACATGCCAAAGCTACAAAGCAATTCCAATAAAAAAATTGCATTTCACAGAACTTGAAAACATCAAGGAATTGATACAATACCTTAAACGAGATTGTGTCCCATATAGCTAACGTCTTATCTGCACCAATGGTAATAAGCTGTGGAGCTCCTGCAACCACTCTAGAAAGCTCAACCGCTATGACCCCACCATCATGTGCCTAGATGTATCATATTTGTATTAGAAAATGTCCCCAAATTTTACTGTTCCAATGAAACGGAATCTATGCCTCACAACCAAGTAAACGTGCATGTGTCAAGTTCCTACTGTTATGAAGTCAAATTGAATATAAAAATCACCATAAGAAAATAATTGGGAAGAGAAGTTAAAACAAAGTCCAAAGTTAACTATTATAATTTTTCTTTTTTTTCCCGTTAGTTAACAGTGCAGGTAATGCTATAAATGTCGCACTGTATTTGGTTCAAAATTACCATGTTAAATATCCTAGATTGGTATCAGAACCCAACACAATGTCAAGATTTACACATAGCTTTTATTCAAATGACAACACCGAACAGGCCCAAATCAGGAAGGCAAAATAATTCATGCTTGAACAAAGCCATATTAAGGAAAAATACTTCGACACTTATCACAATTCATATATCAATTATCTTGAAAGAAAAAAGTAGTGTAATGAGAGGATAAGGAGATAATACTTTTAAGCTTAGCTTGGGTACAAGTTCTCGTGAATCTTGACTATGATCTGCACTCCAGAGTACAAGTAAACCATCACTAGCACCTGAAACCAGAAGTGCCTACAATCAAAGGTAAATAAAATTACAATCAAAAGTAAATAAAATTACAAATTATATAACAACGTAAAACCATAAACAAGCAAGTATGCATAAATACACAAACACATATACATTCTGCACAAATTCATTCTATAAGCTCACAACTTGCCACCAAGTAAGCACACACGAACACATATATCCATGTTTATGTAAAAGTGAAATGTATTAGTTTGACTTCAACAACTGAAACCAATTTAGATACATCAGGTATTAAACAAATTTTATAGAATGAATTTGTGCATAATGTATTAGTTTGACTTCAACAACTGAAACCAATTTAGATACACCGGGTATTAAACAAATTTTCCGAATTCTCAACCATTTTCACCACGGCATAAAAATTTATGTATACAGACTAAAATATCTTTGACAAGATACAAATGGCTGAAAAGTTTGGATCAACTGCACACTAAAGCCTTGTAGCAACTGTCCTAAAAATGTTCACAGGACTCCACTACTCCCCTTGAACTCCCCCCCACCCCCCTTTTCCTGCCGGCTGGCTCCTTCCTTGTTTTTCATCTAAATTCCAAGAGCCTTGATGCCTTGCTAATGATATCAATATTTCCATCCCGTTCTTTTTTTGAGGACTACTTGTCCGTTCAAATTTATTATTATTTATGATACAGTTTGTACATATAAAGAACTAAAACATGGTCACTGCCTTAATTAACCCCCCCCCCCCCCCTTTTGCCACACAAAGAAGGGAAAAAGACAAATTTAAGACTCTTGGATGCCTGTAAAAGCAACATCTGCACATATAATCTCAGATACTTGCCCTTTACTGGATAAACCTCTTGAATGAGATGGAAGTCATTCAAGAGTCAATGAGTCATGTTTGTTGTTTAATTAATACACCCGCGCGCACACACCCAAAAAAAAAGTCATGCTGTTGTAAGTTCTACATTTTGGAGCTCATACAAGTTGATGAAGGCTTTAGAAGCTAATTCTTTTTTCCTGGATGCCTTTGAACTTGGGAAATTTAGATTGCAATTGTTTATAATTTCAAAATTCCTTCAACTCCCCCTTTGCTCTTTTATGGCTTTTCTCCCATTTACAAAGATTCCAGGCCCATTTTGCACTCTCAATAATTTGTACTTATAAGGAAAAACAAGAATAACTCATCCAAAATGTAGAGACACAGTATGTATGTACCTCTACGCACCTCTGCATTTGTACATGTTATGAATATATGTGCCAGTGTCAAGCCACAGTAACATGTAATTCTTAACTATCTGTGCAACATCTTCGGACTCAAACTCTACATTCCACAGTCGAAATTTTCTACAAACTACCGTATTAAGAACATGTTTTGTCTCATGTTGCTATTAAAAGTAAGAATTATCTCCAAAGGAACACTGCAGAACCAAATGAACTTAAGGGATAAATAGATAATCAAATCCTATGAAGATTCAGACATTGCATCATCATTATTGAGTTAACTCCAGTATTACAGAGGCATCTAGACCAAGATCATAAAAAAAATTCTAATAGTAAAGCAAGTTGAAAGATAATACAAAGTAATGTAAATTACTTTTGGGAAATGGATGTTTTACCTCACCAGAAGAAGCCATGAAGGTCATTAAACAAGAAATTGATCCTTTATGACCTCCTGTGTACCGTCGCACAAGCTGCAAGAAACTAGTATTATCACAGAATGAAAGAAACACTCAATCTGAATGTGATAGACCAACAACATGAAAAACAGCCAACCTTCCATGTTATCATTGAAAGCACTCTTATGACACCATCTGATCCACCAAAAGCAACAAGAGGACCATCACCACCAACGGATCTAGAAAGGAACTCCATACTGCAATAGTCAAGAAAAGGAAAAAGGAAACAGATTATAATTACGTACATTAAATGATTTTGGGCCCATTTGGTTGTGGTGATTATTGGGGGGAGGGAATGGTTTTCGGGTTGTTTGGTTGGGAGGGGAAAAGAGAGGAGATTTTGGTGGGGCCTAGGAGTTTTCTCCCCGGGTGCACCATTTGGGGTGATTTTGGAATATCCCCAATTTGGGAGAAAATGTGGAGGGAAGAGGGGGCTTGATGAGAAATTACCCATCTACCCCCATCTCCTCCCACATGTATGGTGTTGGTTTTTTTTTTTTTTTCCTTTCTGTTTTGTTTTTTTAACTTTAACGTTAGTTTTCTTTTTCTTTTTCTTTTTTTTAAATATTGACAGCAATTTTTTTTACATAATAGGGGCATGAGAGTAAATTCATAAAAACTACATTTTTTATCCTCTCATTTTTCTTCTCAACCAAAACAAAAGAATTTTTCATCCCTCCACTTTTCCATCCTCCCAACCAAACACACATGAAAGAAAATTAAATCTTTTCTATCCCTCCACTTTTCCATCCCCTCATCATTTTCTATCCCCCACTTTTCCATCCCCCAACCAAACAAAAACTTTGAGTTAGAACTAATTCCATCACATGTTGATTCATCATCTCCATTCCAAAGCAGACTCTTTCAGCACCACTGCATGGAACTAACATTAAAAAACTACTTCAAGGTGTCCAAAAATCGAGTTGATAGAGTAATTCCTGTAGCATGTCACAGGCAAGAAGATGTGGCAAAAGAAGGTAATTTTGGCACAACTTGCTATCATATAATGCCTTTGTGGGTGGAAGAAAAATACTGAATTTAGTTCTTATTGCTAATGAGTGTCATGATAGCCAAATAAAGAGCAGTGTTCCAGGTTTGATTCGTAAGCTAGATATTGAAAATGTTCGTGATCATATTAATTGGGATACTCTAATTACTTGCTTCAGAGAATGGGGTTCGGTGATAAATGGAGGTGTGGATTCTCTTATGCATCACTACAATCCAATTTTCAGTGTTGGTGAATGGTTTTCCAACAGGCGGTTCAATAGTTCGAGGGTATTAAGGAAAGGTAATCCTTTTTTCACCTTTGCCCTTTATCTTGGTTATGGAGCTATTGAGTATGATGTTATGAAGAACAGAATAAAAGGGTTACATCTTTTGTTTTAGTGTTGATAATGGAACACTGATAATGGTCTTATGATCTCACACCTATTTTTCACCAATGATATTAATTTTTTTTTGTGATGCAAATATGGATCAACTCCTTTATATTAGAAAATTGTTGACATGCTTTGAAGTTGTAACAGGTTTGAGAATAAATCTGAGCAAGAGTGAAGGGGTCCCTATAGGAGAGTTTGGAAGTTTGGCGAAATTAGCATATATTATCGGTTGTAAGATTGGGAGTTGCCAATGAATTACTTAGGCATGTTTCTGGGATCGTCAGTCTAGGCGAAAACAATGCAGAATCCCGTTCTAGAGAAAATGGAGCAGAGATTATCAAGTTGGGAAAAACTATATTCTTGTCGAGAGGGGGAAGTTTGACACTCCTAGAGAGTATAATCTCGAGTTTACCAATATATTATCTCTCCTTATTTACCATCCCAACATATGTGGCAAACTTTTGAGGAGTTTATTGAGGAATTTCTTATGGAGTGGTCTAGGAGTTGAATTCAAATTCCACAATGGATTGGAATATAGTGTGAAACCCAATTGCCAATAGGCGTTGGGGGATATGCAAGTTAGGCACCTTCAACCAAGCTCTATCAAGTGAGATACTACAGCATTTTTTTTTTTTAAAAAAAAATTGACTATGTAAGTAGCTACAGTATTTTGGGGAGGAAGAAACCCGCTTGTGGAGACAAGTTGTAACAGAGAAGAATCAGGAGGATGGATAATGAAGCAAGTTAGAAGATCCCAAGGATGTAGCTTATGGAAGAATATTAGGGTGGTGCCTATTTATTCTTCAGAAACTCCTTACCTCATATTAGTGTAACTCCAGCCCATCAGATTTATGTTCAACAATTAATCTTGTAACACCCACTACAAAAGAATTACCTATCAAAAAAAAATAATATTAGGGTGGGGTGGTATAGATTTGCAAGCCACATGTATTTTGAGGGTAAGGTTTCGTAAACTGAGCAAGGTTTTGGCAAGATAGGCGGTGCAGGGAGTCAGGGACCAACTTTTTAAATGACTTGTACCTAGAGTTGTACACTATTACAGCTAACAAAGACAGTTCAATCACTTCGTTCTTGGAGTATTGAAATGATGAGAATGTGAGCTATTGGAATTGGAGTCAGTTGATTCTATGATAGAACTACTATATTCCAATATACCAAAGAGAGAGGGCTTTGATAAGAAGAGTTGGAAACTGAATGCTAATGGAAAGTGTGATGTTCATTCTTACTCTGCCATATTACAAGCCTTGAGTGAGAATTATTTCCTTGGAGAAGCATGTGTTGCACCAAGGCCAAAGCGGCTGCGGGCTTCCTTCTTTGTGTGGACAATAGCTTAGGGGAATATTTTGACCACTTATAATTTCATGAAGGGAATCACTTGATAAATCAATGTTGAATGTGTAGATGCAGTAGGGAGACTGTGGACCATTATAGAAATATTGGGACCTAACACATGCTTTGTGGAGTTCCATTTCTTGTGTGTTTAGGGTATATTGAATGATGTTGAAGAGGGTACTTGATCTTCTAGCTAGATGGAGAAATTGGTTGGTAAACACTCTTTTGTTTGGAATTTTTCCCCATTATGCCTAATGTGCTTATTGAGAAAGGAGCAGAACCATCGCACTTTTGATGTGGAAGCTTTGGAGGTGCAATTGAAGACTTATTTCATTAGATTTTTTAATTGAATGGTCTCATGTATTGGGTCTTAGCGAAATTAATTCCATTTTAGAGCTCATTGAGTCTCTTTCATTTGCTTATAATTCTTTAAGCTATCTAGTGTATAATATGACTACCTAATAGCATGCTCTTAGAACTATTTGAATGGAAAAGGCCATTCCACAAACTATGGCTATCAGCTAGTCGGCATTTGTATGCTCTATCCCTTTGAACTTGCCTCTAGCCAGTAAAACCTACACGAAACTGACCCCACCCGTTAGATACAGGTTCGGGGTAATTCAGGGGCATTCACCCCTTGACGCGCTACGCAATCATTTATAATGAAAACTGAAAAGGTTTATCCAAATCGAAACAAATAGATTACAGGCAAGGGCGATGCAAATGAATATGATATTTGTATTTAATTATCTTATATTTGCAAATGTAGCACTTGATAGATTATATAAAAAAAAACTAAAGCATCAATAAAACATTTGTTTGACTTGCCAGAGAAGCGACTTGTTGTCAAGTTCTTGCTTGGGAACATCGCGGCCGCGCATCGTCACCAAGTCCAAAAATATGGCTTTATTCTCACAACAGATGACTAGAAAATGCCTTCCTTTTGTGGACGGAGGCGGAGAGTTAAAAGGCGAGGCGAATTGATTGACGGCGGAGGGAGCCTCCGCAGCAGCAGAGCGGTTACGCCATAGTTGCCAAAAGCGCACATCATCATCATAAAAATTGACCTGCTTAACACTTGAAGAATATGAAAAAAGTAAAACATGTAGCCATTCAGAGAACAAACAAACAAACAAACAAAAAATGCAGCAGGAGTGAATTGAATTAATCCAATTTACCTGCCTCCGCGCATGGCTTCTATAGGTTTTCCTTTGGGCTCCGATTCGCCTTCAGCAAGTTTCTCTAGTTTCGCACCAACTAAGCGGCGCTCGTCCACGCCGCCGGCTTTGAGCTCATAAATAACCTGTGAGAATTGAATTGAATTGGATTTGGATTTGGATTTGAGAGAATAAAATGAATCGAATGGAGATTTTTTTTTTTGCAGAAGGAGAGAAAAGATACCTGGCGATGTTCCCAGTTCCAAACAGAGACGTGATCTGAGGCATCCGCGGTTACAAGCCATGGATGCGTGGGATGCAACTCGATCTTCACAATTTTATCATTCGTAGGCCGAAATGCTCTCAGCCGTAACATTTTCTTCTCTTCTTAATTTCTTCTGGTGGATCCAGAAAAGTACAGCCTGACTGAGACTGAGAGTAGCAAATGCAATCTGATTAGATTCAGATTTGCAGTAACTTCCGATGGAAAGTATTCAATCTCCCATCTGAATTTTATAAAATTGCACGGTCATTTTCAGACGAGCACACGGAAAAAAGTAAACAATAGGGAAGGAAGGTTTTTTTTTTTTTTTTTAAATAAATTAGATAATTTAAAAAGTTGCAGTAATATCCTGAAATTTTTACAACATTTCATTTTGACCCATCCATCCATTTTTCACTAATGTTGCCCAGTAAAATGATTCGAAAATTTGGTTATGACTTTAAAAAATTATAAAAAATATTTCTAATTTAATTATATAATTCTTATTCTTAAAAAATGAAAAACGGAGTTAAAATTGTAATTCACCAATATTAAAAAATAAAGAAACTTTTTTCTTAAAAATTAACACACTCTCTATTTAAATTTATTTCACACACGTTTAATACATTTTTTCCATAAAAACTAGCACACACTAAACCCAACAGTTTACTTCATTTAAAATCTTAAATTACAACAGTCTATGTATAATTTTGTAAATTTATAAGTTTGCTACAGTAATTGAGTAAATTTATATTGACACTATTAATTTTATATTTAATTGTTTATTCTTTCTTTACATATCTTGAGGATGAAAGAAGAGAGTGGATGGTGGTTGTTATGTGTAAAGAAAGATAAACAATTTAAAAAATAAAAAAATTGATATTTTAATAAAATGTAGTGTAAAATAGATAATCTGATGTAGGGTGTCTTGGAAAATGAATATGTAAAATAGAAAAAAAGTATGTTCTTGTACTAAAATAGACAAATATTTATGCACGAGCTAATGCAAAATGCTCTTAATAGACATTAGTCTTATCACACGTGTGGAATTACACGCGCTTCGCACGTGCGATGAAGCAAAATTTTCAATTTGAATTTATTTATTGTTAGTAAGGTTATACAAGAATAAATCATTTTTAGACAAAATTATGTAAATTCTACACTTTTTTTTTATTACACACAGATTGATGTGAATGCTTAAAATGACTACATTTTACAAAGCTCTATTACACAAAACCAATATTTTGGCGCCTCAAGCAAAAAACGTAATCAATTTGGGAGCACAAATTAAATCAATTATTATAATAATAATAATAAATTGCCAAAAACTAATCAGGTTAGCCACGTGGATTCTTTTTCAGCATTCTATCCTATCCTATTCCGTTTTACTACTTCCAACTAAACCTGTTATGGTATGTAGCCTAGTAGTTAGAGGCTTGGGATGAATTGTAAATTTAGACATCTTGGGTTTGACTCCCACTAAAAGATCTACGAGATTACGGGATACACGATTTTGGTGGATGGAGTCGTGTATCCTAGGTTTACTCCCTTGAAGCAAGTCCTAGCCTTGGTGAGGTTACACATAAAAAAAATTAAAAAGGCACTTCCAACTGATGTTGTTTTTAGTCTTCACCCTACATTTTTCTTGTTCTCTCAACTTGAATCAATTCAAGTCTCAATACTAGTGCATGTTGCAATAATGCTTTGGCAAGTAGTTTTATAGCTTTTGTGGGTTCTTTTTTTTGGACAGTACCTAGGCCCAAGTAGAAATAAGGGATCAGGTCTTATACTTATTGTTTGGTGAACTGGGCTTGGTTCACCGCAGCTATATTAGATTGATTACGAATCAAATTATGCACAAAACATGGATCTTACAATACATACACACTTATACATACAAAATATATACATATTGCACAGTTGGAAACAGTAAAGAATGATATAAGTAAAAGGAAAAGTGAATAAAATGTTAGAGGTCCTCAAAATAATAAATAATGCTTCATTATTTCTTGAGTTTCTAATACATTATGTCCTTTTTGCACTGGGATATGTTACAAGGTTCAAATAAGTTCAAAAGTCATAGACTTAAACAGCTCTTTTAGGCTTTTAAGACTTATGAGATTTGAATCCCTTTGAATCCAAGTGTATCCTCTAGTGTCTATCTCAAGATCTCGGACGAAGTTTTCCCTCTTTTCTCCCCTTTTGAATTCTAAAGGAGTTTTTTTAAAAGATCTTTTCTCTCTGATTCACTATTGTTGAATGATTTTTGCTATTAACTCCATCCTTTTTTAGAGTTCCTCCCTAAGGTTCTTGGGGTACTACTGATTCCCTCTATTTGCTGCCCTAAGTACCAGAACCAATGTTGTGTCAGCAACATTGGTGGCTGTTCCCTTTCTTATTTTCTTATTATTTCCCATTTTGAGGTTTCCCTTCCAAAAGTCCCCAATTAACCTTCCCCTTTTAGGAGGTCCTGGGGGCTGACTTTTAATCCCCTTTTTCCAAAGCTCTTAGATGCTACTTTTTAGATCTATCTTTTGGGCTGCTTCACCTTTTCTTATTTTCTCTAAATGGGCAGATTCTTCTCTGTCAGGCTGAAAGATTCTTAATCACCTTCCTTCATGGTCCACCTTCCTGCATTCCCTGAGGTATTGGACTTTTTCTTTTGGAGTGTTGATTCCTAAGCCATCTGCCTTTTTCTAAACCATGGGTGGCTGATGGGACACATCCACCTTCGTTTTTTGTGTCTATGAGCATGCTCCCTTAAGTTGTCCTAATTCCAGCTGACTTCTTTCTGCATTACTTGAGGATCTCAGGCTTCTGGGAATCTCCAAGTATCCTAGTTTAGTCCCTTTTTGGGCTCCCCAACAAGTTTTCTTCATAAGGGCTGGGTTGAACTTCCTTTTTTTCCTTTTTCTTTATTTTCTAAGGTCCAAAGCTTGCCCATTCATGGGTTTGGACCTCCTCTCACTTATCTTAAATGGGCCTTGATTGACGGATTTGGGCCTTGTCATTTCTTTGAAGGCCCAAATGGGTTCTTTTTCTTAAATTTGCAATATTTTGGGCCTTGACACATTACTTGTAATATTTTGGACCTCAACAGCTTTTAAATTTTAAATTAAAAAAAAAAATTTGTAATCTCTCAAATTATTCATTTCCTTTTGTCTTTCAAGAGATGAAGCAAGTTGAATAGTTAAAAAAAAAAAAAAAGCAGTAACAAAATTTGAATTAATTAAACATTTGATATGTGTACCCTTTAAAGTTAAATTAAGGCATTCAGTAAAAGAATGCTATCATTTCTCGGACAAAACCTTAAACAGACGCAATGTAATATATTTCTTTAATATGCCCATTAAGTCCAAAACTTGTTAAATTTGAAAATAAAAATATTTAACTCCACAATGTAATATATTTCTACAACTAATCAGTATTTGTGAAAGATTTGAACACTATTCTGATCTTGATATATATGGAAATGGAGAAAGCTCATGAGTTATACCTTTCTTTTAATACGAAACTGGCATTTTCCATGCTTTCATTTTTTTTTTTATGCCCCACAAAAAAAAAAAAAAAAAAAAAAAAACTCGTTCCAATTTGTGAGGAAAATGTCAGATCTCTGAGAAAAATGCCCCCCCCCCACCCAAAAAAAAAGCTTGTAACATAGCTTAGTTAGCGTAACTGAACAATTAACCATGTTATAATAATTTGTTCCATGGTTTAATTTGTTTTGTTGAGATTTCTGAGGAAAATGCCTCCCAAAAAAACAAAACTCATTCAAATCTCTAAGGAAAATGTCGGATCTCTAAGAAAAATCCCCCCCCCCCCCAAATACAAAGTTCTTGTGAGGTGAGGGGTAATAGCCAGGGTTTAAGTCTCTATAAGAGAGCTTCTCACACACACACGAATATATATATTTAGATTAGGTTTGTGTAAAATTTATATCTTGTATCAAAAATAAAAATAAAAAATAAAAAAATTTGTTCCATGGTTTAATTTATTGCATTTTGAAAATTTGGGATTTAATTTGTTACCGCCCCTAAAGTATAGGGTCTAAAGTGAAACTTTCCAAAAAAAAAAAAAGAATTATGGCTCATTCAGATAGGAAGTATTTGATGAAAATAATTTGGATTTTGGATTCTAGTTGAAGTGACTTTTTTTTTTTTAATAACATATAGAAATTCTACTCTAGTCTAATCAAAATGTATATGTGTATAAAACTTCCTCTTGGAGACTTGAATCCTGACCCTTACCTCCCACACCCCACAAACACTTATACTTGTGGAGGGACCATTATACCAAGGATGTGCGATGGTAGTTGAAGTGACTTAAACAAAGTATAAAATTGCACCTTTTTTTTTTTTTCTAAGGATAAAATTTATGGATGGGATTAAATTGTAATTATTAATCTATAACATCACACAAGTGCTTTGAAAAAAATTTCAAACCTTAAATCCATTGGGTTAAATTTAGATAAAACAATTTATACCAATAATTTTTCTTCATGTTACTTGATTATAAATTCTCAAATCCAAGTGGAACCCTACCACGTTTGAAATCAAATCCAGTGTCCTATACTTTTGCATTTTCCATCACCACCGAAATGAACATGTATTTATTCGCAGAGGAATTATGTAATCATATTTTGATCTTAGACATCTATTGCTAGGGCCCTAAGCTCATCCATATTCTCTAAATAAGATTGTTAGCAAGTGATTACAAGTAGTGTAACGTGCATTGCTTCTTCTTTTTCTATTTTTTTATTGGTAATTACAGCCACACCCAATGAATTTTGAATCCATGACCGAAAAATTATATAGGGAGAGTAAGAGCTCATTGGCAATATACCTATAAATTATAAGGAGGGAGTAAGAGCTCATTGGCAATATGAGTATTGCTAATTTGCCATGGAAGACCAGTTGAACTTACCGCGACGTATTAGTGTGCTTGTCTGCTTGTCAATCGCGGGATGAAGAATGATCGTTTCTTAAGGATATCAAAATCTGGAAACTCTGTAAATGGTTTCAAAATTTTCCTACTACCACATATAAGGTCAAAATTAGCTACCAAAAAAAAAAAGTGATGGAATCTCTTCTTTCATCAATAGAAAAGTAAATAAGCAATATCTAAATAAGCTTCTTCTTTTGAAAGAACCGCTTCAAGTGCCATAACTGTAAAGTCGAAACTGCGATGCAGACACCCAGGGACATAATACTGAGCCATGCCACCCTGGAATTTGTTGATTCACTCACCATCCTCATTTCTGCTTCTCTATTTAGTAGATCCAAAAAAAATAATAAATAAAAACCTCCGTTAGATTAGCTTTTAAGAATGCTTAAAACTTCCAAGGCATCCCAGCTATGCATATAAAAATTACCTGCTCTTGAGATAGAGTAAATTCTCATGAATTGCCTCCACTGCTCCTTCAAGTTTCCTCAGTTCAAGTTCAACACCCTATATATGGCAATGCAGGGATAAAAATATCATGATCAGGGATAAGATGAAAAAGAAACATTTTAAGGCCAGAAAGTATGCCTAATATTTTTGGTGGCTACTCTAGTGATGTGGGGGGAGTGCAGGACAGTTCTATCAAGTTTTTATCCTTCTTTTCGAACTTAAACAAATTAAGCCACTTTTTTCACTTTTTAATTCTTTAATATTTTTATGGTAAAAGTTGAAGCTGAGACCTACCCACACCACACACCCTTTTGCCACTAGAGTCAAGGCCCGGAGGCTCTTTTGTTAACATGATTGATAATTACACATATACCTAGTGCAATGCAAGGACCACCAAATTCATTTAAGATTTTGTTTCTAAATTTGAAATTATTTTTTAATTTAGTTTTTAATGTTGAGGGTTTTAACGGATTTGATTTGGCATTTTCCATGTTGATGTAATCCCTAAACCCTATTAAACTAGTGCTCTTGAAAGTAGCCTGATTTGGAATAAAAAAACTATGATTTGAGAATATGTGTGTTTCTTCTTCGCTTGGTTGTGATGTAAAACACTCTTAGGTGGTGATGCCTAGGGTTCAGGCAGATTCTAGGTGGTGAAGCTTAGAATTTGTTTTGCTTATCTCTATCTTACTACCCAAGTTCTACATCATAGTGAGTCAAGGCCAAAAAAAAATTACATCATCATATAAGAAGTTATCTGTGCCAACTTGATATATGACACAATCCTAACACATTTTTGGAACTTCCAAAACTAACAAACTAATATTTAGAGCTTTGGCTCCGATAATTGGCATAATTTGAAAAAAAGATTTGACATTATCAGAATACCATTCAGTTTCTTATTGAAACTTTTTAGTCCATGTTGCAAGTTCAGACTTTAGTAAAAGCTTATAAATCAAGATCCACTATATTTTTATTGGTGTCTTTACTCCGCAACTTTCACTTGTTTATTTATCCATCCAGAAAAAATAATAATAATAACATTCACTTGTAATTGATGATCTTTTGCAGCTACCAAAGCACAGAAAAATCTTAATTACTACGGTTTTAGATTCATAATTTCAATAACAATTTAAAAAGGAACTTAACTCATTCTTTGAGTTCTAGAGTTCAGAAAGATTAACACTTCAAAAAAGAGACACTGCTAGAAATTTACCGGCCAAGTGGGGGAGAAATATAATCAAGAGGTGCTCACCTCAATCTTCTCTTTTCTTGCAACTGATTCCCAATCTTTTGCTGCAATTCCAGTTCTCCAGTCAAGGTTCACACTTACATCTCCACCTCCTGGGTTATGTCCATCCACCCAGAAACATGCCAGGTAGTTGCCAGCCTCCTTAGTTGTAAAAGCAAATTGTCCATTTGTTGCGTTCTCCTTATTATGAAGATTATTTCCATATGGTGATGTCACCTAAGGAGAAAATAAACTATCATTGAATTGCAAGAAAATTGATATAAATAAGAACCATCAGTTGTAATTTCCTTTTTATTATTATTATTTTTTCTATTAGATTGAAAAGGAGAGTCCTGGAAAATACAAATTTATAACTCAGCTACAACAATATACAGGCAATCTAATCCTAGATTGTTTTAGTAAAGTCCCTTATGCCAAAGAAAAAGAAGCACCATAAAGCATTCGAACCATCAAAAGGTTAAATTACATGATGATATCTTAAACAACAGCATCCAAGGCCTAATCCAGTAAATAAATTGTCCAAAATAAGCAAACATCATAGTGGCCAGCTGATCACATTTGCAGATGCTTAGACCATCCAACAAAAATTTCAAAGAATTTGTTTATATACAAATTCTCATGTTTCATTGACATCATGCAATAATGACTTCAACACCCCAGTCAAATTCATACTTTATAAATCAAGGTTAACCTATCCCTAAAAGCAGAACAGAGCATTTCATGATAAATGCCTATACCATTTGAACAGCAAAATTACATCTGTTTGAGTCTAGTTAAAAGCCTCAGAGAAAGCCTAGGTGCAAAGATTGCTGTTATTTTATACATACTGTCAACATGTATAGGATGAATTCTTCCAAAATAATGACAGATGGCACAATAAATAAAGCCCACAATCCATTCTACCAATCGGTCAACTGCACCACTTGGCCATCATACAAATGTCAATAACTGTTTTCTTAGAATCATTTTTCCTTCCTATCAAAATCTATTATTCTCTCTCTCTCTTTTAAAATGAACTTTCCCTTCCCATCAAAATATTCCTCAAAATCACAGTTCCATTCTGCAGTTAAAATTTTCAGATCTACCTAAAAAGTCCACACAAAAAAATCTTTCTAAATATGTCAGAACAATTTTTTATTTATTAGATATGTTAGACCTTGCAAAAAATCCCTAAGCAGTAACCCTGTCAAAAAACATGCAACAGGTTTGCTAGAGATGTTTTCAACCAACAAAATCAAGTCAACCAGAACCCAGCCTAATAATAAAAACATTGGGTCAGTGTACAGAATTTTCAATATACCCCAATGTAACATGCTACTTTCCAGAGAAAACCCGCCAACACACTCAAAATAAACGTTTGTATATAGAAATTTTTTAACCCGAGAAAAATTAGAATCAGCTCAAACACATTGTGAACTAAACAACCGAGTTGTAGTGGAAGGCTTCTCAACGAATCTTGAGTTTGCTCAACCCACAGCTGAACTTGACCCACCCATTTGTGAGGTCTAGATGTGCCAATCTAACAACCCAATATGCTGGCCAAAATATAAGCATGATTGGGAATTTTCAGTGCAACTAAACACTAGAAAATCAATTTCCAGGTAGCAACAAACAACTGAAAAGAAATAATTTTCCACTGAAAATGTTTTTCACAGGAACACATGAAAAACATTTTCTGCCAAAACAAATGGTGTCACAATCTGAGGAAAGCACTGGCTATATCTTGCTATACTTCAAAAAGACTAGTCAGCCTACAATAAGTGCTCATCGTAATTGCTTATATAGCCAAGATCTACCTAGTACATGCTTGATGTAGGACCCAACACACACCCACACAATACACTCATACAATACAATACAATCCCACAATCTAGGGCATCACAAACGGAGCATCAGTCATCGTTAATTCTAAGGAAAAAGAACCCTAAAAAAAACAAATGTAGGGCATCACATGGACTATATGATAATGTCCAATTAGTTCATATATAAATAGTCTCATATAATAAAACAATTCCATTATTTATAACATGCCAATAAATTGGATTTTAGGGCACAAACCCTAACAAATGTAGAGGATGCTTGATTATGTAAGACAGCTAGGGCAAAGAGACCAGACCAAACCATATGTAACAAGTAGAACTTGAACTAGTAATTCTGGTCAACACAAGCAAAAAGAATCTTCCAGCAATTATATGCTTGTTTAATGTGTGACATATTGCCCTAATGAAAGTGATCTCATACAGCACAGGCCGAGGTGACCAAAAAAGTCAACTGTGACATGATAACCAAAATTCTGCATTCTTAGAGATTTATGGTCCGTTTGGATTGAGACGGAGGGAGGGAGAGTAGACTAGACTAGAGTAGATTTGGTCCAAAATTAGCCTATTTTTAGCCAACTCTATTCTACTCCCCTCCACTCCCCCTCCTTACTCCCTCAATTCAAACGGGCCCTTATGGTCAGTTTGGATTGAAGGAGACAGAGGGGAGGGGAGCAGAGAAGTGAAATTGGCCCAAAATTAGCCTATTTTTAGCCAACTCTACTCTACTCTCCTCCACTCCCCCTCCCTCCCTCCCCCCTCAATCCAAACAGGCCTTAACCTTCTCCAGATGTTCATATATTTTTAAAATAACGATAACCCTTCTTGACAATGATAACCAAATCCAACATTCTTGGGAGTATAAGAGACTGACCTTCTTAACATGTCAAGACAACAACTCAAAAATGATTCTCAGGACCAAATATATGGAGCTACATTAGACCTCTAGAGTCTAGACCAAAAAAAAAAAAAAAAAGCTACATAAGGATGTGCTTCATGAACCAAGCATGATCAAGTTATGAAAGTGAATATAAAGTGTGAACTCATGATAGTGATCAATGATCAAATATGGTTGATCTCTATGGAAAACCATTTATAGAATGTTAGATGTTGTAAAGAATTAACATTAATCAAACTAATCTAAGACATGCAAGTCTTAATAAAAAATAATAAAAAAATCAAAATCCTATTAAAGGTGGTACCTTGGCAGCGATGGTGGGAGTGAGGTGGGAGTGATCGTTTTCGGAAACGACGACGTAATCAACTAGAACGACGACGTTGTTCTGGAGTTCTTCCGACACGCACTTGGTACCGGTGGCCGGTACTGTCATCCAAATGGCATCGCATTTCTTCAGTACCACGTGGCTTACCAGAAACCATACAACCAACAGCAAAAACACCTTCCGCCCCATCTTCATCATCATCTGTTCCTTTTTAGGATTAGTATTAGTATTGGGATTGGGATTTGAGATCTATCTATCTCCTCCTCACTTTCCCTCTCTTCTCTTCTCTTCCATTTCAGTTTCTTTCTTTTCTTTTTTTCCCTTTCTTTTAACCCAATATTTTACTTTACAAAATATTATGATCCATTTTGATTTTACGTTACTGAATTAAAAAAACTGTCATTTATTTATTTTTTTAACGTTTTTGTTTAAATAAATTAATAAATTTATTTTTAACTAGTTTTATATATATATATATATATATATATATTTATAGAATTTTAACTAGTATTATTCCTGTTTGTAGAGTATGGGAGGCAAGTGTCGAGATTCAAGTCTCTAAAAAGGAGATTCACACGTGTATATGTTTAGATAAGGTTAGAGTAAAATTTTTATCTTATATAAAAAAATAATAATAATTTTTATATCTATTACTAATTCTGGTAGATTCCCAACAAAAAAAAAAAAGAAGAAGGAGTATTTCTATTTCTAGTAACTTTTGGTTTAGTCAAGTTTTAGAATTATGCTATTTTCTAAAGTGGCTGCGGATTTGGTGTTGTTATTTTGTTAAATTGTCACAATATTTTAACAATTGTTGAGGTATTTGTTTCTTATTAGTCCGAATAAAATATAGAAAAATATGATACCGGAACCAACCACAATTGAAATAAAGATATTGTGAAAATGTTGTGACTTAGGTGTCGGTTCTTATAAATCAAAATAATATAATATAATAAAATATCATACCATAATTCACCACAATTAAAAATAAAGGTATTGAATTATGAAATCATCGTGTATTTTGTTGTTATCACAATATTTTTACAATTACTAAGGTGTAAGTTTTTTATAGGTTAAAATAAAATAAAATATCAGACCAAGATCCACCACAATTGAAAATAAAGGTATTGTGAAAATGTTATGATATTTTGTTAGGTTCCAAACCTTATTTTTTGGTTTAGTCAAATTTAGTGAGCCAAAATTCACTGTTTTAAGAACAATTTTCTTGAGGATTTAAAAAAAAAAAAAAAAAAACACTGTTTAAACTTTAAAGTAAAAGTAAGTAAAAGTATATATATATATATATAAGAGAGACAGTTTTACACCTATAATAAAAATAAAAATTATGTCCTTTTATGTTTTGGGTAGTTTCATACCTCTCTAAACTTTAAAATTGAGCAAATACGCCATACTATTACTCTTTCAGTTAAACCATAACAAAATCATATGATTCTTGAAATATTCTACCATGCAATGTCTAAAATACATCCATTAAATTTTAATATCCCAAAAAATTTCTTCGTATGTTTTGAGTTTTATGTGGTAGTTATACTTGAAAAATTGGAATGGTGATATCGAGTGTACTATTTGTTACCTAGAGAATGTTGATTTACTAGGTTTAGATCTTCTAGACTTATAATTCTATCTAATGGGAACTTCAATGTGACATGCCTTTTGTTATCTTATTCTTTTTTAGTTTATTTTCTTACTTAAAAAGGGTGTTTATTAGAAACTAAGCTAAACATTATTGCTAAACTCATAAAATGTAAGATATTAAAAAATGAAGGATGAATAACAAAGTTTTAATTGTGAATAATTGCAAGTGTTTGATAAAAACCTTTCATTGTAGCCATAGTTAGTAAAATACGGTGTGTACATTATGGTAAGTTTATGGACGAATATAATTTGGCATTTATAAGAAAAGTATGTTTCAAATATTTAACAGAAAAATATGAAAACAGATAAATAACGATACGTGAATAATACGTTTATTAAAATATAAAATCGTCATTTAAAATATGGAAACATTTGTCATAGAATTACATCCATAACAGTTTTATAACAAATCTTTGATAACATGCTATTATTGGTAGATAAAAGTGTGATGTCAATGATAGGTCAAATTAGAACCATTAATAATTTATGACCTAGAATTTGTAAAGAAATTGTTGTTGACGTAACAGTACTCTTTGTCATATACTTAAAAAAAAAACAATAATCTTTGTATTGCTTAAAGTTATTGCCAATTTAATTTGAAATAATCTACTTGTGCCAATTTAATTTGAAATAATGTTAACAATAACATCATTAAGTCATTAATATTCATCCAAAAACTAATACTGTAATTGAATTATTAGCTAAGGTTTGGCTTAACTCTAGTACCTTTTTTTTGTTTTCAAAAAAAAAAAAAAAAACTCCAGTACTTTTTTTACTGGACATATCATTTTATTTTAAATATACAGCGGCAAGTGGCAGTGGGTTTTAATTCCCACATTTTCTTTAGTTAGTGGGTGATGTGGCAGTCTCTCATTAAAATAAAAGTTCATTTTAAAAAAATACTGAAGGCAAATCAAACCCTATTAGCTATCATCTATTGCTATTTTTTAGGAATTTTTTAATTGCTTATTGCTATCTTTTAGGAATTGTATACGTGTTTCAAGGAGGAGTTGTATTGGTGGTTGAATGTAACATTAGAGTATTCGCATTCGAAATTTACAAAAAAATTAAATTTTACCATCTCATAACTCACTTTATCATTTATACCATACCATTTTTTAACACTCATTAAAATAATATTTCTACACAATAAAATATATTTATCTCTCTCTCTCATTTTTGTCTCTCTTCCTCTCTCTCTCTCTCTCTCTCTCATCACCTCCATCACCACCGTGAAGACCCAAAACCCCAACACAGTTTATCAAAAAAAAAAAAAAACCAACACATAACCAAAAAAAAACCTCATTGATCCACCATCAACACAGTTTATCAAAAACCCAAAAAAAAATCCATTGATCCACCATCAACAACACACGCCGATCCACCTGACCCACCAAGCAAACCCACCAAACTTAGCCCCAGACCCACTGTGCCACCACAACCCATGACCCACCACACCGATGCCACCACGATCCACCACCAAAACTCAGCCCCAAACCCATGGCCAAAACCGATTAGTAAACCCATCAAACCATCAAACCCTACGATCAACCCATTCAAAAAAAAAAATACTATCGGAGCCATCACCAGCAAACCCATTAAAAAAAAATCACCGATCCACGCCGATCCAAACCCACCATCAACCGATCCCAGCCCACCACCATGCCCAGATCAAACCACGAACCTAACCCAACTCCGATGCAAGCCTTGAACGAGAAAGAGAGATGTGAGATGAGAGAAATAGTGAGGACTGAGAGAAAGAGGGACGAGCTCTGTGAGAGAGAGAGAGGAAATGAGAAACACTGTGAGCATAAAATAATATATTTCGGTTTTACAATAGTGCTACAGTGCAATTCTACGTTTGGAATTGCACTGTAGCACAATCCCAAATTTTTTTGGAATACTTGGGTTTTACAAGTTCTGATGGAGTGAGGATTCTGGGCTTAAATGCTAAAATATGCTTACATTTGGCATTTAGCATGCCTAGTGCGAATGCTCTTATCAGTTATCACTTTAGCATTTTATAGCCGGTATGTTATTGCCGTTTATAACTTTTGTGCGTTACAAATGTGAATGAAACTCTCATTCCAAACTTACGTGTATTTTGCCGTATAGTTGAAAACAAATCAGCAAACGGGAGTTTTATTGATTATTGCATATGTATGTGTAATTACCAAGTAGGCATATGACATTATTCATTGCAAAAATTTAAATATTATGACAATGTATTAGAAAAACTCAATTGTTCATTGTTAGAAGATAATGATATTCGTTATCATTCTTAAAAACTTTTAGTTAGTAGATATTGCCTCTAACAAATAGATTTTAAAAAACTATGATGGCAAATAAATGCTCATATATTAAATAGTTGCTCTAAGTTTAAGTATATGGTTTCATACTTTTTCAAATAGAAGTTCTATCTTAATTTTCTCATTCAAGGAGTGGCACGTGCAAGGACCTAAACAAGTTTAAACTAAATGGTTTAATAAAAAATAGTATATAAATTAAACAAAATATTTTAATATTAAATAAATATTATAAAAATGAAATTTTATTTAATTAGAATTGAATGTTAAAAAAAATTGAGTGAGACAGCTTGAAACTCTAAATTGATTATTCTAATACATACATATAGGTATTATGTTTGCATAGAATATTGTAAAGTAACCGTCACAATTGAAATCTAATTTTGTATCATGTATCAAAAAAAATAATTTTCTTATTTTGATGCAATTATTTATTACTTAATGCAACAATCGAGAGTTTTGTTGGTTTTATATTAAATGTAACACCACTTTCAAAGAGATTTTTTTTTTTTAAATATAAAAATTCTATAGCATATGGAACTTTTAGTTTTAAAATTTTATTTATTTTAAGACAACTAGAGACAACTCTTTTTTTTTTTTTTTAAATCCTTGTCATTTGAAAGAGGGAGTATTATTTTGAATCTAAATTAAGTAAGATAATTCAATAAAAAAATTAAATAACTTAAATCATAATTTATTGCATCACAATAACAAAAATTAAGTTAATAAGTAAAATAATTTTTTTCTTAGAATAAAATACACAAGCATGAACCTTTTGCATTTTCTACTAAATAATATTCTTGCAATATTTTTTTAAGAGTTAACAAAATATAAGAATGATAACATTTAGTTTATGTACGAATTATAAAATACATCTAATTGCATATTTTAAAATGTACCCATCCATATACATAAGGTTACAGGCTAATATCTATACTATATATAAGAGGATTTCCATCTTTCAACTGGACTCTTATATGGTTCAAAAATACTCTCATTAATAAATGATAACTTCTCTTAGAAATAGGGTCATAAATGTCAAAGAACAAATTTCATTTTGAATTCAAAAAGAGAACTTCTAAAATTTAGGATGTTTTTTCCTTCACATTCATCTTTTTATTCACTAAAATTTAGTCTTTTTATTCTTTTTTCATCCCAATAAAAATAAAACACCCCCAATTTAAAAAATTAAAAAACTAAGAGAATTCCTAAATTTTAGCTTTCTTTCCCCTCATATTTATCTTATTTTTCCTACTCAAACTTTTCTCTATATCCCTACACCACTTTCAAACACATGTTTTTAAAAAAAATTACAATTACTGTTGTAGGGACTGGGTCTGGGCACTTCTGCTGTTGGAAAAGTGGATTCAGACCCAATTAGCCCTAAACAATGAATTTGTAGAGGATGGGTTTAAGAACTAGGCCTTAGTGAGGGTTACAACGAATAAACAGGGTTATGGGAAGACTAAGCAATAAGAAAATGGGCTTTAAGTGTGAAAATCTATCCTGGACATCGGTCCGAGGAGCTTTCTCATTCTTATTATCTCCTCAGCGCTTGGATACAGAGGTTACAAAGGCGATACAGGTTGCTGCAGTGTTTTCTACTTCTAATCTCCTATTCCTTCTCTGGTGGACCTCTTTACATTTTATATCCTCTTTAGGTTGATCTTGGCCCTCCATTTGTTGATCGTTCAGGTCACTACTTGAGTGCTTGTCCCATCAGCCACCATCCCAAACCTTCTGTGAGTTGCAGCAACCAAAACAGCACTATTCAGGGGTCATTTCCTCATTAATGCGGCCAGAACGTTAGTTGTGGGCATTTAATGTGGAGGTGACAGCTTCTCCCTGAATTGCTCCCCCTCCAGGCTCCCATGGCTGACCCGCGGTACTTGTCCTTTTTCTTGGGACGCTCTGCGAGACTGCCCTTGATGGCTTGCTACTCTTCCCGTCTATGATCTCGGTTTGCCGAGGACATGGTTGCCTTCGGCTATGCTTCTTGGTAGTTAGGATTTCCTTCATTCGTCCTCAGACATTTCTTCCTCCTCGGCATGGGCCTTGGGCTTAGTATAAAGTGGGCCGGGTTGGCCAAATTCTTTGACCCCACAATAGCCCCTCAAAATCCTGCTGTCTGGATCTTCGGACGGAGAGGAGGGTTTTGATGCCCTCGGACCTATATCATGGCTTGTCCAGTCTTGTCCTTCGTCAGCGCCAGAGCATTTCCGCTTGTCCAAGGCACGTTCCTGACGCTTCGGTATACGGAGCGCGCCCTCATTAAATTCTGGCGGCTCTGTGCCCCCCACGTTTAACGGTGTGATGGTGATCAAACGGTGGAGATTTTTTAACTTTATGGGCGGGAAAACCGGCACGGTTATTTTTAATCGAAAGTATAAATGCCCATTCGAACCGATTCGCCTCTTTATTTTCATATTCAAGAGTTCTTGCGCATGTCTCCTAAGTTCTGTCAAATCTCCAGCTCAAATCGCCTTTCTTTTCAGCATAAAAAGCCTGTCCGATGAGCTTTTCCTTATTTCTGTAAGTTTCTACTCTCTCTGACTCATATTTTCTCCCCTCTAAGTTTCTTTTTCTTTTGTTCCTCTCTTTCTTTCGTCCTTCCCTGAGTCCTTTAATCGTTCCTAGGGATGGGTAGGTTTAAGAAGTTGGTTGAGTTTGAAGAGGCAATGGAGAAATTTATTGCCGATTATAGGATTTCCAATAACGTAGGCTTGAGATACTGTGAGGAAGGGGAGTGGTTTTTTAGGAAGGAAGATGGTGAAGTGGTGATTCCCATAATCGCCTTCAATGAGGGTGGTATGAGAATCCCTATAGGATCCGTGATGAGGGATTACCTTAGGTATTTTCGATTAGCTCCCACCCAGTGTGCCGTTAATATGTTTAGGATCCTGGGTTGTGTGGATGCTTTAAATGAGAAAATGGGGTTGAGGTTGACCCACCACGATGTAAACTGGTGCTACAACCTCCAACACCTAAAGGGTAAGTCCTACTATATGAAAACGAGGGACGACAAGGTTCGGCTTATTCAGTGCCTCCCAGAGTCTAGCAAAGGGCTGAATAAGGACTTTCTCATCGTGTCAGGGAGGTGGCACGACGGCCTTCCTTGTCCGACAGAAGAGGGGGCACTAAGTGGGGTACTCATAGTAGGAAAGGGTTGATCTTTTGCATTGTCATAGTTTGCACTGTTTGGTTGCTAATACAGATGTGCTTTCTTTTTACAGATCCACACGCCTTTGGCCGACACTTTCACTTGGTCAACCAGGAAGATCTAGCAACCATCCTCAGGGCGGAGGTTTTTGTGAACGAAGATGACAATCAGGTCAGAGCTGCTCACAAGATCCTCGGGTACGATCCCATCCAGAAATCATTCTTGGCCCCGAAGTACGTAATTAGAGCCAAAGATCCTCGGCTTCACAGAATCACCGTAGCAGAACAAGGGTTCTTGATTGCCGAAGGATCCCCTATTACAGAAGGTGCTACGTTGGCAGGTCCTTCCTCGTCCCCTCAAGTTGAAGAGGCCGAGGACGATTTTGGTGTATTCGATCAAGACAATCTGTTCGAGGATCCCTCTGGTGATCTGGGCGACCCCAATTTGACTGAAGCGGACCTCTCCTCAATAGGGACTTCTTCTCAGGCTGAGATGGGTTTTAAGAAGAAACCCTCAACCGACCTGCTTGACCTGATTGAGGGCCAGCCGGGGAGGCCACAGTCCAAGCTTCCTCCTCATCCCATGTCTCAACCTGCTCAGACCAGGTCCTCCTCCACCCAGTTGAAGTCGTCATCTTCGTGGCCCAAACTTCCTCCTCCTCTCCAGCCGACTTTGCCTCTTCGGCCCGAGCCTGCAGATCCAAAAAGGAAAAGGGGATCCAAAGGCAAGGAGCCCATGGATGGGGGACAGCCTCGCTCTTCTCAGGAGGAAGATGAAGCTCGGCGAGTTTTAAAACAACTGAAGGTCGGGCACCAGGGCCCAGAAAAGGAAGTCGCCATATAATCTGAGCCTCAGGCCTGGCTTCCTGCCCAAATGCTCCATGGGGAGCCCCTGATGGAAAACGCCTCGCTCATGGACTTCCGAGGGGGCGAAGGTGCCTACGTGGCTGACGCACTGGAGAGGTGCTTGCTGCTTCCCAGCGATATGGCCGAGTTGGGGAATATGAGGAGGCAGGAGGTCTTCCTCAGCATGAAGAGGTACATGGGCATGGTAAGACTTCTAACATTTACGACTCTATTGATCCTTGTCCCTTAGTTCCCATCTTATCTCGAATTTGTTTCAATTTGGCAGGCTGTCCAGGCCACCTACAGGTTGGAAGAGTTGGCCAACGATCAGAGTAGGGCCCTGGAATCTGAGCGTGACAAGCGCTTGGATGCCACGCAGACCCTTAAGAATTTCGAGGCTGACCTTGTGAAGGCAAGGGAGGACTTGAAGGAGATGATAAGGGCCAGAGACAGTGCTGAATCAGGTCTGGCCAGCCCCCAAAAACAAGCTGAAGACCAGACAAGGTGCCTACTCGAGGCTGAGGATCAGCTAAAGATTGCCAAGGAGCAGATTGCTGATCTGAAGAAAAAGCTGGCCGAGGCCGAGGGGGCCAGGAACGCCGCAGAGTGGGCCAGGGATGAGGCCTTGAGGGCTAAGGCGAAGGCCGAGTTAGCCAAGACTGAGGCCGAGAGCTCCAAGGAGAAGGCCGAGGAAGATGCTTACGCCTTAGGAATGGATGAGACACAGGCCATTCTCAAGGCTCAAGTGCCTGGGGTGTGCAGGCTCTACTGTTCCCAGGTTTGGAATGAAGCCTTCAAACAAGCTGGTGTTGAGGCTTCATCTGACCTTTGGAAGGCAGAGAATGTATACTACCCTTCTGCCATCCGAGAGCCCGGCCTTCCCAGCTCTGAGGCTGGCACTTCTCCCGAGGTGGCTGAGGCAGGCCATCCTGATACTGCCCTTGCTTTGACCTCTTCTGATGAGCCTGTCGAGGAGACCGAGCCATCAAGGGTAACCGAGGCAGATAAGGGCCCTAGTTAGGGAGTACCCCAGGATGTTGCAGAGCCTCCAGCTGATGCCCAGGCCGCTCAGGCTGAAGAGACAGCTCTCCTTGTAATGCCTCTGCAAGCTATTCCTCTAGGTGAAAGCCCCGAGGCCACTTCAGACCAGCCTTGCAAGGGTGCAACGAAGATCAAGTTAAAGAAATAGGCTGCCCCATTATCTTTTTTTTATTTTATCTATTATTTTTTTTTGGACTGTTGTAATGAAATGCATGGATTGAATATACGCAGTTCCCTCTTTGTGTGTTAATTGTCGCTGTAATGGGTTTTATTTATTCGTATAACTTGTGTTTTGATTATTTGTTATTTATATAACTTGCGCTTTGATTATTAGCTGAATAGTCTCAACAGTGCGATTTGTTTTTCATTTTTAAGACAGCAACCTAAGAATGTACAGTCCATGATGATAATTTTCACTTAGACTGTGTTTAGCAATTGAGCCGCTTTATTATTACAACCTGCTTTTGCTGAACGGACTATAAGAGGCAATGACCTTGTGACATGAATTCTATACCTCATGAGTTGGTTATTATATCGGGTTTAAAAATGCTAAGCGCGTATTACTTATAAAGGCAAACATTTAGATCCCATACTTTTAAAATGCAAGTGTGTTTAGAGGACCATGCAAGACCTTGGTTCTGTCTAACACTTAGATTTTTCTTGAAGTAGTTAGTTTCCCCATAGATTATCATAACAAGCGGTTAAAAGTAAAGGAATCCCAAGTACCTTACCAACCTATAGTTGAACCCTTACCCCAATACCCAATAGGACTTGTTCTGTAGTGACAATTCCCCTTTTTTGATGCATGGCTCCCAAGTACGTGACTAACCAATGCACGGATCCCAGTACGCGACTTCAATCACCAACTAAGAAGGTTGTTGGCTGCAAAGTTCTTCAGTTCATCCACACGATGAAGATCAAGAAGATGCTTGGTCACAAAACCCTATGGTGCAAATACACAGCAACTTCTTCAAGAGAAAGAGATGAATAAGGGCAAGAACTTTGTCTCCGGTCACAATTTGCTTGAACAAGGTTTGCTCAATGCTTGTGAAACTTGTGAACTCTTTGATGGCCCTTAAAACTGAGTCCGAGGACCATGCAAGACCTTGGTTCTGTCTAACACTTAGATGGTTGCCAAAACGTAAGACATGCAATTAAAATGGACTTAAAAATATGAATTAGAGAAATGCATTTGTTAATAATAATACCCTTTCAGGTTATTTACATTCCATGGACGAGGTACAGCTTTTTCATCTAAGTCTTCTAAGTAGTATGCACCTATTCCTGCTACTGCGGTAATTCGGTATGGTCCTTCCCAATTGGGTCCTAGCTTTCCCCAGGATGGGTTCTTGGCAACCCCCACGACTTTCCTCAACACTAAGTCCCCTAGTGCCAATGGTGTCAGCTTCACATTGGCATTATGTCACCGCTTAAGCTTCTGGTGGTAGTAGGCCAACTGAATCACCGCCTTTTCTCTTCGTTCATCGATCAGGTCTAAGCTCTTGCCCAGCAGTCCATCGTTATCGCCTAGAGTGAAGGAGCTGGTCCTCAGCGTTGGGAAGCTTGTCTCTAGAGGGATAACAGCCTCGGCTCCATAAGTCATGGTAAAGGGTGTCTCTCCTATTGACCGTCGTGGGGTAGTTCGGTAAGTCTATAAGACGTGTGGCAGCTCCTCTACCCATCTTCCCTTGGCTTCATCCAGTCTCTTCTTAAGCCCATTGACTATGACCTTGTTGACAGCCTCGGCCTGCCCGTTCCCCTGAGGATAAGCTGGGGTGGAGTACCTATTTGTGATCCCCAGTTCGCAACAATATCTTCTGAAGGCTTTGCTGTCAAATTGAAGTCCATTATCTGAAATGAGGGTTCGAGGGACCCCGAATCGTGTAACGATGTTTCTCCAGATGAACCTCTTGGCATCCGCATCTCTGATGTTGGCCAGTGGCTCAGCTTCAACCCATTTAGTGAAGTAATCTGTACCGACCAGCAGATATCTCTTGTTTTCGGCTGCCTTGGGAAAAGGGCTTACAATATCCAGGCCCCATTGGGCGAACGACCATGGACTGGACAAGGGGTTAAGGACTCCTCTAAGCTGGTGAATATTTGGGGCAAACCTTTGGCACTGGTCACATTTCTTAACATACTCCAAGGCTTCCTTCTGCATCCCCGACCACCAATATCCTTAGGTAAGGGCTCAGTGCGATAGAGATCTTCCCTCTGTGTGGCTCCCACAGATCCCCTCGTGCAGTTCCTCAAGCAGTAACTCTGCTGCTTCTGGGTGAATACATAGTAAATATGGCCCAGAATAGGAGCGCTTATACAGTTTGAGGTCCTTGGACAACCAAAATCGAGAAGCGTTCCTTCGTATTCTTTCAGCTTCTGGCTTTTCTTCGGGTAGGGTATCATCTTTAAGGAATCTCACTATGGGGTCCATCCAGCTAGGACCCACTCTAACTTCATGGATATGGATCATGCCTACCGCCACCTCTCTTGCTCTATCTAAATGCTCGACAAGGATGGTTCGAGGCAGGCCCTTTGCCGAGGAAGTAGCGAGCGTGGCCAATGAATCTGCGTGGGCGTTGCCGCTCATGGGGACATGTGACAAGCTGAACAGGTCGAAGTTTGACTGCAAGCATTTGGCCTGGCTTAAGTACGCTTGCATCCTTGCTTCTCTGGCTTCCAATTCTCCCTTCACCTGGCCCACTACCAATCTTGAGTCCGAAAACACCTCTACTGTTTTTCCTCCCATTTTCTGCACCATGGCCATCCCTTGCAACAAGGCCTCGTACTCGGCTTCGTTATTCGTGGCTGAGAACCCCAATCTCAGGGATTTCTCAATGATGGCCTTCTCAGGAGATATTAGGACCAGACCCACTCCGGATCTTCTTTGATTTGCTGCGCCATCAACGTACACCTTCCAACATGGGGGTCCTGGCATAGAGACTACCCCAACCGATTTTCCACCCATGTTTCGATCCTCGGCTACAACCTCTGCCGGTGGTTCAGTGAATTCGGCCATCAAGTCAGCTAGGACCTGTCCCTTTACGGAGGTCCGAGGCATGTACTTGATGTCAAAAGCTTCCAGGATTGTGTTCCATAAGGCAATCCTCCCAGTATAGTCAACAGCCCGAAGTGCGGACTTCAATGGCAGTTGGGTTAGGACAACCACTGTGTGGGCTTGGAAGTAATGGGGAAACTTTCGCGTAGCATGGACCACAGCTAGTATGACCTTCTCCAAAGGCAAGTATCTGACCTCGGCTTCATGCAACGACTTGCTCACGTAATAGACTGGCTTTTGAAGGCCGTTGTCATCCCGTATTAGCACTAAGCTCACCGCATGAAGGGCCACGACAATATAAGCGTATAGGACTTCATTAGCTTTAGGACTGGACATGATAGGGGGCCGAGACAGGTATTCCTTGAGTTGTTGGAAGGTCGCAACACAGTCCTCAGACCATTCAAACCCTTTCCACTTGTTGATCAAGAGATAGAACGGTCTGCATCTATCCGCCAACCTGGAAATGAATCGATTCAGGGCTGCGATCATTCCGGTCAGCTTTTGAACCTCCTTAGCGTTTTGCGATGGTTTTAGATCGTTAATAGCCTTGATCTGGTCAGGATTAACCTCAATTCCCCTATGAACAATCATGTAGCCTAGAAATTTGCCCGATCCCACGCCAAATGAGCATTTGGAGGCATTTAGGTGCAGCTTGTGCTTCCTCAAGACACCAAAGGCATTGCCGAGGTCTTCTAAGTGCTCGGACACTACCTTACTCTTTACCACCATATCATCGACATAAATTTCAATGCTTTTGCCCAGCTGCGACTCGAACATTCTCGTCATCATCCTTTGGTAAGTGGACCCTGCGTTCTTCAGACCGAACGGCATTACTTTGTAGTGATAGTTCCTAGTAGGCGTCACAAAGGTTGTCTTTTCTTGGTCGTCCAAGGCTAGTGGTATTTAGTGATAGCCTTGAAAGGCATCTAAGAAGCTCATCCGAGGGTGGCCTGCTGTTGCATCCACCAACTGGTCTATCCGAGGCATGGAGAATGGGTCTTTTGGGCATGCCCTATTTAGGTCCGTGAAGTCTACACAAACCCGCCATTTCCCATTTTTCTTCTTGACCACCACGGTGTTGGCTAACCATTCGGGGTAAAAAACTTCTTTGATAGCCCCTGCACGCTTAAGCTTCTCCACCTCGCCCCTAATTGCATCGGCATGCTCTCTTGAAGGGCGTCGGGGTGGCTGCTTCTTGGGTGTGATGGATGGGTTGACATTGAGATGGTGACAAATGAAGGCTGGATCAATCCCCGGAGCATCGCAGGCATTCCATGCAAACACGTCGATATTGCTTTTGAGAAGCTCAATCAACTCCCATTTCTCCTAGGGAGGCAGTTGAGCCCCAACTTGAAAGAACTTCTCCGGGTCATCATCGATGATCACTCTCTCTAGGTCTTCGCATTTTGCCTCCTCAGCGGCCGTATCAGAGGGTGACGCCGGGTCCTTTGATTGCTATAAGTTCATCTCAGCAGATGCCGAGGACTCTGCATCGAGCCGATGTGAAATGGCAACTACCATACACTGCCTTGCCGTAGACTGGCAACCGCGGATTTCAAGAACCTGGTTTCCCGACGGGAATTTCACTTTCTGATGTAAGGAGGAGGCAACAGCCCCCAAAGTATGGAGCCAGGGCCTGCCAATAATGGCGGTATATGGAGAGTAGGTATCCACCACGATAAAGTTTACCTCCACTCTCTCTGGGCCGGTCTGGATTGGTAGCCTAATCATGCCTTTTGGAATAACAAGCTTCCCGTCGAAGCTCATCAAAGGAGAGCTGTAGGGCATCAAATCTTCCGGTCTTAAATTCAGCCCCTTGTAGAGGTCGGGATACATTATCTTGGCAGCACTGCCGCCATCCACCATCACTCTTTTCACATCGTAGTCCCCGATTCTGAGAGTGATCAGTAGCGCATCGTCATGGGGCTAGGTGGTTCTATCCTTGTCTTTTTCTGAAAAGCTCAAGATTGGGTGAGAATTCACTCTGGCCCTCTTCGGCTCTGGATGGGACTCCTCGGTGGGCAGCTGAGTCACAAATAGCACTCATGAGGGGCGCGTGCCTGTCCTTCCTAGCGCAGCCAAGATTACGTTGATTGTCCCTAGGGGTGGTCTAAGGGCATTATCCCTTTGGGGCTCTTGATGGGTCTGGCCCAGATGACCACTGGAATGGTGCAGGAGGTGCCTCAGCTTCCCTTCTCGGACTAGCTGGTCTAGATAGTTCCAGAGGTTCCTGTAGTTCTCCGTGGTATGCCCGTAGTCTTGGTGGTATTGGCAATAAAGGTTCTGATTACGCTTTATGGACTCTCCCGCCATCTTGTTCGGCCACTTAAAGTATGGCTCATTCTTGATTTTCTCCAACACCCGGTGTACTGGTTCTTGGAATACAGCACTGACAGTCTGTGTGCTAGTTGCTCCGGATTGACTCACGAAATCTCTGCTCGGGCGGTTGTTGTTATGTCGGTCCAACCTGAAATCCCTCCTCTCTTGAGGGATAACCTTCTCTTTTCCCTTTTCTTGCAGCTGGTCTTCCTCTACCCGTTTATACTTATCGATTCGATCTATCAGTTGGTGCACACTAGTGGCGGGCTTGCCAGTCAGAGACTTCCTCAGGTCGTGCTCAGCTGGGAGGCTATTTTTGAAGGTGCTGAGAGCGACATCTTCACAGTTACCGTCCATTTCATTATACATCTCCCAATACCTGTCCGAGTAGGCTTTCAGAGTTTCTCCATTATCCATGGACAGTGACAACAACGTACTCAAGGGCCGAGGAGCCCTGCTGTTTGTAACGAAATGAGAGCCAAAGGCTTGAGTTAGCTGCCTATACGAATTTACGGAATTCGCCTTTAAACCATTGAACCACCTCATCGCCACTGGCCCCAAGCTTGAGGGGAAGACCTTGCACATCAGTGCCTCGTTTTTAGAGTAGACAGCCATCCTTTGGTTAAGCTGGCTCACATGCTCCACATGGTTCGTTTTGCCGTTGCCCAGTCTCCTCTATGTGGCGCGTGAACGGTGATTTGGAGAGTTGGTCCAATGCCCTGCTCAAGACGTCGTTCCTCAAGCCCTTAGGAGATGGGCTTTTACGTGTGTGCCTCCGTTGGTGCTCTTCTTCGTGAGAGAAGGTCTCACTTGGGGGGGTTCGCGATCTCCGTCTATAGTCATCATCGCCTTCCTCACTGGAGGGCATGTCAGGGCTGGAGTGAGAACGCCTTCGTCGTGCATGGCACAGCTCTCTCTTCAAATCTTCTATCTCTCGTTGCATGGCCTGATTATCATTCCGCCCTTGAGATGCGTGGCTTTTGACCCCTTCTTGTTGTATGGGCTGGTTGTTACTTTGTCTCTGGAGCACGCGACTCTTCACACGAGAGTGGCTGCTGCCCGTTTGAGTGGTGTGTACACTTCCCTCTTGAAACCTTCCATTCTCTTCATTTCGATCACGCTTAGGATCGGGAAAGTTACCTTGTCGTGAGGATCCAACAGGTTTGGGCTGGTGGGGACTTGCTTGATGAGGGCTTACCATGCTTGATTGTTACCCTTACTAAGACACAAGTTCTTCCCACAGACGGCGCCAATTGTAGGGACTGGGTCTGGGCACTTCTGCTGTTGGAAAAGTGGATTCAGGCCCAATTAGCCCTAAACAATGAATTTGTAGAGGATGAGTTTAAGAACTAGGCCTTAGTGAGGGTTACAACGAATAAACAGGGTTATGGGAAGACTAAGCAATAAGAAAATGGGATTTAAGTGTGAAAATCTATCTTGGACGTCGGTCCGAGGAGCTTTCTCATTCTTATTATCTCCTTAGTGCTTGGATACAGAGGTTACAAAGGCAATACAGGTTGCTACAATGTTTTCTACTTCTAATCTCCTATCCCTTCTCTGGTGGACCTCTTTACATTTTATACCCTCTTTAGGTTGATCTTGGCCCTCCATTTGTTGATCGTACAGGTCACTACTTGAGTGCTTGTCCCATCAGCTGCCGTCTCAAACCTTCTGTGAGTTGCAGTACCAAAACAGCACTATTCAGAGGTCATTTCCTCATTAATGCGGCCAAAACGTTAGTTGTGGGCATTTAATGTGGAGGTGACAGTTTCTCCCTGAATTGCTCCCCCTCCAGGCTCACATGGCTGACCCGCGGTACTTGTCCTTTTCTTGGGACGCTTTACGAGACTGCCCTTGATGGCTTGCTGCTCTTCCCGTCTATGATCTTGGTTTGCCGAGGACATGGTTGTCCTCGGCTATGCTTCTTGGTAGTTAGGATTTCCTTCATTCGTCCTTAGACATTTCTTCCTCCTCGGCATGGGTCTTGGGCTTAGTATAAAGTGGGTCGGGGTGGCCAAATTCTTTGACCCCACAACTGTTTATTTCTAAAGTTTATCATTTTTATTTGTTTGAAAAATAAAAATATATATTTCCAAATTATAATAAATGTTTGTAGGGATGAAGGGCCCAATAATGTATATTGGGCCGTGGGCCTTGTCCGAGGACATTTATCTGTCCGATGACAGTTAGACATTAACGAAGATGTACAAATCAGTAAGTTATGGAAGGATTCTGGTCATAAAGGTTTGGGAAAGTAGTCCGAAGAGAAATGCCTTATCGGCTAAGTAGAGTAGAGGTCAAATGTTTGACCTGCCATCAAGAACAACACACCGGACAATTTTATTGGTAAGGATAAGCATCAAGAGAGAATAGGACAAAGGGAAGTTGAGAAATATCTAAAAGAAAATTGTTACCACCGCATTAAATGCTCTACAGCTAACTCCCTGGCCGCTTTAATGTGGAGGTGATACCTGAATAGTAATTTTCAGCCTTACAGCTACCTCCAAAGACTTCAGGAAGGTGCTGATGGGACAAGGATTAAAGCCAGCAGCTTGATCTACACTTGGAAGGCTGAGATGAAGCAAAACATGGGAATATAAAGAAGAAATACCCCATTACTAGGGATCATTAGGAATCGATAGAAAAAACACTGTAGCCATAAGAACTGTAATTGTAATCAAGTTCAAGAGAGATATATACAAAAACTACTTTCCTAGGACTTTGCCAAGGAAGATTTTTCTTGCACAAAACTTGTTTATCTTTGTTTTTTTGTCATCTTTAACCTACTATGATTGTTATCAACTCATTGAAGTCTAGTTTCCAGCCCACTATCTACAAATTTATTGTGTTGGGCTATTTGGGCCTTAATCCTTTTACTTTTTGGGCTGAAGAACCAAAACGTGTCCTTACAATACATATTTTAGAAAAAAATTCTCATTTATCATACAAAATATCTAATATTATTAAAAATTTATTTACTATAATTAAATAATAAAATACGTATTTGATGTTTTCCATATTATAATTTACAAAAATACCTTAAGTCGAGGAACTTTAATGTTTCTATTTGAAATATAATTGCTTACTGTGCCAAAGTATATTATTACACACAACAATAATAATATTATTAAAAACGATATTTTTAGTTCTTTTTTTTAGTTAATGTTTTACTATTTACTATCAAATATCAACATTTTCATATTTTATATTAATCCTTCCAAAAGATAAAAAAAAGGTTCCAATTGTCATCATTTTTTCTTAAAATGGGTCTTTTCAAAGAAAGCTTGTTTTAAATTCATAAAAAACCTTCCAAAAGGGCATCTCTCAAATCTATCATCTTCAAGACCCCTTTTTAAAACCACTCTTGTAAAAGTTTGAACTCCACAACCAAAAACCATGGATTTTCACTTTTAAAAACTTTTTTTTCTTCATAAAAAAACCCATGGAAACCATTTTCTTAAAATCAAATTTTTTTTCTTAAATGACTTTGGTCCTAGTATGGGTTTCTAAAAATCCTTTTCTCCTAAAATAAGTTTGTTCTTTCCTTGTTTTGAATCCTATTCATAATTTTGTTTTTATGAAAACCTCTCTTTCTTATTATTCTTTCAAAACCCTTTTTTCTTCACAAAAATTTGAACTTTCTTTAAAAAAATAACAAAAACCATGGACTTTTATCTCTTAAATCGTTCTCCTTTTCTATGAAAACCATGGAAACCCTTTTTAAAAGAAAGCTTCACTTTTTCCTAAATGGTTTATGTTGGATATTTTTATAAAAATTATTATATTCATTTTAATACTCATTTATGTGTATCAATTATTCTTTAATGTCAGATACGTTGATTGCTAACTTTTGAAATTTAAATATAATTCAAAATTTGAATAGCTTTTGTCAATGATTTTAATCAGGAAATTTATGAACTTTAACCTGATATTAATACCATAATTGCCAGCATATTTGGTTTTATTATCTTATTTGAATATGACATAATAACGTCATATATGAAAGAATTTCAGCACTTACATATACAGCTATTGCTGAATTATTTTATATTACCATATATACACAAATGTTTACTATTTGGTTTAATAGACAATGGTCAAACAGTTATTTTATGACCCTTTCTTTCCTTGTTCAACAACGTAATCTATGGGGCATTAATTTCAAAGATTATGACCCTTTCTTTGTTCCCAACGTACAGATTGAGATTTTGGCAAAGACAATATTTGATTCCGGTTTATATAATATATATATAAAGAAAGCTATTGATCACACATTGATGTCAATAATTTTCTGATCATTTAAAGTTTTAAAAATAGCAAACGTTTTATTTTTTGGCTATGAACAAGCAACGTGTTTGGCCCTACATATATGGAAAGAAATAAAAGTTTCAAATACACACATTTTTATTTTTGAATCAGAAAGCTGCAGACTTTTCAAAACAATTTTTTGTCTTAAACACTTACCATCTATTGCTTCTTACTACTCACAAAATATTCTATCTTTTACAAAATTTTATGAGAAAAGAAAGTACTATAGAGTGCTTATATCCTACGAGCAGTGTAGGCTCGCAAGGATAACCAACAAAGGTGACTGGGCTGTTGTATCCTGGGGACAAGGTGCAGAAACTATTTGTCTAACTACATCGGATATACCGTAGACGGCACGATTTGTCTCAAGATAGTGACTTGGTCTACGCCTCATCTCTACCACATCTTTTTGGTAAAATCAAATTGTGTAATTTTCAAGAAAAATTCAAGTATTATCTCTCCTTTATTTCCAACAGTTTAGATCTTAATCTTGGGTATGATTTTCTAAAAGGTATGGAAGCCCCTCTTTCCTAAGAAGAATATGCAAATTTTCAAAGAAGGGTTATAGTCTTAGATCTTGTTCCTTTCCCCCAAAATACATTTTTTTTCTTACCTCAAAAAGTTTAATCCATGTTTTAATGGAAGGTGCAAGAACTAGAAATGGTCACGTACCCATGTTATGTTGCTCACCACACTTTGAGAAGATTGGGCATACACAATTCGTTGCAAGCTCCCAATTATTCTCATGCTCTCCTCCATAAGATGAACGCAGACCTAAGGAACAAAGTTCAGTACTTATATAAAAACATAGAGATATGTTTTTCAAAGACAAAAGGATAAGGATTCAAGATTTATTGGGTCACACCAAGGTACATTTGGAGCTTGGTAAGGTCGTGCATGCTCCATTTCACCAACAGTCCCATCGTGATTCATCACTTCATACTTCCGTGGAAGGAAATGAGGATATCTCACTGAAAAAAGGAGCATCGGACTCTCCATATTACTAGAAGGACGAGGAATGGTCCTATTTGGGGATGAACTCCAAAAGAAGAATGTCCAAGTTTCACAAATTTCAAAGATACAGTTCTAAGTAGAGAAAAAAAGCACACCAATGCTCCACATTTGTTAGCAATATGACCTTGCAATTGTTCTCGGACAAATTTTTTTGTAATTGCCAGAAAGTCCAAGGTTTAGTAAACTAGTATGCTATAGTTTTATTGCTGAAGTGGGTTTTCCATATCACAAAATGAATTTAATCCATGTTGTGCGCTACGTCTTTTTTATTTTTAGAAGCAGAGTTTCAACTTATGAACCCCATATCTCTTATTCTTATGCGGGATAGAACCCCCGATCTTTTGTTCGAGAATAAAAAACTTTACCAGTTGAGCTAACTGGAACTCACATGTTGTGTGCTATGTCATATAATGATTGCATGGTAAGGCAATATGAAATGTGTCTCATTAATATTATAATAATAAGCATAGAAATTTTGGAGGTTAATTTGAGGAGTAGATCTTTGTTGCTGAAGTGAGTTTTTTTATTGTGAGTTCTAATTAGCTCAACTGGTAAAGTTTCTGATGGTTGAATAAGAGATCTAGGATTCAATCCCTACCTACACCGAAAACCAATTAGTGTCTTGGTCTGATGATAAAGAGCAATCATCAGGAGCGGACGTCATAAGTTGAAACTCTCTAAAAAAAAAAAGTGAGTTTTTTATTATATTCCATATTACATTGAAATTTCATTAAGATAAACAAAATTTTCTACTAATTGAGTAGATTTTTTCAGCGTTTTAAAAGTTCTAATTATAATTGCACATATATTTGGGCTTACTATTTGTATAACCCATCATATAATTATTATTAATATATAATTTATGAATTGCCACAAAAATGTACACAAGCATATAATTATTAAAAAATTAATGAAATAAAATTACTCAAAAATTTTTTGGTAATTTTTACTTTCAATTTTAATTAATTTTTTAATGTTTATAAATTTTGATAGCTAAGGGCTTGTTTGGTAAGAGTATTTAAATATAATTTTTTGTTTTGCAATCCATAAAATGGTGGGTCCCATACTTGAATTTATTATTTGACTAATATTTTCTAAATGCAGTTTCCAAAAAACTGTATCTTATTTTCCTGGTTTAGAACAGGACTTTGAAAACGGCTAAGGGGTTGTTTTTAGGATACAGAAAATGTTTTTAATGATATAATTGTAAATAAATTGAAAACAGTGGACTTCACATATTTGTCTAAACTATTTTATGTCTTTAATTAAGGAGCTTATCTTTATCACAAAAAAGAATTTTCACCCTTTAAATTTGAAACTTATCATTATTAAAATAAAAAAAGTACATGATGAGCTCTATTCCCTTATCGTTATCCACAAAACAAAAAAAAAGTAATCTACAGATTCTACACGTTACTTTTTGTAAAAAAATTTAAAAATACAATCTCAAAAATAGAAATAGTCTCCCAAACAATTATTTTTTGTTTTTAGTATTTTGAAAATTGTTCTTAAAAGTGGAAGCCAAATACGTAAAATATAAAAATTATTATCTGAAAACTAGTTTCAAATTCAATTTTTTGAAAATTGTTTTTATATTGTTTTGAAAAAAAAAAAATCCTCCTACCAACCAGACCTTTATAATTTATGAATATATATATCTATATTATATATAAGAGGATTCTCCTCTCTGAATTGGATTTTTATGTGGTTCAAAAATACCCTCATTAATGAAAAGTAATTTCATTTAGAAATAGAGTCATAAATGTCAAATAACAAATTTTATTTTGAATTCGAAAAGAGAACTCCTAAAATTTAAGATTTTTTTCCCTCACGTTCAAAAAATAAATTACAGGTATTGCTTATCTCTAAAGTCTATCAATTTGAAGCTCAAACATCCTGGTCATCATCCTCTGATAGGTAGACCTTGTATTTTTCAATCCAAAAGGCATTACCCTGTAGTGGTAATTCCAGTAAGCGTAATAAAAGTTGTCTTCTCCTGATCATCCAAGCTAATGGTATCTGATGGTACCTTTGAAAGGCATCTAAAAAACTCATCCGATGATGGCCTATAGTTGCATCTACCAACTGGTCTATCCGAGGCATAGGGAAATGATCTTTTGGGCAGACTTTGTTTAAATCTGTAAAATCTACACATACTCGCCATTTCCCATTCTTCTTCTTCACCACCACCGTATTAGCCAACCATTCAGCGTAAAACACTTCTTTTATTGCCCCTGCCCGCTTAAGCTTGGCCACTTCCTCATTCACAGCATCATAATGCTTTTTAAAGGAGCACCGAGGTGATTGTTTTTGGGAATAACAGATGGATTGACGTTTAAATGATGGTAAATAAAATCTAGATCGACTCCAAGAGCTTCGTAAGCACTCCATGCAAACCCATCAACATTCTTCCTGAGAAATACTATCAGCTCTTCTTTCTACTAAGGAGGCAACTGAACTCCTACCTAGAAAAACTTCTCATCATCATCATTAATAATAATTTTTTCTAACTCCTCACACTTTGCCCCTTCTATCACCACATCCATAGACAATACTGGCATCCTTGATTGCTATAAACTCTACTCGGCAAAGGCCGAGAACTCACCTCCAACCTGATGTCTAATTGCAGCCACCAAGCATTGCCTAGCCATAGATTTACTCCCAATAAACTCCTCAACCTAGTCCCCTGACGGATACTTTACCTTCAAGTGCAAGGTGGAAGAAACGGCCCCCATGGCGTGAAGCCACAGTCTTGCCATAATAGCAGTGTAGGGGGAGTAGGCATCTACCATAATGAAGTCTACTTCCACAATCTCTGACCCTGCCTGTACGGACAGTCTAATCTGGCCCTTCGGGATGACTGTTTTCCCATCAAACCCCACTAAAGGTGAATCATAGCAGGCCAGATCCTTAAGCTTCAACTTAAGCCCCTTAAACAAATTAGTGTACATAATTTCTACACCGCTTCCCTGATCTACCAACACCCTCTTCACATCATACCCTCTTATCCTAAGAGTAACCACTGAGGCATCATCATGTGGCTGCAAGGTCCCAACTTTATCTTCATCAGAAAAACTCAAAACTGGTTGTACTTCCATTCTACTCCTCTTCGGACCAGGGGACAAGTCTTCTGCAAATGGCTGAGCTATAGACATCACCTTGGATGGATGAGAACCAATTCTTCCTGGAGCGGCAAGAATAACACTAATTGTACCTAAAGGTGGTCTTGAAGAAGCATCTTTCTGAGCTCCCGACCTTGCTTGACTACCCTCTGTTGGGCTGATATAGGAATTGTTTTAACTTCCCAACTTTAACCAATTGCTCCAGATGATTCCATAAAGTCTTACACTCTTTTGTAGTGTGCCCTCGCTCTTGGTGGTATTGACAATGAAAACTTTGGTTGCGCTTCGTGGGGTCTCCTCCCATCTTATTTGGCCATTTAAAGTATGGGTCATTCTTAATTTTTTCCAAGATTTGGTGCACAGGCTCTCGGAACACAGTGTTAACCACCTGAGCAGCAGTAGATCTAGTATGCCCAGCAAAATCTCTTCTATGTCGGTTGTTATTGTACATCTCCGACCTGGAAATCCCTTCGATCTTGGGGGACTACTTTAGCCTTCCCATTTTCTTGTTGTTGGTCCTCCTCGACCCATTTGTACTCATCAATATGATCCATGAGCTGACGTACATTTCTAGCAGGCTTCATTGTCAAAGATTTTCTTAAATCGTGCTTGGCGGGCAGGTCGACCTTGAAAGTTCTTATAGCCACATCATCAAAATTCTCATCTATCTCATTAAACATTTCCAGTACTTGTCAGAATACGTTTCAGGGTTTCCCCTTCTCGCATGGTCATAGACAACAAGGAGTCTAAGGGCCGAGGAACCCTACTGCAAGTAACAAAGCGAGCCTCAAACGCCCTAGTAAGCTCCTTAAAGGAGTTAATGGAACCTTCCTTCAAACCATCAAACCATTTCATTGCCACAGGCCCCAGGCTAGATGGGAACACCTTGCACATCAAGGTTTCATTCTTTGAGTGAACAACCATTCTCTGGTTGAAGTGACTAACATGCTCCACAGGGTCTGTTCTACTATTATACATGGTGAATGCCGGCTGAGTAAATCGCCGAGGAAGTTTTCCTCCTTCAATCCTACGTGTAAAAGGTGACTTAGAAATCTGGTTCAGAGCCTTGCTCATAGCATCATTACCCAGACCTTTGTGAGAAGGACTCATACTTCTCCACCCATAGTGGTGATCCTCATCGCATAAAAAAAGACTCACTGGGAGAAGTCCTTGACCTGGGCCTATATCATCCCTATCATCATCAGAAGAAGGTTCTAGGCTTAAAGGAGTCCCCCTTTGCCGCTTACGGCATAACTTCCTCCGTAAATGGTCTATTTCTAACTACATGTTCCTAGTATTCTCTCCATGAGATACGTGACTCCCATTTCAAGACTGGCTCCTATTAGTATGAATGGTATGTACACTAACTTCCCGGTCCCTTCTTCGTTCAAGGTTGAGAAATTGATCTTGACGTTGGGAACCAACAGATTCTTCTCAGTTTGGACCTAAACCTACCATGGACAAACGTTGATCCCACAAAAGCTCAAGCTTATTCCCACAAACAGCGCCAATTGTAAGGGCACATTTTGGTTCCTCAGCCCAAAAAGTAAAATGATTAAGGCCCAAATAGCCCAACACAATGAATTTGTAGAGAGTGGGCTGAAAACTAGACTTCAATGAGTTGGACAACAATCATAGTAGGTTAAAGATGACAAGAAAACAAAGATAAACAAGTTTTGTGCAAGGAAAATCTTCCTCGGCAAAGTCCGAGGAAAGTAGTTCTTGTATATATCTCTCTTGAACTTGATTACAATTACATTTCTTATGGCTACAGTGTTTTTTCTACCGATTCCCATATTTTGCTTCATCTCAGCTTTCCACGTGTAGATTAAGCTGCTGGCTTTGATCTTTATCCCATCAGCACCTTCCTGAAGTCTTTGGAGGTAGCTGTAAGGCTGAAATTACTATTCAGGTATCACCTTCACATTAACGCGGCCAGGGACTTAGCTGTAGAGCATTTAATGCGGTGGTAGCAGCTTTCTTCTAGATATTTCTCAACTTCCCTTTGTCCTATTATCTCTTGATGCTTATCCTTACCAATAAAATTGTCCGGTGTGTTGTTCTTGATGGCAGGTCAAACCTTTGACCTCTACTCTGCTTAGTCGATGAGGCATTTCTCCTCAGACTACTTTCCAAAACCTTTATGACTAGAATCCTTCCATAATTTACTGATTTGTACATCTTCGTTAATGTCTAATTGTCCTCGGACAAGGCCTACTGCCCAATATTCCTGGGCCCTTCATCCCTACATGTATATACACATAACATTCGGTATGATATGTGTATTTTACTAAAACTATCAACAAAATATTTGTTTATGTTTTATTTAGGGCCTGGCCAAAACTTAAAACATTTTGGGGTTTAAGGTGATAAATTGAAAAAAAAAATTAAACTTTTTTTTTGGGTTTATAGCCCATTCTTCTTACTTCTGAGGTACAAAATTGCTAATATAGTTGTAGGGACTGGGTTCGAGCACTTCTACTGTTGGAAAAGTGGATTCAGGCCCAACTAGCCCTAAACAATAAATTTGTAGAGGATGGGTTTAAGAGCTAGGCCTTAGTGAGGATAGCAGCGAATAAACATGGTTATGGGTCAAGTGGATAGCAAGAAAACGGGTCTTAAGTGTTAGAATCCTTCCTGGACGTTGGTCCGAAGAGCTTTCTTGTTCTTATTATTTCCTCAGTGTTTGAATACAGAGGTTACAAAGATGATACAGATTGCTACAGTGTTTTCTACTTCCAATCTCCGATCCTTTCTCTGGAGGACCTCTTTACATTTTATACCCTCTTTAGGTTGATCTTGGCCCTCTATTTGTTGATCGTGTAGGTCACTGCTTAAGTGCTTGTCCCATTAGCTGTCGTCCCAAACCTTCTGTGAGTTGCAGCGACCAAAGCGGCACTGTTCAGGGATCATTTCCTCATTAATGCGGCCAGAACGTTAGTTGTGGGCATTTAATGTGAATGTGACAGCTTCTCCCTAAATTGCTCTCCTAGGCTCCCATGGCTGACCCACGGTACTTGTCCTCTCTCTTGGGACGCTCTACGAAACCAAACTTGATGACGCGCTGCCCTTCCCTTCTATGATCTCGGTACGCCGAGGATATGATTGTCCTCGGCATTGCTCCTTGGTAGTTAGGACTTTCTCCGTTCGTCCACGGACGTTTCTTCTTCCTCGGCGTGGGTCTTGGGCCTAGTATAAAGTTGGGCCGGGGTAACCAGATTTATTGACCCCACAATAGCTATTATATTTAGGTTTTAACAATATCTCCTTAACAAGTTGTTAGGGAAATAGATTTTTATTTTTCAATGATTATTTGGAACATTATAAAAAACTCGTAACATTTTTTTTTTGAAAAATAGGATTTCAATAGTGTTGGATTTCTATTGGCTCAATATTTAGGTGTATCTTGAAGGTGGAGAAAGATTGTAAACCCACACATATTTTTTATTATTATTAAAAAATAGCTATCATTCTTCAATTTTAGGATTTTTGTACAATTTTGGGGCCTTTTATTTGTTTAATGGGCCCTTAAAACCTTTAGAAAATTATTGGAACAAGTGGGGCGTAGGCCTTGAGTTGCCACTGGCTTTATCTCATCACAAAGTATTACTATAATTTTTTACTCTTTCATCTAACAAAATATTCGTTTTTGTTTAGTAAATTATGTATCCTTTAAACAAAAAATAATAATTAAGTGGCACTTACATATGTTTCTCAAAAAAGGAAAAAAAGAAAAAAAAGAAGAAGTCTTACTTACATATTTATTGTCAAGAGTATTGTAACTAAAAACTGATCGACACCTCTCTATATTTCTAATAGAGACATTTAAAATTAAAATAAAAAAATAAAAATTCCTGTATATTTATTAATTACAAATTGCTTGCCATTTTTCCTCACCCACCCGGCAACGCGGTTGGTTTTGGGTTTTTATTTTTTATTTTTTATTTCAATGAAGGTTTTAGGTTTTTTGTTTTTTCTTCATCTAGAGGGTAGGTAGGTAAATTACATTGAGAGGAATGACTTATTTAGCTTTTTACTGAATTTTTTTTGCTAAAAGCGTGCTAAAGTATACTTATACTTTGAAAAAATTTTAAAAAGTAATAAAAAGCGGGAAAAAGTGGGTTTTAAAAAACTTTACATAAAAATTTAGGTTTGACTTATCTCTAGTACTTTTTTAACTAGACATATCATTTTATTTTAAATATATAATGGCAAGTGGTAGTGAGTTTTAATCTTCACATTTTATTTAGTTAGTAGATGATGTGATAATTTCTCATTAAAATAAAATGAAATTTCAATTAAAAAAAAATAGAATAAGCCAAACTCCATAAAAATTTAAAGCTAACCCAAACAAACTCTTAGAGCATCTGCATCAGTGGATGCAAAAATTTTGTAAATTTGCTTGGAAAAAACCTACTTTTTCTATTTTACACTCTCATTTTTACAAAACACCCACATCAGTTTGTCTATTATACACATTTATTCAAATAAAATATTTATCTTCACCCACCATCAACGATCAATCCACACCCACCATCAACCCACCTAGCCACCATCATCAACCAACCATCATCAAGCACCATCACCCCAAAACCCACTGATCAAACAGAAAATTCAAAACTGATCAAACAAAAAATTAAAAAGGATTAAAGGTGAGTGAGATCGTATCGGCAAGGTTGGACTGATCGTATTAGTGAGGTTGATCGGCGAGGCTGGACTGATCGGTGAGGCTGGACTGATCGGCGAGAGTGAGGCTGGACTGAGGTACCAGAGATAAAAAGAGAGAGGTGAGAGTGAGAAAAAATGAGATAGTGAGGTGAAGGAGAGAGAAAAAAATGTAAAATATTAAATGGAAGAGCTACAGTAATTGTGCATATATGCACGTATTGGCGAGGCTGGACTGATCGGCGAGAGTGAGGCTGGATTGATCGTATCAGTGAGGTTGGACTGAGGAACCAGAGATAAAAAGATAGTGAGGTGGGAGTGAGAAAAAATGAGACAGTGAGGTGAAGGAGAGAGAAAAAAATGTAAAATATTAAATTGAAGAGTTATAGTAACCGTGCATATATGCACGATTATTGTAGCATTTGTACATAAATGCACAATTTTACACCTACAAATATGAGTATTTTTTGGTTAAAATGTGTAAAATGAAGTGTTTTTTTTTTAATTATGTAAGACTTTGTATCCACTTATGTAGACGATCTTATTTTGGAAAAACAACTGCAACATCATGGAGAACAGGAGAAGAGCTCCGTACTTTTGAATGACTTGTTCACACATGGAGGCTAGACTAGGCTAAATTATCAATTGGCATTGGTCCCACTCTCCAATAAAAAGTCTAAAATCAAGATTCCTAACTATGAATGAGATAAGAAAGGACATCTTCCACGTCTTTTCATCACCTTCGTTCTATTTCTTATCGCCACCAATGAAAATGATTACTCTTTTACTTTTAAAGAACTCCGACGGTCAAGCTGCACGTCCTTTATCTGACCATCAAACGATATTTGATCCCACGGTAAAAATTGTGGGATTACATGTATGTTTTATAAATTAGGAAAAAAATATTTCTTTAAATTGTCCTCTAGAATTTTAGGCACGTGGCTTATTAAACACCTTAGCAAACAACCATTAAAATACCTTAGCACACTTGGCATGATGGGCAGCACTCCACAAGTAGTTTAGAGAATTTCTTACCTGCCTCATACCTTAGCACCCTTGGTATGATGGGCAGCACTCCACAAGTAGGTTAGAGAATTTTTTACCTGTTTCATACATATATACACTTAAATTAAGTTAAAATAGAATTTCTATCTATTATAAAAAATTTTTAAAAAAAACTTTTTTTTATCAGTCTCTCCAACTTCAAATTATGATCTTTTCCTTCTAAGCAGGTTAGAGAATTGCTATATTTATATGATTGTATCATCATCATGGATAAGAAGCTCTTAAGCTTTAACCAATTAATAGTAGCAATATTTCAGGGATCTAAATTTTTATAAGTCTTGTAGTTTAACAACTTCTTTCCCTCTCTTTTGTGTGTTTGTTTTTCAAAAAAAAAAGAAAAAAAGAAAAAAAAAGTACCTTTTTGATATTTTTTTTAGGGTATAACCCTTTCACATTATTGTAATTAATTATAAGAAAAAAAAAACTATGGTTTTCATTTTTGGTCAAATGTAGACAGTCTAATTGTTTTCAATAGAATAACAAAATTATGTACAGAAGTCATTATGTTGGGTCCATGAACTACACGCTACTGTTTGCCATTTTCTTTTCTTTTTTTTTTGATAAGCTGTTTGCCATTTATTTATTTTGAGAAAAAGCTGTTTGCCATTTTCTAGGTACTCGTATTTGTTGTTTTTATTTTTTAGAATCTGATGCTACCTTATGCTAAAATTTTAGAATATGATATAGAGTGTAGTTGAAAGTTATCTACTACTTTACAAAAGGGATTATCAAAAAAAAAAAAAAAAAAAACTTTACAAAAGGGCTTTATTTTTTTCCTCTCAATTATTATAAGGTCCCTTTTAGCTAAGGCAATTAAAAAAAAAAAAAAAAAGTTTACGTTTTTTCAAAGGACATGTACATAATACATATACAACCAATGCTTTATATGATTCTTTTCTTTTCTTGTCCCACCCATCCACTGATCCACCCACCTTTTTCTTGAGCATTCAGTAAACTAGAAAGATAGATCTGCAGATTCTGCACCACTCACAAGAAATAAAAAATGGAAGCTCTCATCTATCAATTCACCCTCCTATCAAACCAAGCCTTGGAAGACAAGAGCTTCGACCCATCCACCATTGAAGACCTAATGAAGCTGTTCGAGATCGAAGCCTACAACTCATGGGCAGCCGTGGAGCTAGAACAGCAAAAAGAAACTCAAGAAGCTGAGGTTGCCATGCAACAAGCTGAGGACTACCTTGATTCGGTCATGGAAAGCGCCATGGATGAGTTCAGACGGTTTGAGGAGGAACTAGAAAGCATGGCAAAGGCTGAGCTGAACAAGTTGGAGGAAACTGCTGAGAGGGCTAGGAAGATGGGGAACTTGACTGAAAAGGCAGCAACTATTGCTTCCAAGAAGTATATAGAGGCTGCACTGAATTCTGCTACTGCTTCCATGAAATCAGCTTGGAAGGGACTTTCAGCTAACAAGGTTCATCCTTCTTAAAGGATCAAATTGCATGCCCAATATTATATATGTTGGACTTTCATCTAACATGGGATTATTTCTCTTTTATTACTACATGGTTGCATTTGAATTTTTATTTATTTATCAATATTTAATTACAAGGGAAAAAGACTAGATCCATAATCAGTCAATTTAAAATTTGAATGCAAGCTTGTTCTACATGACACTCCAAATAATTTTCTATATTATGAATCTCTCTCTCTCTCTCTCTCTCTCTCTCTAAAGCTTATATTTGCTGATTACATTGGTGGTTGCTGTGATTTTTATTTCTATGAGTGGGAACCCAGTAATGGTGGACCGGTATTCTAGAGGCTATAGTAGCCAATTCAAACAGAGGGTTCAAAACAAAATTGGATTTGGGGACATATATAGAACCACCATTAGCAAAGGGAGTGGCCCCTGTCATGTAGAGCAAGAAAGCCCTAGCCATCCGGGCTCGGTCCCCGTGCCCAGCCCTTAGAGCCAATCATTTTCCCGTGGTTATGGATCCATTTTGCCAACTTCCCTTGTCTGCATTGTTCCATCGACCAGAGGCTGTTCACCTTATAAATTGGAAATTCATCCCTTGCTTCTTTAGGAAATTAAAGTCGGCTACCATCGATTTCTCCTGCCATTGGGATTTCTTCCTCTCATTGCACACCATTCCTAAATTCCTACTATTGGTTAGCACAATGATGTTTCGAAATCCCGGCCCTCTAGCCTAGGATGCACCAACACCGACACAGATTCGGACACGAGTGCAGGTATGGTGACATGACTAATTTTTGAAAAATTATAACATTATACGGCAGATAGGACAAATGAAGTGTCCGTGCATCCTAGCCTCTAGCTTTCAAAATGGCCTCCATTAAAGCCTCTTGTATTGGTCTGTAAGTAGTTTTACTGCTACTGCTATTACATCCAACAAAAACCCTGTTGCCTATTCTGTTCTTTGCTTCATAGACGCATCGTTTGATTTTTCTGTTTCTACTGCTGTCTAGCTTTAGGAGGAGTTGCCAGACACTATTATCATCACCACCACTATGCAGGATTTTAGAGTTTTTTAGGAGAGATTGTTCCTTGCCAAAATCTGCACGATACCCTGCAAGCAAGACATTTAGATGTGCGAATTACTTCCATTGGGTCCGGCCTTTTCCCTTCATAGACTACTTGATTCCTATGGAACCATATTAGCCATAGAGTGGTGAAAAGGAACCGTAGGAAAAACATGTCAAGATTGAGTGAGCTTTTTGTTTCTCTGTATGCACTCAGTCAGCCAACATTGAACTGAAATTTGATTTAGCTCAGTGGTTTTGATGGCAAAAGGAGAACCAAACCACACTGCTCTTGCTAAGTGACAATAGAGGAAAAGATGATATATGGATTTTCATTGCACGAAGGGCAAATACTAGCAATTGGAATGCCCCTATTCCTTAGAGTTATGCAATTAATATGCCCACAAAGTCCAAATATGCTCATGAAGTCCAAGATGGATAAACATGAATCACACCAGATGGAACCTATTTAAGATGATTGCAACAAAATATTTATGCATTTAATATGCCCCTTAAGTCCAAAACTTGTTTATAACCCCAGTCTACAACTACAAAGATTAGGCCATTTTTTAGGCCATTTTGTAGTTGTACTCTAGTTATATAATGTATTATAAACCTGGTTTAAAACACTATTATTATTTTTGTGTGTATTCTAATAAATATTACTGTTTACTCCAAAAAAAAAAAAAGTCCAAAACTTGTTAAATTTGAAAAAAAAAAAAATTTAACTCCATGACAAATCTCAAATTAGGACCGAGCAGGGTCAGGCAGGTGTGCATTTACCTTCAACCCCTCACTCAACCCGTCCGCATGCAAAGGGAACAACCCCTCATTGAACGGGTTATTGATCAGAGTGGGGGAATGGGTTTGACGTTCAAATATGTCAGATTCGTAGGTGGCGATAATTGAAGGTGATGGAAATCTCTCCATGATCGACATTGAACATGGATAAATAAAGGGATGAGGTAAAGCAGTAGGTTGCATAAATAATGGGGTAGGGAGAATGGAAATTTCATGATAATTGGGAATTACCACCTAAATTTTGCAAAATCATTTTCATTGATAACATGATAAGAATCATTGGAATAATGTAGTATAAAGCTTTCTTAAAATATCTCACCATGAAACTACATTGTATATACTATAAGTAATAATAAGTTAGTGACCACCGCGTAGCTTTGGTGCGGTGGTCACTCCACAAGTATAAATGTTTGTGGAGTGTGGAGGCAAAGGCCGGAGTTCAAGTCTCTAGGAGGTAAAATCTGATAAAATCTCTGATGGTTAACTGGTAAAATCTCTGATAGTTGAATAAAATCTCTGATAAAGAGTTATCATTAGGATGTGATCAGTGGGTAATCACTAACATCACGGCACAAGAGTAAAACATAAAGAGCCCACATGTTTATGGTTGGGTTTGGATACAAATTATTGTTCACGCGTCTGCGTTTTCCTCTTTTGCGTTTTTCTCTCTTTTTTTTTTTTTTTTTTGGCAGGCGTTTCAGCTTTTACCCGACAAGTGCACTGTAGCAGCATTGTTCACGTACTGTTCATGGGAGCCACAACCACTTTATTAAAAAAAAAATATTAAAAATGGGTCCTACGGTACTATTCACACATTTAAAAATTATTTTGCTATAATGTTTTCAGTTTTCAGTTTCAGCAAAAATAAGTTGTATCCAAACGGACCCTATATAATCAATTCACGTAACAAATTTCCTGATAGTTTTTTAATAACCAAGATTTCTACAAAATTCACAAGGTTTTCAAATATTTTCATTGTCAATAAGATTTTTTATCAATTTCCCAATAACACAACTCAAGATAAAACATTTTTAGAAACTGCAAATAATGCAATAAATTCAAGAAATCCATTGTCAGTGATTAAATCAAAGATGCCCGTCTTTTCCATGCTAACAAATCATGCATTCCCTATATGCAATATCAAATGTAATGCACTTTCCCAAGGTTAAAACATAACACCTTTTTAAGAAAATATAATTTCATAAATAATTTTCCAAAATGCGTTTAACCCAAAAACAATGTTACATGTTGACGAGGGTGTTTTTATAAAGGGATAAACCCACTACATGCAAAGAAGCCGACGACCCCATTAGGCCCGTTAACTTCGCAAGCACGTAAGAAAGTATGAAAATGACGACGCCATTGGCCAACGATCCCACTTCCATACCCGATGATGTCTACACGGGGCAACGGGAAGAGAGAAGGCCGACGGGAACAAGAAGAGGCCAATGAGAATAAAAGGCGTGACGGGTCCAGCATGGCCTTGCTTGACCCCCACGGATATCTATACCAGGAAATATCTTATACCCCACGATTAACCCTAATCAAGAGGATCCCTATAAGGAAAGGATCCCACGAAGTACGTGTATTAATGAGGATCTTCCCTACAAGGAAAGGTCTTCCCCGCCAAGAAACAAATGTCAACTCTACGCTACTATAAAAACTCTAAGACCCTCACAAACTAAGGTACGCATAATTCACCTCAGTTCTAGTACTTTAGAGTTGTGAAAGTTCTCTTACTTAACATTCAGAGGGTATTTGGTCGGTACCACACCAGTACTCTCTGCAAGGTCTTCTTTGTTTCTGTTTCGTAGGTTTTGTCTAGAGCACGTGAGGACCATGAGGCTCACTAACGATTTTTGGTATCATCACATGTAATAATGATTATTTTCTAAAACTCCATTAAGAAGACACTTACCTCATAGAGTCAACCAAATTTACCTTGAGTGAACATCACATAAGCAATCCAATTAAGTTACTAGGTCTATTGTCAAACCCCAATCTGGGATGGATCGGCATGCTAATGTGTCTGATATTAACACGAACCAACTACAAGGAGTATAATAAATTTAGATAAATTAAGCAAGTTAACATGTTGATTTTTTAAATTTAACACAATCATTCATTATTGTTATGCTTAAAATGAAGTTTCCTAAAAGCAAAAAAACTTCAATCCCACGTGATAGGGAATATTTTCACCATCTCAAAATTTATCTAACACCCTAGAGTTGTCAAGGGTTCATAGGTTAGTCAAGTCTAAGAGCATCGTTAGGGACTAAGGGATCATCAGTCCTCCTATGTGTCTGGTGACTCCTAGAGCAATAGTTAGACACTTACCTGTTTGACACATTATGTGACTGACGACTCCAACCTAACAAACGATCCTTCATACTTAGCTTCACACCGTTTGTGTGTCTTCCACTCAAGTGTCTCCATATGGAAAGAACTTGCACGGTACGCCCAAAGATCCTACTACATATTCGTATCCTCCAAACATGAGAAGTTAAGCTCGAGAATATAAGAACATTAACACCGTACTCTCCCTATAAGGAAAGAACCTACATTCACGGGATTTTCTAAACTCTATATCACTATATAAGCACCAAGTCCTCTCTTCTCTAAGGTACGTATAAAATTTCCTAACTTTTATACTTTGAGTTATTGGAGATCATTCAATCACTGACTCAACTTTTGAAGGGTCTTTGGTCGGTATCTCATCAGTGCTCTTTGTAGATTTCTCACCTTTCATTTTTAGGTATCTCCAGTCACTGCATGTCTGGATAATCAACTCACAAATAATTTTGTGTATCATCACTACGTAAATTCAACAAAATTGAAAAAAAAAAAACTACCTAATAAATTTCCTTATAACTTCTCACTAAAGTTCTAAGCAAATACAAACTTCTTTCTAAGAAAAAAAAATCCCATCCCACGTGCACAAACAAGATTTATTTGCACTTTCCATTCTTCATTAGTCATCTCTTCTAAATAACCAAAACTAACCTCACATTTTATAAAAAAATACACTACCACACATTCCTATCCAAAAAAAAAAAAAAAAAAAAAAAAAAAAAAAAAACTAACGTAGAAACCAATTGCAACTTCCTAAAAAATACTTCTCCTTTCATTTGTTTCTCTCTACTCCTTCCCAACGTTGTGGAATACATAAGAAAATTTCTAATAACATTAAATCCCTTAAATTGCAAACCCATAGTTTTTCTTCAATTTCTTCTTCATTATTTCATCATATTTCTAATCAACATTATCTTCTTCCCAACTCTCTGTTTAATATACTGAATTCTTCCCAATGGTCAGACGTTTTTTTATCAAAATTGATAAGTATCTTAACAAAATTTATATATTACTTTATCAATTGAATTATATTGTGAGTTGGTAACTCTATGATCTTCTTTAATGCTTGAACTATATAAAAGGTGTTATAGAAAAATTTGGTTATGAATAGAAAATTATGACACTAAACCAAAAAAAAAAAAAAAAAAAAGTATCATTACATGCATGTGATGAGACTAGTATGATATGATATGGTATATATAAATAATTAAAATACATAGACAATAAAACTAATAAAAGTTGGTGGAGGGACCAATAAGTAATGATGCTCATTTTATTTATTTACTCACTTTTTAACGATGGTCATTTCATGAGTATAAGTGCTTATTAAAGGGATAAAAGGTAATGACTGATATTCAAGTTTTTAAAAAAGAGTTTTACAACGCAGAATGAAAAATTTATATTTTGTATAAAAAAAACACTCAACTAAAAACGCTAAAAAATAAACTTGAAGCCGAAGGTCCAAAATAAACTTAAAGCCAAAGGTCCAACACTTCGCCTAATTTCTTTGGATCTCTTTTTCTCATAATATAAAAAACCCCTACTAATCTCTTTTACCGAAAGAATAAACTAAAATCAATTACTTATCTCCCTGAGACTCTTGACTCTCTGTTTTCGATTTTTCAACCTCTCGTCTCTCTCTCTGAAAGACCTAAGACTTGGCAGTTTTTTTTAGGGTTTAGCTAAAATTGATGCGAAGGTTTGCAAATCTCAGATCTCTCAGATTGTTCGCACAGGTAAATCTGGGTGCTTAGGGCTTGACGCTCTTTTTAGTTTATCGTTACCCTTGTTTGGTTCCCGAGAAAATCGGGGAACACTAGACTTGCACACAATGTATTTTGGGCTGTTTTTAAGTTTCTGAAAAAATTAAGAATTTTGCAGCTGAGCCTAATTCGTACGATTGCCACGGTTTAATTTGTTTTGATTATCGAAGAATCGAAAAGTTCAATTTTTATTATTGTTATATTAATCTAGTTGTTGTATTTGGCTCTTGAATTTGTGGATGATAGGTACATCTAAGTTTGAAAGATTCTGTTTACCTCTCTCGTGTTTGTTCATTGCTTATTGATATTTTGTATTAATTCAAAAGCGATTTAATTGGGAAAAAAATATATTTTAGGGTCATCAAAAATCACCATTGTTGATTGAGTTATATTTTGATATTCAGAGGTGTTAATCTAGCTTTGAATCAGAATGTTGTTGATTGATATTATTTTGATTATTCATATTAATTTTAATATTAATCAGAATGTTGTTGATTGATATTCAGAATCTTGATTTTGTGAGCATAAAGTTGAGGTGGTAGGAAATGCCTCGAGATTTGTCACGATCGAGATCACCTTCGTATAGGCGAAGGTACTCTCCGTCTCCCGTGGGACATAGGTATAGCAGGAGAAGTCGAAGAAACAGAAGCCGGTCTCCATATTCTTATAGCAGGTGATCCCGTTAATAGTCCCACTTTCTTGTACTAATTTTAAAAAAATAGTTTGCAAGCAATTGTAAGAAAGATTCGGGACTCACATCTCTCATGCGGTCTGGATTTACTACAAATTTGTTCGAGTTGATCTGTACGCATCCTTTCCTTCTGCAATGGTTTTCTAGTGTTTCTGTATTTTTGTAATAGGAGCCATATTTCATGTTTGGTTATACTTTACTTAATTAATTGAGGGATAGTGAAGACAATACTTGGATCTTTGAAATTTGTTAATATCAGATTTGAGGTACTGATTTTCTTCGCAAAATAAAAATAAAAATAAAGAAAGAAAGAGTTTGAGGTACTGCTGCAGTCATAATGCTTTATGTTGGAACAAATCTGGCAGAGTGTAAATATGAAAACAGCAAATGTTAGAATTTGTCATATGCCCATTGAAAGAAACATGTTTACATGTATTTCCTCCATTGTATTTTCCTTTGGTTAGAAATCAATTAAGTTGTAATGGAAAATTGTATTTGTTTTTAATAGAGAATTTGGATAGCGATGGAAATTTTTGAGGAAAGGAGTATGTATCCCAAGACATGGAGGTTGTAGTTTAACATACACCTCCATGTCAAAGTTGAGTACTTGAGTCCACAAATTTATATGGAGTATTGATGAAACACTTTTTTTTTTTTTTCTTTTAGTTTTGCCTTCCTAGATGAAACTTCTATTCAAATTAATTTTTTTAAATTGTAATTCCTCATTATTTTGGCTTCTTTGTTTTACATGTGGTACTGAAGCAGATGGATAGTTACATTGTCTATCTTGGTATGTGTATGACTTCTTGCTGTTTGGAGAATCTTCTGTTTTCATGAGTTCCATGAGCACCTTCATGATCTGTACACGTATGGTTGACGATAGTCATGCTAATGTTGCTCGGTTATGGCCAAAAAATTTGTTGATTATATTGTTCGGTTTTTAAGCATTTGTTAATGGGCATCTGACCTCTGAGGAACTTACCTTGAGAATAGATAATTTATTTTTTTTAAAAAAGGTCAGATAAATTATTGGGAGTAGAAGATTAAGTGTGGTATGAGAGTGAGATAGGATTCATGCTCTTTATGAAAAAAAAAAAATCTTCCTTCCCATTCTATGGGAAGTGAGCAGGTGATGGGTGCCATTGGGTGTCCTTTTGTTGCTCGATTGTGACATTTGCTTCTTCATGTGATAAAAGATGGAGCACACAAAGGTTATTCTTAACAATGTATGAGGTAACTTGTACATGCTTCTGTATCTACTGTACTAATTGGTGGCTGGCTTGATACTTATTTTTTTTATGTGTATAATAATGTCCAAATTTTTTATTATTTTTTCTTTGTTGCTCAATAAATTTAATGTTCTTATACAGACGGAAAAGTCGCTCTATTTCCCCAAGACACCGCAGAAGCCGCTCACCTCTAAGACGTCATAAAAGTCGTTCACCTACTCCAAGACATTATAAAAGGCAACGGAGTAGAAGCTCCTCCTTGTCTCCTATTCGTAAATCTTCAAGTTCAAGTCTTGGGTCGATAGAGCGCAAAAATGCAAGTGAAAAATTGAGAATAGAAGAAGAAGAGAAAAAAAGGTATATCAATTACGTCAAATATGTTTCTGGCTTAATCTTTTTTCTTGTCGCCTTTCTCAAAATTTTTTTGGGTTACACTATGCATATAATAGATCAAGTTTACATGTGTTTTCTTCTTCTTCTTTCCCCCAACCCCCACTATATTGTTGAGAAGATCACTTGGGGCTTGTATGGGAAAATCCTTGTCTCAGGTGTTATAGTATATAGTCCTATATACTATTTGTTCTATTGGAATGGTGAACACAAAAATTCTCAAGGGAAACTATGGTGTTTTGTGGCCTATCTTGTTTCACACAGGTCAAAGAAGATCACTTTCATCATTTTTGTTCCATAGAAACCTCTGGAATCATCTTTGTTAGAGTACTATGGAATCATAGTAGGCTAACTCTAGGTTTGATATATTCTGTATTTCTCTGAAGAAAGAAATTGTGGTTGGCTTCTCTATTTGACTAGAAAAATGAAAATGGAGCACAGACAAGATGTGTGATGTATCTTTATTAAAAAGTAGATTTGACCGCCTAAATGGAAGCCAAATCTTAAAGCCCTTAATAAACTAAAAAAACTACAGTACTTCAGTCTTTTCTATTACTTGGTGATCTGACTCTTTGTATTGCTGTGACATTCAAAAAGGGAAGCATACATGGTAGAGCAAGTTTGTTACACCTTTAGCCGAGGAATTCTTTTTTCACCAGAGATTTTGTTTATTACAATTGCTATTAACTTAGTAAATTCAGTGCGACAGACATTTCTGAGGTGTTGGAAGGTTTAAGCAGTTGTATGGCACATGATTCTGTCAGAATGAGTGTTTTGGCTTGTTCAAGTATGATATACAATAACCGCTGTTTGGTACTCTCTGATTCAAAATTGATGTCTTGGGGTTATTCAGTTTTTAAATGGACTCAAATTTGTAAAGTTTTTATTTATTTATTCTTTCATTTTCCTTGCACTGTTTTTCTCCATTACATGTCCACTCCTTGACAAAGCTATTTTCATAATAACGTTTTCTGGCATTATTCATAAAGCATTAATTTTTAACTAGTTTACTTTAGATGTGCATGGTGGACGTATACTAAGAAATTAGCCCAGGATCCTAGAAAGTATATATATTCATGGTATATTTAGAGAAAAAATTTGTGCTTGCTAACATGCATCTGTCTTTGTTTAACAATTGCATGTGTCAATTTAGGTACTACATTTTTGAGTTTTCATGCAGAGTTGAGACAAAGTTTCCCATTAAAAATTGTAATATTGTTTGAATAGTGAAATGAGGGAAAATAAGGTTGTAGATTATTTTGTTGCTGGCTGCTAGTGCTATCTAAAGATGTGCTTATCTCCTTTGCCTTTCTTTCTTCTTTATTATTTTAATGTGATGCTTCTTAAATGCTACATGGGAATTTACTATATTAAACATTAAATCAGCATTATTGCCATGGACATTGTGCTTCTATGGCCTTATTTGAACACTATTAAGATTGGTTGGGAAATTTGTTCTGCAATTCACTTTAATGCATATTCTGCAAGGTTTAAGCTTCTAGGATCATGTGTCGCCTATGGTCTTATGTTGTTTTAATCCTTGTATAATTTTTTCTTTTGCGAACTTTATTTGGTATCATATCCTTTTGCAGTCTAGGGCCCTCTTGGCATAACAAATAAATCAGTTCTGGAAACTCTCACCCTTTGTTTGAGGTTCTGAACCTTTTTTTCTCTCTTTCTTTTTACTAATCACTTCTTATAAGAATTATAAATTAGTACTCAGGGAAGTTTACAGAAGAATGAGATAACTTTAAGGCAGAAAACTCAGGTGAAAAGAAAATGTTCAAATGAAAAACCTAAACAAACAGAAGTATAAGAAAGCGAAGGTTGGCATCTAAAAAGCAACTTCACCTTGCATATTCTGGAGTTAGTAATCTTCTTGAAGCTAATATGATTCTTCTGGCTCTAAAGAATTTTGGTAGTATGCATGAATTGTGGCCACCCTGATAATAATGCTGACAGTGGCTTTGGGCATGTTGAAAAATCTGTCTATGAGTGCTTGTGGTACTCTTAGGGTTAGGATAATTTGGAGATTAAGGGTTTAGAGCTTTAGAAAGAAGGGTTAGGGTTCAAGAATAACTAGGGTTGGGGCCTATCTTGAATTTTTGCTTTTATCGCAAAAACGTCCCGGACAATAGGGCAATCCTTTAACAGTTTAACGCCTTTACTTATCAAAAAAAAAAACTAGGGTTTTGGTAGGGAAGGGAAAAGATTTAATTCATGGTTGCAAAAAATCGAGACCGTATCTGTGAACAGAAGCATGAACAGTAGTATAAATAGTACACGTGAACAGTAAACAGTACGTGTGAACGCTAATGCAAATAGGGACAGAAGCCAAAGCAGAAGAGAGAGGGAATGTGCCTCAATACTCAAAACCCTCGACTTTTCTTTGAATCAACTCTCTTCTTATTGGAATGCAATGACACACTTATATTAATTCTAGATCTTAACTTTTCGCAAGAGGACTAACTACTACTTTGACTAGTAAACAAACTTCTAATTAGATTGGACCAAAACCCACATAAATCCCAAAAACTACATAAGACTTACCTATTAAAAAAATAAATCTCAAGGCCCACAACCATGGCTCACACCAAACAAAATACCCTGGACTCTATAAAAAAACCAAACAAAACATAAATAAAATATTAATGGCCTAATTAACTTCCACAGAAACTTATTAATTGGATTTGCCCTTAATCTTAGGCTTCCAAAGAGTGTTTTTTTTTTCTCTAGCCATGCAATGGTCACGCCATCAAGATGCTTTGTTGATCATGGAAAATAGTTTAGTCAAGCCAATCAGTTTAGTATTATTTCCAGGAGGCTTTTTTTAGATTTTTAAATGCTTCTGAAGTTGATCTCTAGAGTATCCTTAGGAGATACAATGATGAAGTTCTGATGTATACTACTATATGGGAAATTTGTTTTTAGTAATACTGATGCCCCATTGTCAGTTGGATGATAACACTCAACAGTTATGTTCAATTGGTCAAAGTTCAACTTCATTTTGATGAAAAATTGTGTAAAATCTAACATTTTGGGAGTTCTTTGTTTCTATCATTCTCATCTAGTTTGTTATAAGTGTAAAATACCATGTAATTATTATACATTTTTATTTACCAAAAAAGAAATTTATGCTGTGTTCTTTTTTTTGCTCAGTGAATTCTATTCTGTTTTCGGAATTGGCTAATATTTCATACTTCTATGTGACCGAAGTGAAAATGGTTCTGGAAATATATTAATAATGTGAACTTTAATCTGCAATTTTTTGAGTTTGTAGCATTGCATGATAAGGGAACTAAGGGCCTGTTACATAAGTGCTGAGCTTTTGGGAACACATGGGCAGGTTGAGCATATTCCAGTTCCAATCCAGCTAACAGATTGGCTTTGGTTGATCAGGGGATTGAAATTTGGCCAAGGCTATAATTTATGATATTAGAAAAATGAAATGGGCTTACCTTTTCAATGCCACTTATAGAAATTGCAAGCATCTTGCTAGAATTTTTCATTGCCATTTGTGTCAAGTTGTGGTACCCTTCTGCAATTTCTCTTTCCTCTGCTGGTTTGAGATATGATTGACAGGTGATTTAGATCTCATTTATTTAGTCAAGACTCAAGCTGGAAAGTTGATTTCACTCAGCTTGTCTGGGCTGAATACAGGTTCTGAAAGTTAGGACCAGCTTATGTTCCTGGGAATGAGCATAAACTGCTTAGCCTCTCAGGGGTGAATGCTCCCGGATTACCCGATAACAAGTTTTTGCGGGTGGGGTTAGTTGCCGGTAGGTTTTACTAGCTAGAGGTGAGTCCAAAGGGCTCTTCTTTAGTAAAGTACCCTACGTTATTTTCAAAAAATGAAAAAAAGAAAGTTAGGATTATCACCTGTCAATAGGTCGCACGTTTAGGTGGACTGTTGATCCCTCATAGTTGCTCTTGAGTTGGACTCTAGCCTCACCAATATGCTTGTATTGCAGTCCTAATAATCTGTTATTGTGGACCTCTAGCTGTTGCCCTATGAATGTATTATAAATAGCTTAATATTTAGCTCTTGTAATTGTTTTTGGGGCTTTTGGCACTCAATTATCAAAACCCTTCGCTAAACATATAGATATTTATCTTAACAAAGTTCAGTGCAAGAAATTCAGAATTTTCAATGATTAGTTATAAAACTGCAGCAGGTTACTTGACTTTCTTCTCCACAGGCTTTTCTGAAGGAAGATACTGCTATAGTTCAACTTGTTATATTTGATGATCAAATTGGGTGCTTCGTTTATCTACTGTTCACCAGTTTTGAAACACATTTGTTTGGATCAGGATTCGGTTAGAGGTATGCCTTAAAAGCATAAACATATAAATAGTGCCTTTGCTGTCATGAAGGTTAGTTTGCCATTTATTATAGCTACGTGATGAGTGGAGAGAAGTAAAAGAAGGAAAGAAGCAGATATGTCAAATTGTCCATTTAGCTTTATAGTTTTCTGGATTGGAAAACAATTGGAATCATAATAAGTGCAGCGTTTGGAATCATGAAGTGCGGCGCATTTCCCTGCATGAATGATCATTTCCTGCCTAATGTTTTGTCTTTACTCAGGCGACAACAGGAAGCAGAACAGAAATTGCTAGAAGAAGAGACTGCAAAGAGGGTGGAAGAAGCGATTCGTAGGAAAGTTGAGGAGAGCTTGTTCTCTAAGGAGATTAAGCTTGAAATTCAGAGGCGGTTGGAAGAGGGACGGAAAAGACTTCATGATGAAGTTGCAGCTCAACTTGAGAAAGAAAAGGAAGCTGCTATCATCGAGGCTAGACAAAAAGAGGTTTATACCTAGAATCACTCTCCCTTTATTCCCTCTTTTCCCCCACTGGTCTGAAAAGCACATTATTTCCAGTATCATAATGTACCATTTGGGATTCTTTTTTTTTTTTTTTTTTTTTTTTTTTTTTGGTGGGGGGGGGGGGGGGGTGTGGCGTTCCTCTAGTAATGCTTTTCTAACTTCTTTTGAAGATTTGCTTACTGGAATTGTCAAATGTCAGTCCTCTGTTAGATTCTGTACAACATTCTGTTGTATCCCCCCTCGCCTGTCCCATCTTGTTAGTCCTTTTAGAAAATCCAATTTTTAAGGAACACCAGTTAATTCTGTCTTTCAAATAAAGAGGTATAAGCTACCAAACCACCTACCATTGATGTGGGACAGCCTAGGCTTCACCACCTAGAACAGTCCCATGGTAACCTAATGCTTCACCACCACCAAACGCAAAAGCATTTTCACAAAGAAATCTTTGATTAACAATTAGTCTAAATACAAAAAAAACCATATGGAGCTTTATAGAGCTTCCAGGAAATAAAGAGATAGATAACAACTAATCGTAGCTGAACTCAAATACTAATCCAAATGCTAAACTAATCCCTATCTAAGAACATGATATAGTAAATATTAATGTTGTATTATATTTTTAAATTAAAACAATGTATATATTTTCAAAACAAACATTTGCTTGTGATGTTTTTCGACAAATTATGTACTTGTGAATTGTGTACATTACAATACGTGTACAAATATCACCTTGGTGTATATGCTAATTTCTGTAAGATGGGATCTGTGCTTGGTTTTGATGGGCACTCTTCTTCTCTGCCATTTACCTCTCTTTAGTGGACCCTGGAAGGATACTTTACGGCTGCCATACTTTCTTCCAATATAATCTTTTTGATCTTTACTGCTACCGCCCCCTCCCTCTTTTCTTTGAGATACATACACATACATTCCAATGAGTATTTGAACTGACCAAATTAATATTCTGTATTTTTTCCCCTCCCAAAATGAGAATATTACCTGATTTATTTCGGTTACAGGAACAAGCTCGAAAAGAGAAGGAAGAGCTGGAAAGGATGCTGGAGGAGAACCGGAAGAGGGTAGAAGAAGCTCAGAGAAGGGAAGCTTTAGAGCAGCAGCGACGAGAGGAAGAACGTTACAGGGAACTGGAAGAGCTCCAAAGACAAAAAGAAGAGGCTCTGCGAAGAAAGAAACAACAAGAGGAGGAAGAACGGTCAAACCAGTTAAAGTTGTTGGGTAAGAACAAATCCCGCCCAAAGTTGTCATTTGCACTTGGCTCGAAGTGAACATTTGTAGAGGAACATGGTTTAATTGGTTTCTTTGTGTATGTGCTTGGAATTTATTCCATGTTCACATTTGTAATTTATGAAATTTATGTTGTTTAATAAAGATTTTGGTGTGATAGATTTCTTGATAAATTCAGTTTTTTCATCCTGTTCCGTCCATCTTCCTTGTATGCTGCATTGTGTTTTGGATTTTCCTCCCCTAGGATTTTGTGTTTCTTCGAATGAATGTGTGCTATTTTTTATTTATTTATTACAGTTAAATCATTTAAAAGCCATTGTTTTGAAACTTCTAGATTCTTCTACCTAATCAGACTAGGACTGGTCTCTATATCAAAAGGTCTAAGTTTAAAGGTATTTACAAAATTTTTATCTAGATATTTTGTAGTTGTCTGAGATAATTTTGTTAATTAATGGATGGTTTCCTTGAGTAAATATGTACTAGCTACAAAATCAATGATGATAAAAAAAAAAAAAAAGTTCTCTTTTGGGACAAAGTTCACCTACAACCTGGTTTGGAAACAATCCATCCAAACCACATCAAAAAGCTGACATGTGTCTAGTTATCTGTTTAAATTAATTGACTCATATCCTACCCAAAACCCAAGTCACACCATAAATGAATACAAGGACAACAAATCTCGCCAGACAATCCATCCTAACCACATCAAAAAGCTGGTATGTGTGTGCAATAAAATTAAACAATAAAAGATGACGTGTGTTTAAACTCAAAAAGCTGACATGTGTTTAGTTATGTGTTCAAATTAATGGACTCATCTTACCCAAAATCCAAGTCACACCATAAATGAATAAAATGACAATAAATCTGATGTGACAAGCTGCTTTTAGTGGGTAAAAAAGTAAATTTAGTAGGTAAAAAAGTAATTTTAGTAGTAAGCCTAGATTAGAACTAGCAAAAACTTGTCATTTAAGATTTGTTGTGAAAAAATTGAGAGCATAGCATTGTTCTTTTTTAAAACATCTAAATGAAGAGGGGATTATTGGATAACTAATTCCCTTTTCTGTCATCTCATATTTTATCCACTACTCTCCTCTCCATTCAAACTTCCTCCTTTTTCATCCACTATTCTCCTCTCCATTCAAACATCCAAAAACACAAAAACACCGGTAAAGATGGCAAAGCTTATAGGGATTATGGTTTTAATTAGGGATGACAATGGGGAGGAGCAGAGCTCAAGGGTATGATCTTCACCCTTGTCCTGCATGATTTTGTCTTACGTCGTCCTCGTCTTGCCTGGTATGACAAGGAAAACTTTTTTACCCCATCCCCCCTGCCTAGTAAAATTCCACTTCATGTTAATTTGTTCCACAACTATTACAGCTTTTTAAAAATAAAACTTGTTTCATTAATATAAAAATACTTAAAATTACAACTAAATTTATTCCATGATTCCTATCAAATCAAACTAATTTTTAGCAAAAACTGAATAATATTATCTAAGTGTTTAACAAGATAATATTACAACAAAAACAAAAATCTTAATATTTATGCATTTAAATAAGCTAGTATTGATTTGTTTGTTTAAATAGTAGATATTTAAGGAATGAAAAATTTACAATTATAGCCCTTATTAATGTGGGACAGGGTTAAAATGTCTAAACCCATCTCTGTCCCGCCTCAGGGTGAGGGCTAAAATCTTGCCCCATCTCTGCCCCACCACCTATGCAGGGCAGGAACAACCTGCGCAGGATGAAGCGGGAAAGGGGCAGGTCAAGGCAGGGCGGGCAAAATTTCTATACCTAGTTTTAATGCTCTTTTCAAGAGGTAATTCAGAAAATCCCTCACTCGTCCAAAAATATGCTGGAAATTCATGATAGTCAGACCTGGCCTGACGTGCTATTCAAGTCAAATCAACAATGTTCCAGGAAGTAAAATTGTGATTAAGCCCCAAGTTCTTGACGTAGGAGTGCTTATTCGAAAATCCTCGAAAACTCAAAAACCATCACACAAATAGGAAGATAGAAATAAAAAGCAGAGATAACACCATAAATTCCAGATTCTGAGCCACTTAATAGAAACCACCTTGCATTGGTTCAACAAAAAGTTCAACAAAGAGCTCTGTCCTTATTAATCCAGTACATCAAATTTAATTCAATATATCTTTGATAAAAGAAGAATCGAGATCAGCTTTTCTCTGTGCTGTACATTACTAACAGTAAAATGAAAGCATTTATTATTTGAGATTATTTACTTTACAACGAATGACTGTAAAAAGAATTACATGTTAGCATGAAAAGAAACAAAGCTTTTCCTATAAAAAAAATGATGAAAAGCAAGAAAAATTAACAAAAAAGGAAAAAATAACACGAAGGTCTCCTTCATGGCAAGTCTGGGAAAACTGTCTTCAAGAAATCGTTAAAACGTTTAGCATACAGCTTGGGTTCAACAACTGATATTTTAAGGGGGTCATATCGCAATGATTTGCATGCATGCTCAAGTTTCTTTTTCACGTTGTATTCCTGCAATATATCAATTATGCCCATGAACAGGACAACATCATAAACCTCAAAAAGTTCATCTTCGGAATCAGCGTCACTGTGGTGGGGCTTGCAGTGTGCCTGAGCTGGCATGTTAACTCCTAACTGCACGCGAAACCTGAGTAAAATTTGCAATTAGCAGTTAACTATACACTGCTGAGCTAGCAGCCCTATCTTAATAGATCATAGACATATTAGAAAGTTGAGAGTGGCAAGATAAGGAATGCCGGCACAGAAATAAACACATTTATGAATAGTTCCATAGCAGCACCCATTGGAGCAACGCTACGATCTTTTAGGGTCGAAACAGCAATGCCAGTCATTGTTGTTCGAGTTGGATGCAATACAACGGCATTGAAAGATAAGGTTTGACAGAATTAGTACAATGTAATTAAAGAATATTAACCTAGAGAAAGAAGGGGGAACTCAAAAAACTTGGAAATTGGGAAAATGATTGTTTTGAATTCAAGGAAACAAGCAGGTGGGACTATAAATTTTTTTTTTTATATCTATTTCACAATTTTCATCTATACCAATCAAAAGCATTAAAACAACTCCAGCTTGGATTTTTTATTTTTAAATCCAGCTTGGATCCATACCAAAGGGCAGTAAAGATGCCAAAATTTTCACATTTTGGGGTATCCATAAATTCATAGCTTGAGTAAGTAATTAAAAAAAATAAGGAAACAAGAAAGAGAACTTTTTTTTGGGGGGCGGGGACCAACAAATATAAAACTGAGACACTAAACAGTTCTATTGCATTAATAATCTCCAATATCACTTAGATACTAATATGTTCTTAACGATGTAAAAATTGTTGAATAGTTGGTGCAGGAGATTTTAAATTCATGAGGGCTGTCATTCCATGAACATAAAGAGAAATTCGGGAAGGGATTGAATGTCTAATTACTATAGGAGAAAAACTGCAGTATGTTAGCAAGAGAAATGAAAAATGATAGGAGCTACCTTCCAGTACCAGGCAGTAAAAGATCAACTTCCTTGTCACCTAAAGAGTATGCTCTCAACACATTTCCTCTGCTGTGCGGACCTGGTGTTTTGCTGAGAATGTTGGGTTCATGGTTTACTAGTACTAGGCGTGTGGGAGGAATCATGAGTTCTCCTTGTGAAATTGCATCTGTGGAAGAGAACATGAGCTAAAAATGCGAAATCCACTCAGGAATACCTAAAAGTTTTAAGGAGCAAACAGACGGTAGGGAGTACTAAAGAAAGTTCAAAGAAGATACAGTGTCCTCAAACACATGCAAACAAGTCCACACACAACTCCATTTTATTTGCAAGAGTAAACAAACTATTCCAAATCATTGATGATAAAAACTATTATCCCAGTTGATCTTATCATGCATCATTTCTCACTTTTACTCTCTTTCGTGAATTTTCACTGGATTAAACAATATACCAACTCATTCTTTCAATTAAAAAAATATGATAATTTCAAATGCTGAAGTTGCAAGGGTGCACAGTAGAATAAAATCAATATAAATAAGTGTTTGTAAAAGTTAGAATTATGGTTAAATGATTAAATTTATCACCCTAACAGTTTAAGCTTTTGGAAAAATTAGTAATTTATCATGGTATCAAAGTAGGAGGTCTTGAATTTGATCCCTGTCTCCACTCTACCTCCCATTTAAATGTTAAAATTCTCACGTATTCGGCCTCACTTATTAAGGGTAGTTTGGGCCCACTCGCAAGGGGAAGCGTTAAAATTATGGTTAAATGATTAAATTCATCATTTTCTAATAGTTCAAGCTTTTGGAATAATTGATAATTTATCGGCAAAATATACATACACAAATTTCTTCTAGTTGTTACAAATTGTGAAGCCTCTTGATGGATCAAATTTCATAATCTAAATACAAGAACATAGGCAGCCATTGATACAATTTCAATAGAAATTTTTTACCTGGTGAGTTAGTCACTCCATGGACTTGAGCCCATGATCTCAGCCACCACCCCATTCTTAAGAGAGGGGGGGGGGGTTGTTTATAGGTTTATAGGTGCTGTTTGACCCAAAGGTCACTGTCTTCAATACCCAATAATAATCCATTTGGTTTAGATGCATGACTCAAGTAAATTAAGACTGTTTATATACAGATATGTACATATGTTTGTATGTGTATAGGCCTCCAATTATGCATACCTATGGACAACGACAAGAAGAAAAGGTCCAAGTAGTGATCTGAGGATATGAATCCTGCTACCAATTGGGCCTGATAAACTATTTCTAGCATTTATTTTATTTCATTTACTTTATGTAATTGGTTAAATATTATTTTCTTTTCCTATTTGGTTCAGGGAATTAATTCCTTTTCTTAATAGGATAGTAGAACTACTAGGTTAGTGTGTACGTCTAGAAGGTAATGAAAATAGTCTCTCCTGCCCACCAAAAAAGGTAGAAAACCACATGCATAGACAAATTGGATAAATTCCAACAGAATTTAAAGCTTCAAAGATGTGATTACTTGGGAAGTGTAGGTGTAATTGCCTAGGTTCATCTTTCTTCTTCTCACCATATAAATACCAAACATCCATCAGATTCCATCAAAATTCAATCTTTTTCAAACCTAAGCATTCCAAAAATCCTTTAAGATCATCAAGAAAACTAACCTTGTGCTGAAATTTTAAGAATCATGCATCATTAATTTTAGCCTTGGTAGGACAATGTGGCCTCAATCAACTTGTAACTTCAAATTTTGGAATAAGAATCCAATTTTATGTGTTCTTAACGTGGTGCTGAAAACAATTACAAATATTGGGCTTGTCACTTTTATTTTAAGGTGATCTTCAATGATATAAGATTTTCAAATATTCATGTTTATAAACTACCATTTGTCCCAAAAACTTAAAGATGTTAGGAATTTATGAACTTAATCATTTAATCATTATTTAACTTTTTAAGTGTGGACCTCGATTCCCAGCCCAACATGTGGATTATTTAACTTTTTAAGTAGAAGGTAGAAAGGAGATAGAGTTCGAACTCAAGACAACGTGTTTTGATACCATGATAAGCTAAAACTAGTCCTAACTCCCAAAAGCTTAAACCATTAAGGAAGGGTAAATATATCTTTTAACCATTATTCTAACAGATATGCTGTGCATGAGATACATGGTTTACCCTAAATATTTTCTTGAAAAGTATAGTATAGCCTAAGGATGTTACAAATAAGATGAAACTCCAATAATGGTAATAGGATGGTGAGTCAGTGCCTCCTATTATCTTTTTTTAATCTAATCTTTCATAACACATGATCATGTGTACTAGAAATCATTTCATGTCATTCTCTAGAGTAGTACGATTAAGTGCTCCTCAAATTTAAAAGCTCTTAAATTTTTACTTATTTTTAATGGGAATAGCTTAAACTTAATTGAAAAGAAATGAAGTTTTATAAATGCAACATAGAATATCAGTGACCCATTTTAAAATTATCTTGGGATTCATTTTCTAATTAAGAGAATAAGGAAAGCAAATACAAGTTCACATTAAAAGATGTTCATAACAGAAATAAATATCTACCATCACCAGTTTCTAAGAGAGTCTTCTGCTCAGGAGCTCTAAGGTGTACCCCCAACAGAAGGCTATAATCAATTATCTGTTGAGATTCTAAGAACTTGCAGTCCAGATGAATTTGTCTGCAGAAAAGGAAAAAATAATTTTACTGATAATTAGAAGGTGGATTTATAGACCAATACACCCCAAAAGTTTTTGAAAAAAGAAAAAGAAAAAGAAAAAGAAAAAAAGGCACGTAATTTATACAGTCAATGACAAGTATAATACAGTTATTTTGTAATTTTTTTAGATGCATATTTAGTATATCTTCTTGCACACTTAAGAAGTTGGGTTACTAGCAGCTAGACACAATACCAGCAGTAATACACCTTGTACAATTGCAGGATTATATGAAAAATCTCAAAAGGGGAAAAAAAAAAAAAAAAAAAAAAAAAAAAAAACGCAATAAGTAGTTATAGTAGGTAAATACACACACACACACACACAGAGTTATATACATATTGCAGATATACATGTATGCATCTATGTAGGCAGTCTATATAGCCATTTCAATCTGAAATCTAAGTGTAGAATTATATAGCTTATCTGCAGTAAGGGATAATCAACTTATTGTAAGTGTCAACATCTAATGTTTTGGAACATCTATAACAAAAAACAGAAGCATAGAATACATCAGTTACGTCATGTTTTAAATGCTCATTGAAACAGGATTCTCAAGATTCAGGAGGTGAACTAAAAGTGCAACTTTCCTCTCGTTATGTGTTCTTTGATAAATGTGGAGACAAACATAGAATTAAAATTAAGTCACGAAGTATTAAATTACCATCATGCATGCAAATCATATTGAAAAAAAAGTTATTTCCAGGTATTCTAATGGTGCCATACATCAAGGAGCTTGATTTAGGCTAAGGTTGCAGTTGGAGTTGCTCTCTTCCACCTATTGATTTTTACTCTGGGCTCATGGATTTTTTTGGCATTTAACATAATTTTCAGAAGAATTTAATTAGTTGTCAAGTTTGCACAACTATTTTGTAAAGTAGCATCTCAAGGCTCTAAAACTCGAGTTACTCAAGTCTCTAAGACTCGAGTTCCAAGTGGTGGCAATCTGATGTGGAAGGAAAAATCCACATGGAGTTCCTGCCGTTGGATATGGGTTTGTGCATTCTGGGGTTGTGGGTTTTGCTTGGTTGTTGTATACTTCTCTAGATCTGTTAATCTTCTTCTTCAGATCTTCTTCTTCTTCTTCTCCTCAGTCTGTTTCTTTCTGTACGCTTTATGGAACTTGAGTCTGAAATACTTGAGTTCCACGTGGAATATTTATCCACATCAGCTTGGAACTCGAGTTTCAGAGCCTCGAGATGCTAGTTTACAAAATAACTTTGCAAACTTGACAACTAACTAAATTGATCTGTAAGTCATGTTAAATGCCAAAAATATCCCTGGGCACATTATATAAGATTAAACAATTTAAGACGCAAACATGGAGATTTGTGGAAAAAACTAGTAAAATGGATGCCTGGAAATATGCCCATGAAGATGCTGACATTTGAAAAAAAAATTACCAATCTTTTAATCACTCCCTATTATTGTTCTGAACAATTATGAAATTAGGCAATCAGAGAATTCAAAGGAATTCTATCAAGAGATCGAGGGCTAATGAGTTCCATTTCTCATGTAATAAAGATGAATGACTGATCTGTACAAGGTCTGAAGGCTTTGAATCATAGAATACTGTGAGCTTGAACTAACTTCTCCATCACAATAAGCTTGGGAGATTTGGAAGAGCAAGAGCAAGTTTGGAGCATGAATACTTAGGGTATTCTGTAGAAGTTGCTCCCAAGATCAACCTTATCAGTCCAGTAATTTGATTATGCGATTTCAGAGAAAAAGTCCTAAATCAGGCATTATTATAATCCTTTTTTAGCCATTCAAGAAGCCTTAGGAGAAAAAAAAGAAAAGGAAACTGTTCAAGCTAAAGTTAAATTATCATAACTAGCAACAATAGACGACTGCAACATTGACGTACATCAAATTTTCAAAAGGGAATGAGAATTAAATAAATAATAATAATAATAAATCAAGGAATCAGTACCAAGCCGATAAATTCCAACTGAAATTTCATACATCAAGCAAACTTGTCTTTGTAAAAACTACAATAGGCAATAGCACACTTTTATATACTACTAAGACTAAGTCCTAACCCTAATTGATTTAGACAAAATCTCAAGTATTGAATTCTAAAAATAACCTTGATTCTAGGAAATTAAATAAAATACTAAAAACCTAAATAACTAATAAGACCTAAAATAAAAATGGACCAATAGCAAAAATACAATTGATTTCTAAAATTAAGTAAAACTTTATCAAAATAAAATTTTCTTCTTACTCTTTACATCAAACAAAAAAATCAATTTTGGGGTTGAGCTTAAAGTAAACCTTTCAATGTTTTCCTTAGGTGTCACATTGCTATCAAATCCATTGCTTACTAAGAAATGGACACCAATAGATTAAAAATCACAATTTACATCACAATTCAAAACAAGGGAACTTACCCAAGAAGGGATTCTCGCAATAATTTGTCCATATGAAATTCATACGATAGATCCAGGTCTTTCAAGGTGGTAGTCTGGTCAATTTTGTCTTTATTTGTAACTCTTCCTATAGATGATCCTTTCAGATCATAACGACGGTGAACTCTTAGTTCTGTGCAAAACATATTACCCATAACCACAAAGCGTACCTAAAAACAAATGATCAAAGAAACCCTCACTAATCATAAGTGATCTGCACAATAGAAAGGAAACCAGGGCCATATGACAGGATGGCAGATACCTTTCTTCCCCCTCTTAATGTTATCCGGTGGAGCCCAAAAAATTTTGTTATGAGAGTGTTCTCATGTTCTTTTACATGTTCATAATATTTAGGCAGCATCTTGAGCAGAACCTGCATAAAAGAGAGAACAAATATTCTATATTTATGGCCAACAACCCAACATTCTTCCTTAACAAGCGGTACATCAAAGAAATCTGAAAAATTCCTCAACTAACATTTCCAAACAAAAAATATATTACAATGAAAAAAAGAAAAGCCAGGCTATCAAATATACACTTTATCTGAAGTATATAGCAAATATTCTTATATTAGCTTAATAGTATTCTTGAAATCATGTCATATCACTCTAATATAAGATATGCTAAGGTGAAGCAACTAATCAATTCTTTTAGCCCTAAACCAATTTTCCAATCCCGCTCTCCTTTCATTCTTCTCTCCCTTTTTCTTCTCACTTAACCCTAATCTTCCATAATCCATACTATACAACTCGCCTGTTTCTTTCTAGCAGATTGGTTTATATGCATAAAACAATTTTGGGGAAAAAGGAAGAAGACAAATATGTTGACCTTATTGAAGGCATTTTGGTTTCTTGTTAACAATCTGCTAGGATTTTTTTTTTCTTCAGGAGATGACAGAAAACCCAGAATGTAGTTTCTAAACTTGTTACCATGACAGATTTTGGGATTAAGTTTAAAATGGCTAAGAACAATTCTGTAACTTTGAATCATGAAGAAGACAAGCAAGTAAACCTAGACAGATGAAAAAAATTTGGCTTGGGATGGTATGTACATGATCTATGTAGTATGTAGAATCCTAGACTGTGGTACTGTGGTAAGAAAAGGGAAAAACACAGAGCTTTCATGAATTTCTATGTCTTGAGGTAGGATTCAACAAGGTAATTTTTCATAAGCAAGATCAAGTTTTTGACCTTCTATGCTATCTTATGTTGGTCTCTTGGTGTGTTACAGTTGTCACATTTCTCTCCTAGAACATTATTCTCACAACATTTCAACCTTTAATTTATATGCCTAAACAAAAGACAATACAATGAATGACATAGAATGAGAAATAAATGCAGAAAATTTGTCTTTTCATGTGACATTCCTTTATTCCATCCTATGAAATAATTTTCCTGTAAACTTCAGCTGCTAGCTAAAAACTCTCCAATTGAAAGCAGGGCAGGTACCTCCAATTACAGTGAGCCATAATCTTACTAGACAGCTAAGAAGAGAATGACAGAGAATGAGAAATTAAAGAAGAAAATTTCTATTTTTTCATGTCACATTCCTTTATCCCATCCTATGAAATAATTTTCCTGTAAACTTCAGCTAATAGCTAAAACTTATGCAATTGAAAGCAGGACAGGTACCACCAATTACAGTGAACCTTAATCTTACTAGACAGCTGATGCAGGAGTATCAAGAGAAAATAAAAAGAACAAGAAAATTAAAAGATAAACCCTTAGAATCAGCACTCAGGGGTCGCTTGGAATCAGTACCAAGCAAAACTTAGGCATCATGGAAACAAGCAAAAGTTAGGCATCAGCACCTAAGGTGTTAGGAGTCAACACCCAACTACTGGAAAATCTCCAATCTGAATTTCATTAATCAATCAATCTTCGAATTTCCAAAATATAATCTCTAAAATACAAATAAACCAGGCTCTTATATAGAACTAGAACTTCCAGAAAATAAAGAGATAAAAGATAACAACTAATGAATACTAAATCCAATTGAATTCAAGTATTAATCCCTATCTAATCTCAAATCTAATCCCTATCCGAATAAAAGTCTACAATTATCCAAAAAATTAAAAATAAAATCTTCAAGTATAGAAGCTTCTTGCTGTTTTGACTCTATAGTAGACTCTACTGGTTGCATGAACATTGAAACAATTTCAATTGGGTTTGGTGGTACTTGATCTCCCTTCATTTGAGTAGCCAAGTCTTCAACAGTTTTCATTAGATTTCCTAAGTCTTGACGTATGACAAATATTTCATGAGTGAGTCTTTGACTTGGAAATGACCATAATGATCAAATTGTGCAACTGACTCTTTATTCTTGTGAGGTGGGAAGTATTCAATACAAAGATAGTCTTTCATTCTTTCCCAAGTAATTAGAGACCAATGTCTTCAAAAGTGTAGGTTCTCATAATGATTCCAATACTCCAAAGCTCTACCAGAAACTCTTATTTTGGCATACCACATTTTTTGTTTGTCATTTGATAAATGCACTTGTGCAAAGAATTGTTTTACCTCAAATATCCAAAATTTGAAAATCCATGGGTCTTCATCTTGATAACCATAAAAAATAGGTGGTGGGACTGCTACCATTGTGTACTAAAATAATAAATCTCTAACAGAAAACTGTGATAAGAACATGAGTTTGCACACTTGAGTTGTACCTGATTGTCTCAGGACGTGAGCCTAAATCATGTGTGCTGAATTTACAGTTTGGTCTCAAAGGTTGATTGGGCTTTAAATACCAAACAAACATTCAAATCTATAAATCGGATCAGCCTGCAATATAGTTCCTGGGATCACACTTTTGAAATGGATCTGCACGTCAGTTTTGTTTTTTGTTTTTTTGTTTTTTTAAGATCTGGGTTTTTTTGGTGATGGTGGTGGGATGGTTTTGGCTTGTTGCATGACTTGATTTTCAGGCAGATGGGTTACTGTGGTTGGGTGGTTGGGTTATGGGGGTTTGATCAGAAACACGACAGATTTTTTTTCCTCTAAAAGTAGAACTATTTGCTCTAATACCAAATTGATGCAGGACAATCAAGAGAAAATTAAAAGATAAACTCGGGTCGCTTGGAATCAACACCAAGCAAAATTAGGTATCAGCACCTAAGGTGTTAGGAATCAACACCCAACTATTGGAAAATCTCCAATCTGAATTTCATTAATCAATCAGTTGTCTAATCTCCAAAATACAAATAAACCAGGCTCTTATACAGAGCTAGAGCTTCTAGAAAATAAAGAGATAAAAGATAGCAACTGATGAATACTAATCCTAACTGAACTCAAATACTAATCCCTATCCGAATAAAAGTCTACAATTATCCAATTTCCTCATGAGATAAATACAAAAATCTGAAAATATAAGTTCTAAAATAATTTTGGTTTTGCTCCTGCATCAACAGTAGCAGATCCATTGCATACATGGTTTGGATATATATAGTTAATCTAAATACAAAACTAGGATGCAACTTGATTTCATATCATAAACATATTTCAATTATTTAGGGGGATCAAAAATAAAGAAGCATGAATAAACTGAAACTACATCCTGCAGAACCAGAAGAAAATATAATAGAATCTGTTTATAAGGTTGCCTATTGAATGGAAGATCTTCATAGAAATCAGCAAATAGCTAAGTTCACTAAACACATGCAAGGGATCTGGAACACAGAACAGGAAAAATATAATGTAATATGGAACTCTTTCAGTGTTCAAACCTTCAGTTCTGATCTTTTTAATGTCTTAATCACAAATCTGTCATCATGAGAAAGATAGAAGATACTGCCACTTTTCCCAGGAGAAGCAAGCTCCCTTAGACCATCATCACCACACATGGACATCATGTACTCAGCTGCATCTAACTTGAACATCTCCCTCAAATTCCTGAAAATGTAGTTCCATTAGTATGTGCAAATTTATCCAAAAATTACAGTTGCATTTTTTATAACACTAAGGAAAATAGGAAATTGCAGAAAGACGCATATGAAAGGGTACACCTATGTATATGATTAGAACATATGCAATAAATGTAAAGCAAGGACACCTTAAATGAAGCAAGTGAAAAACGTGTTATCTTCAAAATATAAATTTATCAAAAACAGAATTTTTTTTTAAGTGTTTAAATAAATTGAGAAATGTCCATCTAAAATTCCTAATATGAAAACCTGAGGTACTTATGTATACAACTATATAAAAACTAGCCTTAAAGACCATTCAACAACGTTACTTAAAAACTAAAAACTGGTATGGATGAGTTTTCAAAAAACATGTTTTAAATATCCTAATTTGAGATTGTAACTCAAACACCAAAAATAAAACATAAAACATTGCTACCAAACACGTTTTTTTTTTTGGACCCATAGTTTTTAGTGTTTAAACATTGAAAACTGTTGTTTAAATATCACTACCAAACAGGCCCTAAAGCACCCAAAGTGTGGAGTGCACAGATATAATAAGCACATACTCACATCCATATCTTACAAAGATATCCCATAATCCCACATAATAAGCACATACTCACATCCATATCTCACAAAGATGTCCCATAATCCTACAGATAAAACGCAAACACAACACATTTTCTTGTAATCGACCTGTTTGTCAAGAAAGAAAGTACTTTGACCTTAAAAAAATCAAACCAACTCCTAAAGAAGTTCACAAACATCTCACAAAGCACTCTGCAATTTATATTTGATCCGGTATGCTTCTCATATCCTAATTGGATTACACTTCAAGTCATATTTCTTTGTAATGATTCCTCAAACAATATCCTTATTTACTGCTAGTGCATAAAAGATAGTAATCTTGATGATAAAATTCTCATGCTACGTAATCATTTATATTAACTAAATAATTTCACACCATCACTTCCCATAACAAACTACACCCTTTTCCCAAACCCGTTCATCTGCAGTCAAGACTATTCTTATTGCTCATAAAATATATAACAATTTCATATGGCCAAAGAGGAAGGGCAGGGGACAATCGAAGTACCAAAAAGGTTTACAAAAAACTAGCTCTGCTTATGATGCTTGTCATACAAATGGAATTTAAACGAACTCAAATAGCATCAATGATGGAGAGCAGCAAATATATGCGTAATTTTTCAGTTATTCTTTAAACATTGCTAAGATGGAAATCAATATTCATATTCACCCCGAAATATTTGCAAAATAATGGGTTTTGAAATTTAAATAAACATCCATAATAGCATGTGCAATTTTATAACTCAAAAAGCAGCCAACATCATATTTTAAATCAAAGCGTCTTCTTATCATGATTTCAAGAATTGTCTTCTACCAAGTTGCAGTTTACTTTGACATACAAGGAACTTTGCCTTTTTGGACTATTCAGTAGAGTATCTATGAAAGTGGAAAGTCCAATTTGCAGATAGCAGAAACCCTTTCTTCTCCATCATGGTCCCTTCTGAACACTTCACCAATTTGTGATTAGTGCTCCAGCCATCTACCCAAGAGTTATTAATGGTATTTTGTCACCATTAGCACTTGTAATTGCTGTTAACTTGGTAAATGTCATAAAACACTACTCAACTAAAAAACTTCAGATCATAATTTCCAGTTTCCACAGTTTGCAAACTCTCTAAACAATCGGATCTATATTCAAGTTGCCCTCTAAAAGATTCAATGGCATGGTGCCCATTAGTTTATTCTTTTACAAGCTAAGCAACAATTGTGTATAAGATTGGTAGATACCTGAAGACCATAGGGCAATAATCTTTCCAATGGAAATCAATAGAACGGTGAGGAGGTGTAAACTGGGAACCCTTTCTGGGGAAATACATCCTTATTCTAGCTCGATCGCCAAAATCAGAATATCGCACTTCACGCATAGGCACTGGTGTAATCTTGCCAACAGTGTACCTGTGTAGTACTTAATACTTTAATTGAATCCTTAACAATTGTAACAGTGAAGAATATACATACATACATACATATATGTATATGTATATATATATATATATGTATGTATATGTGTGTGTATATATATATATATATATATATATATAACCATTATATATATATACACACACAATTAGGATATTAACAATTTTATCAGCCCAATCAAACCAAAATAAATAAGCTTGATAAGATTGCAAACTAATATGGTATGATCAATCATAAATTTTACTTATAACCATTAACAAGAAATCTGACTTGAAATTTATAATTAATGTACTCAGTAGGAACTAGTAAGAAACACATTTGATAAAATGGAATTTCTTATACATATAATCATTAAAAGATATAACTCAGACTCTTGGCTTTCTAATTGAGGGAGTCAAATGATTTACCTTATGCCAAGTTGCAAGTTAAGCATTAAATAATAGCTCCGATTGCCTTTGAAAATATCCAAACACGAGCTCCTTATTGCCTTTTTCACATTAAATGTTTTACGTTGCTTAGTTTTGCATGTTAACTCTGCATATTTCCTAACTCTCTCTTTGATTAAGATTCCTTGCAAGTATTCCCTTTCATAAACTAAAGTATTATTATCGTGCACCTCATGTTGACCTTCATCAGAGGTATGGGATGACATGCCTGAAGATTCATGACATGTAAAGTCCCTGGCAGGATCACAAAGATTCTGGTTTTTATCTAACAATGAAGAGTTACGTGATTTTCGACCTGTATTTTTTAAAATTCCACCAATAGAAATCTTCTCAGAAAGACTGCACTTAACACTTTGTGTTGGAGCCCTGCCTTCCTCTGAGTTCAATGACAAATTATGAGACAAAAAGTTTTTTCCGTCATCATATCCGAGAGACCTACACCACTTATTTAAGGTTGGATATTTACTTCCAGCAGGATAGAACGTTCCTTTTCCATCTTTTAGGCCCCTGCTCCAAGTTCCAATGTAATATCCCCCATCAGCAAACCTATAAGTTCCAGACCCATGTCTAAACCCATTTAACCAAAGGCCGTCAAAAAGATCACCATTGACCCATTTCATAAACCCTCTACCACTCATTTTCCCAGCTTTCCAATGTCCAATATATGTATTTCCACCATGCCAACAATATCTCCCAGAACCTTCATGTACTCCTTCATTCCATGAACCTTCATATGTATCAAAATTAGAATACTGCTTTCTTCCGATCCCATGCTGAACGTTCATCCTCCAGGCCCCACTGTAAAAAGACCCTTCAGGAATAGTAAAGGTGCCAAAACCGTGTAGATAACCCCCAGAGAAATCACCTTCATATTTTGCCCCTTTTGACCAAATGATCTGTCCTTTCCCTGTCATTTTTCCTTCTTCCCAATCACCTTCATAAATTGTCCCATCTGACCATGTATATTTACCTTTGCCATTAGGCAGTAATGCCTTAAAATCACCACTATAGATGTCTCCATTTGGAAAGGCCTTTTCACTCAATCTGAAAAAGTATAAAGTAAATTTAAACCAAAACACCAAATCTGAAAAGTCAAATTATACAGAAGAAGCATGAATTCATTTATGTACAGCCAGACATTCTTGCTTTGAAAAGGGGAAGAGAAGTGTAAAGGGAGGGAGAGAGAGAGGAATGGTGAGAAGGAGATTTACTGAATGATTATTACCTTTCAATGTCATCCATGAACAGTGAAAGATATTTGATCTAGCTGATCTGGATGGCTTTCACAAGTCCCATCTTAGAGAACTTTCTCAACTCTAAACAAGTCATTTGAGCACAGTGATTAGAAAATTCTTCTTTCACCTTCACCACACCCAGTTGGGGACGCTGAACAAACAAGATTCTTCTGGCTTATTATTAGTCAAGACAGGCACATTGAAGAACAACATGGAAATTAAAACATTAAAGCATCCATTTTTTGTCTATGTTGCCAAAACAAAACCCACTGATTCCCAGTTCTAGTGCTATCAGTTTCTTACATTTTAAAAAAATGGGGTTTGGTTCACAAACCTCCAAAGAAGAAAAAAAAAGTTTGTGTCTGTTTCAAGTGTGCTATATCTTTGTAAAATTAAATTTTGAAGTATGCTTTAAAGACAAGCCTGCCACTGTACAGACTACAGAGACATATATTATCATCATAAGATCTTCCAAATTTCAAGATAGTTATCTGAATTTTAACATATGTCAGCAGTTCAAACAATAGCAGACAATTCTGCCAGATGAATCTAGTTAAGATTACCACTTCTAGAAACTAATCAGCCAGTCAAATCTTTCTACAAACCAATGGCCACGAATCACAATTAAAATCAAATCCTAGAATGAACTTCTAGCAAAATGGATTTTTAGCTTTTAGCTTATAACCTTTAGTACAAGTATCAACCACCACCCCAGAATTCTCTACCTACTACATAATGCAACATTTAATTGGAACCATTATATACTTTATAGTATTTATTTACAGGCCACCGACAGTTGTATCATATTTCATCTTAAATGTCAGCCCTCGAATTAAACTATGATTGACAATTTATTGACAGCACCCAAGTTTTATAATCATTCATTCTACAGAGTACAGCCTATGTCTCACTCAACCAAAATCAAAATTCCCCTCCACCATATTCAGTATTCACAATCTCAATACCTCCAAAACACACACAAATATATACATATCAAGCTCTTGTAATCAAAATGATAACTAGAATAAACTTTGCTTCTTCTTTTTTCCTCATTTTTTACAATAAAAAAAAACAAAAAAAAACAATCTTTCTGTTATAGAAATTGCAGTGACCCCAAATACAGCGATGAGTTCACAGGTAGTAGTACATGGTAATGATTATGAATCAAGAAAGTAATCAAATAGAAATAGAATGATTCTAAATTGAGAAAACATAAACTGACCTGAGGAAGATAAGAATATTATTCAATCCCAATTCCCAAGCTAAAGCTCAAAAGAGAAGAGAAAAAGGGCAGCTCTAATCTTGAAGATAATATGATGAAAAGAACCCACTTAAAGATGATGAATCAGACTAACCAGCCACTAAATCATTGTATTATTATTATGTAAAAAAAAAAAAAAAATTCAAGCCCAACTATGCCCCCACAGAAAAATAAAGAATAAAGAAAACAATTTAGAAATTGAAGCAGACCATCATGTCCCACTTCAAGATCCTCTATGCTTGAAATGACACTTCACCTCTCTCTATCTACTAGTTTTTAACAGTTGGAGGTTTTTGATTTGTTACGAGTTGAGTTTGCTCATGCATGAAGTTTCTATCAGTTTTTGTTTTTTCACACTCACTTGAGGAAAAGGGCCTTCCAACGCAACCCAACCCAACATCTACTTCTAATTTATTTGCAATTGACACGTGTCAGACAAAGTTCCTTAGGACCCACGTTGGGTCCCACTTCCAAACATGGAGTGGACCACACGCGGTTGGGAGTAGATAAAAAAATAAACTGGTGGAACTTGAGAGCTGTACCTGATTAAAAGTTTGGTTCTTTCTGAAGTATTTGTAGTTTTAATGTAAGAACTAGTATCTGGCAAGAAAGGCATAAAGGGGTAGTGGGAGGGGCAGGCGGCGGGGAATGAGATCGTGTGTGGGTGTGGGGTGTGAGTGTGTTTTACAAGTTGCAACTTTGAATGAACAGCTCATATAACTTGGCATTGATTCTCCACACGTGGAGGGTTAAACTTTTTTAATAATGCTAATACTACTTTGATAGTTGATACCCTCCTCTTCATTTTGTTCCCTCCCTCCCTTTTTTATTTTTTTAGTGGAAAGGTTTTTGTTCCCCCACTCACCTCCATAAGAATGTATTTTGTGCATTGATTGTGTTTGGTATGAATTTTGCAATTGTTTTTCAATTCTTCCTCCTAGCTCATTATGAAATTCGTTTTTGTAGGTGGGTGATTCGAGGAGGATGAAATTGGAGCAAAATTGTATGGTGAGACCGAACATAGGAAGTTTCGACCAAGAGTTTGGTTATTTGCTAAGGAAGGAAAAACCTTTTCACATAACCACGACTAACCGGTAGGGTTGGTTGAAGGTGTCCTAATAGTTATGTCAATAAAATATAATGTAAAATGACAGGATAACAACGGCTTGAAATGACACTCCTTGCAAGGTGGAGTGGTGTGGGTTTTATAGGGCAAGAGAGGCTTGGATTTTGTAGGAGTCGTTCCCTAAAACTAACTTTTGAGTCTGTTAAACATTGTTCCATTTGGTGGATCAAGGAGACGTGCTAGGATGGCACTCTCGAAGTCGCAGATGTAAGGGACATGTTGATGAAGCGCAATATATACTAATGGTAGTGTAGCTATGTAGCAAGACCATTAAGGTCCCTAAGGTAGAAGATTGATCAAGGCCTAACGACCAAACACCTATTGAGGGGATAGGGGGGGATTTATGGAGCTTGGGACAATATCAGCTATAGGTTGGTGTATATTGTTAGGCCAAGTTGTCTTATGGTTTTTCTTTTCAAGGAGAAAGAGTTTTTTCATGTATATATTTGTGTTATTGTGTCTAATTGCTATTTTGCTTGGTAATTGTAGTGATAATATTTGTTGGGGATTAATTAATATTGTTAGATTTTTTTTTTTTTTTTTTTTTGAGAATCAATTAAAATTGTTAGATGATTCTCTTAATTCACACCAAATTAATTACCACACAAAAACGAGTAATAAGGGACCTGATTTGATTTCTAGGTCACTTATTTAAATGACATCCTTCATAAACTCAATATAATATATTGCTCAATAGCCAGAATAATATAAGTAATTGCCACCACCGCGCACCATTGGTGCGGTGGTCACTCTACAAGTATAAATGCTTGTGGGGTGTGGGGGGCAAGAGCCGGGGTTCAAGTCTCCGGGAAGGAGCTTCATACACACATACATTTAGATTAAGTTAGAGTAGAAATTCTATCTTGTAAAAAAAAAAAAAAAGTAATTGCCTCTTTTATTGTCAAAGACTCAACCAATGAATTAAGTTTAAAAGCTGTTTTTCTTTGATTGTGTCTTCAAAAAATAGTTTCTGAAAAAATATTTTGAAATGACAAGAAGAAAAATTTAGAAAGTGGTTTGCTTTTCCGAAACTTAGGAAAAAAGAAAGAAACCGACAACTTCATTTTGATGTCCGTTGAAAAGATGTTTTCAAAATAATGCTTTATAAAATAGTTAGTCAAGAGCAATTCTAGAAAATGCCTTGGCTAGCATTTTCTTTATATTATTCTTTATTCTTTTAATTTCAAAGAGAATCAAAGATGAGTCGGAATTGTATACCAGAAATATGATATTGATTTTTTATTTTTTATTCGAAATTCTCACGGTCCCTATGTTCAAGGGATGGCATATTTTGACATCTCCTCAACTAAAAAGGTAACGCTGACTCTGTTTCCTAATAAAAGTATCTGATTCTTCATTCTCAAAAAATAAAAAAAAAGTTTCTGATTCATTATTTATTAAAAAAATTTTAATTTTATTAATTACATTTGAAAACCCTGATTATCGCTAGGGGTGTCAATTCGGGTTAGCGTGTTGGGTCGAGATAGGGGTATTCGACTAAATGACTCAACCCTAACTCGACCCATTTAATAATCATGTCATTATCCTTCAACCCTAATCCGACCTGTTAATAAGGAGGGTTGACCTGACCCAACCCATTTGACACACTTAATAAATGAGTCATGTTGGGTTGATATGAATGTAACACAACCCATTTCAACCTGTATAATATTAAATATAACATCCATCTAGAAATAATTTATGGTTTGTAGGGTTTAGAGATCTAGGGTTTGTAAAGTTTCAATTTTCAATTATATCCCTTGTAAGTTTTTGTAATTACTAACTTTTCTTTTTAAATTTAAAATATATGTTGGATATAAAAGGTATTTGACAAATGTAAAATAAAATAAATATTTATTTGTTATATGAGTTAAACGGGTTGTGTTAAGTAGGTCATTTCGGGTTGACACAAATAAATTGGTGTGTCAAACGTGTCTATTGCGGGTTACGCAGGTTGACCCGCTTATGACAAGTTTTTTATCGTATTGCTTTCGGGTCGACCCATTTATGACCCAAACCCATTAAGGCCCAACCCTAACCCGAAAAAACCCGTGTCGAGTTTGTGTTAGGTTCGCGGGTTGAGTCGAACATTGACACCCCTAATTATCGCTTCAAAGGAAAAGAAAAAAAAAGCCCCTATAGATTAAGGGCCCGATTGGTCGAAAAAAAAGAGAGAAGGAAGAGAAAAGAGAATAAATTGGGTCAGGAGCTGGCGTAAAAGGTGTGTTTTACGCTAGCCAATCCTGATCCGCCACGTCTGAACATGTTGTTGTGTTGTGTTGTTGATGGGTTTTAATTGGGTTATAGTTTTGTATTTTGAGTTTATTGAAAATAAGTTGTTTTGCTGACATGGCGGGTTAGGATTGGCTGGCGTAAAACACACATTTTACGCTAACTTCTAACCCAATTTATTCTCAAGAGAAAATATGAGAAAAAAAGTGCTTTTGGTTGGGAAAGGGAGATGAGAGTGAAAATGGTGGAACCTATGAGTTTTTTTTTAGACTTACCATTTGGGGTGAAATGAGAAAATGGAAGAGAGAGTGTGTGAGTTTGATAAGAAATTATCTATCTACCCTCTCCTCCCTATTTAACATTGGTTTTCTTCTTTTTCACCCTACATTAGGCTCAGTTTTTGTCAACCAGATATACTATTAACTATTTTTCATAGTACTAGGAGCATAGGGTAAATTTCTATAATCTACATTTTTTATCCTATCATTTTTCTTCTCAATCAAACAAAAGAGTATCTATCACTTCACTTTTTCATTACTCCCAATCAAACACCATGAAAGAAAGCTAAAATCTTTTATATCTACTCACTTTTTCATCCCTTCTTCATTTTCTATCCCTACTTTTTCACCCCAACCAAACGGACCCTAAATGTTGCCCTTTGTGATGTTTTGGAGAGGAAAGAAAGAGAATAGAAAACAACGAGTCAAAATGCTTTATTATTTTATATTTTAAAGCAGCTAAAATCAATTCTTTGTTTTGAATTTTAAAAACAACTTTTTGATTTTTTTAGAACAACTTTCATAAATTGCTACAAAACAATAAATATTAGGCCAGATCGTCTCATTTCTGCAATGGACGGGGTAGACATTTTTTTTTTTTTGGTGACAAGGGAAAAATTTATTTAATATTTTTTTTTTGAGAAACAAATTTATTTAATATTTAATTATCAAATTATATCAAGTATGTCCATTAAACACCTGTAGTTGGTGTCTAAGGTACTTCTATCAGTATTTAGAGTAACAAAAGGATCAACAAGAGGTTGTCAAGAGATGTTTAAGATGCATTTGGGAATGCTAGATTTGCGAGGATGAATGAGTAGAAAAAAATTCCGAAGATAGGTGAAGGGTGATCTGTGCAACATTTGATTACGGATGGCAGATGGGGGGTTAAAAATTCTCTTGTTGTGTGATAGCCAAAGTTGCCACACCACCCCATAAGCAAAAATAATATTCCAAGGGGTTATATTTATGAGTTTCCGGTTGGTGTAGAGTGAGATTTCTTACAATCAATTAGCTAGAGCCCAGAGGTAACTGGAAGAAATTGAGGGCTCTTTGTCCAGGAAGAGCTATCCAAAAATCTTTGGCTCACATACAATCCCTTATTGCATGCAAAGTGGTCTCAGGAGGATTACACCTTGGACAATCATAAGTAAATCCAGGAATTATATTAGCCAGATAAGTTCTAGTAGCCAAATAAGTCATTTCCAAAGGAATATTTGTCTTTTGTAAATATAAGGAATTTTCCAAATCCAGCTCTATTCTATTCTAGTTTAATCTAAGTATGTGTATGAAGTTCACTTTTAGAGACTTGAATCTTGACCATTACACCTCCCATACATCACAAGCACGCACTTATATTTGTGAAGTAACCATCACGCCAATGGCGTGCAGTGGTCAGCTCCATTTATGATTATCCCATGTAATGCCATCATATTTATAAAAGCTATGGCTTGCTTTCTTGTCTGTAAGTAGGCCAAATTAATTGATCATGTGATGCATATAGGCAGTCCGATAATATGTTCCTGAAAGTCAAAAGGAATTTGAAAACGTAAAAGATTAAATTGCCACCTACCAGCCATGTAAACTGAGTCTATCTTTCGGTTTTCTTCCTCCCCAAGTAAAGGTCCTATCATTTGGTTCCTCAATGGTCCGCTTGATACCCCAGTATCAGATTCAGTCCAAATATTTATGTGTCCTATCCCCAATCTATCATCGCATACAATGTACTAAGAATCCTTTCCCATATTGGATGGCTTTCCATATATCAGAAACTGTATGAGAATAAGTGCTATGCTGAATTGCAATTTTGGGTTCATGGAATTGCTATTTAAGGAGAAAATGAATGGTAATCCATTTCAAGAATTGTTCTTAAAATGCATCTATTTCACAAAAATCACCGACTAATTCAAGGGTAATGCACATAACACATTTTTTTTCTTTCTTTGAGTTGACATGATTTTATTGGTTCTTATTTGGGTATGATATCATTAACATCAATTTATCATCTAAAATTCACAAATTGCAATCTTGACAATTGTGAAATATTTTGTGAGAATTGGTGACTCTAAACTCTAAAGACTTATTTAACAATGTTCTGGAGATCTTTATGTTTTTGGTAGGTAATGATCTCAGATTTGGAGATTTTTTATGTTGGACTGAGTTGAATTTGAGGAAAACAAGTGTGATTTTGAGTACCAAATCTCTTTTGGGGGGGAGTACGTAACATCCCAATGGGTGCCATCTTGATATGCTTGCTAACTTTGTTCTTTTTGACATAACTTTAGTTGCTTTGTGTTAGGTGATATGTTTTTTAGGCTAGTCAAACCTAGAAATTTCACTAGATCGAGTCTCTGGTCAGGCCTTAGTGCGATGGCAAGTTCCTTCCATTAAAAGCAATAGGCTTTGGGTTTGAATATGAGAATCAATCTGTCCAAAAAAAAAATTAGAGGTAAGGCGGCCTACTAGTCACCTCTCATAGGCCCTACAAAAAGTGAGAGTTTTGTGCAATATTACGACCTTTGAATACTATATAATTAACAAATATAAATGATTGAGAAATACAAAATAGAAGATTTCATACAAGACCATGTCATACATGGTATAAAGAGTAAAAAAAAAATGAAAAATATAAATACATAAAAATTGAAAACGAGGAAAACAATCATCATTAGTATTATGATTTTATCATCATTTGAATGAGAGACATCTAGGCTATAGCACTATTTCTCAAAGTGCTTATGTTGTTAGATACATACGCGCGCGCACACACACCAAAAAGAAAAAAAAGAAAAGATGATTAAAACTGAAAATATTCTAGATTTTCTTTCAATCAATTATCATAATTGACCAAAAAAGGGTAATGGAATCCAATTTGAAGATACAAAAAATAATATAAAAGATACTAAAAATAATGAGTAAGAGGTGAATGAGCATGAATGCTTTAATTTATTTATATTGATATAATTGTTTTATGAAATTTTAGTATTTTATTAATTTTCAGGGTGTTTATCATATAAAATTATAGCATTTTATTAATTTTTGAAATGTTTGTGTATCTTATGATACAAGATACCAAAAAAAAAAAAAAAAATTGATTCTTGATATGATTCAAGATTTGACAACTATACTTTTGAGTAATTTTTCAATCATACAATGCTTGCTGCAGATCTTGTTCTTGGTATGTTCATGTTTTTTAGATTATCATTGTAAACCTTGTTCTCAATTTGAATTAAATAGTTATATTTATATATTGTTTATGTCCTAGGGATGTAAAGACTGGTCTGCCAGAACTTATGGTTAATTTTGTGACCTCGTCTTACAAGCCAGAACTGCTGAAGCCCTTGGTTGAGAAGATTTCATCCATTCCTGAAGTGGTTTGTATGACATATTTCTCCATCATTTACTCAAATATAACTCCTGTGTTTTACTTTTGCATCAAGCAAGCTTCTGGCGTACTTAAAATCCTTGAGTTTAAATTATTGAAATTCATAAATTCATACATAGATATGTGTGTAGGATTGGATTAGTTTGAGTCACTCCCAAATCAAACCATTGAAAATCAGTTGATGACCAAAGACTGGTACAACCAATCCAAGCAGTTTAGTTGGTTGATCCGTTCAATTCTGATTCCTTAGCCATAATTGTCCCGTTTTTCTTTTAGGGTGGCAGGGCCCTGTTTGATTAATTTGATTTATATTTTCTCATTTTCAGTGCACGATATCATTGAATTTATTTGGTTTTTATTTTATTTTATATAAGTAAGAAAATAATTCATTAGAAAGACAGGATGCTCAAATGTAAGCACCCTTAAAGAATTAAAAACGGACACTAATTAGGTCCAAAATATAACAAAGGAACTTCACGACCCCCCAAAATCAAAATACAATATTCAAACAAAGATCTCACTATTCTTAATATCTTGCATAGAATGCTCTTTGTTCTCAAAAGTCTGGTGATTTCTCTCTCCGTAAGGTCCACATGATGCAATAGTAGCCCACCACAAATGGTTGCCCTCTGCAGTGGATGGTAAACAAATAAATTGACAAGAAATACCAGATTGTTTTGGTAAGGATTAGTTATTAGAGAGAATAAGATTAAAGGGAGAGGAGTGTTTAGGCCCCTCAGGAAATCTCAATCGAGAACACTTGAATCTAAATCGAGTGGATCACTGCCAATAGCTCATTACTATAGAACATATAGCACTCAAAGCCCAATGTAAAACTCCAACTGACCATAAATACATTTGTAGCAAAAAGCCAATCATATGGACATATTACCAACAAAAAGAAAAAGTTGCTCTTTTATATACTATAAAATCATTTAGAAGACTGCCGATGTTGGATAAAAATAGATATGCATTTAATATTATTGGGTTCTAAAAAATGTATCAAAATTCAAGTATCTTAGAATGTTACATGGCCACATAAAAAATATATAACTTGAACCAAACAAATTGCACTCTTCCTGATACAACAACAAATTTGATCAAGTAACCACTAACTTTCAAAATTTTCGTTGCCTTGATCTGTCTTTGCTGACTCTCAATCCATTCATGGCAGCTCTTGAGCTGCCAAGTGGAGGAAAATCATCTTTCTCAATGACAAAGGAGTTGTTGCTCCTTGTTCTCACAGGTTCATATTCACGACGGGTAGATTTGTCATTGTAGTGCACTTTCTGGTGATTTGCCAAAGAATAGTCAAGAGGATTAATCCCATCCAATTCAGGGTCCAACAAAAATCTGTATGGCATTTTGCTATCATCCATTTTCCTAAATGTTATGGAAATCCTGCAAAATCCAAATAAAAAAATAAATGATTATGAAAATATAAACATTTATACTTTTTGTAACTCTGCTGTAACAGCTTATGACAGCTCTTTTGTAACCGATACCCGCCTTCCTGTGGGGTAGTTTTATAATATGATCCTTTTTTAACCAAAAAAGAAAGGATACCTTTTTGCTGGGACAGCTGGAACACAGTGTTTAGCAATATCAGCTCCATTACCATTTAGAACCAGCACTGATCTGCAAAATGAAAAACCGAATATGTTAGAAGCAAGATACAAAATTGAAATTAGCAAATATCCAACAACTAAATTCCTATCTCAATTTGCCCTACAAAAATATGGAACTATTTCCATGATGAACTCATTTGCACAACATATTAGTCAAAATCCAGCATCTACATTCTATTATTTGGCCCTCTAGAAAAAGTTAATCAATCTGCAGAATGAATTAAATTATACAGCTTATTAAAGAAAATTATTTGCAGTGATAATTAGAAGACTGGAATATATCATCTTTAAAAATCATATAAGAATTATGACACATGCAATGAATTACTCGTTTTAATATCCATGGAAAACTTCCTCTAGAAGACTATATGATCATATACTTCTCAGTTTTGAGAATTTCCAAGAGCATAATTAGATATTGTGTCAAACAGTTTTGCATTTATGAAAGAAGGTAAATGCACTCCAAGGGGCAATCATTAATTTAAGAAATTGTTTACAAATTCAATCAAAACAAATAAATACTACATTCCAAGAAACACTAGCTTACATATTTCATGAATATATTTATATTTATATATCTTTGTAAAGAGAAAGAGAAGAGACCAAATATCCTTGACAAGCACCAAGAAAGCAAGAAAATATTTCGTTTGGAAAGAGGAGAACACAAACATACCCTACAGGCAAAGGTATAGAGACAGGTCCCCCAAACTCCCCTGGACTCAAAATCTTCAGATTTGAGCCAAAAAGTATATTGCATTCAGTCAAAAATGAAACTGTGCAAAATGGTCGGACAAAGTCATGATGGTCAATGTGAGGTGGAATGCAATCTCCTTCTTCATAAATATTTACGATACAACTGTTAGGTATGCATGATGGAGGTAAAACATGCCACCTAACCATTCTTTTGATCATTTTCTTAAACAAGGATGGTAGGGGATCCACTTCTTCATCTCTTACTATGCCTGGAGGGTTCCCATTTTTATCCTGTAAGGTAGCAAAAATAATACGGCAAGTTTGATTATGGTTAATCACAGACTAAATAATAACAAAACAAAAAAGTACACACATATAAGGTTTGGAAATTACCACTGCGTAATTGTAACAACAACCAAATTGAATAGTGACACGCCCCTTACCACGCATCCACTTTCTTGGTTCTGAATAGGTACGCTCTATAAAGTATCCCAATTGAGAAAATACATGAGATAAGCTTGAACCATCTGATTTTCTTTATAGTGAATTCTAAGAAAGTGGCAGAATAACATTGACTGTATTGGATCATTTCATTATTTAATACTTCTACTTTTTCTGACACTACGACTAATAATATTAGCACTTGCTGGAGTTAATCGATACATTCTTAGAAAGAGAACAAATTAATCTACATAGGGAAGGAACAGTCTATGTTAGCTATATAACATAAACAACAAGAGAAGGCCCCACAACCTGCATTCCATCCTTTTTTTTCTCATTCACACATCAAAACAAGGTACTCTCAACAAAACGGCCAAAATTGTCAAATAGCACAATTTTAGCAAAATTTTAGGAAAAAAGTACCCTGACAAAGTTATTTAGTTATGTAGCACATTTTTGGAACTCGAGTTTGACAAACTCGAGTTCCAAGCAATATGGGCTCCATTGCTTGGCGTGTCACGCCAGTTGCTTGAAACTCGAGTTCCAAAAATTTGCTACATCCGAGTTCCAGAAATATGCTACATAACTAAATAACTTTGTTAGGATGAGTTTCTCCTAAAATTTTGCTAAAATTGCGCTATTTGGCAAATTTGGACAAACAAAACATCTTTCTTTAATACTAATGAATGGAATATGATGGATAAACTAGTAACTTAATTTTTTGTTAAAGAATTATCATGAATGCCTTTCTTACAGAAACAATGCAAAAGAATATTTTGAAGTCTTATCTAAGTAATGTATAGGAAAAGAATAGGCTTGTGAATTTGTTCTATTCTCCTTTTAGAAAAGGAGATATGATAATCTTAAATCCTAGTTAAAACTTAAAAAACCTCTAAATAAAAACAAAAACAGTAAGGATTAACTCAATTTTAGCCTAGAAAGCACAGACACCGATATGGGTACGGACACAACTACGACATAGTTATACAAGCAATTTCTGAAAAATTATAACATAAAACAGTCGATATGACACTATGTACTTCCTAGATTTTAGGATACAAATGATATCATCCTGAAACTGAAATAAGAAACATGTGCAAAGCCTATATTTGTAAGACTCTTTACCTCTTAGCTGTCCCCTTTGGCCCATAGTTTGGAAATCATAGACGCATTCCACAATCTTTCTTTGTTCCTCGGCATTAAAAACCCCGGTATGAAGCTCTAGGCCTTGAAGCACATTTGTTGGTTTCTCATTTATCCGCTCAAAATAAACAAACTCCGTTTCCCTCACAACTTGTGATACTCTAATATGCTCATTTTGCTCCTCCTCACTGTCACGTCCATCAGAAGATGAATTGTTCAATGACTGGGAGTGAGAGTTGGATCCTTTTCTCCATGAAGAAGAGTCAGGCATTTGAGTAAAACGAGTCTCCTGCCTTTGCCTATTCAAAAATCTTGAACCTTCAATGTCACCATTATTTGACTTGGGTCTTATCACCTTTTCTGCATCAAAAATCAAAGAAGAAAATTTTTTAAAATTTTTTGGGTTAAATCATAAAAATAAAAAAAAAGAAATCAAAGCCCAGTTGGTAAACTATAACCAGTAAACGAGCAGTAGTTATGAATCAAAGAAAAAAAAAGAAAAAGAGAGAGATAATTTTTACGGTTGACGAGGGAGTGAATACGAGTTTGGAGAAGAGACTTGCACTGGCGGCAAAAGCCTTCAGATAAATACTCAAAAATCTCGTCGCGTTCTAGGCTCTTCAACAAGCTCTCTCCGTCGGACTCCCAACGAGTCAACTCTCCAGTCATCGCCCGAGTCACTCGTCAACTACAGACTTTTTCTTTGTCTTTTTAGAGAGAGAAAAATAAATAACCTGGGAACGATTTATATAACCCAAGATTTGGTTTTTATTTTTTATTACTACTGGTAGTATGTTTATGTTTACTTTTTTTTGTTTTGTTGACTTTTAACTCCTAAGTTTTGTTTCTCAAAAAAGAAAAAAAAAAAAAAAACTCCTAAGTTCAGAACTTGAGAGGGGAGCCTGCTCGGTTGTTTCACTTTCACCTTCGCTTACGCTTTCGTACCAAAATACGTGTGATTATTATTATTTTTTGGCCAAAATGGAAACATGCTCCTAATTAGCAAAAAATATAGCAATTTTCCATGTTTTCAATATTGAGGGGAAAGTTCCTGTTTTGGAATTTATGGGTTGTTTGGTTAGAGATTTTTAGTATTGTTATTTAAGTGTTGTGAAAATATATGTGGGTTAAAAAGTGTTGTGAAAATACATGTTTTGGTGATTAAATATTGAAAACTATTGTTTAAACATATGTACTAAGAGCATTCACAGCAGTGGATCTATCATTTTAGTTATTTAACATCAATAAAAGTTATTTTATTTATTTTACCTACACACATGTTGCAGCAGTGGATCTATTTTAGCTTTCAACACAAAAAAATAATATAAATATCACAAAAAAATATTATAACCACTACAATAAAATAATATATTTCAATACCAAAAAAACCCACAGCACCAACCACAACCATCTCTACCATCAGCCACAGCCACAACCACCACCAACACCAGTCCATAGCAGGAAAAAAAAAAAAAAAAAAAACCCAAATCTCCAATCTTTTTCCTCAGCCACAGCCACAACCACCACCACCACCAGCAGTCCACAGCAAGAAAAAAAAAAAAAAAAAACCCAAAGCTTAGATCGATGGAAAAACCCACAAAACCCATGACAAGAAAGGCAGTGGCAGCTTCGACGATGAAACCCAGAGAAACCTAGAGCTTAGATCGACGATCGACGATGAAACCCAGCGACGGCTTGGGGCTTGGGTCGGCTTGGGTTGGTGACGTTGAGGCCGACGGAGGCGTGGGTCGAAAATGTTGAGAGAGAGAGGTGAGAGTGACTGAGAGAGAGAGAGAGGCACGGACTGGGTGATGGGGCTTGAGGAGATCGGCGATGGGGCTTGGGGTGGGTCGACGAGTTGGGTCGGCGGAATAGATCGGCGATGAGGGAGCTGGCCGGCGAGCTAGAGAGAAAAAAAAAATTGAGGAAGAAAGAAGAAAGAAGAGAAGTCGGAGAGAGAGAGAAAGAGAGAGAGAGAGAGAGAGAGAAAATGAAATGTTTATTTAATGAGAGAAGAGAGAGAAGTGTAATAATTTTTTTTTTTTTTTTTTTTTTTTGGTTTACCTTTTTACCTTTGAGCTACAGTGCACATCTAAAGATAGATGTGCACTGTAGCTGAGGAGCTAACCACTGCTGCATCATTGATTTTTGTGATTGAGAGTTAAAAAATACCATTATACCTATATAGCACAACTGCTGTGAGTGCTACCCCTTATGTGTAAAACTCAATTTTCATATGACTAAGTTTTGTGTGAATTTTGCCATGATGAACGATGTTGATATGGCGCTCCCCACTTAGAAAAGCCACTTGGAACTCAATATTTAAAGTATCGAGTTCCATTAGTTTAAAAAGATTTTAAGAGGGTAGTAACTCAACTTTGTAAATATTGAGTTCCATGTGATTTTTTATTTTATATTATTTTTTTAATGGGAAACGCCACATCAACGGCATTCATTGTGACCCGATCATATGAAAATTGAGTTTTACACAAAACTCGAGTTCCAAAACAGAAACATTACCTTAAATGTATTGCTAATTAGGGGCATTTTTCATTTTGGCTTTTTTTTTTTAAATTTTAAATTTTATAATATATATTTTGATATTTATAAATTTTAAAACTTACTAGAAAAAGAAAAAAGAAAAGAAGAAAACCAAAAGCAAAAGAGACGATGCTGGGCACTGGGTTTGAGCTTAACTTCAGCAATATCATTCTCCCAATTCCAAACAAAAAATAATGCTGTTGGTAAAGAAGCAACTAATAAGTCTTAGTATTAACCACCAAAACAGCACAGTTAGTGTTAATAATAAGAGACGCCACTCCAAGTCTTACTTGGAAAGGCAATCTGCCATTCTTCAACTTTCCTCATCCTCTTCTCAATCTCATTTCGACTCTGCTCTTGCAAGGTACTTTATCCTTTTTAATTCTTCTTTCTTTTATCTCTTTTTTTTTTTTTTTTTTTTTGGGTCCAATTTTTCTCAAGTTATCAAGCGACATATCATCTGGGTATTGTTACTAATGCCAATATAAGGTGTTTCTTATATGCATTCTATGTAACTTTTTTTTTTTTTTTTTTGTAATTACTGCCCAGATTGGATTGTTGGGTTCATTTTAGATTGCATTATATGTCTATTGGTATATCAAAATGTCTACTTCACTTAAAAAAAGGGTTGTACCGGTGCAAAAAGCTCATTCTTTTGTGGGGTTGGGAAAAAAAGTGATTGGTAGACGTTGCTAAATGCCTCTTAAGTTTGAAATGAATCTCAATCGTGCTTTGTTATTAGTGTTAGCTTGAAATTGGATTGCAACATATTTATTCGACATCTAGAATTATCTGCATTGCTGTTTGATAATGTTGCTGAAATAGTTTACCTGTTTGGTGACTTTGTGTTAACTTAATTACTCAAATATTGAAATGATATTTTTACTGGGAAAAAAATCTGTTCAGTGTAATAGATATAACTTGTAGAATATAAATCACGGCAGATTAGGAGGGATGTTGAAAGTGCAAGACTTGAATGCCGTGTTACGAAAATTTGGAACTCTAAGCAGATGGCAGGATCCTTCTCAGGTGCTTCAATTAGAAAGCTGTTGTAAATGTTTTTGGAAGCCAATTATTGGTTTTTTGAATTGTTAAGCCTGCCTGTTTCATTTGTAGAGTCGTAGACTTGGAATATATATTCACAACTTATTGCATGGATGTCTCGTTGATGTACGTTATTTAGTTTTATTTTATTTTATTTCGTGCCATCTGTGTGTGTCTGGTTCCTTTTAAAAGGGTCTTCCGTACGTAGATCCATTATTTACTCCTTTTTTCGGCAGCTGCTTTAAAAGAATATATTTGATGTTTTCAAACTCAACCCATTTTATGATATGAGCCTAAAATAAAATTGACCTGAAATTTTATTTTATTTTATTTATTTATTTTTTTGTGTGTATAAAATTATCCAATAAAGATACATCCAGATTTCTTTTTTATAACTAGTCAACACTAAGCTGCCTGTGATCTTTGAAATTGTATATGGTTGCTTCACTAAGGCATTCAATTCATTTCGGCATTGGAATATATTACCAAATGATATTGGTACCTCACTCTTCGACAACAAATACAATTTTCTTCACTACCCTCTTCAGCTCCATGAGGCGATATACGATTCACTCTTGGTATGCAACTCTCTCTCGTGGTATTAAAACTTTAGGGTCAAGGCCATTCAATCCCTAGAAGTATACTTTATCATCTAAGACCAATTTTTGGGTTAGAAAGAAAAAATATTTTGAACTCTTTTGGTTTCATTCTAAAATTTGTGAAATCATTTGGGGGGACCAACCATGGTGACCCTACTTGGGCTTGACCATAGTAGGTTTCCACTCACTGTGGAATGAATGCCTGAGGGCTCTACATAGAGAGGAGGCCACAGGTGCTCCCTTAGGTGTTGAGTATAGCCTGACCTCAGTGCCACTGATTTTAAGCAGTGGAAGGCTATAGTCCTTTAGCTAAACTAGAGTCACGCTGTCACCCCTAAAGTTTCAAACTTAGGACCTACCCCAAGACTGAAACCATGGGGCCATGACCCTAGGTGGTGTGAAATCAGTTGCATTAGCATGTTAACCCATAACAAGTATAATTTCTTTACTCGTTAATGGCTTTCCTAGTGTTATGGTGGTTGCTAGAAATGATGGGGTTATGCCATGTCGCTTGGGAGGCATTTGCCATCCTCCAATGATACAAATGTGTAAAGAAGGGAAGACATAGAAATAGTAAGATTGGGCAAAATTTGCAGATGAATGAATAACATTTGTTATTTGACAAATAGGTGTACTCATAGCAAAGTGATTGCAGTAAAAGCCGAGTAAACTAAAATAGAAACTGATATTAGATCAGTGATAAGGGCACATTTGGCTTTTCACTAAGGAAAACCATTTGGTTTTTACTACTAATTTATTGTTATACCCATAAACTTAGTAAAGATGGAATATGCAAGGATGGAAAAGGTAGGGCAGAAATAAAAGGGATAGAAAGGAGGGAAATGAAACACACAAAGGTAGATCTGGATGGAAAGGAAAATTGGACAGACTCCCCTCTCTCACGACTCCTGGGGGAATTGGAATTCAAAGCTCTCATATAATTGACTTCTTTAAGTAATAATTATCCATCATTATGATATCTGATGGTGTGTTTCCCTTTCTCTTTTGTCTAATTTCTGTGTCATGAACTTGGTATAAAAATTTTAGGTGTTCTTCCAAGAGGGTTGTCAGTGCTTACATAAGATATTATTAAAAAAAATCAGAAACAAGGGGGTGTATATATACATTTGGGATTCCCACATGCCAAGGCGCAGAAAATAGGATAACTGACAAAATGGAAATTGCTCACTGATCTTATGAGTGCATAAACTAAATTCATATATTGCTTCTCTGTAGTTGAATGGATAATTCAATTTTACTTTTGATAGATCATGGAATGGCATGGTACGTATCAAGAAATTTTATTTTGTCATGAACAAAATATTGAAAGAATGTCAGCAAATCTAAATCCATTTAGTAGGGATCTTGTACATTGTAACTGAAAATATAGAGAAAATGCCTTTGTAAGCCTTTTACAAAAACTAAAATAAAATATTTTTCATATGCATTATTGTCACTTAGGTGTCTTCTTGTCATTCAAAAAGACTGTTTAATTGCCCTCTCTCTGTGGTTATAGTTTTGCCCTCTTTACCCATCCTCTCTGAACAATGAACCTAATTAACTATGTTGTTTAATTTCCCTTTCTTATAATTGTTGATAATTGTTAAGTCAAGTTTGCATTATTGCAGCTCTTTGAATGAATGCAACAAAATGGGAAGATAAATGCTTTGTCTTATAGCAGTTATATGGAGTTCATGAGAAAGAACATAAATCCTGTAAAGGCAATGGAGATATACAATGGCATTAAAGATGAATCAGCAAAAAACAATGTGTTCATATGCAATTCTGTTCTTAGTTGTCTGGTTAGGAATGGCAGTTTGGAATGGCAAGTTTGATAGCAGCATTAAAATGCTTCATCAGATGAAGCAGGATGGTTTAATGCCAGATGTTGTTACATATAGCACAGTATGATATTTCAATTTATATTATGTATTTCCAATTTTTCTCCTAGCATCTGTGTTCAAATGTCGTTCATATAACCTGAAGTTGCTGCCACAGTCAGCTACACGATGATAATACGCTACTATATAGGACACTTATCCATATCAAACAGCTTATAGTGGGTTTGGAGTACAGATTATATAGTGGAGTTTAGAGCTTGCGGAATGGATTTAGGAAGGCGGCATAGACTATGGAGAAGATGTATGTTGCTGTTGTTCATTTCTGCAAGCAGGGGGGATCCAGAGCAAAGCCCCCCTTTTATTGCATAACCTAAAAAAGCTATATATGCAAAGTACCAAAGTGGTTGGAAGATAGTCAACCTACTTCTAGCTGTTCCTAACTAGCTGTAATTGTTGTTAGTAAGCGAGATCTAGCACGGAAAGCCCATTGATCCTAAACCTCGAAAGCTAAGGTGAGCCAACAGCAGCTGAGGTAGCATCAGGGAAAGACCAGTTGTTTCAACAGGCTCATCTTTCCCCTGACTTTTCCAGGTATATGCTCAGCTTGGGGTAATTATTTTTAACTGTTTGAAGACTATGTTTTGAGTTGTAGGAGGCTGAGGTCATGGGTTCAAGATCCATCGGTTGCATGTGTAATAAGTATATTGAGAGAGAGAGAGAGGGAGAGAGAGAGAGCGGGAGAGAGAGAGAGCCCCTTGTAGGTGGATAGCTCAAGGAATCAGAATGAATTACCCTAGGTACATGAGTTTTATAAAACAAAAAGATTGAATTGATTCTATAACTAATTAAAACTCATATTGTCCTGGACAATAACCTTTGTGTATCCTTATCAAAAAAATTAAGTGTGTATCTTAAAAATGGTCTTCCTTGGTGTTATTGACGAAGGCAATTAGATAAAACTTGCTTTAATGTGTCTGAAATTGACGTGGGTATATAGTATTAGGGTTTGGACTCTCTATAAATGATTTGATATTAAGTCCATCATTCCCTGTTAACTACTAATTTCACATTGAATAATATCTGTGGTCTGAATGTTAATTCATCAAAATCCATAAAGGGATCTTCACAGCATCTGTGGTGATAGTCAATGATCACACACCTCTGGGATCTCAACAGGATACAAATGGATTCTGTCTGACCATGAATTTGTTAAATTTGGGTCAAGATTTGTTATGCATTTTCAAACTGCACTGTTACACATGAAGCCACTTCCAAAGGCAATTTGCCAAACACGATCTCCCTGCTTCACTCTTCCTTTTGCCTCCAGATAGCTCAGCTCATACCAAAGTGATGAAGATGAGGTGTTGCCAAACCTATATAATGTCATTCTTGATGCTTCTGCATCTTCCTTGTGTAGCCTGAGATTGTCCTCTATGGCATCAATTACTGCCTTTCCACCAGCATGTATACAGAAATGCTCGAAAGCCTTTTTGAAATTCGGACCATAAGTTCCCTTCTGGCCTGCTAAAAACCATATTTTTTGCTTAATCACTGACCATCCATACTGGAGTTGCTCGGAGTATGGCAAGACAAGTGGGCTTAATTCTGATATGTTTTTCCTTAATTCTTTTGCTGCCACGTGTAGAAGTTCTTGTGATAGAGACACTCCAACTTTCCCAGCTTCGTTGGTTGTTGGTGAACAGACTGGTAAGCTTGGTCATCAGACCCCAAGTGTGTTCTCACAAGGCTCTGAAGTTTGTACTTAGCCTTGTGCTTGTCTTGCTTTCTATTAGAAAGTAAAATAGCTGCTCCTCCCATTTGAAACAAAATGTTGGCCATATGCATGGACTTTACTTTACCGTTATAACCATTGGGAGTTACAACTTCCATGCTGAGAACTAAAGCTACTGAATTTTTGTGAACTTTTAGAAGATCTTTAACCAGACTAATTGATAACATTCCAGCACTGCAATCCATTCCACTGAGGCTGACACTCTTTACATTGCTTCTGAATCCAAACTTGTTTATGATCATAGATGTAAGGGATGGTGTAGGGCAGAAAAGGCTACAGTTGGATACAAGAATGTCAATGCTTTTAGGATTTATGTTGTGCTTGGAAAGAAGGTCTTTGACTATTGTGGACAACCATTTTCAGTTTCCTCTTGAGATTTGTAAAAAGAAGAATTTGGTGGGATCTCATGCACTGCAATAGGCATGCAAGTCTCAAATCCAATACCTGATCTTTCCAATATTTTCACTTGGAAATTGATACTTTCTTAGTCAAAGATATTAGATGCTTCACAGTGTTCAATAAAATTAGCATTTGGAACTTGCAAACTATCGGGAGGTAGATAACAGGAAAAATCAACAAGGTAAACAGAATTAGATTTGAAAGTAAAACAGATAATTGCATTGATTAAAGCAGTTATAGCTAAGAGATGGATGAGGGATATTGGGAATTCTGTAACAATAGATAGGTTTGTAAAAGATAAATATCTAAGCAAGACAGTCTCCATTGTCAAATTCCTGGATAAGACTGCTAGGAGTTTAATTTGATGCTTTTGGTTATATACAAACAAGCAAGCAAGAAAGAAGTTAAAAAATGCAACTGTTAGCTATGTATTCATGTGTGCACACGTGTTTATGAACGGTTTAGTGTTTATTCATATTATGAAGCAATCAAGAGAGAAGTTTTGGAATGCAAGCATGCACCAAAAGATATTTTAAGATTTTTTTTTTTTTTTTTTTTTTTGTAAAACCTTCGATCTGGGGCATGTGTGTCTTCCACACTCTCTTGTCTGATTGTCCATTTTAAACGAACTCCAGTTAGAGTTTCCCTCTATAAATACCAACCACAAGAGGCATGTGTTCACCACAAGTAATCAACTCACCCTTTCCTCATATTCTTCCTTTCTGATCATAATTGCCAATTTGCCTTATACTCCTCATCATGGCTGCTGCAGCTCACAACCAACTCTCAAATAACAGCTTAGAAATTCCTTTTTATGCAAATGATATTATGGACTCAAAACATTGCCAGAAGGTTGAAGAAGGTGACAATGTTGACTACTTTCAAAGGGCACAGTGGCTTCGAGCTGCTGTATTGGGAGCCAATGATGGGCTTGTTTCTGTTGCATCGCTAATGATGGGTGTTGGGTCCGTTAAAGAAGACATTAAACCCATGCTCCTTGCTGGTTTTGCAGGTTTATTTGCAGGGGCTTGCAGTATGGCAATTGGGGAGTTTGTGTCTGTGTACACCCAGAGGGACATAGAAGTGGCACAAATAAAGAGAGAGAACTCAATGAAAGTTGGAGGAGAGATTGAAGAAGAGGGTGAGAAGGAGAACCTTCCAAATCCTTTTCAAGCAGCTTTTGCATCAGTCCTTGCATTTTCAGTAGGTGCAGTAATGCCATTATTGGCAGCTGCATTTATAAAGCCACATAAAGTAAGACTGGGTGTCCTAATTTTAGTGGCTAGCTTGGCCCTGGTTGTTTTTGGAATTGTAGGAGCAGTGTTAGGTAAGACTCCAAAGGTGAAGTCTAGCATTAGGGTTCTTGTTGGAGGCTGGGTGGCAATGGCAATCACCTTTGGGCTGACCAAATTAATTGGCTCCAATGGACTGCAAATGTGATTTCTGGGTTTTGACTTTTGTCCTTTTGTTGATTGTAAACTTGTTTTCCTTGGCTACCTCCACTTTTTTGTTTGACCTTCCTTGAGTATGCTTGTGTTCAGTTTTTAATGTGTCATATGTCATGGTCCAAGAGTTTTCTAAATGGAAGTGAAGGTGTTAATTGAGCTAATCTAACTAGTGATGTCTCTTAAGACTTTACTTAGCACCAGATGGCTTTATTCCACCTTCACCCTTTTGGTTGTGGTTCTTTGGATAGAGGAAGAGCTACCCTCTTATGTGTGGCTCACCCTTTGGAGAAAATAAAAGTTAGTAAATGGAAATGAATAATAATCGGTTGTTTGAAAGGAAGATATCAACTTGATTAATTTGCTCTGCAACAACTCTCTCTCTCAAAAATTAAATGGCTAAACAAGCATAACTTCATACAGTTCAATGCTTGATAATATTATAAGATGAAAAATTGATTCCTAGCATCAAGAAGCGGATTGCTAATTGCTTCACCTCTGTAATTTTTAATATCTAAAAATAACGGATTGAATAAATACCAAAGAAGTAGAACCCCTTTTATTTTTGGGGGGAGCTTCGTAAGCTTTGGATATATGTATTGATGAATAAGCTTTGGAAATTTTGATTCCAAGCTAGGGTGAAGTGACCAATCTTTAGGTGGTTATAAAGACAGAAAAATCAGAAATCCTGGTTTCAATGAGCGTAACAAACATGTGAGTTGGACAGGATTAATTTAAATACTCTCTTTGTTTATCTTCAAATAATTTTGAAAATCTGAGATATTGTGCTAATAAAATTATGCTTTCTATATGATTCTCCAAATGCCCATCTTTCTTTATTCTTGATGATTGTATTCCATAGGGAAAGGAAACTTCTTTATTTATTTGGGTTGAAACAAATGCAACCTAATTTGTTGGATCACAGAGTTTGCATGTACAAAACATTTAGTTATGTCCCTAAGTTTAACAATCCACACTTTTGTTGCCTCTGGGATTCAGGCTTTCAGGTCGAAAATTAGCGTGTTATGAATTTCTGTGTGGCATTGGCACTTTAGAATGTAATGAAGGTTTTTCTTAATTAAAGAATGTAATGAGAGGTTACGATAGTTCATTGGCTATTCTTTTGTTGTCAATAAAATGTACCCTGCCTGCCACCTATCAGGAATGAGTTTCTAGCCTCTAGGTAACAATATACAAATTTGAAAACTTACTGTTCTTATTTATTTATTTATTTTTGATAGGTGAAAACTACCTAAAAATCCAAATATAAAAAATTCTTATAATTCCAAAAGGAAAATAATGAAGATATCATCTTTGACTGAGGAAAGAAAAGAATGATTACAAAAAATGTTTGGAAATGCATATATTAATTATTTAGTTGTGCATTAACAATAACAACAATAATAATAGATTTAGAATATTACATTTTTTGTCATGTTTAGTTGATTTGACAACAATTGAAATAAAAACAATAAAATATAAATATTTTTGAATTCACTTTAATTAATCTAATCATTCAGATTTTCTAACTCCTATTCTAATAATAATAATAAAAAAAATTCCTAACTCCTTTCAGTGACATGTAATATATATTTATATATAGAACCAACAATGTAGTATCTATATAATTAAAAAGAGTATTATTAGGATAAATATATTTATTTTGTTATATTAATTATTTTAAGTGGTGCATTAATTACTTAAATAAAATGAAATTTTGATTTCATTTTTTAAAGATTTATATAAGAAACAATTGATTTGAAGTATGACATTCTTGATTAAATTTAGTTGCTTTTAAAATAATTGAAACAAAGTCCAACAAAAGGGGAAAAAATAAATAACACATAATTAGTAATTAAAAATAATTGATGCACTTAAGTTAATGAAAATAATTAAATATTTGTCAATTCAATCAAGCAATAGGTTCATATTTTTTTATATATATTATATAATTGTAATCATTTTCTCTCTATTTAATGACATGTAATATAATTATAAGGGCAAAATATTTTCACAACTGTTACTGGTTCTTATATGGTTGCATTATTTTTTTACTTGCTATTAAAATATTGTGAAATTGTTGTGATGCTTTAGCTTTTTCGTGAAATTATTGGAAAAAAAAAGGTTGATTAAAAAATTATGGGCGTATTTGGTATTTGTGGCGGAATGAAGCGATGGTCAATTAAAAAAGAGCTGATTGTTTAACATATAGTTGAGGTACAAAAATAAAAGAAAAAGAAAAAATGACACTTTCCATAAAAAAAGAAGATGAAAAAATGACAATTAACGCAGGGAAACAAACAAATTGAAGATTTGACCGAGAGTTTGTCGTGTCAACCCAAAACAGTTATTTTATATTGTATGTAGGCCTGTTCAAGAATTCATCGGCGCCGACAGAACCTCCCAGAACTGCGCCGATCCGACCGCTGAAAGCTTCACCAAAGGTTCTTGGCGTGGTGGTTGGTAGACTTTTTCCGTTACCGAAGTCGGTCGGTGCGGTGGTCGGCAGCAAGATCTGCTAACCGAAGAGAAACCGAACTGATATATATATATAAATATATATATAAATATATATATATAATATAATCATTCGTTAGTTTTAAAATAAAAGAAATTGAGAGAGAGAGAGAGAGTACCAGTTTGGTGAGAAACTAAGGGAGACGTGAAACTGAGAGAAGCGAAGGAAGAAGAAGGAAAAATAGGGTTAGGTTAAGTTAGTTAGAAACGGCGTTGTTTTATATAATTTTTTTACTTATAAAATCTGATTCAAAACGATGCCGTTTTGGACCCATTATAAAATTTTAATATCAGGTTCAAAACGGCACCGTTTTAGTGTCAGAATTTAAATAAAAAAAAATGGAACGCCAAGAACGACGTCGTTTTATTTAGAGTTTAGGTTAAATTTGAGAAATCTTTAGTTAGACCTCTCTTTCTCTCTCTCTCTCTCTCGCATCTACCTCCGCCGCTCACCACCACTCACCAACAGCGTCTTCTATAGCTTGATGGCAATGTTCTCCAAGTTTTCCCCTCTCTTTTCTCCTCTGTTATGGCTATTATATAGAAATTTCTAGAGTGTGTTTTGATGCTCAATAACAGGTATGTGAATTTGTATAATGCTCAATACCTAGGCTACCTCTCCTTGGCTCCTTGCTATGCTTCTATAAATATTGGGAATTTGTTTGAAATTTTGTGTGGAAATTAGATATACATAGAACATGTTTGTTTGCTTTTTTTTTTTTTTTTTTTGGAATATTTGGGTTGTTTGATAATTCTGTGTGGCTTGTTTGATGATTGATTTGTTTTTTTTTTATTTTTAAATTTATACGTTTGTTTTTTCTTTGTTGCACCGAACTAACCGCGCCGCACCGTTAGGGTGAACTGAAAGTGGAGTAGACCGGTTCCTGCCCCATTACATGTGAGGTGCAGTAAGGCACGAGGGAAACCGCACCCTATGGGTGTGGTGCAAAAAATCCCCCCATAACTGGTTGCACCGCACCGTGTACAGCCCTAATTGTATCATACTCATACAAACTCTGTTTCTCCCAAAAAGTACACCCTGCCCTGCCCCACTACTACAAACAAAAAACAAACATGTATTTTGTGATTATAGTTTTAAGTAGCAAGGCCTTTAGTTCAAGGAAAAAAAGGGGACAACTATTATACAAAATTGCTTTGAAAGAATCTATCTCATATATATATATATATATATATATATGAGAAGTCTAAGTTAATTGGTTTTATCTAGTAACAAATTTTTATGTATTTATTTTAATTACATTTTAATGCATCTTTTTAGGACTTAATTATATTTGCGGTAGATATACTTGAGCCTTGTATGCTTTGGAAAGCCGCATTCAGAGTCATTTCGCAACCTCAGGCGACCTGCACTGCCCGCAAGTGACACTTGGCAAAATGTCAGGATTAGAGTGATGATTAGGCAAGTCGTGACCATCTTGCGACCAGTTAGTCCACGATAAAGTCGCGAGTTGCACAATCATTGTATTATGCCCTCTGTGCATTTTCTGGTCACTGTGATTATGCCAACACACACTCTCATAGCTATTGTTAGTGGCTAGGCCTTCGGATAAGGGTCTTAACAAACCCTAGAACATAAGTTAAATATCCCAAGAGGCCACCCCTTGTAAGAAAAAAGAGAGCTTTTGGTTTTGAACAAAAACAACTTTTTCATCTTTTTTCCATCTCTTTGAATCTTTGATTGAGATTTTGTATTCCTTCATCTCACCCATACACAGGACCTTATGAGTTGAGTGAAGATTCTTGGAAACTTAAGAAGCCATTTTCAAAGATCCTTTAATAACCATCTATCTTATTCTCACAAGTGAGGGGGGAAAATCCTATTGACCTTATCTCAAAAAATAAATGATTAGTTTTTGAAGAAATTATTCATTTTGACCTTATTGCATTGTGTTAGATTCTAAAGATTTAGGATTAAATGTTTAGAGTCTTAATTTGTATATGTTGGCAAACCGAGAACAAAAACATGTCTAGGATAGGTGTTAGAAATTGCTCAAAGTGGTTCATGTCAAGACTCAAGAATATACAAGCTGCAGGAAAATGAATTGAAATTCTGTGAAGCTTGACTGATCGAAGAATGAAGCTCGACTAATCGAATATCGCAAAAAAAGAATTTCTCCAGAATTTTTAAATAAGCCCAAGCCCGTGAAAACATTTAGGGTTTCAGTCCAACACTCTTATGTATAAAAGGAAAACCTTTGCTACATTTTGAAGACTCTTGGAAGTCTTGTGAGTTACTCCTGTGAGATCTAAGATGTTTTGTACCTTCTAACTCTACAAGTGTCTACCATAATAAGATCTACAATCAAGTGCTGGTAGAATCTAGTTGCTGCAAGATCAACAAGCCGTGATTTGAAACCTTTGAGTAGGATCTCAAAGTCACAAGCGTGGGTGCTTGTGTGGTGCAAATCCAAGAGAGAAGGAGTCCGTGAATTTGGAGTTTGCACGTGGTCGTGTTAGTAAGTTACTACTGGAGGTAGCAATAGATTTAGGGTTAAATCTTATTGTAAAAATTTCAATTCTCTTACAGTGGATTTGTTTTACCTTAAGGATAGCTAGGTCAAATCTTCCTTAGGTTTTTACCTTGAGACGGTTCGTTTCATAGGTTTTCCTGGGTGATCATATCGTTGTGTTATTTATTTTTTCGCTGTTGTGCATGATATGATCTATCCTTGTTTAACCTAGATCATATTATTAACCTAAGTAATCACTTCGCTAATATATTAGGTTAAACAATCTGATTTAATGGGTCTAAACAAACAAACACATTGATTGGTTCCATTCATCGAGCCATTGAATAAAAGTCCACATGGCCAAATATTGGCCATACTCTAAAACAATATATAATATGATACAAATTACTATAGTTTTATTACGGATCAACTCTTTTTTTTTGTTGATTACCAAAAATCTTGTAACTAAGTAACATTGATTTTTTTTCTTCTTCAAAAAGTGACATTGACTAGTCTCTTATAAAGGGAGAAACAAGATTTAGATCCCTTCCTTCAATTTATCAAAAAAGAAAAAGAAAAAAAAGACTTCTTTGTTATTACCAATTATTTTCATGTGAATTCTAATTCATCAACTCCTACACTCTTTTTCGACAGGTAGATAGAGAGGGAGGAGGAAGGTAAGGTTGGAGCCACATGCATGAGGCACCGCAAAAAATTGCCAATACTATCATTTGAATCCTAGTTTCTATACTCTCAAATATACTTAAATTGAGAATTTTAGCCGACTCTAATAAACATAGGCATCAATTAAAATCATTCTTCTTCAAATTGACTAGGGCTAGTTGGTGCCTAATTAGGTGAGTTAGGCCATTGTTTAAGGCCCCTAAATTTTAATATTTGTTTAGTGCCAAAACCAACCAATTAATAAAAAGTATTATTTTTAAGAAAAAAAACATAAAAAATAATGATGGTAGAGATATTACAAATCTTATTACTTAAAGCTCACAAATGAATGTGCTACCACTAAAAAACAATTAAAAAATATTAGGCAGTTGAAATTCGCTAATCATATTCATCGCTACATTTATTAACTACTTAACTTTAGCATTTTACAACTTGTAATTTCCTACTCAAAAGTTGAAAATTCATTCTCTCTTAATTAAGAAAAAATAAAATCAAATTTTTTTTTTTAAATTTTTTTGATACCCATTTTCGCGACACATTTTTTACAAGCTCAATTCAACCAAGCTCGACTTCCTTGTGGGCTCAATCCATGTATTATATTATATTTTATTCTTTTAAGCATGGCCCAAACCCATGCATATACTTGGGAAAATTGAGAAAGTGTTGTTTGGAGGATATGGGTCGGTTTCTTTCGGACATTTTGCATGAGTCCAGCCCATGCGTGCTACCAAGTGGGTAAGGGACACTGGTAGCACCTTAGGCTCATGGAAGAGATTTTGTACCTAAAATTTCCACCCTAAAGAGTTTTTATGCTCTAGTTGATTGTGGCCCAAAGTTTTTCTCATAACTCATTTTTGCCTTTAAACATAGTTGGCTCTCATTGGTCGACTTCAGTTGATAGCCCTCACTTAGAGCAACTGAAAAGGAGGAGCCAATGGGGGTTTAGTTAAGCCTTTAACTTAATGATGATAAAAGTAAGCCTTCCTTTTATCCAAACAAAAGCAAACCTAAAAATTACTACTTGCTTAACACCTTGGGGGTACAAAGCCATTTCTATTGACCAAAAACCAGTCACTAAGAGCACCCAAAACTAGGGGTGACAATTCGTATTTGTGTGTCGGGTTCGTGTCGTGTCGACTAACGAGTATTCGACTATATGAGTCAACACTAACCCAACACATTTATTAAACAGGTTAAGATTCCTCAGCCCTAACACAATTTGTTTATTAAATGGGTCAGTCGTGTCGATCCATTTATTAGGTTTTATCAAAGCGAAAAAAAAATATACAAATTTTAGTATTAACCAAATTGATCTATATTATGAAAAACCAATAAAATAAATTTTTTAAATATAAAATTAAGAACAACTGAGTAAATGCATCACAAATAATCATTTAAAATTAGAACATATCTCAATATTACAAATAATCAATCACAATATGTTAAAGAAAATAAACAACAACAACTAATAAGTTTATATACTCTGGGTTTGAAAGGTATATTGGTAAAATATCATTTAATTAGACGAGTCAGACGGGTTCTAGGGATTGGATACTATATTAGGAACTCATAGGTAGAACTCATCCTTGAAAACCGGCTTGTAAGGGGAAGGTGCCCAAGAACTTATAAACACATGATTAAGTTTACATTTAATCAATATGGGACACTATGATCATAACATCCATCACACTCCATAGTCAACGTCCATGACGACTCACTTTAGCGACACTGACCCGTTGGTGGCCCTTTTTCTCTTTGGTGGCTCCACTCAACTATCAGTAATTTTAATTTAGCCTCTAGGTCACACTTTCCAGGATCTGACCACAAAGCTGCAACTCATTTGATCCCATACTCAATGAGCTACGCTCGATTAATCAAGGTAATGGTTGACCACAAAGCCACAACTCATTTGATTTCATACTCAATGAGTTACGCTCGATTAATCGAGGTAATGGTTGGCTCCGATACCAAATGTTAGGAGCCTATAGGTAGAACTCATCATTGAAAACCGGCTTGTAAGGGGAGGGTGCCAAAGAGCTTATAAACACATGGTTAAACTTACATTTAATCAATGTGGGACACTATGATCATAACATACTAACCATACCCATTTATTAAACGGGTCAGTCGTGTCAACCTAAATATGACACAAACATATTAATTAAGCCTCAATCCATAACCCATTAATTTTGTGTCAAGTCGTGTAGTGTTCGCGGGTCGTGTCAAATTTTGTCACCCCTACCCAAAATACAATATAAAAGCCCACAATCAGATTCAAAATAAATCAATCACGTTTTACCCTTAGAGCTAAAACTTAGAGCAAAAGCCCATTCAGCCAACTAACATTCTCACAATTTCGAAGTTTAGGGGTGGAAATATGGGTACAAGGGAACCATTCCTCTCCTCCTCACAACCTTTCTCAATTTCCTCTTGTCACTGACCGTGGGTTGAAGTTTAAGCATTTTTGAGTTTTTATGAATTTTTCAGCATTTTTGTTATTGGCATTTTGATTTCTCTCTTGTTAAAGTGTCATTAGCCTTTATTTACTAAATATTGGAATTTGATACTCTCCACAAATATTGGAATTTGATATTCTAATGATTATTTGTGAAAGCTAACCTTCGCTCTCACAAAAACTTGAGTATTAGTGAGGGAGAAATATTTTGTCATTGCAAAAAAAAAAAAAAAAAAAAAGGTTTTTATGATAACTTATTTTTCGACCCTAGCAAAATAAATGGTGGAAAAATTTTGAAATCCCTCCAAAAAGTTAGATAATTGTAGTAGTTGCTTGTTGGTCCTGGCAAATGGTTAAGATATGGCAAATGGTAGGGTTGGGTCATTTGGGTTGCGGGTTGGGCCCAAAACAGGCCATTTTAAATGGATTGAAAGTGGGTTGGGTCAATTGGGTAACTTGGGTTTCGGGCCGGATCAGGTGGGCCCATATTTTTCACATTAAAAAAACAACAAATAAATGCCAAATTTTTAGAGAGAATGAATCAAATCAAATAGTTAGACTATTTGTTACTAATTTACTAAAATGGGAAAAGCACAAACAAACCAAAAAACATAAAAGATTTTCATATCCTTGCAATTCAAATAGTTTTGACTTTTGAGCACGACTAAATTTCTTTACATACTTCAAATTCAAAGTTCACTAATGATATCATTCTCATAAAAGAACCAAAAAAAAAAAAAAAAAAAAAAAATACAAAACTAAATGTCATGGATCATGTTAAGTTATCAACCTTCTTAAGTGCACGAATTCCTGTTGCATTTAACATAATAATATAGTTAGATTATATAGAAAGATAAACTAAATTAAAAAAAAAACCTTTAAAAATCAACATAACAATTTAAGGAAGAACAAGTAAATATTTTATAAGAATTTCATCTCAATCTACTCAATGTTGGTAGTAGATTCAGCACTAAAATATTCATACTTGCGAATTAGAGTGAGAGTGAGAGACAATAGAGTTAGGTCTTGTTTTGCTTTTTTGCCTTTTGAGTCATAATTGAATTCTTTTAATTTTTTGTTTTGTTTTGTCACTTTGTGGCTGGGTTTGTGCTAGTTAGATAGATATTACTATATTAGTTAGACAGACTTGGACGTGTTGTTAGTAATAGTTAGTAGTCTTTGAAGTAGAACTAGTTACTTAGTAGTTAGTAGTCTTAGTTAATGAATGTTACAACTAGAAGTAGAGCTTAGTAGTTAGTAGTTAGTGCTGGTTACTTAGTAGTGTAATATGTGTAGAGACACTGGACAGTAGATGTTTTAGGCTTTAGCTTTCCTTTTGTATTTTTTTTCCCTTTCATTTAACTATTTATTTATTTTTAATAAATAGGGAGCACAACACACAAGTTCATTGTGCCTTTTATGACAATGTTATGTACTTAGGAGCAGTCTAGCACACCTTGTCATGTAAATTTTAAATATTTTTTAGGGAAAAAAAAGGTTTAAAAAGGGGTGGGTCACAGGTCGGGTTGGGTTGGCCCGCAAAAAATGGACGGATTGCGGGTTGGCCCATATTTAAGGTTTGGGTCGGATCAGCGAATTTCGGCCCCTTTTTTGCCATGTAGGGGATCAACGTGGACAAGTGAACATATATTGTTTGCCTTTACAAATAATGTACTTTTTGGAAGGGATTGTTAATTTTCCCTGCAAAAATAATATATATGGTGGGAAATTTTTCCTGAAATATAATTGCAATTGTGATGGCTTTCCACTTTGGACACCAATAATTTAACATTTTACCAAGTATTTGAAGGGTTTTGTTTTTTCCGCTGAAATAGATTCTGTTGTAAAGTACTTTCAACAGAAATAGTTGGTGGTCATGGTGTCACAGATAAAGAGCTGTTGGAGTTGGTGGTCATGGTGGCATGGTGCATGTGGTTCAACAGGAATGAAGCTCGGCTAGGAAAGACAAGGCAGCAGGGGTCGGAAATTTTGCAACGAGCTCGATTTCTTCTGGATGAATTTCAGTTAGCTAACATCAAGCTCATACAGGTGGGTCTAGAGAAGATGCCCCATGGTCTCTCCCAAAGGTTCTGTGGTATAAGCTTAATGTTGAGGGCGCAACTTTCAAATCCATTCATTCTTTGGGAGTTGGGGTAGTAATCCTTGATTTTGCTTGGAGGGTCGAGGCAGCTCTAAGTAAAAATATACCATACCTGCTGGGGCCATTGGAGATTGAAGCAAAAGCTTTGGAGGAAGGGGTTTTTTTTACATGGGATGTGGGGGTTCAAGAGGTTATCTTTGAGTGTGACTCACAGATTGTTGCTAAGGCTGTGAATGAATTGTGTGATCCACCAATAACTATTTGCAATATAGTTGAGAGAATACTGCTTAAGCTAAAAGATTTTAGGGGAGTGCAAGTCTCTCATATTCGAAGGCAAGACAATCGTCCTACACACACATCTTAGTGCAGTATGCTAGGAATTTAATTAGTTTTGTAGCTTAGATAGAAGAAAATCTTATTATGATTGAGTTGGTTTTGGCTCAAGATATAATGTGTTTATTTTCATCTTAATAAAGTTACGATCTTCTTATATAAAAAAAGGATCTGTGGAAAGATTTTGTGGCATTATTTTTGAATTGTAAGATTTACTATGTGGTGCGTGCAATTTGTAAACTTTGTTATAAATACAAATTGGGTTGGTGACCGTAAATTTTTTTTTTTTTTTTATGTTTTTAAAATTCAAGGTAGAATTATTGATTTGTTTTTTCTTAGAAGCTAATGATCATTAATATATAAAAAATTCTTCAAAGAATGTAAAACAAAAGCTAGATTGAGAGGATATATCCCATCCCTCGTTCTTTGTATGAATCAAAAATGGGTATGCGTTTGAATTAAAAAATAAAATAAAAAAACTATTTAAAAATTTCTTAGTCACCAATATCTATAATCAAGCGATGTTAAGTAACCCTCGCACACCATGCGTATTCTTGGCGTAGTTGTCACTCTACAAGTACAAAGTTATTATGGGACATGCATGGAGGGTAAAAGCTGGAGTTTAAGTATTTAAGAGACAACATTTTTTTCCCAATTTTTCCCAATAAAACGGGAGATTTTAGATTCACCCAAACTGATATGTGCTGCTTTAGAAACAAATCATATATAATATAGATTGTTCGATCATCATTGAAGGTAACAATTATTATCGGTGTTCATACATGAGATATGATTTTGAAATTAAAAAAAGAAGTAGAACATTTCTGGAAATTAAGGAAGAAAAGAGGAAGGAATTAAGGAAGACTGATCTTTAGAGACCAAATAAACCTTATTCAATGAACCTCACCAAACCATGCAATATATAGATTAATTATGTTAAATTGAAAATGAGAAAGGTGTATATGGAAATTGTGTTGCATGTGTAGGTAGGAAATATATAATCACAATTGCAATTTACTACAGCCAATCAACTTAATCATCCAAAAGTAATAGCCATAGTATCCATCCTCCAACAAGCACTCTAAAACATGACCTAGCAACAGGAGTCCTCCCAAGCTTTGCTCCTATTACTCCAAACACAACCAATGCTATGCTAGCCACTGCAACCACCATGCCATGCCTCACTTCATCCTCCTTTATAAAAGCAGCACCCAGAAGTGGCATTAATCCTCCCGCAGAAAATGCAAGCGCTGATGCAAAAGCAGCTTGCACCGGGTTCGGTAGATTCTCCTCCGCCGGCTTTTCCAAACCATCTCCGGTCGTGTTTCGGGTTTTCTTCTGTCTCTTTATCTGTGACATCTCTATGTCATATTGAGTGTAAACAGACACAAATTCACCTATTGCCATACTACAAGCCCCAGCAACTAACCCTGCAAATCCAGCAAGAAGCATGGGTTTGAGATCTTTTTTAACAGCTCCAACCCCTATCATCAATGAAGCAACAGAAACTAGCCCATCTGTAGCACCCAACACAGCAGCACGAAGCCACTGTGCCCTTTGATAGTACTCAATATTGTTATCTTCTTCTGTCTCCTGGCATTGGTTTTGCTCTATATCATTTGCATGAACTGGAACTCTAACATTGCTTACCGACACTTGGTGATCATGAACTCCATTGACAGCCATGAAGGCATGAATTAAGTACAAAAGGGTGGGGAAACTTTTTATAGGGAAAGAGAGAGAAGACGATGTTAAGGACATATTTTATGTAATTGGCTAATCTTTTGACAAAACGCACTTTATTTGTAATTGGGTAGATCTAGGATGCGTTTAATATTTCAAAGAACAAGAGTAAAGTCTAGTATTGAAGCCATGCAAATATGTCCAAGAAACAAGTGAAGAAGTGTTGATTCATTAAATCTCGACACCTGCTTGACACCTGCTCGATCGATCGAGCTTTACGAAATTCAGATTTTCAGATCTGATTTTCGGCCCATGTTTATATGTTTGTGTAGGGTTTCTTTTCTCACTACCCTAGACATATATAAGGATTATTTTAGAGGTCGTCACATAAGAGAATACAAGGAAAACGAATGCAAAAGGTGATCGATGCCTTATTCTCTCTGAAAGAAGCTACTGCGTCTTTGCGCCTTAGGGTTTTGTAACTAGGTGCTTCTTGATCTTCATTGTTGATGAAGTGAAGAACTTTGCAGCCAACAATCTTCTTTAAGTTGGTGCTTAAGTCGCGTACTGGGATCCGCGCAATTGGTTAGTCACGTACTGGGATTCGTGCATCAAAAAGGGTGGCATTCATATATTGAAGAGTTCAGAAATTTTGAAGCGGTAGAATGTTTCTGCTGTAAGTTCATCTACGGGGATTGTAGAGTCTAGGGACAAAGGTTTTGTACTAGATCTGAAACTTCTCTTTACTATAGTGGATTGCTTTTCAGGAAGGTTTCCCCCCAGTTTTTTTACTGTGAAACTAGTTTGTTTCATTGGTTTTCCTGGGTCATCATATCTTGTCTTATTTATTTTTTTCCGTTGCATTATTTTGACATGATATTGATGTTTGTTTGTTTTAACAAGTTTTATTCATAATAAATCTAATTAACAACTTGAGTTTAAAACTTGTTAATTCTATCAACCGGGGTCTAAATTTCCCGACAGATGACAAGTAATCAGTGGCAGTGATCGATGAGAAAGAGGAAATATCGTGAGACCCTAGGCCTGAGGAATAACTTTATCAATTCTAAAAAAAAAGAATGAGTTTCCAAGAAGCTCTTCGGCTGTTGCTTCTCTAGTTTGGCTTTTGGTCCAATTCAAAATTTATTATTAAACACCATATAGTGGATTAATGAATTTTTTTTTTTTTTTTTTTTTTTTGTTGTTGTTGTTGTTGTTGAGAAACAGTGGATTAATGAGTAAATACTGATCATTTGCAGTTATATATATATATATATATATATATATATATATATATAGAGTTTTATTAGTAATTATAAGGAAAAAGTTGAACAAAATGAAGTCGTTTGGGCCACATATCTTTATTGAAAATCTCAGAAACATAATTGATAATAGTTTAAGAGCCAAGTAAAGAAAAAATTGAAAATTGTGCGTTTTAGAAAGCCGTATTTGCATGCGACTACACTCTCTTTATGTCAAGTTGTGAGTATTATTTAATAAATCTTGTGTCATTTCCCTAAAACTCCGGGTTTATTTTCAAATTAAATACTAAATATTTAAAATTTTATTTATTGAAATCTTGAACTTGTTAAATCATTCCAAATCACAACCTTAATAAGTCTTTATTAACTAACTAAAAGTAGCATGAAAAAAAAAATCTAAATACAAAAATCATTTTTAAGACATTTGTTACAGCATATGAGAAATGTGAAATATATTAATAATTAATAAATTTTTTTTGATAAGTTAATAATTAGTCATTTAGTTATTGTCTTCACATAAAATTGCATATTATATAAAGCTAATGTTCCTATCGTATCTTATATAATACAAATGTGCCTTATACATTGTGGCTACACTAAGGAGATGGCTTCTCTCTCTCTCTCTTTTTATTCTTTTTTGGTCAATTATTTCCCATTCTTTCTCCGTATGTCATGTGACATACAATAAGTACATTAGAATTATTAACATAATTTTCTAAGCGAAACACTATTTCCAATATTTCAAATAGCTTAAAAAAAATCTCTCATCTGATCAATGATCCAATTCGGTATACGAACATCTGCAAAAAAAAAAAAAAGGATAAATAAGGCAGAGATTTGCAAGAGTTTGGCCCGCAAAGGAATCTCCTTTGATTAAGTTGGTACACAAGCTTTATTAGGATAAAGGCCAAAATATGTGGTTCAATGGCTATTTTCTCATAACTATTCTAGTTATTGTGCCCCATTATTTATGTTGGTCAGGGGTTATCTTGTGAATATTGAAATTGATGTTGTAAATTCCAGTAGTGGTAGGTGGGTATGAATGCATTTCTATATGGGGAGGATATTGACTGGACATGCATGCTACATTGCATCTATAACGACCTATAAAAAGTCATATCTACGCTATACCTTAAAAGAACCAGTCTAGTCACAATTGAGATTCCTTATTAATAAAATCCATATCAACCCAATGTATACCCAATGTAGGACTAAACACACACCTACACAACACACAATCAAAATCCAATCAATCTGGGATATCACAGTCTCCTCCACTCAAATCCATAACGTCCTCACCAATGCTCGCTTTGTGTGGTAGTATCTACAAACCACACAAGGTTACCGGCCAACTCAAATACCATTTGTATCAACCTAAGGAAAGAGGTTAATTACATATGCGCTATACTCAAAAGGGACTAGTCTAGTCACAATTGAATTTTCTTGTAGTTGTATAAAACCTATATCACCTCTTTATATGCCCGAATTTGGGACTCAACACGCATCCACACAACACACACTCAATCCATTTCCAATAAATCTAGAGCATCACAATCTCCTCCATCTAAATCTTTGATATCCTCATCAAGGTCCACTTTGTTGGGCAATGTTTCTGAGCCTACCTACATGAGGCTAGCGAGTTGGCTCTATCACTATTTGAATGACCCAAGGAAAAGAGTTAGTCACATCTACTCTATACCTCAAAGTGATTAGACTAGTCATTTTAGAGTATAGTGCAGATGTGGTTATTACTTTTCCTTGGATCATTAGAGCATCAGCCAAGCTTCACATGCCTTGGCTAACCTAGCATGTTGTGAGGTTGAGCTGCCATGTTAGCCACCTTAAACTTAAGACAACTTCAGGTGATAAATCATACTTTTCCTCATAAATGATTAACCATAATTTTTTCCTTTTAATAATAAAGTTGAGTAATATATGTTGTGCTTGCATAAATGATTATCCATAATTTTGACAAATTGATTGTTGGATTACATTATCTTTGTATATTCTTTATGCTCGCAAAATTTCAAGGTGATCAAAGATCAATAGTCATGTTATCTATTAATTGTATAAATTCAAGTTTTTGTAGTTTAAAATAATGTATAAAAGATGAGTTTATGGATCGAATGGTAAATAATATCAATTGGTATGAAAATTAGCTTGCATGTTTAGAACATATAGAAATATAATCCAATGGTAAAATTTTCAAAATATAAATTCATTAACAAGTTATTGGGTGGTGTAACATTGTTTAGAGTTATACCAAGTGTAACTTGAACCCAACCTTACACACACACATATATATATATATATAATTTAATGATATGATTATTATAAATAGATAAAAGGGCGTGTCACCCGCTGTTATGCGATGATGCTATATCATAATTTCTCCTTCCATTTCATTATATAAAAAAACCATACAAATGACTGCACAACAAGTTTAGTAGTAAATTATTTTGATAGATACTATCGAATCTATGAAAAGAAAAAAATAAATAGCAAATCTGGACTTTCTATTCATTGAAGGGGCAAGGAGAATATGTACAACCTCGGTGATAAGTAGAATCAGTTGATCCCATAATTTGGTTATTCCTTGCACCCTCTCAGTTTCACTGATCGAATTTCTTCGTTCTTTGATTATTTTTCTTATTTGTTCAATTTACACATTAGTATTACACCCACATTTGTGAAAAAAAGAAGAAGAGGCAAGATAACATAGGAAGAAAAGAGGTGCAGCCCTTGTTGAACTTGAAAATACACTAGTGATAGTAATAAAACCACATACTCATTCTTCTCTCTCTTTTTTTCCAATTTTTTTTCTACAGTAAATTAAGCCGACCGAGGAATAAAGAGGGACCATTCAAGCATTACATTTTATTTTATTTGTATTTTTCGATATAGCATTTCATTTGATTTGCAGCAAAATTCCCTTTGCAATAGACCTTGTAAAATTTTTTTTTAAACGTATTCCGATTTGGTTTTATAGCTATGATCTTTGGGTTATCGAATGGGAATTTGCATATGGCATTATTATTACTTCGCAGTTTATTATTATTATTATTATTATTATTATTTTGAGAAATATGTCACAGTTTATTATGATACTTCAGATTGACCCTTATAGTGATAACAACTATGGCAACAATTTTGAAGATATTGTCCAAACATTGCCGTTTCTATTAACATTTTTTTTTTTTCATTTTCCCACTAGTAATGATACTTTCCTGTTCATTTACCTCTGAAATTTTTTGTTTATATATATATATATATATTTTTATGTGGTTAGATGCGAATTACCTACTTTACACAAATTCCCACTTAAATGGCCATGGACCTTGGTTCTTCCATTAAATATATAGTGCTTGACACTCAATATATCAATTAGATTATTGGGTATGTATATTCTCACGCATTATTGAAAACTAACTTGTAACATCATGCATATATATGTAATACATTTACAAATAAGTATAACTTACTATGGGTATTAAAATTTTACCACATTTATATATAATATATATAATGTTTATGTATTTTAAAAAATAAAATAGCTACTAATTAATAAAATAAATATAAGTTTAATTGAAACAAATGAAAAAAATCATTTAAATTGTTATCCATGAAATTCTCAATTTTAGTTTGTCCAACAACTATTTGTATAATAATTATAATAATAAAAAAAAAGAATCAATGATACTGATTTTCTAAAGTTTATTAGTTTTGATTTTATGGTTTTCTGACTTAATAACTTATTAGTACAAAAAATTAAGAAAATTAAATAAGATACATGACATAAAATTAGACTCCAATTTGCGATCTAAATAGATTTTCTCTTAAAATGTGCTCTATACTCCTTCTATGATGAAAGTAATAGATTTAATTAACAGTTAAGTTCAGCCAGATTGCTGTGTACGCAAGCATGGTAGGCAATTTACCACAACCAAAAAAAAAAAATAAAACGACTCTTGAGTCTTGAATGAGTGATCTGAAAGGAGCGTGAAGTGTAAACTCCTCATGTAGCCTGCCAAGTCTTTACTCTTTACTAGCAGAATGACATGAAAAAGACTTATTTTCAAGGAAGTGGGAAGATCAGACAACAACAACAGCAAAAAAAAAAAAAAAAAAAAAAAAAAAAAAAAAAATCTAGAGTACTTGATTCACAGTTCAAATACCATCAAGCGAGAGAGACAGAAAACACAAGGAAGATTGACCTAAAAAAAAAATAGTTACACAACTAGGTCACAAGCAGATTGAGATCAGGTAGGTATTGCATCTAATGCAATAGCTTTCAATTATTGAAATTGAGAGTTTTTTTTAAAAAAAAAAAAAAAAAAAAACTTACAATATCAACTATTGAATAAAAAAAAGGCGTAAATGCACTTTTAGTCCCTACATTTTGACTTTTTTCCATTTTAGTCCATACATTTTATTTTTACCACTTTTAATCCCTAAACCAATTAACACGGGACATTTAAGTCCTTGAAGCACTATTCCGTCACCAAACTAACGGGAAACTAGACGTGACTGACGTGGGCATTAAAATATTATTAAAAAAATTATTTGGCATTTTTTAAATGCCAAAATTAAAAAAAAATTAATTACTCAATTTTCTTTTCATCATTTGTGTTCTTCCCTATTCCAGCAAAAAACAAACCCTAAACCCAGATCCTAACCAAACCCCAAACCCATATCCCCAGTAAAGCAAACCTTAGCCTTCAAACCCATAAATTTTCTTGGCAAACAAACACAAAAAAAAAACCCACTGGAAAAAAAAAACCCCAAATCACCACCACCGAATCAAAGAACATGAAGATCAAACCCAGCAACGACATTAAACCCAGAATCAAAGAGCAAACCCAGAATAAAAGAACATGAACATCAAACCTACAGGGGAAAAAAAAAACATGAACATCACCAAATTAAAGAGCATGAACATCACCGCAACGTGTCCCAGCCGTCCATCATCATCCACGCCTAAAAGAAAACCCAGATGCAGATCCACCAAACCCAGTTTCAAACTAATTCCAGATATTTCAAACAAAAGCCCCAAATTCAAAGATTCAAACTAATCCCAAAATCCTTGGCTACAAACCCAAATCCACCAATACCCCAACCGTCCAATACCATACTAAACCCAGATCCACAACAGAGCTTGATTTGTAGCCAACAACCCCAAAGAAAACCAGATCCAATCGATCCCGATCATGATCCCGCCCCACCTGACTCGGATCTCCTCATCTCAAGCTCAACCAGCATGGACCTAGCCTCGGATCGTCACCGCCTTGTGCAACAATAGCATCCCACGAGCTCCTCATCGTACATGGACGTTGGTTAGAACGACGGAGATTGAGTCGAAGGATTGGCTATGGCGTTTGAGTGACAGTGATTGTTGTTGGCTTTGGCTCCTCATCATGCCGAAAGAGAGAGAGAGAGATTGTACAGTTTTTGGTTGATGGATTTTGGGTCTCAGTTGTTTGATTTGGTGGCTTGATGGACGGCGTGGGTGGGGTTGTTTTTCATGGGTCTTAGTCTTTCTTTTTAGTGGCAAATTTCAATTGTTTCTATTATTTTGCTTGGGTTTGATCTTCATGTTCTTTGATTTGGTGGTGGTGATTTGGGGTTTTTTTTTCCAGTGGGTTTTTTTTTGTGTTTGTTTGCCAAGAAAATTTATGGGTTTGAAGGCTAAGGTTTGCTTTACTGGGGATATAGGTTTGGGGTTTGGTTATGATCTGGTTTAGGGTTTGTTTTTTGCTGGAATAGGGAAGAACACGGGAAGAACACAAATAAAAAAAAGAAAATAGAGTAATTAAATTTTTTTTTTTAAATTTTGGCATTTAAAAAATGCCAAATAATTTTTTTAATAATATTTTAATGCCCATGTCAGCCACGTCCAGTTTTCCCGTTAGTTTGGTGACGGAATAGTGATTCAAGGACTTAAATGTTCCGCGTTAATTGGTTTAGAGACTAAAAGTGGTAAAAATAAAATGTAGGGACTAAAATGGAAAAAAGTCAAAATATAGGGACTACAAGTGCATTTACGCCTAAAAAAAATCACCGCATTGCATGTGGCCTTTTGCAGACGGCATTTCTTTTACCTGTTAAATTATTGGAAATGACTCTACATTACCGTTGGAGGTCACAAATAGCTTTTCATATTGGTGGCGGGATTTCTATTTCTAAGCATAAAAGTTAGAATACTATTATATGAATAAATATGAATATTACAACAGCATATCCAATTGACTTTTGGACTATGTAGTTGAATCATGAATGACATGAATATATAATATCAAAATGGTTGAGCTTCAAGTTCATATACATCGATCGGTATAGATCTTGAAATTTTTTTCCACTATGCAATTTAAATGTTACATCATTTTAAGACTCGTAATTGAACGTGGTCTTAATATTTCTTTTGGATTGAGGCCGAGGGTATCACACATATATTTACTATATATCAGTCTTATAAAAAATGTTTTTTTTTTTTTTTTTTTCATTGGGGAGATACACGTGCATAGATGTCTTTGGTCTTGAATCTATAACCTCATGGTTGTTAAACTTGCGATCTACATTGTAGGATCGTATTATAAAAAAAAAAAATCCCAAACAACTAGGATCATTTGATGATCATGGCTAGGATTAGTAAAGAATGGCTAAGCTGATATAATCTGATAGTGTTGTATGTTGATATTTTATTTTGTTCAGTCTCGATTTATGTACTTAATACCAATTTAAGCTATAAAAAAGCTAAAAGTTGCATTTTTAACATAAAAAAAGGAATTACATGAAATAATTTTAATTTTCCTGATCAGATAAATTATTTTGATGGTCCAAGAGTTTAAAATTCCAAATTTGTTTTTTTTGGATAAGTTTAATCAACTTTGACAAACCCTAAACATGGATAGTCAAAATTTGACCAAAAATCCAACCGTTCGATAGTGATGAAGCTGTGCCCATTTTAAAGATTATGAATTTTCCTTTAAAATGATAATTCACGGGACTACATTGAAGTTGAAACGGATGAGATATCGCAAAATTATTAAAAGCCTTAACTTTTTTTGCGACGTGTGATTATAATTTAATTTTGATTAGAATATAACCAAACGGTCACCAATTGGTTCGAGCGAGGAGTCGTTGGAAAGGTTAATTACATGAGAACTTTGATTTTACATGCTTGGATAGCCAAAAATCCCCACTTAAATAAAAAGGTTTTACAAAAATATTAATGTGAGAATTTTATATTAAAACGTGGTTTTTCCACTATTTTTCTGATGCCTCCAAAAAAGCAATACCTTTAGAAAATAGATATCACAACCTTTCCAAGGATATCTTACCCAACCAGAACAGAGGTCAGCAAGACCATAAGAATGTTCACAAAATTGCAAAGAAATGCAAAAATAAATTGTTTTTAAGGTTAAAAGCTGTTTTTTTAGGCGTTTTTGCCCAATAAACTGTACAAATTCAGTTACAATTGGTATGAATAGTCGATTTTTTTTTTTTTAATTATGATGAATTATCTATTCCATGAAAAAGAAAAACGACTCAACAATATCACCTCCAAATTACATCTAGAATTTTCAGATGATATCCAAACTGAAGAAATCCATGTCTTGGAAGACTTCGAAACAGCTGAACGAAGATAGGGCTGAAAAGGGGCAAAACTGGAAAAGGAAGAGCCTAGCAGCTTTTAAAAAGAAGCTAAGGTGGCAGTAGGCCATACTCTTCTATGCACCTACTGTAGTAGTAGGAGTAATTATTAAGTACTCTTGAAGTACCATAAATACGTACTCTCTCATCTCATATAACTGTGGGTTTAATTAATTAAATTTATGGTGGGACCCACAATTCATATGAGAAGGAGTAGTACACATTTATGGTATTTCCGGAGTATTCAATAATTTTCTCTGTAACAGGGCATAGTAGGGCAGAGCCCATTTGCCACCTCTTTTTCTTTAAGTAGCCCTCCACCTCCATCATTTGTCATAAAAAAAAATGCACAAAACCTTTTAGTCATCCATCTTTTCTCTCCTACACCTCTCCTCCATCTTTTCCACCTTAGGCTAGACTCTTAAACCCTCCCTTACCAAAAATCACAGCGGCCTTTTTGCCTCCATAACCCAAAAGCCAAAAGAAAAAAAGAAAAAAAAAAAGAGGCTTATATGTAAGCCCTTTTTTCCCTCTCCAAAGTTAGGATAGTCCAGCTTACCATCCCAGCTACCATTTTTCTTTCTTTTCCTTGTATATACACTATGGATCTATGAAATTCTTTTACGTTCTTGCTCTTTAAATACATGTCTTTGTATTCTTACTATTTAAATAAAAAGTCATTTATATTCCTACTCTTTAAATACAAGTAATTTTGCTTTTTAAATGCAAGTCATTTACATTATTGTCTTTACTTTTATGTAATAAAGGCTTGGCCTTTCTCATGTATGAAGGTGTATGCCCTTATCTACACATTTGAATACTAAATCCCATAGATTTAAGAAAAGACTATCCTTGCATCTTGTTTATTCTCTACATCCTTAAGTAAGATGGTGAGTGGAGGTGTATTCTTATACTCTCAAGTTGTGCCTCAAATTTCACAACCACTTATTGATGTTTCTATGAGTGTAAGGTTTATTCAAGATAGATTTTCCTAGTCTATTCCTATATATCCCTAATTAATATGGTGAATGGAAGTGAATTTTCATACCCTTGAATTGCACAACCATTTATTGATTTTTCATAGATGTAAAAGTTAATTCAAGGAAGATCTAGACCCCTTAAGTTTAAATATTGCTTTTAAAGACTTCTCTCATCTTTTATTTACCTATATATTGCTCTATTCTTTTGACGGTAATTTTACGGTAATCCCTCTTTTTTTGGGGTATAGTACCCATAAGAAGTCAACGTGCTATACCAGGTTACCAAAAGATCACATTTAATGGTTCTATTGTCACATTGAATAATACCAACATCACATATGATTATACTTTTGTCACATTTTATGTTTTCCTTATTTTTTATCCACATTTTAAGGTTCTATTGTCATATTAAGCAGTACCAACATCATATATTACAATACTTTTGTCATCATGTTTTTTTTTTTTTTTTAATATTTCACGATGAAATAATTTTTTCCTCATTGAGGTTGTGTTTGGCATTGCTTAAAAAGCCAGTTTATTTTACTATTTAGCTTATTTTTGCTACTATTTATGAGTCTCACTGCACTTTTTAGTACTATTCATGGGTTTTATTGTACTATTTCAACTAATTTTTACATTTATATATAGTACTTTCAGCAAAAAGTTTCCAGTTTAAGCTAAATAAGCTGTTCCCAAACGGACATGTTGCTATTTGGCGACAAAATTATTTTTTGTCGCTAGATTTCATCACCATAAGCCATGTTTGTTGTAGTGATTATTTCTTGCAATGTAGTAAATAGTTTTCACATGACATTTATATTTATTTTCATATGCTGGTTTGTGCATATATACTCTGCAAATAATATCACATGCTATTTATAAATAAACAAATATATTCACATACTATGTATATTTATTATTTGTACAAAAACTCTTTAAAAAAAATGCAAAGTATTAAAATTATATTTCAAAATATGATTGTTGATATTAAATTAAAATAAGGAATATATCATCCTTTGGATTGGCGGTGTGGGGTTGCCTAACACCTTCCCTTCACGTAATCGAGCTCCCGAGTTCAAGAATCTTTGGTTCGAGACCTTTGTTACCTTAATTAGCTTAGGAGCTTTTAGGATTGACTTTTAGTTAATTAGATAATTAAAATGAATTAGATAAATAGGTGACCAATCACACATAGAATAAACCAATGGTTGGTGACGATTCCTTAAAATTAAATAAGTAAATTAAGAAGCTCACTCACACACACCCCACCCTAGTGAGAAATTATACAATTCTCATGGTGGACCACATCACTTGTTAACCATTCTACTAAAAGACTTTTACTTGTTTAAAATTGTTGAGTCTGTAGTTAGTTTCTGTTTAAAAAAATTTTCTGACTCAGCAATTTAAACAAGTGTGACTTTTTAAGTGGAATGATAAACAAATAACGTAGTCCACCATGAAGATATTATAATTTCTCCGACCCTAGTAACTCATACGCACACGTCATCACTCGTTGCAAAGCAAAAGGCCAAATTAGAGTAGTGTTGTTATTGTTATTCAAATAAAAAATAGCAACATTCACACTCTCCCAACGTAGGAAAGAAGTTGATGGATTTCACTGGTGATAGATGGGGAGGCGTCCACACTAGGTCAATCCTAATTTTTGTTTGTGTTTTGGCCATTAGCAATGTCGATCCAATTGAGGAGGAAGCCAAATTATATGGTGTGCGATTTTCTTAGTATTTGACATAGACCAACAACCAATCTTCTTCAAAAAGCTTCAAAACAGTGGTGCTTTTGTCCTTCTGCCCTCAGAGAGCTACTCCAAAGGGGTGATGGTGTTTATGCTGAAAGGAAAAAATTTACCTCCAAACCGGTTTGGAGGAAAATTCCTCCAACTCACTACGAGGCAATTGACAAAATTATTTACGTATACTTTTAGTGACATGACCTATTTAATTAATAAGTCAGGTGACTTTTTTAAAAAGCACGCATAGATGGCTTTATGACTTATGAGTCGTTGCATAATTGGTTATAAAAGATTCCTTCAAACCAGACTAGAGGAAAAATTTGTCCATGCCGAATTAATTAGGTCTTTATAAGGTTAATGGATCTAGAGCTACAAACTTCACTAGGTGAAAAGAAAGTTGTGATTAATTATTGAAATCCAGAGCTGTAGACCTCTCATCCCCTTCTAATTGCTAATTTAAATGGATTTTAACTTTAACTCACTATTTATATAATAAAAAAAGGATAAAAAGTAGTGTTGATTTTTTTTTTTTTTCATTTTCGTTTTGTCCTTATGTGCTCCTTTATTTCTTTCTTTTTCTATTATAAATAGAGATATTTTTAATTATTATTTATTTGGGTTGGGCTAGAGATTAATATATTGGGCTAACTCTTAACAAATTATGTAGACTTCAGACAATACATATGAAGAAATGATTAAAACACACACACACCCCTATATTAGCGATAATCCAAAAACGGTACACCAATATTAATCTGAATAAAAAAAAATTTGTATCTCTAATTAAATCGAAATGGCCTCTATTACTATATTGACTCCCTTGTCTAGAAGCACAACAAATGACATTTTGACATAAAAAATAGGTGTCATGTGGAAAGAGTAGTTGTCGATAACAAATAGAGATGTCAAATATAAATAGATGACTTATCTCCAAGAGGGAAGGAGCTAGGTTAAAAAAGAAACTGATGTTAAAACAAAAGAGGGTCCTAACTTAGCATTTTAATAGGAATGTTTGTCTTTATCAAAAGGTTTTTCAAGGTTCACCATATGTTAGAAGAAATATCTCTTTAAAAATAAATACAGACTTGAATTTCTCTAAAAGATACTTGAACTATCATGATTAGTCTGTATAATCGTCTTACACAGTAAACAAAGGTATGTTGTTGGGGATAAGATATGATTCTACGAAATTTCACTACTCAATCCAATAAAATTTCAATTTCAAAATTTATATTTATAAAAAAAAATTCATTATATATAGCAAAATAATTTTCATTAAAGCAAAACAATAAAAAAATTAAACTTCTAAAACCATGTCATTCCAAGACATTTAACGGCTCATTGTTGACAGATTTGAATGTAAAGACCACATTGACCATTATTTTATAGTTAGATCAATTTGTAATTTTTAATGCTTAGACTAACACTTTTATTTTATTTTATTTGAGAGAATATGAGAAAGGAAAAAAATGGGAGAGAAAAGACAAGGTTGCTTTTATTTGGTTGGAGAAAAATGGAATGAGGGATGGATAATTTGGAAGGATATATTGGTTTTCAATTGCACTACAACAAAATGTATTTTTGGAGACAAAAATTTTCGTCACTAAAAGTCCAATTTTTCGTTGCCCATGACTTTCGGCGATGAAATTTGCTTTTTGGCGACGAAGTTCATTTCGTCGCTAATACCCCATCGCTGAAAGTATTGGCGATGAAACATTTCTGTTACCAAAAAGTCCGATTAGTTTTTTTAAAAAAACTTTTTTGTCACCAAATGTTTTCCTCGCTAAATATATTATTCAGTGACGAAACTATTTCGTCACCAAATGTACTTTATTTTATTAAATTATTTTTGGTGATGAAAAATTTCGTCACTAAAACTATTTTTTAAAAAAAAAATTGGGTATATATAGTGACAAAAAATTTCGTCACCAAAACTATTTTTTAAAAAATTATACTACATTTAGCGACAAAAATCTTCGTCACCAAAACAAAATTAAAAAAAAAAATTTCTTCCATATTTGGCGACAAAATATTTCGTCACCAAAACAAATTTTTGTTTTTGTTTTTTATTTTGCTATATTTGGTGACAGAAAAATTTCGTCGCCAAAACTAATTTTCTATTTTCATTTTTTTCCTGTCTTTGATATTAACCTGTAACCTGTCATTACATTATTAAAACCTCACATTTGAACAACATATTTATAAGCAAACGATTCATACAATCCAAAAGTAAATAAAACAAGTATTAGATTTAATCAATCCATACAAATACAAGTTGTTTGCAACAAATACAATGACACAAAATGTTTTTTAACAATACCAAAACATTAATGTAATATAATTAGGGCTAAAAGATGATGTTTCAAAATGTCTTCAAGTATTGCCAAAAAAGAAAATGCCCAAAAAACCACCAATAAGAAACCTGCACAAATATAAAAACAAAACTACATTAGAATCATAAAGAAAAAACATTACCTATGTTATGAGAAACATTTCTAATAATACATCAAAACTAGTCACACCATTTGAATTAAAGTTACAACTCCTAAACAATACGTTGTAGCATCCACTATAATAGTGGATGCTACACAACCGATAATGCGTAGTCATGCATTTCATACATATATACATTATATACTGCCATAAATTCTGCCAAGCAGTTAACTTTAATATAATTGTTATAACTATTATAATGGCAGATATAACAACCAAACCCCCTCATTCCCATGTCTATATTATAGAAGTTTTACTACACAACACAAAGCATTTTGACTTTTTCCTTTTGAAATCCTACATGTTGCACATTGTTAACTTCATTGGGACTATGATCATATATCATCATAATGTAGAATTTGATATTAAAATTTTGAAGGTAGTTTTTCCAAGGACTTCAAAAAACAAGGGCAGACAATAAACATAGCATTTTATATTCACAGAACCTCTCATAAAAATCTTAAGGACCCTTTTCACTTGAGTTTTTTACTTGCATTAACATACTTAGTTAAGTAAATTCAAGGGCTAGACAACAATAGAATTTGTACAAAGAATTTTTTTTCCTTTATTTCTTCGCTTGCAAACTAAAAACACTTTGAAGGGGAAAAAAAAATTCTCCTTTCCCTTTCCTTTCTTCTCCTCTTTACTCATCCCTTTCTTTTCTCTTCCCTCTCCCTCCTTTCCCTTTCATTTAAAAAAAAAATGCTTAAATTTCAAGTCTTTTGTATTTTATAATTTTACACAAAACATTAATTTATGAATCCACTAGTAAATAATATCAAATTAACATAAAATTTGGCGTGTATACTAAGAAAAATGAGAACATATAATCCATGTCAAAGAATAAATCTAATAAATAATATTTGTTAAAGTGGTTTAACAGTGACTAGGAGTTACATTTGGTGTAACGTTTTGGGTAATGTTACACTTCCACCATTCAATAGCTTTAGGTGGGATTGATATTTTGGGAAAGTCTATAGGCACAAGGAAATCTTACAATATTTTCACAATAGCTTTATTTTGAGTTGTGGTGGATCCATGTGTAATCTTTTTTATTTTATATTATTTTAACTTGTGATGAGCTAACACATTTGTTGTAAAAACGTTGTAAGATTTTGGTAGACTTACACCTTACTCCAATAAAATCACATGATTATATTCCACTCTCTCCATGTTCTTACACCCATGTTGAATTTCGCATTAATGGATTGTTACTCATTATCCAATCTTTCATCACATGGTTTATGTATAATTTAAATGAAGAAAAAACTTGAAATTTAAATATGCTCTAGAAGGTATGGTTATTAATATTTGATTATCTTAAAACTTTACAAATATGGAAGTTATATGAAAAAAAATGTAATACAATCAGGAGTTTAAAGGATCGTTAAAATAGATATCCAATAAAATATTATTGAGTGATGTAATATTGCCAAAAATTATACCAAATATAATTTAAACCCAATCTCAGAGAGAGAGAGAGAGAGAGAGAGAGAAATAATCAAGTTGATATCTTCCTTTCAAACAACCGATTATTATTCATTTCCATTAACAAACTTTTATTTTCTCCAAAGGCTGAGCCACACATAAGAGGGTAGCTCTTCCTCTATCCAAAGAACAACAACCAAAGGGTGAAGGTGGAATAAAGCCATCTGGTGCTTAGTAAAGTCTTAAGAGACATCACTAGTTAGATTAGCTCAATTAACACCTTCACTTCCTTTTAGAAAACTCTTGGACCATGACATATGACACATTAAAAACTGAACACAAGCATGCGCAAGGAAGGTCAAACAAAAAGGTGGAGGTAGCCAAAGGAAAACAAGTTTACAATCAACTAAAGGACAAAAGTCAAAACCCAGAAATCACATTTGCAGTCCCTTGGAGCCAATTAATTTGGTCAGCCCAAAGGTGATTGCCATTGCCATCCAGCCTCCAACAAGAACCCTAATGCTAGACTTCACCTTTGGAGTCTTCCCTAACACTGCTCCTACAATTCCAAAAACAACCAGGGCCAAGCTAGCCACTAAAACTAGGACACCCACTCTTACTTTATGTGGCTTTATAAATGCAGCTGCCAATAATGGCATTACTGCACCTACTGAAAATGCAAGGGCTGATGCAAAAGCTGCTTGAAAAGGATTTGGAAGGTTCTCCTTCTCACCCTCTTCTTCATTCTCTCCACCAACTTTCATTGAGTTCTCTCTCTTTATTTGTGCCACTTCTATGTCCCTCTGTGTGTACACAGACACAAACTCGCCAATTGCCATACTGCAAGCCCCTGCAAATAAACCTGCAAAACCAGCAAGGAGCATGGGTTTAATGTCTTTTTTAACGGACCCAACACCCATCATTAACGATGCAACAGAAACAAGCCCATCATTGGCTCCCAATACAGCAGCTCGAAGCCACTGTGCCCTTTGAAAGTAGTCAACATTGTCACCTTCTTCTATCTTCTGGCAATGTTTTGAGTCCATAATATCATTTGCATGAATAGGAATTTCTACGCTGTTATTTGAGAGTTGGTTGTGAGTTGTAGCAGCCATGATGAGGAGAATAAGGCAAATTGGCAATTATGATCAGAAAGGAAGAACATGAGGAAAGGGTGTGTTGATTACTTGTGGTGAACACATGCCTCTTGTGGTTAGTATTTATAGAGGAAAACTCTAACTGGAGTTAGTTTAAAATGGACAATCGGACAAGAGAGTGTGGAAGACACACATGCCCCAGAAGGTTTAACAAAAAAAAATCTTAAAAAATCTTTTGAGATAGTGATTGAGACTGATTCATTTCAAAAGCAAAATTGATCATATATATATGTGCAGGTTTCTTATACGATTGAGCACTACTAAACCACTTATAGAAATGGAGAGCTGAATAGGCAAGCACTCTTGGGAGATAAAAACATGATGGGAAATACGTGTAGTATTATTAAATAATTGAGGCATTTGTGCACTCCACACGTAAGGAAATTGTATCTTAAGCTTTCAGATCTTTGGAAGATACATCAATAGTTAATTTGGAAGGATATTAATTGTGCATATATAACATATTCCATCCTTACGCAACAATTAAATAGTTTGGTATTTTCTTATCTTCCTATTGCCGTCAAACTATTGTTTAATGACAACTGGGTTTTGAGGAACAACCAACATGGCTGGCTTTGCTATCGGTTACCTAAAAAGAAAACAAAAATATAATGAAGGATTTGTCTTTTCTAATTTTTGAGTCCACTGAAGAGAAGAGTGAAGGGAAGCTTTGAGCTTTGGTTTTTTGTTAGGTCAGTTTGCTGTCCTTTTCATCTACACTACTCTCTATTGGATAACACTACTACTCAAATAATTTAGCTTGAAACTGAGTATTTAAAATGAAGTCATTTCTTCCTAAACGCAAAAACGAATTTACAAGCCAAAATGGGCTACAAGCTAATTAAAATCACTTGAAGTCATCATAAAGGATGATTCATAGAAACAATCTGCAATAATTCAGATTATGATACTTGACCAATAAAAATTAAGCTTATTTGATAGTACTAATTAATATGCTATATATGGATGGTTATTTATTTTTTATGCTACCACTGTTCTTGGTTAGCCAACGAAGTCATGTGTTGTGTTGTCTGGAACAAAGCAAAAAAATGAAAAATACATTGAAACTAGCCTAATTTAAATATATAATTCCTTTGGTCGAATGTGTATTCAGTTTGAAAGACTGTAATGAATTTTTCAAAATTGTCCCAAGTTAAGCCACACATAGTCCTAAAATTTTGTATGCACGTACGTTTTCACGAAGTGACCATCCAGTACAAGTTAATTTAGGATGGAGCAGAACTTGATGCCCATTTGTTGGGGTTCTTTTCGTGTTTGGCCACATGATAGTTGTTGAACAAGTCAGAGTCGATTAATGATTATGGTTGTTCTTGGCTAAACTGGTAAAGTGTATTGTCGTCGAATAAGAGATTTGATGTTTAATTTCCGTCTACACAAAAAATTAATTGATATTTTGGTCTAATGATAAAAAACAATCATTAAAAGCGAACATCATAAGTTAAAATTCTCTAAAAAAAAAAAAAAAAAACTTTTTAACCTTAGTAATTATATTTGTACCGGACAAGGTCAAATAAAAAATTTTAAAAATATATTTTTAAAAAATAGACAAATACCTAAAGTAAACTTCCTACAGTAGAAAGAAACTTAAATTACTTTTTTATGATGGAAAAAATGTAAGATCATGGAGGCAAATCACATTCTATTTGGCAGGATATACCAGTATATCATGGGATTTCCTATTGGCCTGCGACTCTGGTGTTAATGAGTCTCACACTACTCAAACCCAAGAACTAAACTGAAATTAGAATCATGAATATGTCTACTACCTCACATGTGGGCCACCTCAGTTTGCAATTTAATTTTTTAACGGCCCATATGTGAGGTGTCATATTAGTTTGAAAATATTGTGAGTTTTGTTGTGTCATTAAAGGGATTCTATTTGCTTTCATGGGGTAGCTTTCCATCCTTTATTATATTATATTTGATTTGATTTAATTAATTGATTGACCTCGCCATATTTTAACTATATGCGATTTACTTTTCATATTTGACTCAATTTACTTAGTTGGCTTTTCATAATGAGTTTAATTTGAAAATATTTACATAATTTTTTTTAAAATAAAATATTTCCTTATCATTGCATTAATCATTTAATTTTTTTATATTAAGATTCCCTTAATTAGTGCTTGACATCTCTTGTTAATGTGTTGGATTCCTTATATGTTTTTTTTAGGAACATTAATTCACAGATAACACGTTGGAGCACACACATAGGCAAAGATGAAACTAGGATTGTTTCTTTGGGGAGAGGGAGGGAAGCATGAAAAGAAACTGACCTTTCAAAAATTAAAAATATTAAAAAAATAAATTAATATGTGAAAAATAAAACTAGCATTTATTTAATATTAACAAATTATAAATAAAAGAAAATTTATAAAAATAATTTTTTTTTATTACATTTATACTCAATCATTTGTGATCTATCAAAATGTAACTCAATAGTCTTTCAATCTATAATTGATTTTGTACTAAATATTGCAATAATTTTCCTTTTAATGAACAACATCAAAAAAATCCATTATAATTTTTTTTTTTTTTTTTTTTTGCTACAAAACCTAGTTTTGACTTTTGACATTATTTATGATTGGAATGTTTTTTTCATTATTGCAATAAAACCATTCTACAAAGTAAATTGTATCAACTATCAACCACACTTTTTGTTTCTCAAAAAAAAAAAAAAAAAAAAAAAAAAAAAACTATCAACCACGAATGTTGAAGTTTATATAAATAAATATATATATATTTATATATATTTTTTTTTGAGATCATTGTATGTCCAATATATGAAAAAAAAAACCACATAGACAAAAAAAAGTTTAAATTCCCAAATTTTTAACTTTATAAGTCTCAAACATCAATTAAGTGAACTGTAATATTAAACATATATAGGCCAAGTGACCATTTTATTTTTTAGATTCTCTAGGTCAATTTTCAATTTGAAAGGGTTAGTTTTCAATTTATTGAACCCAAAATCCTAAGTTTTAATACAAAACACATATAAATCAAATAACTGTTATATATTTTAGATTCATTGAGTTAGCTTTCAATTTGGAATGATTAGTTTTCAATTTGGGGGGATTATAATATTTTTTTTTTTTTTTTTGCATATTACTTTCAAATATATATATATATATATATATATAAAAAAGATTATTTTTTTAAAAAAGTGGGGGGGCTTGTTTCCTCTTGACCAAGTAATAGATCTGTCCTTGCACATAGGATTCCAAAAGATAATAGTTATGAATGCTCAACCTGAAATTATGTGCACTCACTCTCATTCAAAACAGCACAAACCCTATCAGAGCATCTCTAGCAGATTCTCCAAATTTTTGTACTGTTTGGAGAATGAACAGTGATTTTTACCTTTTAGCTACCCATTTTTTCAAATACACTTTCCAACAGATTTTCTATCTCATTCTCTATCTCATTTAAATATTATTTCTTTATTCATTCTTTATTCTTTTTTTATCATCATTTATTCTTTCTATATTCATTCCCAACAATTATATTTTTCAATGAAAAGTGTTATATTCACAACATTTTTCGAAATACTTTCACAAGAATCACATCAAAATCTTATGTGGAAAGTTGTTACTAGTTCTAATTTGAACCCACTGCTGAAATTATTTTTTTACTCGCCAATATTAGCTAATTACTTAAAATTTATTGTGAAAATATTGTGGTATTATTTCTAAATGGTCATTTCTTATTCTTTTCCTTTCTTTCATCCATACGTTTCCTTTTTTTTTACTTTTTTTTTCTCTTGTTTTTTCTCCACCACACACGTATACCCATATATCTCCATCCTCTCCTTTTTTATCTCTACTTTCCACTTGATTCCAGAACCTCCCTCTCTCTTTCTCCTCTTCTTCTGTGCTTACCTTTTTGTTTTTATTTTCGTTCCTCTTTGACTCACTTCACACACACAGCTGACCATGATCTTTTGACTTCTCCTTTATGTTCGCATTTTTGTTTTTTATTTTCTTTCTTCTTCATCTCACTTCACTCACACACACAACCGACAGAGAGATTGGCCTTTGTCTATCTTCTTCTTCTTCTTCTTCTTCTTCTTCTTTTTTTTTTTTCTTCCTTCTTTTCTTGTTCTGATTCACTTTGTTGTTACAATGGAGCTTAGATAGGCTTTCATGTTCTTGATTTGTTGTTTTTGTTTTGATTTTAGATTTGTTGTTCTAATTAAATTTGTCTTTTTCCCTGTTCTTGATCTGTTATTGTGTTTGTGTTTTGATTATGTTACCGTTTGAGAGAGAGACAGATGAACAAAGAAGAGAGGAGGAAAGAGAAAGAATATTTTTTTTATTCAGCTGGGTATTTTTTTTAAGATAAAATAATGGTTTGGAGTTGTTATAGTGTCCTCTAGATTAAGAGAACTACTGTAGCAACTTAAAAAAAAAATTGGAAAAGTTTTGTGTTTAGACCGGCTATTGGAGTGTGAACAATAAGCTTTTTTGGAGAAAAAATAGAGATAGAGCATCTATTGGAGATGCTCTTAAACTGCTAATACATCAATACCTATGTAAAATTTTGAAGTTCATTTTCAAGATAACCCGATCCAAAATACAATGAAAAGGCTTTGACTCCAAATATAATTTTGGAATTGGGCTCTAACTACCAATAGGAAGATAACATGAGTCCCTTCATGTGCAATGCACATGACTCACTTGGTTGGTTGGATTAAGTCAGTCATGTGTGCACATGACAATGCCAAATATCATCTTTCTATTAGTTGTTAGAGCCAAACTTTGTCCAAATACAATCCAAGGAAATAATCCCAAAAGGAAAAAGAAAATTCAGAATTTAAATTCAAAGAGAAATCGAAAGAAATAAATTTTTTTTAGAGAGGTGATTCGCAAACATACATGAATACACAAAGAATTTGAGAAATTATAATTGATCTAGGGGAAGATACTTATGCATTTATGTCTTGTTCATTCAAATCGAGTTGGCCATGTATATGAAGAACCGACAAAAAGATGTCAATAAATTAAGAGTTAAATCATTAAAACGTGAGTGATATAAAATTTAAATAGCATGATAGTTTTTTTTAGAGCAAAATTAAAAGATTAATAGATATTTATATTGAGTGAACAGTTTATAGTACAAATATAAATTTGCTAAAGAAAATGGAGACATGATAAGTAATTTTCTTTAAAAAAAAAATAAACAGATGAATTTTGAAGCAAACCTTTGGATACTTACAAACAGGCACACTAACAATTGTCTTGCATCCGCTACTACATGCAAAATAGAAAATATCTAAATGAGGACAAAACTGCAAAATTGCAAATAAAATAATTGTAAGTTAATCAAAGAAACTAATGTCATAAAAAAATATTAATATTATGTTTTGCCTGAGAAAGACAAATCTATGCCATTGAAAAAGTTCCCAAAACATAATATTTACTTATTTAGATGATAAAAAGATCAAACTTGCTTATTATGGTTCTTTGAATTATGGGAACTTTAAGAATGGTATAGAAGTATAAATTAGATGAATGATTGGGTTTTTGATGTTCCATCTCCTTGTCTTTTGCACTAAATAACTCACTTGACATTAAAAAAAAAAAAGATGGAATAAGTGACACAAATTTAGACTCTAATTATAGAATCTAATTGGATTTTCTCTCAATTTTAAGCTGAGAGATAATCCAATTATATTTAAAATTGGATTCTAATTGTTGTCTAATCTTATGTCACGTTTCTTATCAATTTCTTTTAAATTTTTTTGTTCTAGGTGAGTTAATATTGTGCAAAAGATGAATAGTCTAATATAAATAAACCATCAAAAACCCAATAAACATAAAAAAAGAAAAACGAAAGAAAGAGTAAACTAATGTGTATATATAATATATAAAAAAGAGAGTAAAACTCATGTATATATCTATGGCTTTAAAAAAATGTAACTCTTAGATTAAGTATAATTTGAACTCATATATATGTGTAATTGTGATTGTTTTTAATTGTACATGCACGAGTTATACACTAGTATATTCAAAACGTGAGGGAAAATTCAATTAAATTCCAAATTAGATTTCAATTGTGGGCTAATTTTGTGTCATGTGTCCACTTAATTATTCAAATCTTTGTGCCAAGTGAATTAATGAATACAAAATACTAACTACTAAGAGTCAAGTCCAATATTAATTAACTATAAAAAAAATAAAATAAAACAATTATATATTTACTCAACAAAAATTACTGCACGTTCTATCTTATTAAAAATTAGAATAAAAATGATTATAAGCAGTATTAAACCTAGGCAGGAATTATAACATACATATAATTAAGTTTTTTTTTTTTTTTCTAATAATTTGATTAATTATTTATAATTTTATGATAAAAAATGTATTTATTTTTAAATACATCCATGCCTATACATAGATAACAAGCTAGTCATTATTTATTTTTTATTTTTGAGAAACAGCGGTCATTATTATTTTTAAAAAAAGACGATATACAAAGGAAAATTGGTGCCATTCTTATGGTAATTCAAAATTAATCATGGACCAATAAAACGAGGAAATAATAAAAGAGAACATTTATCTCATCTTGGGCCTTGACGTTAAAGGACGGTTGAGGGTAGTTGGGTCATTTGGCTACAAATTTATCTCGTAATGTCTCGCGCTAAAAATTTCGTTTCCCGCTCTTAGTATTTAAATTCTCCGCAAATTTGACGGACACAATTTGAACGATTATGAAACTCAAAAGTCAAAGAGCAAATTGACCATCAATTCCCCTTCTCGTTGGGCCATGGGCCATGGCCCTATAAATTAAGGGTTCTAGTTCTACTCTTCTTTCTAGACATCCAGTAAAGCTCTGTAAACGAATTCCCATATGGTTTTTTTTATTAGACCACCTTTCAGTCTTTCCATGTTGACTACATAAAGATTAGACCATTACCATATAAAGAAAAATTAAAATGTATTTATTTTTTTGAGAAAAAAATTAGAAATTAAAATGTAATTTAATTAATATATTTATATAATTTTGTATTATATTATTTAAAATTATATAACAGGAAGGAAAAATTCAAATTCTAGTTTTTTTTTTTTGAATAAATGAGAATAAAATATAATACGACTTACACAACTCTTAGTGATAATTACTTATTTTGAAAAGGGACAAATTTTGATATAGTGCATTAGGTTTTTCAATTAATTTTAACACCTAGTTCAATTGGCCAGTCAAACTCAAAAAAATTAAATTCAACGCAGTTATGTGTTTGAATTTAATTGGAAAAGTTAATATAATGCATTTTAGAAATTGTAAATCTGTATGTTTTGAAAAAAAAAAAAAAACCTATTATGAAGAAATTTTTTTTATTTTATGTTTTCCTGTATTTGATAGTATCAAAAAAAATGTCAAATAAAAACTATCATTGCTCAATGGAAAATCTTATTAAACATATAATTTATTTTTAGAGATTGTTTTTCACTAAAATTTTGGAAAACAACTCTATCACATGCCATGCTAAATAAAGGAAGCTAAGAGGCAATATGGAAACTATTTTTTTTTATATAGGAACAATGTGGAAACTATTGAAAACAACTCAACCTCATTTTTAAGGTCGTCACCAAACATAGAAAAATGATATAGTTTTCAAAAAAATATTACCAGGCATAGGAATATGAGATAATTTTCCAAAAATACTTTTTGAAAAATGTATATTTTCTTTGGCTTGAAAAATGTATATTTTTTAAACAATTTTTAATATCGAAACAAACAGAGTTATTTTTAACCTTTAAAAAATGGAAAATGCTATGTCTACAACATTTTCACAACAAATCCTATGTGATAGGTTGTTATGGGTTGTTAATGGTGGGGTAAAAAAGTAATTTTAGTGATAAGTTCAAATTTGAACCAATAACAACTAACCACCTCTAATTTGTTGTGAAAATATTGTGGACGTAGCACATCTCTTAAAAAATATAGTATCATATGTATTTTGTATTAATAAAACTAAAATCTTAACCATAACATAACATTTTATTAATTTCACAAGCATCTTGAGAATTTGAATTTACCAACAGTATAATCCATGCAATGCAAAGTTACTTTTCTTTACTATTCGTCTTTAAATTGTGTTGACAAATATGTAAAATCTCTTGACTGGTAGGGTTATAGCTAAAATCATAATGAAATTATATTATCGTTTGTCAAGAGCCTTGTAGTTTAATTTTTTTTTTTTAAAAAAAATAAGAAGAAGAAAGACCTCGAAGTTTTATTGAAAGAAAAGTTAGCCATAATCAGTTGCAAGAATATCATGTAGGTGGGAGGGAACATACTCCATCCACACCGATAAATTTCTAACATGTCTAGCATGTTTAGTTAGGTTGTGAGGTACAGTATTACCTACTCTACGAGTATAAAAAAAGAAATACGATTGAAAGCCGCTATGGTAGGCTGCACTATTGCAAGGAGATGTCCGAAGGATGCCAATGACTCCTCTTCACTTTTGAGAGCATTAATAACCACCATGGAAATAATGAAATCTCCCTCAAGAATAAAGGAAGAGAGACCAAGATCATAAGCAAAAAGGATGGCTCATATTGCCGCCGCCTTATAGTTTAACTGATTGACACTACCAGGTGTTTTCAAAGTATATGTCCATTTATTATTATCCAAGTCTATGCTAACACTCTCAATGACAAAGTTCTTATAACCATTTTCTTTATTAAATCTCTCTTTGGCAATCACACAAACTGGACCAGAAAAATATTGCTTTCCACTAAATCAAAGTTTGCACCATAATTCTAATAAAATTGAAAAATAAGATGTTAACTTGTAACATTTTGTAGGAAAAGAAAATACAATATCAAATTTGTTATTGTTATAACTTTTAAAAGAGACTTGACTAAACTCACTTGTTATTGTTATAACGTGATAATAAAATCATACTTATTGCTGATCCAACAATAACACCAAGCAAAAAAAAAAAGCTATTTAATTATTCCTTATAATTAAAAAAAAAAGCTATTTAATTATTCCTTATATTCAATTTGATTTGACAATCAAGCTCTTTTCAGGTTGTGATTGAATTGAAGCGTCTAATTAGTTTTTAAATGTAAACTTGAAAGTCGAAGGAAAAAATATATATTAAAGAAAATCTCATACTCCAAGATTTTTAGTTGTAATTGCATTTTTTTTACATTAATAATTAGAGGTGGAAGAATTTGAACTATGGATATTTCTGTTAGAAATACTTAAAGGTGTCAATTAAACTTCAAAACTCTTGGCAATTCTAATTACACCAATTCTAATTACTTTTTATTCCTTTGTTAATTTTTTTTTGTTAGTAAGCCTATTGTAATTCATTTTTATTATATAATATATAATTTTTTTTTTTTGATAATCTATAATATATGATATGATATAATTTCATTCTTTCCTCTTAATATAATTATATATTAACATGCCCTATCTTAGCACAACTATCATATTTAGTTTCCTACGGGCTAAAAAAATACCTAGTATTTTCACTACTTTGTACCATTACTCTTCTACCTCAGGCAAGGGCACGAGGCTCTCAGAGCCCAGAGGTCATACTTGTAAGACGTGACATATTATAAGCGAGCAATTCGCGCCTTCGCAATTTACATTCCTATTTTGCGTTCACACGGAGGACAACAAACTCAACACCAAATGATTGAGGCTAGTTCAGGGTTTTACTTTTTTATTTTTATTTTTATTACTTTAAAAAAAAAAACCAAGGCTTGATCAAAATAATTATCTTTCCTTTCATCCACCCCCACCCCCACCCCCACCCTTCTTTCCAAGTTCCCTCAAAGTAGTCAAATTTACCACAAAAATCAATCGACTTTTGAGTTACAGTTCTAGACCCCAGCATACAGATTTATGGGGACTTCATCATTTGTCTATTGGTTTTCATTTTTCTTCTTGCAAGGTGGGGTGGGGAGGAGAGGGTATCTCACAAGACCACTCTCTCACAGCATGCGGAACCCATACATTCTGAGAGAGAGGTCTAATGAGACCATCTTATAAGATAATTTTTCGGTAGTGGGGGAGCGGGGGATGGAACAAAATATTGTGGGAATTTAGTAGATCACAACTCTTTTAAGTAACAAAACCAATTAATCACATAACAGTCACCAAACTTTTACCCACTTCTTTCCTCTGAAAGTGATAATGAAATAACAATGATTAATTACATCAAGCAGCTCCAATTGTGCAACTTCATTGACATTGTGGTAACATTCTGCAGGTTGGACAATACCACTTTCCTTTGAACCTTGTCTCAGGTGTCAGCCCGACACATGAGTAATGGAACCACTCACCTCCTTGGCACTGTCATTTTATAATAGGTTAGCAAATCCATACAGGAATCTAGAAAACAACAATTAAGTGATACAGAAACTACAAACTGTTAAGTCTGCTTGATATATCATTATAAAAGAATCTAATGAAACCATCCTAACTCATTTAGGATATCATGATAGAAATATGTGTTCATACTTTCAAGAGAGGAAATTTAAAATACATAAAAGTGGTGGTTACTTGCAATAATTTGTTTATGTGGATACGTAAAAAGTTCCAGAAAGTACCTTGCGCAGAGAAAAACAAACCACAAGGTGTTGGTGTTCAGATATTCCAATTTTCTTTCATATCATATTGCTGCTAATAATAATATTACAAGATAAATCTAAAGAGGAAAATGGTTTAGTAGTAGTTAACCCAATGTTCTAATCATATGTTGTTCAGTTTCTAAAACATGTAATTATAGCATATTTTGTAGGATATCCCAAAGGAACTAGATCCAATTACCAAGTGAATCCACAGGCATATTTGGCAAAGTTTTCAAGTAAGCTACAACTGAGGCTTTTTATTGGTTCTGGTTTCCAGTCATAAGAAAATAATATTAACTAGATAATCAGAGAAAAATATAAATAATGCAGAGAAAACAACACTCACATTTTCATTGTCACAGGCAATCATATCTCCAAATGACACCTAAAAAATCAAGAAAATTATTGCACTTTAGTAAATGAGTTAAAGCAGTTGAAGCATAACTGAAAAATATAAAATATGTTCATCCAAAAAAATAATTTACTGAAACAATATGCTAAAAACTTTCAATTTGAAAATTAAAAAATTAAAAACAAGAAGTCAGGACCTGATGACAGACGCAGTAGGTGGGTTCATTGGGATCAATAGGTTGCTCAACATCCATGGGGGCAGCAAATTCCTTTTTATGGCTTCCTGGAGGAGGCATGAGCTCAAAATCCCTATCACGCTCCCGATCCCATTCCCTATTATTGTAATCCAGCCTCTTTGGTTGAGGTGTTCCATAGAAAGGCTTCCGCTTATCACTTTTAGGGACTATAGGTAATGGGGGAAGAATTGCTGGTTCATCTGGGGCTATTTTTCCCTCTGAAAAAAAAAATGGAAAAAGGAAAATAAAACAAACATAAGATAGATAATCAATTAATAAAGTACCTTAGCTTCTAAGATGAAGAACTCTAACAACAACTTTACCACTTCCTCAACATATTACTTTGTCCAACAAATGGGGAAAGTGGAAACCGGAGGGGGGGGAAGCAATGAGGAGGTGGCCGAATCAAGGCATTCCACAAGGGCAAGCCATGTGAACAAGTCATACTTCCAAGCAAGGCCATCTTTTAGAACATGTGCTCAATTATTTTAGGCATGTGCTTAGTTGATTTAGAAGGAAGTTAGTGATATGCTTAATTCATTTAGACATGTGGGATAAATGTTGTATTAGCTTAGGTTGTGATTATTTTAACATATGCTAAGGAATTACTTAGTTATGATGATGTCATCATAACTAACTCTTTGTTGGTTAAATAGCCATGTTCATTGAATCAGAATTTACTCTTTGTGACTTGGATTTGAGGTTGAAAAATACCTCCCTTGGGGTTGAAGATTTCCTCCCCACCCGCCAATCAATGAGTGGATTCTCAAAGAACTTGAATGCTTGTTGATGTGATTCAAGCAATGGCTTGTTAAAATAAGGGACAAGGAATTAAGCCAATTCCAACAAAGATGCAGAAATTCTCTCCTTGCATGGAACTAGAAGATGCTCATCAATCTTGGCTTCAAAAAAATGAGGTTATGCAATTGAGAAGGCAATTTGCTGCCTAGAGAAAGCTGGTGCAATGCTTGGCAAAAAGTGTAGAGCAACACTTGGATTGTCATTGTGCAAAAAGCAATGAACCCATTAATGCTCTCACTGTTTTGAGATTCCCTTTGGATCTTCTATCGAAAGGTGTTAAGAACCCATGGGTAGAACTCACCCTTGAAAACCGGCTTAGAAGGAGAGGGTGCCTAAGAGCTTATAAAACATGGTTAAGCTTACACTTAATCCATGTGGGACACTAGGATCATAACATACTATCACGCTCTGCAGTCGATGTCCACAACGGCTCACTCTATTGACACTGACTCGATGGTAGCCCTTTCTCTTTTTGGCGGCTCCACTCACCTACCAGTTAATTTAATCTAGCCTCTAGGTTGCCCCCTCCGGGATTTGACCATAATGCCGCAACTCATTTGATCCCATACTCATTGAGCTACGTCCGATTACTTGACGTGGTGGTTGGCTATGATACCAAATACTAATTTCCAATCAACTCTACTTTATTTCCCTCTACTCCCCCCTTAATCCAAACAGACCCTTAAGAACCCATGGATAGAACTCACCCTTGAAAACCAGCTTGCAAGGGGAGGGTGCCCAAGAGCTTATAAACACATGCTTAAACTTACACTTAATCCATGTGGGACACTAGGATCATAACAAAAGGTATGAACTCAAGGTGGAAAGACCAAAAAATCCAAGTGTCTCAAAGCCCGTATAGAAGTGCCAAAGTGACTCCAAAGGTGATTCTTCAACAAGCATGGACAAGGAGGCAATCTTGATGGAGTGAAGGGTAAGCAATGACAAGGTTCTTGCGCCTCCACCAACCAAACCTAAAGCCAGCCGCATGGGTTCTGTGAGAGACAGCTCAAGAAGGGTGCGCAAAGTCCTATAATTGTGGTAAACCAAGCTCTTGTTTGATGGGATGTCAAAGAATGATGGGAGCCCAAAATTGTATAACGTTTTGGAAGGAAGGGTGGAGGAGACTTTGAGAATGGAAGGGCCATGACAAAAATGATAACCAAGACTCTACCTATGCCATTGCCCAAGAAGGAGAAAGCGAGTCCTAAACACACAGTCAAGATTAGAAAGATTGATCATTGATGAAGAACAGAGTTATGGTCATGGAGGATCATGTGAACCCTATTCATGAGTTGAATGCTAAACGTGAGGACATGTTTCTTTCAAAGGGGGAGTCCTAATGCAGTACTTTTTAAGCAAGGATTTTCATTTTAAAAAAGCTTGACGATGGGGCCAAGTATGCCTTGATGAGGTGGCTGAATCAAGGCCATTCCACAAGGGTAAGTCATGTGGACAAGTCCTACCTCCAAGCAAAGCTATCTTTTAGAACATGTGCTCATTTATTTGAAGTATGTGCAATTGATTTAGAAGTTACTTAAACATGTGCTTAATTGATTAAGAAGTGGGATAAATGTTGTATTCGCTTAGCTTAAGATTATTTTAGCATGTGACAAATTCATATACATGTGCTTAGGAATTAGTTATTTAGTTATGATGATGTAATCATAACTAGCTCTTTCTTGTATTGAGAGCCATGTTACAGCCTTGTAAAAGGAAGCTTTTGATAATTGACTGAGAATTTAGTCTTTAAGACTTGGGTTTGAGAATGGGGGAATACCTCCCTCTGGGTTGAGGATTACCTCCCCACCCACCAGTCAATGAGTCTCTCTTTTCTTTGAATGCACTGTTATTTAAGTTGGTTTTTTTAATGAGCTATTACAAAATTATACAAGACATGATAGAAGATAATAGAGAAGTTATCTACCTTGCTTTAGATCTTCAGCAAAATAGTTCAGGTCCTCATCAAGTCTTTTTACATGGCTATCTATCTGAAACAAACGCAAAATACAAGACAAACTGTAAGGTAAAAGGAATCCACAAAACTGGCTCTAGATTATGCAGTACAGTGCTTGAACAGATGTCATATATTATACAATTACATAATTGATAAGTAAGAGAGAAAATGTTGAGGCAACTAAAAAGCATCATATAGTGTACAGGTGAGACTCAAATGAAACATATGCAACTTAAACCATTCCTAAACTTCTCAAGTCAAATACACACACACACACAAACATGTTAATTTTATGCAATAAAGTCAAACTCAACAAATTATAAAACGAAATCAAAGAGGCAATAAAGCTACCAGGTGAGGTAAGCTTAAACAATCAGTGAAAGCACATAAACAATGAGAAGTTGGAAAGACATTTTGAAAATTTATAGGAAGCTAGTTATAAGTTGGAACATCATCAAAATCATATCATTAAGATGAAATATACATTTCAGAAACAGTAATAAAGGAATCCAAAGGAAATATACACACACACACACACACACATATATAAAAGCCAGAAATCGAATGGCCATCAGCGGCTATTCTGAATGAGAAAGAGATTTGGATGGTGCCTGCCAAGCTATTAAATCTTTTCCAGATGCTGCATTAATACTGATAACTTATATCTAAGAGAAAGATTTCAGGAAGCCCTAAATCCACTAAATCCTTCAAGGCATATTAGTGTATGAATCTCTTTGTTTATGGCATTTGCCCCCTTCTAACAAAACTATGAATCCTTTTCAAGGTGCTTTTATCCTAGGAAGACACAGGTACAGAATAGTGTCCTTTTTAGGAGGGTTTGGGCTGTTATGTCCAGTTCAATTATTGCCTGGACAAAAAAGAGAAAAGTTACAAAAAGAAAAAAGAAAATAGTTCTTATTGGGTATGAAAGTTGGATCTATGAAGAATAAGAAAAAGAAAAGAGGGCCATTAGTTTTAACGTGTATGAAGCAGCTAATGATTGGCTGGAGTGACTCTCTATGTGATTTTATGGCGATATTAGAGTTTTTCAAGTAGAGTGGGGTATTATATCATGCAATGCGTAAACATGAAGTCTTAACTGGTATCTTTGTTAGCAGGAGTCAAGGATATTTAAGAGTAGAACAGCTCTCTAATTTATATGCTAACATTATGAATGAAAATCTTATAATATATGCTCCATGGGAAAATTCCAGCTAAAATACAAAATCAAAGTTTAAACAAGAAAATTTAATAATAAACACGCCAAAAAGTAATGGGAGGAGGGGGGGAAGCAGTCCCTTGAACAAGTTTCTGGGGACTTTTTTTTTTTTTCTTTTTCTTTTGGTGCAAGTACAGGTATCCAGGGACTCCAAAATTAATATTAAAAAAAAAAAAAAAAAAATAACAACAATAACAACAATGCCCTCACCCCAAAATTTTGGGGTTTGCTATGGATTGAATAGATGAATTGGGTTGGCCACAAGTATTCTTTTATGTCATTTTATCCTATCCAAATTCCAAAATCATATTATCTATAACCTACTTAATTAACATGTTAATTTCACTACTTTACCAACGTTATTTTAGCTCTTACTCCAACTCTTTTCGTTCACTTAACTTGAACCAAGTTATTCCTTTTAACTAATGTATTAATCGCTCTATTTTGCATATGATCAAATTATCTCAAGTGACTCTCTCTCATCTTTTCATCAGTAGGAGACACCATATTTCAATGAATTTCTTTAAGCTCAAGCTATCATCAAGAGTGGAGAAAAAAGCTTTAACTGAAAGCCATACCTACTTTTATGTTCAATTTCTAGTGGGTAGTAAATAATGATAAAAATCAATTCAATATCAAATAAGAAGATCTAAAGATAGGTCAAGTGGTATAAATTCTGGAGCCATGGAGGAAGGTTTTGGTACATAACATATGTCAAAATTTCAGCCTACAAAGCAATACTAGGATACCATATATTGATCAAATAATGCTAATATCTCACCATAAATATTTCTTTTAGTGATAAACAGTATACTTGACTTTTCAACATGTGCAACCTCTAATTCTTTGCTCTCTTATTGAACTCTCTCTTCCTCAAGTAGCAGGAAATTTTCCTTCTCAGTGATAAACAATATACCTGATTTCCAAACTCATATCTGATTTTTCAATATCAAATAGGCAAATCTGAAGATATGCCATATCTACTCATCTTCTGATGATCGTTCTACTGCTAAGATCTGTCAAAAAGCTTCTTGTTTGTACAACCAAAACTAAGTCAGCAATCACTGCTCAACCAAGTTTTCTGTGAGACCATGATGGCCAATCACACAGGTTTTACAATTTTGACTTTCACCAAGTTGCTTCAATATTGTGAACTCTATCAGTATCTAATTGCAGTTAATTTAAAATTATTGACCAAATTTTCTATTTGAAATTTTGATTGGTTAACCTTAATTTTATATTGAAAATTAATTTGCGAAGAATTTTTTCTATTGATTTTATTTTATTTTATATATATATTTATATATATATATATATATATATATACATATTGTTTTTTCTATTGATCTCAGTTGCATCCATATTTTAGCATAAGCTTGCAAGCATATGCGTAGTGGTCGTATAACAAATTCTAGAAAATATAGTGAAAGCCATCCAAGACCGGTTAGCGAAGGTCGAGAAGTTGGACACTAGGTTTGATATCTTGGGTGCTCAACTGGGATCCAAGAAGCCTTCCATCCAGAGACTGCCCAACTAGTCTCTGCCCCCTAGTCTCGAAGGTAAAGTTTCCCACTCAGATGACAACATTGAACCGCCAAAACCTAGTGTTGAAAGAATAATAAAGGTGCCAATAGATGTTGCCACAATGCTAGCACAGCAAGAACATATTGCAGAGTCTAAAGAGCGGAGCTGTAATACCTGGACCATGTGTAGTAGACTTAATACAAATTATTGAAAAGTCAAGTACATTGTTTATCATTGAGAAGAAAGATTTAATCATGTGAGGGTGCAAATGTTGTGAAAAATGAGTGTGATGAAGAGAGAGTTTAACAAGAGAGCAAAGAATTAGAGGGTGCGCATGCTGTGAAAAATGAGTTTGACGGTGCTTTGATAGTTGATGGGACACGGCACCGGTAACTCTGGCAAGCAGTCAACTTTTGCAATCCATGTCGCAAGGTTTGTGAGTCATAAAAGCATATTTGCAAAATGGAGAAAATAATTTGGGTTGTGAAGCCCAATCTATGAAGTTTCAGTACATAAATTTCGAGCCCTCATACGTGAAGCAATTCGGGCTCCATTATAGGCCCATTGTAAGTAGAGAAATTATAGAAAAAAAAGCCTAATCCTTGTAGACAAATATCCAAGGAATTATCTGGGTCTTTGGGCTTTGCATTAATTAAGCTTAACACTAAATCTTGTGATATGGCTTTTAAATTATTATTATTATTTTTTAAAAATATATAGTTATTTCCAAATGGGAATTGCCCTTCTAAGTTTTATTGAAATTCATTTCAACTTTTAACTTTACTACTTTTAGTCAAGTCATTTAGCCTATAAGGGTAATATATATATAATAGAATTTAGAATATAAATAAATAAATAAATATATATATATGTAGGCAGATATTTACATACATGCACATGCATACTAATGCGGGTGTGTGTGCAAACTGCAAACACACATGTATAGTATTTGCCTAGTCCAATTTGAATAAAGTCATTTACAAGAATACTAAATAGTATTTTAATGAAATATAAAAATATGAAAATAAAAAACTCACAAAAAATTAATATTAATATTAATATTCATATTCATATGATGTGTTTAGTAACGATATTTACACACGAATAAGTCATATTTACAATCTTTTCAAAGTCAAATTTCCACCAAGGATTTAAATGAAATTATTTTTAGTTGTTAGATTGATCCCAAGTACAATTTATTTGGCTTTTTTCATTTTTTTTTTTAATATAAACTTATAAAGTGTTCAATTTTAAAAGTTTTAAAACTATACTATAAATATTTATGCACTTTAAACTTTTGAGTTTTACGTTGAAATTAGAATTATGCACTTACATTTATGCGAGTGAAACTCTATACTAGATGGAAATTCTGGCTTTTATGTTGAAATTCACAAGTTTTCTTTCCCCCATTTTTGAGCTTTATGTTGAAATTTGTATTAAACTCTATACTAGGTGGAAATTTTGAGTTTTATGTTGAAATTCACAAGTTTTTTTTTTTTTTTTTTTTTTTTCAGTTTTGTTAATATAAACTTAAAAGTGTTTAATTGTAAATATTTGGATAAAATACAATTACATGTCCTAAGGTTTTGGAGTGATATCAAACACATCCAAAACTTCTTAGAAATGATCAAATTTGGTCCTTAAACATAAACGACGTGTAATGCCATTTGTGCACTCTCTCCCAAAGTGCAAAGCTACATTGTGATTTTTGAAAGAAGAATACAAAGTCAACAAGCTAGTGGAACATTGACACCACACCATTTTTTTTTCCTTAAAATAAAATTAAAAAATAAATTAACAATAATTTTGTGTTTGGTAGCCAAAAAAAACAACAAAAAAGTCAAATAAATCTTCTCTATTTCGTGTTTGGTAGCCAAGAAAATCAAAAGTAAAAGCCCATAAATATTCTTCATTCCTAATTTAGTAGCAAGAAAAATCCAAAGGACAAGCCATATAAAGTCTCATCTGCTCCTTACCTTTAGTTAGAGTTTGGTTGTCAAGAAAACCAAAAGGAAAAACATCATCTCCTTCACAAAGAAACCCAGGAAAATCTAAATGGCCTGAACCCAATCACATTGGGCAAGGAACAAAATTCCACCACCATATTGCCATAAGCCACCAAACAAAACATCAAACTTTTGATACCCACGTCAACCAAACCCAAATCTAGTCACCCCATCTAAAAATGCTAACCACCACCATAAGATTTCCATCAACAAAACAGAGAGATAAGAGAAAAAGAGATGGGAGAAAGAAGATTCATGAAGGGTAAGATTTGGCCATGCAAAGGAAAAAAAAATAGAAAGAGAAAGAGAGAGAATCGGGGGGCCAAAATTGCCATATAACACCATTTTTCAAACATATTCGTTAGTTAGCATCATTTCCAAATTATTTAGGAAACTAACATCTTGAGTCTGTTAGACTCAAGTTCATTGTAGCAACTCAAGTCTAAGAGGCTCGATTTTTGTGTTCTGGCGAAGCCAACGTGGCACGGAATGTTCCATGTGGACTTGGAAATCGAGCCTGTAAAGCTCGAGTTCCTTAAAGTGAAATCGAGCCTTATAGGCTCGATAAGAAAGCAATAAAAATCCCTCACCGAAACCTCAACCCACACAAATCTATTTCCATAAATCCGTTTCCACACTGCGAGCTCTGAGCTTCTTCTTCGTCACTGAAACCTCAACTCACCCAAACCCAAATATCAAAAAAAAAAAAAAAAAAAAAACCTTAATATACCCTCTGTGCGAAGAGGACAAGGAAGCAAGAGATCTCAGCATAGATGAACCACCACGCCATTCCGAACGCAGTACCGCCAAGGCCCGCCGAGTCCGACTCTGAGTTCCGAGTCAACGTTTGAGCCATAATCATGGCATTGATTAGGTGCTTGGGTTTGTTGATTTTGTTGTGGATCTTTGGGTTTGCTTGGGTTTGTTGATTTCGTTGTTTCTCTCTAGTTGTTGTGTTGAATTGTTGGAGAAGAAGAGTTTTTGGAAATGGGTTTGTTGTATCAACTCATTTGTCGTTATTTTTGGGTTCTGGGTTTGATGTTATTTTTGCTTCTTCGTTGTTCTTCGTTGTTTTTGTTTTTGCTGAGTGGGTACTGAAATCAAGTCTATAAGGCTCGATTTCAATTTAAAGGAAATTGATTCCTACGGACTCAATTTCAATGACAGAAAACGAGTCTAATGGACTTGAGTTTTATGCCCACGTGAACGAACTTCCCATGTTAGCTGCAGCATGATGTTGAAATCGAGTTCATTGTACTTGATTTTAACATTCCAAAATCGAGTTTATTACACTCGAGATGTTAGTTTCCTAAATAGTTTTGAAAACATGCTAACTAACAAAATTGTTTTAAAATCAGTGTTATTTTGAAAAAAAAAAATCCAAGAATCGGGTGAGATTAGAGGAAAAAGAAAAGAAACAAGAAAGAGAGGTGTTGCTGATGATAAAAAGAAAAAAAAAAATCAATGAATTATTTAAAGGGTCTAAAGAGTGCATAAACAAGGCCTAAATTGGTTATTTTTAAGAAGTTTTGGATGTGCTTGGCATTACCCCAAACCTCATGGTAGGTTATTGTATTTTACCCTAAATATTTTAAAACTATACCATAAACATTTATCATCTATGTACTTGAAACAAGAATTGATAAAATGTTACTACAAATTTGTTCCTTGGCAGGGGCAGACCTAGGATTTCAAACTAGGGGGGGCCAAAGTATAAGAAGAAAAAAAAATCAAAATAGGTATCTATATAGTACTAACAAACTATCAACCAAGATCAATGCACAAAATCATTGTTTCTTAATACATTAAGATGCAATCATTTACCAATAAAGACAAAAAAATACAAAATAATATTGTTTCTTAAGAGCATCAACTATTGCAAATATATATATATATGTATATGTATATATATATATATATATTTTTTCACAAACTATAGCATTTGAAATGTCTCGTACAACAGCATTTTTGGTATTTGGTGTTCTAAATACTAAATATTTACCATTTAGAACACCTAATGCTAGTACTCTAATACTGGGCTGACTGAGATTTTTTATTTTAAAATTTTGTTTTGTTAAGTTTTTGAGTTTGGAAGTTGCTAGTTGAGTTGGGCTAATTAAAAAAGAGGGAGTCCAAGTTTTTGGAAGAGTAAGGCACTACTCTAGAAAAAAAAAATATAATCATAAATTTTTTTTTTCTTTGGGCTAAGGGGGCCAATTTTTTTTTTTTTTTCCTTTTTTCTCTTTGGGCCAATGGGGCCTAGCCCCCCTTGTGGGTCCGTCCCTATTCCTTGGATACAACCAAGTTTATTAAGTTCTACAAATAGCAATTTTTTGGAGAAGGCCCACAAGATTTCTAGTGTTTCTATGAAGAATTTTTTATAGAAGAAGTTAGTTATCAAGTGAACATGAACCACTATATATACTCAAAGGTTTATTACCCTTCAATAAGTACCAATGGAGAGTTACATCAGTTCATATAAACGTTTATAAGATATTAAAACCTTTTCATGTGTTCTAAACAATTAAAAGAGAATTCTGTAGAAAAATCCACTAGCTCCAATCTCTATTTCCCCTCATTTATTGGTTTTCTTTCCTTAGAGCATTTGCATCCGGTATTTCTGAACTATTCTATTTTACCATCTTAAAAGCTACTTCATCTATTATACCATACCATTTTACAACACACCCAACATCCCAACTTTTATATTCCTATACCACACATTAAAATAATATATCTACACAATAAAATATATAACCCAAAATAATATCTCTCCTTTCTCTAATTTTTGTCTCTCTTCCTCCTCCCTGCCTCTCTTTCTCTTTCTCTTTCTCAACCTCTCTCTCACCACTGTGAACAAACCCAAAACTCCACACAACCACCATCCAAACCCAACCACCCCACCACTGTTGCACCCACGGCAAAAACCTGCAAAATCATGGCAAAAGCCATAGCAACCACCACGGAAAAATCAACCTGTAAAATCACAACAAATCCATAGCAACCAACACAACTTGCAAAATCACAACAACTCCATATCAACCACCACACCATAATCCCCACAGCAAAAACCCACGACAAAACCACCATACCAGAGATCTCACTGCAAACTCACGTCTGAGAAATCTCACTGCAAACCCATGCCGGAGATCTCATAGCAAACCCACTGCAAAATCACCAAAGAGATCTCACAAGGCGTTGCTGGGTGAGACAGTGGCCATCGGCGACCTAGGCTTGGGCGTCATTGGGTGAGATGGGGGCCATTGGCCGCCTGGGCTTGGCATTGCTGGACAATATGGTGGCCAACGATGCCTGAGTGAGCCAGTCACTGAGAGAGATGTGGAGATAGAGAGACAAATGCTGAGAGAGAAAGAGAGAGAGAGAGAGAGAGAGAGAGATGGGAGACGGAGAGTTGAGAGTGTGGGAGACAGAGAGTTGAGAGGGAATTTATTAATTTAAAATTATACCATTCTGCTACAGTAACATCTTACAAGTAAGACAGTACTGTAGTAGTATTGTATAAATTTTTGCAATTGCAAGTTCGGGTAAAGCATGTCTTTTGTGCTTTAATGCTAAAATTTAGCATATTCCATTTACAAGTCCGGTTGTGAATGCTCTTAATTTCTCTTTTCTAGATGTTAGATATTTTAGTAACCTAGTCTTGTTAGGATTGAAGTAGGGTTCAACTATGTTTCTATAATTACTCTCTGTTGAGGCTCATTTTTTGGAAGCCCAGTGGCAGGAAGAAGCCCAACAATATGGGCAAGGAAGAGTTAGTGGATGGTTAGAAAAACCATTAAGCCTGGATGGCTAGAACAATGGTTCATAGGCCCATAAAGTACATAAGTGGGCCTTGAGGGAAGTAAACGGGTCTAAAAGAGCCCGGAGAGAGAAGTAATAAACCCATGGGCATTATGTAATGTAGAAAAGTGAGCATGGGCCGTAGCAGACCCGAAGTAATGAAGTAAGAAAGTAAAGAGTTAATGGAAAGCCCATGAACCCCAAAGATGAAGGATAAGGTAATTGGGCCAGGGAAGCCCAAAGGAGTTAGTAAAAGCCCATGGGTACGCAAAATTAGAGAATGGGCCAAAGATGCCCAAGGAAAGCAAATGGGCCAAAGATGCTCAAGAAGAAAGAAATGGGACAAAGGAGCCCACAAGCAATGTAATGGATCAAGAAAAGCCCAAAGTAGTATAAATATAGACCCAATAACCATATTGAAACATTGGGAAAAGGATAGGCAGCAGGCCCAAAGAAGCCCATCAAGCATAGGTTAAATAACACCACGGCAAGAATGACAGAGTGGTATGGCAGGAATGGCAACAAGACCATGGAAGAAGCAAAGAATGGGCCAAAAGGGGGAAAACCCACAATTAAGCAAAGCCTAGCCCTTGAAGGAGCAAGCCAATAAAGAACGAGAAATCAAAAAATAGTTCACGCCATAAGAGGTCAAGGATGAGTGGCAGGATGCACAGACGAGCCTCTAGACCACGGCAAATGCATGAGCAGCGAACAAGCTTTTGGCAGTAGAGCACGCGCAAGACCCAAGCACTACCAACCTGTAACCAGCTAATACAGGAGTGGTGGGTTATGGGTCAGAGGTAAGAGAGGGTATGGTCTGCCACTTATTGTTATTGTTTTATCTCCTATCTTTGCAATTTCACCTAATATGCGTTCTTTTTCCTGCTTTAACGAAGGATTTCTTGCTTATTTTTCCTAACAGTAGCATATTTCTTTTATCATTGTTTATTGCGTTTATCTGTCATAACTCTTCTATAACAGCTTCGCCTGCCATGGGCATGTGACCAAAGTTTCAGCAAACAGGGCATAATCTGTGCACAAGCCAGACCAAGATGAATTACAATTGGGCCGGTCCCAACTCTCTTATCCAGAATACTTGGGCCTCAACACAGTAAGAGGCAGTCCAGCCCAAAATCACAAAAGGCCCACCACATTTAAATTGGCAACTCCACTGGGGAGTTCGGAAACAGATAGGGATAGAAAGTAGAAGCCCTCGCAGACAAATGCCCCCAAAATCCAAAACGACACGAAACATGAGTGTTGTGCCCTCACAGGCAGAATCTAGGCTAACAATGCTTCACCAACAGCAGCTTAACCAGACCGAAGGTGTTAACAGAGTGGGGGCTGAACCCCAAAAACAGCCGAGAATCTCCACTGACAATGCCAACGTTTTCATTGAGGTGTTGCAGTCGTTGCAACATTCGCAGCATCAGATGATGGAAGAAATCTATTAGCTGAAAATAGACAAGATAAAGGAGAAAGGGAGCCAGCATGTCCCGGAGCATGTGGCAGACAAAGAGGAGACACCAGTTAGAGGTGCTTCGCAGAATGCGAAACAACTCTTCATCACTATGGCTGAAGTAGCGGCTCTCCTAGAATAGGAGAGGGCCAGAGCGCCTAAGGAGAGATTCTATGCATGAAGACCTACTTACCCATTAAGGGTACTCAGCAAACTGTACCCAGAAAGGTATGAACCGCGAGTTTTCGCACAGTATGATGGCAGGAAGGGAAATGTCGTCGAGCACGTAAGCAAGTTTATTGACACTCTTGGCCTTTATGCGGAGGACGAGGACTTATGTCTTTGGGAATTTTCTAAATCACTATGTGATCGTGCGTATACTTGGTACATCGGCCTAAAGCCAGGATCAATCCCGACCTGGGATGATATGGTGGATGTATTTTGCACTAAATACTTCCATGGAGAAGAAACAGTAATGCTTGCAACCTTGCAAGCAACCAAGCAAAGAAGTGGTGAAGATTCTATGGAATACATCAAAAGATTCAGAGACATAGCACTTGATTGCTATGATCATTGCGAAGAAAAGACATTGGTGGAAATGTGCATGACAAACATGATCCGGGAGTACAGAACCGTCTTGGAAAACTTGGAAATCTCCCAGTTTGCACAGTTGTTGCAAAAGGCCAGAAAGACTGCTTAGTCAGTGAGGCTGAGCTCGGACAAAAGAAGCGCTTCACAGGCTATGGCAGTATCCACTAGTGAAAGAAAGAGAGAGGCTGACGGAAGGGAATATGACACCCCACCACCACTACCATGCACTCTAAAGGATCTAGATGTACTCCTAGACAAGTGGATAGCAGACGGAGTCTTCAAGCCCAATCAAGTTTCCAGAAAGCCTACAGAGGAAGAGCAGAGGGACCCGCGCTTTTGCCGCTTGCATAACTACGTGCAACACCCTACCGCAGAATGTTAGGCGCTCCGCAGATTGGTACACTGCAGAATCAAGGAAAGGACCCTAGAGTTGTCCCAGCCAAAAGTCCAAAGGAACCCACTCCCAAATCACAAAGGGAAGGGTGTAGTAACAGTTGTGATTTATGCAGATCCAGGGGAGGACGAAGAAGAAAATCCGGCCCTGCCTGCCGCAGCAATTACCACCTTGCAGAAAAGTTTCAAGTTCAAGAATTTGTTCGACTAATTGGGGCTCACAATGAAAGAATGAACGATAGCTACAAAAGCCCTGGTAAGCATTGCCTTTGGGGCAGGGATAGAATGTCTAACAGCTAAAGTCGCCGGTGATAGAGCTTTTCTGCTGGAGTCAAGTGAGATCACTTTTAGTGACGAGGATATGGAAATGGGGTACTCGGACCATAGGAGGCCCCTCTACCTGGCAGCATCTATAAATCTAATCCCCGTCAAAAGAGCCTTGATGGATACGGGTGCTTCCGTAAATCTTATCCCACTAAGCACTCTCCAAGCAGCAGGAATTTTAGAAAGGAAGATTTAGGGATGCCCAATGAAAGTGACAGGATTCGGGGGAAGAGGCAAATACACCGCAGGCCACATCCAACTATGGCTGAAGGTGGGCCCAATAGCCTCCTTAGCCCGCTTCCATGTGGTAAAAACGGAAGTCTCATTCCACGTGCTTCTGGGAAGACCATGGTTACATAAGCACCGATTAGTCCCGTCCATCTATCATCAGTGTGTGAAGGGAAGGCTGAATGGCAGAATGATACGCATAGCAACAAATCCATCGCCATTTGAGCAAGTGGAAGCTCATCTAGTAGCAACCATGTTCTACGACCAATGGGCACCATTCAGGGAGAGCTCAGTATCAAAACCACGAGGTACCTTCGTACCCAGATGGGAAGATGTCCAGAATGATCTAGAACCTGATTTGAGGATGCTGCTATCGCAGAAGAAGAAAAGAAAGGAAGCACCCGCTATGGGGTTAGATGACATGCCACAATGTGTCAGGGTTCGAGGCCCTGATGGCAGGATTGTATACAAATTATGAAGGTGCGCTGGGCACACATGTGGTATGCAAGCAGGCCCCAGAAAAGAGTGGCAGTACAAAAGTTTGGTGTGTTGTGTGGCTCAAGAAAGCTCGGAGGAAGAAAGTAATGAAGAGAAAGACGAGGAAGTTGTGGCAGAAAAGGATGTGCAAGTTGTGGCAGAAGAAAGATTAGAGGAAGTTAACCTGGGGGCTGACCCACATGAACCAAGACCCATCTCAATTAGTTCTAGATTGTCAGAAAAGGAGAAATCAAAATTGATACTGTTTCTAAAAGAGTTCAAAGATGTCTTCGCATGGGATTACAGCGAAATGCCAAGATTGGATCTTCGGTTAATGGTGCACACATTGAATGTGGACCCCGAGGCCAAGCCAGTAGCCCAGCTTGCCAGGATTTTCCACATTGAGATAGAGGAACAGATAGTCAAAGAGGTGTAGAAATTGCTGTCCGCAGGCTTTATTAAACCCATCCAACACCCACGATGGTTATCCAACATAATGCTAGTAAAGAAGAAGAATTGGCAGATAAGGTGTTGCGTAGACTTCAGAAATCTCAATAGAGTATGCCCAAAGGATGAATTCCAGCTGCCAAACATGGACGTGCTGATAGATTCCGTGGCAGGGAACGCCATGTTCTCATTCATGGACGGATTCAGCGGGTATAATCAGATCAGAATGGCGCTAAGAGATGCGGAGAAAACTACCTTTAGAACACCCATAGGCAACTTCTACTATACCATAATGCCTTTTGGGTTGAAAAATGCAGACGCAACTTATCAACGGACGATGACGACCATATTCCACGACATGATGCACCGAGAATTGGAAGACTACGTGGATGACATAGTCGTGAAGTCAAAGGAACGAGAAGAGCATGTCCAAGTGTTAAGAAGGGTATTTGAAAGATGTGGGGCCTTCAAATTGAGGATGAATCCCCTCAAATATGCATTTGGGGTGTCTTCTGGGAAATTCTTGGGTTTCTTGGTTCACAGCAAAGGGATAGATGTCGACCCGGCCAAAGCTACGGCCATAGCAACCATGAAACCGCCAGCCACAGTAAAGGAATTTAAGAGTTTCTTAGGGAAAGTTTCATACATCTGGAGGTTCATCCCTGGATTGGCTTCAATTACTTCTGCCTTTGCCAGACTACTCAAGAAAGGGCAAAGCTTTGAGTAGGGAGAAGCACAGTAGATGGCCTTCAAAAGGCTACAGCAGATTATGATGAATCTCCCTACCATGCAAGCCCCAATCCGCGAAAAGCCATAACTGCTCTACTTAGCCACCAACTCGTATGCTATAGGCGCATTGATTGCCCAAAAGGATGGAGGTGGCACGGAGCAACCGGTTTATTACATCAGCCGTGCCCTGAAGGACGCAGAAACTCACTACCCAAGAGCAGAAAAAGCATGCTTGGCCATAGTATATGCCTCACAAAGGCTACGCCATTGCTTCTTGGCTTACGAGGTGCGGTTGATGACTAAGTCTCACGCAATTAAGGCTTTGTTACGGCACCCAATTCTTTCTGGAAGGATATCCCAGTGGTTACTTCAGTTGTCACAGGCAATAGCAGATTTGTTGACACAATTTTCGGGAGAAGAAGAATTCCTGCTAGACGATGACGTCCCAAGGGAGGTAGCTATGGCAGACGAAGTCATAGAGCAGTGGGTGATGAAGTTTGATGGGTCTTCTACCACCCAATCAAGAGGAGTGGGAGTAGTTTTGTATCATGAAGAAGATAAGGCTGTGGCGCTCTCGTTCAAATTAGAATTTCCCTGTTCGAACAACACGGCAGAATATGAGGCCTATCTGACCGGCTAGCCGTGGCCCTTGAAATGGGGATCAAGCATCTAAAAGTTATGGGTGATTCGAATCTGGTGGTCTGCCAAGCCAAGGGGAACTTCTCCTTGAAGGAACCCAACTTAGCCCCGTACAGAACGATGGCCCAAAAGATGGAAGAAAAGTTCTCAACGTTCGAAATAGAGCATGCCCCAAGGAACGAGAACCGGTATGTGGATGCGCTGGCTATGTTAGGCTCGCAAATAGTTTTTGAAGGAGATAGCACTAGGATATAAGTCAGCAAGAGGAAAGAGTCAATTGTTGAGATGCTGAAGGAAATGTTCCAAGAAGAACAATGTGAAGAAGATTGGAGGATTCCTATAAAGGAAGTTTTGACGAAGAAAGAAGACGGCAGAATTGAAGGTGCCAAAAGACTACGCCTTGGTAAAAGGAGAATTGTACTGCAGGATGCCAGGTGGGGTCTTGTCAAGATGTGTGGGGCAGGAAGAGGCCCGAAGAAAGCTGAAGAAAGTACATGATAAGACCTGCGGATTCTGCGGAGAAGTCAATCTTTATCACGTAGACTCCAAAGGGTAGGTTTCTATTGGCCAAACATGGGCAAGGACGCAGATCAAGTCCAAACACAATGTGAGACCTGCCAGCTTGCAGCAAACATAGAGGAAAGTTACGCTATGTTCGTCAGCGAAGATTGGAGGAGTCCATTCACACAGTACCTAGCAGAAGGTATCTAGTTACAAAAGCACAGCGAAAGATACAAGCTCAAAAGGTTGGTGACACGATATTTCTTGCATAATGGAATCATTTTTTAGAAAGGGTATGATGGGGACCTATTACGATGTTTGGGTCTCGAGGAAGTAAGTGGGATGATAAAAGAAGTGCACGCAGGAGAGTGTGGGGAACACCAGGGGAAGAAAAAGTTGTATAGATGCCTACTCCAAATGGGTTACTACTGGCCCACCATGAAGAGAGATACAACAGAATTTGTGAAAAAATGCCACAGCTGCCAAGTACAAGTCAACCTGATTTACACGCATCCACAGAGCTTACACAGCATGGTCACCTCATGGCCCTTCCACACTTGGGGGCTTGACTTAGTGGAACTAGTTAATCCACCATCGCATGGGTATATATGGATCCTGATGGCTACAGAATATTTCACCAAACGGGCAGAGGCAGTGCCATTCCGCAAAGCTACAAGAGGAGCGGTGGCAAACTTCATCAAGGAGAACATAATTGTCAGGTTTGGAGTACCCCACAGGATTATCAGTGACAATAGCACACCCTTTATCAATAGTGATGTGAGAAAGATGCTGGAGTTCTACCAAGTCAAGCACCATCGGTCATCGCCCTATTACCCTCAAGGGAATGGGCAGGCAAAGGCAACAAACAAGACCCTCATAAAGATAATCAGCAAAATAAGCCAAGAATATATAGGAGGATGGGCAATGCATCTGCTAGACGCCTTCTGGGCTTATAAAAATTCACCAAAATCAACCACAGGGTTTTCACCCTTCTCATTGGTTTACGGGATAGAGGTAATGAGCTCGGCAGAAGTGATGACTCCCTCTTTAAGAGTTATGCAAATGCAATAGAAAGAAAAAGAAAGGGGAGTCTTTACAGCAGAAAGATGTGAAGACCTCGAAGGGCTTGACAAAAAGAGGGAAGAGGCAGAAGAGCGCAGCCGTAGATATAGACAGAGGATGACTGAAGCCTATGGCAGAATGACTAAAGAAAGAGTGTTCGCAGAAGGAAAACTCATGTTAAAGGCAACGGACCACGTCAGGGGAGGTATGGTAGGACCATCTAAGTTTTCACCAAAATGGGAGGGACCCCTTGTGATAAGAGAAGCACATGCAAGTGGGTATTATTGCCTTGCCCAAGTGGATGGTAAAGATCTGATGGATCCCATCAACGGCAAGTGGCTAAAACGTTATTATGCTTAAAAGAAAAGAAAAAGTTATGTAGTTATCCCTTTTGTTTAATGAGTCTTATGTTTCCTTTTCCTTCAAGTCACTATGTCACCAGATTGTAACATGCTTTTAATAGTATGAAATGAGAAAGTATGAAGTATTATAAAAGCATATTGTGTCATAGTAATAGCAAAAGCAGTAACAAAGTGTAGCATCATAGTTACAAACCCAAACTATGGCAGTCATGTCAGACCACACCAAATAGATGCTATAGGAAACATAAATGTACTAGGTAGGGGGATAAGGGAAGAAAAACGAAAGGGAAACTACTGTAAGAAAAATACATGTTTGTATTGCATACTAAACATACGCAGCGAAAAATTAACGGATCTACTTCATTCGCAATAGATAACATGTGCTATGTAAGTTTCATAATTTAAGAACAAGAGAGTGTACCTTGATGCAGTGAAATTCAAAACCGAAGATTAGCAGTTCTTGAGAACACTTTTAATCTTCACTCCAATTCCACTTGATGCCCAAGATGTGTGGTCTCTCAATCAGTTATATGTGTATGTTCAAGAAGAGAATGAAAGAGTGTCCAACACTCACATACATATCATTTCATGTACTTACCAAAATCTGTATGTTTCTCTCATTTTAACTGATTATCTAATTGGGTTAGCCTTTTGGGCCTTTCCAACTAGGCTTTAGTGTGTGGCTTGGAATGGGACCAAAAGGGAACAAATAAGACACTAGCTCCAATGAGCCTTGGGATTTTCTGTCAACTCTTAACAAGTCCAAAGTTACCATTAATTATATTTAATACCACTATATAAATAAAATTGCACTCTAGGCCTTATTAATAAATTATATCCCAAGAATTTATTGTACATGCAACCCCTTCATAAAATATTCGTAGTAATACAAAGTCATGAATGAAGACTGCCACTTTGTGAATTACATCTTAATCCTTGAGTACCCGGTTTAATCTTTTAAGTTATTCATCATATATTTATGAAATCCAATTTCATAAATATATACTTTAGTAACTATTTACTAAAGTAGTTAGGCCTAACATTCTGAATAACAAACCCATTAAACTTATCTCAAGGGAATATTTTGTATCTCCGTTAAGAGACTATGAATTCCATCTTGAGAATATATGTTCCATCAACACTAAATGTGGTTGCCCAATATACTGAGATTTTGACCATTACTTTAGGTCTCACTCCTGATATATCAAAGTAACCTATAATTCATGATCATGTCCATTATTCTCTCAGGATTAAGAGTTCATGTAAATATAAGTCGTGAGATTTATTATTCAATTGACAGTCGTTATGAGAATAATAAATCTCACTGCGATCCATTTCAACATGTCTTAACTCTTAAAACATATTAACATATCAACTAGAAGTCACCACTTCCATGATCAAGATAAATCATCTTAGTTGAAATGTTATAGTCTTTGCAGATGAAACGCTCAATTTCATCACCAACTACGAACTAAATTCTGAGTTTACAAAGAACTTGTGATTTATATCTTCTGTGACTTTTCACATAAATCACATATTATGCATCTCATGGACTATATGATAATGTCCGAATATTTATGTTACCATTATTTCAGATTATAATAAAACAACTTTATTAATTACAATATTAAGTCATACATCATGTTATACATAATGTCATACATAATATCATACATAGCATTATACAATAGGATTTAAGGGCACTAATCCTAACAATCTCCCACTTGCCCTAAAGACTATTGTGCACTAATCTAACTCTCATTCCCTCCAAATGTGACTCGAAGGTCCTTTGAGGCAAGGCTTTGGTAAAGGGATCTGCTAGATTATTTGCACTTTCAATCTTTACGACCACCACATCTCCACGAGCAATAATATCTCTAATGATGTGGTACTTTCTCTTAATGTGTTTTCCTTTCTTGTGATTCCTTGGATCTTTTGATTGTGCAACTGCTCCACTATTGTTGCAAAACAAAGTAATGGGAATTTGCTCAATTCTCACTACACCAAGGTTAAAAAGGAATTTCTTGAGCCATACAACTTCTTTTACTGCTTCACAAGCAACAACATATTCTGCTTCCATGGTAGAGTCCGCAATACAAGATTGCTTGATACTCTTCCATGTTATGGCTCCACCTCCTAAGGTGAAAACACATCCTGATGTGAACTTTCTGAAATCTAGATCCGATTGAAAGTCTGAATCTGTATAACCAATGGGAATCAAATCCTCACTACGGTAAACAAGCATATAATCTCTCGTTCTCCGTAGATACTTGAGAATATTCTTTACAGCTTGCCAATGTTGTGGTCCTGGATTTGATTGATATCAGCTAACCATGCCAACTGAATAACAGATATCTGGTCTAGTACAAAACATGGCATACATGAGACTTCCTACTGCAGAAGCATAAAGAACTTGTCTCATCATATCTACTTCCTCTTGAGTCTTAGGCCTTTGGTCATCAGATAGAGGAACTCCATGTCTAAAAGGAAGTAAACCTTTCTTGGAGTGTTGCATGCTAAACCGTTCTAGAATCTTATCTATATATCCAGCTTGTGATAAGCCTAACATCTTATTCTTGCGATCTCGCCAAAGCTTGATCCCTAGAATAAAGTTAGCCTCACCCAAGTCTTTCATATCAAATTGGCTTGACAACCAAACTTTTACTGATGACATTACCCCTACATCATTTCCAATGAGTAGAATATCATCAACATAAAGCACTAGGAACATTACCACTTTTTCTTGATGTCTTTTGTACATACATGGTTCATCAAAATTTTGTTCAAAACCAAATGACTTGATTACTTGATCAAATCTGATGTTCCATGACCTAGATGCTTGCTTAAGTCCATAAATGGACCTTTTCAACTTGCATACCATATGCTTTTGGTTCTTTGCTATGAAGCCTTTCGGTTGCATCATATAGATTTCTTCTTCAAGATTACCATTAAGAAATGCAGTCTTGACATCCATTTGCCAAATCTCATAATCATAATGAGCAGCAATGGATAAGAGAATTCTGATAGATTTAAGCATTGCTACTGGTGAAAAGGTTTCCTCATAATCAATACCTTCTTTTTTAGTATAACCTTTCGCCACTAGCCTTGCTTTAAAGGTTTTAACCTTTCCATCTATCCCTCCCTTCCTCTTGTAAACCCATTTGCAACCAACAGGTTTAATGCCGTTAGGAGCCTTTACAAGATCCCAAACTTGATTGGAATACATTGAATCTAATTCAGATTTCATAGCTTTAACCCAATGATGTGCATTTATATCATTCATTGCTTCATCATAAGTGTAAGGATCAGTTTCGGCCTCTTTTGAGATAACTTCAAAAGTTTCTCCCAGACCTATAAATTTTATAGATGGCCTAACAATCCTCCCACTACAAAGAGGCACCTGTGTACTAGACATCTCATCAGTAGTATCTTGTAGTGTATCTAATACAGCCACATCATCCCTAGTTTTATCCATTGGTTGTTTAATTACAAGTTCATTCATTTCAGCCAATACAACTCTACTTCTAGGAGTATAATCATTCATATAGTCATTTTCTAAGAATTTTGCATTTGTGCTAACAAACACTTTATTATCTTTATGACTATAGAACAAACCCCCAACAGTTCCCTTTGAATACCCTACAAAGAAAACCACTTCTGTTTTAGGCTGTAATTTGTTAGACTTTCCTTTTAACACATGTACTGGACAACCCCAAATATGGAGATGTCTCATACTAGGCTTGCACCCATTCCACAACTCCACAGGTGTTTTAGGAACAGACTTTAAAGGTACTAAATTCAGAAGATACATTGCAATATTCAAGGCATATCCCCAAAAAGAAATTGGTAGAGTTGAATAACTCATCATGGACCTAACCATATCTAAAAGAGTCCTATTCCTTCTTTCCGCTACACCATTTTGTTGTGGAGTTCGCAGTCAATTGGGACACAATCCCATTTTCAGTTAAGTAATCCTTAAAATCCCCAAGAAGGTATTTGCCACCACGATCAGATCGAATGGCCTTTATGCGTTTACCCAATTGATTCTCAACTTTAGCCCTAAACTCTTTGAACTTTTCAAAGGCTTCGGACTTCCGTTTCATTAGGTACACATAACTAAATCTAGAGTAATCATCAGTGAAAGTAATGAAATACTCATAGCCTCCTCTTGCCTGGATTGACATAGGACCACATACATCTGAATGTATTAGTTCTAGCAAATCTTGTGCTCTTCTACCTTTTGCATTAAAAGGTCGTTTGATCATTTTACCTTCCAAACAAGATTCACAAACTGGAAATTCGTCAAAATCCAATGGCTCTAGGAGTCCATCTTTGACAAGTCTTTGAATCCTGTTTGAATTAATATGATTCAAATACGAGTGCCAAAGATATGCATCACTAATAGAAGGAAACTTTCTCTTTAATAATTTTACATGAGAGTTATTATCTAATTCAGAATTATATAATTCATGCTTATCAGGAGTTAAAATATACAGACCATAAACAATATTGCTAGAACAGATAAACACTTTACCTTTCTTTATTACAACATTGTATTTAAGGATAACACAATATTCATGTTTACCCAAATAAGTTGCAGAAATTAAATTCCTATGAACATTAGGTACATATAGACAGTCTTCCAATACTAAAACTTTTGACTCAAAACATAAATTAAAAACACCAACAGCTACAACTGGAATCCTGCTCCCATCAGCCAAAGTAAGAAACAATTCTCCTTCATTAAGTTTTCTGGTCTGCTGGAACCCCTTCAAAAAATTGCAGATATGATTAGTACAACTTGAATCCACACACCAAGAATCCGTGGGATTTTGTACCAAATATATTTCAAGGAGGATGAACTATTCATACCCTTATTATTGGCAGCCTTGAACTTTGGACAATTCCTCTTCCAATGTCATTTCTCACCACAATGGAAACATTTTTCTTTGAGCTTCTTTCCTTTGTCAGCAACCCCTAAGGCAATTTGTTTACCCTCTTGCTTGGTGAAGTCCTTCTTTTTCTTCTTCTTACCCTTGCCTTTTGACTTAGGTTGAGAAGTAGAAGCTTCAGCCATATTAGCATCAACATTAAAAGTACCAAGGATGCCTTCCGCTGCTACCAATTCATTTATTAATTCAGACAATGTATAAATCTTTTTGTTCATATTATTAGTATGGAACCTTAATAAAACCATAATATAATATATGCAACGACAACCCAATCTCATATTTTATATCCCTCAGCATAAAGTGAATATTAAATACTATGATTGATTGAGAACTATTCTCATTATTAGTGCTATCATGATAACTCTTATCAAACACTAATAATATGTTGTTATTCATTTAGCTTCTAAATAATAATAGTAAGAACTCAGCATAGAGGATACTATAGTATTTAGTCTAGTGTATACCATTGTCTAGAATCATGTGTAGCCATATTTCATCCCCTTAACAGGCTTATTTTGTAGTACCATGATACAAAACACCCTCCGCATGGAATGCAAAGCTTGAAGCTAAGACAAGGTGTTTGATTAAACCACTATAAACCAAGTAATTCAATCTTGTAGTACCATGAAATAAATACTCTCCGCATGGAATGCTAAGCTTGAAGCAAAGACAAAGTATATATTTCACACTACTATGAACCAACAATGGAGGCTGTGAGATCCAACCCCTGTATCTCTCTCCCACTAGATGTTTTAGAATAAAGGTTTTTAATTATAAAACATGCATAATCTAATTACACATAGCCTTGCACTTTAAAATTTTGAAAACACATAGAAAAATTCAAAATTTTCGGTTCTCGATCGATCCTTGATAGCTTCTCGATCGTTCGAGCATCTAAATTTCCAATCTCGATGGATCGAACTTGTATCTCGATCGATCGGGAAAAGTTCTGGATGCTCGATCGATTCTCGATCGCTTCTCAATTGATCGAGCCTCTGAATTTCCAATCTCAATCGATCGAACATGTATCTCGATCGATCGAGAAAAGTTCTAGATGCTCGATCGATGCTCGATCGATCGAGCCTCATGAATTTTGAATTTTCAGAAATTTTCAAAAGCAGTTTTTAGCCGTTTTTTATGAACAAACAACCATCATATGAACATGATAGACAAAGATTGATATCAAAACTGAATTACAATGATGCTATAGCCTTAAAGTTCAATTTAACATACTTAAATTCAAATTTAAACAACATCATAACATCAATATCAGTTTTTATCAAATCATAGTTTCATCAACCATGCAGAAAATTAAACATGTATAATCTTCTAACATCATGAAACTATTATCTCTAATTCTAAAACTCATAAAACATGTTATACAGATTTGAAATTGAAGACCGCTCTGATACCATTTGTAAGAAAAATACATGTTTGTATTGCATACTAAACATACGCAACGGAAAATTAACGGATATACTTCATTTGCAATAGATAACATGTGCTATGTAAATTTCAGAATTTAAGAACAAGAGAGTGTACCTTGATGCGGTGAAATTCAAAACCGAAGATCAGAAGTTCTTGAGAACACTTTTAATTTTCACTCCAATTCCACTTGATGCCCAAGATGTGTGGTCTCTCAATCAGTTATATGTGTATGTTCAAGAAGAGAATGAAAGAGTGTCCAACACTCACATACATACCATTTCATGTACTTACCAAAATCTGTATGTTTCTCTCCTTTTAACTGATTATCTAATTGGGCTAGCCTTTTGGGCCTTTCCAATTGGGTTTTAGTGTGTGGCTTGGAGTGGGACCAAAAGGGAACAAATAAGACACTAGCTCCAATGGGTCTTGAGTTTTTCTGTCAACTCTTAACAAGTCCAAAGTTACCATTAATTATATTTAATACCACTATATAAATATAATTGCACTCTAGGCCTTATTAATAAATTATATCCCAAGATTTTATTGTACATGCAACCCCTTCATAAAATATTCATAGTAACACAAAGTCATGAATGAAGACTGCCACTTTGTGAATTACTACATCTTAATCTTTGAGTACCCGGTTTTATCCTTTAAGTTATTCATCATATATTTATGAAATCCAATTTCATAAATATATACTTTAGTAACTATTTACTAAAGTAGTTAGGCCTAATATTTTGAATAACAAACCCATTAAACTTATCTCAAGGGAATATTTTGTATTTTCGTTAAGAGACTATGAATTCCATCTTGAGAATATATGTTCCATCAACACTAAATGTGGTTGCCCAACATACTGAGGTTTTGACCGTTGTTCACATAAAATAATCTGCAAGCGCACAGAATCGTAACAAGTAGTAAAGTGTTTTTAGAAAACGAATGTCGAACCCACAGAGATTAACTATGTTATTGAATACCGAAATTTACTAAATTAATTACTATTTGGAAAATTGAAAATAAAAGGGACGTTCAACTATCTAAATTAAATTAAACTATTTAATAAAAATAAATCTAGCAAAGCATAAAAATCTAAAAGTGTAAAGAAGAAAATATGATAAGAATGGATCTAGAGCGGTTGATTTCACCTAACAAATCCTACACAATTTATTCTTCCTAATTATTAAATTCTAATAATCTTCTGTTGATGATTAAAAATTCCTTAAGTATTCGATATCTTCTCTCGAATAATATCAAAAATATCTTCAACTAACAATTCCATATCTCTATGCGATTTTAATTAATTGGAGACTCATTATGTACTTTGAATTTTCTAAAAAATCACACTAATCGCGGTAAAGCATCTCTACTTTCGCTCAACAAATGGTGTTTAATTCTAGAACTAAAATAACAAATCACCTCTCGGTCTCATTGTCATTCAATTGATCAATCAATAAGTCGTAAAAAGAAATATTAAGCATTAAGAATAAGAATTAAACACTCAATCATGGAAATATTAAAAATAAAATAACTCAGAATATAAATTGTGTGTTCATTGCTAGACTACATCAACGCTCTAGAAAATAAAATTTAGTTCATAATAAAATTGAAAAGAAAACAAATAAAACTTATGTCTTTCATCTGAATTGGTTGATCAACATGAAGCTCTCGCCTTTGTCCTCAGATCCTCCTCTTCAGAAAGACTCCTAAAAAAAATATTTCAATGCAGCACCCTCTTTTCCTCTCAGGTTTCCTCCCTCTCTTTTTTCCCTAAAGAGCTTTTAAATAGGTCAAGGAATCCTATTCCCGTTTGGAGAAAATCCCAAATTTTTAGGCTTCACTTAACCGACGATTTTGGCCCATTTAACTTCAGAATTCGGGCTTTTGGTAAACTACAAAGTTGTAGCCCTTTAAGTTAAATTTCCATCCCAACTTGAATCACCTCGATTGGTCATCTGAGCCCAAAGTTATGCCGAAATTACTAACTGATGTGCAGGCTGGAATCCTAATCCGAATTGGACTTGGATTTGGTGCAAACTTCCTTTGATTCCTTGCTCCAGTTGGACTTAAATTAAATTGGGTTGGTCTTCTCTTGAATTCATGCCTGGCTGGATGTAAGTTGATTTGATTCAATTGACCTAGCCCCACTTTGCATGTAAAGCCCTTGTATTAATCTGAAATCTTTTCATTCCTTCAAAGCACAAATGAATGGATAAATATAAATAAAAATCAAATCAAATCAAAAGAAATAAAGGAAAACTAACAAATTTAATAAGTAAGAGGATAATAAAAACCATGTAAAAATTACACCTATCAACCGTTACTTTAGATCTCACTCCTGATATATCAAAACAACCTATACTTCATGATTAGGTCCATTATTCTCTCAGGATTAAGAGTTCATGTGAATATAAGTCGTGAGATTTATTATTCAATTGACAGTTGTTAGAAGAATAATAAATCTCACTGCGATCCAGTTCAATATGTCTTAACTCTTAAAACATATCAACATATCAACTAGAAGTCACCACTTCCATGATCAAGACAAATCATCTTAGTTGAAATATTATAGTCTTCGCAGATGAAACGCCCAATTTCGTCACTGACTACGAACTAAATTCTGAGTTTATAAAGAACTTGTGATTTATATCTTCTGTAACTTTTCACATAAATCACATACTATGTATCTCATGAACTATATAATAATGTCCGAATATTCATGTTACCATTATTTCAGATTATAATAAAACAACTTTATTAATTACAATATTAAGTCATACATCATGTTATACATAATGTCATACATAATATCATACATAGCATCATACAATATGATTTAGGGGCACTAATTCTAACAACTACATGATCAACGAAGTCTGGAAATAAGAGGCTCATCTCCAAAACGGCTGGATCCACCAATGCTAGAAAGAAGGCGCTCGCGATGACCCTCCAAGTTCGCCACCTCCTTCCTCAAAGCCTCAATGCGTGTATCAATGGCGTCAACAGCAGGCTGAACCTTCTTCATGAAGAAGGCTCGAGCAATCTCACGAAGATGGTCCAGAATGAACTCTACAGCAAAGCCCACACTAACAAGCTCTTGTATCGCAACCCTCCACTACAGGATCCTCTCGGTGGAAACTGTGTTAACAAAGTTGTGCTCAATATCGTTCATCACACTCTCCAACAACTTCAAAAAAGTGCTCCCTAGCAGAACAGCCAAGGCGGAATCCATGCATGAAGTCACCACGACTACTGTAGACCGCCTCCAAATGAGAAGCACAATCCTCAAGGAACTCTGAAGCCACAGAAGTCAACATAGAGAGGCCTAGAACCCCAGAATTCCACAGGATCGAGGTCATTAACCTCAGGCTGATCAAAACGAGTAAAGAAAGCTGCGGCCTCACTCATAGGGTTCGGAACCGTGGCAAAACTACTGTCCACCTTAAACTGAAAAGGGGTAGTAGGAATCGAACCTGGTAAGAACACGAAGTGTGGTATGAGAAATCATGAAGTAAGCAGAGCGAATTTGTAATGAAGAAATAAGGAAGGGAAGGAAAATATGAAAACATACCAGGACCTGTGAGAATGGAGGCTGTGGGAATGGAAAAAACTGATGCTGAGGGAATGGCAGAAGCTGGTGCTGCAGGAACGGCAGAAGCTGGTGCTGTAGAAACAACAGAAACTGGTGTTGTGGATTTGGCAGAAACGGGCACTACAGGCGTGGCAGGAGAAGTGGCTGTAGGCATCGCTGTGTCTGCTACAATCTCAGGCTCCTCAGGAATCTCTGTGAATGAACATGCAGAGTATATAGAGATTACATCAGGAAGACAGGCAAATACACATGGCAAAAAAAAAAAAAAAAAAAAAAAAAAAGAAAAAGGGAAGAAGAGGGCAACGACGAAGGGTGAAAAGAAAAACTTAACAAGTATGAGAGGTACATACCCATAGCCTCGACCTTATGGGCACCACCCTCCTTCTTATCAGAATCAGAAACCCTCTTCTTCACGGTGGGTTCGTCATCAAAATCCTCAAGAATCTCCTCAGAAGATAAGTTTGCATCAAGCCCACGTGTGGCAGAGTTAAGGATGGAACAAGGGGTAACCACCAAGGAAGAGTCATCCTTCACGGCCTGAGATAAAGCCGCGAAAGGATCACTGGTAGAGATAACAAGAGGTGTGGCAAAAGAGACAACCTTAGTCTGGGAAACGGCTGGAGGAGTGGCTCCCTTTTGGGGAGTAAGAGTCTCGGCAGGAGTAGGAGCAAGCTTACTAGCCCTCTCAGTATGAGTACCCTCATCTACAAGTACCGGCTTAGTGAAAGGGATAGGAGCCTCAACAGGAACTGTCTGTGCAGCAGCAGGAGCAGCAGCAGCCATGGCCTCAGCCACCACGTTAACCCCATCAAAGAAGCCTTTTATGGGTATGCCCATAGCGGCAGAGATCTCCGTGGCCGTGGGGTGATATATGGAGATAGGCTTGGGCTCAGCCTGAGGAACGTGAAAAGAAAAAAAGAGAGTAATGCACAATTATTGATGATGCAAAAAAAATAAGAAAGAAGGGCAGAAAAGGGAGATGGGGCAACTAATGACATGTGGCAAGGGAGATATGTGCAAGGAAAAGAGAAGAAGAAAAAGGAAAGGAGGGAGACATACCTCAAACTCGGGCTCATTTAGCAATATAGGACGGGTGGCAAACACATCCTCCTTATGCTTAAACTATAAAAGAAAACAGAAGACAAAGATAAGGCAGTGAGTCAGCAAGTATATGGGGTTAGCTGTGGAGAAGCCCTATAAAAAATAATGAAGAAGAGGTGAAAATTAGAGATAACATACTCTCCTCTCAATAATGGTGGATGCAGGAGGGAGAGATGTCTTCTTCTTGCTGCCTTGAGTTCTGCTAGAAGGGGGAGCGTCAGTGGATAGACGCGGAGCAATAGGCCTAGACTTGCTCGCAATAGGGCGCCTGCTGGAACGGGTACGAGCAGAAGGGGGAGGAGAGCTCTCCAAAACTATGTTACCTATAGAAGGAAGGTCGCTCTCAAAAGGTACAATGTCTGAACAGGTCTCAGAAGAATCATTACCCTTCTTGGCAAACTTAGATTTGGTGGAACTCTTCTTCACGGGCACAGGAATGTTTGTCACTTTCACTCTCTTCTCCCAACCCGTAGGGTAATCACCTGCATACCAGAACCACCCTTTCGCCTCTTCAACCCACTTAAAGATGGCAGACCGACTCTGCTTCTTGGCATACGCCACCACAAACTTGGTGGGAACGAGCAACTGAGGGTTGGCAGAAATAACTGCACTAAAACCATCAGGAGGAATGAGAGAAAACCTACGGCTGCCCAATAACTCTTACTTAAATGAGGTCATCACGGCCTGCCAGTATCCGTGCATGGCAGCAGTACAAATACCCTCTCTCTATGAACCTGGAATAGTGACTGCAGTAAAACGCTTGCTCCAAAACTCAAAGGCAGTGTGCAGCAAGAATGGCCAAACAAAAGTAAGGGACTCCATAAGAGAAGAAAGATCATCAGGAATGTCTTGATCCAGCCCAAACTGTCTCCTTACCCTGTCAGCAAAATAGTGCACGAACCTAACACCTTTATCAGCCAGATAAGGCAACCACCCAGCGTTAGTGGCTGCCAAGTAAGTAATACCCCTCTCTTCAAAGCCAACCAAGGGGGTAGTGGTCCTAATAGTGTCAACAAAAGCACCCATAGCAGAATTAGTACATGTAAAACCCGTACCCAAGTTCCTATATACTCTCCAAGAAAACTTAACTCCTTTATCAAAAAACTCAACGGCAAGATAACCAATCGGCTTCAAACCAACCCAACAAAAAGCTAACGGAAAATTAGACTCAAATTTACCACAGAAAGCAGTAATAACTCTCGGACACGACTGATATCTCACCTTAGCAAAGCAGACAGGCCTACACTTTGCCAAGTGTCTGGCACAATGCTCATACAACAAATGCTGTAGAATGGTACTATGAACGGAAGAAGTAACTATATGGCAGGAATCCGCCTGATCCTCATCACTCCACAGGATATCCAACTGAACATATAGATGTCCCAAGAACATGGGTGCCAACGGCAAACTCACCCCAGCAGATATCTTAATGGCTAACCGAAAGTATAGAGGCTTAATAGCATGGTGAGGATGAGAGCCAAAAATGAACTTACAAAGCCAAAATGTGATGAGTGCCGCATGGCGAGCAGCGATGGAAGCCTTGGAGAAAGAACTCACCCAATGTGACAACTTCGCGTTGCCACTCATCCCCTTCCGCAACTCGGCCTCTTCTTCGGGAGAAAGCTCCAAGGCGCCAGGGTCAACATCCCCAAGAATGGGCAGAAGCGACTGGTTTGCCACATCCTCAAGGGTCACGGTGATCTCACTGCAGGAGAGAAAGAAAGTATGAGTGGCGATGCACCACTGGCGAACCAAATGGTGGAGGTTGAACAAATCTTTGTAGTTAGACAAGCAACGGGACGAGACAATGGCCTTTAACACATCGGCCCGCTGTAGTGCCTCCATAAAACCCATGTCGGACAACTCCTTGTCCACCCATTCCTTCCAACCTAAAGCAATACGCCAGTACCCGATCCAAACTCAAAGAGAATGGGCACGGGGAGTGAAGTACCTTGGTGGATGACAAGATCTGGAATCGAAGAAGCCAACGGAGCCCAAGATATGTCCGTGTTGCGACAGCAAAGGGCAAGCCACACACGGCCCGGCAGCGGCGGCATGTAATCACCAGGAACTTTTGGAAAATGGGCATGGGTATCATACCAAGGGTCTATGAGAGGAGTGCACTCACTATCGGGATCATGTCGTGCCTCCTTCTCATTGGAATAGTTCGATTCGGAATAAGCGGCCTCTTCGCCTACATCTAGGGCGGCAGGATCATCGAAGACAACCTCTTTTCCCTTACGGCGGGAAGAACCTTGGCTTTTAGCCGGCATCATGATAGGGTGGTTGATCGGAATAGATGTGAGATAGTGTTTGAGAGAAAAGACACGGTGAAGGAAGAGAAAGGGAGAAAGTGTTGGGAATGCGAAGGGAGTCTCTCTTAAGTACCAACGTTATCAATGCTGACACGAAAGGATGCGATGGGTCGGCCATCAGATAAGGGATGAAATTAATGAAGTGGAGGTCGTGTTTCAGAATAACTGCTAAATTGGGAAATTTGAAGAGACAACACTGTTCATGGCAAGAAAAGAAAAAAAAAATATATAAGTTGGGGTCTACTATTTGAAAAAAACCCTTGAAGGAAAAGAAGAAGAAAAGACAGAAAAAACAGGAAAGTGTTTTATTCGCATATGAACCACAGGAGCATTTCATATGCTCAGGGGGCTAAATGTTGAGGCTCATTTTTTGGAAGCCTAGTGGCAGGAAGAAGCCCAACAATATGGGCAGGGAAGAGTTAGTGGATGGTTAGAAAAACCATTAAGCCTGGATGGCAGGAATAATGGTTCATAGGCCCATAAAGTACATAAGTGGGCCTTGAGGAAAGCAAATAGGTCTAAAAGAGCCCGGAGAGAAAAGTAGTAAACCCATGGGCATTATGTAATGTAGAAAAGTGAGGACGGGCCGCAGCAGACCCAAAGTAATGAAGTAAGAAAGTAAGGGGTTGATGAAAAGCCCATGAATCCCAAAGATAAAGGATAAGGTAATTGGGACAGGAAAGCCCAAATGAGTTAGTAAAAGCCTATGGGTATGCAAAATTAGAGAATGGGCCAAGGATGCCCAAGGAAAGCAAATGGGCCAAGGATGCTTAAGAAGAAAGAAATGGGACAAAGGAGCCCACAAGCAATGTAATGGGTCAAGAAAAGCCCAAAGTAGTATAAATATAGACCCAATAACTATATTGAGACATTGGGAGAAGGATAGGCAGCAGGCCTAAAGAAGCCCAGCAAGCACGGGTCAAATAACACCACGGCAGGAATGACAGAGTGGTATGGCAGGAATGACAACAAGACCACGGAAGAAGCAAAGAATGGGCCAAAAGGGGGAAAACCTACAATCAAGCAAAGCCCAACCCTTGAAGGAGCAAGCCAATAAAGAATGGGAAATCAGAAAACAGTTCACGCCATAAGAGGTCAAGGATGAGTGGCAAGATGCACAGACGAGCTTCCAGATCATGGCAAACGCATGAGCAGTGGACAAGCTTTTGGCAGTAGAGCACGCGTAAGACCCAGGCACTACCAACCTATACCCAGCCAATACAAGAGTAGTGGGTCATGGGTCAGAGGTAAAAAAGGGTATGGTCTGGCGGTGGGGAGAAGGGAAAGTCTATTCTAGGGTCCCCGCTCATATTCTTTTGGGGGTGATGTCCTGCTGGGATGACATACCATCCAAAAGAAGGAATGATGAGTTGGAACCACTAGGTGCACGCCATGAGAGAGAGAGAGAGAGAGAGGGAAGGCCACGGTGAGCAAGCAAACAAAATAGCTCTCTTTGTCTGGTAATAAGGAGTGGAACAGCCAGCACAGATAAGTGGTGGTGGCTAGACAACTAACAAACCAATGGGTGGTCGGGAGGAACATCCTAAACCAGACAAAAGTGGTTGAAGGCTAAAATGGTAAAACCAATTACAGCAGGCAGTATATAAAGAGCCCTCACCATGCATAGTAAAGAGAGGGGGAACACAACAGGAGTAACCTCCAGAGAAAAGAATCATAACACCACCATTACCCCTTCACTTCAAGAGCAAGTTTTAAGGAAGGAAGAAAAGAGTGGGAAAAAAAGAATCAAAGTAACAAAAACGAAAAGAAAAGAGAAAGAAAAGAAATAGAAAGTGTAGAATGGCAGGCATGCACCAATAGGCTAATCCCTTCTCTCCCTTTAAAAGCCTACCTTCTGTTGAGGATAACGAACTCGTTTAGGCAGAAGCCATTCAGGCCCGTTTCCTCAGAATGGGTAATTTCTACGGCAGGATCATCCTGTGAGGTTACCCACGTTGAGGAAGTGGCTCCCTCCTTGGCCTTAGCCCCGTAATACAATTAGACATGGCAAACTGATCTTTCCTTTCTTTGATTTTGCCACTTATTGTTATTGTTTTATCTCCTATCTTTGCAATTTCACCTAATATGCGTTCTTTTTCCTGCTTTAACTAAGGATTTCTTGCTTATTTTGCCTAATAGTAGCATATTACTTTTATCATTGTTTATTGCATTTATCTGCCATAACTCTTCTGTAACAGCTCTGCCCGCCATGGGCATGTGACCAAAGTTTTGGCAAACAGGACATAGTCTGTGCACAAGCCGGACCAAGGTGAGTTATAATTGGGCCGGTTCCAACTCTCTTATCCAGAATACTTGAGCCTCAGCACAACAGGAGGCAATCCAGCCCAAAACCACAAAAGGCCCACCACACTCTCTAATATGTAGTTTTGCATACTGAAATCAATTTAATTTTGTCTCTTCTTTTACTTGATGTGTTCTCCTTTATTTATCTCTGTGAATCAAATTGTTTCCTTTTTTTTCTCCATAAGATTTTTTTTTTTTTGGAGCAATTTCTCCATAAGATTTAATAATCTCATAATCCCATGGTTGGGTAGCCAAAAATATAGAAAGTGAACATATATATATAGAGAGAGAGAGAGAGAGAGAGAAAAAACATAATTATGTGTCTTCATTTCATTAATTTTTAAAATAAAAAAATATTAAGATTCTCTATAATTTTTAGGGTAACTTCATTATAGATTTTCTTAAATCTCATTCATCTATTTTGAAATAAATTGATTGGATTTTGTCACATCATCAATATTAAAATAGATGTTGACTATTGCCATTTTTGTGTCTATTTAAATTTTTTTTTTTTTTTGAAGAAAAATAAAATAAAACAAAAGATGAATAGCTGATTAGGACCACTTGAAAAATGGAAAGCATAGTGAAAATAAAAGGAAAAATTAGGAGAATGCGCATTCCACACGAATAGAAAGATATATAAGTGGCATATTTAATGTAGTGTGCTCTCCAACTTAAATCCACCACCACAATTCCGCTATGAAAAAGTGAATCCAAAAACTTTGCTTTATTTTTTTCCAAATCAACAAATTAGTAGTATTAGTCAATTTGGGAGTGTGCATTCCACACGAAAGCCACAAGCTCCTCCTTATAATAATGAACAAGGGAACTTTCTTTATCTTATATCGACACATTTATGAACTCCCACTTAAGACGTTATCGGTTTCGTGGTGCTTTTCTCATTCCTCTCTCTGAGCCAATTATTTTCTTTAGTGGGTTGATTGACCGGACCGAACAATTGGAAGTGAATCTTGTTCTAAGTTCCACTGGTTTTGGTTTTGATTGGTGGTTCCTTTCTACCTAATTTAATACACTTGCAGTCTTGTCCTAAAGGTGTTTCTTAAAGCAGTAGTATATATTATTGGATTCAAATCAATGAAATGGAACTTTAATGAAAATTAATAAATTAGTGTCCTTCAATGGCATCACATTCCAGACATTCCAGTTAAAAATGATATTTTTTGAGTGAGAGAGCATCATTGGTTATATTAATGGTTTGGGATTGTGAATATCTCCTTTGTGAGTTTATTTGTTGATATGAGAGTGTATTTTGGATGTAATGGGATTTGAGTTAATTTGTGTTTTTGAAAGGCTTTTCATGTGTCTGTATTGGTGATGAGATTTGTGACTTGTGATTGTTTTCTTTTTCTTTTATTTTTTGGTAGAGAGTGTGTTTGTTTGTTTGTTCTTGTTAAGAGTAGTTGTAATCTATATTATTAATAGTGAATTTTGGTTGGTATTAGCACGTGGATGTCAGCAGTTAAACACATAGTTAGACCAATTATATTAAATATAAATATGATGTCTTGCAATGGCGGCTCTAGAAATTTTTTTCATGGTAGTTATTAAGAAATTTAAATTATACAAAATCTAATAAATAAATAAAACTAGAATATATCGACATCAAACACACACCCCAAAAAAATATATACACAAATACATTAAGTTTTACAATTTCCTTCTACTAACAAAATGAAAAGGCAAAAAGGGACTAATGAGAGATAAACTGAGAACTGAAAATGTTGAGATGAGAGTAATTAAGTAATAGAGAGTCTGAAATGATGATAAAGAAGAGGTATGGGTGTTGTAACACTGGAAAAAAACAAAGTTGCTATCCGATCGGGAGGGAAGGGCTTGTGGAAATATAGGGCTATAAATGAACCAAGTTGTTCATAAACAACTTGGGCTTGGCTTGATAAAAAGTCATTCATATTTGTTTATTTATAAACAAGCCAATACTTCCCGGCTTGCTTGAGATAGCAGCTTCCCCTCCCAGCCCTGTAATTTCTTCCAAACTTGTTCCTTAATGTAATTGAAGCTTGCTTTCTCCCCCCTCTACACTAAAGATGGAGGACTCAAGTATTTTTCATATTGCATAATCTCCGATACCCCCAACACATCCTTAATTATAATTCTTGTGTCTTCAAGAGTAGACTTACTTAAAAATAGGGTTGTTTTATTTCTGTTCACTTTTTTACCTGGGGTAGCCTCATAAAATAACAAGATCTCCAGTACTTTGCCACATTCTTTAGTATTTGCCCTACAAAAAAGAAGACTGTCATCTACAAGTAACAGATGAGTTAGCTTTGGACCACTATTTTAAAAACCGAACCAGATCGGCCGGTTCAACCGAGAACAGAGCACCAATTCGTTCTGGTAAAATCCCTCAAAATCGGTAAAAACCGGTCAAAAATCAAGTTGAACTAGGAACCTTGGCACAAACCGGTTCTTTGACCGTATTAGTTTTTAAAATCATGCTTTGGACCTCTGTTGCACAAAGAAAAGCTGGAATGTCACCCACTTTATCAACATGTTTGATATTCCCATTTAGACCCTCGGTACATAACAAGAAAAGAAAAGGGGATAAAGAATCTCCTTGCCTTATTCTTCTAGTTGGGTGTATCAAACCTTGTGGTCACTAGTGATCAGAATTGAGTATGTGACAGACCTAACACAGATCATGATCTGGCCAATCCATCGCTCATTGAAGCCTATTTTTCTCATAAGACCTTCTAAGAAAACTCATTTTACCCGGTCATAGGCCTTACTTATATCAAGCTTCAGTGCTATGAAACTCATATTACCAGAATTTTTAGTTTTCATATAATATAAGGTCTCAAAAGCAATAATAATGTTATCAGATATAAGCCTATCCTTAGCAAAAACCAATTGATGTTCAGTGACGATTGTGGGAAAAACATTTTTCAATCTATTGGCAAGTACTTTTGAAAATTTTTTGTAGAGAATATTACAAAGGCTTATAGGGCGATACTAATGTACGTGCTCCGGGTTTTTTGTTTTGGGTATGAGAGTTATAAAAGGGTAGTTAACAGGATGAGGTAGAGGACCTGTATTTAGCCAAGAGAGCATAGAACTAGCAACATCACTATCAACTGTATTCTAGAACAAGGCAGAAAATACAATATCCATACAATCTAGTGGTCCGTTCCCAAGGTGCTATACAATACCTTCGAATTGTTTATTGCTATCTTTATCGGCCTAACACCTGGACTCCATAGCATAGAGTTTGGTTACAATCTGTTCAAAGGATGGCAATGGGCTGGGTTTGGGTTGGGTATACCTAAACCCAACCTGAAAATTTTATCCATGAATATTCGGACCTCAAGACCTAATTACTGTCCATTCTTGATGTCTATTTAAATTTTTTGCCCGTTAATACCAAACCTGACCCGAACCCCCTTTTAAAAAAATTAATAAATAATAATAATATGGATCGGATTAAAAACCTCAACTAATGGGACTCTTAAAAATTCTACAAAGCCAGTATAAAACTGGGAAGACTACCATGGTCCAGAAGTTACAAATCAATTTAGAAGAGAACTTAAGGAAGGAGAAAAAAAAAATTAAAACAACAAAGAAATAGAAAGGACTAAAAAAAAAGCAGAAACCTGCCATAAGATGGAATTTCAAAGCTACAAAACAATTTGCTCAATAGCTACAAAACTTATTGGCTTTTACTTTGTTTCTTCTATTATCATTTTGCCGTTTATGTTTGTATTCTGCGGCTAGTGTGATTGTTGTTGGTTCAGGACCTTCAGGTTTGTCAATATTTTTGTAATCAGATCAAGATCAGATCTTCTCTGTGGTTGTGTTATTCTTCTATAGTTTCTTGATGGTCATAAATCTGTAGAATGGTTACTGGAAAAGTAGCATTTCATTTTTTGTTGTGATCTTGCTAATGAGATGGAAGCTAGACTAAAATCTAAAATATGATCGATTTATTGGTTCAAAAATTTTGTAACTATCATTTGAGGTGAGAGTTGGAAAATAGAACACTGAATTGGAAATTACACCAAAATAAGAATGATTGGTTTGCTTCAGACCCATTAGCCACTTCTTTGACTGGGGTGATGCTCTGTGCAATTGTATTGGGTTCTATATTCTACTAGTTTTGTTCCAACTTACCGAAGCTTCCCTACAGAAAAGGAGGGTTTTTTTTTTTTTCAATTATAATAATAATACGGATTGGATTCGGCCAATACCCAAACCCGACTCGATCAGGTTCAGGAGAATACCCAGCCCAATTCTCTTTGCCCATGAGAGATCAGGTAATACCCGGAACTATCAGGTCAGGTACCCATTATCCCAGTGGGTTCTGGCCATCCCTACTTCTCCCGAGTCAACGTACCTGCATATTGTCAAGTTTTTCTCTAATAAAGCCAGTAAAGGAAAAGGAAAGCACAGAGAAAATGGTCTTTACATTTGGGTTAAAATAGTGGTAAATGAATAAAAGCATCTCTAGCGAATGGGTAAGTTTCGAGTCCCATACTGCCAAAAGAGAAGAGAAGAAAAAGAAAAGAAGAGAACTATATGGGCTTTCCGCTTTATTTCTGTTTGTGTTATTGGTGTACTGCTTTATTTCAGTAGGAGATTATCACCAGGAACATGACTACAAAGTAAGTACAAATCACTCCATTAGGCCAACTACTCAGCAAAGAAAAAGTCTCAGCTATTACAATTTTGCAAATTCTACTTCGCCTGGAAGGATATAGGCAATGATGTGCAACCCCAAAATCTGCACCTGATCAAAACTAGGATTAAGTAATTCAACATTTCTTCAACAAAATAATTGGATGACCTCTCCAAAAGCATTTGCACAACTGTGTTACATATCAAACTAAAGGCACAAATGAAATTTGAGGCTTTCTATCACTTGAATCAAAACAGCAAGACATGTCATATCTAAGAGAAATTAAATGAATAATTCTAGACACAACCACACACCTATTTTCACAATTTGCTTACTTGTGCAAATATGAGTGGTGAATATTTTATGCCTTATGCGACCCACCATTTTATGTTAACCATTAACAATCGCACAAATCAACAAATTGAGAAATTGAGTGTGGAAATGGCTGTCTGTTGGCAGACTGAAATTAAATAGTAATTTAACCTGGCTAATATACTAGCCTGTTAGTTTCACTAATGCATCTATCAGGATTGAATCCATATAAGTTGGCTTCAAATTAACAACTAGAAACTTGTTCCAGACTAAGCTAATGGTCGTTTCTTAAATTTTTTTTTTTTTCAAAAAAAAAAAAAAAAAAGGTTAATGGTCCAAATTCTCCAGAAGATAGTATTTATAAGTTGATAAATAATGGATTTAGAATGTCAATGATTTACAAGAGAAGAAATTTCTGTTACAGAGATGCCAGTCTCATTGGAATAAACATATAAAAATAAATAAGTAAAGCTATAGAAGGAAGAATGATAGATTAAAAAAGGGTCAATGATAAAATGCTATTTGATCATAAGCTAGAGGAAAACCAAAGATGATTCAAAAACCAGAACAGAATCCAAGATGATTGCACTTGAAGTTTTCCAGTATTCTCAGCAACCAGCCAAGAACCTTCCATTTTCACGGCACTACAAAGGACAGGTGGGACAAGTGGTAGCAAGCATCTTCAAATTTATGCATTTATCATACAAGCAAATGAAGTAATCAGTTCTTAAGTGGAAACTTCACAAGAATCAATACAACTTAATTGATACAATGCAAAAATACTTCAATTCGAGTGCTCAAAGTGATTAAAACTACTCATCAAAGAACTCACCAGGTGATACAATTACCTCCAATATGAAATGATATTACTTAAATCTAGCTTTCAGTTCCTTGTACAAGTCTCTTCAAATCCTAGTATCAACATTGTTACTGCCGCAAGCAACTAGGTGACTACAAGAAGTTAGCACTCAAGCATCAGCTCTTTATTCCATAACTTTTGTTTTGTCAATCTATTTATCAGTATTACACATCTGCAAAACAAAAGTAATCATTGTGACATAATCAAAACTCTAGCATTTCAATCTAAGAGACGACCAGAAGGGAAAAGAAAATAGAAACAATTTGAAAACTGAAATGAAGAGAAACCATCATAATTTGATAGAAATCCAGCACTATGGTAAACTAGAAATCATCATTGACTTGATTTACAGCGTAATGCCAATATGACAAAACCTGCAATTTTTGGGACACTAACTTCCAATAATAGAATAGCGCATAACTAAATGCCTAAAATATAAACAACCAAAACTGTCATTTCAATATTTCAATGTTAACCTTCCAACATTTCATTGAACTTAAAACATGAAAATTAAGACTCCCAAATACATCCTGAAATAATAATAAAAAATTAACAAGTTTACAATCCCAAAATCATAACAGAACATTCAATTTATATATTTTTTTTCTAACAAAGTGTAGTCTACTTGTATAATTCCAACAATCACTAACCAGTTGTCTTCAGAAAGTTCACTACACTAATCTTAAAAGGTAGAGAGAGAAAGTGGGTGAGCTCAGCCACTTAGTGAGATAGAACATCACACGGCATTTTCAAACTGAAAATAAGTAATATTTAAGCAATATATTAAACTTTACAGAACATTTCCATTTAGAATAGATAAATAGTTATTCAATACAAAAGGTAAAACAGGGAACATTTAACCATTCAGTGAAAATTATATAGCTTGATAAATAAATAAAAATTCTCTTAAAATTAGCCAATTTCAATAAACACTAGATTAATACAAAGAACATAATTCCATAAAATAAAAATAAAAAGTTAATAAAAAAATCCCATACCCAGTGCACAAATTCCTACTTTTTATGGGGTCTATGAAAGCTGATTGGTAGGCAACCTTAGACCCTTTTGTGTGTTTGGGGGGGAAGGCAGGTTCCCGGACTCAAACCCGTGACATTACACTTTTGGTGGAAGGCATTTGCATTGCAACATTATTCCGTAATTGGGTAAATTAATTACAACAATAAGAACGATTTACATGACAGTAAAACAATTTTCCACTTACAAATGGTAAATAACAATAAAATAATATATTAATATAGAAAACGTAAGCTAGACAAATGCTAAACAGTTGGTGGATGAATCCCATGGAAAATCGGAACAATAACCTTCGAGAGGTAGATAAGAATAATAACTCACGAGCAAAAATTACAATAACAGTAGCTCCGAAAGCTATTGGGAACAATGCACAACACCACTATAAACAATGGTCAACACTTGATGCAGTGTTGGCTTTTACTGTAGACAATCTAGCTGACCCTTTTAAAACATTTACTTAACTATATCATAAAATAAAATTCATATAATACAACATAGTGAATATTTCTCATGAAAAATTTTTTGCATAACTTTCTAATCTTTATAATTTAAAAATACTGGTACAATAAAAGGATAAAATCTATGTTATCTATAACAAACAATGATTCCTAATTTGGAAAATTCGCTCTTTGAATTTTTGTATGTAACATACACCTTAAGAGATGTCATTTTTCCAAAGTGCACTTACCTTTGATTCACCAATCAAAGTTATCTCAAAGTGAGCAAGCAATATCAATTAGGACCTAATTAAAAATAAGCCATTTATCAGATAGTTATAATAAAAATAGAGTAATTAGAAGCTATAAATATAACTTCTAATAGATAAAGGGCTAAACGCAACCTATCAAAAAAAAAAGATAAAGGGCTAAACGCCTAGAATTATGTGCTCAACTCCTCAAACCCAATAAGGCAGCCACTAAAGTACCTAAACTTCATTTTAAGTCCACCAAAACTTACAAAACATTTGTTACACAGTTACCGTAAATGAAGATGAACCCAACTTTCTTTAAATACTAAAGCATCCAAAATAAGTCACCATCATATACATTCACAACTCTATCCTTCTTACCACAAAAACAAGTAATAAAACATATTTTAGGACTACATATAAAGTTTCAACATCTTTAAATCAGTTTCACAAATTCGTTTCACAAAAATCACCTAAACTGGGACATTATTTAAGCTTAGAGTCCATTTTCAAGGACCTGAAAAATTATGGCCTAAAACCATCAGTCCTCACTAAATATAACGTTAATCTCTACCTTTTTTTTTTGGATAGGTAACGTTAATCTCTAACTTATGCTAAAACAGTTTAAAAAAATTCTCAAGCATTCATCACAAACATGCCTATTTTTGGTTTTTAAAGCTTGTTCCATGCACTGCTGGACGGATATCAAAGGGTCACTAAAATCTCATATTTTAACCATAATAACAACCATCTATCATCACTAAATAATACTAATATCACTGAAATTCCATCAATACCAAACAACCGCAAAACATGGCACATTCCAAACAAAGCACTAAGTATTAAACCTTATGCCTACACTAAGAAACTTAGCCTCCATCAATCCATGTAAAGATTAATCCACTTCAATTTATAAGGATTTCAACACTGATCTCTAAGAATTTCAGCACCATATTTCAAAGGATTAGTCTAACCATAAAAACCCCCAAATCAGTTGTTACAAAGATTACATTTCCCCGAATCAATTGTAGGAATTTCAGCACTCGTCAATAATTGTAGTACACCTATTCCTTCCAGTCCCTAATATCCTTATTATTCCTTAATTCCTTCACAAAATTAACACTTAAATTTCGAAATTATCAAATTTTCACATCCCCTACACGCCTGGCCTCAACAAATTAAGTTGCCTAAACTGAAACCCCTACACTAAATTAAAATCCTCCAAATTTAAAATTAGAGATTTCAGCCCCCTAACTCCCCGGCCCCAAAATCAAAACTAAATTCCTTAATTATTTATTAATATAAACCCTCAAATCAAATGTCCAATAAAATCCCCAGATCAACTGTGAGTTTTGGATTTACTCAATCCCCAAGTACCTGATTGCTTCCAACCCCAAATTCTCTCACAGTCACATAAAATTCCTCCATAATTTACAATAAAAGTGAAGTAGTCATTTTTTTTAATGAAGTAAACATAGTATTCAAATATTTATCTCCAGGGAATTAAGAGAATATTGTCAACCTTAATTACTTTAGCAAAAGCACCATTTGATTATGCCATAATATCCAGTATATACAATACAACCAGCAGGACAATAAATTGATAAATGAAGAACGTTTGAGTGAGAGAGTGTCCTTCCATGATTAAAATTTCTAAAATTTCTGTCAGAGGAAAACATCAGCACTGAACAATGAATACATAGCCAACAAAAAAGTATGATTTTAAAATCATATTTTCTTCCATTTTTCTCTAGACATGAACCTCTTTACTTATGAGCCCCAGCTTCTAGTGATATCAGTAATTAAAAATTATATATTAAAAAAAAAAAAAGCAATCAAGTTGAACTAAATAAAGTGTAAAAAACTAATAATTCCATTCATAGAAACAAAACTACATTAGAATTCTTCCGAAAAAAGAAACCTGTTAACTTTTGTGATGAAATTTTTCTAGACATGAACCTCTGTACTTTTGGGATGAAAGCAGTTGTTAATTAAAGGAGGTGTTACTTTAGCAAATTGGTTGAGATTACTTTGCTTAGCAAGTTAAGATGAGAATCCTGAATAGTTTTCCTATGAAAGCATTTATGAGCAAATCACCAAAAGTAGGGACTGAATTTAGTAAGGACTATTTCAGGGTATAAAGGTTAGCCCAAAAGTACAAAGATTCATATCTAGAAAAATTTCATCCCAAAAGTAAAGAGGTTCATATCTATTGCTTTTTTGGATGAATTCTAATATATTTTTGTTTCCATGAATGGAATTATTAGTGGGACAGAAGGATAGTGGAAAAAGTTGATGAAGCAGTGGGATGTTTTTTTGTTTCCTGTAAATTCAAGAATGTGGTAGACCAACTTGAATGGGCTTTCACTGGTATTTATGGACCAAATTCTGATTGTGATCAATGATTGCTTTGGGAGGAGTTGGCTGAAATTCATAGTTGGTGGAATGTGCCTTGGTGCATTGGTGGTGATTTTAATATAGTGAGATTTCAATCAGAGTGCTTTGGTTCAGATTCCTTTTCATCTGCTATGCATGAGTTATCAGACTTTATTTCAGAACGTCTGATAGATCTACCAATAAAAGAGGGTACTTTTACTTGGTCTAATTCCAGAGAGGTGGCTTCGCAGTCTAGGCTTGACAGGTTCCTTCTATCTTCAGATTGGGAGGAAAACTTTTCGAATATTCGCCAAAGACGACTCCATAGGTTTACTCTCAGACCACTTACCAATTCTTTTAGAAGAGGGAAATTTTCAGAGGGGCAGTCGACCTTTCCATTTTGAGAACACATGGCTGAAGGTTGAACCTTTTGCGGAGAGAGTGAGATTCTGGTGGGAGTCCTATCTTTTTCAAGGTTCCCCTAGCTTTCAGATTGCTAGCAAACTAAAAGCTTTGAAGATAGATTTGAAGAAATGGAACGAAGAAGAACTTGGGAATGTAGAGGATAAGATGCACAAGCTATGGAAAGACCTTGATGCACTAGATTTGATTGAAGATAGAAGACCTCTAAACAATGAGGAGATATTGAAGAAGGACCTTCGCATTGAACTTGAAAAGGTAACTCTTATGGTAGAAATTTGCTGGAGAAAGAAATCTAGGGCCCTTTGGATTAGAGAGGGAAATAGAAACACGAAGTTCTTCCATAGAACAGAACACTCCCATAGAAGATTTAATACCATTAACAATTTGTTGGTGGATGGTGAGCTGACATCAAACACAAGTTCCACAGCTGCATGCATCTCTCATTTCTATAAACAATTATACTCTGAGAATGAGGATCAAAGTCCTGTCCTTGATGAAGTGGAGTTCTCAAGGATTTCTGAGGAGGAGGCTGCTTGGTTGGACAGACCCTTTGAGGAAGACAAGGTATATGGCGTCATCAAAGGTTGCAACAGCGATAAATCTCCCAGACCTCTCAATGGCTTTTTTCCAATCATGTTGGGGCTTTTTAGAGCAGGAAATTATGGAGCTTCTTGCAAACTTTCATTCCCAAGCCGTTTTTGAGAAAAGTCTTAATGCAACTTTCCTTGCTCTCATTCCAAAGAAGACAGATGCTGTAAATGTATGAGATTTTAGACCCAATAGTCTGGTGGGCGGTATTTATAAAGTAATTTCCAAGGTGCTGGCTAATAGGCTTTAAAGGGTGATTTCTGTGATCATTTCTAAGTCTCAAAATGCCTTTCTGGTGGATAGGAAAATCCTGGACTCAGTTTTAATTGCTAATGAGTGTTTGGATAGTAGGCTCAAGGCGGGTGTTCTAGGTGTGGAGAAAGCTTTTGATCATGCAAGTTGGGATTTTCTTATGTATATGTTGTAGCGATGTGGGTTCTCCGAGCAGTGGAGAAAATGGATTATGTTCTGTATTTCCACGGTGAGATTTTCCATTTTGATCAATGGTAGCCCTAATGATTTCTTTGGGAGTTCTAGGGGATTGTATCAAGGTGATCCACTCTCCCCGCTTTTATTTGCTTTTGTTATGGAGGCTTTAAGTTGTTTGTTGGATGGTGCAGTTCTGGTTGGAAGCTGGATACATTTCCAGATTCACTGTTGGTTCCAGAACTCATACACCCTTGACAGTGTCTCATCTTCTTTTTGTGGATGATACCTTAATTTTCTGTGATGCTATTCCTAGTCAGATAGATAAATTGAGAGAGATTTTATCTTATTTTGAGGCAGTGTCAGGGTTGCATATTAATCTAGCTAAATTGGAATTGGTTCCAATTGAAGAGGTGTCCAATATGGGGGAGCTTGTGGCCTTCTTGGGTTGTAGGCGATCCTCATTGCCAATGACATATTTGGGGCTTCCATTGGGCGCTAAATCCAAGAATAGGGCAATTTGGAACTGTATTCTTGAAAAAACTTGAGTGAAGACTAGCAAGTTGGATGCAGTTATATTTATCAAAGGGTGGTAAGGTTACAAAATGAGTAACAGATCCTTATGGTATTAGTCTTTGGAGAACCATAAGACAAGGCTGGCCAACTTTCTCTAAATCCATACTTTTTGAGGTTGGTACTGGTAATAGAGTTAAATTTTGGCATCATTTATGGTGTGGGGGTTGTACTCTTCTTGAGGCTTTTTCGGAACTCTATAGCATTAGTTGTAACAAGGAGTCTTCTATTGCAAATGTCATGTTTTTTCCTAATCAGAGGCTCCATTGGGATCTTCATTTTTGTAGAGCTGCCCAAGATTGGGAATTAGAAATTTTAACTTCTTTTTTAAACCTAATTTATTCTATGCCTCTTACTAGTGAGGGGCATGACAAACTTTGTTGGAAGCCGGAAAAGAATAAGGGTTTTAAAGTTAGTGAGTACTACTTATCCCTTTCCTCGACCCCTGAAACTTTTTTTCCTCGGAAACGTGTGGTGCTCAAAGATCCCACCTAGAGTTGCTTTCTTCTCATGGACTGCCGCTTTAGATGAGATTTTAACTCTTGCTTTCTTCTCATTGCCCCATTGCTTTTGAGCTATGGTCTATGGTGTGAGCTCTTTTTGTTCTATTTTGGGTTATGCCACAAAGTGTTACTGGCTTATTTTCAGCTTGGCAAGGCCCTTTCGGTAGACATCAAAACATAGATTTTTGGAGGGCTGCCCCGCATTGAGTTTTATGGTGTATTTGGCGAGAAAGGAACACAAGATGCTTTGAGGGAAAGGAAAGGTCTATTCTCGAGATTAAATCTTTCCTTCTCCACCCTTTGCCGGATTGTAGTTCTATTTTTAATACTTTTCCATGTTCTTATTTTTTAGATATGCTTGATCATTGTAATTTATGTGCTTGATGTACTGCTATTCATGTACACCTCCAGTGTACCTAGGTATTTTGATTAATGAACTTTCATTATTTATCCCCAAAAAAAAAAAAAAAAAAGAATGGAATTATTAGTTTGAACTTTAATTAGTTCAACTTGATTGCTGCTATGTGATATTCATTGTTCAGTGTTAATGTTTTCCTATGACAGAAATTTTAGAAATTTCTGACTAGCATCAAATTGTCTAATATTAGATTAGACAATTTCCCATTGAATTCTCTCTCTCTCTCTTCCCCAGCCCTCCCCTCCCTTCCCTTCCCTTCCCTTCCCTTCCCATCCTTCCCCCAGCATTTTTTTCTTTTCTTCTTACTCTTTTCAACACTGGTATTGTTCATATCACTATTCAGTATTCACAGAGCCATTCACATCTTCAAAGATTCTTCTTTCTTGCCATCTTTTTTATCCTAAATACATAACCCTTTCCTTACTCCTTTTGAAAACCAAAACTTTGTTTTCAATACCTTTACACCGCTTCACAGCTGCTGTAACGACATTCCAGCAAGCTGCTTCTCTCAGTTTTTAGTTTCCCCTGCTTATAAAGAATATCCTGAAATAAACAGATTCAGGAATCTGCCTACGGTTTTTTTTTTTTTTTTTTTTTAATGGTGGGATTTTGTTCTATAAATGAGTAATTTAAAAGGCTTGGGCTTGGTAGAATTAGGTTTAGATATTGAATATGGTTTGGGAAATAAAGTATTATGACCATTGAAAAAGAACAGGAAGCCCAACCAGGTGCAGCAGCTGATAAGAGTTTTATCCTAAATCATTTTGCATGTCACGAAAGTTCTGGCCTATAGCATTAGCAAAACCTATACTCCAGTTTATTATCCTAAAATCCCACAGTTAATTTCAAGTTGCTACAACATTTATCCAAGAAATGATGAGCATTTAACCACTAGCGAAGCAGTTGGGCATTCTCCGGTACTCACAAGAGCATGAATGGACATTATGCCACAAAACAGGGGCTCATCGATGAAGTAGAGGTTTATTATATTCTCTAATGAATTGAACTCTGTTCACTCAACTAAAATTTTTTTTTTTTGATAAGTAACATAAAAACTTCATTAAAACTCCGCCCAGTACATAGGGAATGTACGAAAAAGACAAAAACATCAAGAAACCAAAGTACAATGATCAATCAACACAGGAAGGGAGAAACAAGAGAAAAAAGGTAAAACATAACACCATTCGAGAAGAGTAAAAAAGAAAAAAGACTTAAACTCAAGAATAGACCGATCGCGACCCTCAAAGCTTCTATAGTTCCGTTCCCGCCAGATACACCACATCAAACAGTGCGGCACAAACTTCCAAATAACTATATTACGATGCCGCCTGAAATTGCATGACCAACAATCCAACAAATCCACTACCCTTTGCGGCATCACCCAACAAACACCAAACAAGCAAAAGATTATACTCCACATCTCAAATGCTATAGGACAGTGAAGGAGGAGATGATCTACAGATTCCCCACACCTTTTGCACATAAAACACCACTCAAGAACAACAAGATGCCTCTTCCGAAAATTATCTATAGTTAGAATCTTGCCTAAAGCCACAGTCCAAGAGAAGAATGCTACCCGAGGAGGAACCTTCAAATGCCATACCATTTTCCAAGGGAAAGAAATGACTCTAGAAGGGGGATAGAGACTGATAATACCCGCTCACCTTGAACCCTTGACTGCTAGCTGGCTTCCAACAAAATTTGTCAGAACCAACACCCCGCACCTTAGTGGAATAGATCAAAACCAAAAACGAATCCAAAGAATGAGACTCTTGATCATTCACTAAACGACGAAACTGCAAGTCCCAAGAAATTCTCCCATTTGCATAGCGCATAACCTCAGAGATCGAAGCATCCTTTGACCTACTAATATTATATAAATCTGGAAACGCCTCCTTAAGAGGACGATCCCTACACCACACATCATCCCAAAACTTCACACGAGTACCATCACTCACATCATACCGAATGAACTTGGAAAAATTCAATTAGCCACTTCTAATGAACTTCCACAGACAAACACCATATGCCCCAGACACAGATTTTGTGCACCAACCACACCACTCAACTAAATTGCAAGCACCAAAAGAAACTTTTAAATTAATATTAAGAGAAGAAAACTATTGCCTCCAACATAGCCGCATTATATCTTTCACACATGTCAGGTATGTCTCAGCCATCATCCCTCCCTACCCCTTCTTCCCCCACCCCCTCCCCTACCACTTAGCCAACATCCTTACCTCCTCTGCTCCCCTCCTTACCACAGCCTCACAACCAGTCACCTTCTCAATTCCCAGGATTTTTTCCATCACCGTTCCCATCACCTTTTGGTTTTTTGCCATACCACCCTATATGTCCACCTTATACTTCTTCACTGACCACCCCACCTTCCTCTATCCTGCCGTTACAACCACCTTTTTTGCCTCGACCAACCACTACCATTTCACCTTCTCCTCTTCCCAACATTGTGCCTCTTCCTAACTCTGCTCCTAAACCTTCTCCTCCGGTCAGAGGGGGTAGTAAAGGTTCTTTTCGCATAGATTCCAAAACCTTTTCATTCTCTTTTGACGGCGGGCGGGCTGATTCTTTTGCCATTCTCGAAAGTTGTCAGAATTTTAAAAGTTCCGTTTGGCTGAGTCGTAAGGGAATGAAATGGATTCTCTCATGTTTTGCCAATATTCGTGATTGGGTACCAGGAAAGGAGCTGTTGTACAAACGATATAGAGAAAACAATAAGTTTTTCGAATTCTGGGGAAGGTCGAATAAGGCTGGTATTTTTGTGGATATAGCTATGTTTTTTGGTGGAGCTCGACGTGGTTGTGTTATGGTACCTGCGAGTTCAAACTGGGCTAGGTGGTGCTTGTTCTCTAAAGAATTAGATAGTTACCTATCAGGTTCTAACAGTGTTGGGGGGGAAGGGAGGACTTCCAGTGGAGCTGCTGGTGGTGGTCAGACAGGTGGCAGTGGACATGATGGGAAGAATTTTTTCAAAACTGGCAACCAGCGAAAGTTTAGGAAATTTGAAAATTCTATAGCTATTTTGGGACATAACACGTTCATGGGTGAAACTGCTATTGTTACAATTTCTAAAAAAAATGGCAGACCCATGCGTGATTTGATGTTTAAGGTGACTATTGACACCTTGGCGCTGAGGGTGTCTTTTTTTGAAGGGGGAAAAAGGGTGGTTTCTTGGATGAACCCACTGGATTCTCACAAGTCCAGTAAAAGTGGGAACCCAGATGGAGGCAAACGAGTTGTCTCTTGGGTGGACCATGTGAAGGCGCTAAGGCCTGTTGAAGAGGGGCCTATGGTCACCTAGACCCAAGCCCAAGCCCAAGCCCAAGACCCCTTAGCTTTCCCGTTAAAAAATAAAACCCATTCAGTGGCTGTACCTACCTTCGATCCAAATGGGGTGAACGAGTTCATGGTCTGCGTTCAGGGCACGATTGGGTCAGGCAAGCCTTCGACGAAGCCCGGGGCAGTGGCGGAGGCGCCGATGATGGGTTTTGAGGCTTTGATGAGGGCGTTACTCCCTTCTAGCCCAGTTCCGGAGGTTTGTGCTCCTTTTTCGGCGACTTCTCAGTCAGATCAGGAGCAACGGGCAGCGGCGAAGGCGCCGACGGTCAGTTCTGAGGCTCCGCTGGGGGTGAATCTCCTTTCTAGCCCAGTTCCGGTGGTTTGCGCCCCTACCTCGATGGCTTCCCAGTCAGATCGGGAGGTTGAGAGGCAAATTGGGGCTAATCCAACGAACACGGTGGACTTATATAGTCTTGGGCAGCTCGATGGAATGGAGAAAGGCTCACACCCGGCAGTGCCGTCGCCGGACAATGCATCGGTATGTGGTAGTCCTCTCCATTGTCATCAGTGGCAGGTGTCAAATCAGTTTTCTCCATTGAACAAGGTGGGTAGGGAGGGGGATCCTTGGTCTGAGGAGGTGGAGGACGTATTTACGGAGTTATTAAGCATAAGTGACAATGAGGGGTGTGACGCCCATATCGGTAGGACTGCTACGTATGCCGACGGTATTGGGGAGAACAACTGTAGTCCACTAGAGTGTGTTCCGTCATCTTGTTGGGTCCCTAGGGTAGCTGAAGATTTGGTGTTGAGTACGGTGGCTGAGGAAGGTGAGGTTGATGCATCAAAGGTGGAACATTCGAAATGAGTGTCTACAATGATGAAGAGCTTCTGTAAGATGGTGGGCTTTCCTATTGTTAAACATGAAGCTCAGTGTGTGGCTTTATTTCGTTTATTAGAACAGGAGTGTATTGAGGTAGTCAAAGATGGGTGTATTCGGCCACCTGTTACAGCTGGTCAGAAAGGTCTAAGGGAATTGCGGGGTCTGTTTTCTTCAGTTAATTATGATGGGACCTTCTCTCGAAACAGAGGTTCGTCATCTGGTATAGGGGCTATTGGTAGTATTTAATGTCTTTAAGACTTCTTTCTTAGAATGTTAGGGGGTTAAATAACCCTCAAAAGAGGGAGGTTTGTAAGAATTTGTTGAAGGAATGGAGATGTGATGTTGTATGTTTGCAGGAAACTAAACTTGCTTCTATAAATTCTACTCTTGTGCGGAGCTTATGGGGTAGTCCCTTCGTTGATTGGGCTGTACTGGATGCGGTTCAAACATCTGGGGGGGTTTTGCTAATTTGGGATAAACGGGTGGTCGAGAAAATTGATGTATCTGTTGGTCAGTTCTCTGTTAGTGTTCTTCTTAGGGGAGTTTTGGATGGTTTTGAATGGGTCTGCACTGGTCTTTATGGCCCCAATGCTGATCATTATAGAGCTGCTTTGTGGGAGGAGCTGTCCAGGGTGCGTGTCAGGTGGAACACAGCTTGGTTTTTATTTGTTGATTTTAATATTATTAGATTCCCTTGTGAGAGGCTTGGTTGTGAGTCCTTTAGCCCAGCCATGTTTGCATTCTCGAACTTTATTGAGAATAATTATCTAGTGGATTTACCATTGGATGGGGCTGCTATCACCTGGTTTAGGGATGCTGAGCCGCAAGCTGTCCCATATAGACAGGACTCTAGTCTCTGTGGATTGGGTGGATCATTTCGGGATTGTGTCTCAAAGGGTGCTCCCTCGTGTTATTTCCGATCATTGTGCGCTCTTGGTGGAAGCTGGTGGAGTGGATAGGGGTTGCTGTGCTTTTAAGTTTGAGAATATGTGGCTCGAAGTTGAGGGTTTTGTTGAGAGAGTTAGACAATGGTGGGAGGGGTATAGCTTTTTGGGCTCCCCAAGTTTCGTTCTAGCTCAGAAATTAAAGGCTCTGAAAGAAGATCTTAAGAAGTGGAATAAGGAGGAATTTGGAGATTTGGCATTTAGGAAGAAGTGTTTGCTGTCTGAATTAATGGGTCTAGATGCTAAGGAAGAATTGTTGGGCCTCTCTAATGAGGAAGAATCCCACCGAACTCGGGTTAAAGGAGATATTGCAGCTTTAGCCGCTTTAGAAGAGACTTTTTGAAGACAAAAGTCTCGTGCTTTATATGTGAAGGAGGGAGATAACAACACTAGGTTCTTTCATAGACTAGCGAACTCTCATAGAAGAGCTAATCACATTAGAAGCATCAAGGTAGATGGTGTCTTATATGAGGATGGACCTACTATACAATCTCAGGTGGTTCAGTTCTATCAAAATCTCTACACAGAGATAGATATGTGGCGTCCAACTGTGGATGGACTGGATTTTGCTTGCATGGGAGAGGATGAAAGGTTGGCCTTGTAGAGGGAGTTCTCTAAAGAAGAGGTGACCCAGGTTTTGATGGAGATGGAGAGGGATAAAGCACCTAGACCAGATGGCTTCACCATGGCCTTTTTTCAAAAATGTTGGAGTGTGGTGGAGGTGGATGTCATGGCAGTTTTTGAGCACTTTCACAGGTTTTCAGTGTTTGAAAGGTCTTTAAATGCCTCGTTTCTCACTCTAATTCCCAAGAAAACTAATGCTATTGATGTTAAGGATTTTCGGCCTATTAGTTTGGTTGGAAGTGTGTATAAGCTGTTGTCTAAGGTGATGGCAAATAGATTGAGGGTTGCACTTGATTGTCTCATCTCTGAGTCTCAAAATGTTTTCGTTGGTGGGAGACAAATTTTGGATTTAGTGCTTATCGCTAATGAGTGCCTAGACAGCAAATTGAAGAGTCATGTTTTTTTTGATAAGTAAGAATGATATATATACGAAAGGCTACTCTATGCATGAAGAACATAGAGCAAACCTAGAAAATACAAGAAGAGCAAAACAGAGAAACGCATAAAAGAAAACCAAACAATAGGAAAATTACAAAAGAGAAAGGGAACAAAGAAAAGAGGAGAGGGAATCACTAGATGTGAGTCCCCACGCCCGAGACCAATCAAAAAGAGTTCCACTAAAGGAAGCAAGCATCTGATCACTGGAGCTATCCAAATCCTCAAAAGTCCTCTGATTCTGTACCTTTCAAATACACCATAGGATGCACAATGGGACTAAGTTCCAAATCTAAGACAAATGCTTCCCCACCCAATTCTACCAGCCAAAAAGCAAGTCTGGAATCGAACTAGGTATAACCCAAGACAAGCCAAAAGTTATAAAGACAAAGCTCCATAACCTATAAGCCATCTCACAATGAAGAAGTAAGTGATCAACCGTCTCTCCACAATGACGGCACATAATGCACTAATCCACAAAATGCAATCTCCTTAATCTCAAGTTATCTCCCGTAAGGATTTTATTCCAAGCTACACACCAAACAAAAAAAGAAACTCGCCTAGGGGCCTTTGCTCTCCAAATAGCTTTCTAAGGAAAGACAGTTGAGGGAGAATCCCTTAATTTGTTATAATATGACCGGATGTCAAAAGCCCCATTAGGCTTCAGTTTCCATCTCATTTGGTCTCCAACATCCATAGGAGGAGTATTGGCTCCCAATATACGAAGAAAATGCAGCCCTTCATCCATCTCCCAATCATTAAAGTCTCTAATAAAACATACATCCCAAATTCTTCTCTCCTCCGCCCCCTGCCTTGGCAAAGAAGCTTCAACAGAAACCTCCTTATCAATCGCAATACCATACAGCCTTGGAAATGTCAAATGAAAGGGTTGATCCCCATACCACCCATCTTGCCAAAACCTCACTCTATTCCCCAACCCAACAACAAACTGACAATTTTTGCTGAAATCCTCCCATCCCATGCGAATACCTCTCCACAAACCACACCCATGAACTCCCCTACCCAGCTTTGAGGTCCATCCCCCCCATTCTTCCCCATATTTTGAAGCTACCACCCTCCTCCATAACCGATTCTCTTCCTTCCCAAACCGCCACAACCATTTTCCCAATAAGGCCTTATTAAAGGTAGTAAGTTTCCTTATCCCCAAGCCACCATTGGCTATAGGCGCACAAACTTTATCCCATCCTACCAAATGAATCTTGCTATCATCCCAAAGAAAGTCCCTTTGCAACTTTTCAATTTTATTAGCCACATGAGTAAGAATTGTGAATAACGAAAGAAAGTCAGAAGACTAGATAGCATACTCTTGAGTAACATCAATCGACCCCCCTTAGACAAGTACAACTTCCACCCAGATAATTTCCGCTCAATTTTTTCCAAGATTGGATTTCAAATTGAAGGGGAATTATGTGAAGCTCCCAATGGCATACCAAGATACGACATAGGCAAAGTTCCAACTCTGCAGCCCAAAATTTCAGCCAGGGCATGCACATCAACAACCTCCCCTATTGGAACCATTTCACTCTTATGCACATTGACCTTCAAACCTGTTACCGCCTGAAAACTAAGTAACAACAACCGAATATGAAGAATTTGCTCCACATCTGCATCACAAAATAGGATAGTATCGTCTGCAAACAAAAGATGTGAAACACGTTCCCCACCATCCCTCCTACCCTCAAGATTAAAACCACGGATCAAACCAGCTCCCTCCACTCTTCTCAACATCCTACTAAACACCTCCATCATGATCAGAAATAGCAAAGAAGATAGCGGATCACCTTGTCTTAAACCCCTTGAACTACAAAAAAACTCAGCTGGAGACCCATTAATCAAAACAGAGAACTGAATTGTGGATATGCAAGTATGGATCCACTTACACCACTTCACTCCAAAGCCCATCCTATTCAACAAATACAGCAAAGCCTCCCAATTCACATGATCATAGGCTTTCTCCATATCGAGCTTACAAATGACTCCAGGAACCCTACTCTTCCCTCGGCTATCCACACACTCATTCGCAATAAGAACTGAGTCAAGGATTTGTCTCCCACCCACAAAGCTATTCTGATTCTCAAAGATCAACTGATTTAAAACCACTCTCAAACGATTTGCTAAGACCTTAGCCAAGATTTTATACACACTCCTCACCAAGCTAATAGGACGGAAATCTCTAACATTAGAGGCATCATTCCTCTTAGGAATTAATGCAATGAAGGTAGCATTAAGGGATTTTTCGAACTTACAATGTTGGAAAAACTCTTCAAAGACCGCTAAAACGTCTTTCTCCACTACCCTCCACCTTCCTGGGGTGGTTTGCAAATTGGACATTGAGAAAGCCTATGACCATGTAAATTGGGATGCATTGTTCTATCCGTTGGATAGGATGGGTTTTGGGGTGAAATGGAGGGGGTGGATTAAGGCTTGCATTACTACTGTTCGCTTCTCTATTATTGTGAATGGATCTCCGGTTGGATTCTTTGGAAGCTCTCGTGGATTGAGACAAGGTGATCCGTTGTCTCCCCTTCTCTTCCTCCTTATTATGGAAGTACTAAGTAGGATGTTGAAGAAAACCGAGGATTGGGGTCTGCTTCGTGGTTTTCATGTGGGGCCAACTAACTCTGCAGGGGTACGCATTTCACACTTGCTGTTTGTAGATGATACCATATTGTTTTGTGATGCGTCTAGAGATCAGTTGTTGTCCATTAGGCTGGCTTTGACTTGCTTCCAAGCATTTACTGGTTTGAAAGTTAATGCAGGGAAGAGTGAGATTGTTCCGGTTGGGGAGGTTGGAAATATAGATGCTTTGGCTACCATTCTTCGTTGTAGGGTGGGTAGTCTGCCTATGAAATACTTGGGTATGCCGTTGGGCACCCCATACAAAACAGCATCTGTGTGGAATCCTATCTGGAGAGGATGGAGAAGAAACTTTCAGGTTGGAAGCGTCTTTATTTATCAAAGGCGGGTAGACTTACCCTAGTGAAGAGTACTCTTTCAAGCCTTCCTACGTACTATCTATCATTATTTGTCATTCCTGTAGCTGTGGCTGATAGATTGGAGCGTATTCAGAGAAATTTTTTATGGGGCTCTTCAGAGGAGTGTTTCAAATATCCTTTGGTGGCTTGGGAGAAGGTGTGTTTATCGATAGATTTGGGTGGTTTGGGGATCAAAAAGTTAGTGCATTCTAATAAAGCCTTGTTAGGGAAATGGTTATGGAGGTTTGGGCGAAAAGGCACTCATCTTTGGAGGAGGGTTATTGCATCTAAATATGGAGAGGGTCAAGGGGGGTGGACTACTAAAATATGTAGAAGGGCCCACGGATGTGGTCTGTGGCGGGGTATTCATGATGGTTGGGAGGGGTTCTCCAACCATGTGGCCTTAGTGGTGGGTGATGGCACTCGTATTCTTTTTTGGCATGATAAGTGGGTTGGAGATAACTCACTTAAAAGGCTCTATCCTCAGTTGTATGTGTGTTCTAATGACAAGGAAGCTTGCATTTCTGATGTATTATGCTACCAGGAGGGTGGTAATGATAGAATCTGGAATTTGAGATTTCATAGGGATTTTCATGAAAGGGAATTAGGGGCTGCCTGCTCTTTCCTTGAGTTAATTCAATCTCGGATCCCTAGGGGTGGTGGGAGTGACACTTCTCATTGGTGTCTCAAAGGGAATGGCAAGTTTGAAACCCGGTCCTATTACAATATCATTAGGGGTGCAGCTGCCTCCAATTTTCCGTGGAAAGGTGTTTGGAAAGCTAAGATCCCTAGGAGGGTGGCCTTTTTTGTGTGGACAGCGGTTCATGAGCAAATCCTTACATTGGATAATCTAATGCTTAGGGGGCGCATTTTGGTGAATAGGTGTTGTATGTGCCATCAAAATGAGGAAACTGTGGATCATCTTCTCCTCCATTGTCCGGTAGCTCACTCTCTGTGGGTTTATATGCTTCAAATCTTTGGGACACATTGGGTCATGCCAGGCTCTGTGGAAAGCTTGGTGTATTGTTGGAGTTTTGGGTTGGGAAAATTTAATTCAGACATTTGGAATATGGTTCCTGGTTGTTTGATGTGGATTGTTTGGACGGAAAGAAATCGGCGCTCTTTTGAGGATACCAAGAAATCCTTGGTTCAATTACAAGCTCTGTGCCAGAAGACCTTATTGATTGGTCTAGGTGTTGGGGCTTCTCGGATTGCTCCACTATATTCGAGTTTATTTCTTCTCCTAGTATTGCTCTTTAAGTTTGTTCTTGTTCTTTGTTGCTGTTTGTGTGTTTGTTGCTTTTCCTTGTGTTCACCATCATGAACACCTTGTATTGGCTTACATTTGTTTTCAGTTTGTTTTAATAATATTCTTATTACCTATCAAAAAAAAAAAAGTTCTACATGCTAACTAATATAAGCAATAATAATCATAATTATGAAACAAATTACATAGCTATTCACTGTAAATTCCCAAAATCAGATAGAAGTTGCGGAACTCAAACGTAGACCTCCTCATGGAACATCACAAGCCATGGAAAATGAAATCAGTAAAAATTTCTGATCAAGTTAAAACGAAAATATACAATTATATATCAATGTTCACTTCAACTATCACACCAAAAGCATAACCAAAGTCAAAGCCAACCAGTATTATCATAGGGAAAGCATGATGTTTTGTCTTACCTATTGCCTTGATGACTGGTCTTGAAATGAACCACTTGCACAACCAGAAGGTTGTAAAGGAACCACACAGCACTGCAATGTAGCATTGGAAATTATCATCGATTCATTGGAACAAGTCGTAACTAGTCCAGGAGCAGAAGCAGAAGCAGAAGCAGAGCCCTCGTTAACCAGGTCAAACCCATCACAAGAGAACTTGGGTTGTTTACCATCAACAAGTGTTTTCAATCTAAAGTTTCTCCTACAATACTTAACTCGATATCTATCCTTAGGCCTTGCAGGTTTGCATCTACAATACTTAAACCGATATCTATCCTTAGGCACAGTAGCAGGCTTGCATCTACAATACTTAATCCGATATCTATCCTTAGGCACAGTAGCAGGCTTGAATCTACAATACTTAAACCGATATCTATCCTTAGGCACAGTAGTAGTAGTAGTAGGTTTGCATTCATTACCAGAGGATAGATTGGCAGAGTCCATAGTATTGTCATCTCCATTTGAATTGGAAGAATTCCCATCCCCATCTGAAGGCCGAACACAAACTGAAGGTTCTGAAACACTTTTATCAGGATTTTCACACAACTTGTTATCACTGCAAAGTTGAAGCTTCCCACAAACGCTAGGATTCCCCGAGGCCGCCGACCTCGGAATAATAGCCAAGCAACTGGTATTCAAGGAGCAAAAGTTGCTGGAAATCCTTGGGGAGCTATTCATAACCCGGTGCAACCGAAACGCCAATTCCACATCATCGATAAAAACCCTATCCTCCTCCTTGTTGTTAGCGTCAGAAGCAACCAAATCAAGAGCACTATTGGCCAACTCCACGGCCTTCCTAGCCACCAAGGCTTTCCTCACGGCCTCCTCTCTGGCCTTAACGGCGGCCTCGATCTTGTTCTTGGCCGCAGAACTGGCATCATTGGCGGCGTCTTGGAGCGATTTGAGAGAATTCAATTCAGGCAATACCCTAGACGACTCATCGGAATTGCCATTGAAGTTCTGACTCTGACTCTGACTCCGACTCCGGGAAAGCGCAATGGGCTTGGGCACCCAGCAATCGACGCAAACGGAGAATTCATCGGAAGAAGCGTAGGACCAGGGCGCGACGTGTCGATTGTTGTGAAAGCAGTGGCTATGGACGCGGCGGTTACAGAGGCGGCAGCAGAAAGAGGAGTGGTCGGCTTGGAGAAAACAGTAGGAGCAGATGTGGGAGGAGTTGACGCGGAGGAAACACTTGTTGCAGAGAAGAACGATGCGCCATTCGCTGCGTAAGGTTTGGAGTCTTTGCCTTCTAGGGTTAGGGTTGGCGGTATCGGTTCTCAACCCGCAAGCGTGGCATTCGGATAGATTGGGGAGATCTCTGGTTATCTTCTTGGGGACTGGAACGGTGTCGTTTGGGTTTTGGTTTGGGTTTGGGGATATAGAGGAGGAAGAAGAAGAAGTAGAAGGAGAAGAAGAAGAAAGGGGTTTCTTTTCGTTCTTGGGAAGGAGCGATTCATTCTTGTCCTTGATTTTGGGGGGTTGATTCGGCTTCTTCATTGCCTGAGGCTGAGACTGAAGGTGAGCGTTTGCCGTTAGACGGAATACTATTCCTACCGGGAATTTACTCGCACTTATAAATTGCTTTTCTGATTTTTTTTTTTTTTTTTTTTAAGGCAATTTGATTATTTTGAACGGAAAACTCTTTTCTTTTCTTTTCTTTTTATTACAGAAGCATTAGGAAAACCTCAAAAAAGTAATGCCATGCAATTATAATAATTTCACAATTTACATAAAAAAATAAATAATAAAAAATAATTTCACAATATTTTGGAAATGGTGTAAAATTGTTGTGAATTATTAATTTTACAATATTTCTAAATTAGCATTTTAAGTTGTCAAAACACACATGGATTTACCACAATTTCTAATTCAAATGGTTTACTATGCTAATTTAGGAATGTTGGGAGTTATTGTTGTGTGCATAGCATTACTTAAATTTTAATAGAGTTTGGAACAAGACAGATATTAGACACCGTTGAAATTTCTTTTACAACACATCCTCTAAGTAAGTCTAGGGACATAGAATAGAATTCAAAATCCAGTTAGAGAGACCATCCCATATTGGCTAAAGCATTTGCACTCTAGTTTGCTTCTCTAAAGGAATGGAGGATTTTGACAATTAGGAATTCTCCACAAGAGCGTCCTGCAATCATCCATAATGGGGCATCAAATAGTCGTGGGTATTCACTGAACCATTTAAGGACACAACAACTTGAGCATCTAGTTCCACAATCGCATGTGTAAAACCCAACGACACAACCAGTTCCAATCCATCCCAAATAGCCCAAAGTTCGGCCATTATACTATAAGTAATACTTAGGTACAGTACTTAAGTATTATTCCTTATGGCCTGTTTGGATAGAGGGAATGAGGGGGAGTGGAGGGAAGTAAAGTAAAGTTAGCTAAAAATAAGCTAATTTTGTGCTAAATTTACTCTACTCTACTCCCCTTCCCTCCCCCTCAATCCAAACGGACCATTAAGTTTCATTTTTAAGATTCTGCAATGTGGATTTTTTCTCATGAGATGGAAATGTATTTTTTAGTTAAATAGCCACATGGCTAAATCTTAAGAGGGGAACCTAAAGAACAACACCTAAGGTTTTGTATTATACTATAGGCAATTCCAATGTTTCTTGTAAAACTACATATCCAATTAGATTTTTAGGCCATTTTGGTCAACTTGTTTTGTATTGGTTAATTTTTTTTTTTCCTTAAATTTTATGAAAAGTTCACCTTTTGTCCCTAAAATTTTGCTAAATGTTTTACTTTATATCATTTTGTTTATGTTCACTAGTTAATATCCCAAGTGGATTAAGAGCATCCTAATGTGGTATCTAACTTGGACCAAACTATTTTATTTTGAAAATTATTGACACATGACCTTCAATTATTGGCACATGTGGAAGCAACATATTAATGAGACAAAAATAGACCTTAGAATTCTCCCCCCCACCCCTAAAAAAATGAACTGAGTTTGAGCTTAGAATCCCAAAACGCCCAATACCCAAGTCGTGAAATCCCCACCCTCACTGAAAATAATGAGAGAGTTTTAAAAAAATGACAAAGTTTAGTTACAAAATTGATTGTAACTTAACACTATAATCTTACTCAATAACATAAACATTACTACATATTTTGAAAATCTAACCGTTGAATTGCATGTTTTTTATGCTCTTAATACACATGTCAAATTTTGTGTCAATCGGATATTATTTACTATATGATATATAAGTTTATATTTTATGCATAACTTTAAACTACAAAAACTTGAAATTAAAACAATTTATTGATGACATAGCTATTGATCTTTAATTTTCTAGAAATTTTGCAAGCATGGAGGATATAAGAAGAAGATGTAATCCAATGGTGGATTTGTCAAAATTCATTTTCAATAAAAAGATAGTAGGCTACAACCAATTTTGTAGCTAAATTTTGTCTTAAAAAAAAGTTCACTTTAAGGGTTTGTAGTGTAAGAAAGCAATCAAGATTAAGGTACTTGGCAGCCACATCAGTAGCATAGTAGTGATTGCTTTGAATGCCTCTGATTGTGATGACATATCCAGTACCCTATGCTAGCATAATTGCAATCCTAAAAGGTTAGAGCATCTCCAGCAGCTTCTCCAAATTTTTGTACAGTTTGGAGAATGAACAGTGATTTTTACCTTTTAGCTACCTACTTTTTCAAACCCACTTTCCAACAGATTCTCTATCACATTCTCTATCTCATTTAAATATTATTTCTTCATTCATTCTTTATTCTTTTTTTAACAACTACACATCTTCCAACATTTTTTTTATTCAATACCTAATTATTATAATAGAAAAAAAAACATTTGAAGGATGAATAGTAAAAGCTACAGTGTTCTCTACTTATAGAGAAGCACTGTAGCAACTCTACTCTAAAAAATAGAGATAGAGAAGTTGTTGGAGTGGGTTTTTGGGGTGTTGATACTCTAAAATTGGCTTTAAAGAAGCCATTGGAGATGCTCTTAGTATACTATATAATTGCAATTGTTTATGTCAGTGAATAATAAGAAGAAACATATTCACAGTGGTGCTCTTATTTTAACTAAAAAGCTATTTTTAGCCCTCAAACAACCAAGACATGCTTTATTAGAGTTGCTATAGCTAAATTTTTTAGCAATTTGCTATAGTAAACTGTCATCTATAGCAAATATTGTAGCAATAAGCTAAACTTAAAAAATAAATTTTTTAATCACTCCCTCTTCTCTCTCTATAGTCTATTTTCTGTCTCTCTTTTATCTCTCTTCACTTTGTCTCTCTTGTCTCTCTCCCTCCTTGTTGATATCGGCGTTGCTTTAGTGGCAGTGGTTTGATCTTGTTTTCGGTGGGTAGGTTTCGTGGGTGGTCTGATTTGGTGGGTTTTTATATGAGATTTTATATATATGAATAATCCAATCTTTGGGTTTGTGGGTATTTTTTTTTAATTATTGTTGTGTTTATTATGATCTCCATCCCATTAATCTTGATCATTGTGGATATTTTGTGCTTCGAGTTCTATTTGTACTGTAGTTAGGCCTAATTGGATTTATGCATGGTTGGTTGGTTGTTGTTCATAATTTTTAGTCGGCATGGCATATGGTTTTTCATGGTTGTTGTTCAGTGGTTGTGGGTTGAAAAGAGGGAGAGGAGAAAGATGGCTATGGGTTGAAGAGAGAGAGAGAGAGAGAGAAGAATAAATTAATGAATAGTGTTTAACTATGTCTTGGAAATAAGAGATTTGATGTAGAGTGAGTTATGAAATAGTGAGATAAAATAAATAAAGTAGCTTTTGGAGATGCTAAAAGCTAAATTTTTTAGCACCACCATTATATGAATGCTTAGTGATAGTTGATTTGTCACATCGGTGTTGTTTGGAAAATTAGGAAGGTTTCATTTGTGGGTTGGAGTGGCAACTTGATAAGAACAAGAAGATATTGCTAAAAAAAATTACATTCCCAAATCCAATTGTAAACACAGTCTCAAATATGGAAATCAAACAATTGAAAATGTTACATAAATGAATTTTTGTATTAATAATGATTTAGTAAAATTCTCTGTATTTTGGTTCCATTATAATAAAATAATCCTCTAATTTGATCTCTTTGGAAAAGTCTTCAATTCAATAAATTTCTTAAGTTGAACACAAATTGTCTTCACTTTGATTGAAAAATGGATTGAAAGATCTTTGGAACGGAATTGCGATGAATCTCTGGTTATGAGTTTGTTAGAAATTCTTCATTCTTCGTGTTCTTCATGTGTTTTTAGAATGTTTTTTATCTTCTAAAATTTGTAGTGAAAGATCCTTGGGGCTTTAAAGCTTAAATTTGATGGTGCTTTGATTGATTAGATTTCTTGAAGTTTATGGAGACTTTGAAACTTGATTCCAATAGAATTTTGAGACTTAGAAGGATGATTTGGGTGAATGTTCTTCATACTCAAAGATTTGTAGTGGAAGTTCTTTGGGGCTTAAGAGGCTTGAATCTATATAGTTTCACTAATTTATAGTCTCTTGAAGTTCTTGGAGGCTTTGAGCTTGATTCCATTGAACTTTGATATCTAGAATGATGATTTGAATGATTTCTCTTCAAATGTTCTTTGTATTCGAAGGTTGAAATTCTTGAAGTTCTTGGAAGTTTTGGATCTTGATTTCGGCAAAGTTTGAATGTGCTTGAATTTCCTCCTACAAGACTAAGAAGAGTCTCTATTTATAGGAGTCTCGAGGAGATTTGAAGACACGTGTTTGGCTTTCATTGGTGACACATGTTGTAATTAGAATAAAGGAACTTTACGTCCTGTTCTCCAAGAGGCACATGTCATTTTTTTATTAACCAAAGTATAATTTGAACCCATATATATATATATATGTGTGTGTGTGTGTGTGTAATTGTGATTATTTTTAATTTTATCTTGCATATGTACGGGTTATACACTAGTAATATATAAAATCATAAGTTGTGAGAATGTTCCATCAAGAATCCAATTTAGATTCTAATTGCAATCTAATTTTGTGCCAAGTGTTATTCTAATAATCATATTATTTGATGTCAATTATCTCTATATTTTAAATACACTCTAATCTCATTCTAAGCATGATTCTAATATACACTAATTCTGTATCAATTATGTTTTACATGAAAATTCGTGCATTCAAATTTATAAAAATGGCATTATGTTTATGAAATTTTTACATTATTTTTCGTGCATTCAAATTAAAAAAAAAAAAAATAGTATTACGTAGAAGTATAATAAATTCGAATCGAATAATGTAAAACATAATTGATACAGAATTAGTGTATATTATTATTTTTTTTTTTATAAATTTGTTCGTGCATTCAAATTTATAAAAATTTAATAAATTCAGGCCTTATAGATTTTAATAATGTTCTCTAGTAAAGGATTGTTGTGAAGTGGGATCAGGATTGGGTTGCCAAGTGTAGGCCCATCCTATGCATGGGCTTAGAAGAATGGCATTCACTCAAGGTTATGGAAGAGAAAGAAGTCATCACCTAGTTTTATGTGGATTGAGAACAATTTTGAACCTCATTTGCAAAGGTCTAACTAGCTTAAACTAAACCCAGAGTTAGGTTATAAGTTTTGGAAGGTGTTAGACACTCAAGCTTGCCCAGCCAAAGACAGACCTTTACTCATGTTATTGGGTCATATCTAAAGAATACTTTACTAATGAGGAACATAATCACAAAATTAATTTTTATTACCATATTAACCCTTTTTATATTAATAACTAGAAAATAAAAATAAAAAGAAAGAAGGAATAAGGAAAAGATGAAGTGTGTCCCTGCTGCAAAATGATTAGGCATAAAGTGATAATTAATTTTAATATGTTTGTTGTGCTTGTGAAACATATCATAGTGAGCAATTTGAATGGTATTTCGGTTGTCACAATAGATAGGCAATAAAGTATGCTAAAGGTGCATTAAGGTCTTGCAATAACCAACCTAACCATAGAAGTTTAGAGGTGATGTTTGCAAGTGCATGTTACTTAGCCTCAATGATAGGACGAGTTATAAAATACTGTATTTTACTACACCAAAAAAAATTGAGACAATCGCTAAGGAGAAAACATTATCTGGTAGTAAATCATCATTTAGTAAGATCTCTCGTTTAATCTAAATTAGAGAAAGCTCGAAGATCCTAAAGAGGAGTAGGATGAGACAAAAAGACTACGAAAGAGCATTCCCTTCACATAATGAAGGATCCAAAGAACAATGACATAGGACATAGAGCGAGGTGCATTCATTAATTGACTAACCAAATAGTGAGCTAGATTAGACTCCCAACCAACGATCAATAAAGAGTGGCATTTGGAGTGGTTCACTATGTATGGTAGGAAGTTCAAAATTGGTTTTTAGTGGATTGCCATTATCTTGCAATCAGTGAGGCCAATGTGAGACATAAATCAAAGTTGTACTTGGCTAAAGAGAAAAAGAACTTCTTACAACTAGATGAGAGTTCAAGTCTAAGGAAGTAGCTAAGACCACTCAGATCTTTCAACTTAAACTAATAGGAGATTGTGAATTTAATATTTAACCATTATTCTAACATTCACATTCATGATTGGACCTAAACTCTACTGAATAAGAGGTTAAGACAAGAAATTTTTAACTTTTAATGGTAGGTAAAATGTAGATAGGATTCAAACTCAGAACCACATGTTGTTATACCATGTTAAAGAAGAAATAAAGAATGGAAAAAAATTCTATATTTTTTGTATGCTTAATTGTACAAGTATAAGCTTATATATGCAAGGGCACTCTATGAGCGATATACAATAAACAATAAAGATGCACAAGTAATGGGCTTTGGCCTACAATTATTTAGGAGTGATATTAGGGATATTACAAATTCACTATATAGATATAGTTTAAAATTGACATGTCACCACTTACCAAAAAATAATTCAAACATTCATTTTTGTGGTTGAAGCATATGAATCACATTTATTGACATATTAGTTTGTAAGCATTATGGTGAAGAACCATGTGTTAGGGAGATAACAACCAACTATGTCACATTAACCATTCCTGTTAGGTTCTAAATGTTTAGAACAATTGGCAAATCGTGAATACAAACTTATCTAGATATAGATCTTAGAGTCTATAGGTTTTATTAGACAATGCTCGAGGTGATTCAAGTCAAGATTCAAGAACATACAAGCTGCAGGAAGAAGACTTCATATTCTGCCTGGTTCGATTGATCAAAGAATAGGCTCGATCAATCGAAAATCGTATCTGCAGAATTTTAAGTCGGCCCAAACAGCAGCTCAAGCCCATTAAGAATTAGGGTTTCAGCTCTACTTCTCTCACTATATAAAGGAAACCCTAAGCCACGTTTTTGAGACAGAAGAGAGAGAGATTAGAGTGCCTCTTGTGCCTCTTTTGGTTTTAGGGTTTTGTACCCAAACCTTTCTAAAGTCTTGGTTGCTTGAGAGTTGTATTGTTGCTCATATTGCTGTTTTGTGTAAATCTCTTGTGAGATCTAGAGGAGCTTTCTTTTACACAAAGCTTAGAGTTTTCAAGGAGGAGATATTATCTACACCTTGATAATCAACTCAGTTGCTGCCATTGAAGCCTAAAGAAAAACAAGCGTGGGTGCTTGTATCTGGTGGTGAATCCAAGAAAGAAGGAGTCCGTGGATTCGGAGTTTGCACGTGGTCGTGTCAGTAAGTTCTACTGGTGGGTAGCAATAAGAAGTCGAGCGTGGGGGCTTGTAAGTCTTATTGTATGAACTTCGATTCTTTCAAGATAGTGGATTCAGGTTTACCTTGAGGATAGCTAGGTTAAATCCTCCTCAGATTTTTACCGGTTTGGTTTCTTGGGTGATCATATCATTGTCTTATTTATCTTTCCATTGCTTTGCATGATATGATTGTTTGATTGTGATAACCTAGACTTGGAATTTGGACTAAGTAACAACTTGGCTAATTAACTAGGTTAATTCAATTGTGTTTTAAGGGGTCTAAAAACCATCAAGTGGTATTAGAGCGGGTAGCTCTTTTGTTTTAGATCTTTTGATCTAAGAGCTGATTCTTGATCCCTGTTATCATGGATAATTTTAAGTGTCTTACTATTTTTGACTGTGATGTTTTGAATAAAAAGGACACTGTTGTTTCTGTTGATTTTATTGATGCCTTTGAAACTCTTCGTAAGAAATTATCTAAATCTTTGAAAATTGCTAAGAAATTTAAAGAAGAGTTAAAATTGGCTAATCTTGAAAAAGATGAATTGTTTGTTAGATTAGATGAATCTAATAAAAAGAATGAATTTTTGAGAAATCAAATTTCCTCTCAAGATGAGAAGATGAAAAGCTTGGAACAAGAGTTAGTTGAATCTAAAGCTAAGATTGAAAATTTGACTAGTACCAAGCCTGTTGTTGATAACAGAAGTGTTTCTGTTTCTCTTGAGCCTAAAACTGAGAAAGTTTATATCCCTCATTTTAAAAGGAATAATAAAGAAAAATGTTTATTTTGCTAGGTTAGACAAAGGTAAAAGTTCTGATGTAGATGCTGAAGTTTCTAAACCTACTGTTAGAGAGCATAATAAATCTGATTTTGTGCCTACCTGTCACCTTTGTGGTGTTGTTGGTTATATTAGACCAAATTGTTCTTTGTTGAGGCAAGAATCAAAGCCTGTGACCGGAAACCCCACTAGGAATACTGATGTTCCTAAATTTGTTCCTGTCTGCCACTTTTGTGGTATCCGTGGTCACATTCGTCCTAATTGTCATAAATTGAAATTTAAGTATTCTGTGTTTCAGTCTAGGATATTTGATGATATTTCTCTTGCCATAAGTCCATATAAATTGTTTCATATGCTTTTGAAAAATTTAAGCTTGTTGGCTTGTGAAAGGAAATTTCAGGATTTTAGTCTTTCTCAGAAGATTGGTGTAATTCCTCAAATATACTCTGCTTCTCATGGATTTTCACCTACAAAGCCAAAGACTTGTGCTATGTGGGTGGGAAAAAATTCTCTAAAGTGAGTGTTGCTGACTTGTCCTTATTTTAATTCTTTCAATTGTTTGTGGACATGTCTTGTTTCTGTTTTTGGTTGTTTTATTTTTCTTGAGGATTACATGAATTATGATATCTCTCTCTTGATATAGAACATGCTTGACATTGTGGAGAAACTTAAATAGTATGTGTTATATAAGTGCTAAGCTATTTCTGATTTTGTATGAGTATGTACTAATTTGTACATGTACTCAAGGGTTAATTAAGAAATTGATATTTTTTGTTTGTGTACCCTCTATAGCTTAGTTAAGCACTGTCATGCATTGCATTTGTATTGTTCATTTAGCATAATATGTGTTTTTTTGTTTTTGGTCATATAGTTTTTAAAACCAAAAAGATTTTTGTATTTTGTATTTCACATCTTGGATTTATAATCAAGGATTGGCCATATAATCTTTACATAACAAGTTTATGTACTTTGTTTAGCTTTGATGAGCTTATTTATTGCACTTGACTAGTTGATGCTTTGTAGTGCATGTTGTGTGGGAAAGATGTTTATGATGTTTATCACTTTGTCTTAATCTTGAAGTCACATGTTATTTGACTGTCGGACTTGATCCTTTTGAGAAAGGCATAAATAACCATCTCACCACTGTTCACTAGCCAATCATGAACATCTTAGTGCATATCGTAAGATTTTATGCTTGAGAAAGTGTAGCACATGCACAAAAAGAACATAAGGTGTCGCCTCGGTTTAATTGTTTAATGCTTAAAATTGGTGTGTACTATTAGGCTTGATGCCAAATCACATAATTAAAATTGGTGTGTACATTATCCTGGCTTTTTAATAAGTTTCTGAATAAATTAAAATTGGTGTGTATATTATGAGGCAAAATTCAAGAAACTTACATGATTGCAAGCTTATATTTTAGGAGATGTGGGAGTTATATGATGTAACTCTTTAGATGATAGTCTCTTTTAAATTCTATATGATGAATTTTGTAGACTTTGTGATTGATTACTATTCACATATCACCTCACATGTATCTCAAGTTTTTGCTAGTTGTACACACTACACAAGTTACTATTTGCTAAACTTGGTACATTATATTGTGTGTGATTTTGTTGTGGCCATCCAAGATTAAAAGTTCCTTGATTTTAATGCAAAATGTGTTTAATATTTGCGCTTTGAGGACAAATTGATTGAAAATCTTGATTTTGGAAGATCTGGGTTGAATTCAAGTGTTTTTGAAAAAATTTTCGTCTCATACTCATGCATTTTTTTTATAAAACAATGTGCTTTGAGGAGTTTCTGCATTAAAATGCTCTATTTTTCAAAAATCTGATTTTTCCAGACTTTCGATCGATCAAACTTGTTTTTCGATCAATCGAAATTGCGATTAAAATTTTTGGTTTGAGTCTGCTTGACTCGATTGATGTTCGATCGATTCTCGATCGATCACAACTGAAAAATTTTCAGTTTCTATGTTTTTGACCAAATTTTTTTTTCATGCATCATTTGTGTTTAGGATTTACATGCATTGCATTGTTTTTATATCCATCTTGTAGTTTTGCAGTCATAACTTTCATTGTTTTCATATATAACATGCATACACTTTGCTACATTGGGTACTCAACTTGATCAAAAATTGATTGATTAATTTTTGAGTTATGTACTTTCTAGTAAATGCCTTTTTTATGTGTGAACTGTAGAAAATATTTTTCTTCAGAGATATGATGGATAATCAATGTACAAATATTTTCTCTACTCATGCAACTGTTTATGGGTCACATAATGCCATGTTTGCATTTTATTGAAAGAGAGAATATTTTTTCTTCATGTGTATCCTCAACTTAGTTTTTTTTTAAAACTTGGTTTGTGTCTTTTTATTTATCCCCACCCCCTTTATTTTTCCCCAAAACTGTTTTTCGTAAAACTTGTTTTGTTTTTCCTATTATTATAGGGGGAGAAATTTTTTTTAACCTTTGTGGTTCTTAGGGGGAGTTGTTGCTCTTCATAGGGAGAGTTGTCTCTATTTTTCTCTTACTCTGTTGCGTATGTTTTCTGTCTACCTTCTAATTAGGTAGTCTTTGTCAATACGTAACAAAAAGGGGGAGACATAGATGACTAGTTTGTTTTGTTTAGGGGGAGAATATAAAAACTTTTTGATGTATCTAACTTAGGGGGAGAGTTAGAATTTATTTTGATATATTTTTTTCTTGTTTCACTGCTTATTGATTTATATTTATGAGTTATTCATTGATATATGTCTTTATTTTGTGTTGAATGAAATCAAGAATTTATTTGTTTACTGTTTTTCTGTCACACATGCGTTTATGCGTTTTGTTTAGTGTTTCAGGAAATATACAGGTTGATTCAATTGAGCTGCTGTCTACACTTGCAACTGATGGATAGTAGTTAGGTTGAATTTGTTGTAATGGGCATTTTATTGTATTGGGTTGTTCTTGTATTTGAGCATTTCATTTTGTATGAAAGTTTTGTCACAAATTGCCAAAGGGGGAGTTTGTTAGGTTCTAAATGTTTAGAACAATTGGCAAATTGTGAACACAAACTTGTCTAGATATAGATCTTAGAGTCTATAGGTTTTATTAGACAATGCTCGAGGTGATTCAAGTCAAGATTTAAGAACATACAAGCTGTAGGAAGAAGACTTCATATTCTGCCTGGTTCGATTGATCGAAGAACAGGCTCGATCAATCGAAAATCGTATCTATAGAATTTTAAGTTGGCCCAAACAGCAGCTTAAGCCCATTAAGGATTAGGGTTTTAAATCTACTTCTCTTACTATATAAAGGAAACCCTAAGCCACGTTTTTGAGACAGAAGAGAGAGAGATTAGAGTGCCTCTTGTGCCTCTTTTGGTTTTAGGGTTTTGTACCCAAACCTCTCTAAAGTCTTGGTTGCTTAAGAGTTGTATTGTTGCTTATATTGCTGTTTTGTGTAAATCTCTTGTGAGATCTAGAGGAGCTTTCCTTTACACAAAACTTAAGGTTTTCAAGGAGGAGATGTTATCTACACCTTGATGATCAACTCAGTTGCTACCATTGAAGCCTAAAGAAAAACAAGCGTAGGTGCTTGTATCTGGTGGTGAATCCAAGAAAGAAGGAGTTCGTGGATTCGGAACTTGCACGTGGTCGTGTCAGTAAGTTCTACTGGTGGGTAGTAATAAGAAGTCGAGTGTGGGGGCTTGTAAGTCTTATTGTATGAACTTCGATTCTTTCAAGATAGTGAATTCAGGTTTACCTTGAGGATAGCTAGGTTAAATCCTCTCCAGGTTTTTACCAGTTTAGTTTCCTGGGTGGTCATATCATTGTCTTATTTATCTTTCCGCTGCTTTGTATGATATGATTATTTGATTGTGATAACCTAGACTTGGATTTTGGACTAAGTAACAACTTGGATAATTAAGTAGGTTAATTCAATTGTGTTTTAAGGGGTCTAAAAACTATCAATTCCCTCTTGACATTCTTATTCAATATGAGACTTCACCTTCACATGTATTCACAACAATCTTCTCCTCACATGTGAGTCTCTACCTCTCTATGAGCTTTATCCTACTTCCTCCTCCATTGCCTATGAGCTTTTTCCATCACTAGCACGTTATCCATGAGCCTTTCGTAAACCATCATTTATAGGAAGCACATGTCAACCCCACATGCTCATCCATCGAAACCAACTACATTCTTATCCACTGGAACTGCGTGTTTAGACGTGATCTAGCATCATTGACAACACTTCTTTGTTTTAGGCCTATTCCCAGGATCGTTTGTGTAAGTCCTTTAGGCTTGCTCTGTTTCAATAGGGAAATGGACCTTAAACACCTCATCACCTTCGCTCTACACCACCTGAGCTTTAATACCACTTGTTAGGGAGATTACACCTTTGGGAGCCTACTCTATCCCCATAGAGAAAGGGACCTTGAACACCTCTCCACATTCGCCGCACACACTATTTGAGTTTTGACCATTTGTTCGAGAGATAATACCTTGGGGAGCCTCCAATTTTAGTTTTTTTTAAGAAAAAAAACCAAGAGACTTTTATAAAGAAAATTTGGCTATATCAACCTAAATACACAAAAAAAGAAGGTGGTGGAACATCTCCCATCCGCATAGCACGGTTTATGACATTGATAGAATGCCTAACCAAATTATGAGCAAGTTTATTACCTTCCCTCCTAGTGTGAGAATAAAGTAATTGAGTGAAAAATATCTAGAAAAGTGAATTGCATCCTTGATGAGTGGATCAACATAAGCTATAGCTTCAATCTCAAAAGCTTGAAAGGCTCGAGGAAGCTGTTGGGAAAGAGAAGCAATGATGAGGCCCTGGTTGTTCTGGATGATCACTCCAATCCCACATTTGTTTTTATTTTTGAATACAGCTCCATCAAATTTTTTTTTTTTTTTTTTTAATTTGTAAGTTTTATGTAATAAAAATTGAGTGATTTTGGGAAAACTACAAATTAGTAAAGGAAAAATGTAAAGTTACTACAAATATTACTACATAAATTTTATAAATTGATATGTCACAAATCATTAAAAAATAATTCAAATATTCATTTATTCAACCACCAATTATATTCATTGTCACATTAGTTTGTAACTTTTATGTAGTAAAATTTATAATATATTTAGTATTTATGAAATTTGCAATAGCTTTAGCCATTTTTCATTATTTCGTTTATGGACAAAGTTTGACCATATACTTAGTTGTAGCAAAAAACTAAAATTTCTGCTAAAAAAAAAAAAAATAATATGTCAATGTATCTTGAAAATTTAACCATTAAATTTTATATTTTTTTATGTTCTTAATACACATGTCAAATTTCATGTTAATTAAATATTATTAACTATTTGATCCATAAAATTATTTTTTATATATAATTATTGATTAAAAAAACTTAAAGTTTAAATATTTGATTTATGAAATAGCTATCCATAAAATTTAGTGTAATGGTAAATCCGTAAATATCTAATAAAAAAAATATTGTTGAGTTTTACAACTAATAACCAAACTATTCAGATCAGTAGTGGCGGCACCACGTTCAGTCCAGGGTGTTCCTAGGAACACCCTGACCTAAAAAAAATTTTTTTTATATAATAATTAAATTTTTTTTATTTGTTTACCCTTTTAAAAAAATATTAGGAACACCCTCAAATAAATTTTTTTAAAAATTATTTGTTCTACTTTCAAGCAAAAAAAAAAAATTGTAAAAGAGCAAGCCCACCAGGGAAAAAAAAGCCCAACATCAATCCTAAACAACAGATGGTAAAGCAAACCCAATCTAAAGTAAAAAACAAGGTAAAGCAAACCCAACAGATTACAGATGGTAGCAAACCCACGGATTCTCAAAAAAAAAAAAAAAAAAACTAACCAAAACCCAATACTCTGAAATCAGAAACCAACGGATGGCGCAACCAAACACTAATAGATATTGAAAGAAAGAAAGAAACCTAACCTAAAGAAAAAAAACTAACCCAATATACTGAAATCAGAAACCAATGAACGACAACAACCAATGGATGACGCCTCTGCCTCGAGCAACAGCCAACAGAGCACATTGCCACATCACATCGAGCCTCAAACTCGAGCTCTAGCCTTCAGAACACATCGGATCGGAGATCGGTCTTCCTCGCCTCGACGTGCTGCTCGACGGCGCCGCCCCTTAGCCTCAGGCCTCCCTGCTCCCTCAATCTCAAGGTATTTCATCTTTACACTTAACTTCTCTCTCTCTTTATCTCTTACATATATAGGTTATTAGGTTAATGGGTTTCTCTCTGACTCAGTCTCTCTCTCTTTATCTGAAGAATGAAAGTGAAATGAAATGAGAGTTTCTCTCTCTTTAAGACTTTATTTGATTCTCTTTGAACTATGATTGGCTGATTGCTTTTGCTTAGCTTTATTTTATAACTTTATTAATATTTATCCCTATTTTTGGCTTTATCCGTTGGTGTTGGTGTTGGTGAGATACAATTAATTATTTTTTAGTGTATTGTGATTTGTGATTGTGAATTTATCTTATTGGCTCTTGTGATTGGGGGCCATGGGGCTTATCTGTTGAGTGGGGTGGATGGGGGCATAGGGCCGGGGTGGGATATGTGAATTGGGAGAAGTAAATGCACATGAGATGTGTGTTAGTACAACCAATAAACAATAATTTAATTAACCAATAATTAATTGGGAGAAGCAACTAATAAACAATAATTAATAATTTAATTATTTAATACATTATAAAAGACAAACAAATTAAATTATGTTAGGCTAAACAACAATTAATAATTTTATAATTAATGAAACAACAATATAACAAATTATAATTTATAAAAGACAAACAAATTAATGAAATAATTAAGCAACAATAATTAATAATTGTTTCTAAAAAAAAAATAATTAATAATTTATTAGACGGTGTAATTTATGTTTTTTAAGTTACAGCTGAAAAAATTCCTGGGCCGACAATGCAGATCAGCTGCAACTTTCACACGATTCTCACTCAAGTCTGTTTCTGTTTGTATCAATGGTTGGAAGCGTTGAGGATATTGACACCGAGAAGATCGAGCCGTTGCCCGAATACTACTTCGACCCAACGGCTGTGATGAACGAACCAGTTGTGGAAGAAGGTAATGGTGATAAGAGAGAGATTGTGGTTGGGAGAAATGTGCACAGTACATGCTTGGCCGTGACAGAGCCCGATGCCGACGATGAGCTCACTGGGGACAGAGAGGCTCATATGGCTTCTGTCTTGGCTCGCTATAGGAAATCCCTCCTTGAGAGGACCAAACACCATCTGGGTAATGTATCTCTTCTTTTTTTAACTTACCCCATTTCTCTTTTTCTTTTCATTCCATCTGGCTTTTCTCACAATGTCTACATTGTTTTTTTTCTTTAAATTGGGCTTACATTGTATAGGAAATGGATTTAATTAACTTAGGTAGTATTTGGTTTTGGAGGGAATTATTTATTTATTTTTATATAGAGTTTCAACCTCTGACGAATGCTTCTGTTATTTTTGCTTTTTATCATTAGACCAATTGGTTTATGTTGTAGGCAGTATTTAGTTCCGGAGAAAATATGAATGCTATGTATCTGTGCTTATTTGATTAGGAATTTGATAATGAGTGTTTATGTATAATTTACATGCACATGTTACATATACCTCTTTTTTTCTTCTTCTTCTTTTTATCTTTACTTTACAATAGGATTTGTGACATGATTTTGGTATTCTATGTAAAAATTTACTTTTATATGCATGTCTGTATTAACCTATCAATTATATGTATGTATGTATGTATTATATTACATGAGGCTTACCAAAAGCTTTTTTAAGATGGGTCTGTACTAGAGGCCAGAAAAAAAAAAAAAAAATGGTTTGTAGCACGTAGAAATACAGGTCTTGAGCTCAACAGAAGAACACATTATAAAATTTCTTGTATCTTTTTTTTTTTCGTAGTTAAAATTCAAAAATTCTTTAATAGTTGCGAAGAATAAATTCAATGCAGAAATTGACTTTCAAGCTGTTGCATCATACAAAGCCTTAAACTGTCATTACCGTGGATCATAGATACATATCTGCTTAAGGTTTTTTTTTGGGGTATGTTGGAAAAGGTTGTTTCCTTTCTCCCTCAAGATCTGGTTTATCTAGAATTTACGTTGACATTCAATATTCAATACTTTGGCTGAAGGGGAGCAGAAACAGGTATAATGTATCGAAGGTTCTTTTGCTGTAAAAGATAATAACTTTAAATTATGGTGCACCTTCATTTCCTGTTTCTCATGTTTGTGCTTAGAACCTTTAATGAATCAAGGGAAATATATTTGGATTTGGAATTTTTGTTATTAAAATTTGCATATAAAAAAAAATTGTCATTAAAAATTCATTATGGCATAGATTTGTCTTTATGTTGATTCATACTATCTTTTTGGTATTTTCCAACTCCTAAGAACACTATGCATTTGTGTTGCATAAGAAGATGCATTACTTTCTTTATCATTAACAAATTTACATTAAAGCATGAAAGTATGTGGAACTGGCATATAGAGAGGAAAGTATGGCAATCTCTCTCTCTCTCTCAGTGCTGTGATTATAGCATGAAATTGTACAATGAACATGCATTCAATATTTATCTATTCGCAAGAATTGCATTTGCAATTGGAAAACAGAAATCTCTTTGTTTTATATAGGCAAGAAATTTTAACAGTCTTCACTTACAAAAATCTCTAATAGGTTACCCGTATAACTTGGACTTCGATTATGGTGCTCTAGCACAACTTCAACACTTTTCCATCAACAACCTTGGGGATCCATTTATAGAGAGCAACTATGGTGTCCATTCCAGACAATTTGAAGTGGGTGTTTTGGATTGGTTTGCCCGGCTATGGGAACTGGAGAAGAATGAATATTGGGGCTACATTACAAATTGTGGCACAGAAGGGAATCTTCATGGTATCTTAGTTGGGTTAGCAACGATAAACCTCAGCTTTCTGAGCTTTTAGTTTGAGATTGTAGAAACTAATTGTTGCCCTTGCAAAGAATCTAAACATATAGATTCATTTTGCAGAAGGGAAGTGTTTGCAGATGGGATTTTGTATGCCTCACGTGAATCACATTATTCGGTCTTCAAAGCAGCACGGATGTACAGGATGGAATGCATAAAGGTGGAAACTCTAGTCTCTGGTGAGATTGATTGTGAGGATTTTAAATCCAAGCTTCTTTGTCACAGGGACAAACCAGCCATAATTAATGTTAACATAGGTAATGCTTTCTCTCTCTACTCTTAGCTTTTTTATAGCTCACTCATGTTTTATGGTTCACTCTTTATAATTTTGCAGGAACTACTGTTAAAGGAGCTGTTGATGATCTTGATCTGGTTATACAGAAATTGGAAGAAGCAGGATTTACACATGACAGGTTCTACATCCACTGTGATGGGGCTCTGTTTGGTCTCATGATGCCTAAGTGTGGAACAATAATAAATAAGCGCGAAGAACTGTTATCACTACCCTAAGCCATATTCATCCATTATTAGCAATAAAAGGAAAGCTTAAAAAGTAGGGAAGAGAGATGCAAACACAAGATAACACCGAGACGCGTTATTGAAAAGAGGAAACTAAAGAACTCGGTGAAAAACCTCTCCGCGACCCTCCAAGTCGAAATCGATTCACTAGAGAATAAAGTTGGAGTACATGAATAACAAAAGACCCTCCAAGTCTAGTCTACCCCATGTACTTGAGCTCTCCAAGCTCCTTCTACCAATTGACTTCTAGGAGCCTTGTCTTATCTAGTTTTCCGGATCCTGTAATTCAGCCCGATTGCATCTGCCAATAAATGGCTCCTTCCAATGCTTCCCAATAACACCAAACTCTCACTTTACACTCAAAATGAGTGTGGTAAGTGTTTGGGCTAGTAACCTCTCAAGGATGTAGAGATAGAGAGGTAGGAGTTGAGGAAAACCAGAAGGAAATGTGTAGATGATTGTAGGTATGACAATCTTTAACTCTCAAGTGTATTTTCTAGGGTTTTTTCTTTGAAAAACACTCCTTAAAATTTGTGGGTTATGAGGGCATATATAGTGTGGGTAAAGACATAGTAAAGCAAAGCATAACTTTTTACAAGATTTAAAAAAAAAAAAAAAAAAACATTAAGTTCCATTTTGATAAATAATTGATTTGAAAGATATTGAGAAACAATTATTTTTCACATTTTCTTTTGTTTATATTTTGTCAACTTTAATAGATATTAATTTTACTCTCTATCTATTAATTTAGTCTTAAATAAATATTCATAGTTTGATCCCTAAAGACAAAATTATGAGTAAAATAAATAAAATAGTATATATATATATATATATATATAAATATATATATATATATATATATATCCCTCCCACAAGAATCAAATTGATAATTTTTATTTAAGGATATGCTAACTTTGTTTCACCTTAAATACAAAATTATATTTAATTATTTCTCTCTCCATTGCTCAGGAGAGAGAAGTAATGCCTTGAAAAATTAGGATAAGGATTATTTGCTATGATCTTAGTGTTAGAAGTATGTGGTTAAACGATTAAATTTATCATATCCTAATAGTTTAAACTTTTGGGACAATCGATAATTTAACATGGTATCAGAGCATGAGATCTTGAATTCGATCCTTATCTCCTCCACTTTACCTCCCATTTAAATTTCCACGTGTTGGGCCTCACTGATTAAAAGGTATTTTTAGTCCACACGTGAAAGGGAGTGTTAGAAGTATGTGGTTAAATGATTAAATATACAATATTCCAATAGCTTAATCTTTTGGGAGAATCAGTAATTTAACACTTAGAGGGGACTCCGAGGTGGTTATTAATGCCTTGAAGAATGAAGATGAATCTTTGGCATCTTGTGGCCATCTCTTAGAATCAATGAAACCTCTACTATAGATGCCTTTAGCAATAAATTTTTTTTTTTCTCTCACATTCGTAGATTTTGGCAATTCTATAGTTTACAATCTAGCTAAACATTCAAGACATGTTAGAAGTTTAGAGGTGTGATTAGAGGCTATTCATTCCCACCTACATGATGTTCTTGCAGCCAATTATGACTATTTTTTTTCTTTCTTCAATAAAAGTTGGTAGTGTTTCTTATTCTAAAAAATAAATAAATTAATGCCTTGGTCGGCAAATTTACTCTTGCCTTTAAGATCAAGAACAAGTACAACTGTACAAGTATATAGATTAGTAAGCAGGTTATACGAAAACTCAAAAACAAGTACTGATGTCTAAGTATCTAGAGACCTAATAAACTTATTAATCAACAATAATAAGTTTACCTAATTCTCTAGTCGTGACAAAGTATACAAAGAGTATATATGTCAAATAAATCTGCAACCTTTTCTTTTTTTTAATAAGCATGCAGCCCTTAAAGTCATCCTAGATGCTTCACAAGGCTGATCGCATTATTATATGCACCTCTCTGTGTGTTACAGGGCCAATTTTTTACTCAAATTTTCTGCATGTGATGGCCCTAAGTCCCTGACTTAGTCTCAGCCAACACTACACACACACACTGCAATAACACTTAGAATTGATTATATAGGGACGTTTAAACACACAGCACACACAATATTTACAGGGAACCCACTCCTAACCTTTATTACTTAATCTCAAGTACAAAGGAAACCCTTTCACAAGCCTAGAGAATTACACAGAATTTTCCCAAGGCCAAAATACACTTTGCTGTTGACACCCCCAATAGCTTTAGGGTTAAATACATAGAATTAACTGCTATGATAGTTACTGTCTAGTAACAACCTGGGTCTTGGACAATCTGTCACTTGTGTTTTGACTTAGGACACCTTTAACTGATGCTGTCTTGGCCTACTCTCCACGTTTCTAGCCCCTACACAACAGGTCAGATCGTTAGGAAAGCTAGGAACTGCTTGGTAACTGCCACTGCACATGCTGCACATGCATAGCCCATGTCTCAGCAAACCACGGGGCCTCTGCCTATCCTCCAGCAGCCTACACAACATGTTCTCACACGTTTTGGGGAGGCTTGACCCATGCTCAAGGCCTCCCAGCAACACTACAGCCCACATAGCATGCCCACATGTAGCATACAAAGTAACTGCCATCAGCCCACTAATACTTGTCCATGCATTTAGCCAGCCCCCACTAGCCCAATGCTTTGCACACATCATATAATCATCACAGCAACCCAGCCATGCTTTGCACTCCAGCCACCAAGCCCACACACAAGGAACTAATAACTAAGCCACCAATGCCATGCACCACTACATAGGGTCAGCACCACCTACTGCTGCCCATCATCAAAATCCATCTCTGCTCACCATGGCCCTCCTTTGTCATGGCCTTGGGGCATCATGTGGAGCAAGGTGCCTCCACATCACATGCTATCCCTAATCACTGCTCATCGATCCAACTTGAGTAAGGAGACTGGGCAGGTCCCCCTTAAAGAGCCCTTAATTAGGAATATCACTAGTCAGGCATGAAGAGCCATGAGTGTGTTGAGAAAACATGGAGCCAAGTGATTGGCCCAATACTGCCCAAGCACCCTCATCCCTCATGCCATCATTAGCAACAAGTAAAGCTCCTAACACTGTGTGTGTATATAAAAGCATAGAAATCTCCTATATTCGTAAAGAAGCTGACAAGCCAAAGTTGGTTTTTTACTAGCTAGTATAATAAACTTGTTAAAATAGGGGCGGCACTCAAAGCTCATCAATTTAAGGTGTGAAACAAAAATAAAATTGCATCTCCATGGTCAGTGATTATATTTTCTCTTTCTTAGGGTTTTGAAACCAAGTAGGATTACAGTGTTTAGTGTCAATAATTAAATCTTCTCCAATGGTTAATTAATTTTGAAAGAAAGATTGGCAAGAAACAATTTTGCAACGTCATGATTTTGCAGCAAAACCCTTGACTTCAAACCTCAAAAAGTTCACGTATCAAAGAGAAATGGTCTGTTATTGAATAATTTCTTGTGAATCACCATGTTAAATATTTTAATAGGTAAACGCTCCCACGTGAATGTTTAGGGTATGTTTGGTAACTATTTTTTCCCCTTATTTTCTGTTTCCAAAAACAATTTTCTATTTTTGAGACTAAAAAACTTGTTTGGCAATTCAAAATAGATAGAAAATAAAAACTGTTCTCAAAACTCAAATTGTGAAAGAAACTGAAAATATGCAAAATGTTGTTTTTAGTTTCTAATTTTCAAAAGCCAATGAAAACACGCATTTAATTTAATGAATCTGTCTTATTTAATGAGTTAGCATTAGAGTTCAAATCCTAATAACAACATATTTTAGTATTTTCTATTATTTTTTTTCAAAAAACTATCTTTTTAATTTCAACTAACCAAACATGTTTTTGATTTAAGAAATTCAAGAAAATTGTTTTTTCTTTATATTCCCAAAAACAAGTTTTTGAAAATAGAAAACAAAAACTGTTACCAAACATAACCTTAGTTTTTTTTAAAAGGCAAACGATCCAAAAAAAATGGTAGATGTTGTTAAAAGCTTCTTTTTAATTAATAAAATCCAAACACATGCATAACTGTATCAAATTAGTGTTCTTAAAAATTAATTAAAAAAAAAAACGGTTTTTCGCGTTGCGTTGGTTAATGCAATAATGTGTTTAATTGGAAACCTAAGTTTTACCTATATTTTTTTATATACAATTTATTTTGTAATAAAATAAACTATCCAAAACCAACTGATCATCTCAAAATCTAAGTAATTTAAAAATAAAAAAATAAAAACAAAATAAAATCTTGATTAGTCATTAGGTAATCCCTAGGTCTAGACGTTCCCCTGGTTCAGTTAGTTTTTATTTATATTATTATTTTTTTTTAAAATTATCTCTAAACAAATAAGATATTAACATGTTGTACATAAACTAACATTAAACTAAGGGTAAAAATTATGAATAGTTTCTTAGTATTGTATATTAATTCTCCCAACTGAATTGAAGCATATGACTGTATTGAATTCAATTTCCTTGAAAAAGATAATATTTTTTTGTGTTTAATTAATCAATATAAACATGCCTTTGAGTTTCCTATCATAAGGAGGGGAAACATATGCATTTGTATTAAGTTGGAGAGCCTAAAAAGTATGAGAATATATTCATTTTGTCTGAAATACATGGTAGGGCTCACACTTCCTGTCAGAGAGGGATGAGGGAAACTCCTCTTGTAGGAGTTTCTCCTAAAGTATAACACTCAATAGAATTTACCTTAGTTTTGCCCATAACTTATTGATGAGGAGTACGAAGGACTATGTCCAGTGGGGTTAAGAAAGGGACTGGAGAAAAGAGAACAGAATACCCGCCACTTCCTTTCAAGTCATGAAAAACACATGAAAAGTGTGTGTGAGAGAGAGAGAATTTTTTTTCAGAATAAATAAGAGAGAATTGTCAATATCAGCATTTAATTAGTATGTTGCTCGTTGGTTACATTGACAAGTCACGTATCAATGTAACAACCATTATAGGCATCCACAAGTTAGGACTGGTTTTATGTCTTAATCTGAGTGTTTTACTCGAGATTGGCATAGCTTAACTAACCCCATTTTTTTCTTACCAATAAATAAACAAATATATATATATATATATATATATATATATGCACTTAAGTAGCCTTTGTTGTTAATCATATTTCTTTAACAAGTACCAAGTACCAATCAACTAGTGTTCCTTTTCTTTTCCTTTTCTTAAATAAAAAAAAAAAATGGTAGCAGGCTAACGACCCTTCAATGGATCTGTTGTAAAGTCACATAAAAATATCATCCTTATTATATAGCTATACTCTCAAATGAATTCTCAAAATTGAGATATGATCATGTATACTATTTTGAAAATGTCCCTCAAACAATTACCAATTGCATATATAACAAATGGTGCAAAACCTAATGCTCTTTTTAAACCTCACTTTTTTTTTTATATACATTTTTTTTTCTCATTTTCAAAAAATAAAGTAAATAAACAAAAAAAAAAAAATCCAAAAATACAATGGAAAGATTTATAATTGATGAAAGTCAAATGCTTGATGTTTTGGTAAACAAAGTTAACATGGTTGATGATTCCAACAACAACGTTCCAGCCTTGATGTTTGGGATTCGAACCTTGTCTCTCTTCTCCCCACTAATTATCTAAAAATAATCCATCACAATCAACAATGACCAATTTTCAAGATTGGATGTTATAAGTTCCAGTTAGCTCAACTGGTAAAATCTCTAATGATTGAATAAGAGATTTAAGGTTAACTCTTCGCCTACACCAAAAATTGATTGGTGTCTTAATCTGATGATAAAGAGCTATTATTAGAAGCGAATGTCATAGATTGAAGCTATCTCAAAAAAAAAAACCAATTTATATATAATAGCACAATAGTACTCAATTATTATTTTTCCTCAATTATAAGTACACGTGACTTTTATCCAATTTTAACAAATAAATAAATGAATTAATCTAAACACCAGTAATGAAAGAAAAGATTTATAGTTGACCAAGATTAAATACTCATGGCCTTGGTCAACGAAGTGAATGTGGCTGATGACCTCAGCAACAATGTTCTAGCCTCAATTGTAAACGTATCATAATGGAGGAAAAGCTCCACCAACATTACTCTAGACAATAACAACACCAAATCATTTCCTGGGTACTGTTTATTCTCCACCGTAGGATCATCAAAAGCTTCTCTCCTAATTCCCCCACAAAGCTATGGCCCACAAACTCCTCAGGATCCTCAAAAACCTTTGGATCTTTAGTAGCAAATGGTTGATATCCAAATATCATCTCCCCTTTCTTGATCTCAAAAGCAGCATCATCGCTATTGACTACCAAATTTTCCTTTGCCTTACGCCCTTACCGTATTGGAATTTAACTGGAGGCTCAATCCCCAGTGCTTCATAAACCACTAACTTAGTCAACGTCATCTTATCCAACGATGATACAGTAACCCCACCTTCAGCTCTAACAATGGTCCTAATCTCATCACACAATTGACGGTGTAACTTTTCTCCTTCTAAGCCAACCCACTTGATCAAAGCAGGAAACAAAGTTTTCATTCCACTTCCACCATAAGCATTGAAACTAGCCATAAATACTAAATTATGACACGCTTCATTTCTTTTAATCCCACATTGCTCAGCTTCGTCCAAGGTCGAAGACATAGACACATAAAATGCATTATAAAGCTTCTTATAGCTAGATTTACCGAGAAAAGGTGGTAATGGGATTGAATGGAGTAGTAAATTTTCAAGAAAGTTAAACAACTTTGGTAACCCTAGTGTAATCAATGGTGCAAGTTGAAAAAACAACCATTTATCAAAGAGTGTCGGACCCTTTGATTCGATACTTGTATCTAAAGGGTTTTGATCACAAAAGAGCCAAAATACAAAGTCAAGACATGCTATCGCTAAGGGTGTTGAAGTAAAATTTGCCTTTGTCAGATACTTGGTCTTCAATGTTGATGAAAAGCTCAGACAAGCAGCTTCTGAAAAGTGGGATGAATTTATCATGACGAGAAGCGAGAATAGAGAAGAACAAGCCCTTAAGAGCATTCCCATCAGCTGTTCTATAAAAAATGTCATTTTGACACACAAAAAACCTACTTTATTATTTTACCATATCATTTTACAATATCACCTTCATCACATGTTTTATTTTTCAATTCTATACATTAAAATAATATTTACAACGCATTAAAATAATATATTTACTCCTCAACAACAATAACAACAACGGCACAACCACTATTGCTGCAAGTTGCAACAACGGCCATCAACAACAACAACTGCCTCGACAACAACAACAACACCAACAGCCACTGCCGGCACAAATCCATTACTAAACTCATACCCACAACAAATCCACTGGCACAAACCCACATCCACCAATGCCACAAACCCACAACCACCACCGACACAGACCCATAGTCACCAACGCCACAAACTCACAGCCACCATCGCTGGAATCCTCTCACAAATTTAAAAAAAAAAATAGAGAGTGGTATGAAACCCCAACCCAACCGATCAATCAATGACCTAAAATCGACCCAAAACCTCGACCACACAACACCGCTGAACACTGATCCAAAACTCCGAATCCATAACCCACACAACCACTGCCGAATCTACCATCAAATCACAAAAAAGAAAAAAAAAGAAAAAAGAAAAAGAAAAGAAACCACTGTGATAGAGATCGGCTTGGCTTGATGCTCCGGCCTGGGTTTCGTCGGAGAGGGAGGCAAAGACGTCGAGCTAAGGGAGAGAGAGAGAGAGCAGAGAAATGGTTGGAGGCTTAGAGGCAGAGCAAGAATGAGAGGCAGAGCAAGAATGACGAAAATGAGAAGGAAAGAAAAAATAAGAAGAAAAGAAAGCGGCCCCACCTGAATAAAAAAGTAATATAAGTTTTACAATTTGTGAACAGTGCGGTCTCAAATTTGAGATTGCACTGTTCATCAATGCCAAATATTATGGCATTTAAAACACCTGATGAGAGTGGTTTTTTAGTGTTTAGTGTGTCAAATGCCAAATATTTGGCATTTGACACACCTGATGGGAATGCTCTAAGAATGGCATGTTTGGGTTCAGAAGGGGATGCAACGATTATGGGTAGCCGAAATGGTCATGCACCCATCTTTCTCTGGTACACCTTGAACCGGAAAGGATACAGAGGTTTCCAAAAAGAAGTTCAGAAATGCCTTAGAAACGCACACTACTTGAAAGATCGTTTAATATCTGCAGGGATTGGTGCAATGCTGAATGAACTGAGTAGCACGGTTGTATTTGAGCGCCCACAAGATGAGGAATTTATTAGAAAGTGGCAGCTTGCATGCCAGGGCAATATTGCTCATGTTGTGGTAATGCCCAACATCACCATAGATAAGCTTGATGATTTCTTGAATGAGCTTGTTCAGAAACGTGCTGCATGGTTTCAAGATGGGAAGCTTCAACCTCCTTGTATTGCATCAGATGTAGGTAAAGAAAATTGTCTTTGTGCTTTGCACAAGTGAAATATGTGGCGCATTCAGAACTTTGCAACTTGGAATTTTTCTTTGTTGTAGCAGAACACTCAGCTTTATCAGATTAGATGCAGAGAAACTGCCTTTTACAATTCAACCTTTTACCTATATGCTTACAAAATACTTAAGTCTAGCACTATCATTAAATTAGCGTTGTTATGTTTCTTAATTACATTGATTCCATGCTGTTACATTCTTTGAGGACTGGGAATCTCAAATAAATATGTCTGGTGCTATGATGCCTTATAAGCTATGTTTATATTCCAAAACATAATGAGGGAGAAGCGTAGCAAATATTATTACTGAAATTTGTTCACAATGAACTTGGTCAAAGGTTAATTGCGTGTGCTTCTGAGTTTTCCTTCTAGAAGCAAACGTTATGAAATCTCAATCTTCTGTTCTGTATTAGTGAACAAATTTTCTTTGAGGGTTAATTGTGAAGAAAGAAAGAAACGAAGAAAGTAAATTACCCACACAAGAAAAAGAAAAAAAGAAAAAAAGAAAAAAACTGTAGGAGTGACAGTTTTTGAATCTTTTGCTATTTGTATGTTTCAAAAACAATATGGAGAGCTGCAGATTTTTTTTGAGAGTTGCTTTTTCTGGATGCAAATTCTATATTGGAGGGGTTCAATTGATAGTAATGACATTATTTGTTTGGCCTTATATTTGAGGGGTTCAATTGTTTACAAGTATATGGGTCTAAAATGAATTTGGGCCTCTTAAGCCTACAAGTACATGAGCTTACAATGAACTAGAGACTTTTGAGCTGGGGAAAAACAGTTATAATGTTCATTCAATGTCTAGGTTTAGTACATTTCTTGAATTCCTTTACTAGGAAGAATATTTCTATAATTGCTTCTTTGGCCCGTTATAGATCATTTTCCATTTCTTGAGAAGTGAGGACTTTGCGGAAAAAAGTAAGAACTCGGTGGAGGAACTATAACTATCATGGCTCTGCAAGTTATGTAGGCAAATAAACTCTAATCATCGAAAAAGGATTCATTTGGAAAATTGGAATATTTTCGTTGATTCAAAGAAGAAGAATCCTAGATTTATCTGTTTTTTTTCATTGATTTCCATGACAAACTTATGTTTGTTAAAAAAAAGGTACTAATGCTATATTTGTGGAAAAACTTATTCAATTTTTGGAATCAAAGCCTAAAATTGTAACAGAACTTGAAGCAAAAGACTTCAAACCTAAGAGCATCTCCAATAACATCAGCAAACACAAAATCATCTTTATTTTAGAGATTCTAACCATAAAATAGTCATCCAACAGCTTCTTTAAAACTCAAAAAGTTTTTTGCTAATGAACAGTCATTTTCCAAACTTGATGTGCTACTGTTCATTAGCAAAAGAATAAAACATAATAAAAAATTAGCAAAGAAAGGAGTGGGGATGGGAGTATGGGGATACGTGTGTTAAAAAATGAATAAATAATGAATGAAGAAATAATATTTAAATGAAATAGAGAAATGATAAATAATCTGTTGGAAGATGTATTTAAAAAAGTAGGTAGGTAAAAGGTAAATGTTACTATTCACTGTCCAAACAGTATAAAAATATAGAGAAGCTGCTGGAGATGCTCTAAGAGTCCTGTGGCTGTGTGCATAAAATTATGGCGAAAGCTTTTGAAATCAAATTAAATGAAATTTTGGTAGAGATTGTCTCTAATACTCATAATGCATTTGTACAAAGTTAACACATCCTAGATTCTATCCACTTTGTTGATGATTCATACGAAGAAGACAAATTAAAGGATGTATGTACGGCCAAAATGGGGTTTTACCCACTTTCTCACAAACTTTCCAGCAAAATGGCTCCTGTCTAAAACTATTTAGGGATATACCCTTGTCTTGAAACTCGATTTTTAGAAAATCGAGTTTCAAAACAGGGGCATATCCCTAAATAGTTTTAGAAATGAGATATTTTGCTGAAAAGTTTGTGAAAAATGGGTATTTTGCCATTTTGACCATGTATGTACTGTCACATTGTTTAAAATTTGAATGACATGACATTTCATACACGGTAAAATTTAAGAAATAAAATATTATTTAATAAATAAATTCTCTACCTTTCAAGTGAAAAAGAAGAAGTTGCGCAAAAAAGAAAAAAACAAACAAAAAAAAAACCAAACAAAAAAAGAATACTTGGCTACCTCTTTGATTGGCAGCTGCGGGAGCACGACACGTTGGTTTCCACTTTCCACCATCATGATGACATTGCTCTTTCACATTAGAAGCTTCATGCATCTTAGCATGCATTATAGTCAAAATCACCGAGAATTGTTAGGTTAACGCTCTACTAATTTGAGTACATTAGTTTAGTTTTTCTTGATATAAGTTGCAATTGCTTCAATGACTCCATTCTCTCTCAACTTGTTCACTTGAGGAATCTTCAATATTTTTACAATTTAAAGTTTGGCTACAATTCCCACTAAAAAAATTAATATAGCTACATATTTTGAAAATTTAATAGTTGGATTATATATTCTTTTTGTTCTTAATAAACGTATCAAATTTCATGTCAATCGGATGTTATTTACTATTCAATTCATAAACTTAATTTTTATGCATAATTTTAGACTTCAAAAACTTGAAATTTAAACATCTGATTGATAACATATTTATTGATTTTTGATCTTCTAGAAATTTTGTAAGTGTAGAGGATATAAGAAGAAAATATAATCTAATGGTGGATTTGTCAAAATTCACATTCGATAAAAAAATATTGGGTGGAGTTGCAACCATTAGTTACAACATAGTTTGTAGGAAACTTTGTCAATTTTTATATGGATTATAAATTTATAAAATTCAATCCATGGAAAATATCCTTAAGGAGATAGGGAATATGATAAAGTTGCAGGAACTCCATTTTTCAATTACGAATTTGAAGTCACTGAAAACTTTATACTTGAATGAAAATTCATTGTTAATGGGAATTCCTATTAATATTAGCAATCTATCTAACATATCCGATTTGGACTTCAGCCACAAGTAGTCAATGGAGATTCCTATTGTTACTGGCAATCTATCTAAGATAACCAGTTTGGATTTGGGAGATAACAAAGTTACGGGTACAAGGGGCTGAAGAATTTTTTCTTAGAGGAAATGATCTCACTTGGAATAACAATGCAAAGATTGTTCCAAAGTTTACATTGTACGAGTTGTGTATGATGTCTTGTGGTCTTGCAAGATAAATTCCATAATAATTTCCACACATAAGACTCTTGACTTACTGGTCTTGGGTGAGAACCAGTTAGAAGGAATATTTCCACTCGTAAGACTCGACTTAATAGACTTACAAGTTCTCTCCCACCTCATCTCTTAGACTCTTGAAATTTTATTGTTCTTTCCCTGTCCTAAAATAATAACTTTTACAGAGAATTGCTGAAAAACATATCAAATCATGATTCTTATTATGTTGGATACAGTTTTTACTTTATTATTTTATTAGCCTGTTGTACACAATTAATGTAACATAAGAAAATGGCATGAGCAAATTTTTTTCGCCAAAATTTTCATTTAAATTGCTTTATTAAGATACATATATTATAAAAATAGACAAATAAAGAGAAATATGAGACTTATTAGTTTATTAGTGCTTGTGGAAATCTATCTGACATTCTTCATATATATGCTGAAGCAGTTAGCTTTCTTCATAACTAATTTGGACTTTAGGATGGTGTGCAATGAAGGTAGCGAGGTGTTCAGGGTTTTTTTTTTTTTTTTTTTAGCGGGGACAAAGCAAGCCTAAACGATCGACACAAACGATCTTGGAAATAGGTCCAACAAAGTAGTATTGCCAATGGTGCTAGATCATAGAGAAGTGCATGGTTCCAATGGATAGGAATGTGCAAGCTGGTTCCCATGCATGGATGAGCGTGGAGGGGTTGACGCAAGCCTAAAGGGCCCACACAAATTATCCTAGTGTAAGGACTAACGAAGTAGTATTGCCAATGGTGCTAAATCACAGTGAAGTGCACAGTTCCAATGGATAGTAATACGCAGGCCAATTCTCATAGATGAACGTGTGGTGTTGACATGTGATTCCAATGAATGACGTGCTGGTGATGGTACAACCGTAAAAGCCCATAGGCAAAGAAGAGCGAGAGGACTCGGTCAAAGCCTTCAAAGAGGCAGAGACTTACACTTGATGAAGAGACTGTTGGGTATGCACATGTAAGTGAATTTTCACATTGAATAATAACAAGAAGGGTGAGTGGTTAATGTAACATAGTTAGACCCAAACTCATATGCTTAACTCTTTTAGGTTAGATAATGTCCCTATATGTTTTATTAACTACACAAAAGAGTATGCTAGATCACAGTAAAGTGCGCGGTTCCAATGGATATGAATGTGCAAGCATATTATCATGGATGAGCGTGTAAGGTTGATATGTGGTTCCCATGGATGGCATTCGAGGGGTCCATGGATGACGCACTGGTGATGCTAAAAGCCCATAGGCAAGGGGGAGCGAGTAGGACTTGATCAAAGACTACAAAGAGGTAGGGACTCACATGTGAGGGAGAGATTATTGAGTATATATGTGTGAGTGAAGTCCTACATTGAGTAAGAATGTCAAGAGGAAGTGATTAATTAATATAACATAGTTGTTCCCAACCTCATAGGCCTCCTTAATGTGTTTATCCCCCCACAACGGCTACCAATCATTGTCAATGTAAAATTCCTATTGCTATTGGAAATCTATCTAAGATAATCAGTTTGGACTTGAGAGACAATAAGGTCACTAGTGCAAGCCCATCATCCATACTGGTTGTTAAAAATAAAGGGGTCGAGGAATCTTTTCTTGAAGGAAATAATCTCACTTGGAATAACAATGCAAAGATTGTTCCAAACTTTACATTATACGAGTTGCTTATGAAGTCTTGTGGTCTTTCAAGATAAATTCCAGACTAAATTTCGACACATAAGACTCGACTCATTTGACTTGGGCGAGAAATATTTAGGAAGAAATATTTTTGCAATGACCTTTTGAGATGGAAGTTCCGCATATAATTTTGTTAGATGATTGACTTACAAGTTCTCTCCCACCTCATCTCTTAGGGTCTGTTTAGTTAGGGGGATTTTATGGAGAATGGAAAAGAGATGAGAAAAAGGGGAGAGAAAATGCTTTTTGGGGTATTTGGTTGAGTGGATTTTAAAGAGGAAAGACCGGTAGGGCCTAAGTGTTTTCTTCTGAGATCCACCAAAATGCTTTCTCCCCAACTTGGAGAGAAAATAGAGAGGAGAAGAGTAGTTGCAGTCAAATGATGGAACTACCCCACCTTTCACTTTCTTTTCCTGGGTGTGATACAACACCTTTCTTCTTGTTTTTTTTTTTTGACTTTTTTGGTTTGGTGTTTGGTCCTTTTTAGGGTGTTTTTTTTTCTTTTTTGTTTGGATTTAACTAGACGTAATTAATTTTTTTTTCTTTTTTATTGGGAATGATTTTTCTTTTTTAATAAACTTGGGTGATTCCTTTTTTTTTTTTTTAAAAAAAAAAAATTGGGCATCATTTTTTAATAAGGGCATATGAGTAAATTTATATAAACTCTATTTTCTATTTTCTCATTTTTCTTCTTAACCAAAAAAAATATTTTTCCATTGCTCCACTTTTCCACCTCCAACCAAAGACAAATAAGGAAACTAAAATCTTTTCTTTCCTTCCACTTTTCCTACCTTCAACCAAACGGACCCTTAGACTCTCAAATTTTTTTTTAGAAGATAATAGTCTCTCAAAATTTAGTTATTCTTTCTCTATCCTAAAAGAGTAATGGTATAGTTACAAATTATTTTACAATATTATTCTTTCCCTATCCTAAAAGAGTAATGGTATAACTACAAATTATTTTACAATATTATTACAAATTGTTGATTTCCTCTCACTTTTTCATCCTCCACAACTAATATAACTTTTTTACTTACCAATAACCACTCACCATATCAACAATTTGTAAAAATTGTTTATAACTTCAACATTTTCCATCCTAAAATAATTTTTACATAGAGCTACTGAAAAAATTATTGGTAATGTTGTTTCAATCATGATTCTTATGTTGGAATTGGATAAAGAGCTTTTACTTTATTTTATTAGCTTGTTATGCACAATTAATGTAACGTATTCAAAATTTGTTTGGGAGGTGGAGGTTTCAAATTCGAATTTCCATTGGGAAGCACCTGTGAAATAACTCTATAGTTTTGGCTCAAGTTCACTAGTGTCCTCAATGAGACCGGATGCATAGTTATGATTCATCCATATCCCCTATTCCCGTAGGCCCGTTGGGGTATCACTATGGTCACGTTTAGGTGGAAGACGCCAACTTAGGTCGCCCCTTCTATCCATTATTTGTTCATAAAAAAAATGTAACGTACTCGAAACAAAATGACATGAAGAATTTTTTTGGGCCAAAATTTTCATTCATATTACTTTATTAAGATACATATATTATAGATTTAGACAAACAGAGAAAAATACGATATATTTCAGTTTATTTAGTGCTTGTGGAACTACAAGATCTAACAGATCTTGAAAAGAAAGAAACGAAGAGAAACTGGGTTGAAAAAGTAGGATATGATCGATCAGAGTCCAGAAGAACCAACAAGTTTGGTTAAGCCATAAGTAGCTCCCATGGCCATCCAACCCCCAATCAACACCCTTATCGAGGACTTGGCAACTGGTGCCTTCCCAAGAAAAGCACCTAACCCTCCAAACATTAACAAGGAAAAGCTTACCACTGCTATGATCAACCCAACCCTCACTGCATAATCCTTTACAAATGCTGCCCCTAGTAGCGGTACCAAAGCCCCCACAGCAAATGAAATTGCTGATGCTCCAGCTGCATGCCAAGGGTTTGGCAATTTCTCCTTCTCAGCGTCTAACTGCTCAACTCCCATGTTCTCAGTGTTACCTTCTCTCTTCAGTTGCGCCATTTCTATGTCATATTGTGAGTAAACTGAGACGAACTCTCCGATAGCCATACTACAGGCTCCGGCAACCAACCCTGCAACCCCAGAAAGGATCATAGTCTTAACATCTTTTCGGACAGCTCCAACTCCAATCATTAGGGATGCCGTGGAAAGTAACCCATCATTGGCACCCAAGATGGCAGCTCTAAGCCATTGTCCCCTTTTGGTGTAGTCTAATTCATCATTTTGAGTTTGTTGCTCAACATCAAGTGATTTGGCTACGTTGAAGGATGGTTGGTCGTTACCTTGATTGGCTGCCATGGAAGAAATGTAGTAAAAAAACACAAAAGCAAAGAAAGCAATGATAACGAAGAAGGTTATGATAATAGGTATATGGAGATGCACAAGCTCTCAGGACTGAGCGGGGTTATTTATAACGAGAATTCTCGAGTGGTGACCATTTGGAAGGGGTGGAAAATGGAGTTGTACCTGTTAAACGGAATCTAATGCGTTTTCACACTCGAATTGAAGGTTATATATATATTCATTGTTTTTATTTTGCTTTGGATTGCGAGGGATAGTATTCTTTTTATTCTTTAAAATATTGAGCAACCCATTATCTTGGAAAGCTTCAACGCGATAAACCTATATAAATATAGGATTAAAAAAAAGATTAAAGGTTTTTAGGGAGATATTCGATCTAGGATGACGTTGTTGTTCTTGCTATGTACGTATTACTATATATTGCTATTGCATTTGGTACAATAAGCAGCATCGGGTATAATAAGCACCGGTTTAGACTAATGTACTTGTCACAAGATATTTAATATGGAATCTAATGTGTCCACACTTGTGGTTATATTCTCATATATAATTAGGCTTCATGGATTTTATTTTGCTTTGGATTGGGAGGGCTAGGGTTTTTATTTATTTATTTTAAATTTAAATAGTTACTCATTTACATACGATCACCTTGAAACCTCTTTGTAATATTAAAATTCACTCTGGGAAGAATTAATGATTTATCGATAAATGTCTTCTTGATCTTATAGTGCATTGCAAATTGTGTATGCTACTATATTTAATTGTGACTAGGCCCTGCTGACTTGAGTTGTTCTATTAAAAAACCCATTCAGTACTTCATGGAAAACCTAGGAAGCCTCGTTATAACAAGCAGCTAGCCTATCGTGTGTTACATAATCAAATTAGATACAGGTCGTGGTTGTTCTATATTTTAGTTTAGTTATCACTACAAAATATGAAAAATTTACTCACATTTTCAAGCAAATAGCAACACATGCATAACTATGTATGAGCGTGTGTATATTTATTTGTGATTTGAGCTTCATACATTTTTATTTTGGTCCTAGAATTCTCACCCCCCCCCCCCCCCCATAAGGGAATATTTCTAGCTTTGTCCTTGGGATGCGTATGCAGAGTCGAGCTTGTGTATGCACCTTGAGGTAGAAACCCTATAAATCTACTAAAATACAAAAGCTTAAAACAAAGGGGAAATTAAAAATAATTAAAAGGAAAAGAAAAAGAAAGCTTAATTACCTCATAGCAAGGATCCAAATCTTGGAGTTCAATTGTTCCTTCAATTGATTTGTGCGGCTAATCTACCACACAAACAGATTGAATAGCAACTTTTAAACTTAATGGCCAATGATTTAGGAGATCCCTTGTCCAAACAAAACTCAAACTCAAAGGAATTGTAAATAAAATAAAATAAAATAAGAAAATCCATTTTCTCTCAAAAATCACTTTTAATTGTGATTTTCGTAAGTATTTCTTGATGCTAGCTTGCTTGTGTTTTGAAGAGGGGCTCAATGAGGCTTTTTATAAATGAAAATCAAAGTGCAAAGACCTCTCCAATGTCATTGAGCTTAAAAATAGAGTTTTCTTGTTTGAGTTGGGCAAAAGAGAAAGATTAGAAGAAGAATTTTTTTTTCTTTCCCGCAGCCTAGGGGGTTGTACTCTGCCATTTTCGTTGAACACACAGAGAGAGGTTTTTGGGTGCTCCTTTTCTTCTTGAGCTGAAGTGAGAAGTCCTCATTAAGAGCATTTCGTTTGGCTGGCAAAAAGTAGAGGAAAGAGTTGTGCTCCCATGTCCTTGAGCCGAAGATCAATTAGATAGCATTTTAATATTCGATTCCAAACCGAACGAAAAGATCACATTGAGAGCTTAGTTGATCAGTAAGTCGTTTCCTTATCCCTCTCTTACTTTTTTTGATCTTGTGTCTTTGCTTTTGCATTCCCATGATAAGCCAAGATCATAAATGAGCCCATGCCAAGAGCCTGATAAAATACCCCTTTTATTTGCACACTTATCTTTCAATCTCATAGCGAGTATGAGATTGAAACCATATAACCTAATCGTCAAGGAGCTTCAGTGTAGTGTCAAAGGTTTACTTTGGAAGAAATCACTATTTAAGGATTCAGAAGTTTTGGGACTACCAAAGTAAGAAGGTAAGCAGGGCATTTGTAGAAGTTACATTGAGTCAAGGCTAGTAAAAAGTTTGTAAGCCGCTAACTATTGTAATTGTTCCAAGAATAGAGGATTTTATATGGATTATTTGTATCCATGTAGTGGTTTTTCAATAGGACATATTTTTCTTTGATTTTCCATTTCATGACCAATCTTGGATTATATAATTTTATTTATTGTGATTAATTGTTAATTTATTTATTTCAACATTGTCAATCACTTAGGGTTCTAATTTTTTTGGATTTATTTAGTTATAACTTAAACTCTGTTGTAACCGTGCTTACGCAAAGAAACATCTAATAATAGTTATAATAATGTGGTCTTACATAGGTGAGTTATGAGGTGGTTATCTCAACTTTTGCACTAAATACTATAATTAGAAAATTAAATTGAACATATGATGCAACATTAGATAATAATTAGAAACTAATTTGGATTATGATTACTCTTCAACTATAATATATTAATATACTAGGTTGTAATCCATGTTTATGCACGAAAATATTTAATAGTAGTAATGATGAGATAATCTTACTAAGGTGAGTGAGCGACGTATTAAACTTTGACAGTGTTTGATCATTTTTCGTTTATTATTTAATTAGCTTGTTACCCAAAAATTATGTGAGGTACTAGAAACAAAATGAAATGTACAAAATAAGAAGAAAAAGAAATTGATATGTATATATATACAGTTTGTTTCGGCAAATATTTTCATTTAAATTCTTTTGCCTAAGATATAAATATTGTAGAAATAGACAGACAAATAGAAATAAGCACTACAAAAAATATGAATTATAATAGTGGTCTTTTTTGCAGTGCTTACAAAAAATGCTACTAGAGAGGGTTTATTGTAGGGATTTTCAAATGCTACTATAAATCTCTTTGTAGTAGCGGTTTTTGTTTTAACCGCTACAATATATATATTTTTTTTTGTAGCGGTTTCCCAATTGCTACAATATACTTTTTTTTTTTTTGGCACTTCTATAGGTGCTTTCTAAATACAAAACCACAAAGTTTAGTCCTTTTTGTTTTTCTATACTCCAATGTAGATAACTAGCACCCTAATGACCAAAATATATACCCCTAAAATACTCATAATGACACAAATACCCCTAGAACTAAAAATGACCAAAATATCCCAAGAATTAATGTCCATAACTAGAGAAATATTTTTAAAATTTTCAAAAAGAACAATATACCCCTAGACCTCCAAAATTACAAAATACCTTAGGAATGATTAAAATGAACAAAAAATAAACCCCTAAAATCACTAAATGATAAAAATACCCCCCAAACCATAGCATTACTACTATTATCTATTGGTTTAAACTTTAAACTGTGAAGATGTTTATCCTCAGCAATCTAGCATTTATTCTATGTGATTAGAAAGATTACTAATAGAATAAATATGTTTATTTTTTTTTTATTAATTATTTTAAATGAAATTTAATATCATTTTTCTAAGATTTATACAAGAAACAATTGAATTTTTCTCATATTCTTGCCCAAATTAAGTTGTTTTTGCAACAATTGAAACAGTGTCCAACAAAAGGGAAAAATAAATAAATTTAGTTACACACAATCAAGAATGTAAAAATAAATAAATAAATAATTGAAGGATATTTGCATTTTTTTTAGTAGGCATGAAACATGCCTATCTATATTGGCCGATATATCATGCAATTTTCAATTTGTAAACACACACACACATACGTACACACACACACACATATATATAGTATGATCAAATCGCTACAATATTCTTACTGTCTTTATATCTTAATTTGTCTATAAAATAACTAAATATTACAATTTTTTTATAGGAAAAATTATTAAAATAATTTTTTTTATACATCGATTGTTGGGGTGGGAGATTTGAACCTTGGATGTCTCTATTGAAAATATGTCAACCAGTTAACCTACAAGATTCTTGGCTAAAATTATTAAAATATTGGATAAAACTAATAATAAGTTTCCCGTAGCAGTTCATACTGCTGCTAAAGAATCTATAGTTGCAGTTATATAACCGCTAGTATAAATAATTAATTTCAAAATAAATGATTGTGTACTAGTGGTTTTTAATTCTCAAAACTGCTGCTATAGATATTTTCTATACCAACGATTCCTAAAACCGTTGCTATAACCTATAGTGACGGAAACTTAACAGCGATTATTCAAGTTGTAGTAGCGGCTTAGAAAACCGCTGGTATAGACCTATCTGACTTTTAGCAACAGTTTTTAATAGTTTTAGTAGTAGTTACAACTGCTACTAAAAAAACAAGTTTTTTTTTTTTTTTTTTTTTTTTTTTGTAGTGATGAGAATTCTCAATTTATTTATTTGTGCTTGTAATACTACAAGATAGGTACTACAAGAAAAAGGCTTGAAAAACTAACATTTGAATACAGTCCAGACTTACCAACAAGTTCGGTTAAGCCATAAGTAACTCCCATAGCAATCCAACCTCCGATCAAAAACCTTAAGGAGGACTTCAATACGTGTCTTTCCTAGAAAAGCACCTAGCCCTCCAAACCCTAACTAGGCAAAATTCACAACCCCAATTACCACTCCCACCCTCACTGCATAGTCCTTTATAAACACTGCCCCCAGTAGCGGTACTAATGCTCACACTGCAAATGAAAGTGCTGATGCTCCAGCTGCATGCCAAGGATTTGGCAATTTCTGTTTCTCAGCATTTCGTTCCTCCACTCCCATGTTATCATTGCTACCATCTCTTAATTTTTGCCATTTCAATGTCATATATATTGTGAGTAACAAGGGTGGAGTTATAGCAAGGCTTGAGGGGCCATTTTAAATATTTAGCTACAAAAATAGAAGTTGGCCCCCCAAATGTTTGAGTTAGTCCAATGATACTCTTAAAAACTAATATAATTTGTCAATTAGTCTAGTAGTCATAGAGACAAGATAGTTTTTGTTTTCTCTCATTTGTTTTTTTGTACATGTTTAATATCAAACTAGACTACTTTTATATAATATTAGATTTTAAAAGATGATAAGTTCTCCTAAAAAATTATCTTGTGAATATACATATGTGAAAGTTGTTAATTTTATATACAATATATTTATAAATTATGACCTACTCTAGTATCAAAATATTAATATTTGTGTATGTGCGTTTACATATGTGTGTGATGATTTATCTTAACTTGAGACTAATATATTAGTAACAAAATTTGGCCTCCAAACAAAAAATCTTAGCTCCGCCCCTAGCGAGTAAACAGAGACGAGCTCTCTGATGGCCATACTACACGCTCCGGCATCCAACCCAGCAACCTCAGAAAGGATCATGGATTTAAAATCCGTTTGGACAGCTCCAACTCCAATCATAAGGGATGCCGTGGAAAGCAATAAATCATTTGCACCCAAGATGGCAGTTCTAAGCCATTTCCCCCTTTTGGTGTAGTCTAATCTATCGTTTTTAGTTTGTAGCTCAACTTGGAATGATTTGACTTCGTTTAAGGGTGATGGTTGGTCGTGAACTTGATTGGCTGCCATGGAAGAAAGGTAGTAAAAAAACAAAGCAAGTAAAGCTACGATAATGAAGAAAATTATAATAATGGACATGTGCAGAGGAGTGTGGAGGGCACACGCTCAAGGAGGTTATTTATAATGGAAAATGGTGGTCTTAATGGAATCTAATGTGTATTCACACTCGAGGTTATATATATATATATATATATATATATATATATATATATATATAAAATTTGGAAGCTTATTTATTTATTTTTAAATAAGGCTTCACGTTACTTAGCTTTAGTTAATGTTTTGTGATTACGTCGTAAGTTGTTAGTGACTTATGAAAAGAAAATACAAAAGATTAAAAGCGTTCCTAATGAGATATTCTATCCACATTGTAGGGAAGGGATATGAAGTTGTTGTTTTTGCTTTGGATTGCGAGCGAGGGATATCTATTTTTATTCTTCTTCATTCTTCTCTTAAAATATATTTATTGATCTGCTCATCTACGTTACTTATTGATCTGCTCAATACAGTATTAAAAAGTTCACATATTGAGTGAGCAACCTATTTTCTTGGAAAATTTCTAATTAAAAAGAATGGTCAAAGCTCACAACGATAAATCTGTATAACTATAGGATTAAAAGATTAAAAAAAAAAAAAAAAGATTAAAGGTTTCTAATGAGATATTCGATCTACGTGTTGGATATGAAGATGTTGTTCTTGTTTGCGTCGTACATATTACTATATATTGCTGCCTGTTAAAACATGTCTAATACCTGGAATATCTAACCCTTTTTTTCCAACCCTAACAAATATATTTGTTGCATAAAATAAACATAGTCTTTATGAAGAATCAAAAAGTTAAATTGAAGAAACAAAATGGAATAAGATGAATGTGATCATCTTTGTGCTTGCGTTGTTCGTTTTTCCTTTTTGTTAAGTTTCTTCTAATATTTTTTTTTTTTTTAAAAGGTTTCTTCTTATTATATGTCGTCTCCAAATTACAAATTAAAAAAAGTTAGATGTAAATTTCTGTTTTTAGCGAACATTTTAATATTTTGATTGTTATTTACATCTAACCTTAGTATCATGACTTTCTTTGGGTAATAGCTTGTACAAAAATTGATAATTGTATTTATAAAATAAGTACGAAATTTAACTTTGCAATTATAAAAAAATTAAAAAATTTATAAAATAAAAAAAATAAAAAAAAAATAAAAAAAAAGGAGAAGAAGAAGGAGAAAACAGCATCTTGAGTTTGAACTGTAGGTGTGAATGCATTAGATTCCAACGACACCATATGTTACAATCGGCCCTGGTTTACGTGATTTGGTTTAACGGCCTACATTCATGATGTGAAAGTCTTTGAGGGTTAAATATTTTATTAAGCATTTATGTTATGAAGAACCCAATGTGGAATTTATAATGGAGAATACTTGAATAACCATAGACTAACACAATGTTAAGTTACTTGTTTTACAAGTACATGAACCTACAATTGATTTAGGTCACTTAAGCCATAATATTTCTAACATGAATGATTTGAGAGGATTATCCAAACCTGAAATCATTATTAGCATCAACTCTTAAAAGTAATTATTTTCACAATAAAGACCAAATTTGGGAAGGCGAACAAAAAGAAAGTGCAATATGGATGTGGAAGGGCATGCTCTCTTACAAAAAAAAATAAAAAATAAAAATAGTATGGACCTTGGAGATCCTCTACAAAACTGAGGTTTTGATGAGGGCCAGATTTAGGTATAACCCTACAACCCCCTATTATAAATAAAAATTGGTGTTAAGAACACACACATATGTGAGTTGTGCACTCTTCCCGTCAACTCTAAGAAAGTCTCCAAAATATTAGACTAATAGAAATTTAATCCTATCGAAAGTCTAAATTGTTTCATGAAATACAAATTGTTGATGGTGTGCCGAATCATCATTGATGAACAATTACCTTAACATCATTTGGCTTTTATAAAAATCAATTAGTTTCCTAGAATTAAATTTTATTATTAAGTAAAGTTGCAGTAATACCTATAAAAATTAGAATTAATATTGTTCTATACCTTGAAATTTATTGTATCCTTGCTGTCATATTTTTATTATGCGTCTATATTAAAGACAATACTTTTTCTATTTGTAAATATTTCCTAATTAAAAATATCGAGTTGAAAATATTAAGCTAGATATGAAAAACTTAAAATAGAAAGAGAGGGGAAAAAGGGTAGAAGAATAAAAATTAACAAAATCTCAAATAGAATCTCTTATATAAATAATTTTATTATTGATAATATAAAAAAAAAATATATATATATATATAACATAAAATTTAGTTGAAAATGCATGCATCACTTACAAAATTTATTCACAATACTTGTTATAGTTATTTTTTTTAAAATAAATTCCAAAATAGAAATAAAATTATACTTAAGATCAATTATGTTACAAAGAGATTAAGCAAACTAGCTATTATCAATTGAAATACGTATAAGAAACTTACATATAAAAACTTAGTTAGTAATTTTGCAACTCAAAAAATAAGAATGGTTTTCAAATAAAAAATTAGACATATAGAAAGTTAAGTAAATATTATTTAATTAATATTTAAATATCAAAGAAAGAAAAACTCCACTTAAAGTTATTGACATAGTCCTCAAACTATATCGAGTTGGATTTGGTTTTGATTTATCAGATCCATTTGTTAATTGATATTTAGTTGTTGTGAGGGTTCAAAATAAAAAGGATGTGTAATCCAACAATATAAATTTTAAAATATTAATCCAATAAAATGTTATTAAGGGTTACAACATTAAAAATAAGTTATATTAGGTGTGGGGGATTGGACTAAGTCTACCCCGAAGATCCCAATCCAAAGAGAATATTCCTAAAAATCCCATTCATGAAATGGACCCGACCCACATGTAAATATAGGATAACCAGAGCCACATAAAAAAGAGACCATTTGGAACCATTATCAAGGTACTCCGAGGAATCAACCTTCACGAAGAAACATAGCTCGACCTAGAAGCGGTCATATGCTTTACTGAGGACACCTTTTCGCTTATCTTCTCCGAGGAACATGTAGAAGAAGATGCAGAGCTCAATATAACAGTCACTTCCGCATTAATGAACTCTCTCTCTATCTAATGTCAACCACATTAAATGTTAAATGACTAGCCTGAACAATAACAACACTCCTAAAGTCCATCTTCATGATCAAGAAATGGTAGGCAAAGGGGTTGATGGGGCAAATATCCTCCAAATCTAGCTAAGAAGGATACAGTTGGAGGAGGAGAAAGAGTGAATATAAAAAGGGGAGGAGGTAGACTAGAAAGGGGATTCAGAAAAATCTAAAGAAGAACAAGAGAGAGAAAGAGAGAAGAGTCTGAGCTTGTATTTTTTCCTAAAAATTCTATGTATACCTTGGGAAATAGATTTTCATCAATATAAAAGTCTAATTCAGTCATTTTCATCTCCAATCATTTGTCCGATCTTCCCATTGTGGGATTTCGCCATTTTTTCTTAAAAAGTTAGTTGTGTTGATATGAAATTCATAGCAAGTTTGGCGTGCTTTGTGTTTTTGACCCCCACATTAGGTATAACTTAATATTTATGACATATGTATAATCAATCTTATGCTTAAACTTTAAATTCCAATTCAATAATTTTGTCTCTCATTTCTTAATTCATCTTCACGTCGTAAAAGAATGAATAATGCTAGAGCACAATATTTTCATAATATTTTTTTTTACAATAGTTGAGTTCACAATTTTTTATTAGTTTTTATTGGATCCACCATTAACATTAATTTTTTTTTAATATTTTGAACAAGTAAACTCTTGTTTTGTTTTGATAGACCGTCAAGCTAATTCTGACCTTTACAGAATGCCAGGTTAAACTAATTTAGATTTGATGCAAAATTAGATAATAATCATAAACTAATTTAGATTATGATTATTCTTCGACTTTAATATAATATACTAGGTTGTAACCCATATTTTTGCATGAAAATATTTAGGCGAAACTACAATGTTGGTTCATCAAGTTTACCTTGTGTGCGCAATTGGTCTCTCAAATTTGAAGCAAGCACAATTGGTCTCTCAAGTTTTAAAACTGAGTTGTATTAGTCATTTTATTAACTGCCGTTAATGGTGTTACTTATGTGGCTAACAGAACAATGACTTGACATTTTTGTTAATGATGTGACATTTTTTTATTAAAAAATTACAAATAAAAAAACAAAATTCAATTCTTAAAGCTTTCGAAAAACAGAATTCCAAGCCATAGCTCTCGCCGGCTCCAAATCTTGAAAAAACAAAATTAAGCAAGAAGCAAAACCAGAATTCAATTCTCAAAGCTTTCAATCTACACCGCCCACCAACAAAGAAAAGGTTAACCTTTTGTAACCGAATTGGGACCAATGAGAAAGGAGGACTCCATTACCTTTTAAGCTATATTTTAATCACAAATATACTAATAAAAAGGCTTATTTTATTTTATTTTTATAAACAAAGGTCATGCGGCACAAAGAACAACAAATCTATATAGAAAGACCATACCGATTCATAGACCAATGCTAAAACTTACCAGTCCCATTCTTGGTCCTAAAAGGGGAGATGATAATTGTTGGCACACAAACACCAAGCATATCAAACTTATAGAAATAAGGAACCCGCGGCGGCTAGGGCTTGGGCTATTGCTAGCGGCAGCTAGGGTTTGGGTCTCCGCCGGCGGTGGCGGCTAGGGCTTTGTACAATCGGTAGAAAATACTTTTTTTAATTTAGAACTGGGTTGTAAATATTGTTTGTGTAAATTTATTTTGTAATTTTTTAATGAAAAACATGCCACGTCATTAAAAAAATGCCAAGTCATTGTTCCGTTAACCACGTAAATAATACTACTAATGACAATTAGTAAAAAGATTAATACAACTTAGTTTTAAAACTTGAAAGACCAATTATGTTCGTATCAAACTTGAAGGACCAATTACGCACAGAGGATAAACTTGAGGGACCAATATTGTAGTTTCGCCAAATATTTAATAGTAGTGATGATGAGATAATCTTACTAAGGTGAGCGAGCGACATAATACACTTTGACAGTGTTTGATCATTTTTTGTTTATTATTTAATTAGCTTGTTACCCAAAAATTATGTAAGGTACAAGAAAAAAAAATGTACAAAATATCAGGGAAAAGAAATTAACATGTACAGTTTGTTTCAACCAATATTTTCATCTAAATTCCTTTGCCAATATTGTAGAAATAGACAGACAAATAGAAATATGAGACTTCTCAGTTTATTTGTGCTTGTAACACTACAAGATAGGTACTACAATGAAAAGAAAAAGGCAAGTTTATTTGTGCTTGTAACACTACAAGATAGGTACTACAAGATCCAAGAGATCTTGAAAAGAAAAAGGCTTCAAAAACTAGCATATGATTACAGTCCAGACTTACCAACAAGTTTGGTTATGCCATAAGTAACTCCCATAGCAAACCAACCTCCGATCAAAACCCTTAAGGAGGACTTCACAATAGGTGCCTTCCCTAGAAAAGCACCTAGCCCTCCAAACCCTAACAAGGCAAAACTCACAACCCCAATTACCACTCCCACCCTCACTGCATAGTCCTTTATAAACGCTGCCCCCAATAGCGGTACTAATGCTCCCACGGCAAATGAAAGTGCTGATGCTCCAGCTGCATGCCAAGGGTTTGGCAATTTCTCTTTCTCAGCATTTAGTTCCTCCACTCCCATGTTATCAGTGCTACCATCTCTCTTCATTTGTGCCATTTCAATGTCATATTGTGAGTAAACGGAGACGAGCTCTCCGATAGCCATACTACATGCTCCGGCAACCAACCCAGCAACCCCAGAAAGGATCATGGTTTTAATATCTGTTCGGACAGCTCCAACTCCAATCATAAGGGATGCAGTGGAAAGCAACCCATCATTTGCACCCAAGATGGCAGCTCTAAGCCATTGTCCCCTTTTGGTGTAGTCTAATTCATCGTTTTTAGTTTGTTGCTCAACATCAAATGATTTGACTTCATTTAAGGGTGATGGTTGGTCGTGAACTTGGTTGGCTGCCATGGAAGAAAGGTAGTAAAAAAAAAAAAGGCAAGTAAAGCTACTATAATGAAGAAGATTATGATAATGAGTATATGGAGAGGAGTGTGGAGGACACACTATCAGGAGGTTATTTATAAGGGAAAATCAAGATTAGAGATTTTATTAACGGAGGTGTGGAAAATGGTGGTCTTAACGGAATATAATGTGTTCACACTCGAGGTTATATATATTCATATTTATAATTCGGAAGCTTTTTCTCTTTTTCCTTAAATAAGGCTTGACGTTACTTTGCTTTGTTGTTGACTTATGAAAAGAAAATACAAAAGATCAAAATGAGATATTCGATCCACATGTAGGGTAGGGATATGGCGTTGTTGTTTTTGCTTTGGATTGCGAGCGAGGGATAACTATTTTTATTCTTCTTCTTTTTTCTCTTAAAATATATTTATTGATCTGCTCAATGCAATATTAAAATTCACATGAGTCCATATTGAGCAACCTATTTTCTTGGAAAGCTTCTAATTAAAAAGAATGGTCAAAGCTCACAACGATAAATCTGTATAACTATAGGATTAAAAGATTTAAAAAAAAAAAAAAAAGATCAATGGTTTCCAATGAGATATTCGATCTACATGTTGGATATGAAGTTGTTTTTTTTGTTCAACTCTAATAATTATATTTGTTTCATAAATTAAACATAGTCTTTATGAAGAATAAAAAGTTAAATGTGATCATCTTTGTGCTTGCATTGTTCTTTTTTCCTTTTGTTAAGTTTCTTCTAATTTTTTTTTTTTTAAAGTTTCTTCTTATTATATGTCGGTTGCATTTGGGATAGCTTATATTGAGCAGCTTATTTTACTATTTAGCTTATTTTTGCTACTATTTATGAGTTTCATTGCATTTTTTAGTACTATTTATGGGTCTCACTGTATTATTTCAACTAACTTTTAGCTTTATCTACAGACTTTCAATGACTGTACTATTTACACCTATGACCTAACCTCAGTATCAATGACTTTCGATGGGTAATAGCTTGTAGAAAAATCGATAATTGTATTTATAAAATAAGTGCGAAATTTAACGTTGTAATAAAAAGAAAAAAGAAGATAGAAGGAGAAAACAGCATCTGGAGTTTGAACTGTAGGTGTGAATTGCATTAGATTCCAACGACACCAATCTTTCCACCTGTCCAAGTGACCTTCACCACATCCCTAATACATCATTCCTTCCTATAATTAATAGAAAACCCTGAGGCGTGTGTCTTTCACACGCACTCCTCCATATTCAATACCATTTTATTACTAGCTACTTGTATATATCATGGAATGGAACCAAATTTTTTAGTTTTATGTCCACGCTTGAATCAAAGAATATATAGAAATATGCTAAGATTCAAGATGCTTCAAGTTAACTCAAATGGACATAGTGGAGTAGGACTCTTAACTGATAAAATTGCGTGTAATTGTGTGTGGTGATTGAATATAATGAGTGGAAGCATAAAAGAGAAAGTGTACATAAAAGTTTATGTAAGGTTCATCTCAATTAATTTGGGACCTAAGGTGAAAACTTTAAGTGGGGCTTTTTATTTTATTTATTATATTTAAATATTAATTAATTAATTAATATTTATTTGATTAAGACTATTTTCATTATTATCTTCTAAATATTTTTAATAGATTTTTTGTTCATTTGTTATATTTTCACCCAAAAATTTTTAAGATAAAATTGCATGCATCACTTACAAAATTTATTCACAATACTTGTTATAGTTTTACTAAAAAGTAAATTCCAAAATAAAAATAAAATTCTACTTAAGATCAATTTTGTTACAGAAAGATTAAGCAAACTAGCTATTATCAATAGAAAAACGTATGAGAAACTTACATACAAAAACTTAGTAATTTCGCAGCTCAAAAAATAAGAATGGTTTTCAAATAAAAAATTAGAAATATAGATAGTTAAGTAAATATTATTTAATTAATATTTAAATATTAAGAAAAAAAATCCACTTAAAGTTTTTGACATAGTCCTCAAACTATATCGAGTTGGATCTAATTTTGATTTATTAGATCCATTTGTTAATTGATATTTAGTTGTTATGATGGTTAAAAAAAAGTGTAATCCAACAAAATGTTATCAAGGGTTACAAACACTAAAAATAAGTTATTTTTTAAGTATAACTTAATATTTATGACCTATGTAAAATATAATCAGTCTTATGCTTAACTATTAATTTCCAATTCAATAATAATGTATCTCATTTTTAAATTTATCTTCGCGTTGTAAAAGAATGAATAATGTTATAGGTACCATATTTTTATAATATTTTTTCATAATAATTAAATTAATAATTTTTTATTAATTTTTATTGAATTCACAGTTAACATTAATTTTTTTATATTTTAAACAAGTAAACGCTTTGTTTTGTTTTGATAGACCCGTCAGGCTGATTGTTACCTATTCGGAATTGACCCAGTTTGGGCGGCAGCTTACAATATAATTATACAAATAAAACGTAAAATATATTAGTGAACATAAATGAAGTGTGGCCTCCACATGGAATCCACAGTAGATATTAGTTATTTTTAGGAGTTCACTTTCGGTTCAAACTTCAAACTTTTGAGTAACATAAAAACATAAAATGACATAATTTGTACCACAACATGCTAAATGACGCTACAATTCGCCCATATGATGAATTGTGAATGGTAGAAATATATTTTTATATGAACTTATCATCACACCTCTATTATGTTATGACAAAAGTCGTGTCATTTTATATGTTCTTAGTATTACTCTTTAAAATAAAGTAAACTATCTCAGATAAGGACGATGTCAATGTCATGAGGGTACGTGGGATCAATTATATTAGCCCAACAATTTTCTTGTCTTCTTTTGTGTTTTGTTCTTTTCCTAAATTTGTTTTTCTAAGATAAAATTGTGCTAGATGTACCATACTGAGATATCATTCTACACACAACTAAAATAATTTGGATAGATATATAGTAAACCCTAATAATGCAATTTTTATCATAAACAACACAGGAGATACTCTGCTTTTCTTATTGCAGATCATGCTCTCGTCCTTTATTTATTTATATTATTATTAGAATTTAAAATCAGGTTAGGTTTGTGCCAAATTATCAAGTTGAAGCCTCCATTAATTTTAAAGTTTCCCACTACTTTCAAGTTTTTTTTTTTTTTTTTTTTTTAATTTTTTTCCCTCAAACGCTAATTATTACAGCCTACAAGCTCTAAAGATGTCACAAATTGCTGACGTGGACGATTGTAAATAATAAACCATCACTACTCTTCATAAATGAATATATAAACCATCACTACAATATTTGAATTTTTTGTTTGTGATTTGTGACAATCAAAACGTTTGTAAGTATAGTGTAGTACAATATATGTAGCACCCATAGCACTATTCATTAGACAATTTTGTACATGTGACAAAATGAATATTTGAATTGTCTATCTGTGATTTATGATAATTATTTTGTAAGCATAATGTAGTAAAATTTAAAATACCCATAGAACTACTCCTCAAACATTTATGTACACATGAAAAATAGATATGCAATAAAAATGATATGTATGTAGAAATGATTGTTTGCCATGTGGTGTTGATTCACTTGTTTGTCCAAATAATTCCAAATAAATGCTAAGTGTCACGTATTGGGAGCACCAAAATTAACAAATGAGGGATTGGTTGAGCTTATGTAATTATATCTTCTTCTTTTTTGATAATTTTTTGACAGTTACAACATGAGAGTAGGGATTTGGTAGATTAGATAATATTAGATATTAGATAGATTAGATTAGATTATATATATTAGATAATTAGATATAATTGGGCTACTTGATTTTCTTTTTAAAATTCTCTTTCCCACAAAATTTAAACCACTCAATTGACACTTCATTTTGACATTTGCAAATTTATTTTTTTATATTGTGAATAAAGTATTACTCAAAGAAACTTTTATGAAATATAAGAAAAATATAAATAGTTTTTATTTTAGTTATTATTGTTAAAGTTCAAGAATCTAGTTTCTCCAAAAAAAAAAGTTCAAGAAAATATAATGACAAAAAAGTAATATAAAGAAAAAATTATTAAAATAGAAGATCTCTAATAGATAGTAAATGGAAGAGATGATGAAGAAATGCTAAATGAATAAATGATTTTCCATGATGATGAAAATATTAAGTTCCATTATAGATATGAAGTTAAAGACAAAAGAATTTCTATGAATATGATGAGAAAGAATTATTAATTTTGCTTATATATCATATATTATCACTTTTGAGTTGGAAAATTTTAAATGTGATGAGTATAGATATATTTTATTTGTTTTATTTAGCTGCCTTTATTAAGTAATGAACTAATGATTAAACTAGTCATTAGTAGAATATGTTGGAAATCATATCGAATCATATACTATACTATATAATTAAAGTTGGGCTTAAAAACCGCAGTTGCACTAAGTGAATATCCAATTTAATCACCAAGTGTTTGCACCAATTTACAATAATTTTTCAGATAAAAACAAGTAATTGTTCTTATTTATTTTCCTTCTTCTGCTTTATCAATTCTTTTGATAAACACAAAAGCTAACCAAACATATCTCCCTTTAATTTCTTATCAACTTTAAACAATTAATCCTTTTGGATTTTTTCTCCAAAAAAAAAAAAAAATTTTGGATTTTCATTTTGTAATAAGAGTAATAGTTTTTTTCAATCTTATAATTAAGATAAAACAGGGACTTTTTTTTTTTTTTTTAAGCAGCAATAGTGTTTTTGGGATAAAAAGATAAACTAATTATTATGATTACCTTAAGAGAGTGTTTTTTTTTTTTTAAGCGGCAATAGTGTTTTCGTTTATTTTATTTTTTCTAACATTACCATAATTTAAAATTACAAAATATATCACATCATCTTAATCTCATTACCTTCCTAAATAATGTAATGTTTTATTCTTGTATTGAGATTACATTAATGTAATATTACGGCGTAATGCAACATTATGGCGAACCAAACACCCCCTAAGTGTTTTAGTAAAATGACAACACTACAAATATATGATGATTACGATAATTGTTTTATATGCAATAGCCAATAGGTTTTTCTTTAGTCTCATCTTCTCCAATTCTTTCATGATTATATTAAGATAATTATAAATTCTAACTTCATTGCAATTTGAAGGAAAAAAAAAAAAAAACCTTCATTGCAATTTGAAATTCTACATCAAATGAAACTCTTTTCTATATTCTCCATCTTTCTTGGAGCGAGGAATGAAACCCATCCTAAATTGGATCCCAAATAGTTGGGCGTAGATTCGTAGAAATCATGGTAGCACCAAATGGATATCTTTATCCAAATTTCCTTTACTGCTTTAGTGCTTTATCCACTCTTTCCCTCTTTGGGTATGCATAAACTTATCTCCCATTCATTTGTTCTTATCAACTTACAAAAATAAAACCTTTTGGATTTTAATTTTGTGATAAAAGTAAATAGTTTTTTATCTTATAATTTCATGCAGCGATTTTTTTAAGATTAAAATAACGGCAGTTTTTAATTAAAAAATAGCAACGACTGTGTCTTTTGGGATGAAAAGAATATTTTTTTAATTATTATTTTTGTTTAATACACATATATTTTTAATGTTTATATTAACTTTAGATAATTAATTTTTTTAAGGAAAATAACAACACCACAAATATTTTTAATATATGCCATAGTTTTCTGTTTATTTTCATCTTCTCCTTGTTTTACAATTCTTGAGATAATTAGAAAAAAAAAAAAAAGAGATAATTAGAAATTCCAACTTTATTGCAATTTAAAATTAAAAAAAAAAAAAAAAAAAAACTTTGCTGCAATTTGAACTTTTACATTAAATGGAATTCTTTGAAGTTTATATATCCTTTATTTTTCTTGGTGGGAATGAAACTCGCCCCAAATTGTGAATCCCCAAATCCCTTAATGTCTACCTGTAGCTACATATATAGGTATGTATTTCTTTTCTTTTCTCAAAGTTGTATTCTTATTCATGAGTACGGACCAGTAAGTTCAATGATGATAATAACTAGAGCCTTTAAATAAATCCATAGATGTTATTTTCAAATCTTATGCTTTGGTATAGGTGTAGGTGTACATATATATTGGCTATAAAAACTTTTCACTTTATACTTTGTGGTGTATTGTTATGAAAAGATTTGTCTAAATTAATTACCTTTTTTTTTTGTTCAAGTTACACCTTTGAACGTTTTATATAGTTGTATTTTCACTCCTTATATATTTTCGAGTAAAGCGAAAATAGATCGTTTTTTCAATCCAAATTAATAACATAAATGACGTACAGTTATACCTTTTTTGTGGGTTATACAGATACCTTTGCTCAATCCAAATTCGTAACATAAAACTTACTAATATAATTTTTGTTCTTGATTAAGATACTAAAAAAATTTCCAGATTTTGTCCCTTGCATCTTAGGAAATTGAACAATCTATATATTACCTTTCTTGGGGCCCAGAAAATCTGGTGAAATAAGTTGTATACAAGTTAGCCTCTTTCCTTTACTTTAGGTACTACTTTAGTTCATCTAAAAATACCAGAAGAGTAGTTGATCGGGATTCAGGACAGTAGTATTTTAAGTAATAGAAATTTGAAATACATTTGCTATTCTTATTTTCTGGTTAAGTAAAAATGCCTAACCGCTCCACGGCCTTGTTATTTCTACTTGTTCTCTTATTTCTACTTGTTCTCTTTTTATTCAACTCAAGTGAACTCTTTTACCATAAGCCTCTTTGATCAATTTTATTATCAATTTTTTTTCAATAGCTTCTGTTGATATACTCATATACGTACATGTCACTATTTAGGTGTACAAAATATAAATTCTAGAAAGTACAGAAAATGAGAGAGAGAAAGGGTTTAGCTAAATGATAATGTCATCTTATTGGTAAATTAGTCATTTAATCTATTTTTATTTTTTTTTATATTATTTTTATTATACAAGATAGATATTCTACTATAGAATAATCTAAGTGTATATGTGTGTGAAACTCCTTCTTGAAAATCTTGAATCCCGACCCTTGCCCACCACATTTCACAAACACTTATACTTTTAAAGTGACCATCACGCCATGAGTGCACAGTGTTATTTAACATATTTTTATTAAATTATTGTTTGTATTACACAATAATATAAGAAAATCATATATAAGGAGTATTTTGTGAAAATTTTAAAGGTCGAAACAGTTTGACTAATACTACGGAGACAACAGTTTCACAATAATTTCACAACAAAACTTAGGTGCCAACTTATTAAGGGTTCTCATTTGGACCTATTATTAACATCGTTTTTTTACTTACTATTAACAATTTGTCACTTACACTTCTTTTTTTGTTTTTTTGTTTTTTTTTTGAGAAGATTGTCGTTTAAATTTTGTCATAAAAAAATATTGTGGCAGTACTAGCTATATTCAAAAGCTTTATATATGTAATGATGACGAGGGTTGTGATGTTAGCCTGTTAGATACCCTGCTTCTTACGATGTGTAATAATTTATGTGCTGATGGTTTGGGTGCATGTGACAACAATGATGGTTGCAATTCATCTTGCAATACGAAGCATCCTAGTGGTCAAGGAAGTTGTGACCTTTTGGGAGGTGCAAAATTGTGTTACTGTTATTACAATTGTGGTGGTCCAAGTAAACCTCCCTCAAAGTTATGTACTGATGGTTTGGGAGAATGTGACAATAGTTGCAAATTGCAATGACAAGTGCATCGCAAAACATCCTGGTGGTCAAGGAACCTGTGATGGCTACCCCAAGAGCTTCTGTCAGTGCATATACTATTGTTAGAGCATCCACATTGGTGGAGCTATTTTTTTAGCTATTTGGCACCACAAAAAGTTACTTTATCTATTTTACCTACTCGCTTTACAAAACATCAGCATCAGTGGATCTATTTTAACTTTCAACACAATAAAATAACATATCCATTACAATAAATTTAAGCACTAAACCAAAATCACAAAACAAAAGATGCAGCAAGAAATGAGTAACAAAATCCAGGAACATAAAGAATCAGTAAAGAATTGGCCCAAATTAGAGGTGATTATGTAGTAAGAAAGCAAAATCTTCAATACCCAGAAAGCGATTTAGCTTTGGGAGCCGATTTGTATCAAAAGCAAATGAACCCAACACAGGAAAACAGATTGAGAAACCAAAGGAGCAAAGCACACAAAGACTTTCTTTTTCTTATTTTGTCGGCACATTAACAGTAAAAATAGAGGTGGGCAAGCAACAGATTGAGCAGAAATTTGTGAAGTATGCAGATAGAAAGGTGAATCCACAATCGGGAAACAGGTTTCATAAAGGTATTCGTACCCCTTGAATCGGAGGAAAAGTGTTTGGTACCTTTCTGGTTAGAGAGAGGTGAGAGTTGTGAGAGTTGAGAGTTGAGAGAGAGGTGACTGAGAACTGTCGGGTTGAGTAAAAGGATGTAAAGTTGAATTTACTCCGTGCCAAATTTGCTTGTAATTCAGTATTTAGAAACTCTGTATTTAGGTGGGAATAATATAAGGGTTGTGTGTGAGAGAGTGTGAAGATTTGATCAAGAGTGTGCAACAAGAAGTGACTCACAACTGGAACTCGCGACTGGCTTGCGAGTGGTGACTTGCCAAAATGTAGTACATGTGTGAAGCATACAGGAAGTTAAAGGGTCAGGACAACTGGATCACTACAGGACAAAAAGTATAATCTGACTAGTCTGGTAACTGGCGACTGGAACACGTGACTCATCCCAGTCGCGAAGTGAGTCGCCAGTGCACCCTGTTTTGCTGAAAAACTGACTTTTCACATTTCATCTCATACCCTACTATAAATACCCTTATACCCACGAAATGTAGAGAGTTTCGATAGAGAATTTTGAGAGAAAAACTCTAGAAGAAAACAAGATTAATTCATCCACAATCTTATACATTTAATTCTCCAAATTCCTCTACTCTCACCCTCTCCATTGTCATACCCATGAGAGGATTATAAACCAAATCTTTACCTCACCCAATTCAGAGTAGTGAAAAGGTTCTTGGTGTTTGAGAAGCAGTTCAAGAGAGAACTAATTCATATTGGTTGATGCAATGGGTTAATTGCGGGATCCAGTAAGCTAGAGAAGACACGGTTCGGCGTAACCTGGTTGGAGCAAGAAGCTTGGAGGGCTTAGGTACATCGGGTAGATTAGGCTTGGAGGTCTATTGCTATTCATGTATCCCAACTGATTTTCTAGTGGATCATTTACCGCTTGGAGGGCGGCAGAGAGGCTTTTCGCTAAGTTCTTCGATTTCCTCTTCGATAACACGTGTCAGTGTTATCTTGTGCTTGCATCTCTCTATCCCTTACTCTTTGCTTTTAATTACTGCTAAGTTGTGATTAAAATATGGCTTAGAGTAGTTTGATAATTTGGGTATTGCTTATATTTCATATTCCGCACATATATTGTTTGAATATAAGCTTGCTTTGGAAAATTTGTATTTGGGGGTCTAAACATTCACAAATGTTTTACACACTAAGTGAGTTTTCAAAAAATAAAAATACAAAAAAAAAAAATACAAAAAAAAAAAGAAATAATATTTTAATAGGAGGTAGGAATAAAAAATTATTTGTTTTTTTAGCATTTAGCTATAGTGCATAGCCATATATAGCTGTGCACTGCTAGCAATGTAGGTAAAAATTTTACCTATACCACCACCAATGTAGCACCCTTTTTGTATATGGTGGTGCTAAAACTAGTTTTTTAGCTTTTTAGCACCACCATTGTAGATGCTCTTAGGCATATTCATATCCGCCATGTATTTATTTAAACAAAATAAATGCAATAATAAAAAGAAAGAATAAGAAAACACAGCTTGAGCCAAATAAAATATTATAGCTCAATTGGTTGGTATCTCTTGGTATGTCATTCAGGATTTAAATCTTCGTCTCCTTTGTTACTTTTAAAAAATAAAATAAAAAATAAAAAAGATATTTTTGCAATTGTATTCTAGTGTTTCTATAAAAAGTTAAAAACACCAATAGTCAACAAATTCAAACTGAAATTCCAAGCACAAACTACCATCAAAACAAAATCCATATTGCAAATTATATAAAAAGTGTGAATAGCTTATCTACGACAATACTTTGGTTTAGTCAAATATTGTCTTATTTGGTAGCCAAAATGGTGCATTTTTGGTAAGGATAAGCAAAAATGTTTCAAGTGAAAAACCAAACCAAAACTTGAAGAGAGAGAGAGGGTGGGAGGTGGAGAGGGAAAGTTCACAATACCTACATTATGTCCATCAGACCAAGAGAGAGAAACAGGTGATAAAGGAAACAAATCAAAAGAAGAGAGGCAGGTGAGAAATGGGCTTCTTGTACGGTTAAGTCAAGAGACAACAAAAAGCAGTGAAAGAAACAATTTACAAGGGGGATTTCTTTCATTTTTGTATATTCAGCCATCAAAGCTAGGAGAGAGAGAGAGAGAGAGAGGGTTTTGACTTTTGCGTGAAGAACAAGGTGGCCTTCTTCGTCTCTTTTTGCGTTGAGATTGAAAAAGAGAGAAGTGGGGAGGCAATCTAATATTTCCATCAATTCTCTTGGCTAAAAATCTAGGGAAATGAGCTTCCAACAAAGCAAATATATAGTTTCTTTTCATCTCAAATTTATTTCCATTAGCTTCTCATTCTTCTTCACGACTCTTATTATATGACTGATTGAGGTTTGTTTTTTTGAACAATTTATGTTCTGTTACTACTGCTAGATAGTCAATTCACAATCTTGAGGTTAATGGGTGTGGGTCCTTCTTTTGACGGTTCCCAATCCCTACACTGATAAAGGGATCTTGGGCCACCAAAAGTTGGTAATGGATATTGGTTGGACTGGGCTTTGCTCACCGCGACCTTCTTGGGCCGTTATACAAACAAATTTGTGCACAAGACAAATGAACTCCACAACACAAATATATTGGTTGAGAAAATAATAAGGAACAACAAGTACACAATGTAAAGTAAATGAATGAAAAGATGAAGATCCTTCAAAGAGGATGGTATTGCATTTTATTAAGTATTTGAATACATTAGGTCCTACTTTACAAGGATACCCCACAAGGCTCAATAAAGCTCAAAAATCATAGACTTGAATAATTCCACTTAGGCTCTCAAGACTTGTGAAGTTTAAGTCCCTTTGAATCAAAGTGGCTTCCCAAGTGTTTGCTATTTGACCTTCTACAATGTCTTTTCTTTTTCTTAATGAACTTAACTATAGCTTATGGAGAGCTTAAGACTCTTCTTTTGTGTTTTTCTCTTAATTGCTTGTCTGAATGTCCATCTTCACTTCAGGCTCACCCCCTTTTATAGTGCCCCTTGAAGACTCTTTAAATCAACATGTTATGCCTTGATTCTCCTCGGTACCTGAGCCACTACTTTTTCTGAAACATTGGTGGCTGGTCCTTTCCTCATTTCCTCTTATTTTACCTTCCTAGGAACTGATAGCTAAAAGTTCATCTACTGGCTTTCTACTTGTGGGAGCTCCTTCCTTGGGCAGACCCAAACTCCTTTTGAGGTCAATGCTTCTTATCCTCCTTCTAAGGCCTTAAAATGGACACTCCAAAGGCCCTGAGATCCTGATGTTGACTTCTCACAATTTGGCCATTTTCTAGAAATAGATGGATTCCTTCTTGCAAAATGGTGTGCTTGAAAAGGTTTCTGATCACCTTCTTCTTATTCCATATCCTTGGCTTTACCCGAGATCCCTTGGTCCTCCTCATCAGGTATTAATCCTAAAGCCCTCATCCATCCTTGTCGCTGCCTTTCTAGATCCCAAGGACTTGACCTGGACAAGACCTCCTTCGTTTCCTGTGCTTCTCCGAAGTACACATGCTTTGTTCCCAGACCATCTCATAAGTTGCCCATATCCCATTTTTAGCACCCTCTAGCCTTTCTCGGGGATCCACCCTCTAGGGTTGGAGGACCCATGTACGATCTGGGCCCGGATCCTCTCCTTTCTCGGTCTCCTTTGCTCTTTCATTCTCCGTTCACTTACTAGGCCTTCTTAGTTCATCACATCCTCCTTGTCTCATTGGGCCGAGCTTCCCTTCCTTTTAGGGCCCAAGCCCTCTCTTTTCTTTCCCACGGGTTGGGCTTTCTTTATGTCCACAAGTCTGACTCCTTATCACATTTTGGACCACAACAATGGGTTATTGTTAATCTTTTATTTCATGGCATGTGTATCTAGATAGTCAGTTCACACGCCCATTTACATAAATGGTGGGCAAATCCTTTTGAAAATTCTAAGTGATAAATTTTGCAAGATGTGTGTATATGCCATTTTTTTTATTCTCCGGAAAAAAAGAAGCATATATGCCCTATGGCATAATTCTACTAGTTACTGTTATGTTAGGAAGTTAATAATCTCTGTATGTGTGTGTGTGAATTTAGGAACATAAACATGTTCCTCGGGTAGTTGGCATAGTTCTGCGCAATCATTACTAAGAATTCTTAAGTAGGGGCATAGCCAGAAATTTTTATTCAGAGGGCCAACTTATGACAATAATTTATTAGCTTATACAAACTTTCATAAACATGCACAAACACATACATCTATACACAAATAAGTTTAGTATCCTTCATAGTGAATCCTTAAAGTTTTCATTTTTAATAAAGTTACCAAATTGTCTACCAAAGTGAGTAAAAAATTTTCAATCGAACTAATAAAGTATTCAAAGACATAAATGATCCAAAACTTCAACAGGCATAAGAACACATTTTACAATAAAAAATGAATATGAGAAAGAAAAACATTTTCTATAACTACTAGATCATCAATTGGACAATTTTTTTAAGTGCATCATTAGACTAACTCAAATATTTTGTAGGCTAATAATTAAAATGTTAAATATTTATATATAGTATTAAAATATTTTTAAAATTTTTGGAGGGGCCATGCCCCCCCCCCTCATACATGTAGCTTCACCCCCTATTCTTAAGGTTAATATTGCATGCAAGAACTGCATAAATGGGTTATGGAAAAATTATATTAGTTAATGTTATTTAAATTTAAAATGAGATTTTTTTTTTTATATAAATAATTTGATAGTTATAGAAAAGGGAAGAGGATTTTTTTTTTTTTTTTTTTTATAGGAAACAAGAGGGATTTTAAATTAGATTCTCCTAATAAAGTGCTAGGAACCTAGTGGTTCCTAATGGGATTGGATAGGAATTATGGGGGGATTGATGGGAATTGTAGAGAAATTGACTTAATTCGAGGTAGTCACCCTCTATAGAAAAAGAGAGAGATTAAGAGAAAGAGAGAGAGAGATGCACTAATGCACTAAGAAATTGGTTTATTCCTCAATGATGGAAATATGATTACAAGTAGGTATTTATAGAACCATGAAACTATCCTTTTGGCCCACATGGCCTTATCCTAATGGTCCTATTATTTCCCATGTGCATTAATAATTCCAACATGTGTTAAATGTAGTTAACATGCTTGGGATTGTAACTAACTAACCAACTAACTAACTAAATGCATTCTATACCCAAATGTGGGTTCTTAAAATTTCCCTCTCCTTCAAAACACCTTGCCCACAAGGTGTTGTTGTAGTTGACATCTTCATGAGGGGAAACCTGCCACTAACCCAATACTCTAAAGCATCTTGAACATTGAACACTCCAACTACTTCCAAGCACCTTGTCACAATCCATAACTTGAGCAAGTAAATCTCATCATTAACTAGATCAGCAAAGGAGCCCCAAGAATCTTTATACCGTGGCCTTTCTTTCTATCAAATACCAAGTCTCTGACCATAAACTTCCAAACAAATGACCACCCATGCAACTCACATGGGTAAGGAGATGATAGTCCACAAACTGCAAATAATGCAATAAATGGATCCAACTGATCACATTCCAATGAAGCTGATATTGAGGATATAGAGAGTTTCTTGAGAGCAATTTCTATATCTTCACAACCTTTAAGATCCCAACTCACACCCAAGTCCTTATAAAAATTATGATCAGCTTGATTATGGAATTCATCATTTATCCCACCGCAGCCACCAAGAAAAGAATCATCTAATTCAAATTCATTTGCATTGCCACCAATGTTAGTTGCTATTAATTTCATGCATTCATTCTTGATTACATGAGCAACCTCATCTATTGAAGTACGAGTTTGGCCACAATCAAACACCATTGGATCACTTGTATCCACACCAACAGCAACAACTTCAAGCATTGTAGATTCTTGGATCATCATCACCTTCTTTGTTGGTTCTTTAGATCGAAATTCATGGGCAGCATGTACATGGATATCATCATCCACTTTGACACAAAAATCAACGTCCCGGCTTGCAACAACAGTAGTAGATTCTTGGAACTTAATTTGTTCTTCGAGTTCCATTGAATCAAGATATTGTAACTCCTCTTCCGTTATGTTCTCAAGATCCTCTTGCAATCTTGAGAGCTCTTCTTTCATGGCCTTTTTAGATTCAGCCAAGGTCTTGATCTTCTCTAAAATTTCATTCACCATTTGTTGTAAGTCCTTCAAGATTTCTTGTCGATCATATTCACCCGTCTCAAGATTGACGGCTCTGATACCAAATGTTAGGAACCTAGTGGTTCCTAATTGGATTGGATAGGAATTATAGGAGGGATTAATGGGAATTGCAGGGAAATTGACTTAATTTGATATAGTCACCCTCCATAGAGAAAGATAAAGATTAAGAGAGAGAGAGAGAGAGAGAGAGATGCACTAATGCACTAAGAAATTGATTTATTCTTTAATGATGGAAATATGATTACAAGTAAGTATTTATAGAACCATGAAACTATCTTATTGGCCCACATGGCCTTATCCTAATGGTCCTATTATTCTCCATGTGCATTAATAATTCCAACATGTGTTAAATGTGATTAACATGTTTGGGATTGTAACTAACTAACCAACTAACTAACTAAATGCATTCTATACGCAAATGTGGGTTCTTAACATAAAGCTACAATGTTCTTGACTAATAAATGAGATCTTAATGTAATATGTTGGGAATTTGGGCAACCTTTTTAACCTAGAAGTTTAAATTTGATAAGTATGTACCCAATTAAATTATAGGAAAAATTATAAATTCTATCAACGAGATATACCCTTAAAACATGCGAGTGTCATGCACTTTATTTTAGAGACACTTTCCCTATGTGCTACGTAAAAAAGAGTAACATATCAGCAATGTTAAGAGAATGAATGTGATGATTTATTTTCTCTCACTAATGCTATGTTTGGAAGTTTGGAGGGAGAGGAGAGTAGAGGGGAGGAGAGTAGAGGGAAATGATTATCCTCCACCTTGTTTGGATTTTTTTAAAATTAAGTAAAGGGGAGGGGAATAATTAGTCTTTTTATAGTTTGTAATTTTGTTAATATTGTAAGGGTAAATTTGGTAATTCATTTGATCTAGCATTTTTATACTCTACTCTCCCTCCAATTCTCTCCAATTTGGGAGAATTAAAAATGAGGGGTTAAAAGTAGTTAGAACCCCTCCAAACCTCTCTAAATCCTTCTCCCTCCTCTCTTAAAAAACATCCAAACAAGCTAATTTAACTTACTTTCCCTCCCTCTACTCTACTCCTCTCTACTCTCTCTCCATCCAAACAAGCTATAAAGAGATTAAAAGGGGTAGACTTGAGTCACTTGACAAAATTAGGTTCGAACCTGTTTATCCACTTGAACCTGTAGGATAAAAACGCATATGGGTGAGGGATTTTTGGACTTGTAAAAAAAGGGTCAACCTGTACCCACTCCGTTATAATAACTAGTTGGGTCGAAACAAATCCACACATAATAATGTACCATTTCTTTCCTTTTTTTTTTTTTAATTGAAGGTAATATTTAATTTATTTATAAAAACAATCATAGTTATAATTTTTTTTTCAATGAATAATAAAATTATGTTAGTTTTTATATATTGTACATGAAGCTATATCCAAGAATAACCCATCAACTTGAGGTATAATTAATAAAGGGTAAAATTTAAATATATTATCTTAGGTGCAATATATTAGGTTCTTCAATTAAATTCAAACACCTGGTTGCATTGATTAATAATACACAAACTATTTTGTCTTTTCCCAGGATAATTAAATTCAATTGAGTTTAATTGGAGAAGCTAATATATTGGGACAAAGTTTAGCTAGAAAATTGGTTTTAGCTTAAAGATACAACCTTACTCGATATCTTTTATTAAAGGTGAATTTTGACAAATCCACTATTGGATTATATTTTCTTTTTTACATCTTCCATACTTGCAAAATTTCCAGAAAATTAAAGATCAATAGTTATGTCATCAATAAATTTTTTAAATTGTAAGTTTTTGTAGTTTAAAATTATGTCTAGAATATAAACTTATAGATTATATAGTAAATAATATCTAATTGACACAAAATTTGATATACGTATTAAGAGCGTAAAGAACATGCAATTCAACGGTTAGATTTTCAAAATATGTAGTAATGTTTATTTTATTGAGTAAGGTTGTAGCCTTAGGCTACAACTAATTTTGTAGCTAAACTTTGTCCAATATATTATACCTAAGTTTTATCCATTCTTTTTTGAAAGGAAATTTTTACCCATTATTGAATATGAATATTTCCAACACTTATCTACTGCTAATATGGATTAGTTTTTTTTTTTGTAAATTTATTTTTAATTTTACTTACTAAATTTTTTCTTTTTTTTCTTTACCCCTTATGTTATTATTATTCTTAAATCTCTCTATATTTAATAATTTTTATTGACAATTTAACTTTATTTTATGTTTTACACATATCCACATGAGAATTTTTGGGAAAATTATTAGGTACTCCCGGAGTACCATAAATACGTACTCCTCCCTCTCACATAAATGGTGAGTCCCACCATGAATTTAATTAATGGGACTCACCATTCATGTGAGAGGAGGGAGTACGCATTTATGGTACTCCGGGAGTACACAATAATTTCCCGAATTTTTGGACCATGCTGGCATCTCGTTTTTGTTTTATATTAATTTTTAAATTATTGGACTATTATAGTTAATTATTAAATTATATATAGATTGGTCATCTAAACTCCTACATGACACACCAAACAAACTCTTTTTATCTCTCTTGACAATAAAATCAAAATGGGAAATTAGATTTCAGATTTCCTTCACCCTGCATCTCTTTACTAATTTTTTATTAAGTAAAACTTAAAAATAAATAAATAAATAATCTTTCAGATATTGTTGTTAAAATTTACACATGAATCATGATATTTGATTTCTATATGAAATTAATCTTGGTTTGGTTATATGTTTAATATATCTTTGTTGGAAACACCATTCTATTGTTAAGTGAAATTGCAACAATGCCTTTCTTAAATTGAATTTTATTATTCTACACTTTAATTTTATGTTACCATTTTCATAATATAGTTTTATATTATAGATAACATTTCTTTTATTTATAAAAAAAATTGTTAATTGTAAATTTCAAAGAAAGAGAGAGTCTAAAATAGGATCTCTAGATAATTTGTTGACAACATAAAAAATAATAGTAATGTAGATAAAATCTCACAAATGAACAAGAAATTCACAAAATAGAGAGAGCAAGTCTAAAATAGGATCTCTAGATAATTTGTTAGCAACAAAAAATAATAGTAATTTAGATAAAATTTCATAGGGATAATTACACTTTACCCACCTGTGGTTTGCCTCTAATTTGACTTGCCTACCCATGGTTTCAATTTTGACACTTTACCTACCTGTGATTCCTTCTGTTACTGATCCGTAACCCACCTCTCCTTCAGCCATTACTCTAACACATAATATGTCAAAAACAAAAGCCCAAACAGATCAAAACACTCCTCACTCCCAAAACTCACTCCCATCCAACTTGCTCACTAAACTAAGATCCTAGATCCAAGGCAGTAAATCTACAAAAACAAAGCAGACTGCAACATCTCAAACTGCATTGTAGCATCTAGGATTTTTGTTTTGATATATTTTCTAGGTATTCAAAGTTTTCCCAAGAAAATCAAGATTTTCTTTCCAAATAAAGACTAAAAAATCAAAAATCAAAACAAAAATCTAAATGAAGCCAAGCACATGGAAACAAGCACAGAAATAAAGAAAAGAACTCAGATAGAAATTTCTTTCCACCATTTTTTTCTTAGTATCCAAACGAAAATCCACCAATTTTCCAACCATGAAAATCAAGCCCAACTATGAAAACCCAGCCAAGAAAGCACCATGAAAAATCCAGCCATGAAACACCATGAAAAACCCAGCTATGAAAACGAAGACCTAACCAACCCTTTAAACCTAAATTGAACCATGACAGGTCAGCAAATAAAAAACAACAATCCAAGCACACAAACCGATCTCCAGCCTCAGCAGCACCAATATCAGTTCGACTCAAATCAGAATTTGATATCACAAGCGAAAGCAAGGCGACACAATGAAGTGCTACGAAGCGGCCAACGAGACAGAGGAGGAGCTCAAGAGAGGAATCGAAGACTTGAAGGTCAAAGTTGCTTTCCTCAGAATCTAGTTTAAGCCGATTTTGGCAAGGGTCAAAACGGGTGAGAGAAGTAGAGTCTTAGAGTGAGAGTGAGGGACTGAGATAGATTTTTTTAGATGTGTTTTGAAGTTATGTGGATTTATAATTGTTTTAGATCTGTATCAAGATTTTGTGGGTTTTCAATTCTGTGTGTTTTGATCTATTTAGTATTGTTTTAATTCTTATATATATATATATATATATAAATATATATATATATTTGTAGCATCTAGGATCTTAGTTTGGTGAGCAAGTTGGATGGGAGTGAGTTTTGGGAGTAAGGAGTGATTTGATCTGTTTGGACTTTTGTTTTTGACATATTATGTGTTAGAGTAACGGCTGAAGGAGAGGTGGGTTACGGATTAGTAACGGAGGGAATCACAAGTGGGTAAAGTGTCAAAATTGAAACCACGGGTAGGCAAGTTAAATTAGAGGCAAACCACAGGTGGGTAAAATGTAATTATCCCAATTTCATAAATGAACAAGAAATTCACAAAAAAAATACAATTGAAAGATAATAATGAAGGTAATTATAATAATGTTCAAATAAGTATTATAATAATTATTGATTAGGTCTAGTTAACAAGTGCCCTTAAGAAATTTGTTAATAAACCATTTTAAGATAGTTTTGATACTACTTTTATGGGAAATATAAAAACTGTCAAAAAAATCAGTTGTATTTTTTCTTTATTATGAAAAGTTTCTAAAATTATTTCTTAAATGAATACCCTTAAAACATCCATTAACAAAATCCTTATTTATTATACAAAAGATTAGTGTTTTCCCAATTCCATGTAGCTCTTATAGATTTAATAACAATACTTGTTCAATTGATTTTGCATAATGGCCGTTTGGTAACGGTGTTCTAGTAACGTTATTTGTATTTTTTGAAAATACGTGTGGATGAAAAAGTGTGTGAAAATACGTGTAATGTTGTATAAAAACTGAAAAGTGTTGCTTAAACTACCATACCATACGGCCCAAGTTTCTCAAATTAAAAATTGATGAAATCTTATTTGAGATCAATTATGTTACAATATATAAAATTAAGTGGATTAATCATATTATCAATTGCAAATGAGAAGTTAGTAAAAGCTAAATTAGTAATTTGCATATCAAAAACTAAGAAAATTAGATTATAAATAAATAAATTTATAATACAAATAAATAAATATTATTTAATTGATATTTAAATATAAATTAACTTTATTTATCATGCGTAAACACAGAATCTGTCACAGTGGCAGCTTTGCAACATTTTCTTGTAAAATCACAAACAATTATCAAAAGATGGTATTTTCATATGAAATTTAATACACACATACTGGACATATTATATAATAATCTCTAACAAACCTTTAACCATAGTTGTCCTAGAAATATACAGGATTCACAATGACCAAACAAGTTAACCAATGACTGCAACTCTTAACAAGTTCATAAAGTGCCTATTAACTAACTCTCAACAAGTTTTAATTACTGAATCAACTACACATTCAGCACCTCAATTAGCAATTCCATAAGTTTATCTAGCTATTTTAGTCATTTTAACACTTACTCATAACAGATTTTATCTTAGTCTATCATCTAGGAGCACATGCAAGTATAAACAATGACTCAATTCATATTCAGGCGATCAACAGTCTCTAGAATCCAACACACCCATATACAAATTCATATAACCATCAATTAAGTTTAAATAGACAATAGATTAAAAGAATTAGATTTTCCCCTTATCCTAGACATGGGTCTTGGAATGATAGAGCTAGAATCACTCTAGCTTTAAGTTGGAAACAAAAGCTTGAGAAGAATTGAAAGAAACTTCCTTGTTGCTGCTGGACCCGTAGGTGTGAGAGGGAGAGAAGAGTTTAGAGTTTTTCTTTCTTTTGATGTTGGACCCGTGGGTATGAAAGGGAGAGAGTTTCTTGATTGTTCTAGTTGCTTTGAGAGAGTAGAAAGAAGAATGAGGTATTGCATGGCCGGCTAGGTGTTGGTCTTTGGGTCAAAAGAAGATAACATATGTCACCATGCATGATACTTTGGCATTACATGTGTTGAATTTCAGTTGGTTATATGTGTAGGTGGAATTTCCACTATATCCTTCTCTTGACTACCTATTTACAACCTTAACCATGTTATAACATCTCATGCATCATACCTAAATAAAACACCAACTATGTATCTAATAACTTAAACCACTTAATATAGTATTGTACATACTTAGTATATATTCATAATACAATTAGCCATTCAATTATTTATAATCTTTACAATTCTTATTCAATGGCATTATAAAATAATATGTTTATTAAATACTCTTCTATTAATTATAGAAAGAAAGTGGCTTAAAATAATAATTAACCACTCAAACACATAGTTTAACTATAAAATTGGGTTGGGACGTTATATGAGGGCTATCTTACTGAACCTTGGCTGAACCTTGGCCGGCCCTTTCAGTGTGGTGGGAAACGCCCTACACATGATTTCGTCTGGAACCCCTTGTAGATGCATGAGAGTTTTGAATGATTCTAGGTGGTCGAGATCCATAGTACGCCTTTACTTGCGGCATCTTGAACTTGGTTGGGAGGGGGAAAAAGGTTAATGGTGCTATGAAGGGTGAGTCGGTTTAATAGACCTATTTGTCTAGGTTGGTAGACACCCGTTCCCTCAAGGCATTCATCATCATGTCCATCTTTTCCTTCATCATCTGCATGTCTTGCACCATGCGAATCGCATTGCTTTCTAGCTCGGAGGGACAGCTAGTGTCCTTTTGCTATTCCCGCCTGCTGGCAGCGTTGCTTTCTTCTGGTTCTTCTCTCTCCTAACGATCACCTATCGGGGGACAGTTGTCGTTGTGCTCACCACTGTCCTGTTCATCATGCTAATTGTTTTGTCGTCATTCATTCCACTGATCCAACTACCACTCCAACTCATGATTACGCTGGGTGAGCTGCTCAACTACCGCGGCGAGGGTTTGCACTTGTCTTTCCAAGGCGTTAGGAGGGTTCCCAGTCTCCTGGTTGATGGTAGCAATTGATCGTGTCTGGACCATGCAACTCTTTGTCTTGGAAGTGGTGATATGGCTTATTCACTTGAAATTCCCACAGACGATGCCAACTGATGATGCATAAAAATATCAGTGAGCTGATTGTCCACACGTACACTAATAAGGGTACCTATAGAATAAGAAAACGGAGAACCAACAGAGAGCACCAGTGGGGTGCCGGTCAAAAACCCTCCAAAGATTAAGTTAGTGATTGGAAAACCTCTAAGAACTCAATTAAGTCAGAGTTGGGGATTTTCTCATACCTTGAAGAATAGGAGTTTTGGTGCTTATATAGTGGCGTAGTATTGACCTAGATCCCTTGGATGAAGGAGCTTTCCTTGTAGAGAAGATTCGGAATTAAGTCCCCAAGATCTTAGGGCTTATCTTCCCATATAGGGAAGATATAAGTGAGTAATGAGGTCTTTGGACGTGTTGTGCAACATATTTCCATGTTTGGACTCGAGAGTGTAGAACACATAAAAATTCCTTGGGGTCCAAGGCACTCGACTATTGGTGAGAGGGTCCATTCGTCGATATTGGAGCGAGGCCACCGTAAGGTATGCATGTGACCTACTTAATGGGTCCTCAAGGAAGTGGTACTTCAGGCCGTCAAGCTTCAAGGGCATCAAGTAGGAGGCTCGTCCCAACGGGTCCCTAACGATAGATAAGATTTGGGACAGACCGCCTTTTCTGACGAATCAAATGTAACCTCTTAGCCAATATTGTAATGCTCACTATATTCTTTAATTGTTCTTCATTATTTTATGTGAGGTTAGGAGTCTCATCTTCATGAACGTCATCATCATCATTTGGAGAAGACAAGTCAGCAAAAGTATCACCTAACCCCTCCTTAGGTGTCTCAAGATCATTAGGTAACACACCTGAAGTGGGGGCCCATGCTAAATCTCTCATGGCTGCAATGTCCTTAAACATAATGTCTAATAAGTCAACATTCTCCAAACCTTTCTCTCGAAATTTTGTAGCTTTAGGAACCTCCAACAATTTTGAATATTTTCATTAATAACTCAAATTAGCATGGTTTATCTACTAATACAAAATACGTACAAGGGGTTATACAAAACATACCATTAGTTTCCTCTCCCACCACTCATCAGTTGCAACTATTGTTCCTTTGGCTGCATCCCATCCCTATTCGGTTTCACTTCCCTTCAACTTATTCCAAAGTACCCAATCTTAATTCAATCCATCCCACTTATGCTTATACTTTGACCTAGGATATTCCTTTCCCGTTTTCTTTTCAAAATATGCTACAATATTTGTCCAACCCTTTTTACTAAAGTGGGTATTAGACCGATTACTCTTAAATACCTTATCCACACAAGCTTCACAAAAGATAGTCGTTACTCTTGATGGCCATTGAACTCTAACATTTGAGCTATTTTGGGATTGTTTAGTGTTGGGATTTGAAGTCTCCTTGTTCTTAACCATCTAAACAAAATATAGGTTTGTTAATAATAATGTTCAACCAAATACATAATTGACCATCAATTTATAAAAAGAGTTCACACCATAATTGACCAATTATAAAAAAATAAATAAAATAGAACTAAAATAAAATAATATATATATATATATATATATTCCTTGCTTAGTTCAAATTGACTTTTACAATTTGGAAGGCTAATGCCCAAATCAAACAAAACAAATCTGGAAACTCCATTATATGCATGATCAACTCAAACTTCTTAGTACAGTCAAAAACCTTTTATTCATAGGATCTAGTGTACCCTTATAGAAAATATGATTAAATCCACTTTCAAAGAGTTGCATTAATTCCTGGAAAAGAACTTGGTACACTTCTAAAGCTACAAAAACTCTGTTGTTATAGAGGCTAAAGTCTAAGTAATACAACAAAGCCTAATTAGTTGAAAGATTTCATAGAGCACTAAGCTTGGGTTCAACTCATTCAGTTTTTCAATCCAACAACAATCAATTAAAATACACATTTCTTTCAGATAAGCTTCTCTATGTATATATAACTAAATATGTAAAAATTTCAAAGCTCTTACAAGCAATACTCTGTTATAGATAATACAATTTCACATGTAATAAACTAGCAATACATTTTAGTTCAGATTTAGTAAAAGGCAGAACTAGTAACAAAATTAGTTTAGCTTAAGTGTAGGTTCAAATTAAAAGGTAGCAAGAATAAATTGGATGAAAAACATGCCTAAATTTTTTAATGAATCATAAATATAATTGATGATAATAAAAAAAAATAAAAAAATAAAAACACATGCAAAAAGCACATATTATAATAGAAACCACTTTAGAACAACATTATAATAGAAAAGCAAACAAAGCCAAATATTCAGGAAAACAAAAGTTATACTATATTCTATACGTTTGGTAAACCCAAAAAAGTGTAGAGGCATGCAGTCCGTTACATACACAGTTTTGAGTTAACTTTTTGTTTTTTTTTTTTTTGAGAAGAAGAAGAAGAAGAAGAAACGGTGCAGTTGAGAAATGAATGCTACTTTAATCTGTTGGCTTTCACGAGAAGCTTGTGGTATTAAAATGCTTAACTCTTAAAACACTCCAATCTCTAATATCTTAACTTCAAGATTAAGTTTTGCGTGTCCCATTACTTTCCACTTTCACTCAGCTCCCACCTTTTCTTTTTTTTCTCCTTTCAATTCACTTTTAAAATGTTCTTTAATTTATTCATTCATGCCAATTTTTTTTTTAATGTTATTCTGCAATTTATATATATACGCATCCATCTATTAATCAATGGAATCCTTGGTTTATATATATGCAACACATATATTCCGGCCCCGACTAGTATATTAGATTAGATATACTACTGCTACTAGTGCATGCGCCTTTAATCAAATTCTTCACGTTCTGGTGCTTCCCAAAAATACTTATCTTCTAGCTCTAATAATGCATCACAATTTCCCACTCATATATACCAAAGTTACAAAACTTTTACTCGTTAAGACAGCATTATTAATTTGGGTCATGTTAACGGATACCTTTAGAGCAATTGTTAATAAACTATAATAAGAAAGTTTTGACACTACTTTTATAAGAAATATAAAAACATGTCAACAACATTTATTATTTTATCATTTTTTCAATAAATTGATTCTAAAGATAGTTCCTAAACCAATGCCCCTTAAGGCATTGGTTAACATTTCCCTATTAATTTATGGATTTGTTTCACTTTAATTCACACTCTCAAAATTATTTAAGAAAATGTTTTACTAAATAAAACTTATAATAATGTGGTAATATATGTGATTGGTGGAGTTCAACCACCTAATAAATGAATTTTTGAATTATCTTTTTATGATTAATGATATATCAATTTGTAAGTTTTATGAAAAGTTAATAGATGCCATTGATTTAGGAAATATTTTCAGGAATTTTTTATGGAAAAAGAAAAAAGAAATTTTTTTTTCAGCTTTTTATATTTCCAATAAAAGTAGAGTAAAAAAATTTCTTAAATTATTTATTAACAGTTACCTTAAGGGCACCCATTAACATGACTCATAAATTGTAGTATTTCTAACATTACTCAATTAATTAAGAAATATATTTTTTTTTTATATTTTTGAAAAGCCCAAAAGTTAGTCTTCTCATAAATAAAAACAAAAAATAAAATGCTCAAAGGTAAACCTCGAGTTCTTAGGATGGGAACAAATTTATTTAAGTTATTGCAGCGTTCATGCTAGTGAATTTTTTGGGCAAATTGTGCATGAAATGGATCCGACCATTAGTGTGACTAAAAACATCCAAATACTTTAAAGAGGTCTGAATACCATTGTTTATCAACAACAAAAAAAAAAAAAAAAATACACATTCAATTATTTTTAGCTTATTTACTCATGAAATAGTCATGTTAAGACAGTGCATAATTTTTCTTTTTTCCTTTTCTGTGGGAATTGTAATAACTAACTAGGCATCTCGATGGAAACTGGGTCAATAAAAGGTATAAAACTAAAGAAAATGACAATTAATAATATAAAATAAATTACATTATCGTCAGGGAGAGCAACTAGGCCAACAGGATCTCTTGACATCACAATTTATTCGTACGGTCACTAAAACAATGGGAAGATACTTAGATTCGGGTAGCACAATTGCTTAACTACATTTTTTTTTTAATATAAATTAAGCCAAACAATAGAAGATCCCCTTTAGCTAGTCTAGTTGACATAGCAGTAAGTATTTTGGATTAAATTGTTAAATAGGTAAAATATATTAAAGCATGTCAAGGAAAAATTATTTATGTGAGTCTCCACAGCTTTGCTAGAAATTTTTTTTTTTTTTTTAGAAATAATTACAACATGCTGCTAACTCTGCAACTCGAACCCTTTCCTCCCTAGACTCTCAAGCACTTTGTATATGAGGAGATGACAATTCAGCTACAAGGCCTTTGGCAGCTTTGCTAAAAATGGTTTGATCAAAGCAACAACTCTCTTAAAGCAAAACCGTGGTCATTTCATGCGTCACTAATGGTGATCGTAAATAGTATAACATCTTCATTTAGGCCCCCTTGTTAATTTTTCAGCCCATGGAAATGTGTGAGTATAAGAAATCAAAGTCTAACTTTATCGTGTGCTCTCTACCATTTTGCAAAACACCAATAAAAGGGCATTTGATATTGTTATAGTATGAATGGTAAAATATTTTTTTGGGCATTTGATGATATGAAATCATTCAACCTCCAATTAAATTGTCAAATTTTTTGTAATTTAGCATTTTAGTGATCAAAGAAAATAGTATTTTTGTTTAGTCTTTTTCAATGACATAGATTCCACTTAATTCAATTGGTAAAATCTTTTAGTAGATCTAGTAAATTAGAGAAAAACCGAGGCAATTTGAAGTTATAATTGAAATTAATTGCACAAAGATTGATATGTTGAATGTTTCCTTTGGACCAGTAAATCCAAGATCAACAGGTAGTACAAGATCTGAGAGATCTAAAAAGAAAGAAAGTGTCAAAAGAAAAAAGAAAAGGCAAAAAGATGAAAAACAAAAAGAAGCCAGAAAATTAATTGGTTATTGGGATGAGTAAGATTAGAGTCCAGCAGAACCAACAAGCTTGGTTAAGCCATAAGTAAGTCCCATTGCCAACCAGCCCCCAATCAACACCCTTAAAGAGGACTTCACCACAGGTGCCTTTCCAAGCAAAGCACCAAACCCACCAAAAGCTAACAAAGCCAAGCTCACAACCGCTATGACCATCCCTACTCTCACAGCATAGTCCTTTACAAAGGCAGCCCCAAGTAATGGAACCAAAGCCCCCACAGCAAATGCAAGTGCTGATGCCCCAGCTGCTTGCCATGGATTTGGTAATTTCTCTTTCCCAGCATCTAGCTCCTCGGCTCCCATGTCCTCTCTCTTCATTTGAGCCATTTCAATATCATATTGTGAGTAAACCGAGACAAGCTCTCCTATAGCCATGCTACAAGCTCCAGCAACTAACCCAGCAATCCCAGTGAGGATCATCGTCTTAACATCCTTTTTCACAGCTCCAACTCCCATCATGAGTGAAGCTGTGGAAAGTAACCCATCATTGGCACCCAACACAGCAGCTCTAAGCCACTGTGCTCTCTTTGCATAATCGAAAACTTTGATTTCTTGTACTTCTCCTTGGGTTTGTTGCTCAATATCTAAAGGTTTAACAGAGGGTAGGTCATGGATTTGATTGGCAGATGCCATGGAATTAAAGGAAATGGAAGCACAAAAAAAGAAGGTATATGTGATAAATAAAGAAGTAAATTAGAAAATCAGATTGGATATGGAAGAGTGTGGAGAGCACACGCCTCAGGGTTTGGTATTTATAGAAAGCGAGTGTGAAGTAGACATGTGGTGGAGGACACTTTGGACAGGTGGAAAGATTAAATTGTGTTTTGTATTTGGAATCTAATGCGTTCACACTTGAAAGCTCACAAAACGTTGATGCCAGACAAGTAGAGCCCAAGATGCCTCTTCAGAAAGAAAGAAAGTAAGGAAAAAAATAATGCTAATAATAGAAAATGTTCAAGATGCCCATTTCTTTTTCTTTTTTATTTCAAAGTTGAATATTATGAGCTTTTTTTTTTTTTTTTTTTTTGTAATATGGATAAAATTTAGCTACAAAATTGAATATAGTTTAACTACAAAATTAATTGTAACCTTAAATTACAACCTTACTCAATATCTTTTTATTGGAGATGAATTTTAACAAATCCGTCATTGGATTACATCTTCTTCTTATATCTTTCATACTTGCAAAATTTCTAAAAAGTTAAAGAGTAATAGTCATGTCATCAATAAATTTTTTAAATCGTAAGTTTTTGTAGTTTAAAACTATGCATAAAATATAAGTTTATAAATTATATAGTAAATAATATCCGATTAATACAAAATTTAACATGTATATTAAGAGCGTAAAGAACATCCAATTTAACGGTTAGTTATTCAAAATATATAATAATATGTATTTTATTGAATAAGATTATAGTCTTAAGTTACAACCAATTTTATAGCTAAACTTCGTCCTTTCAATAATAATAATTTGATCAATTATCTATATGAGGTACATGGAGAGAGCCATCAATACTTAAGTTTTAATTAATATAAAATTTTACACACAGACTCTACAAGTGATAATGACAATAATCAATATTAATTATATCTAAATGGTGGCTCGCTGCTGTTTCTTTCCTTCCCTTATCTACTGCACTCATGGTGTACGTAGTCTTTGTTTCTTAGCATTTCAGATGTTGTCTTTCCCCCGTTGGTTTTCGCCCAGGGTATTTACTTTGTATACCTTATAGATATTATTAAAATTTCTATCTTTAAACTCAAAAAAATTATTAAAAAAAAAAAAAAGAGGTGACAACATTAACTGAACACAAATTTACGTTAAACTTTTAATTTTTCATTTGGAGGCGACATGATAACCTAATTAGAAAACAAAAAATACGACTGCATACTCTTGGTGTATGTGTTGGTCACTCCACAAGGTCCAGAGTTCAAATCTCTAAAACGATGTTACGTCTACGACATTTTCACAACAAATTAAATAGTAAGTTATTATTGATTTTAATTTGAACTCAATACTCAAATTATTTTCTGCTTGCCATTAACAACCTGTCACCACTTAAGATTTGTCGTGAAAATGTTGTAGACATAAAATTTTTGAATATTTTAAGATATATTTTTAAAGTTTTCGTTAAAGAATGCTTTAAAGCAATTGGTTAAGGTACATTTAATACTTTATTAAATAATAAATTTTTATACATATATTTTTTTTCAAAAAATATAGTCAAATTGTAAACATATATAAAAATAAATAAAAAATAAAAAGCATGCATGAATTTGTGCATGTAAGTCAATACATCATTAACAAGTGTATTGAAAAATATACATTACAGCTCATAATTGAGTATCATTAATCCTTAACTTGTGCCTTTAAGGCACTCTATCCATTTTTTTTACTGGACTTTAAATTATGTTCTATATTTAAACCATCAATTAAATATTAGAGTAGATAATTTAATATACAAACACAATTATAATAGATATGTATTAATAATTATCATAGTTATATATTTATATTTAAATATAAAACACAATCATAGTAATATATAGTTGAATAATGCTAGAGATACAAACTATTTTACAAAAAAATTTACAAACTACTGATATTGTGAGTAATTATTAGTAAATAAAAAAAGTGATATTAATTGTGGGCCTAGATGAAAACTAATAAGAGGTTGGCCACATCAACATTTTGTAAAATAGTTTTGTGGCTGTAGAATTGCTCATATATAGTTATTGACAAATACTATAATTTTTAAATTTTAAATTTTATATTTTATATGAAAATAAAGTTAAAATAATTTTCTATAAATAACTATCATAATTATCAAGTTTCATGTTTATATACAAAATAAAAGTAAGAGAAAATCATTTTTTAGATAAAAATATATTTTATTAAACTTTTTCGCGCATTGCACTGGACTAATTTAAAAAATTGTGATATTTTTTATTTTGAGAAAGAAATATCGTGATAGAATTTAAAACCCTTATCATGCTCTTCATTAGAGGATTTTTATTTTTTTTCCATTTTTCCCCTTTTATAAATCAATTACCGCTCACAATGAAATGATAAAAAGTTAGAGCAGCTAACAAAAAAAGTAAATAATAATAATAAAAGTTGTATAATTAGTGATGTTTCCTTTTCCTTTTCTTTTTTCTTTTCTTCCTTATTTTAGTTCTTGCAAAGTACAAAGGAAGAACTCTTAATACTAATTAAAATTTCATACCCATATGTTATCGTTGGCTGTTTTCGGCCATTCTTTTTACAAGTTTAATTTGCCAAGAGACTGGGTTGCTTAATATGTGAATTTTAATATAACAAAGACAGAGGCTTAAAGATGATTATATGTAGATAATCAAGCTGATCAATATATTTTAAGGGGAAAATTAAAAAAAAAGGTAGAAGAAGAAAAAAACATATTCCTCGCAAAGTAGCAATCCAACTCAAAATAAAGATTAAGATACATTGCTTTCAGTGGTGGAGCTAAGAATTTTTTCCAAGGGGGCCAAGATGAATTTAATAAAACTCTCAAGTAATAAAAAATAATAATGACTACAGATACAAGGATGCTTTTCATTTATGGACTGTTTTTAGTTCTCAATTATATATTGATATGACTTAGCTTTGAGATACTCTCAACGAATTTCATTGAATTTATCTATGGGATATTCCCACATCAATCGAAAATATTCCCATATCAATTTTCATACTTGGGGATCATAGTTGTTGGGTTATAAAGTGACCTTAGTTAATTAATTCAATTACCCAAGTTGATTAATTGGATCGAATTACATGTAAATAATGTGAGGGCACCAACAAATCACAAGTCTAATTTAGAGTACAGCGGAAATTAAATTTGACATAGTGATTTGTTGCACAAATTTTCAATCTGTGACTAACTCCCAGCAACTTGAATCTTGTTGTTTGATGCAAAGTTCTGCACTACACACTTATAGAATAGAAAGCAACTTGGTTACAAAACCCTAAGTCGTATAAGAATGCAGTAAATTCACAAGAAATATGTAGATTCTTTGTGTGAGTCTCTATGTATGATGATGGCTATAAAATAAAGTTTTTATATCATCTAATAGGTTAGAAAGCAAAACCCTAGAGAAGCCAAGTCATCATGGGCCAAAAATCATATCTAAGATTTCAGAATCTGCGAAGCTCAATAGATCGAGAGGTGTCAAGCCTCATTAAATCTCAATAGATGCAGGTATCAAGTCAGGTGTCGAGCCACCAGTTTTTAGCTTTTTACACTTGTTTCTTTGTGCAATCTTCATGTCTTCAACACTACCACTTGAAAAACTTTTTTACAGTACTTCATGATATTCTTGAATCCACTTAGATTTACCTAAATACAAGTAAAATGCGTTTTGTTATAAAATATGCCAATTATATAAAAATTTGATCCTAACAACAGTCTATGAAAATAATATTCTTATTTTAGGTTCACACATTTTTTAGACTTTTTTTAGGAGCTTCAACACTTAATGTTTCAACATTTGGGATAGAGAATTTGAACAATAACCTCTAAATATTGAACACCTTTACTTTTAAAATGTGCATAGACTATGAATAGTTTCCCCATAAATTACGCACACCTGAAAACATGAAGTTGAATTTTATAATCTAATTATATAGGCTTAAAAAAAAATGTAAAGGCTAAAATGTATGTAGTCAAATAAAACCAAACAGTTGAAATGAATTTTTTTTTATCTCAATACCTTGAATCCTCTGTATAATAAGAATACAAGATTCTTATTATCAAATAAAACTAGAAATCCAGTCACAATGACATAATTTAATTGCTCAACACTATTATTAAAATAAAATAATATTATTTTAAATAAAAATAAATAAAATAAATAAATAAATAAAACTACTCAAACCCAACTGATAATTGGAAACAAAAAACTGAATAAAATATTACTACTATTTAACAATTAGTTAATAAACTAAACTACTCTACAGCCTATGAAAAACGTCAAACTAATAATCTTAATTATAAGCTACCTTTTTTACTCTATCAAAACGTGGAATTGAACTAGAGATGCCCAATCACCGAAGTTCCTCTCAATATTATAACACTAAAGTTCAAGGAGTGAAGAGAAAATCTGTACCCAGCAAATTTGTTTGTGGATGGTCAAGTTCTTTAGATCTGTCGCAAACCCAAATTCGAAACTGTTATAGCAAGTAGTAGCAGAGAACGATGATGAGGATATGTTGATGACGAACCAGACAACAGCGTTTCGTCCTCCTTCTTGGTGTTCAGACCGATCAGACCCATCAAAAAATTTAAGTGCTTTGAAACAATATTATTAAGCTGAATAAGAGAAAGAAGAAAAGGGTTAATGAAAAATGAAAAAGTGAGTGTAGTGGAGAGACAGAGAGGCCATGCCTACATTTTTATGATGTGAGTAAAGAAAGAAAGAAAGCATTGGAGTCTGTGAGATAGAAAGAGAAAGAGAGTGGGTTTAGATTTGGTTGTTTGTGGGTCGGCAGATCAGCGCTGGAAGGTTTTTTTTTGTTTAAAAGAGAATTTCAACTTATAGCGTCCGCTCTAAATGATAATTCTTTATCATCAAACTAAAATACCAATTAATTTTTTGTGTAGACGGGGATTGAAACACAAATCTCTTATTTAACAATCAGAGACTTTACCAGTGTTTGATGTGTTTGTTGTGGATTCTATGGCACTGAACTGGGGCTGTGGAATCTGTGGCTGTGGTTAGATGTCTTAAGTTAATATATTTATTTAGATCAATTTTTTATTTTGATTGTTAATAAAAAAGAATTAGTTATTTTTGTTCTTTTATTTCAAATGATATGAGAAATATATATTTGTAGTTAATTGAATTATGAAGAGTCCTAAGCATGACAATAATTGAATTATGAAGAGTCCTAAGCATGACAATAAGTTAAGTTAAAATTCTAAATGAACTTATATTGAGGTAGATTTTACAAATCTTCCTATGGTCATGGACAAAGTTTAGCTACAAAATTAGTTGTAGCCTTAGGCTACAAACTTACTTAATATCTTTTTATTGGAGGTGAATTTTGACAAATCTACCATTAGATTACATCTTTTTCTTATATCCTCCATATTTGCAAAATTTCAAGAAAATTAAAAATCAATAGCTATGTCATCAATAAATTTTTTAAATTGCAAGTTTTTGTAATTTAAAATTATGCACAAAATATAATCTTATAGATCATATAGTAAATAATATCCAATTGACACAAAATTTAACATGTGTATTAAGGGCGTAAAGAACATGCAATTCAATAGTTAGATTTTCAAAATATGTTGTAGTATTTATATTATTGATTGAGTTTGTAGCCTTAAGTTACAACCAATTTTGTAACTAAATTTTGTCCGCTACTCTTTAAGATGAATTCCATCCAAATGGGAAAGCAAATCTTACAATAGTCTTTAAGACTATTGGGAATGAAGAAATCATGCCGTGATCAAAATATGTAAAACGTCAAGAATTGTTAAGCAAATTGATCTTAGTATGAGAAAACAAATTGCAGTTTACATTTATATTAAATTTTGTTGGATAATTACAGTTTTTTATGATTTTTTTATTTATTTAGTTGATAATATCAATTAATATTTTTTAGGTTATTTTTATTATTGTCTTTAACTCTTGCCCTCTGAACTGAAATCTTGACTTCACAACAATAGGTTGGAACTGGGCACTTCCACAAAGTTTTTCTATTGACCAAAAAAGAAAAGACATCAGTTATATAAAAATAAATAAATTAAACATATAGTATATAATATAATGAGCACTTATAATGTGAGAATTGAAAAAAAAAAAAAATTTTTTACAAAAAAAAAAAAAGAAGAATTGAAATTTTTTTTTTGTAATCCTTAAAAAAAAAGAAGAATTGAAATTTTTTTTTTGTACTCCTTACGTACTGGACAGCAAGCCGCGGGTGTGAACACAGAATAGATTCCTGTAAAGACAATAACAAGACACCACTTTCCACCGCTCCCAATGTAGCCGCCACCAAATCCCAATTTTTTTTTTTTTTTTTTTTTTGATAAGACCAAATCCCAATTTTATAGTAATAATATACTACAAAAAGCTGTCTGAGACGTGTGGCATCCACACCCCCGCATATATTCCAAAATTATAATCTTTTGTTTCTTTATTAAATCCCATATTATAATCTTGTTCGTTATTAGTGTCAATGTCTAAGCTAGCATTCTCTTTCAGAATGCTAAATGCTATAAATACTAAATTTTAATATTAAGTTTGTAAAAAGTACCAAAAAGCAAGCTATAACAAACATGCTAAATTTAAAATAAACTTTAAAAAAAATAGCAACTGAGCTACAGTGAGCTCCAATCTTTAAAAAAAATATTATTATTTTAATGCTTGTGGTGGAAAAGGTGGTTTGTGTAGTTGTTTTTATTTTATTTTAATGAGTAGTTTATATTATTTAAAATGAAATGGTAAAAAAATAGAATCTTTGATATTGTGTGTATTGTAAAATGAGTTGTTAAAATTGATAAAGTGACTTTTTGATATGCTAAATGCTAAAATTTTAAAAAACTTTGATGGGAATGCTCTAACTCTCACTCTTTCTCTTTCTACAAGCTACTAATACTTCTTCTAAAATAAAAAAATAAAAATAAAAGTGATAATACTCAAATAAGATTATAAGAGGACTTACATCAAACGATGTATAATATAAAATAAAATAAAAAGTGTCAAATTTACGTATATTTGTCCACAAACCACTCACAATTAAGTTAAAATTGTGTAAAATATATTGTCGCAATCAAGGTTGTCAAAATCGAGATCCTACGTAGGATCGTGGGAGATAGGTGAGATCGTAGGAAGTAGATGAGATCGTGGATCGTAAATCCTACATTATTTGAGAAAAAAACAAAAAATAGACGTTGGTATATTAAATAATCACATAAATTATACATTCATTCATAAAAAAACCAAAAAATTGCATCGATTTGATGTAATTACCATACACACTGCATCCATTTATAAGAATTATTTAAAGAGACCAAAATCTCAAAATATGACACTCTATTGGGATGTTATTTTTAATTTGGGTCCAACTGACACTCTATCTCTCTACATTAGAATAGAAAAACTTGTTCTATTAGGATGTTATTTTTCATTTAGGTCCAATTGAGCCTTCTGTCAAATTAAAGAAGATTACAAGAAACCAGGATTATTTAGAATCGTCAGAATCGTACGATCCTAAACGATCGCAAAGATCCTTGAAAGATCCGGATCATTTCAGACAGGTTGAATTGTAAAATCGTAGGATCTTAGAATCCAAATTAAGATTTTGACAACCATGATTGCAACAGTAGAGCACTTACATCAGTTTTTGTAAAGTAGAAAAAAATTTATATTGTGCTTAACCGGCCCCCAAAACCTCCTACATTAGTTTATGTATAATTGTGTAAATTCATTCATAGCTATTATAACCATATAAATTTACACTGGCATTATTCATTTTGCATTTTGTTTTTTATTCTTTATTTACATATCCTAAAAATTAAAGAAGAGAGTTGATGGTGATTATTATATGTGAAGAAAGAAAAACAATTAAAAATTTTAAGAAAAATTGATATTTTAATGAAATAAAGTTTAGAATAGATAATCTGATAGGTGTATTTTAGAAAAATTGTAATGTAAAATAGAAAATGTATGTTCTTATACTAAAATAAATAGAAATTTTTGCACGAACAGTGTGAATTCTCGAATCATGTAAATATACATAGTTACTGTAGCTGTATTAATATTAAATATGGGCTTATAACTTTAAGATTCATGGTAATTTTTATAGGTTTGACCAAAAATATATATCAAAATGGTAAATATATATATTATGACAGTACTTCCGAAATAGTATACCGGTATTTATCGGTATTGACCGGTACCGAAATATTTCGTTTCAATGGACAAACCGAAACAGGGTCCGAAACGGTATTCATAACATTGATTAAAACCAACCTTATAACACCAACCAAAGAAACCATTAAAAATGAAGGTGTTGGCGTGGGCTGTCAGCCCTCAACTTCTTTAAAGGCTTGTAGTGTCAGGGTTCTAGTGGCAGTACTGCCACTCCTCTTATAACAATCGAATCCAGATTCCATACCAAATAATCACATCCTCCTGCAAATTTTGAATGAGTTTATTAAAGAGAAACCACTGAGCCAATGACATAACAAAATGCATCAATTGAGGAAAGACGGAAGGTTGATTTGCTCAAGTATTGGCCAGTGATTTGGCAGGTTCTTGAGCATTTATTGGCTTGGGGTAAAATAATTAAATAAACAATCAACTCTGTCATGAATGAAGAGATATCCCCACAAATAGGATGATATTGCCACAAACAGGCCTAGTGAATTTATCAAGTTAAATTTTTTGATTGATATAGAAACATGTTGTCATTACAAGGACTTGGACCTGCAACTGATATCCGGTATGTATAACTCAGTCAACCATGGCTCATTGAATTATTTTCCTATTTTGAATCATCCCATTCGGTTAATTGAAGGACTGCCCATTTCGAAGCAACCAAATAGTGAATACTAAAACTTAAGTTTACTGAAGATATGGAGCAAAAACTGTCATAACTTCCTTGTAAACAGGCTTCTTAAAATCTACTGCCTGCATAGAATGTAAAAAAAACCATGTAAGTAAACCAACAAGACCAAAATACCCAATCTAGCAGTTTTTAAACCAGTAAAAAAAAAAGTAATAAGGTACAGTCTACCCACAAGCTCAACTATTTGTTCCGGAGACATCCATGACCACTCGCCAAATTCAGCTTTCTCGGTCCCATCACCCAACAGATTGATTTCTTCATCCTTCCCAGTGAATTTAAGAAGAAACCTGAAAGGGTTTGCAAGTTTGACGAAGTTAAATACAAATTTACACTCACAGGCATGTACATCTATGGAGATAAATTTAATTCTATAATTACTTGTGTATCCAAATTACCATATTCTACGTGCCCCCAACCAAAAAAATCTAAAATTTTGTACCTTCAATTAGGTTATGTTAGGTTGAATGTATCCTATGGTTACAAGTTGACATTTGAATTTTCCTAGGTTTAATATACTAATCCTCAGTTTGATTAATTATCTAAACTGAATCTGACCTAATCTAGACTCAGTTGCAGCCCCTTCACCATATATACCGCATCTAACAATGTATGGCTGTATCATATGCTCACCACTTCTGTGCTTGACCCTTCCAGTCTGATCCCCACTGATGTTTAAGCTTTTCCCTGACTTCAGGTGGGAAGTCATATGTCAACCAATAAGGTACCTGCATGTGAAAGCCAACTCAAGCTTTAACTTATTGCTAACAATGGAATTGTAAGATTAAAATATCATGCATGAGTAGATAGACAACCATGGAGCATTAGTATTAAAAATACTGACAGACTTGTAGACGGGAAGGAATTAGCCAGTTATAGCATTAGTATTAAAAATACTGACAGATTTGTTTTTTACTTAAAGGGAAACCTCACAAAAATAAGAACCTCAATAATCCTAGATGCATGGCACTTCTGCCCCTCATAAAAACACACAGAGCAGAGTGGATATTGCAGAATGGTAGATCATCAAATCAATTCCAATTTCAAGTCTGGAAGCTCTTGGCACTTCTCTGATAAATACAAACTATTGTAATAAATCTTGGTTCTACGAAGTTAAGCATAAGGATATATCTGCAATCTTTTAGCTTCTGACTTTAGTTTTGTGTAACTTATGCGTCAAGGTAGGGTAAGATTTATCAGTTTTGAGTTCAGCAGCAAGTATGTTGACTTTGACAAAACATGGACACCAAGTTTGGTTGGCCATCATCTGTATTAGTTATGGATTTACATACTCTTAAAGAAATGAATGAAGAAAACATGGGAAAACAGCTACTTGATTGATGTGTGATGGCCAAGAACCCTAGTTGATGTTCAACTTGTCTCTCCTATAGTCCTATAATTACTTTCCTTTTTTCTTTCTATGCACTTTTAGGTGTATTCCAGCTCCAAATACAAACAAAAACTTGACATTTTAGTAATTTTTCAAAATTCTTGACCTAAGTCACCAAACCAATCATTATTATACACAGCTTAGTAAGATTGAAACGGGACAGAGGTGGTGATACCAAATATGATTTAGGAGTTTCTGGACAGCATTTGTTGTAGTGTTTAGGAAGACCTAGGGTTAGGGTTTGAAGTGGAAAAGGCTGGAAACAAAGGCTGGATTAACCAATTAAGGTTTACTTACAGAGTAACATGATGGGTGATGCTGAAATACACAACTAATCCTTAAGCCCTACTAATTGGAAATGGCTACATGAGTTCTCATTCGCCATTCAACTCTATCTAGGGTGCACAAACACCTACAGGATAGACGATTGAGTACACCTTGTCAAGATATAGCGTCTGTTTGGCTAGCTTATTTTTTGCCAACTTATTTTACTATTCAGCTTATTTTTGGTACTATTCATGGGTCTCACTGCACTTTTTGGTACTATTCATGGGTCCTATTGTACTATTTCAACTAACATTTACCTTTATCTACAGTACTTTCAGCAAAAAGTTTTCAATTTCAGCAAAATAAGCGAATCCCAAACAGACTCATAGTATCAAGTAGTAAAGATGCTAAACAGAAATATATCTCACTTTCCTTTTTAAATTTTAATAAAAAAGCAATTAAGTTCTCTGTGTTTCAGCCAAAGACAACCATGTCCTTTCACATGCTTGGTTGAGTATACAAGAGGAGAAGATTTTTCAGTTTTCCCCTTTTGTGGTGTATGTGTGTTGCGGGGGTTGGGGGGGGGGGGGGGGGGGTGTGTGAGGTATTGAAGGTTCTGAATTGAAGGAGATCAGTCATGCCAAAGCAGTCATAATCATGGTTTTAAAAACCGAACCGGTCATCGAACCGTTTTTAAAAAAATTTCCGGTTCAACCCCGGTTTTTATCCGGTTTTTGGGGTTTTAACCGGACCGGACTGGATCCGGTTCCCAGTTGACCCGGTCCGACCGGCCAGTCCGGTCCGGTCCAGTTTTAAAAATAGTGGTCATAATACCATACAGACAAGTTTTAAAAAAAGAAAAATTAAAGGAGGTTAACAAATCAGATACTTTGCCAGACAATGAATATTGGTTCAGGAATAGTTATGTCTTCCTATTTTAATTATCCTCCATCAAAGGTGATCAGTTTCTTAAAACCTAAGCATGAAAGACATTCAATTCAGATCTCCAAAGGAAAGCATCAACAGCTTTATTAAGCAATTTCTACTGCAGTCTGACACTTTCCCCAAGCAAAGTCTATAAGCATCCCAAAAAATGGTAATTTAAGTAAGAAATGTCCAAATTTCATACCTCTGCAATAACTTCTGCTGAACTAACTCCTGTCTCTTCTCTTAATTCCCTGATGGCTGCACTTCTAGGATCTTCACCCTCATTGACACCACCCTATTAAATTAAAATGTACAAAATACCAATAATAATCTCATATAAAAGAATTATATCATGAATAGAAGGAAATACAAGTTTAGTAAAAACTACTACAGATTTTAATTACTATAAGTTCTAGTTCAACAACCACAATCACAAATCATTAAATCTTAATAGTTAAAACTATGATGCTTTTCTCCCATCACATATTCAATGGAAGACGGAATGAGAAGTTTTAGTTTTGGTTTCATATATCCAAAATTACTATAAATAACTACAAACAGGTGCACTTCAATCCAGAAAAAACTTATGTATCGCCAGTTGTTAATAGACCCAGTGGCAAACGCCTTGAAGTGGTTGCTTAAATCAAGCAATAAATATTGGAGATATAGTCTCGAAAGATCATCACAGTACACGTAATGTCCCCAAATTTCCAATAATTGTGCATTTCTAAAATTTTAATACCAACCTAGCACTGAGTTCAAGAAACCAAAAGAACAGCTAACACTTAAAAATCAATAAACAAGTTTATAATTAATTATGAAAGAAAAATGATTAAACAAATACAGAATATGAGAAACAGTTTTGGAAATTTGCAGTTACAAAATGTAAAATAACAAACTAAATTGCATATGAAAAGCATTAGAAACTTCAAAAGTAGAAATTAGGTTGCTAAATACTAACACAAATCCTCCTAACAATCTCCAGCAAAAAAAAAAAAAAATCCTCCTAATAATCACGTCTAAATGTTCTTTCTCAAGCATAAAATTATATATTACTTTTATCGATTCAACAGTTCTGAATGGAGACCTAAGAGCAGAGCAGAAGCAACACTGAGGTGAAGGCCCATGCATGTGGATGAAATTTTGAATTTTTTTACACTTATGAAAAAATTACAAAAGCAGGTATGGCCCTTACATAAATGCAATTCCACAAAATTGAATGAATCAGTAATTACACCTTAAAAAATGATGAACTCATCAACTTTCTCTATGACCCCAATCAGTATACAGTTAAGACCATGTGGATGCTATTAACATTTTGGAAAGACTATGGTGATAACTATACGCTAGCTAGCTCCTGACATGAAGATGTCTGATACTCTTATTAAATTGCATTTTGGTACTGGAATAGACTTCATATTTGGCACTTGTTTAAAAAAAAAAAAATACAAATTGGTTATCTGGATCTGAAAGTAGTAGCAAATCTCAACATTTTCTATTGAATATGGTAAACTCTTTCTAACTTCTGCATTCCCCTTTTATGACTTTGAATCTTGTATCATCAGAACACCCTTCATTTCAATTCCCAGATTTCCTATTTCAATAATTCAGATAATATGATAGGAGGTACCCACATGGTGCAGGACAAAGAAATTATTAAGCACACGTACAAAGCTGCCATATGACTGCCCTCAATCATCATTCACAAGCTTCACATTCACTCCATAAATTAAAATATAGAAGTCCAAATGCCAGCCCCATATGCAGTATTTGCATTCAAATTAAAAAAAATGCCACAGTTGCATGCCCAGATCAGACTTTTTTTCCTTAACAAGTTACATGCTGAGATTAAAGTTTTTGAAAAAAAAAAAAAAGCTTTCTACATACAAAAACCATCATAGTGTACACTTAAAACATAGACTACCATAAATTTTACTTTATAGTTCAAAAAATTGGGGTTGGGACCTAAAATTGGGATTCCTTTTGTTAACATGATATCGACACACACATCGTATTTAGCATTCCTTCTTCCTTCGTTGTGCGTCATTATCATTGTATCACTCAACTCAAGTCACCAACTCCTCACACAAAAAGATTTGAAATAAAAACAATTCCAATCAGAATAAAATAAAACATGCTGATTGAGGAAACGTCATTCATCAACAAAGTCTTACAAAATTACTTTCTTTCCCGAAAACCCATTTCATCCATGAAAAAAAAAACTTGGAAAGATCATAAGTCCATGAAATAGAAGTGGGTACCTGTCTACAATTTCTCATTTTATTTTTATTATAATAAATAATCACAGCAAGCAAACACGGCAATTTAGTTTCAAAAGCAATCAAATTACAACACCTCAATATAAAACCCAAAAAGAAAAGAAAAAATTACCTGGGGCATTTGCCAAGCACTGGGTATATCCAACCTTGAGGCTGAAAAAATCTGCCACAACCCAAAAAACACAAAAGAAGAAGAAAAACTTGCAAGTCAATTCAACACATACAGATAAAAACCCATGTACAGAACAGAGAGAGAGAGAGATAGTAGACCTTTCTGGAAGGATTGATGAGACAAATACCAACGTTTCTCCTGTAACCTTGGGGAGGAGAATCCATGGATGATGATGATGACGTATAGGAAGAGGAATAGGAATAGGAGAGTGTATTAGATTTAGTTGTTGAAGAGTTTTGGTTATGAAAGGAGAGTGGCAGTGGCAGGGACTTGAATTTAGGGGAAGTAAAGATACAGAATCGGCAGCATAATAAAAATGCCATTTCATTTCAGGAGCCGTGCGCCCCCTCGCTTTCTAGCTCATCCCATTGCTGTCCTGTCAACAATGTGAAGTTCCTATTTTTACCCCCAAAAAAGACAAGGTCTCTCTCTCTCTCTCTCTCTCTCTCTCTCTCTCTCTCTCTCAACCCAGAAATTAATATCTCCCCCTCACTGTAGGATCTGTCCCCATCCTAGAAACAGATCCAATCATCCCTCTGCCACATGCATGTCAAATGGGTTCAAATTGGTTAACTAGGTTTCCAATCAATGGGCTTCAAATTGGTTCAAAATAGGTGAAGCATAAATCTAGATTTCATTTTGAGCTTCGGTTTGATGGGTTTCAATGGGTTTGAAGCTTGATTTGGGTTTTGAAATGGGTTCAAATGGATTATGGGTTTCGGCTTCGGTTTGATGGGGTTGAAGCTTGATTTGGTTCCGCCATTGAATGGGGACTAGTACTTTGATTTTAGGTTTGTTTCGAGATTCTGGGTTTTGATTTGATGGGTTTGAAGGTTTAATTTTGGTTTGATGCATTTGATTTTGGCTTTGATGGGTTCTGGGTTTGAAGGTTTAACAAGAAAAACAAAGGAAAAAAAGGACAAAAATAATAGTAAAAAAAATGGATGAAGAATGAATATTATATTGAAATAGAATGTATAATAGATAATCTAATGTGAGTGTTTTTTAAAATTGGTTATGTAAAATAGAAAAGTAAATTCTTATGCTAAAATAAACAAAAAATTTTGCACGAATTAATGTGAATACTCTAATAAGACCATCAAATATAAAATACTTTTTACTTTCATATGAATCCATCATTTTTTTTTCCATCACTCAATGTCAGTTACATAGAATAATTGTGAAAAAAGGATGTAGTAAAATTTGTGGTTATAGACTTTTTGAATATAAAACCCAAAATGTCAAAGGTGGATTACAATTAGCAGCCACAGTGTCAGTATGTGCGGCAACCAACCAAGGTTGATCCAGCTTAGCATGCAGGGCCTAGCCATGGTCAAAACCCAACATGAGACTCACAAGAGCAAAACTCACTACACATACATTTCATGCACCGTAAGTTTTACTTGTCAGCCAGGTTAAACTCTCTAAAACCTGAAATTGCCGTCATGCATATATTATGAGCGGCCAACGGGGTGTAGGAGTCTCTACAAATTTCAAACAACAATGAAGTTTCTCTTTAAATTCCATAAAAACTAGCAAGACGCTCAAAAAGATCTCCTAATTAAGTTCCTCCGAAGGCCACAAAAAAGTTCTCCAATCAAGGAACTCTCGAAAGCATTCCAGGCACATAACTTGGAGCTATCGCTCTCTGTATCTTAAGGAAGCAGTAAGACCAATAATAGATCACATGCTTCATGTATTATATATAAAAATAAGTTTTTCACTCTCCTTAAACTCGATGCCTCACTTGACCAAGCAGGGGTGGAACTCAATTGAAAAAAAAAATTAAAATTCTATTATATTATGTGTTGGATTAAAGATTTCACTAACTCTTTATCTTTTATATTAACTCTCATATATTTATATTTATATTGTCATATATTAATTCATTTTAATTAGATAATATTAAAACTACAAATGAGAACACCCCAACATGCCCTCTTCAGTGTTCTTTTTAAAAAGTTTGCTTTCTTCATTGATCTTTTAAAAAAGTTTGCTTTGTAAGCTTGAAGCCGCATCTTTTTAGCCTTTTATATCCATCTATCGCTTTTACAATTGCATTTTACTATTAAAATCCCTCCCCCATATCACTCATGTCAAGCCATTAGTTTGACTTTCTTTAGAGCACTAATATTGTGGGCGTAAATATCTCCAGTTGCTATTTTACAACTTAAGATATCCAAAACCCACTTCATCCGAGTTTATATTCTTAAAAATATTTGCCACTTTACTACAGTTAGGTTGCATATATGCAACCTTTTACTGTTTATGGGTTGTAAAGAAAAAATAATTTTTTAATTTTATGGCTGTAGGTGAATAGAAAAAGAGAGTGGGAAGAAAGAGAGACAATAATATTTATTATTATTTTATTAGGTAGTTTATATTATTTTATTGGCTTATATGTAAAAGTAAGAACTGGGATGTTGAATGAGTTGTAAAATAGGTTGGTAAAAAAGATAAAATAGTGTTTGAAGATGTAAAATAACTTCTTTTCTTTTCTTTCTTTTTTTTTTTTCTTTTTTTTTTTTTTTTTGCATCTCTGGATGCTTAGAATTTTCTATTTTTCAGGAGTCTCACGTAACCAAATTCTTCAAAACCTCTTTATTGTGCTGATTTTTTTTTTTTTTTTGGGCTAAATCAAATTCCCCAAAACTTTTCAAGGGAGACTAATTGAGCTTTGTCTACAACAAATTTCTCCTCCTTAAAATTTTTTTTTTTTTAAATTGCTAAATATTTTACCAAGAAGATTATAATTGATAAATTTTAGACTCTATGAAAGAATATCGTCAAGCATAAATTTCAAGGATATATATTACTTTGAGCTTTTATTTTTTAATTATGAATCAATATGATAGCTTAGCCTTCCTTTCCCCTCCCCCACCTAAAAAAAATTTAATTGTTCGCCCAAATCTAAAATTATTGACATGGTAAAAACATGATGTTGTCTAAATAGGGATAAAACAATCCCTACATAGAGAATCATTATTAGAATAATTAGAATGATAATAGTAAGGAACTATTTTTGAGAATATATTGCAGGGTGCTTAACGTCTTCCCTACCCGTAAACGAATCTTCAAACATGTTCCAATAGCTCATAGGTACTTCACTGTCAAATTCAAGATAGGAAGCCTCACAAGCTCTTAATATTAGGCCGATAATAAAAATCAATTAAATATTATGTGGCCAATCACACAGAAAATTCTATGATTGGTGGTGACTCTACTCACCCCTCTAATCTTGAGAACTCACTATAGGTTGGTCCGAAATTTGGTATCTAGAATCCTCACTCTTGAGCTCCTCATATAGCCTTCTCCCAACTTCAGGTCCTTTTATCATCATCAGCTTTCCTCAAACTAAGATAGGCTCTGGAGAAGATACCAAGACTGTGTTGGACTCTGGTGAAGGAAGACATGATAGTGAAGGTATGGGATGATTGGAAAGTGGAGAATAAGAGTGAGGATTTGGACCTAGAATGGTTGATTTCATTTCCAATGATTTGAAGACAATGTTCTTGGCACTGGCAATATCAGCACTTCAATCCTTAATGGCCGAGTCAAGGTACAGCAAAAATGCGGTTCTTTTTTTTTAGTTTATGTTTGTGGTTATAAAGTTTGGATAGTATTCATGAGCGTCATTGAGCTATAGAAGGGTGAGCAAACAATCAACAAGCAAACCACTCATCTGATTGAGGCCACTTCTTTGGTCGACCACAAGTTCTGCGCCATCTGCTGCCAGGGCCGGCCCAAGGCCTAGACCTAAGGCCCCACAACAACAACAAAAATTCCTTAGGAAAAAAAAAAAGCCCCATGCCCCATTGTAAAAGGCCCAGAATTTTTTAAATGATTGAGTACTTAAAAAAAAAAAAAAAAAAAAAAAAAAAAAAAAAAAAAAAAGTGATTCTAAAGATACCACAAATTTTTCTATATGCTTACAAACTAACATGTCACCAATTACCTAAAAGAGTAATTCAAACACTCATTAATTAGGTTGTTGAAGTTCATCAATCACAGTTATTATCAGTTTATCACATTATATTGTGAACATTTTATAGTATCTTTAGTATTTTTATTTTTGATATCTAACAAAGCTTGCAAAATAAGAGACCAATAGAAATTTAACGCAGTTGAAAAATTAAAATGTTTCAAAAAAATGTTGCAAATGTATTACATCATCAATGATGACTAATCTCCCTTAATAGTTTGGGACTTTAATTTTTGTAAACTAATCACTACCAAATCACACACCAAATAATATCTAGCTATCTCTTCCTCTTAAAAAGAAGATATAAAATTAAAATTTAGATTACAAATTTAGTTAATTATGCATAGTTATGTATCCAAGTTAAAGTAAGTTTCTTCTTTTTTTTTAAATAATATATTTTTAGTTCTTTTTGTTAAAATTTATGGTTCAACTATGAAACCTTAGTTCAGTTATTATTATTAATCAATTTATGTGTTTAATACATCAAATTAGTCTTAATTTAATTTGTATTAAATAATTTTATTTAATTAATGTTTACCTATAAAAGGCCTCACATAGATTTTTCGCCTTACACCTCAAATTATGCTAGATCGGCCTGTCTGCTGCTAACACGATAGGAAGGCCAAATATAAGCATCCCCGATGCATCTTCATGATTCGCCATTTAAGACTCACCGTGCTTTGCCTTGCTCTCTCACGCAACGTAACCAACACACTTCCATCAACAACCTAAAATAGAAGTGTGATTGTTGCAGAACCTACATTTTTCAGTCAATCAACGCTAATAGTGGATTTTGAAACATTATAGCTCAACCTAATATAGCAATATTTTAATAGATGATATAAATTAAGGACTTAATACTTATAGAATTTAATCTCCTCCATGTCTATTCTCTCCCTCGTTTGGCAAAGATTATTTTTACCAACTTATTTTAATATTCATCTTATTTTTGCTACTATTTATAGATCCCACTGCACTTTTTAGTACTATTCATAGATCACACTGTACTATTTCAACTAACTTTTACCTTTATCTACTGTACTTTCAATAAAAAGTTTTCAATTTCAGCAAAATAAACAAATTCCAAACGAACTCTCAATCTGCTCTTTTTCTTCAAATTTTATACTGTCTTGGACTTTTTGTCATCCCCATCTCATTAAACAGGTTCAATTTTCTAGATCTACAGGTAATCTGTACTCTTTAAACATGCAAGCAAGTAAAGAGACAGAGAGAGGTGGCACTACATATTTTGTTAATTCTACTAGTCTACTCCACTGTGTAACCTGCGGGCGTGTGTATATTTATATAGATAGACTCATAGACATACTCTTGTTTAAAAATGAAATTTCAGTTTTAAGGAAATAAAGAAAAAAGAAGAAAGTGATTGTAAATTCCAGGTTAGCACATTTTGGAGCTTGTCACAACCCCTCCTTCACATTCACCTTCTAATCACGCATGCAACTAGGAAAGATAAGTGTAAACTCCCTTCATTGCCTATTTAGTTAGGCTACAAAATTGAAACAAGCCAATCGATTTATTTCTTAAAAGCGTCAACATTTTTTTCTTAAAAATACAGTTCTTGTACTTCTACCGAATTTACGATGGGAGAGTAAGGTTTTTTGAGTTCAACACTCAATGGATGCATGTGTAATTCATCAATTTCTGTTTTTTTGGGGTGCGGGGGGAGAGAAAACCTTGTACACACTGCGATTGGCCAAATCTAATGCACAGTATTCTTTTTTATTGACCACAACTCAAGGTCTCCATAGCTAAAAAAATGCAAAAGTCCTCATGAAGAAAACCATATAGGCATTCCTAGTTTACAGAACAGATTAAATGTTCAGAAGCAGTTATTACGATTTGAAAGTAGAAATGCAAATTAAGATACTGCAAAATCATCTCCCCCATTACTTCAGTTTTGAGAATATCTTTGGTGCCGCCTGCAATGTAGAACTGTGAGTTTAGCAGGAGGTGCAAGACAATATAAAATGAAATCATTCTCCACATAATTGAAGACCAAATACTTACACATTTGTCAACACAAGACCAGTAATCAAAATATTGTCCAGTGCAATGCTTGTGCCCACTTTCATCTCCCTGGATCCTCTTAACACATGCCTGTAAAAAAGTAAGAGATGCCAATGTGACTTACCTCTCTTCCCAAATATTTACGTTATTTAGCATGGCTTTTTCACACAAGACTATGTCAAAAATTATGGTGAAGGACAATTTTTGCAAGCATATTACTCAGGTAATTCGGTCATGTCATGCTGATGAACTAGGGAGTCGGTGTTAAAAAAACAAAAAACATAAAAGCAAGCAAGAAACTTCCAAGTTTTCTTTATCAAAGGCTATGAATAAATTTCATATGAAAATAGGAGGCAATAAGAACTGGCTTGCCCATATATATGAAAATAATAAAATATACGAGAATTCTTGACTGCTTCTATATTGTCTTTCTTTTCATTTTTTTTTCACCTACACTAATATTTTCAACCAACATTATCCAGTTTCCACTTTTGAGAATTCACTTTAACAGGAAGCTTTTCAAGATTACTGAATTACAAATAATTGCCTTAATATGGTAGTCTAAAAACACAAACCATGCAAGACTTGGACCACACTAACAAGTGGAGTACTTCTTTAAGACAAGCAGAGAGACTTCCTCTCATGAAATATCCTTTCCTCTGTCACAAATTGTTCAGCCAGCATTACCATTTTGGGAAGTCCCAAAATCTTGTCTACTTCAAAAGGTCAATGAACATAATTTTAGTAACTTTCTTAATATGGTATGCAACTTGCTTTACTTGAAAAGTCTTTAAGATTTTTGCCATGTGCTTTATATGGTCTTAGTCTTGTTTTTAAATTCAAAAACACACTAAATAATGTGCCCTAAGAAAGTAGAATTTTGTATTATGGAAAACTAATTTGATAGGGAATATACAAGGTTTGGGAAAAGACAAGACAAAAGGAAACAGTAATAATTATTAACTATAGTCCTCTAAATCAACATCCAGATATTCAAATGCTCCAATAGACCATATGGAATGGATACTAGTCATCAAGCCCCATAAGCGTCATTTTTTCTCCACAGGAATCTCACCTTATCTGACTGGCTTTTATAGAAATTTGAAGAAACAACAACAATAAAAAAACCTAAGTTCCAAAATTTTGGAGTGGCTATGGACCCTTAATCAGCTAATCAGGGTCTGTTACATGTATTCTTCTCCGCCATTCTATCTTATCCAAAATCAGACTCCCTGTCACTTGCTTGATTAACATGTCCTTCACCACTTTCACTATTGTTATTTTAGGTATTAATCTACCTCTATTCACTCCTTTGACTTGAACCAAATCATTCTTCCTCACTAGTGTGTTAATATCTCTCCTTACACATGACCAAGCCATCTCAAGCAACTAAAAGCCTAGTACATACTTATACACTCTTATTGGCTCACACAAATCACAAGTAATAACTAACTCTTCATTATTTTGTTATTCTACATTTGACCAAGATTCAGGATTATCATTTTAAAGAGACCGTATTTATCTAAAGGGGGTAATGTGACACTCGTTAAAAGCTCACTCTCGTCTTTACCTACATACTTCCTTTCCCTTCTTCCTTTACCGGGTAAGGTGGCTAAGCATATGGAGAAATTACAGAGAGATTTTTTGTGGAATGGGATTGGTGGTGAACCTAAAATACATTTAGTTAAATGGGCCAAGGTTTGTAAGCCGTTGCAGGTTGGGGGGTTGGGTATTAGACGTTTGGGAAGCTTTAATTCTGCCTTGCTAGGAAAATGGTTGTGGAGGTATGGCATGGAGACTGATGCTTTATGGAGGAGGGTTATAGAGGCAAAATATGGGAATATTTGGGGTGGTTGGTGTACAAAAAAGGTGACAAGTCCTTATGAGGTCAGCTTGTGGAGATACATTAGAAGTGGCTGGTTGAACTTCTCTAAACTCCTTGTATATGATGTGGGGGATGGTACTAGAGTGAAATTTTGGAAGCATGTGTGGTGCGGGAATTGTACTTTCCAAGAGGCCTTTCCAGAGCTTTATTGTCTTAGTAGGTCAAAGGATTCCTTGGTGGCTGAAGTTATGGGTTGGTCTGCTAGGAGACTTCACTGGAATGTGCAATTTCGTCGTCCACCACAAGATTGGGAAGAAGAAGCCTTTGATCGGTTTATGGGGTTGGTCTATTCTTCGACAGTGCGGGAGTTTGGCCCAGATAAGGTTTGTTGGAAGCCTGCAAGGAACAGAGGTTTTGAGGTTAGAGGATATTATAGCTCCTTCTACCCTCCTACTCTTGTTTCATTCCCATGGAGAATGATATGGCAATCAAAGGTTCCTCCAGGGGTGGCTTTCTTTTCTTGGTTTGCTTCCTTAGGTAAGATCTTAACAACAGACAACCTTCGTAAAAGACGTGTGATAGAGAGTGAGTATGAGTTAGATCAAAGAGACAGAGAGACCGAGAGAGTTAGAGGGAGTGAATTAGAAAATTGTTGATTTTTTTTTTTTTTATTAATGCCACATGAAAGCTTATGAGGAAATTGCCGTGGCATAAAAGATAATATATTAATTTTACCGTTAACCATGTCAGCATTTTCCATCTAGCACTTAACGGTAAATACTATTTTGACACACTACCAAAAGGTTATGGGCCAAATTGACACATTTAAAAGGTCAAGGACCAAATTAACATTTAGTGTAAAGGCTATTAAGTCTTTTTTCTTGCACACTCTCTTTGAATGGAGTGTGGTTTTTTCTCATTTTTCTTGTTCTTCTTTTCCTATTTTTCTTGACCATTGTACTTTTGTTTCATGATTTGTGCTCCCATAGTACATCCCCAATGTACTCAGTTTGGCACTTTTTCTATTATTAATAATATTCTTACATTACTTATCAAAAAAAAAATAAAATAATTTTAACATCAACTTTCAATCTTACTTCTTTAAAGTCCTAAGAGACTAAAAGAAAAGTTGAATAACTTTCAAATGTGTGCCCACAATCTACAGTTAAATACAAATCTAACATGAGGCATATTTAAGTAAGAAATTCTATATTTCCAAGTTCTAAATATATCGTGAAAGGGTTTAGGTAATAATTTTATTATTGCTAATTTAGACAGAATAATAAACTATACTACAAAAAAAGAAAGAGACAGCAGAGAATCAAGAGAATTTATAATTTTATTAACCTAACTATGATTTTTTTTATAACCATATAAGAGTAAATACTTAATAATAAGATTAAATGTCCATCAAAATTCTAGTCTAGCATTATGGTACATGATGTTATGCTAAAAAACTGTGGAAAATCCAATGTACTAATAGGAAAGTTATTTCTAAACTCCATAGATGTAAGCTCCAATTACAGAGATCCGCAACGTACCTGATATTCAAGTAATGGCTTCACACACTTAGGCTTGCAAAGCTCTTCATAATATTTCTTCTGATCAACAGGTTCCTCTTCCGCCCTAAGCATTCAAAAAATACTTAAAAAGTATACAAAATAAAGAAGAAGACAAAAATCCCTGATAAGAGACATAAAACCAAAAGACCAGGACATTGGATAAAAATGATCATATGATCTTCATGGTTGTAGATTTAGCTTCCACAAGTGATTTCAAAGGGAAGGAACCACAAGTAATCTCAATCTCCAAAATTGACTACTTTGTATCTTACTCCAACTCCGGAAGTTTTTAATTTTTTAATTTTCTGGTAACTAACTCTAGACATTTTCTATCCTCAATGTACCATCACTCATCTTCCTCTATGAAGAACATGGGATTTTTTTTACTTTTCTGATCTGTTGTTATGTTTACTATATACAAAAGAAGTACTAATATATTGCTTCATATCTCTGTAAACAATTGCAATTTCAAGATTATCATTACTTGTATATGTAAATTAAAAATATATCACATAAGATTGACTACCGCCTTATTGTAGATATATTGAGGGAAGTATTTCTTTAGAACAAAATATTGTGGTCTTCCAAAATAATATAATCGTAAATTTTCTCACTTTATTGTCTGAATTTCCCTAATTTTCTAGAATGATCCAAAGGTACAATGTCTGTCAAATCATACAACGCTAATGCTGTGTTTGGGTGAAGAATTTCGAGGTGGAGTTTTACTCAAAAATTATAATGTGGAGTTCCAAATGATAATTTTTTTGTATAATTTTGAACTTAGAATTTACGAATTATATCAACGTTACTATTATAATATCACCCTCCATCATACTCTTCACACTACCAACACTAGTACACTGCCCCTGCCACCACAACCACCACCAACACCATCACTGCTATTGTCACCCCCTAGCATCGTCACTAATACCACCATTATTGTCTCAGCCACCACCACAATTCCTTATGACCTCCACCACCAAGTCATTGGCACATTAACATCATTGTAATAACTACTATAATACTCCAATTTCTTAAAATTCAGAAATACACCTAGTGGGTCTTGAAACACGACCTCACCCTTCACCTAGCATTTGCATGGGAAAGAGGTGCTAATTGAGCTAGAGCTCATTGGCTCCAAACAATACTTTTTTTATAAAAAAAAAAATAACTTTATTAAATAGGGGAAAGCTTAAGAAATAAGTATACAAGATTTATACACAAACTTTCCTAAAGAATTTCAAGGAGGAAAAATCAGGCCTTAAAAGAAAATATTAAGCTCTAAACAATTTAAATTGACGGAATTGAAATTTCCATCAATTTACTTTTTTTTTAAATCACATCCATTTAAATCCCATCACTTTGAAAATGCTAAGAGTTTTTCAAAACTCGTCGTCCAACCACAACATAAGGTATTATTGTTATAGCTATAAAAGAGAGAATAATATTTCATCTCTTCCCTTGGTTTTAAGATTCGATTACATTCATACTACCTTGACAATAACTACACTTCCAAAATTGTCATACAGAGTGCCCTACTACAACTAAGCACTAAACTTCAAAGTTTTAAGTGTGGTTCTCAATTATGGTTGCAAAAATTTTCCACCAAGAGCATCTTAATTCCTCTCTTATTCTGTACTACGTGGTGGAAAAATTAAAAGGATTAAAAAAATAATAAATAAGCTTCCAGAGCGTTCTAAGGGTCAACAAAAGAATTAATATCAACACAAACAACACTACAACATATAATACAGTGGGAACTGTCAATAGAAATTAACAACCACATCTTACAAAGAAAAAGAGAGACATAGTATTGCACATAACAATCAAAAGAAAATTAAAAATAGTGCATAAATAGCCAAACATCTATTGCTTTCTAATTTCATATCTCTATAAGAACATGGGAGATTATTGCTTAATTTACACCAAAAATTTGCTATCATTAGTCTTGACCACGCTTATAATGTACCCAAAAAGTTTGGAACATAACAGGTAAAATTTGGAGAGGAATAGATTGAAAGAAGAAAGACTATATGATTTATGATTATATAAGGACCCAACCTTTGGGGAAAAAAATCTTCTGGTCAATATATGATTTACAGATCAAGTCAAGGTATCTAATAATTCACTAACTATAGATTCTTCACTCTAGTGGAACAGATTGATGGGAAAGACAATATTCCATGTCATGTGCAAGAATAGTAAGAGTTGAGTAAAATCAGCCCAAAAGCAAGGACTACACGATTGTCATTAGTATTTGCTATATGCGTTCAGAGATATCTCAAATGTACAAAGAAATATATAAATAAAAGAAGATTTTAGGCATGGGCAAGGCATTTGCCAAAAGTAAACCATACACAACCTCATGTCAGTTAAACAAACTAACTAAACTCCATTATTAACAAAACTACTGCATCAGAAAATGTACCCATCAATGGTTTTAGTTTTACATCATCATGTCGAATTCGGCAAGAGAGTTGGAGCAAACTAGAAAGGCAGCAATGGGTAGAGAACCATATATAAGAATCACTGAAGCTGAGTTGAAGCGTATACATAGAAATTGTACTTACATAGCAATATATGGATAAGTCAAACAACAACTCAGAGCACAGAGAAGCCTACTGGGTCACCTCACCTGACACTGCATTGCAAATAACAAAAACCAACAACTCCAGAATCTCTTAAATCATACTATCAACAAAAATATTCAATCAAAAAAAAAAAAAAACTTGTACCAATTTAAAAGATTTAATGAGGAACATTCAAAATTCCTAAAATATGCCAAAACACATAGAAAATAGAGGTTTTTACTTTTATTTAAAAGCACCATTAATTTGACAAATCAATTTAAAAAAAAATCATTTCCAGGTTTGGAATTATTGAATAAAAAAACTTTGTGTTAAGTAATAAATATTGACTGATCAACAGTGATATAGAAGTATCGATCAAACCCAAGACATCATAAGAAAACACGAAAACAAATAGAAGCTAGTTGGAAACATAAAACCTAGATTTACAACAGAACAGATCGAACAAATCAGATTAGAATATTCAAAAGAGAGATCTGAATAAATAATAGAAATAATAAAGAAATACGAAATAAAGAGTGAAATGGAAATTGGAAACTGAGCTTAATCACCATCGGAATGAAACGAAAGTAGTTCCTCACCTTGTGTATAGGAGTTTCTGTCTCTCTCTCTCTCGATCTCAGATTCTCAAAGAGTCAAGACTTTAAAAGAGATGAGGGCAACTCTACTCACCTTTGTCTGCGCTTATGATTTTTTTTTTTTTTTTTAAACTTTTATGATTTCAGCTTTTGGGCTTAATTTGTACTTCCAAGGCCCATGTCTAACTGCAACCTATGAGGTCTTGAGCCCAATTCACCCAACCCCTCCACTCCACTTTCTTTGTTAATGAGACCAAGAAGTGTTATTATGGTAAGAGGTCATACAATTAGGTTAAAAAGCTGCAACTTATGGCTAATTTTATAAGCACAAATGTCACTTAACACCATTTGAAAATATTTGTGCTTCTATTTCCTTCTCCATCTTCGACTACTATTTATCTACCATCGATCTAACTGGGACACTCTCTCAGCATATAATCATTTTACGACGAATAATCCACGAATTTTCATACTAAGTTACAAAGCTTCATTTATGAAGAACGACTTTAAGAGCTGTTAAACTTTCAAACGACACGTTGCCGCCGTTTATGCTTAGAAACATGGATTTTTTTGAAGAATCTTGCAATACTTGGTAGTAGCCCCAAACCTTAAAAGGTGATTTTTTTTTTTTTTTGTATTTTACCATTTTATAAATATGTGGAATGTATAACCGTTTATATGAATAAATCACAATATTTTTTATTTATAGTACCTATCCTTTTAAGTCCAAAAGGAGGGAATCAGACCCTTCAATATTCTAATACTAAATGGAAAATTCTTGTGAGGAAGATATGGGAATCATTCCATGAATATTAACCAAAAGATCCCATTAATTAGCTACATTAGAGGCAACAAATTAGCCTCCCTAAAGCAGAAGTTAACCAACCACTCATCAAAATTAAAAAGTTTTTTTTTTTTATAATGTCACTAATTGCCTAGTCATAAGGATGGGAAGAAACCCCTTTCTCATGTGACACTAATGCTAAAGACTCACTCATGTGGGCCTACTCCAAAAATGGTTCTTTCTTTCTTCAGCTTATTTATTGTCAACAGGCTTAAACCCCTGAACCTGGATACTATAGCTATGTCATGGGTTTGGAAGACTGCTGCACCACCTCGGGTTCAGTTCTGCCTATGGTTGTGCATGCATAATAGCCTTCCCACTGGTGAAGTACTAGGTTCAAGAGGTTTAAACCTCAATACTACATGCCCTTTGTGCCTTAAAGAGTCTGAATCACTTGATCACTTGCTGCGTTCATGTGAGTTTGCTCAAGATTTTTGGCTGAAGTTTCCCCCATATGCTCAGGGAATCATTCAACAAACCCATTAAGGAATGGTTGGAAGTTAACTGTAATACAAATATTGTCTCTGAATTTATGGGAATCCCGTGGGGTATTGTTTTTCCTATGGGAATTTGGCATCTTTGGTTGCAACGTAATGCTTGTGTGTTTAGGACTGGTATTCCTGTTGTTAAGGCTGTTGAGAAATGCAAACAAAGTGCTGTTGAATTTTTTGCTATAGGAATGAGAGCTAAAATCTCTATATCTAAGTCCATTATCCCTGTGACTTGGAGGAAACCACCAGTGGGTTGGGCTAAACTCAACACTGATGGTTCGGCATTGGGGTCTCCTGGTAAGGCTGGAGGAGGTGGACTGATCAGGGATCATAATGGAGACTGGGTTGCTGGATTTTCTAGAAGTCTTTTAAGGCAATTAATAGCTTTATGGCAGAGCTAGCCTTAAGAGATGGTCTTACGTTGGCCAAGGATCTCAATCTTCTAAATTTCTATTGTTGAATTGGATGCTAAGAGCGCTGCTCAACTAACGAATAAATGATTCTACCAATACGCTAATGGTTCTTTTCGATCGACCGCAGGAACCCTTACGAGCCATCCTCAACAAACGGGGGCTGACACATCTACCGCAAAGCAAATCATTGCGCAGATGCTTTAGCCAGAGAAGCTAAACGCACTTTTTCAGAAGCTTTTAGAACCACAGCCTGTGGTGGAGTTTTGTTAGCTAGTGACAAAGCTAACACTTTTTGTAATAGACTTGTTGCGTCTAATATATAAGTAGCCATTTCTGACCAAAAAAAAAGGATGGGAAGAAAGATTTTGTGGTGGAAAAAGCACGTTTAAAGCATCGCCTTCACAAATCACGTGTTTGAATCCCAAAGGTTGCTCCTACTAGTCTCACATTATCTGCACAGTCCTAATACATGATTTGGTCAATTAATGTATATTCTATTAGTTTTCCAAGCTTAAGAGTAAAGATCAAGCACTTCCCTTTCATTTTGTGTCTATCATTCTATTCATAATCATCCATTGTCATATCAATGATATCATAGCATATTGATGTGAATAATACGGAATCTATTTCTTCAGGTGTGCGTAAAACCCACCACCCGCTTAAAACTCCGACCGAGCTCAACTCACCCACCGACGGGCTGCTTTACGCTGGCATGGCCAAGCATAAAAATTTATACAGGCCGGCCGGCCAGCTAAAAATTACAAACTCCACAAACCCAACCCGACTCCACCGATCTACCCATATTTAATATATATTTAAAATATATTATATATTTAATAATTTTTAAAACCACCGTATAAGACTTTTATATATATATTTAATAATTTTAAAAACTACCGTAAAGAGCAAAGCACTTCCCCTGCCTCCTACTACTAATTTAATATATATATATATTATATAATTAATAAATTTTTAAAATAATCGCTCTTTTCCTATCCTATATAAGTTCTAATTACTTCACACAAACCCTAAATAAATTCTATTGTTAAGTTTAGTCATTAGTGTTGTTTGCCTTTAAGGAATTACATTGATACTAATTTCAAGTTTTTTAATATATTAATATTTATTTTTTTCTACTCAATTTAATAATAATAAATAAAAACTGGCCAAACCTATGGGTTCAACCCACCCATGCCAAGCTAAGGCTAGGGTTGCTGATTTACGCGACGCGGCCAAGCTAGCCAATTTTTTTGACTACTGATGCGAGTCGGGTCAAAATCTCAACCTGACTCCAACCTAACCCATGCACAATTCCCAATTTCTTTCCTCTGCTCTTGCAAGTTAGATTTTGCTAATTACACAGTTTTGACCCACTCAATTATTGATTTAAATTTCACTTTATAAAATATAATGGACCAAGAGGAATGTGCCCATAATACTTTTACTATTAGGCATTTTATGAATAGGTGAGTTAGGGTTTCTTCTTCAGCTTCGCATAAAATATACTACCTTTTTGCCTTATCAAACTTCCAAAGATTTATCCTCAGAAGGTGGCCGCTCACAGCTATTTAATCGATGCAACGCCTAAGGCCCCCAAATAAAAGCATATAGAAGCGCCTACTTGTAAAAATATATATATATAATATTTATCTATATATTTTAATTAAAAAATTTTAAGTACTTTTATTGGTCAATAAAATGCATTAAAAATGCCTGATTGTATCCTAAAATGCAGAAGATTAAAAAGGGAAAAAAGAAAATTAATCAAACTTCAACTAACAAAATTAAATTTTAGGAGATAAATTTTTTAACTCATTCTTGAAATATACTAAAATCAAAATTAATACCAGACAAATTCATCAATAATACAACGTAATTGTCTTGAAATATGCTATAATAGAGATTATAAATTTCAAAAACAAAAGAAAAATCTCTCATCTCTCTATCGCTTGGTCTTTCCATCTATGTTCTTACCTTTCTTTTCTTCATCTTGATTCTTGATCTTTTTTTGTAAACTCAAGTCTAGCTTGAAATCTTTCTTTGTTGATTCCCTTCAATTCACAGTAAATTCAAAATTGAAAAGGGATAGCGTGAGCCGTGGGCATACCAGAGGTAATCTTCTCCCCCTCTCTATCTTTCCAAAAATTAAGATGAGGAGTTTGCTATTTATTCAATTTAATTTTTTTTTTCAGTCTATTTCACTGCATGATTGATTGATAAGAGTCATAGGACAGCACGTTTTTTGCACATAGGACAGGCTGGACAGCACGTTTTTTGCATAGTTGCACACTGCACAGCAGCACAAGCTACACAATTGCACACTGCACAGCCCACAGTCATAGGACAACACGTTTTCTTACTTTATTAATTATTATAAATTATCATACCAATTAATAAATTTTTTTTTTTTTAGAATCCTACCAATTAATAATTTGATGTGTATCATATCAATTCATTTATATTATAGTGACACTAATTTATTGAACCATGTAATAAATTAATTTTTATTTGTGCAAGTTTAGACTTTAAAGTGGTCATGGCTTTAAAAAAATTTCAATAACCAGGTTCTATTATTCTATACTTAAAATTTGATTAATATTTAAATATAAAAAATGCCCCACTTAAAATTTTTGCTTAAGGCCCTCAAAGTTGTTGAGTCACCCTGCCTGTAAGATATTTGAATGACAATAACTTGATCCACATCTTGTTTTCTCTCACCATATACTCAACCTAATTTTGTTGTGAGGGCATTATTCATGTGTGACATTCTTCTTATACCGAAGACCTCCCACACATTTTGGTTTGCAAATATCATCTCATGCCCATACGTACGTTGGTTTTTCTCCTCTTTCTTGCTCCATAACAAGTCTTTAAGGAGAGTCAATTTTATTTCATTTTTTTTTGTGGAAATTGAGAGGTGAGTCAGGTGACATTGCATATATGGGAGTTGTTGTAGCTGTTATTTTGATAAGACAAGTTCTTGAAGAATGGGAGAGAATTTTTTGTCAACCTTGAACTTTTTGTTGTATCTTTTAAACCACTTGTTCCAAGGTTTTGCTTCTTGACACATTTTTACTTAATGGAAGGCCCAAATATTTCGAATGCATATCCATTGATTTGAGTTTGAAGTCTAGCTCTTAATTGTAAGGGTGGTGCTTTTATTAAACATTATGGTAGATTTCTTAAATTCATGGGTTGCCTAGACCAAGACTTGTATTTAAAGAGAACCTCGTACCTCATTCTCATTTTCTTGGTAGGCTTTCACAAAGGTTTTTTTTTAGTCATCTGTAAAATTGCAAATGGCTTACATTAGGGCAACCATAGGCTAGACTAAATCCCTTTATGCTATCATCCATTTTACCCATGGTCTACTTGTTAACTAGTTGTCATGAATTGTTTATGTTGGCCAATAGACATAATAGATTCTCAACTCCCATAATCACTATTGAAAGATCTTAAAACTCATGAACCGCTTAGAGGTTAGTTGCATATCAATATTCCTCAAACCTCTCCAAAAAAAAATAGATAATTGTCTCACATTGCTTAAGAGAGTGTGTTGTGTACAGTATAACTTGTTTCACCCTCCCTTAAAAGTTGTCATGGCTTTTAAGTGGAGTTGTGGTGTACTTTTGTGTTGGAAACCCTTTCTCTCTCCCTTGTGTGTGTATGTGTTTGTTTCTAAAAAAAAAGTATAATTTTTTTTCTAATTAAGTTTTATCATCTAGTGCTATATGATTAGTATACTGTCACATTTCAAAATGAAAGATTTGAAGTTCTATCCATGGTTATCAGTATCTCAATCTACATCTTAAGATCCTACGATCCACATCACTAAGATCTTTACTGAAGTGGGAGCTATATGGGATCCCGATTCGGATCTTAGGATCTTATAGGATCCTAATCTCATAGTGATACTAAAGATCTTGTGTTATGATGTAATTTTTTTTTTTTTTTTGCTTATCTTGGGCCTCCAAATGGAGCTTAAAGGCTCCACACTAATTTTATTATAATAAAAAAAACATAATAAACAGGTTAGCCTAGCGGCCCTAACCCAAATTGATAATAAAAAATAAAAAATAAAAAATAAAAAATTGTTTTTAAAAAAATGCAAAAAAAGAAAAAAAAAGAAAAAAAAAAAGAAAAAAGAGAGTTGAGAGTGAGTGTGAGCAAGGTGGCGCCGCTGTGAGAAAGACGATTAACAGTACTAATGGTGATTTTTTTTTTTTTTTTTGTAATTTCGATGTTGATTAGTTACTTAGTTGTCTAACAGAGACACTCGTTGATTATAATTTCCCAACATTAGAAAGATTATTTAACAAATCTTACTATCTTAGTAATTGTTTAATGGAATTGTTATTTGCTTTCTTTTATTTACGTGAGACGTTATGTATTGCTATTTGTTTTGAGTTGTTTATGTGATATATTTTGTATGTTTGTGGTTTTAGAAATTAGAAATTGGTATTTGTGAGCTGTAACTTTTAAATTTTGAACTTTATTTATGTATTTGTAATTTAGTACTTTGCCTTTTATTAGTAATTTGTGTCAAAAAAAAAAACTTTTGTTTATGTTTCTTTAATATGTATTATGAATTATAATATAGGTATTTTTTAGTATATTTTTTTAAGGACAAAGTTTAACTACAAAATTGATTGTAGCCATAAACTACAAAATTACTCAATATCTTTTTATTGAAGGTGAATTTTAACAAATCCACCGTTAGATTCTATCTTCTACTTATATCCTTCATGCTTGCAAAATTTCTAGAAAATTAAAGATTAATAGTTATGTCATCAATAAATTGTTTAAATTGCAATTTTTTATAGTTTAAAATTATGCATAAAATATAAACTTATAGATCATATAGTAAATAATATCTGATTGACACAAAATTTGACAGGTGTATTATGAGCGTAAAGAACAAACAATTCAACAGTTAGACTTTCAAAATATGTAGTAATATTTACTTTATTGAGTAAGGTTGTAGCCTTAAGCTACAACTATTTTTGTAACTAAACTTTGTCATTTTTTTAATAAAAAAGTAGGATCTTACGGTCCTTAGGCCAATTTTGCGATTCGATCTCCAAACCCTCTCACTGATCCCGTATAGGACCTCGATCTAAAATCATAATTAAAATAAGAAGGGATTTCAAATTTATTTTTACTGATTTTGGGAATTTTTTATATAAATAATGTTAGTTTAAAACTTATTTGGTACGTATTGTTTTAAACTTAAAAGTTCAAGCACTCCCCAGTTCGAGTCCGGCTATCTGCACTTTGAAAAGAATTTCTTGAGCCAACGTTTTACCCTTTCGTGGGCCCACCCGGCGTGAATAGTGATTAGTCTCTGATTGAAAGTTTTGAGGATACACTATGCGAGAGCAAAAAAAAAAAAAAAAAAGGTTCAAGCACTATAAATCCACTATCACTACTCACTATGTTGATATGACTACATGACACAATATTTTTCATGTTTTGAGTAGAACTCATGGGTAGCTCCACTTGAAGCCCAGGTTCAAATGAACCTCTTGAACTGGTAAAAAATATATAATATAACTTTTTTTTTTACTCCTAAAATAAAATTTTGAACACCTTGGCTATATATATATATATATATATATATATTTAAATTCAGCTAAACAAACTTGAATATGATTATCTTAATAATATCCAAAAAACCCAATAACAAACCAATTTGATATAAAATTTGGAAAAAAATTAAAAATAAAATAAAAAGTCTAATAACAAAAGTAGAAATTGATTAATCTTAAAACTTAGAAAAAACTCTTAAGATCTTAAAAAATTTGAAATAAATCAATCAAATAAGAGATTAATGGATAAATAATTGTTTGGTTATGTACATAAAGAAGATGTAGATCTTAAGAATGATAATGAAGATATTATGCAATGATTTTAAAATATAAAATCTCATGAATTTGGGTTTTTGAGTTTTTTTTTTTTTTTTTGATAACGTTAATATATTCAAGTTTTCTTTCGTTTTAGATTTTTTATAATTTATATTTTTTTATTGATTCTCTAGAAAATAATCTCAGAGCCAGGAGACTCATACTTCCCTAAGTAAAGTATACATGGATTCACATCTAATTAGCATGTTGCCTTAGTACACGTGGTTCGCGAAAAACATTTTTAAAAAATAACTTACAATATTATTATTTGTTCATGATTTTTTTTTTCTCATGGACACATGTTTTCATTGTATCGTGTCCCGTGTACAAATGCATTAGACACAATTTCACCTTCTTCTTTTTTCTTTTTCTTTTTCATAAGCCACATGAGTGCATGACATGATCTCATTGGACAAATAATGAAATGCTTGTAGCCGAAGGAAAAACAATTATGACCAGCTAGCAAAAGAGTCGAAAAGGAGGAAAATATAAGAAATGGGGGCCATTCATCTGTGACATGTGACATGGCGGTAAATAAATTAATAAAAAAAGCCAATTATACTTTGTTGACTAATATTTATTTAAATTATTATTTTTAAATTAAAAAACAAACAAACAAAAAAGGACATATTGGTTTTTGCTTTTTAATATTTTATTTTCACATATGTTGTCCTAACTCTTAAGAGAAATTATAGTATCACATGAAATGTTACAATTTTTGCTACAATTATTATATATGTCTAATTGTGATTGATTATTTGTCACTTTCACACACTCATCATTTTTTGTCTATCATTTACAATTTGTCATGTAAACAATTGTGACACAAATCATAGCATTTTATATGATTTTTAAAAATTTTGGTGTACTAATAAAGTAATTATATATTGGCTCAATAAAATTATATATATAATTGGGTTTTAGGGGACCAGGTGGGCCTGTTGTGAAGTCCATGAGTCTAGCAGGTTCTGGAATGATGGTCAGCACTCCGCCTGCCCTAACCGCCCACGCAACCACATAGTCGCCCCGCTGACGTGGAAAATACACGAATTGAATAGACACGTCGAAAAGACCCAAAAATCCAGACTTGGACAGCTGCTTATTAGATAGTCCTTTGTCGGATTCCATTCCAATTCCCACTTCAGACAAGATTCTTTTTCCTGGTCCCGTATTCCCTATTCCCTAACCTAAACCCAAGAAAAGGATATAATATATATGACCAACCAAACAAAAGCAATCCCAGAGTTCTCCGTTTGAGATTTCCTTGTTTCATTTTGTATAGGTTTCATGAATTATGTATTGTACTCTTAATTTTGTTTTTCAATTATATTGATTTTATTATTTTCTTCTTTACAATTTTGAAATTACTTAATATTATTTATACCCTTATTATCATAAGTATATATGTGTGTGTTAAAATACTCAAAGCTAAGAAAAATATCGATAAATAATCTGAGTTAGATTATATTTGAACTTTAATTTTGTACTAAGTGTCTTTTAATTGTTTACTAATTTGATGCCAAATGTCTCTATATTTTAAATAAGCTTTCAATTTGTATCAAATGTCATTTCTTCTCTCATTTTGTGTCAAATGTCTTACATGGAGATTTATGAATCTAAATTTAAAAAATAAAAAAGAAAATTAAATAATTATTATGTTTCTTTGTTAAACTATTTTAAGTTTATCTAAAACTACTTAAGACTTAGTGTGCATTTGGGTTAGGATGAAAAAAGAAAATTATTTCACTATTCAGTTTAATTTTGCTACTATTCATGGGCCACACTGTACTATTTCAACTAATTTTTACCTTTATCTACAATACTTTCAACAATAATTTTTTAGTTTTAACAAAATAAGTGGCATCCAAACACACCCTTATTCTTTTTTTGTTTTTTTTTTTTTTTAATTTAGGAAAAAATTTCAAATTTTATTAAATAGAAATAAGGTTAGACAAAGCAATTGGAATGACAAAACTTGGGAGTTTTTCCATCCAAACTAACAATTTGTCTACATTGCGAGCAAAATGAGCAAGAGCATGAACCATTTTATTGCATTCTAACTTCGAGCAAGAGGAGGGCATGGTATCTAATGTCAAGTACAAGATGACTAGTGGAGGCAAGATTTTTTTTTTTTTTTTTTTTTTTTTTGTTGTTGTTGTTGTTGTTGTTGAATAGATACTGGATGTTATCATTAAACTAAAGAAAAGTTACACCAAAGAGAAAAGACAAAGATACAAGGAACCCATAAGGTTCTTAGCATTTTGACCTATCAACTAGGAGTAGATAGTGGAGCCAAGGAGGATCAACCCCTATCCAAGTCCGTGATGTCTCTGTGCTTCTTGTGACCTGGGCTAACTCATGTGCTACCTTGCCAAGGAGGCAAGATTGACATTTACAGCCTGTTTGGAAGTTTAGAGAGGGAGGAGAGTAGAGGGGAGGAGAGTAGTGGAGAGGAGAGTAGAGGGGAATGGTTAACCTCGACCTTGTTTGGATGTTTTTAAAATTAGTAAGGGGGGAAGAGAGTAATTAGTCATTCCTCTTGTTTGGATGTTTTAAAAATTATGATGGAAATGAGAGGAAATTATTTAAATAGATAAATTTACCCCTATTTGAAAATGGATTTGCAACATTGGTCTATGATTAATTTGTTAGATTAAATAATTATGATTATAGCATGCAATATTTTTTGATAATTTTTTTTTATGTGAATTAAATAATCAACATTGGTCTATGATTAAATATTTTTTCTTCTTTTTTATTATACTAAAAAAAACCATCCTTAATTGATAATAATTAAAATAAGAAAAAAAATGTTTGGTTTGTTTGTTTACTGAAAAAATCAACAAAATATTGTTCTAAGAGAAATTAATTAAAAATTTGGGGGAAAATTCAAAGAGAAGTTTGAACAAAGAGCTTCAACGACATTACAATCAAACGCGTACCTGTATAGAGTTATTAACAACGAAGAAATAAAAAATTAGGTGAAAACTAAATTTGGAAGTGTATATTCAGACGAAATTAAAAGAAAATAAAAATTCATATATGTGAAAAATTACCTCCTTATAGCAAGAGTTGTTAGATCGGAGTGAAATAGAGACCTTGGAAGTGAAAGATCAAACAAAATGCAATACAAAGCGGAAAAAGAAGGAGGTAGAGAAAAATTTTCTAGAGAAACAAACAAGAATCAAGAATACGGTGTGTTCAATTTTGTGAACAAAGGCACTGAGTGTGTGTGAGGACAAAAAATTTGTGGGTCACAGAGCTAAGAGAGCTTGAGAGAAATTTGTGGGTTACAAATTTTTTTTTTAACGTTACAAAACATTGTAATTTTGTTAATATAATAAGGGTAAATTAGGTAATTTATTTGGTCAATAATTTATGTACTCAACTCTCTCTCCAAATCTCTCAAATTTGGGGGAATTAAAAATGAGGGGTTAGAGGTAGTTGAAACTCCTCCAAACCCCTCCCCCTCCTTCCTTAAAAAACTTCCAAACAAGGTAATTGAATTACTCTCCCTCCCTCTACTCTACTCACCCTCATTTTTTAAACATCCAAACAGGCCATTAGAGATTGTAGATTATGTATAAGTTGCTGAGAGTCCCTTCAAAATCAATTTCTTGAATCCCAAATTCTGTGCAAAGACCACAACAAGAAGGCTTCTATTTAGATTCCAATTGAATCCACTTCTAATCTATTTAAAACTAATTCAATTTTCATCACAAAGAAATTATTATTTGTTCAAATATAAATGTCAATGAATACCATGTTCTAAAAATTGGTTGTTCATATGTTATTTGAAAAATGCAAACATTAAATTAATTTATTATATTAAAATAACAAAATTTAAGTTACAGCATAATATTTTTTATTTTTTATCAAATAAAATAAACAAGAATGGACAATTTGCATGTTCTATCAAATAATATTCATACAAAATTTTTTTAAGAGTTGACAGAACATAAGAATGGTCATAAATGTATTTAATTTATGTTATAATTTTAATTTGCATCTAATTATATTTATTTTTAAATGTTATGGGATTACGAGCTAGTACTAATAAAGAATAAGGTTATAAATAATATTGACAAAACTTAAATACAATTATTTAGACTATATATTATATATCTCAATTATATTCAAATAAATAATTTCATTTAGTTTAACATTGTTTTGGAAGATAGCATTGTTTTCTATTGCATTGCAGGAACATATTGTACTGCATCTAAGGAGTTATACATAAGTTTTACTAAATAATATTACAAAATTAATCAATTTATATGTAAAAAGAAACAAGATTAAAGTTAGGGAGATTCTCCTTCCCACACCCAAATCCATACATTGTTTATGTGTCAACTTTTGATTGAATTTCAGCAATTTCACATAGGTCCATTTTATGTACTTGAAGATGCTGAAATTCAATTAAGAATTTACACACAAGCCGGATATGAACTTGGGTATGGGAAATGGTATGTCTCTAGCATTACTAAAAAATGAGAAAAAGTAAAGTTTTTAAAAAGTTGTACATAAAAGTTAAAAACTAAAAATTAAGTTTGTAAGCTGATGCTAAACACGCAGTTAATGTTTCCAACCCCTATCTAGGGTAGGTCATCCTTCTCCCATTGTGATGGTTATTGAATTATAAAAAATAAAAAGCTTAACCCGGTTAACTTTGTCCCATAACTTAATAGCCTTACCCGGCTAACTTCCCCCTAGGAACCAAACAGACCCGAAGCAGTAACTTGGGGTTTATAAAGATCACTCATCAGTCATTAGTACCCAATTTCTCTTCCATTTTCAGCTCAACTCCCAATCTCTCTTCCTCAAAGCCAAAGCTTTTGTGTAAACAAACAAGGTATGTGTAGATCTATTTCTTTTGGGATTTTTCTATATTCTCTGATCTACAAAATTTTGTTAGCTTTGCATATTTGAAATCAGATTCTGACTGATCTATGTATGTATGGACATATGTACATCAGTACATGTGTATACTCAGTAGATGTTTGCTTTTTTTTGTCTTTGAAATTCTGTGTACAATTAAGAAAGAATTATTATTATTAAAAAAAAAAATTTGTTTTTCTTTTTTTTTAAAGGAGCTTGTGGGTTAATGCTATTTATAGGATTTTTTAAATATTAAAATATTTATACATAGAGACTGGTATATTTGAAATCAGTGAATTTTCAATTTTGTGATTATGTAAAGAAAAAGCATTCAGTGGTGTGTTTGCTTGAAATTATTCTTAGAAATACTGTGAATGAAAATGAAACACTAGGGAGCACGGACACTTCATTTAGGGTGCCGTACCGTGTTGTACCCGTGTCATACCGGGGTTGTACTGCCGTTTTATGTTATAATTTTTCAGAAATTGCTAGTGTCACTGAATCATACCTGGGTCTATGTTCGCGTTTCCTAGCTGAAACATACCCTGTTTTGAGGTTGAAATATGAAGCAGATTGTGAAGGTTATCGTTTGTAAAGAAAATTGATGTCTCAGAGAGTGATATATGTTATTCCGAAAAATTATTGTTGTTCACTTGTATTTGTTGTGTTTCTGTTGCGTCTGACTTTATTTTAAAAAGCATCTGTTATGATCATTGACAGTGTTACTAACTGTTCTGTTGGAGGTTGGTTGAGAGAGTTTTGCTTTTTGTGCACCACCTTTGGTGTAACAGAATTACTGTTAGAAGCAGTTTTTCTAAAAATTTGTTCCTCTATTTTCAATTGTAATATTTTTTTTTTGGTAAAAATAAGTCCTTGGGGGGTTTACTAGTGTATCTATCTCTGGGTCTAAAAAAAGATGGGGCAATTGTAAGGAAAATGCTCAAAAGATGCTTTCATTCTCAATCATTTTTGGCATATTCTTTTTGCTCCTCCTTTTATGGCCTGTTTGGATGGAGGGGGGAAGGAGGGGGAGTAGAGTAGAGTTGGCTAAAAATAAGCTAATTTTGTGCTAAATCTGCTCTACTCTACTCCTCCTCCCTCTCCCTCAATCCAAATGGAGATTCAAAAGGTGGCATAATCTTGTTAATGCTGTTACGTGAACTTTGCATTATGGTGCTGCAAAACAAACAAAAATACTTTCAAAGCAAAACTTGAGGTTCCGGTCGTTTGGACTGCTGTTAGTTGGACCTTGCGTAGTAGTTTCCTTCTACCTCATACCATTTTCTTTGCACAGGGTTAGCATAAAAGATGGCTGACGAGGATATTCAACCTCTTGTCTGTGACAATGGAACTGGAATGGTTAAGGTTAGTGCATTTTTCATGTTCAGTTTATAGAGTTCATTTGTTTTATCAGTAACAATAAATCAAAATGAGGGTTTTACATCGCCTTGCATCATTTTGGCAATAGTCCCATTTTCTGCAATGGCTAGTGCTTTATATAAAGCTACTGAGTATGGAGTGCACTGTACTTATTAAAAAGAACAAAAAAAAGAAAAGAGTATGCAGAGCACTATACTATGATGGTTGAATATTTTGCTTAATAAGTTCTTTGGCAACTTTTGCTTTTTAGAACGCAGTTATTCATTTCTACTGCCTTCTGATATGTGCAGGCTGGATTTGCTGGCGATGATGCTCCTAGGGCAGTGTTCCCAAGTATTGTTGGGCGACCTCGTCATACTGGTGTCATGGTTGGAATGGGTCAGAAAGATGCTTATGTAGGTGATGAAGCCCAGTCTAAAAGAGGTATCCTCACCTTGAAGTATCCTATAGAGCATGGCATTGTTAGCAATTGGGATGACATGGAGAAGATTTGGCATCACACTTTCTACAATGAGCTTCGTGTTGCCCCTGAAGAGCACCCAGTACTTCTTACTGAGGCACCACTTAACCCTAAGGCCAACAGGGAGAAGATGACCCAGATCATGTTTGAAACTTTCAATGTGCCTGCTATGTACGTTGCTATCCAGGCTGTTCTGTCTCTTTATGCCAGTGGACGTACAACAGGTTCGCATCTGTAGTCATAGATGTCAAGTTCTGTAATATTTTCAATCATGAACATTGGCAAGCTCAATTTAATTTTATCACTTAAGTGGAACACTTGGATATATGGCTTATAGAGATCTTAATCTTTCTCAATCTTGGGCAGTGTATGCCCATAAAAATCTGGAGCAGTGTTTCCTGGAGCAAATCGGGTAGCTAGCTTGAAAAAGTTGGAAGCCAAATGGAGTTTGATTCGAAAATTTTTTGGAAGTGGGGAATAATATTAAGTTTTTTGTTATAATGTGAAATATGTTGTAATATAATATAGAATTTTAATAAACTAAATAGGGGATAAAGAAATATAGTACAAGTGGGTGAATTATTGTGCCATATGCAGTGAATTTGGTTTGTTTCTTGTCATTTTGTAATATTTTTAAGTATTGGGTGATACTATAATTCCTTACTAGGTTTGTGAACGGCGTTGGTGGGGCGGTCTTTAATTTCTCTACTATTTACTTGAATGCTCACTGGGTTTTTGGTCTTGGATAGGTATTGTCTTGGATTCTGGTGATGGTGTGAGCCACACGGTGCCAATTTATGAAGGATATGCCCTTCCCCATGCAATTCTTAGGTTGGACCTTGCTGGTCGTGATCTAACTGATGCCTTGATGAAAATCCTTACTGAGAGAGGTTACTCTTTCACCACCACTGCTGAGCGGGAAATTGTTCGTGACATAAAGGAGAAACTTGCTTATGTTGCCCTGGATTATGAGCAGGAGTTGGAGACTGCAAAGAGCAGCTCTGCAATTGAGAAGAGCTATGAGTTACCTGATGGGCAGGTTATCACAATTGGTGCTGAGAGGTTCCGTTGCCCAGAAGTACTCTTCCAGCCATCTCTCATTGGTATGGAAGCTCCGGGTATCCATGAAACTACCTACAACTCCATTATGAAGTGTGATGTTGATATCAGGAAGGATTTATATGGCAACATTGTGCTTAGTGGTGGGTCAACCATGTTCCCTGGAATTGCTGATCGGATGAGCAAGGAAATTACAGCTCTTGCTCCCAGCAGCATGAAGATCAAGGTGGTTGCACCTCCCGAAAGAAAGTACAGTGTCTGGATTGGAGGATCAATCTTGGCATCTCTCAGTACTTTCCAACAGGTAAAACTATATGCTATCACATTTGCGTTTCTAAAAGAATTGTTGAAGGTTTTGTGTTTGCTCCATTTGATTCGGTGGTGGGGGGAATTGAGTGTGTGAGTTTGCAAATCTTACTTGGTTGCCTTGTTGATTTTTTCATTTCCTATGTTGCAGATGTGGATATCCAAGGGTGAATATGATGAATCCGGCCCAGCTATTGTCCACCGGAAATGCTTCTGAGTTGGTGAGGGAGACATTGGCGGTGAATCAAGAGTCTACTTCACTTTAGTCTTGTGTCCTATGAGAGTTAAGTTTGGTTGACTTTTGAAGCTCTGGTTTTATTAATAGAGAAGGGATATTAGTGTATTGGATGCTTGGGGTTGTAAGCTTGGAACATGTTATGGTTTGTCTCGCCGAGTCTTAGAAGCCAACTTATTATTGGCAATAGGTGGCTAGTCTTGGAACCTAGCTGGTAGTAGTCTCGTTTGCTTTTTTCTTTCATTTTTCATGTTTTAGCCATGAACTGAGTTGCCTTGAGTTAGAAACTGGTAAGTTTTATTATCTTTCCTCCCATGGTGGGATTTTTGAGTCTTATCTGTTTATATCTATTGTTGTAAGCCTTAGTTCAATTTTCATGTCAGTTTGCAAAGAACTTTTCCAGAGAACAGTTGCAGGGGTGTTCATCTCTCTCTCTCTCTCTCTCTCTCTCTCTCTCCCCTTTTTATCTTTTTGGGCATTGAATCGGTTGCTTCTCTTTTAAGGGGCATTTGTTCCATTATTCTTTCTGGCCATATATAAATTTATGGATAAATCTGCATCATTGAGGATTTTTTAATCGCTGATGTTCTGCACGGGTCAGCAGTGTAGAGGAATGAGGACTAAAGTTCAAGCTGCATTTCATGCATTGCAGCCAAAGCCAATATTATTGGAATTGGAGTTGCTTGTGGAACAATGCTTATTCTAGAAGTGTAGCTCCTGGAACTTCTAAATCTTCAGCTTCACACTGGAATAACCACAGTATTTAGTGCAATAACGGATTTAGGCATTTAGCTTCAATTTCTCATGAATGCATGTATACTTGTCAAGATAGCTTGTGTTGATGATTATGTTGCTATTCTAATTCCAAAAACTGTTTTCAATTACTTAGCTAAAAGTCGATTCAGACGCTGTGGATATTGTCCTACAATCCAAGTACTTACATTCATTTCTTATTTCCTCTTTAGGTTCTTTAAGAGTTCATGCTTCCATATAATGATGAGGTTCCACCAAGCATTTTTTTTTATTGCAACTTTTTAGTGACCAAATCTGTAAATTACAATGTAGTAATGTATGAAGTAGACGAGGGCTTTGTAGCTATTTTGGTAGGTTTTAGTGTTTTCAACGGAGATTTTCTATGTTCAAATGCACCCTCCTTCAATTATTAAATTATCAACAAACAAAAAAATGTAGTCAATATAATATTCAAAGAGTGGTGTTACATGTACTACAAATTTTATTATACAGCATGTATTAATTGATATGTTAACTTTTAAAATGCAGGATAAAATACTAATTAAGATATTTATTATTTCTCAAAAAAAAAAAAAAAGATATTTATTTATTATGTTGTTAATGTGATATAATCATATTCATTGTCATGTTATTTTGTAAATTATTTGTAGTAATAGTGACGTGCCTTCCAATGAAAATAGTCAATGTTCAAATCTTCTCTCTCTTAATTATTAATTTATTATTATTATTTTTAAAATTGTACTTCAAAATTTCCATAATTCAAATTAAAAATGTATTGAAGTAAATGGCTAGGCCACTTTTCCTTTTTTTTTGGTTGCTTTTTTTATTATTATTTATAAATCACAATGGCTGTAATATTGGGAAGTAACGATGCTATGCAATTAATAAACTTATTTTGTCAATGTTATATTATTTAATAACTTGATATTGAATTTATTTATCATTATACTTTTTAATTACTAACTTGATATATATATATATTTTTTTTTGATACAAGATAGAAATTCTACTCTAGTCTAATCTAAGTGTATATGTGTGTGAAACTCTCTCTTGGGGACTTGAACCCCGACCCTTGCCCCTCACACCCTAGCACTTATACTTGTGAAGTAACTATCGCATCAATGGTATGCGGTGGTACTAACTTGATATTGGATTTGTTTAATATTATACTTTTTTATACTTGTGAAATATCAAGGCCATAACTATAAAATATTGAATTTTAAAGGTTTATTTATTATTGAATTTTAAAATATATAAAATAAAATAGTAAAGCAAATGATTAATACAAAATTTGGTGTGCATTTTTTTTATACTTCAAAAAAAAAAAAAAAATTATGGTGTGCTTGTTAAGAATGAAGAGGGCAAGTGATATAGTAATGATTTTTATAATATTAATTCAATAAAAAGATATTAAGTAATGTAAAATTAGTTAAAAAGTAATACATGTGGGCTGTAGGGGTAATTGGGTGGTAATGGATTCATTAGTTTGGGGTACGATGTAATCCCAAAAATCTTAAGTTTAATCCACTATAGTATCGGTTTGAGGTGTTTGTGCGCGCATGTGTGTGTATATATATATATATATATATATATATATTTTTTTTTTTTTGATAGGGTCGGAGGTGTATATTTGATGAAGAAACATCAACCACTTCCAAGTTTGGGACAATAAAAAAAGGTCCCCTTAATAAATGTCCTGAACGTTATACCACTTTGTTGGTTCCAATGTTAAAGGAACATTAACTGATATACCTTACGTGTGTCAGTGAGACAGATAGAGAGAATGAATTCAAGCTTTATCTTATTGATTCCTTATTTTTTATTTTATTTTTTTTAATTTAATTTAATTTTTTTTAAAGACAGTTTTATCCTATGACGTCGGCTCCTAATGATAGTTGTTTATCGTCAGACGAAAACACCAATCAATTTTTGGTGTAAGTGAGGATTGAACCCTAGATCTCTTATTCAACCATAAGAGACTTTACCAGTTGAGTTAATTGGAACCCACGATTGATTCCTTATTGATTCCTTCGACTCACTGCCCACAAGAACGATCATCACTCATGGCCTCTCACCACTTTGTCATTCCAATCACATTACCCAAAATTTTATCTCCTCTCATCAGTCATTACCAATTCTAGCTAGTTGATTATATTCCACAGACCCAGTTGTCATCAAAGCCTATACTATTCTCGAATACATTATATTCCTTTCTGTTCTTTTCTTAAAATCCCTGCTCACGTATATCAAATTATCAATCAAATCAGATATTCAAAACTAAGAAGCCATTTTCCTTTTAGCAATGGATCATGCAGCTGAAGCTCATAGAACTGACTTGATGACCATCACGCGTCATGTTCTTAATGAGCAGTCCAAGCACCCCGAGGCACGTGGTGCTTTCACCATCTTGCTCAATCACATTGTTCTTGGCTGCAAATTCGTGTGCTCTGCAGTTAGCAAGGTCTCATTTCTTCATTGCCTGTCATGTTTTTCCAATCTCTTTTATATATATATACACACACATACATGTTCGTTTTCACTTTTCAGTCTTAATGCATTCTAATTGATAAGTGATATGAAATTGTAGTCTTTTCGTTCTTTTTATGATTCATACACCGTAGTTGCAAAGATTTTGTCATAAAAAAAGATTGTATGTAGTGCACAAAGCTTCCATTTTTTTTGCGGAGAATAAGAGAGATATGATTGGTTTGTTAGGTAGCCATGAAAATTTTTGTTTTTTAGATTAGAATTAATAATACCAGATATAAGATTGGGGACTACTAAGAGTTATTTAACATCCCATTTAAACTGTGTCCAAAATTATTCCCATTCCATAAAAGATATAATTTTTTTTCGCTTTACAGGCAGGCCTTGCAAAACTCATTGGACTTGCTGGTGAGACCAATGTTCAGGTGAGTTCATTGTGGTATTATAGGGGAATTGATTGTTTAATGTTTATGATATCCCATTCATCTTTTTTATACTGCTTCAATCCTAAAACAAAGGTGATTTGTCTGTTCCATTTTCAGGGTGAAGAACAGAAAAAATTGGATGTGCTTTCAAATGAAGTTTTTGTCAAGGCGTTAATTAGCAGCGGACAAACAGTAAGTCCATCCAAGTTTTCTGCCTCTATTGGGATTTCATCTAACTAATTATACCAAAGACTCTCACCAATAACAATTTTTTTGGACAAAGAGCTAATTCAGTACACATTGATTTAGATTAATTTTTCTGAAATATGGTATTTTTGGGGATAGAGATTAAATGTGCGTAACATTTAAGGATAGATGAGCTCTTTTGACAAATTTAGTTTACAAGATGTGTCATGAAGTTCAATTTATGTGCTTTTTTATTTTTACAATCTATCTTCAGTGACAAGGATCAAATAAGGAATCTCTTCACCACTTTCACATTATCTAATAATACATTTTTTTGACATGTTTTATTGAAAAATTTTTCAGAGCATCCTGATTTCTGAAGAGGATGAAGACGCTACATTTGTCGATCCATCAAAGCGTGGAAGGTTTCTGCAAAATTTCCAATTAAATACTTCAATTATATGGACCCATACGCTATTATGTATTCTGAAACTCTTGATCATAGTACAGATATATTGTTGTTTTTGACCCATTGGATGGATCGTCAAACATTGACTGTGGTGTTTCCATAGGAACAGTATGGCTCTTATCCTATAGCTTGCTCATGTTTTGGATCTCTTTGTATATATTTTCTAGATTTCAAGAGTGAGAAGTTGTATGTTTACTCTTTCATATAGATTTTTGGGATTTACATGGTGGAACATAAGGATGACCTAAGTCTTGAAGATGTTCTGCGACCTGGAGAGAATATGGTAGCAGCTGGTTATTGCATGTATGGAAGCTCATGCACGGTAGGAACAATTGCTGTTCTCTTGCATTATAGGCAATTTTTTTTTTTTTTTACACAAAATAGTTTTAGTTATTTTTTCTTTTTCAAATTTATGTTAATTATTTAAATCGACCATTTCAGTGTTTATGTGTGTTCTTTAACCCTGATGATTTGTTTACAAGTAGTTGAAATTCCTTAATTTGTTCTGTTTTGTTTTTTTGGGACCAGGTCTTATTGTCAGATTTAGTGTGTGGAAATTTTTTGGCACTTCAGTAACAATAATAGTTGCAAAATTTTTCATATGCAGTTTGTACTTAGCACCGGAAATGGTGTCAATGGGTTCACACTTGATCCATCTCTTGGAGAGTTCATATTAACTCATCCTGACATCAAGGTATACAGTAATTAAAATTGTTTTTGTTAGAATAACTCATGTATAACATGGGACTTTCCAGCATGTTACCTCCTTTCAATTCTTTACATTATGCTTGGTTTGGTAGCCAAGGCAGAGGAACTACTTCTAGGTTTTTTCTTTCCTTTTATTTCAAAAAAGCAAAAGTTGGACCATAGAAAAACAAACTACTCTTAAGAACTTGTACCTCATGCCCCAATACGTTTCATAGTTCTAATTATATAGTAGTATCATGAATGCAACCAAGAAAATTGGAAGTTGCACATTTGAAACAAGATTTGTCTTAAATTTCCACTCATGATTTTAACAGATCCCCAAGAAGGGAAAGATTTATTCAATAAACGAAGGAAATGCCAAAAACTGGGACAAGGCAACTGCCAAGTATGTGCTTTTCATTCCTCCTGTCATTACATCTAAGTGTCAAAGTTATTGACATTCTTGATTTCCAGGTATGTGGAAAACTGCAAGTTCCCTAAAGATGGTTCATCACCAAAGTCCCTTAGGTACATTGGAAGGTATTTGAATCATCAACCTTAGATTTCAATTATCTGTATATTAAGTGTGAAATTAGATATTTTAAGTTCACGATCTGGTGACTATCTCTAGTAATATGATAATATCCAATACTACATTTAATGCTAGAACTCTGCTACTATGAGATGGTGGTTATGTAGGATTTTCCAAGAAATTATAAACCATCCATCCGTATGTATATAATAATAACACTTCCCTTATCTCAACAAATGATTCCAGCATGTATCATCATTTTAACTCTTCTACGATGAACAGAATACAAAAGTTATCAGGGAGAAAAGGTGGGGAAAAAGAAGTAAATGGAATTCCCAAATGAACAATAAAAACCAAGAAGTTTTGATTGTTTACCTTTCTTGTTTTTGTGTGAAACCAGGAATGATTTTTCTTATATATAGTTATCTACTATTTTGGGCATACAAATTATATTTCCTTAACTGATTAATTGCTTTACCTTGCTTTTCGCTAAGTCACTTTGGACCATGAACTTCCCTGCTTATTAACAGAATCACAAGTACTCTCTACTAGGCTAATCATATTATTTAATGCAGCATGGTTGCTGATGTTCACCGAACATTGCTCTATGGTGGTATCTTTATGTACCCAGCTGATAAGAAAAGCCTAAATGGAAAACTACGGTATGTCATGCTTGCTGGTTAGAATCCTCAGAAGATAACCTAAGCAGATAGAAAATACACAATCAATTGAACATGATTAGCTATCCCAATTAGTTGTTCAAATATTATTTTTTAGTTTGCTTTTTTTTTTTTTTTTCTTTTTTTCTTTTTCATTGCAGTTGTTTGTAAATAATAAGGATTTAACTTCCATAAAACAGTCTTCTCTATGAAGTCTTTCCAATGTCATACTTGATGGAGCAAGCGGGAGGTCAAGCTTTTACTGGCAAGCAACGGGTATTGACAAATCTCCTTTGAGCACAACTTTGTTTTGCTTAATGCTTATCACTGTTTAATTTGTGTAAACAAGTTTCTATAATATTTTCTTCTCTTTTGGTCCTTTGCTTGTAAATTGGAATCATAAAACTAATACTTGAAGTCTTGATCTACTTGTCCTTGTACCACCTGAGCTAAAGCCAAGGGGCCATAACTTTATATATTTTTTTATTCAAACTTAACAAACTATTTTCTTTAAATGGAAGCAATGAAGAATCTCGTTCTCGAACTTTTTCTTTCTTTTAATGAGAAAACTAAATCAATTTCAACATTGGAAATTCTTGTAATGAATTTTCCACATCTCTTTTCCTCTTGTTGGTTAATTCATCAAAGTGGTTGATACTGCAGGCACTTGAATTGGTTCCAAACAACATACATGAAAGGTCTCCTGTATTCCTTGGCAGCTATGATGATGTTGAGGAAATTAAAAAGATCTATGCTGCTGTTGAAGAAGAAAGCACGTAAAGTTGCATGTCCATCAATAACTGTCCCTCATGTGTATTAGTTTGATAATCAATTCAATAATCAGGGTCAATTTATTCTCATTTTTCTGGGTGAAACATAGGAGGAAACCAGTTCCCAGGAATTGATTTATAAATTCATGTATATTGAGCTTTGTGCCAACAAACGTGTCTCACAATTTTTCAGAACATAAACATATTTTGGCTAAAGTAATAATGTATTGTAACCCCAGAAAGCTAAAATTCACCTAAGCTTTTTGCCCTTTCCTATAGGCTATTATAGCATTCTTCTTAGAAACTGGCCTCTTCTCATTAATCATTATCATTGCATGCTTAGAACTTGGAAGTTCTTGGTTTTCATCTATCATCTTTTCCCTTTACATTTTCCTGCCCTGGAACTTTTTTCCATTTGTATTCTTTGAATTTACAATACAAATGTTGATTTTGTAAACATTGTTAGTTGAGCCTCTATTATGAAACTCATTATTGAGCGGGGATACCCCAAAAAATTCAGGTTTACTTTTTCGACTTCCACATCTGCCTATTAAAAGCATTCTCAAAATCATCTCCTACATGGTCAAGATAGGTTTTTTTTTTCCCCCAATCTATTAAAAGCTTCTACCAAAAAGTTGATAAGCTCATCATATCTTATACTTGAATCAAAAAATTTATCAGTTATAAATACGTTGAAGGATTTAACTTCATCAATTGATCGTATGATTTTATACTTCTCCTTGAAATGACTACATTAAAACATAGGGAGAGCACAATCCAAATGGTGTTTTGTTAAGCTAAAACTTGGTTTATTTGGATTAAAAAAAAAAAAAACTCGGTTTATTTTAAGACTAAACTACAATTTTGGTTTGCGTACATGGTCAATTTCCAAGTATAAAATTGATTTGATCTTGAAGATTGAGGGAAAAAACATAACACAATAAAAATATATAGGGATGAATTTTAAACTATCCTATTGTTGGAGGATTGAAAGTGACCTTAGTTTAATTCTGAGTCAATACTAAAATCAAATTACTGAAAACTATTCTTCCTAGTTTTAATTTATATGCAATATTTTCCGTATATGTTTTTTCACCCAAAAAACATATATAGAAAATATTTTACACCTGACTAGGTGTTTCGGTGGACCGAAAAATATTGTCAAACTGAAATCAATTTCAGTTTAACCATAAAATTAGGGTCTCTTCAATGTAAAATATTTTACACTTCTATTTTACCTTCAACCGAATTACACTTCTATTTTCTGGCCTCTCTATCAGAACAAAGAGAGAGAGGAGCTCCAGCCGAGACACCGTCCGACATATTTTCTAGCGTATATACATATTTTCTGATAATAATTTTATGTGCAAACCAAACACTGGAAACCATTTTTCGGTGTATTTTCTAGAACTCAACCAAGCAACTAAAAATATTTTCACTTGAAAAAATTTTACACTCGGAAAACATTTTACATCAAGCCAAACATAGCCTGCATAAATGTTGTTTTGAATGTGTGTGAATAAGAATAAGTATTTTATAATAAAACATTTAAAATTTATTTAAGATGGAAAAAAAAAAAATTCCATTTATTTATTTTTCATTTTTTCTCTCGCCTATAGTTGAATCCAATTTGGACGAAAAATGGGAGGAATTATTATTTTTGTTCTTTTCCACCTTTCTCTCCTAAAATTGCAAGCAAATAATAAACAAAACAATAAGTCTAGGGACACAAAAAATTTCACCGCTGACAAGTTTTAAAATTACTAATGGTCAATGATAAAGTGATGGTAATAATGAGATGAGAAGATACAAGAACTATTAAAAAAACCCTAATTATCATTTTTATTTATTTATTAAAAGATAGAGAAAAAAAAAAAAAAAAAAAAAAAAAAAAAACTCATCAATTCAATTATTGTAAAATATGGTAACCTTTTCTTCATACAAGGAAGTGGTGCCCAACTTTTGGCAAGCCAGACAATTTCCCCTAAAACCTCATAGACTGCCAATGTTTATGAAAGAGAGAAAATTGATATACACACACTAGCCTCATCACATGTGCGTGCAATAAGGCTCTTATTTTGAGTTTAGTATCATATTTATTCATTCATCCCAATTTTTGGATGATGACACTAAGTGGTTATCTTAAATAATAACTGCTTGTAGATAAGGATAGCGTGGGAGATGTGAGTTGAGATGTGTTTAGTGTTTACACATATAAATGCTTTTTTTTTTTTGAGAAATAAACTAACTGTTAAACACACACACACACACACTGTTAGGAACCTAGAGGTTCCTAATGGGGATGGATATGTTGTAGGGGGATTGATGAGAATTGTAGGGAAGTTGACTTAATTCGAGGTAGTCACCCTCCATAGAGAAAGAGAGAGATCAAGAGAGAGAGATGCACTAATGCACTTAAGCAATGAATTGGTTTATTCTTCAATTGATATCTAATGTTGAATTACAATCATGTATTTATAGGAGACTAGCTCTAATGTCATTGGCCTACATGGCTCAAGATAATTGGCTAGTTAATTCAACATGTGCTCTATGAATTAAGGCATGTGTTAAATGAGCTACATGTGCTCAAATCCTAACTAACTCATCCTAATCTCAACCAACTACCTAACTAAAGGGATTACAACAATTATTTCATATTCCTAATATTTTCCTCCCCTTGAAAACACCTTGCCCACAAGGTGTTGTTATAAAATGACACTTTCATTAAAGGAGATCTTCCAATGGACCAATACCTTAGTGACATTTTGATCACCATATTCATGCATTTCTCTTTGACAAGCGGTCCCATGCACAAGGAGGTTTCTTCTTTGTAGAGCTTCAAACTTTGCTCGAATTCTTGAGCCTTCAATGGTTCTTTAATCTTCAAGATCTCATTGGTTCTTTGAACCTTGGAATGTTCTTGTATCCTCAATATCTCATTTGATTCTAGAACCATTAAAATTTTTGGCGCTTGCATCTTGGATTCTTGGATCACCGACACTTGGATTGCCAATTCTAGAATCATAGACTCTTGACTAGAAGCCTCCATTGGTGCATCAACAATTGGTTCTTCAAAGATCATCATCAACTTCTTCATTGGTTCTTTGGACTGAACTTCAAAGGTAGCTTGTACATGGATATCATCATCCATTTTGACATAAAAATCAACGTCTCGGCTTGCAACAACAGTAGTAGATTCTTGGAACTTAATTTGTTCTTTGAGTTCCATTGAATCAAGAGATTGTAACTCCTCTTCCGTCATATTCTCAAGATTCTCTTGCAATCTTGAGAGCTCTTCTTTCATGGCCTTTTTAGATTCAACCAAGGCCTTGACTTTCTCTGAAACATCCTTGACATCCTCTAAAACTTTGTTCACCATTTGCCGTATTTCTTTCCAAAGTTCTCTTCGGTCACAATCGCTTGTCTCAAGATCCACAGCTCTGATACCAAATGTTAGGAAATGTTCCTAATGGGGATGGATATGCATTGTAGGGGGATTGATGGGAATTGCAGGGGAATTGTAGGGGAATTGACTTAATTCGAGGTAATCACCCTCCATAGAGAAATAGAGAGATTAAGAGAGAGAGATGCACTAATTCACTTAAGCAATGAATTGGTTTATTCTTCAGTTGATATCTAATGTTGAATTACAATCATGTATTTATAGGAGACTAACTCTAATGTCATTGGCCCATATGGCTCAAGATAATTGGCTAGTTAATTCAACATGTGCTCTATGAGTTAAGCCATGTGTTAAATGAACTACATGTGCTCAAATCCTAACTAACTCATCGTAATCTCAACCAACTACCTAACTAAAGGGATTACAACAATTATTTCATATTCCTAACACACACTTAATTATACTCTCTCACCAAGCTCAAAAACATTACTTGCTTTATTTTGAGACAAAGATAATTGCTTTAGAAAAATTGTTTCAATTTGAATTTGTCTTTTGTTACACCGGAAGGGATTTGTAAGAAGCTAAAATTTAGGATTTTAAAAATGAGTAAACCACTAGTTTAGTATGTGCTAATGTTTAGGGAAAAAGTATCAAATGTGTGTGTGCTAATTTTTAGGAAAAAAGTTTGTATTTGTCTAGTGGGAAGTTAAAAAGAGATTTCTTGAGTAGTTTTTTGTTTTTAAATTTTGTTAACTTACGATTTTAACCCCATTTATTTTTTATTTTTTAGGAATAATGACCATCTAATTAGATTATGGGTATTTCTGACATTTTTTAGAGTGATAACTGATAATCATACAGAAATATACACATCTTTTTGAGAAAATTGAAATTTATATATCTTTTTAATAACAAGAAAATTGAAATATTGGAAACTATCATTGACACAAAAGTATAAACAAAGTTTCTCTCCAAACTAATTGGAGAGAAATCTTTTAAACTCTTCATTTATCTTTATATTGAATGTAAATTTTGAAAATCTAACCATTGCATTGCATATTCTTATTATTTCCTTCATGCTTGCAAAATTTCAAGAAGATTAAAGATCAATCCCTATGTCATCAAGTAAATGTTAAAATTTTAAGTTTTTATGATCTCAAATTGTGTATAAAAAATAAGTTTATTGATTGAATAATAAATAACATCCAATTTGAACAAAATTTGATATGCATGTTAAAAACATAAGGAACATGAAATTTAACGGTTAGATTTTCAAAATTTGCACCTAAAAAAGAGATATATGAGAAGTTTAAAGAGTTTCTCTCCAAACTAGTATAGAGAGAAACTTTGTTCCAAAAGTATGAAAGAGCATAAAAGGCTAAAAGCAGCTTAGAGCAACCACATTAGTGGTTGCAAAATCTTGCAAAATAGAAAAAATAGTTCATTTTACACATTTTGATAAAAAAACACCCACATCAGTGGGTGTAAAATTGTGCATAAATACACAAGTGCTACAGTAACTGTGCATATATGGATAGTTACTGTAACTCTTACATTTAATATTTTACTATTTTTTTCTCTCTCCTTCACCTTACTCTCTTTTTCTCTCTGGTACTTCTCACTCTCACCTCTTTCTCTTTTTATCTCTGGTCCCTCACTCTCAATCACCGATCTCCGAAGCAAGCCGCCACTGATGAACAAAGAAGCAAGCCGCCGAAAAAGCAAGCCGTGCCACCTTTGCTCTCGCCATGCTGCCGCGATTGCCACCAAAGCTCACTCACTGATGTGAACTCCGAAGCTCACTTGCCGAAGCTCTTGCCATGCCACCACCGATCACCGCTAAAGCTCTGTTTGATCAGTGGGTTTTGGGGTGATGGTGGTTGATGATGGTGCTTGGTGATGGTGGGTTGATGATGGTGGCTGATGTTGATGCTTGATGATGGTGGGTTGATGATGGTGGCTGGGTGGGTTGATGGTGGGTGTGGATTGATCGTTGATGGTAGGTGAAGATGAATATTTTATTTGAATAAATGTGTATAATAGACAACTGATGTGGGTGTTTTGTAAAAATGAGGTTGTAAAATAGAAAAAAGTAGTTTTTTTTTTGTGTGCAAAATTTACAAAATTTTTGCGTCAACTGATGTGGATGCTCTTATGCCCAACATAAGAGTGGGTCCAACTCCAACCCAAAATCAATCATCACTACCTCATTATCTCCAAAATTTTTATAAAAAATTTTAGTATCATAAATAATGCGATAACTTCTTCTACAACTTTTTTATATAATTAACTATGATTAGTGAAGAAAAAGTAGTAAGTTTATGTAGAAGTGATAGAGATTTTTTTTCAAAATAACATTGAATCTCAAACAATTTCGTTAGTTAGCACATTTTCAAAACAATTTAGCAAACTAATATATTGAGCGTAAGGGAGTCGATTTTGTTGTGCTAAATCGAATGTGAAGAACTCGAGTTCCATGGAACTCGAGTCTTTAAGACTCGATTTCCTTGAGAGCAACAGTAGACAACAAACATCATCAAACCAAAGAACAAGAAAATAACGAAACATCATCAAACCCAAAGACCCAAACAAGAAAAAAAACGAATTAGAGGAAAACCTTCGCCTGGAGCTTTATCGCCGCCGCCGCCTCTTGGAACCTTCGCCGTTGCTGCTTGGTTCAGTCTGAGCTAAATGGTTTGGGTTAGGGAGATTTGGGTTCATGGGTTTTGCCTTCTTCGTGTTTCTTCTGGTTTGTTTTTCTTCTTCGTTTAGTCTGGGTTTCTGGGTTTCTTCCTTCTGGTTTATTTTTCTTCTTCATGTAATTTGGGTTTTTTCGGCTTCGTTTGATCTCTTTATGGAACTCAAGTTTGTAATGCTCGATTTCCATGCATAGAACTCGAGTTCATTATACTCGATTTAGCACAATAAAATCGACTTCCTAGCACTCGAAATGTTAGTTTATTAAATAGTTTTGAAAACATACTAACTAACAAAATTGTTTGAATTTTAGTGTTATTTTGAAAAAAAAATCCAAATGACGGTCAATAACGGGAAAAAAAAAAAAAAAAATGCCACGTAGAGAAAAGTTGTGGCATTATTTGCGGTGCAAAGAACTCAATTTTAAATTTTTCATAAAGCCCTACAAAAACAAAAACCTCACTAGAGAAGAAAAGCGATTGTCGAAACTGGAGTGAGTGGAAAAATGAGAGGCGCAGGAGGGTGGCGACACCGTCCAAAGGAGTCATTAGCGGCGGCACAACCACCGCCAACACCAGTGGATCAGTTCCGTCAATTCAACCAATCACGAGACTCAGACGCAAGCTTCGGCAGCAGCCGTCCTTCCTCCTCCGTCGGAATCCCTCGTTCCTTCGATCTCCTCTACAAGGACCGTTCGCTCCAACAATCGGCCCTTTCCACCATCAACTCCTACTTCTCCTCTCTCTCTCACCCTCCCTTCAAAGCCTCCTTGCCTTCCGCCAAAGAAATCACCGACTCTCTCCGCTTCCTCCTCTCTCGTCTCCAGTTCCCTTCCTCCTCCAAGCTCGACGAAGATCTCCCCTTCTTGCTCAAATCCCTAAATTACCCTTTCAAATTCAACAAGTCCATTCTCAAGGCCCCCGGTACTCCTCACCACTGGCCTTCGATCCTCGCCATCATTCACTGGCTCGTTCAGATCGCTCTTTTCAACGACAATCTCTCCTCTTCCGCTTCTTCTCCTCCCGCTTTAGCCGATAACGATCTGAAGTCCTATGTTCTCCAGAGTTACTTGCACTTCGCGCGCGGCGACGACGACTCCGTCGACGCCTTGGACGGCGATTTCGTCGAGAGATTGGAGCGGAAGAAGATTGATTTGAAGGAAAACGTCGCCGTTTTGTCCGGGAACGTTAGGGAACTGGAGGCGAAGTCGGAGGCTTTGAGGTCTGCTCCTTCTCAGAAGGAGCTGCTCGAGAAGGACAAGGGACTGTTGGAGGAGGATGTGAGCAAGTTCCACACCATAATCGGGGAGTTCACGGAGCGCATGGGCTCCATGGAGAAGGCGTTGGAGGAGAAAGAGAAGGAATTGGAGGCTAAGGTGCAGGAGAGGATGAGGATTGCCGAGGAGAATGAGGAGTTGAAGAGGAGGGTCGAGACGCAGACTTTGAATGCGCGCGACATGGATAGGATGAGGAGAGAGTTGCAGGCAGTGGAGAGGGATATTGCTGAGGCCGAGCTCGCGAGGAACACGTGGGAAGAGAAGTCTTGGGATCTCGACACCAAGATTGGACATCAGTTTAAGGAGCTCGAGGCGCTTGCTATGGAGTGTAACCAGGCCATGAGAAGGTTAATTGTGCCACTTTATATGTCTATTCATTGATATTTGGTGTGTGTTTATACTGTTATATATATCATTTGAATTCAGCACAAGTGGAACTTTTAATGTTTTAGACAATTCAGCTTTTTCTTGCCATAAAATGAATTGGGAATTTTGGTATTGCAGGGTTATATAGTTTTGCCCATTGCCTGAAATGTGAAATTCCCATAAAATGTTCCTAGTGTTCTTATGTAGGTCGTGAAGATAAGACATTTGTGATTGAGAGAGCAGTGAGATTCCTTTGATGCACTTTCACATTAGTCATTTTTGTTTTCTTGATTGGTAATTTACATGTGTACCCTGGTGGTTGGTTCTTCATCCTATGAGCTCATCCTCCACCCATTCTCATGGGGAGCTAGAGTTCATTGGCAAAGATTTGGACCATTTCTTAACATGTGCGTTTCATCCTCGCAAAGGGAATGTGCTTCTTTGTAGTTCAGTGAATGTTTATGATAGCGATCTTTAAGCAGCTAACAAAGCATCAGTGTGTTGATCATTTCTTTATCTTTTGGTTTTTTTAATTGTCTTCTACCTTGTGTTAAAACTGACCCAGTATGTTGGTTTGATCTTAAACTCTAATACAACTTCTCCATCTGTTGTGGTTCTAGGTTGAAGCTTGGTAATGATTTTCAGTATGTTTTAAATGCCAAAGGGTCTACACCTGCAGAGATAATGGGTATTGACTACAAATCAAAACTTAAGCCTTCACTTAATTCCTATGCTGATGACATACAGAAGAGTTCTATGGAAAAATTAGAAGAGTTGATTTCCCTTCAGCAACAATCGAAGGAAAATGCTGCTAAGATTGAGGGGAAAAGAAATAATATAACAGCGCTTCAATCCCGCATTGAAGAAGTAAGTGCATCAGGACTATGATATTGATGGGTAGATCTTATATATTTATTTTATTCTACTGTTATGTTCTTTAATACTTTGAAAGGGTATTAACACCCACCACCTAGTTCTCATTGTTCTTTTTTCTTAAAAAGAAGAAATAGAAAAAAAGTAAAATATGAGTTGAACCATCACCTGTGATGAAATTTTGAAGTAATGAAGATAAAATGGCTCGAAATAATTATGAAATTTGGAACTCATAAAATTCTTGATAGAAGAGTTTACAAGGGTTTTTTTTTTTTTTTGGGGGGGGGGGGAGATGGGGTGTTTCGTAAATTCCCTGTGTTGGTGGAAGAGAGCCAATCTCTATACATTTAGTTCAATTTGTATCCAGGAATTTTTATTCTCAAATGCAGAATTGAATATCATTTTTGGCGATGAACAACCTGCTATGACATCATATGAAATATGGTACCATTTCTTAGATTGACTGGGAAATTTAGAGTGCTATTGGTGATATGCTGGTGCATTTGACTCTACTTGAAGCCGAGAACCATATTAAGTTTTTTTGGAGGATGAATAACTAAAGATGCTGTTAAGTAGGTAGTCGAATTGTTAGAATTCATAACTCTCCTAAAGTCCTAATTGAGATAGATTCAAACATTTTTCAAAACAATTTCTATAGGTTGTCACTTTGTCATGAGTCAGGTTGCATATTGTGAAGGGATTTATTAAACAACACTTTTGTTTCCTGCTTTTGACAATTTCCTTAGCTAATTGTGTGCGTATGTGCTTATTTGCTGGGGGTAATGGTTTACTAGTTTCTAACTTGTGTTTGATATTTTCCTTAATGCATCGTTGTGTGTGTATTTTGACATTAGAAGTACTATTAGCATGCTCTTCCTCATGAATGCATTTAAAATACTTAATTAAACTCTACCGCTTCCCAAACAAACAAATTAACACACGGATTTAAGGAGGTCTGATCTAAAATGATAAAAAAATTGAAGAAAAAGAAGGAAAAAGGAAAAGGAAAAATTTTATAAGAACATCGGCGTGTATTACATCATGTGATTCATTTAATCATTTAAGCAAGTTACATGACTGATGACTATTAAATAGATCATGTGATTACTTATCCAAAAAAAGAAGATCATGTGACTAAAAGTGCATTTGGATAGTTTTTTAAATTGTCACATAGTGGGTTGGAGGAATTTTTCGTCCAAAAAACTGTCCAAAGAAAAATGTGTAAACTGTTAAGAGACTTAGAAAGAGAACTGTAACCACAGGGTTAAATATAATATGTTGAGCTAAAGTGGCTGCAATTCTAGCTCAATTGGCACCTCTTCTTGTGTAAGTGTTAGGTGGAGGGTAAGGTTGTGGGTTCAAGACCCATTGGGTGCGTGTGTAACTCACCTTTCAAATAATAAAAAAAAAGTTGCTGCAATTCATTTTTCAGGTTGTTTAAAACTTTAAATGATGTAATGAATCAACTGATTTAATATACATGGATGGTTTTCTAAATTGCTATGTAATGGGTTGTAGGTGATTCCTCCAACTTGGTTTGGAGGAAAACTGTGTATGAAATGTCAATGATCTTTGCCGGGTGGTATGGCCTGGGATGTATTTGTAACACCAACCAATTGTGTTGTATGGAGATTATGGTTTTATTCTTTTGGACAATGTTGATTGGCAACAAAGTATTTGTGTATCCTATCCAATCTGTTATAGTTAAGCTTTGCTCAGTTGATTTGAGTCCATTACTCCATTTCCAGGAAAATATAGAGTAGACAGAAAAGACGTGGCACTGAATCAATCTTTGTGGTTCTGAAAATAGTAGCCCAATTTGCAAAAGCCATTAGACGACAAAGAGATTGATGATTTTTATGAATAATATGTCAAATAGAAAATGGAAACTGGTTAAAAAATTCAACTTAATTTAGAAATAGGAATTGCATCAGGAAACTAGTTGAAATTACCATTCACAGTTTATGTCTGTTTCGGAGTTTGTTTTACTAATCAAATTGGAGTCCTAGTTCTACTAGACAAGTTGAAGATCTAAAGAAAATGTGTCATTGTACTTATAATGTTTAAACTATGAGAATTTTCTAGGAGATTTTAAATATCTTAGGTAGATTTTTATTTTGAGTACAAGTTAGGCTTTAATTACCTTATTAAGTTTTTAGTTTCCTAGTCTAATTAGGAGTTTGTTGATCAGCCAAAGTAGGAATTCTAGTTCTACAAGAAAAAAGTTAGATTTAAAGTCTATATAAGTGTGTCATTGTACTCAAATCAGGAAGTGTTGATTAATAAAAAATATATAGTGTTTTGAGTATTGAGACATGTAGGCCTTTGTGTGTTCTTTTTATTTTTAATTTTAACCTTTTATCTTCTTGTGTTTCTTGTGGTATTGTTTATTGTTATTGTAATTCAATGCTTATTAGAATAATGGTTAAATGATAAATTCACCATTTTTTGTCTGCTTAAATTATTGGGTAAGTGATGATTGATCATGGAATCAAATTAGATGGTTTTTGAGTTCAATCTTCACTCTACTTTTCATTCTAAAATTAAAAATTACATTTGTTGGGACTTATTAAGGGGATTCCAGGCTCATACATGAAGGAGAGTGTTAGTATATTGGTTAATTGATTATATTCATTTTTTCTTATCAATTTATGCTTTTTTGGGATAGGTGTGAGTTTATCAATCCCAAATCAAGTCCATGCTCTAACGTATTAAAACCCTAAAACCCACCAATGGCACACGGACAGATTTCCTCAGCTTGTTGGCATTGTCCTACCCCAATAAATATGGTGTTAGTTGTAGTGGCAGGGGTTGGGATGGTGGATGTGGTTTGTTCTTGTTTTTTAAATTTCTTCTCCTTGCCCACATCTCCCCCCCCCCCCCCTATGGTTGCCTCTCTTAGGCTTTTTAAAAACGAGAGATCTTGGCTTGGCCATTCTTTTCTAATGGTGGTGTAGAGGAACTGGAAAAATAATAATTTTATGAAGATCTCTAATTTGATGCTTATCTTCTGCTGCATAAATTATTTTAATTTCAGTTGGAAGCTCAACTGAGTTTGCTGAAGAAGGAAACACAAGAGTACACTTATAGCTGTGCAGCAGAAGCTAAGAAGATGGTGGAGGAAGTTCAAATGGAGGCTCATAACTTAGATATTGTGGAAAGAGAAGCGGCAGAGGTTCTGAAGGTATTTCCTCATTTATTGCTTGGTTAAACAGTTAAGGCATTACATTGTGAGAATGATTTTTAAAATCTGACCAAATACTATAACTTTGTGGGTAATTACTTTGTTTTTCTCAAAGTGGGTAGCTTTCACTTTGATATTAATGATCTTTTTAAAATAAGTTTGATATTACTAATCTACTCATACCATTAAGTGAAAGAGCATAAAGTGCTAGATGCGTCCTAATTAGTTGTCATGTTTTTGCAAAGACATCTGAGTGGAGGTTGCAGGAAGCAGTCAGACAAAGTGAAGAAGAAATTCAGATGTGTGCTCGTGAACTCTTTTCATTGGTTGATTTTGTCTCGAAATATAAAGAATATGTGGTGTCCAGAATTTCAGAAATGAAGAGCAATCTTTCAGAAACTGTTGATGCCGTATCAGATGCTTACAAGAATTCCTTACCTGCACATCTCCAACTTATGAAAACAAGTTTGTAGAAAAGTTTGCCCTCTGGTTATGCGCAACAACGATTCATTGCTTACTGTCTTTGCTTATGTCTAGTATAAACATCTCTGTGAATCCAATATCTTTTGTTAGGGAGCTGTGATGTCAAACTGATGTATATAGTAGTACAATTGCCCTTTGTGAATTTTCCCTTGTTGAGCTATGTTTTTATTGGTAACTTATGTAGTGCGTTACTCAGTTAGAGTTGGGGATACCACCGCAGGGTGGCATGGTTGGTAGGAGCCCGTGTAATGCTTTACATGATACTTGGCAAGAGTTGAGAAGTCTGAGTAGTGGCGCATCAACGAATGTTTTGTACCCACGATAATAGCTCTATCAAAGTTTTGTGGTATACGTGGTATTACTTATTGTCATCATATGATGTGGGGTTGATGAATCTATACTGAAGACCTTTTCTTTTTTTAATTCAGCAAAAAAAGAGTAGGGAATGGCTTTTTGATTAGGAATTAGGATCCATTTGGATTTATATAAAGAGTAACATGATCATTGGATAATGAATATAAATCATGAAAAATTGGAAATTATTGGAAAAAATGTCTTGAACTAAAAGATTAATGAAAAAGGATATATTTATATATATATATATATATATATATTTTTTTTTTGGGCATTGTGTTCGTGGCTGCTGATCATAATGAAACACTTGTAGGTCTCCAAATGGACTTTTGAACCCAAATGGAAATTTTTTTTTTTTTTTTTCCTTGTACAAAACCAACGTAGGTTCTTTTACAAGTTTACTCTCGTTTTCACTAATGTAATTTAGTATTATGTGGATATTTAGGGTCCATTAGGTACATGTATTTAAAAATTGAAAATTGTTGTTTGAAAACATGTGTAGAAACATGTGTGAGTGAAAAAATGTGAAAATACGTGTAATGTTGTTTAAAAACTGAAAATTGTTGTTTGAAAACACAAACCAAACAGGCCCTCAGAATCCGATGCCCTCTCAAAAAAGAGAATTGGAAAAAAAAAAAAAAAAACCTCTGCAAAAAAAAAAAAAAAAAAAAAAATTGCGGTATTTCTTATACTCATGTTTAATTTGTATATTTTTTATGTTTATTTTGTAATGGGCCAGCTTTGTGTGCCAAAGGACTGGAACAATTTAGATTGTGGATGGAGTACTTTTTCGAACCCAGCTTCAATCCATGGCCACCATCATTGGGTACATTGATATATTCCATGCATTGCATCATACGGTTTGGTCATAGAGTTGAAATCGTGAGAAGTTACGAGAAGTAAGGAGTAATTGATGCTTGACATTTGCTTACCCTTGATCCTATCACAAAATTGTAGGTTATGTTTGGTAACCTATTTGGTTTTTTATTTTTGGTTAGTTGAAATTAAAAAAAAAAAAAAATTTTTTGAAGAAAAAAAATAAAAAATACTAAGATATGTTGTTATTAGAATTTGAACTCTAATGTTAACTTATTAAATGAGACAGATTCATTTAATCAAATGCGTGTTTTTTTTTTTTTTTTACTTTTGAAAACTAGAAACTGAAAACAGTCTTTTGCATGTTTTCAGTTTCTTTCACAAATTGAATTTTGAGAACAATTTTTGTTTTCTGTCAATTTTGAGTTGTCAAATAAGTTTTTTAGTTTCAAAAATAGAAAATAGAAAATAGAAAATAAGGAAAAAAACAGTTACCAAACATACCCGTAGAGACACTAAGATATATTGTTTTTGTAATCAATTATAAAATACTATTATTATTTTCGTGTGTGTTCTAATAAGTATTACTCTTTACAAAAAAAAAAAAAAATTATAATATTCATAGGTACTTTTTAAAAAGTGAGAGAAAAGAAATACCCACCTAGCAACGAATGAAGGGATGATGGATTTGGCAAAGCGAACAGAGAGAATTGAGAGTACTTGAAGTGAGAGTTTTATTTTTATTTTTATAAAAACAAACCTTAGTTATAAATTTACTAGCGCGCGAGTCCAGAGGCTCTTTTATTTATTTTGTTTGGTAAATGTTAATAATCTATATCCATTATAATTTGAGATTACTACATTTTTCAATCACAAAAAAACTTAGGGGTGTGATGAGTGTTATGCGTTTGAGGGAGAGAAAAAGAAGAAGAAGAAGAAGCTGTTAAGTATATACACTAGCCTTATCACACGCGCTCTGCACGTGCGATGATGTTCTTTTTATTTATTTTGAGTTTAATGTAATTTTTTAATTTGAACTTATCTATTATGAGTGAGGTTACACAGGAAGGGATTTTTAAGAAACTAAAAATTTAGGATTTGAAATGGAGTAAACTATTGGTTTAGTGTGTGGTAGTTTTTAAGAAAAAAAACATGTATTAAACGTGCGTAAGATATAATTAAATAGAGTGTGCTAATTTTTAGGAAAAAAGTTTCTTTGGTAGTTTTTTATTTTTGTTTTTGTTTTTGAATTTTGTTGAATTACAATTTTAACTCTATTTTTTATTTTTTAAGAATAAGGATTATCTAATTAGATTGTGGGTATTTTTTTTTACATTTTTTGAAGCCATAAATAACTTTCTGAATCCTCTTAATATATAGAGATATATTTTAAACGTGAAGAGGGAAAAAAAAACATGAGAGAGAGTGTGGGAGAAAAGAAAAAGTTGTAGCTAAAATTGATGAATTTTTAATTTGGATGATAACTGATGAGCTGGTTTAGTAACTTGAGATATAGAATTTAACCAAAAAAAAAAAAAAAAGTGAGATATATTAGAGAGTTGGAACTAAAATTTAGGAACAAATAGTTGGTAAATTGCTTAACTGTGAGATATATTAGAGAGATGAAACTAAAATTTAAGACCAAATAGTTTGTAAACTACTTTTTAAAATATGCCTAAAATTTTAGAGTTTTTAATTGATAATTGTACATATCTAACCCGATTCAGATCCTCTAGATTTCCTAGAGTACTCAACCAATAGATTTCTTTAAATCCTAACAACTTTTTAATGATTTAATGGTCTAGATTCCTAAAGAGTTGAATTTGAAGGTACTTTGGGCATAAAAAAATAGGAGTCTAAATAGGAGAAGCTCCTTAAATAGTAGTATAAAAATATTTTTTTTATAAGCGTATAAAATTATAGATAGATAACGATTTCAAACGTGGAGTTTATCTTCAAGAAGTTAAGTTGTGTCTAAAATTTGAATGTGATTAAGGCCCCGCTTGGGAGTTCATAAAGGAAGGGAATGGAATGGAATGGAATGATCATAAGAGAATAGAAATGAATGGAATGGAATGGAATGTATTTAAGTAAGGGAAAGGAATGGAAAAGAATGGAATGGAATGGAATTAAGTAACCTTGATTGGATGTTTTAAAATAAACGAATGGAAAGAAATGAAAATGAATGGAATATAAGTAATCTTGTTTGGGAGCAACATGGAGGGAATGGAATGGAATCATTTTATGACAATATTACTATTAGACCCCTATTTTAAAATAAAGAATTGAATATACAAGGATATTTTGGAAGTTTTAATAAAAAAATCATTAAATTTAATTTCATTCCCTCCCATTCCTCCCAATTTCGAGGGGAATGAAAATTTGAGATTTTAAGGGAATAGAGAGGAATGAGTGTTCCCTCCTACCTATTCCATTCCCTCCTACTTAAACTCCCAAACAAGGGAATGGGCTTTCCATTCCCTCCATTAAAACTCCCAAACAAGAGAAGGGAAGAATATTCTAAAATGATTCTTTTCATTCCTTTCCATTCCATTCCATTCCCTCCTTCCAAGCGGAGCCTTAGTGAACGTTTAAAAAGGAAAAAACTATCCTATTTAAGTGTGATTATAACTGTTTGAAAATTATCTACTTTGTTTTGAATTTAGTTTTTTTGTTACTCAAAAAGAAATTAATTTTTGTTGAGGTAAAAAAAGAAAGTGGAGGATTCAAATGTAGGTTATTTTGTTATATTTTTTTATTAAAATAAAAAATTAAAACTCAAAAATGGGTTGGGCAACTAAAAGTTGTAGAATTTTATTATTATATTACTAGCTTTATTACACGTGCGATAAGGTTTTTATTTTTTATTTTTTTATATATTTTTTATTTTTGATTTAGTGTCATAATGTTTGTATGGTCACTAACCCCAAAAGTGGAGCATATTGGATTTGCTTTATATTGAGCCAATCTGCCATCACCACGTGTCCAAGGCATAGCAAGCACGTAGCCATTAGTTGAGGTCCATGTGTCCAAGATAGTGGATGAAAGTGATAGCAAGATCAGTCAAGGACTATTACAGCTACATGCTACAGGTTTTGGGAATATTACAGTAGAAGGTCAGCTTGTTGAGGAAGTATTATTGCTTGTAGTACAAGTACCCTTGTCAAAGAAGTACCAAATGCATGTGGTCCCATTTTGTCAAGACTCTACTTTGTTCTTCTCCAATGGGAAGTCAACACCTTACCCATTAGGAAAGTGACACATACCCATTTCTATCATTATTGAAGAAGGACAAAGGGATAGACACAACAAGAAGATAGAGAGAAGATACACTTTTTGACAAGGATAGACATAAGAAATGATAGACACAAGAGAAGATAGACCTAAGAGATGGACACAAGATACACTTTTTGACACTACGGTGGAAGCTCTCTTTCCACCTCTTCTTTCTCTCCTATCTTTACTGTTTTCCTTCTCTTTTTCTCCATTGTAACACAATACCTCCATTGTAACCATTTTCAGAAAATAGTGGAATATTCGACTGGCTTGTGCCCGTGTTTCCTCCCTCTCCCAACATAGAGGGTTTCCACGTTAAAAAAACCTGTGTATTTCTCTTACAACTTTACTCTCATGTTCTTCATTTTCTTACAAACACAAAAGACACCATTTTTGACAAAGATGATGTCTAAATGTACTGTTAAGGTTTTAGAGATCTTTACAAGATAATCTCCAAAATCTTAACTTGCACATACAATGTTTAAAAATGAGATTAAGATAGAGATAATGTCCTAATTTTTAGGATCTTTCTCTACGTGATTTTTTTTTTCTAATTAGTTATTTGTACGTAAGAAAGGAAAAGCCTAAAATTTAGGAACTTTTTTTAAAATAGTAAATTACGTTTTCAACTAGTTTGTGTTTTTAAATTTAAAATTATTTAACTTAAAGATAGGGGTATTTTAGAGAGTATAAGAATTTATGTGAGGATATTTTAGTACGCAAAATAATGAAATTAATTCAAACAGGGAATTTAGTTATTAGTAGTATAGATTATTATTACTTAAAAAATAACCGTGCTTGAGTTTTGGAGAAGTTTCTTGCGGTTTTTAAGACTTAAAAAGGTGGATGTGAGAGAATTTTGGGACAACAAAAAAGTTAACCCCTTAACCTAACAAATTATAAGTGGCAGGTTGTTATGAGTTGTTATTGGTGGGCAAAAAAGTACCACCTATGATCTGTTGTGAAAATGTTGTGAACGTAGCACTTCTCTTAATATTTTACTAAAAAAAAAAGTGCAACCAGCGTTCAAATCTTTTAAAATGGAATCAACAACCAACAAGAAATGGCACTATGAGGAGAGAGATGTAACCGAATTTAAAAGACACCAAAAGTTCATTCAAATTAAACATGGCTAGATTCAAATGGTGTTCAAAATAGGATTTTGAAAACAATAGAGAGGATGTTTCCAAGATATAGAAAATATTTTTAATGACATAGTTGTAAATAAATTGAAAATAGTGGACCCCACAGATTTGTCTAAACTCTTCTATCTCCTAAATTAAGAAGCTTATCTTTATTTAAAGAAAGTTCTCGTACTTCAAGTTTTACACGAGCTCTATTTCCTAATCATTATAAAAAGAAAAAAAAAGTAATCTACACATTACTTTTTGTAATTTTTTTTTTTAAAAATCTCAAATGTAAAAATGGTCTCTCAAATATTATTTTTTTGTTTTAGAATTTTGAAATTTTTTCTTAAAAGTGGAATCCAAACACGTATAATGTAAAAAAATTTATTTGAAAACTAATTTCAATTTCAATTTTTTGAAAATAAAAATATAAATATATCCTCCGGCCAAACAGACCTTAATATTTTATTCTCAAATATTTGTTTGTAAAAGTTACAATGACTGTCTTCGCCAAGAGTCACTGTAACTCATCCAAGACTTATTTCTAAGATAGAGAGAATGATAGAGCTTCATTTTGGAAGTTCACTGTCTAAAATGGAGAGGATTTTTGGTTTGCCTAATTTTTGTAGACGCTTTTAGGCGTGTTGGGTGAATTTACAAGAGCATGGAGACTTTGGGAGGTGTGAAATAGGGAGGCTGGATCAAGCCTGTGTAATTTTTGAAAAGAACCTCAATTTTATTGGATTTAAAAAAAAAAAAATTATGATTTTGGAAATGGACTGAAATGAGACTTTATAACTTTTGAATAATTAATTTTACATTTTGACTATGCTTTAGATCCAACCAGTGGGTTCATACATTGGCAATGAAACTAGTTTCATCTTTTTAGTTTTTATTCAACAAATAAATAATTAATTGTTATATAAATTTATATTATGCTCCTAAGAACTTGCCATTATACTGTAGTTCCATTGGTATTTATGTAGGGTCACGATTTACAGCTCAAGCCTAACGTATGTAAGATCTTGACCCAATAAGCCCAATACAATAAATTTGTAGAGAGTGAGTTAAAGAATTGTATTTTAATGAAATAGATAACGTTTAAATATGGCCTTAGAACCAGATTAAGAGTTAGAAAAAAAAAAGACTTAGGAAATAGATTTGGATAAATTCACTCTCGGCCCTATCCGAGGAGGTTCAATTCAGTTTAAATAAAATGTTCCAACTACAAAATGTCTTTCTCCCTTTTTCAGGGAAGATCTTTTACATTATATAGCTCCCATTTGGTCATCTTGACCTTACACTTGTTGATCATTTAGGACATTACTTGAGTACTTGTCCCATCAAACACCTTCTTTCTCTCTTTTGTGATTCGTAGTAGCTCTAGTGGCACTGTTTAGAGGTCCTCTCCACATAAATGCGGGCAGGAAAGTATCTGTAATGCATTTAATGCGGTGGTAGCAGTTTTTCCTCAGATATTTCCAGACCTCTTTTCTTCCTGTATGTTCATGAGACATGTTCCCACCATTGGAGTTTCTTGGAAGGTCACTTCACCTGTGGGGATATCTATTTGTGTTGTACTTTTTACGTTCGAGGATAAAATCCTCCTCGGACTAACTTTCTTTACATTTCCCACTTATGAGACTTTAAAATAGAACACCTAATAAATGCGTCACTACTCGGATAATGGACGTCCTCGGACCAAGCCCAAAGCCCAATATATATGATTTTGGGCCTTCGTCCCCACAATAGCCCCTCAAAACTCCGGTTTTTCCCTTTCATACGAGGAGAAAAAAATGGGGTTTTGATATTCAAGAGATAAGACTAACTGACGCATTGACTCACACGTGTAGGAATACGGTTTAATTGTGCCCCATAATTACTTTTGACGCTTCGTAGTCCACGAAACGTCATTAATTACTCCAGGAGGCGTCTTGTCTCCCACATCCAACGGTTGCACGCAGATCCAACGGTTGACATTTCCCTTAGGATTTTGAGTAAGATAAATCCCACTTACTTTCTCCCTTAATATAAAGCCTTGAGGGAAACCATTTTTCTTCTTCTTCAAAGAAATTTCTAAGCACTCCAGAGAGTTCCAACGCTCCTTCTCCTAAAATACTCTGATTTCCTGAATCCCCGTTACTATTTCTTGTAAGAGATCTTCGAAGGTTTTCCTAGAAAGCTTCAGAGATTAACACACGTGATCCCGTAAGTTTTATCTTTTTATATTTTTATTTTTCTTCTCGGCCATTCTCCTCGGCCTGCCAGTTCTTACTTCCTTATTTACGAATCTCAGCTACTTCATCTTAGGTTGTCAAAATGGGTAGATTTGAGCGTCTAGTAGATTCCCCTGCGAAAATAGAAGTTTTTAAACAAAAATACCGTATACCCCAGGAAGTTGGCCTACGATACTGCTCCCCAGACCAAATCCTTACTCACATAGAGGTGAGAGAAGTGGCCATTCCAATAATAACTTTCATAGAAGGGGGAATGACCCTTCCTATGGGTAGAATAACATGAGAATATCTTATTAACCACAGGCTGTGTCCCCATTAGTGTGCACCCAATATGTTTAGGATCCTAGGTTGCGTCGATGCTCTGGATGAGCACCTTCACTTGGGACTCACATGGCATGACGTGGTTCATCTGTACGAGTGTCACTCACAATCCGACGGAGGATTTTACCTCAAGTCCAGGTCATCCATCGTTAGGCTTATCTCGTACCTCCCCAAGTCCAACAAAGGGATGAAGGACGACTATTTCATCGCTTCAGGGGCATGGCATGATGGTCGCCCCTGCCCAACTCGGGAAAGGGAGACAGGTGGGATATCCTAGAGCTAGGTTCCTTAGGATAGGATTTAGACTTTTTAAACCCTACCCATGTTCCCCATTTTACTTTCCCTTGATAAGTGATCTCACTTATCTAACTGTATATGGTTTGTCAATTATTTCTGCAGATAGGAGGCTAGTTGCTTCTCGGCTCAGTCATACCAACGTTGTGGCCCTCAACTACCTTCTTCGATCAGAAATTTTTGTGAGCGAGGACCGACAGTTGCGAGCTGTCCATTTCATCCTAGATTTCGATCCTATTTCGGAAATCTTTCAGGAGGTCGGCCACGCCATCAGATCTGGTGACCCTCGGATTAATCGCATCGACGTATCAAAACCGGATTTCCTTGCCCGAGACGACCTTCCCCCAGTCAGGCTACCAATCCATCAAGTCCCTCCTCAGCTCGTAATACCATTGCAGCAAGTCCCTCTCGAAGCAGAAGCTGCAACAGAGGAGGAAATCGCCTCCTTGCGACTGTCATTAGAAGAAGAGATAGACCAGTTCCGTTTTGAAGGGGAAGAAGGGATACCAGAAAGGCCCGTGCAGCTCTCGGACTCTGAGACCGAATCTAACAGACTTTCCGCGGCTCTCCAACCTGAATTAATTGTTACCAGGGTTGATACAAGTTCAGAAGAAAAAGGAGGAATGAGTTCAAAAGGAAGGCCGTCTTTGAAAGGTTTAGTAGCCAATAGGAACAAAGGGGGAATCTCGAAGGATGTCCCCAAGACCCAAACTCCTGCCAATCTTCCCCCTCCTCCTCCTCCTCCTGCTGACCTCGGACTACACGCTGCGCCAGATTTGAAGAAAAAAAGACCAATGCAGGAAATAGAGGAAGGTGAGTTGATCCTTCCGAAGGGCCCTAAACAACAGAAAACCAAGAATCCGAGGGACAATAGCGCCAATTCTGTTGATAGCAGGGAAGATGTAGAAATGCGCCGAAAGCAGTGCTTCTGGGCCCCACGGATAGAATTGGATGGAGCCTAAATTCCCTGGGATGCCACTATTAGGGAGTCCTAGAAAGGTCATGCGGCCCATCTGGCCCAAGCTTTAGAGTAGCCCCTTCTACTCCCACGGGATATGGAGGCCCTTAGATGCACTAGGCAGCCGGAGCTCTTCATGTTATTGAAGAAGGATCTCGCCCTGGTAAGCTAATCGTGTTTTTCCAAATTAAAAGCTAAGAAGCTCATATTCTTATCAGTGTTATTACACTTATTCTCACATGCGCGACCTCTTTGCCATTGTTATACAGGTCACTCAACAAGTTTATGTGGCCGAAGAATGGGTTTGAAACGCCCATAACAGATATGAAGCTGAGTCCCAATCTCGGCGCGAAGTTGAGAAGGCTCTCGGGACCCTGAATGAGGAAAAAGCACAGCTGGCCGAGAAGCTGAAGGTTTCAAAGCGCGAATGTTTAAGTGCCAAAGCATGGCTGAAAAATGTTGAGACCCAAGCTGAGGACCAGCGCAAACTGCTTTACACGACAGAGCTAAATCTGGCTACCGAAAAGGCGACAGTTCTAAGCATGAAAGCTGAATTACAGAAAGCTAAAGAGGCAGCCATAATGGCCATGAAAGCTGCTAAGGTCGCGGAGGAGGCGGCCTATGAGCGTGGGGTGGCAGAGACGGAAGAAAGGTTGACCGAGGAGGTAGCCAAGCTATGCAGAGATTACTGCACTGAATCTTGGATAGAGGCGCTCAATCGCGCGGGGGTTCTTGCTGATTCCGAGTTGAGGAAATCTGAGAATGTGTTCTTCCCTGAGCATATCAGAGAGATTCCAGCGAACCTTCCTCCGGTCACTGGCCTACCCCTCCCTCCTCCTGAGCAGGTCTCTGACACACATGCCCTCACTACAGCTGCTGAGATTTCCACAGGAATAGTTGGGAAGGGTATGGAGGCCCCATCCTCGGCCAAAGATAACCCTACCGAGGATTCCCTTACCATAAAGGACGTGGTTTCTTAAGCCAAGGCAGCTAAGTCAAGATTTGATGCTGGGGATGCCAAAAATAAGGCCACCGATCCCGAGAAGGGTTCTTAACCCTCAAAAAAGTAGTTGTAGGATCTTTCTTTTTAATTCAGTTTCAGTTTTTTTTTTTTTTGGTAGCTTTCATCAGCGCTTATGATGTACTTATTTTCATCTAAAGAATAGACTTTTCCTTTATACTTTTTGTATCTCTACTTTGTCTGCATAGTTGCCGTTTGTCTTTATTAGAGACTAATGATGACTCACTATCCGCAAATTAAGTAATTTGATAAAATACTTTTAACGGACGGACTTATCATGCTTTTATTTTAAGCACTGATTCTTCTGTGCCGAAGGCTGGCAACAGTGAAAATGGATAGGTATTTAGCAAAAACAAAGTACAGGGGAGAGAGTGTCTTTGTTGTTATATATTTTTTAGATAAGAAAACAAAGACTTGCCATAACTGAAGATCTGTTTAATACTTTATAAAAGATACCATTGAGCGTTAATTTCACCTAAGTATGTGGTCTGAGAGACTTGATATGACTTAGGATCTGTTTAACACTCTATAAAAGATACCATTGAGCGTTAATTTCACCTAAGTATGTGGTTCGAGAGACCTGATATGACTTAGGATCTGTTTAACACTCTATAAAAGATGTCAGTGCATTAATTTCCCCAAGGCATCTGGTCTGAGGACATCAGGCATGACTAAGGTTCTGTTTAAACACTTTATAAAAGATGTCATTGAGCGTTAATTTCACCTAAATATGTGATCCGAGAGACCTGATATAACTTAAGATCTGTTTAACACTTTATAAAAGATGTCATTGAGCGTTAATTTCTCCTAAGTATATGGTCCGAGAGACCTTATATGACTTAAGATTTGTTTAACACTTTATAAAAGATGTCATTGCATTAATTTCCCTAAAACATCTGGTCTGAGGACATCAGGCATGACTAAGGTTCTGTTTAACACTTTATAAAAGATGTCATTGAGCGTTAATTTCTCTTAAGTATATGGTCCGAGAGACTTGATATGACTTAAGATCTGTTTAACACTTTATAAAAGATTGAATAAAAGGAATCCCCATATCTTCACACAACACAAGAATTTAATGATAAAGGAAATTCTTATTAATAGTAATACATTTTCAGGTTTTTTACATTCCAAAGGCGCGGTATTACACGTTCATCTAAGTCTTCTAGAAAATATGCTCCTATACCTGCCTCCGAGGTGATGCGATATGGTCCTTCCCAATTGGGTCCTACCTTTCCCCACGCTGGGTTTTTTGCAATGCCCAGAACTTTCCTCAGCACCAAGTCACTAGGCGCTAGTGGTCTTAGCCTTACTTTGGCATTATAACCTTGCTTAAGTTTGTGTTGATAGTATGCCAATTGGACCATTGCACTTTCCCTTCTTTCGTCCACAAGATCTAGACTCTTTTCTAGTAACTCATTGTTGCTGCTCGGACTGAATAGGCTAGTCTTAAGCGTTGGAAAGCCCGTTTCTAAGGGAATAACAGCCTCGACTTCGTAAGTCATCGAAAAAGGGGTCTCTCCTGTTGATCTGCGAGGTGTGGTTTGGTATGCCCACAGTACATGTGGCAATTCTTCGACCCACCTTCCCTTCGCATCATCCAGCCTTTTCTTAAGTCCGTTCACTATAACTTTGTTAACAGCCTCAGCTTGCCCATTCCCTTGGGGATAAGCTAGGGTGAAATATTTATTCGTAATTCCCAATTCACAGCAGTATCTCCTAAACACCTTACTATCAAATTGCAGACCATTATCCGAGATGAAAGTGTGAGGGACCCCGAACCGAGTAACAATGTTCTTCCAGACAAACCTCTTAGCGTCCATGTCTCTGATGTTCGCCAAAGGCTCAACTTCAACCCATTTAGTAAAATAGTCGGTGCTGACTAGCAGATATCTCCTGTTCTCTACTGCCTTGGGAAAATGCTCGAAAATATCCAAGCCCACTGAGCAAACGGCCAAGGGCTAGTCAACGGATTGAGGATCCCTCTTGGCTGGTATATGTTCGGCGCAAATCTTTGGCATTGGTCACACTTCTTCACATACTCATGTGCCTCTTTTTGCATACTAGGCCACCAATAGCCTTGTGTGATGGCCCTATGAGATAAAGATCTACTTCCGGTGTGGCTTCCAAAAACTCCCTCGTTTAATTTCTCGAGAATTAGTTCTGACAATTCAGGGTGGATACACAGTAGATATGGCTTAGAAAAAGAGCGTTTGTACAATTTTTGATCTTCGGACAGCCAGAAGCGAGGCGCCTTTCTCCGTACTTTATCAGCTTCCAGTTTACCCTCTAGCAAGATGTCTTCTTTCAAGAATAGTACGATGGGGTCCATCCAGGTAGGCCCCACTCTAACTTGGTGAACATGGACCATCTTTCCTCCTGCCTCTGTGGGTTTGTGCAAGTCTTCTATGAGGATAACCCGAGGCAAGCTCTGTGCCGAGGAGGTTGCAAGCGTGGCAAGGGAGTCAGCATGTGAGTTCCCGCTTCTAGGAACATGCAGTAGGCTGAATGATTTAAATTGTGACTACAAGTACTTAACTTGACTTAAGTACTCCCGCATTCTCCCATCCCTCGCCTCTAGTTCACCCTCAACTTGGCCAACAACCAATATTGAGTCAGAGAACATTTTTACTGCCTTTCCCCCCATTCTCCGAACCATGGACATTCCTTCCAGCACAGCTTCATATTCAGCCTCATTGTTCGTGGCCGAGAATCCTAATCTCAATGATTTCTCAATTGTGAGCTATTTGGGAGAAACCAGGACTAGCCCCACTCTGGAGCCCCTTTGATTTGCTGCACCATCGACATGCACTTTCCAGCATAGAGGTTCCTGCCGGGTGATGATGCTAACCGATTTTTCATCCATGTGCTGTGTTGCTGACACGTTTTCCAATGGGGTTTCGGCGAATTCGGCTACCAGGTCTGCGAGGATCTGGCCCTTAACAGAGGTACGAGGTATGTATTTGATGTCACAAGCCCCTAGAACTGTACCCCATTTAGCAATCCTGCCTGTGTAATCAGCACTCCGAAGTATAGCCCTGAGTGGAAGCTGAGTTAAGACAATAACTGTATGTGCTTGGAAGTAATGGGGAAGTTTTCGCGTGCCATGCACCACTGCCAAGATGGCTTTCTCCAATGGTAGATAACGCACCTCGGCCTCATGTAATGATTTGCTCACATAGTAAACAAGCCGTTGTACGCCACCGTCAACTCGGATCAACACTAAACTTACAGCATGAGGAGCCACGGCGATGTAGGCAAACAGAACCTCGTCCTCCTGAGGACTAGACATGATGGGAGGCCGAGAAAGATATTCCTTTAGCTGCTGGAATGCCCAAGCACACTCTTCGTTCCATTCGAATCCCTTCCACTTATTCATCAAGAGGAAGAAAGGTCGGCATCTATTTGCTGACCAAGAAATAAACCGATTCAAGGCGGTGGCCATCCCGGTGAGCTTCTGGACTTCCTTAGGATTCTGAAGAGATTGTAGATTGCTAATCGCCTTAATTTGATCGGGATTGACTTCGATTCCACTGTGAGTTAGTATATATCCCAAGAACTTGCCAGATCCCACACCAAACGAGCATTTGGAAGCGTTTAGGCGCAATTTGTGTTTCCTCAGAATTTTAAAGATGCTTCCAAGGTCTCGAATGTGCTCGGACACAACCTTGCTTTTTACAACCATGTCGTCTATATAGACTTCAATACTTTTGCCTAGCTAGGGCTCGAACATTTTTATCATCATCCTTTGATAGGTAGATCCAGCATTCTTTAGACCGAATGGCATCACCTTGTAATGGTAGTTCCCAATGGGGGTGACAAAAGCTGTCTTTTCCTGGTTTTTCAGGGCCAATGGTATTTGGTGGTATCCCTGAAAGGCATCTAGGAAACTCATCCGAGGATGGCTCACCGTTGCATCCACCAACTGATCTATTTGAGGCATAGGGAAATGATCTTTTGGGCAGGCTTTATTCAGATCTGTAAAGTCCACACACACTCGCCACTTGCCGTTCTTTTTCTTTACCACCACAGTGTTGGCCAGCCATTCAGGGTAAAAAACTTCTTTGATAGCCCCTACTTGCTTGAGCCTCATTACCTCATCCCTGACGGCGTCTGCATGTTCTTTAGACGGGCGCCGATGTGGTTGTTTTTTGGAAGTAATGGATGGATTAACATTTAAATGATGAAAGATGAAGGTTGGATCCACCTCTAGGGCCTCGTAAGCGTTCCAAGTGAACACATCAACATTTTTCTTAAGAAAATTTGCCAACTCCTCCCTCTCTTGAGGTGGTAGTTGAGATCCGACCTGAAAGTATTTCTCTAGATCGTCCCCTATAATAACCCTTCTTAAGTCTTTGCACTTTACCTCCTTGGATTGTCCATTGACAGGTGACTCCGAGGTTTTTAGTTGCTATAAGCTCGTCCCAGCGGGGGTCTACGACTCAACCTTGGGTCGATGAGATATGGCAGCCACTAGGCATTGTCTAGCCATGGATTGGCTTCTGAGGATCTCCCTTACATGACCCTTGGACAGATATTTCACCCTTTGGTGTAAAGTAGAAGAGACGGCCCCCAGGGTATGAAGCCAGGGTCTGGCCACAATAGCTATATAGGGCGAATAAGCATCCACTACAATAAAATCCACCTCTACCACCTCGGAACCGGTCTGCACGGGTAGTCGAATTTGACCTTTTGGCACAACAGTCCTGCCCTCAAAACTTACTAGAGGGGAATCGTAGGCAGTCAAATCTTCGGGTTTCAAATTCAGACCCTTATGCAGATCGGGGTACATGACCTCGACAGCACTCCCCTGATCTACCAACACCCTCTTCACGTCATATCCACCTATTCTAAGTGTAACCATCAAGGCACCATCATGGGGTTGGATGGTTCCGATCTTATCTTCGTCCGAGAAACCCAGAGCCGGTTGGATTTCCCTTTTGGATCTTTTTGGCTCCGGATTATCATCCTCAGCAAGCAGCCGAGCCATAGACATGACCTTGAAAGGACAGGATCTAGTTCTCCCTGGGGCAGCAAAGATGACATTTATCGTCTCCAAGGGAGGTTTTGAAGAAGGATCACTTCTAGGATTCAAACCTGTTTGCCCCGACTAACCGCTGGAATGGTGCAGCAGCTGCTTCAATTTTCCTTCTCGAACCAATTGGTCCAAATGATCCCATAAATTCTTGCACTTTTCGGTAGTATGCCCTTGATCCTGATGGTATTGGCAGTAAAGATTCTGGTTACACCTCATGGGATTTCCAGCCATTTTGTTTGGCCATTTAAAGAACGGTTTTTTTATAATCTTTTCTAGAACCTGATGCACTGGCTCTCGGAATACCGCATTTACCGCCTAAATGGCAGATCTTGACTGCCCAATGAAATCTCTTCTAGGTCAGCTGTTATTGAATCGGTCCGACCTGAAATCCCTCCGCTCTTGAGGGATAACCTTCACTTTACCTTTTCCTTGCTGTTGTTCTTCCTCGACCCTCTTGTATTTACCAATGCGATCTATAAGTTGGCGTACGCTGGTAACAGGTTTACCAGTGAGGGACTTCCTTAAACCGTGCTCGGGAGGGAGGCGGCCCTTAAAAGTACTGATGGCCACATCTTCAAAGTCACCATCTATCTCATTGTACATTTTCCAATATCGATCCGAGTATGTATTCAGGGTTTCCCCCTCTCGCATGGACAAAGACAATAGTGAGTCCAAAGGTTGAGGTACCCTGCTACACGTGATAAAACGAGAGCCAAAAGCCTAGGTGAGCTCCTTAAAGGAATCTACAGAGTTAGCCCTCAACCCATCGAACCACCTCATGGCCACAGGTCCCAAACTGGAGGGAAAAACCTTACACATCAAAGCCTCGTCCTTAGAGTAGACAGCCATTCTTTAGTTGAACTGGCTTACATGTTCTACAGGGTCCGTTCAGCCATTGTAAGTAGTGAATGTAGGTTGATGGAATCGTCGAGGAAGTTCTGCCCCCTCAATCCTACGCGTGAAGAGCGATCTAGAGATTTAGTTCAACGCCTTGCTCATGGCATCATTCCCCAAGCCTCTAAGAGGTGGGCTCTGGTGTCTTCGTTCGTGGAGGTTCTCTTCATCATAAGAGAAGGACTCGCTTGGTGGCGTCCTAGACCTTTGTCTGTAAGTGACATCCTCTTTATCATTGGAGGAGACGCCAGAACTGGAAGGAGTCCGTTGTCGTCGTGCATGGCGCAGCTTCTTCTTTAAATCATCAATTTCCCTCTGCATGGCTCTGTTATTCTGCTCCTGAGAGGGATGACTCCTTGCTTAAGGGTGACTTCCGCTAGTATGTGTGGTATGTAAACTACCTTCCCTATCTCTTCTACGCTCAAGGTTATGGAAGGCATCTTGTTGATAGGAACCCATGGATTCCTGTTGATGGGGACCTGATCCCACCATGGTTAAACGTCACAATCACTATTTCACAAGTTCTTCCCACAGACGGCGCCGATTGTAGGGTCACGATTTACAGCTCAAGCCCAACGTATGTAGGATCTTGGCCCAATAAGCCCAATACAATAAATTTGTAGAGAGTGGGTTAAAGAATTGTACTTTAATGAAATAGACAACGTTTAAATATGGCCTTAGAACCAGATTAAGAGTTAGAGAAAAAAGAAGACTTAGGAAACAGATTTGGATAAATTCACTCTCGGCCCTATCCGAGGAGGTTCAATTCATTTTAAATAAAGTGTTCCAATTACAAAATGTCTCTCTCCCTTTTTCAGAGAAGATATTTTACATTATATAGCTCCCCTTTGTTCATCTTGAACTTACACTTGTTGATCATCTAGGACATTACTTGAGTACTTGTCCTATTAAACACCTTCTTTCTCTCTTCTGTGATTCGTAGTAGCTCCAGTGGCACTGTTCAAAGGTCCTCTCCACATAAATGCGGCTAGGAAAGTAGCTGTAATGCATTTAATGCGGTGGTAGCAGCTTTTCCTTAGATATTTCCAGATTTCTTTCCTTCCCGTATGTTCACGAGACACGTTCCACTACTGGAGTTTCTTGGAAGGTCACTTCACCTGTGGGGATATCTATTTGTGTTGTACTTTTTACGTCTGAGGATAAAATCCTCCTCGGACTAACTTTCTTTACATTTCCCACTTATGAGACTTTAAAATAGAACACCTAATAAATGCGTCACTACTCGGATAATGGACGTTCTCGGACCAAGCCCAAAGCCCAATATATATGATTTTGGGCCTTCGTCCCCACAATTTATATTAAGGGTAAGATTGTGGGTTTGAACCTATTAAGTGTGTGTAACTTCTAAATTAAAAAAAAAAAAAAAAAATCTTTTCAAAACATTTTATTAGGGAACTTTAATAGGGATGAAAACAAGATAAGACCAAATCAGATAAGGAATGTTCTATCCTTGCTTCGTCCCTTACTTGGGGAGAGAAAAACCCATGTAGAATGGATATGAGGTATTTTGTCATCCTAATTTTGGCAGAATTATGATTATAAACACATTTTGATTTTAGGGAGGCTGGAAATACCCACTGGTCTAACAAGTTTACGTTTTAGAGCATTCGCATCATCTCGTGCAATTTTGTTTTCTCTATTTTGTTATAAAAACCTACTTTTTCTATTTTGCATATTCACTTTTCAAAATACCCTACATTAGATTATTTATTTTACACTACATTTTAATAAAATTACAAATTTTCTATATTTTTTTAATTGTCTCTATTTTCTATATAATCCTTTTTGTATTAATACAAGCATTGATGCAAGTGCTCCATTTATAATCTATACCATTAACAATTTAACTTTTGGGGTGAGGGAAATTGACTAGCTAGGACATGCTAGAGCACTAGGCATCAGATTTGCTAAATGCTAAATTTTTAGCATTTAGCATACCAAACACCAAAAACTATGCTATATCAATGTGGCACATCCAAAATTTTTTTAGCTTATGCTACTATACAATCTACTAGTAGAAGGGTAAGGTAGTATGTGCTAAAAAGAAAAAAAAAAAAAATAATTTTTTATATATTTCCCTCTCTACAGCCAGCCCTCTCTGTCTCTTAGGGATGGCAATTTCTCCCCCTCCCCCCCTCGCGTCTTGACTTGCCTCTCCCTACCATGGGGCAAGGTGGGGATGGTTTAGACATTTTAGCCTTATCCCACATTGATAAATGCTATAATTTTAAAATTTTCATATCCTAAATCCCTATTATTTAAACAAACAAATCAATACTAGCTTATTTAAATGCATGGATATTAAGATTTTTTATTTTTGTTGTGATATTGTCTTATTAAACACTTGAATAATATTATTCAGTTCTTGGTAAAAATTAGTTTGATTTGATGCGAAAAATTTAGTTGTAATTTCAAGTATATTTATATTAATGAAACATATTTTATTAAAAAATAAATTATAATAGTTGTGGGGAAAATTAACATGAAGTCGAATTTTACAGGGCGGGGCCTCAAGAGGCGGGGATGAGGGAAAGAAGTTTTCCCCGTTATATAGGGCGGGGCGGGAATAGGGCAAGATAAAACCATGTGGGGCAAGGTGAAGATCCCATTCTTGTACCTTACCCCTCCCCATTGCCATCCTTACTCACTCTTGTCCCTCTCCTCTCTTCCTCTTTGTCTCTCAACGTCCCTCAACAACAAACCCATCTCAGCCATCGGTTTAAAGCTACTACTGCTAAAATTGCAGCCACCCATCTTAGCCACAGTCATCACTAGATGAGTTTGGATTTTTTTTGGTTTTTCTTGTTAGATTGCTGGGTTTTGGCTTGCAAATTAGGCGAGCTTGGATTTTTCTTACTGGGTTGTAGGCAAAGGAGGAGAGATTGTGTGTTTTGCTTGTTGGTTTTCTGGGTTTTTGTTTCGGGTTGATTGGGTTGGGTTGTTTGGATGGTGGTTGTGGTTTTTTTTTTTTTTTTTTTTTTTTTTTTTTTTAATCTTTCAATTTCAATTTTTTGGGTTTTTTAAATTAAATATATATTTTTTTTTGGCGGAGGATTTTGTGGTTTTTGGTGAATTTTGGTTGTTTTTCATGTGATTTTGATTGGTTATTAAGATTTTCTTTGATGGTTTTTTGCAAATTTGGTTGGATTTTAGGGTATTTGAGTTGTGGTCATGGTGGCTATAGGTGGATTTTGGGTTGTGGTCATGGTGGATTTGGGTTGTGAAATAAATTTTTATTGGGTTTATGGGCTTTGGGTATAGAAATAGAGATAAGAGAGAGACATAGTAAAATAAAATTTAAATGAGTTGATTATATTATTTTAATGTGATGTAATCTTAAAATGAAAGGTGTGATATAGGGCGTATTGTTAAATGCTATACTGAAAATAGATAAAGTAGGTTTTTATGTATTAAAATAACATTTGATTGTACAACTGATGGTATGATGCTAGTGCTCTTAGGATCTAGGGAGCTTTGGAAGTATGTTTTTTATTTATTTATATATATAAATATATGATCATAGGTTTTACCCTTGTAATTCAAGGACATGTATAGAAGTACAATTGTGCAAGTGGATTTGATATGCATGTGAGGTGCATTACATACAACTATTGCACACAAATTGTTTTACACACACCGCAAACTTGTTCCTTAGCCACATACCTTAGACTGGTTCTCCTCAACAAACTGCATTGGGTGAAACTCTTCTCGGCGAGTGCAATTGGGCCGAACGAGGCTCCTTGGTATGTATGACCCGTGGTTTGACAGGCTGGGCCTGAGTGGGCCTCCTTCGACCTTTGACCAACATAAATCCCTTACAAATCTCTATTACCCATTGGGCCTTCGACCAATGACCTAATGTTGGGTGGAAAATTTATTACCCCTCACAAATCATAAATCCATTACATATGAAGTCATTTTATTAAGTAGGGGAAATTACACTTTGCCCCCCTAAATTATACCCCTTTTATACTTACCCGTAAACTATGGGAATACATACTTAGCCCCTTAAACTATTACTCATGTAACACTTTGCACCCAATCCCATTGGTAATTGTTTAGGGAAATAAGTGTTTATTCTCAAATTTTAGGGGAGTAAGTGTAAAATGAGGTATAGTTTAGAGGGGTAACTGTAAAATGGGGTATAGTTTAGGAGGTAAAGTATGTATTCTTATAGTTTAGGGGAGTAAGTGTAAAAGATGATATAATTTAGGGAGAGGTAAATGTAAAAGGAGGTATAGTTTAGGAGGGTAAATTTTCCCATTTAAGTATTTTGCATTAACAAGGGTTTGTACAGTTTAAAGTTAAGCATTACTATTATTTAAAATTTTAAGACTTCTTTTTTTTTTCTTAGAAAAATAATGTAATACTTCTAAAAATAATGTTTAATTTAGTAGCATTCCTAAACTATGGAGTTCGAAATATAAGGTGTTTTTTTTTTTTTTTGACTGCTAACATATCTACCTATAAGTGTGATCCACTTCTCTTCTTGGTTTGCTTAATTTTACACCCAAACAATTAAACATCATAAAATTTGTAAAATATTTTCCGGAAATCTTTTACTTTGAAACAAATAGCACATTACTGAAAAGAACAATATAAAAGAAAAGACATATCAATATATCGTCATTACGTTATTGGAAAAGGGTATATGGTTTAAAGTTAATTTTTTTGTTGTTGTAAATTTAAAGTTTAATTTGAAACTTCTGAAAATCTGTGTATGTTTGCTTATTTATTTATTAAATGCAAACCACATATTGACCTTAAGTATGATCCACTTATCTTCTTGGCTTACTTACTCAAAAAGAAAAAGAAAAAAAAGACATACCATTTAATTAATAGTTGAAAAGAAATCCATCGATTGTAATATTAGAAAGATCCAGAATAAAATCCCTAGTTTGTGACTTGTGAAAGAGTAATACTACATGGCAACAACATATAAATAACATGATGGCATTGTCATAATTAAGCATGAGAGGCAAGCATATATAGATATAGTATCTACAAATTCATCAAGAGGCACGTACGAACGATATTCACTTCCCTCTCCAATCGTGGGGTGCCACTTATGCACTAGACAATCTCGTTTATTATAGAACATACCTGACAAGTGACAACTGATATTTTCTTATTTCTTTTGACATAAATTGATTTTCCTTTATATATATTATGAGATTAAATTCTATATTACCCTTCCAATTCTAATATACCAGATCATTATATTATTCATAGCTTTTAATTTTTTATTAGATTGTGTAAAACATGGGTTTTGTACTCCATTCTTACCAAATTCGGACTTTCTATATATACTAATACTACTAATAAAATAGATTAAATTCAATAAAAATGTGGTGTAAAATCCAAGTTTTACTCCTCTAATCCTAACATGTCACATCATCATATTACATATTAAAGAATGGACACAACTACACTCAATCAATTCTAATATCCATTTGAAAATTCAACCTAACTGTGAATTTATTGAGATGTTATTATGTGTGATAGGATGTATTGAGTTTTAAGTAAAATGATGATGTGATGGATGATGTATAAAGCATGAGTTTTACACCACATTTTTACCAAATTTGGACTCCTAACAAAATTGCAATAAATTTAAGAATTCTTGAATCTAGACATACGAGAGAATCTTGTTGGTTCAATTGCAATACAATTTCTTATGTACTTTGACTTTAGAGAAAAGCTATGCATACAACATTTTCACAACAAGTTTTAAGTGGCAAGTTGTTACTGATCGTTATTGGTGAGCAAAAAAGTAATTTAAGTTGTGGATTCAAATCAGAACGAATAACAATTTACCATCTATAATTTGTTGTGAAAGTATTTTAAATATATTGTGAACGTAGCACTTCTCTTAACTTTAACCGCCAAAAAAATACAATTGGCGGAGGCAGTAGTGGAATGTTCGGAGCCTTGAAGAGCCAAAACCGAATATCCAAATCTCACAAGAGCCAGACGAAATATTTTTCTATATTTAGGTGAATAACAATCGATGAGAAATATAATTATTAATGTTTTATTGGAAAAGAAAATGAAAAAGAAATTAGTTGGTTGATGAATGAATATAAAATAAACAGGCTGTTTTTGAGAATCACACAGCTGTTAAGAATACAACTCATGAATGAGAGCTAAATATACATATAATCCAACTAATAGCAACCGTTGGCCGTCCTCAAAAATTTCTAAGCCATGGAATACGTCTGGCACCTGAAACTGAATCAAACTACCCTTTATAAACCATCTCATGTACCACCATATGTCTCCCACATCATTTTTCTTTTCTTGCTTTGCTTTTGTTTCTTTTTTCTAACATTCTTTTTCTTCTCGCTAAACATATATAATTGCTTAGCAAGGGAGTGAAAGAGAATTTAAGATCTATAGCGAAGCAAGAACTCCTTCTCAATAATTAATTTACTTCTTGGGTATTCATATTTTTTCATAAATAAAACATATACATTATGGGTAATTGTGGTAGTTTACCAAAAACCAAGGGTGACAATGATGCGGTTCCGGCACCGGAGCCGGCTGAGGAGGAGACAGTAGTGAAGGAGGAGGTGAAGCCTCAGATAGAAGAACTGAAGAAAGATGATGCAAATGTTGAAAAACAGACTGATGGTGGCGTCAACCCTGCCGATGACAACAAGGGCTCGTCTCTTGGCTCCTTGTTCAGCAATAAGGTATTCTACATATATAATTTTTTTCAAATTTTTTTATTATTGTTTTAGATAGACTAAGGTATATCATATATGAGCAATGTTTTTCTCACATCTACATTTTTACATACGCTTTTTTTTTATTAATTTTTTTTAATTTTTAATTCATATCAACCTTGATATTTTAAATATTGATATTTTCTTTTTACTTTTTTAAAATGTGCATATCAAAGTCATAATCATAGATATTCTATAAAAGATAAAGTTTTGTTACAAACTTGGTTATAACCTAAGATTATAATACTCACTCAAAATATTAATATTGCTACATATTTTAAAATTTAATTGTTAAATTGCATATTCTTTATGTTTTTAACACGTATGTCAAATTTTGTGTTAATCGGATGTTATTTATTATTAAATCTATAATCTTATTTTTTATGCATAATTTTATATTACAAAAAATTGAAATTTAAACATTTGATTGATGATATAATTATTGATATTTGTTTTTCGAAATTTTTTACAAGAATGAAGGGCTTAAAAAGAACTTGTAATCCAATGGTGGATTTGTCAAATTTCATATTTGATAAAAAAATATTGAGTGAAGTTGTAGCATATATATATGTGTGTGTGTGTAGGCTATAACTCTACTCAATATCTTTTTATCGGAAATGAATTTTAAGTGTCTTTGTTTTGGGTCACATTTAGCTTGCTCTATTTGTTTCGACATTAACATTTTTTGGAAAATGAATCATTTTTCAAAATCATTTTTTGGAAAATTATTTCATTTTCCTATATTTGGTAGCGACTTTAAAATGAGTTGAAAAATTATCTATTGACTTCCCTTATTTAGCGTTATTTAGTATTGTGTAAGATATAATTGTTTTCCTTATTTAGTCGCATGAGGTAAAATTGTTTTTAAGATAAATTTAGTCGAAAACAACTCTATCTCATTTCAAACTAAATAAGGGAAGTTAAAAAATAGTTTTCATTTGACCCAAATTTTTTTTAATGATATTCTCAAACACAAAAAAATGATAAAAACTATTTTCACATAAATTTTTTCATTGAAACAAACGAAGTAGTGAAAAACTTTATAAATTAAACTAATTAGAATGGAATGGTTACCTTAAAATTTTATTTTTATTTTTAATTATTATAGGATTTGAACCTATGATGTTTACTTTACGATGATTTTTTTTAAAATTATTATATCAAAACATCAATTAATTTTTGCTATAAATGAAATTCAAACTTAAATCCTTTATTAGACCTTTTAAAAAAAAATCCTTTATTAGACAACCAAAAAAAACTTTATAAATTGAACAAATGGAGTCTTTGTTTTATTTATCTATGACTTAATCATGTCCCACTTGGACATGCTTAACGCAAAAGAAGGTTGTTTATATGTGTTGGGAATATTGATCTCTGTAATTTATTAGCAGACTGAAGAAAAGAAGGAAACAAAAGAGACTGAGAAGACCACCGAAGTCTCATCAGAGAAAAAAGAAGAAACCTTGAACAAGGAAATTAAAGGGAATGAGAAAACCACCGAAGTCTCATCAGAGAAAAATGAAGAAGCGCCAAAGAAGGAAACTAAAGAAACTGAGAGGGCCATCGAAGTCTTATTAGAGAAAAAAGAAGAAGCCCCAAAGACAGAAACTAAAGAGAATGAGAAGACCACCGAAGTCTCATCAGTGAAAAATGAAGAAGCACCAAAGAAGGAAACTAAAGAGAATGAGAAGACCACCGAAGTCTTATTAGAGAAAAAAGAAGAAGTCCCGAAGAAGGAAACTAAAGAGAATGAGAAGGCCACTGAAGTCTCATCAGTGAAAAAAGAAGAACCCCCAAAGAAGGAAACTAAAGAGAATGAGAAGACCACTGAAGTCTCATCAGTGAAAAAAGAAGAACCCCCAAAGAAGGAAACTAAAGAGAATGAGAAGACCACCGAAGTCTCATCAGTGAAAAAAGAAGAAACCCCAGCAAGGAAGGAAACTAAAGAAAATGAGAAGACCATCGAAGTCTCATCAGTGAAAAAAGAAGAAACCCCAGCAGAGAAAGCATCTCCAGCTGCAACGCATGCAAAAGAAGCCAAGAAATAAGCAGATAAGTGAGAACCTGCAAAGTGCATCAATGTAATTTAAGAGGGCTTGTAACAGTGGCCCAAGAAAATGCAACTTTAGTGTCCATTTTCTTCTGATAGAAGATAGAAATTGGGTTGGTTATAGAAATTGAGACTTTTGAGTTTCTTTGTTGTTCATTAGTTCTTGGAGAATATTGTTTTTCCAAAAGGTTGTTTTTTTTTCCCTTCTCCATTGATAATTTTTTGTTTATGTATGAGTCTGCGTGCAATTTATCAATAGTAATATAAAAGCCTTAGCAAATGTGAAGAATAAAGGTGTAAACTCTCTAGTATGGTTGTGAAAAGAAATACTTTATTAGTTGCACTGATTTTTTTTTTTTTTTTGAAATATTAGTTGAACTAATTAGAATTTACTGTCACCCATTAAATTTGAGAAGAAAGAAATTGAAATACCTCATAATATCTGGCCTTACTTCGTACAGATTTCTAAATTAAGCAAATTAGATCAATGTATATGTCAAGGCAGTCAAGCATGCTTAAAGAATTATATAAAATCTGGAAATTGTATAATTACAATAGAATAATGGTGAAAAGGTTCTTTATTAATAGGTTAAAAATTTTGGACGCACACTTTCGAATAGAGCAGAGAGAGGGAGTATTTATAGCATTTTAGTATTTTTCTTAAGGTTAAATAATAGTATTTGCAAGCAGTACTTGAACAGAAAAAAAAGAAAAAAAGATGCTAATTAAATGAGTATGGAGGATGAAAAGAAGTAAAATTTGCTGGACAATGGTAAAAATTTAATTACATAGATCCTTTAAATGAACTCATTTATTACGTACACTAATAGAACCTCTTAGTTAGGCTTTTTTGGATACATATCACTGTCAGTTTCTTTAAAACCATCTTCTCTCTTCCTGTGTGTGTGTTAAAAATACTTAGTATTATAAAAATAAAAATAAAGATAGAACCTCCCAATTACTAACAGCTTAATAAACTAGACTATATCAATGCCCATGTGAATTTTAACTAACAACTACTCCCTCTTATTTATTTATTTATTTATATTTTGGAAAAATTACATTTTACTACTTTAAACTATTCGAATGCACGGTTTGCACCTTAAACTATCACCATTGTTACACTTTAGGTCTTGATATTAGTTTTACTATTAAATTGGATGAAAATATAAAGCATATGACTTGAATGTGTGTGTATTGCTTAAGTAGCACAAATTTAAAAGACCAAAAACCCTCTGTTTCCAATCAATTAAAAACAAAACTTTTTTTTAGCTCTCTCAAGGTATGGGCACAAACATAATCAGAGCTATCAAACCTTGAATCACTCTTCACAAAGTTAAATTAAGGTTACGAAATGGGTTGTCTATTAATCCATGATAGGACATACACCCCTGCAAGAGGAGGAATTTGGTTCTGAAACTTGGACTAGTTCGTACAGTCCAATTCGATTAACTAGGAATCGTTCACCAAGATGGTTCTTTTAACCCAAAATCCGTTCTATGCAAAATAGTTAGTGGACAATGCGAACCACACTTGAACCTCCTAGGTATAAAAACCGTGGACGATTCTCATAGGTTCAGGTTAGAAATACCATTGTTGAAGTTTCAACCACCATGATATGTTGCTAGACCTTGAGATAGCATTGCCATTTCTTCTTCTTCTTCTTCTTCTTCTTCTTCTTCTTCTAGTTTCCAACCAACATAGATATATTGCTATGACTTTGGAGATTGCATTTTCGCCATTTTTCTTCTTCTTCTTCTTCTTCTTCTCTCTCTCTCTCTCTCTCTCTCTCTCTCTCTCTCTCTCTCTCTCTCCAATTGGATGTTGCAAATGGTGGACTACTTGACCCACTAAATGCTTGGTTGTCAAACACTTTTTTCTTAAATTGTCTTGGGCTTGCTAGTATTTAATCAATCTTTTAATGGGCAGATGAACCAATGTCTGCCACTCTTCTAGCTTTTATGATTTTGTTTTTTGTTAATTTCATAAACGTTTAACTATTCAAATGGGTTTGGGAAAATATATATATATATATATATATTTGTTAGAACTCAAGATAATTTAGACATAGACTTGCATAAAAAAGAGTAGAATATTGAGCTCTAACAAAAATGTTAAGTATATTAATTTCATATGAATATTCACAATAATCCTAGAATGGTAAACTAATATTGACTAATACTAAAATGTTTCATCACCTTCACTAAATTAAAATGACTTTCATCATGGTATTGACTCCCTTGATATTAAAAAACTCAATATCTATTTACGTTTGTTTGAGTATGTGACTATTCACTCAGGTGTATCCAATCCCCCATCCGGATTGTCCCACACACACTAGATTATTACAAAGAGAAATCTCATGGGGAGGCCTTAAGATACTAATAAGAGGTTTTGAATTTAGGATCTTATGGATATCATTAGGCCTTAGAAATCACTTTACCAATCTTTTGGGGTTAAACCTTAGTCCGATCTTAAAAACTTTGAACCTTTATATTTTTCAATTTTTTGAACAGTCTGAATTTCAAAACCATGGTAACAACTCCTTTTGTCAAAGTGAATAATTTTTCAATTATTTGAATGTAAACAGTGGTAGAATTGAAAATTGAGACAACATTGAATTTATGGGAAAGAGTAATATATATAAATATATATATATATATATATATATTACTTACAGACACAAACTATTTAGGGTATGATTGGTAACTGTTTTTTCCCCTTATTTTCTGTTTCCAAAAACAAATTTCTATTTTTGAGACTTAAAAACTTGTTTGGCAACCCAAAATGGACAGAAAACAAAAATTGTTTTCAAAACTCAATTTGTGAAGGAAACTGAAAACATGTAAAAGGCTATTTTCAGTTTTTAATTTTCAAAAGTCAATGAAAACACGCATTTAATTTAATGAATCTGTCTCATTTAATGAGTTAGCATTAGAGTTCAAATCCAAGTAATAACATATTTTAGTATTTTCTATTTTTTTCTTCAAAAAACTATCTTTTTAATTTCAGCTAACCAAACTTGTTTTTTTATTTCAAAAATACAAGAAATTTGTTTTTTCTTTATATTCCCAAAAATAAGTTTTTGAAAATAGAAAATAAAAACTGTTACCAAACATAACCTTAGGCTTTTATTTTTTAACAACTCTCTAAAATAAATAAACACATACAAACAAGTGTTTTGTATTTTAATTGGTTAGCACTTCCCTTTATTTCTCCAAAAAAGACATTTATGATTCAAATTCTTCCTTCGCTGATTATCGAATTTTCCAAAAATAAAAATACAAACCTGTTGATGTCCATTTTTTTACAAAAAGCCCAATGGTAGAAGAAGGCTAACAATAGGGAAAGGTGAGAGAAAAAGGGAAGTGGAAGATTTAAAAGTAAAGTAAATGAGCTGTGAAAACCCAAGAAAAGAGGTAATAAACTCAATGGGCCAACACGGCAGGAATGACAGCTAGAAGGTCTATGGGCACAATAAGTGGCAAAAGCAAAGTAAATGGGCTGTGAAATCCCAAGAAAAGAGGTAATAAACCCAATGAGCCAACATGGTAGGAAAGCCAACAGGCCCATGGGCATAATAAGTGGCAAAAGAAAAGTAAATGGGCCGTGGAAGCCCAAGAAAAGAGGTAGTAAATCTAATGGACTAACATGACAGGAATGATAGCCAGCAGACCCATGGGCATAACAAGAGGTAAAAGTAAAGTAAATGGTCCGTGGAAACCCAAAGGAAGAGGTAATAAATCTAATGGGCCAACATGGTAGGAATGACATCCAACAAGCCTATGGGCATGACAAGAAAAGGAGCAACAAGCTAGACAGGCAGGAGCTTCTGCCAAGACAATGCCCAGGCCCATGAAGGAATAAAAGGAGGCAGTACAAGCCCAAGAACCCACGCTCTTCACACCGTGGGGGAAAAGCTCAAACCCAGGACACGCAGTAGAATGAGACAAGGTAAGAATGGAAGAAATGACATGGGAGTAAAAGAAGACAAACGCAGAGGATAATGGAAGTCACACAAGGGCCGGAGCACCACCTACTTGTACCCAGCCAATACAGGAGAGGTAGGTCCTTGGTCAAAGGATTCAGAGGGTGTGGTTTGGTGGTGGGGAGAAAATGGCTCTATTTTAGGGTTCCTGCTGAGGCTCATTTTAGGGAAAATGCCTTGTTGGGATGGCATTTCGCTCGGAAGCAATATGTTGGGACCACTTGATGCATGCCATAGGGGTAAGCAGAGAGAGAGAGCCTTCAATCCTTATCCATTTGGGTAAGGCAGGAAGGGGGAGGGGGAGAAATAAAATAAGGAGTTTTGTTTTGGAATGAAGAGTGGTGTAGCAAGCACACTTTGAGCAGTAGGTAGTGGCCGGGCAACCAACAGGTTAGTGGATAATCCTGGAGAGATGCCCACAAGAAACCAAAAACAGTTGGTGAAGTCTTAGGAACAAAAGGGAGAAATCCCATGGAATCAAGCAATATAAAAGGAAGGGAGGTAGCCATGAATAGGATGGAAGAAGAGGAGAGTAAGAAAAAACTTAGATTTAGAGAACAAAAAAAAAAAAAAAAAATGAAGTGGTTAAAAAAAAAAAAGGAAGAGAGGACACAGTAGAAATAGAGGCATGCATCAGTAGACCATCTTTTATCTTCCTCTTGACATTCACACTCTTTGAAACTCTATAAATCGGAACCCAAAGCCATTTAGGTCCTTTCTCTAGCACGAGTAACTTCAATGGTAGAAACCTGTAACAAGGTTACTCATGTTGGCGTTTGGTTCCCTTCTTGGACCCATTCCTGCTGAATGACTTGGCCCAGGAATGGGAGAGCTTGCTAGCACTATTGCACTTGCTTAGAATTGTAGTTATTCCCCCTGTGACAACATATTTAGCTTATTTGATATTCCCGTTGTTATTTATTTTACTGCAGTGTTTCACATTATTAATTATTCTATTGTGACATCCCTTACTCTATTTGTTGTATCAGTTGTTCTGCTGTATTGTCTTTTATTTTATTCGCGGTATTAGTTGTCTAGCGGTAGTTTCTTTTATTATACTTTATTATAAAAGTTTCTTTGCTATAGTCTCTTTTGTTGTGCTCACTGTAACAGTTATTCTGCTGTGACTACATTTGCTGCATCCAACTTGCCGTATCATTCCTGTGCCGTTTAAGTATTGGGCATGCCTGATTTGCGCACAAGTTGGCCTACAGTATAACCCCACAAGGCCAATCCCAACTTCCTTACCCATTAACTCATAAGCCTTTGTGTAGCAGACGGGCTTTGGTCCATTAACGTGAAATAGCCCCCACAAAACCTCACAACCCTAAGAATTAAAAAAAAAAAAAAAAACTTATGTATATAAAACCGTCCTAATAATAACTACTGCCTGATAGAACACCCAATGTGTATCAGTGTATGTGCTTCTCTCTGTGGGCATTTGAGGTGGAACCATCTTTTTTTTTTTTTGAGAAAGAAGTAAGTGAATTTTATTAAGCTAAATCCGATTGGAATACATCCTCCAAATCACTAGGTAGGGATTCTACCCATACATTCGTGTTTGCACATAAAATTGCTCTTCTAGCTAAGGCGTGAGCTAATCTATTCCCCTCCCGTCAAACATGCTGAAACTTGCAAAACCTCAGAGAAGCACTAACTCTCCTACATTCATCAGTCACATGGCCAAATAGTGTATTACAGCTCTTCGAATCATTCAAAGCCAAAATCACCCTTGAATAGTCCCCCTCAAGCTCAACACTGAACAAACTCAACTCCAAAGCAAACCCAACCGCCCTCCTTGCTGCTAAGGCTTCAGCCAACTCCACTGTCTGAACCAAAGGTATCTTCTGGCTTAATGCAGTAATAACCTGACCCGTGTGATCGCGACAAAACCACTCCAATCCCTGCACAACTTGAAGCATCAAAAAAAGCTGTATCAAAATTCCCCTTGTAGTGCTGTTCAGGCGGAGGACACCAACGCACCTAGCAGGTCGAGGAACACATTGAGAAGGCTGAGAATTTGCTTTAAAATATTCCCCAATCAACTCCTTAGCTTGACTCCCCAATTCTTGAAGACTCCAGGTATGTTGACGCTTACGAAGTCGGTTCTGTCTCTGCCTTAAAGCCCAGGCAATGGTGGAGAACAAAGCAATTCGATAAGTCGAAAACCTATTCAACACCTCTGCTATCACATCCATGAAAGACCGATACTGTCTCTGATACAGAGAAGCAAAACTTGGATCGGATTTCCAAACATATTGGGCCTGATCACACAACCATAAACTATGCATTAGCGATTCCCTCCGCTCCCCACACAACTCACAATTCTCATCAACGAGAACATGTCTAGCTCGGAGATTTTGCTTCATCAGAAGAGAGTCCTTAGCTGCGCGCCACATGAAATGCCGAATCTTAGTTGGAGACCGAATCTGCCAGAGTTTCTTCCACAAGCACTTCTGCTCTGTTATCGTGGATGAACTCGGATTGGCATTCCAATCATCTGAAGCCAAGAGATGATACGCACTCTTCACACTATAGTTCCCATCTGTCGTGAATGGCCAAACCAACAAATCTTCCTCACAGACTTCACTAACATGAACTCAGCTCACCATTTCAACTTCCCAAGGATAGAAAGTTGCTGCTAGCTTACCCGGATCCCCAGTTCTTGTGTTGGAATAAAACAGGTCACAAACCCGTGATACTGTAGAATCAGCTCTAGGAGTAATAATTTTACTATAGCAAGGATCCGGTAACCATCTATACTTCCAAACCTTTATCTGCTGACCACTCCCCACCCGCCAAATGGCACCCTTCTCTATCACCTCCCGAGCTTGCAAAATACTCCTCCATGCATAGGAACATTTCGGGTGAATAGGAGCATCCAATACACTACAATTTGGGAAATACCGAGCACTAAAGACATTATAAAGAAGCGTATCATTTTGGTGAACAAGTCTCCACACCTGTTTAGCTAATAAGGCATTGTTAAATTTTTTAATATCCCTAAAGCCCATCCCCCCTACTGATTTTGAAGAACATAAAGAACTCCATTTAACCCAATGAATCTTTTTTGCATCACCTTGTCCCCACCAAAATCTACGGATCATCATTTCAATCTCCTTGCACAAGCTAACCGGTAATTTAAAGACACTCATCGAATATGCTGGAATAGACTGAATTACCGCTTTAATCATGACCTCCTTTCTTGCCTGTGAAAGTAGCTTCTCTTTCCAACCTTGCATTCTAGCCCAAATCCGCTCCTTCATATTGACAAAACAAGCTTTCTTATCCCTGCCAATGAAAGAAGGCAGGCCCTAATATTTCTCATAATGCTGAATTGCCGGTACTCCAAGGGACATTTTAATGGCTTCCTGTGTCTGCTCATTAGTGTTTCTACTGAAAAAAAGGGTAGTCTTCGCCTGATTCACCATTTGGCTAGAAGCAGCCTTATAATATCCAAGAAAAGTTTGAATTTTCTGACTTTCCTCCAAGGTGGATTTGCAAAAAATCAAACAATCATCTGCAAAAAACAAATGGGTAAGTTTTGGCCCATTCCTACATAGAGAAAAGCCTTCTATCTCTCTTTCCCTTGCTGATTTTCTAAGGATGGCATTAAGCCCTTTTGGACAAAATAGGAACATAAAAGGTGAGAGAGGATCACCCTGTCTCAAGCCCCTTGAGGGAGTAATAATTCCTTTCGGCTCACCATTAACCAGTATGGAATAAGATACAGTGCTAATACACTCCATAATCATTGCCACCCAAGAGGCCTAGAAACCCATTTTAAGAAGAATTTTCTCAAGGAAAATCCACTCCACCCTGTCATTGGCCTTACTCATATCCATCTTAAGAGCCATAAAACCCTTCTTCCTTGTACAATTAGTCTTCATGTGATGCAAAGATTCAAATGCAATCAGGATATTATCAGTAATCAAACGATCAGCAGTAAACGCACTTTGAGTTTCCGAAATAATAGAATTAAGCGTAGGCTTAAGACGATTTGCAATAACTTTACTCACAATCTTATAAATCACATTGCATAAACTAATAGGCCGAAAATCAGAGACCTTTTCTGGATTATTGACCTTAGGAATCAAAGTGATAAAAGTATGATTTATAGATTTCAAGATAGCACCTGAATTTAGGCAAGATAAGACCGCCTGGTGAACATCCATCCCAATATCAGTCCAATAGGTTTGGAAGAAGAGAGGGGGCATACCATCCAGGCCCAGAGCCTTCAGAGGTGCCATTTCCTTTATAGTAACATCCACTTCCTCACTTGTATAAGCCCGAGCAAGATCCACACGCATCTCATCAGTGACTACCTCATCCACCCCATCCAAAATTCGGTCCAAATCATGGGGTTGTGAGGAAGTAAAAAGCCGAGAGTAAAACTCATTCAACATTCTAGCACACATATCCTCATCCTCATGCCACACACCTTCATCATCCTTCAACCCTTTTATAAAATTTTTTCTCTTTCTTTGAGTGGCTGACCCATGGAAAAATTTAGTATTCTGATCTCCGCTTTGCAACCATTGAATCCTAGACCGCTGGTGCCACATCTTCTCTTCCCTATCATAGAGAACTAGTAACTCGGATTTAAGGCGAGCCACCTCAGTATAGACCCCAGACCTAACCGAATCCTCCTCAGCACTCCAGGCTTTAAGCATCTTCTTACACTTCTTCAGCTTTTTGGTAGCAATGAACATAGGCGTACCCTCAACCGAACACTCCCAAGCTCTTGTAACAATATCTCTACACCCCGAATTTGTCAACCACATAGCCTCAAAACGAAAAGGCTTCCATCTCCATCTTTGGTTTTCACCATTGGAGTCTAAGGCCTAAAGAATTGGACGGTGGTCTGAAGTAAAGCAATGAATATGCCTAACCCTCCCCGTGGGGAACTTCTCTGGCCACTCCTCTATCTAACCTCTCCCAAATCAATTCACCCCGTCGACGCCCGTGCCAAGTAAAATCCAATCTAGAAAACCCTAAATCCACCAACCCATAATAATCTAAAGCATCTCTGAACATTTGCATCTGACTCTGAGCTCTAGGAGCACCACCTTTTTTGTCCTGCACCTCCAAAAGCTCATTAAAATCCCCAAGGCAGCACCAGGGTAATTTTGGTTTTGAACCAAGCATACAAAGCATACTCCATCCTTCACTTTACCGGTAGGCATCAGGTTCCCCATAAAAACCAGTAAAACGCCAAGCATTCTTTGAACCTCCCTCAATGATAGAATCAATGTGATACTTCGAAAAGCTATCCACCCAAACCTTTATGTTTGCTTTCCAAAGCAAAGCCAATCCACCTCCCCGACCTTCATTCGGGACAATGAATAAATCACCAAAATCTAACCTTTCCTTTATACGAACCATTTGTTCCCGATCTGACCAAGTTTCAGACAAGAACACAATATTGGGATCTTGTGCTTGTACAATGTCAACAAGCTCTTGAACTGCAAGTCGGTTCCCAAGCCCCTTGCAGTTCCATGCTAAGATTTTCATTGTTGTCGGCGGGGCTGATCAACAGCCACCACCGATTCATCAATACCACAAACTGCCCTTCTTTTGTTACTACCCTCCTCATCCTCCCTCATCCGAATCCCTACTAACCCTTTTCACCAACACTGACTTCCTTACTGCCTTGGGTTCCCTTTGGTGCTTTTGCATGTGGCCATGTTTAGAAGCCCCACTCCGAGAGGTCCCCACCTTACTCCCCATAACAAAACCTGAAGTCAGCCCACTAGGAACAAAGAAACTCTTAAGGAATTGTGCCGGATTAGCCATTTTCGACACCTCTAAAGTCAGGAGTGACTCATTGCCCTTCAAGACACCACCCTCAGTCCCTCATCATTATCAAACTTTGCCAACTCCCTGTCAATGCAATCCACTTGCTCATGAGACTCGTGATTAGGACCCTTCCTTATAAGGATATTCTGATCGTGAGGGACAGCCCCTACTGGGGGAATTAGCACCATACCCTAGATCTCAGTAGAAGTCGGTGCCTACCTCTGAGACACGCAATTATATAAGGAAATAAATGACCAAGGAGACACGCAATTATATAAGGAAATAATTTCCATTTTTAAGAAGATTTTCTCTCTTTGGACATACTCCTAAACAATGATTCAACGATGGATCTTATTTTACAGCCTGTAATCAGTCATGGTATAATAGACAATTAGACATAAATGACCAATTGAATAAAAAGTTAATGAAAAAGTAGTATTAATTTAGTAACCTCCTACATAAACGAGGACTGTATCTGTAACCCCCGAAATTTTCTAGGTTTTCTGAAAATCTTAGCGCGAAAACCTTACAATTACAAACCCTTTTGTATAAAAACCAAACCCTAGCTACCTTGAACTGCCTCTCTCAAAATCATTAGTTCTCTCTCGGTTATCCTTGAACATCTCGTTCGATTTTGATCGAAGCCATGGGAAATCATCTTGGTGCTTGTGCAAACTTGTCCCTGCCTAAGAAGCTTGGCAAGTCCTCAAAGCCTAAAGTTGAGCAGGAAAGCCATCAGTGCATGGCTACTGAAAAGGTCCAAGAGAATAATAGAAAGGAGGCAGAGATCTCAATTGACAATGGAACTGAGCCTGAAAAGCCAATGGCCGCCAATGAGAGTGCCAATGAGAGTGTCACTATTTGCCAGTCTCAAGAACCCTTAATCAATATGGTAATAGTTTATTATACTTATGATAGATTAACATTCTTTTCTCATTATTATATATGTTAATTGTTAGTGATATCTTTGTTTTAACATTTAATTTATGTATATATTATTTGATGCAATAATCTTATACTTGTTTATTTCTTTGCTCTATCTATAATTTCTCACTTAATTTTATTGTTTTTTTTAAATTAATTTTTGGGTTGTTTATTACTTTTCTTCCTGATTTATTAGACCTTTCTTGAACGAACACTCGATTATACATATGGACCCTTGCATACAACACAAAAAAAAGCAAAACTTTTATGGCTTTATATGTTTTAACATCTTTTGTTTTGCTTTGCTCTGTTTTATTATTTTAATTTTATCTTCTTGATAACATTTTGTTATTTGTTATTTCCTTTAATGTTAATTTTGACTTCGGTTGGAATATGTTCCAGATTTTTACTGTAGTGGCTTCAAAATCATGATGTTTACGTGTAGATGAGCTTGTTTTGCTTATAAAATAAATAAATAAAACTCGTTTTCAAAAGGTTAAGAAGCATAGTTGATCTATCTATTTTGTAATGTCATCCAAATTGGCAAATCATTCATTAATTATTATGGATTAAGTGAAGGAACAACTATAATGTTTTGTGCTTTTAAAAGTAGATTTTGTAAAGTAATTTGTGCTTACGGTTGATTGATTTTTTTAAGATTATTTTTTCCTTAACTTATAGTACTAAGGGTTGAGATTGAAGCAAACGTACTAGATGCCCATAGTTTTATTTTTTAATTTAAAATGATAAGGTTGAGATTGGTGTAATTGAATGTAAGGGAAACTTAATTTATTTATTTATTTTCATTGTAGTGTAGTTATTATATCTTTACTCTTATTTTCCACTCCTTTTGGCAGGATGAAGTGCAGAATACATCAAAGTGTGCCACTAATGATGAAGAAGCAAAGGCTGTAGAGGCAGCTGAACATCCTGTTGCCACCATTGAAGGAAGATGAGCAAGACTCTATTAAAGTGTTCGGTTAATTGTACTAGGGTTAGAAGCTTTTAATTTAATTTTAGAGATTAATAGGTTAATGGTAGGGTTAGAAGCTTTTACGTTTTAAAGATTAATAACAATGGATAATGTCCACTTTTGATGTTAGCTATTTTCTAGAGAGAACTTTTATGAATGCATAAAAAGTGTTTTAATAATTTATTAATATAGTTTTTTTTTAGAGGAATGAGTTCAACTAACTCATCATTCAACTTTATTTTTTGTTAGAGAATTATTAGGTACTTTCGAAATAGAGCTTTACTTTACTCCTTATACTTAAAATACTTAATAATTACTACTGCTTTTTTTGTTTGCCATACTTTTGTTATTCTTCTGTCATACTTTTGTTATTGTTCATGTGCGTTTGACATTGGCTTAAAAAACCAGTTTTTTTTACTATTCAGCTTATTTTTGCTACTATTCATAGGTCCCATTGCACTTTTTGATACTATTCATAGGTCACACTGTACTATTTCAGCTACTTTTTAACTTTATCTATAGTACTTTCAACAAAAAGTTTTCAGTTTTAGACTTTCAGATAAATAAGCTGTTCCCAAACAGGCACTCTTCTCTCTCTCTTTGTGCGCCGTGTGTGTGCATGTGCGTTCATTGTATGCAAAAAAATAACAACTACATATCTTGTAAAAAGAGATGTGAGAAACTTAGATAGCTACTCTTTTCTTCAAGCCAAGAAACAAGGAGAGAGTTTACTTGAAGAAAAAAAAATAATAATAAATAAATAAATATATATATATATTTATATATATATATATATATATAAGGAGAGAGGAGGGTAATTTTAAAGGGAAAGTGGTATCCTTGAAATTGTAGGACATAAGGCTGTAAAGGAATTCCGCTTTGAAAACTACTTAATATTTATTTATTTATTTAATGAGTCAAGCTTATACTTAAGTTTAAACTCTTGATTATTAAACAAGCCGAGCTCAAATATAATAATGTGATAATAAAATAAACAAACTAGTGACTTGTGAGTATGAAGCTTAATTAATGTATATATAATATGATTTGTCTATATGTATAAATTAATGTTTAATTATATTTATATATACCTTAAATTGGATTATGTAAGTTTATAAATAAGTTATTGAACTAACTATAATTATAAGATATATGTGCTTTAATTATTCAAGTTTGTGCTACAGTATCCACTAAACTCATGTCTGGTCAATCAAGGTTTCCGCTCTGCATGGTTAGTATCAAGCGCTCCCCTTGAAAGCTGGAATCCATTGGATAAGCCAATGCCAATTAGCGATTCAAGAGACAACTAAACTGCATGCCGATCAGGACAAACTGTATCCCAATCAACAGTTCATCTCTTTAAGGTTGAATCTGCTTGTTATGACTCCTCCTTTAGAGCATAAGGAGAGGGACCTGTTGCAGCTGGTGATCCCTATCTAAGTTCTAGTTCCAAAAATATGGATGCTCTATTTAGCTCATTTAGAAATTTGTTTAAGACAAAGTTTAGCTACAAAATTGGTTGTAACTTAAGGTTACAATCTTACTCAAATTTATTAACATTACTATATATTTCGAAAATTTAACTTCTTTAAGCTCTTAATACACATGTCAAATTTTTTGACAATCAGATATTATTTATCATATAATCTATAAGATTATATTTTATGCATAATTTTAAATTACAAAAACTTGTAATATAAATAATTTATTGATGACATAGTTATTGATTTTTAATTTTCTAGAAATTTTAAAAGTATAGATGATATAAAAAGAAAATGTAATCCAATGGTAAATTTGTCTAAATTCACCTTCAATAAAAAAATATTGAGTAAGATTGTAGTTTAAGAATACAACTAATTTTGTAGCTAAATTTTGCCCAGCCGTTTATGATCAAAATAGGAAATTTGTCTTTTACCATTTCCTACGGTCAGCAATTTATATGCATCTAGTTTATACAAACACGCCCTGACTGTACACGCAGATGGTTTGCACTGTAAGAGAGAAAGCACACGCGCGCAAATCGTAGGACCCGGTCGCTGAAAACCCAAATTTGATCACTGTGCTTAATTACACAGACAGAGCATCAATCTCCAAGCCCATATTTGACTCGGGTCACAAATCATTGAAATATATCTTTGGGTCATCATTCAACCCAAAAGGGCCCAAACTCCATTCTTGTAGACACCCCAATACCATCGTAGATAATGAGTGGGGTTACTGCACTGAGGAACAATTAGAGGAAATCTTTTGAAAACTTGGAGTTTTTATATAATGAAGCTATATCTAATTCCAACATTGCCTTCTCCCATTGTCAAAGTATAGTTGATCTCTCAAATTGGTTCGACTTGTTTAAAATTGCAGATTTCAATTGTTCTTATTATTATTATTTTTATATCAATTGTTATTATTATACCTTACTTTATTGCACAAGTATTTGAAAATTTTTCTTCTAGTTTTTTGTGATATCTTGATGCTCTTTTTGTCTATATATATCTAGGATTTCTCTAAGATCTTTCATTTGTCCTTTTAAAATTGGACCTCATGTTTTTATTTATTTATATTCAAAAGAGAAACTTAATCTCTATCTACTATAAATAGATAAGACTTATTCAAAAACCAACCTAAAAATCTATGCTATCCTAATCTAATTATCAAACTCCTTATAACAAAAAAAAATCTTGAAATGATAAAATAAAATAAAATAAAGGTACATAACACAACATGAAAACTAGGGTAATTACACTTTATTACCCTAAATTATATCCTAAATTACACTTTGTACTTTAGACTTTTAGAATACACAATTAGTGCCTTAAACTATTACTTGTGTTACATTTTTCACCCCGCTGTCAATTATGTCATTAGTTTGGATGGAAAACTAAAATTTAGGGTGCAAAGTATAATCATGAGTATACTTTAGGGTGATAAAGTGTAATATCTCATTTATTTTTAAGGGATTGAGAAGTGGGGTAATTGCGTCTTTTCATGTGGTGTTATAGTTTATAGTACTAACTTTGCATTTTGAAAATTTAGGATGCAAATTGTAACTTGTGGTCTAATTTAGGATAGTAAAATATAATTTTCCCTAAAAATTGCCCTAAACACAAGTGAGTAAAGTGTAATTATCCCTAGTAATTATGTACTTATACAATGGTGGTAGAAGGATTAAAGCACGTTATATGATATACATCGATGAAAATAAAAGAAAATCCCTTCAGTTATATGATATACAAATTAGAAGTGGAAAAACGGGTAGGTCGAGTCAATTAGGTCCGGTCAAAATAGGTAATTTTGAGCGGGCTAGAAATGGGGAGGGTTGGGTCGAGCCGTATTTTTCAATTGAATTTTTTTTTTTAATAAAAATCGTGTAGTTTTTTTTATGAGAAAAAACATATATATTTGTTATGGGAAAAAAATTAATTGATTTTTTTGACATGTTTTTATAATTTCCATAAAAGTTGTATAAATTTTTTTTTTCTAAAATGATCAATTAACAAGACCCATTATATAATTATTATTATAATAATAATTATTATTATTTGAGAGGAGTTATTATTATTATTATATATTTGAAAGGCGGTATTCAAAAAATGAGAAATACTATGTCCATAACATTTTTACAAAAAATTTATGTGGCAGGTTGTTATTTGCTGTTACTAGTGGATAAAAAAGCAATTTCAGTGGTAGATTTAAATTAAAAAACTTGTAACAACCTGCTAATTAGGATTTGTTGTGAAAATGTTGTGGACGTAGCACTTTTTTAAAAACAAATTGACCTTTTTTTTTGTAAAGTCCAAAACAAGCAAGTAATTATACCAAACATATCATAATTTTGTTTTACCAAAAAAAAAAAAAGTTTTAAAAAAGGAAAGAGTCATGGGTTAGTTGTGTCGGATCTGGTTGACCTGCTAAAAGGATTAAATCACAGATTAACCCATTTTTTCTTCAAGTCAAAAATTTTGGATTTAGGTTGAGTTGTTGAATCCTAACCCGTTTTACCACATCTAATAAAAGGATCATATAAGACTACGTAAGTTTCTAACCAAACAAAAATTTTGTTGAAAATGTTTTAAGCATACCAGTCACCACTATATAACAATGTTTAGTGTCTGTTTGACATGATTAATTTTGCCAGCTTATTTCACTATTCAGTTTATTTTTACTACTATTCATGGGCCCTACAACACTTTTTGGTACTATTCATGGGTTCCACTGTACTATTTTAGTTAACTTTTACCTTTATCTACAGTACTTTCAGCAAAAAGTTTTCAGTTTCAGCAAAATAAACTGATCCCAAACAGATTCTTAGTATGTTATTAACTTATTATTACAAATAATATATATATAAATATATATATATATATATGTAACCGTTAAAATATTGAAATACATGAGGTAAACATGGTAGATAAAATCTAGTTATTATTACATGATATGATATAATAATAAAAAATCCCAGTTCTCCTATTCTGTATTAGGTGATCAAGCATATAAAGTAGTAGTAAAATCTAGATACACATTTCTCTTTTTCGTGGAAGGCTAAGATTGGATAAACCCTTTAGTTCTACCAAAGTAATAAGCTACCCGTGATATATAAGTCACTGGGGCCATCATGATTTATAGATTGAACTTTGACAAAGTGAAATCTCACATACTCACACTACCAATAAAAGGTGAGGGTTGGTGCTATCCACGGGAGCATAGAAGGGAAGCCAAAGGGAGGCCAAACTCCAAATAAATTGAGCACTAAAATATTTACCATTTTTTATAAGTTTATTTTGATGTGAAATGTTGTGTTTAGTGTAGAGTAAATCTTATGTTGTAGATTAAACAAATGTATATAATATTATACACTTTCTACAAATGTATACACATTTGTTTAATTTACAATGTAAAAATCTTAGATTAACAAAATATAAAATAAGAATTTTCTTATAACAAAGTGATGTGAATAATGAATACAGTAAAAATAATAATTATCTAAAAATCAACCTTAAAATCACACCTTACAAGTGGTGAAAAGAATTATAAAAAAAAAAATTTAAAAGCTGTGGCCATACAATGCCTGCTGGAAGCACACCACAAGTAAGTGAAATAAAACGTGCGATACGTAGGAGGTGACGTGGTGAAAACTCCACAGCAGTTTTGTGGATGAACATTTTTGCTGCTACTAAAAAAATAATAATTAAACTTTCTTATTTAGAAATATAAATACTTTATACCACTTTTTGTGTTCTACTTTATATTCGACCAATCGTAATTTGTCATATATTTGTATAACTTTCCTTATAAAATAACTAAAATTAAAAAAAAAAAAAAACACACGACAAGTTACAATTAATAAAATATAAAATGAAACACAAAAAATGATACATAATATTTGTATTCCTTTAAAAATGATCTGTATTAAATGAACCTATTTAACAAACAAGGTTGAAAGAAGTCTAACTAGCGCACTATATGATGCTTAATGTAAATCGTCTACGTCTCTGAATTGAAAGACCCAAGAACACTCTCCACTATTCTCTAAAAATTGCACAAGTGCTTTAATAAGTAGGTGATGAAAGCAGCATATACGCATGTGATGACGCGAGGCAAAGGGCACAACTGTATAGTGATGAGTAGAATAAGTCTTGTGCCACATAAAGTGGCATAACAAATGCCACAACTCGCCCATGTAGCGAGTTGTGGTTGGTGGAGGGATGGTGGTGGGTTTATGTGGGACACCCCTACACCAATTACAACTCGTCACATGGGTGAGTTGTGGCATTTGTTGTGCCACTTTATGTGGCACTAGAAGGACTCGTAATGAGTATTTTGAAAACTATAAATACCCTGAAACTCTGTCACTTCTTCATTCACTTCCATCTCTTTGGCTTACAACACCTTTCACTATCTCTCTCTCTCTCTCTCTATTCAAAACACAACTACCCCACGAGTCATTCGCTCCCTTCTGTTAATTTCATTTTATTTTTTCTGATATATTCCAAGTTTCTGAAATATTTAAAATAAACAAGTAGGTTGATTTGTGCATTGAGTATAGGACCTTTGTTTTTTGTTAATATTCCAAACAAACAAGAAAGAAAAGGATTGCCTCTTGATTGAATGATTGATTGTATTGTTCTACCTGAAGATTGTTTAATTTTGGTAGAGCTAGTGGGCTGCAACGGTGATGGTGATGGAAAGTGCGTGTTATGTATTGCATGGGTTGAAGCCGACCATTTTAATGGTGGTGGTCCAGTTTGCATTTGCTGGGGTCAATGTGTTCTACAAGCTTGCCGTAAATGATGGAATGAACCTGAGGGTTATTGTAGCTTATCGCTTCCTTTTCGCATCAGCTTTTATTGCTCCTCTCGCTTTTGTTCTTGAAAGGTACTGGTTTGACACTTCCACCATCCATGTTATATGGTATTTTATTCTATTTCTTCTAGATCTCTTTCTTCCAAAAAAGCCATCAGCGTCGCCAAATCATAGTATTTGATCATAATTTATATAATATTTTATGCATGGTGACTGGCGACTATTTGCTTCTTCTCATCAAAAGCCATCAACGTGTTCCTAAGTTTTTCCTTTATAATTTCATATATTTTCCTCCATTTCAAAAGCCTTCATTTCTGCCTGGTTTTGGCTTTTCAAAAGTTGTTTGAGAGGGTCGTTTAAAATTTGTTTAAATTACTTAGGCATGGGTAAGTGTGTTTGAACACACTTTTGAACATTTTAAACAACATTACACACTTTTTTATATACTTTTTCACTTATATGTATATCAAAAACACTCAAAAAATATTACTCAAACTCTTCTACCAAACACCCCTTTGCTCTCTGAAAATTTCAAGAAACTTCACAAATTGATATTCTATTCGGTAACTTTTATTTTATTTTATAAAAAAAATCACAATTTTCTAACTAAAGGTTCTGCCTTTGTACTTATCTCTATACTAGAGATCTGGATGTGTTTTAACGCATGTATAATCTTATTTTTTTGGCAGGAAAAGCAGACCAAAGTTGACACGGGTAGTACTCTTCCAATCATTTCTTTGTGGCCTATTTGGGTAAATTGCATACATCTTCTTCTTATATTAGTTCCCTAATTAATTTACACCTACATGATGAGGATCTAAAATAATGTCATCTAAAATATTTCAGGGGATCATTAGCTCAAAATTTATATATTGAGAGCCTAGCCTTGACATCTGCAACATTTGCTTCAGCCATAGCCAATCTTATTCCTGCCGTCACCTTCATTTTGGCAGTCCCATTCGGGTATGACCCTCTCTCTCTCTCTCTCGCAAATCAATTCTATAAAAGAAATATATTTTATGATGCTAAAACTTGGTTACCACATGTGTAAAATATGATCTAAGGCGACAAATAAATTAATCAACTAGAGCATTGTATAGTAAACTTGTATAGATTTTGATTGTAATCTACACAGGTTGGAGAAGCTAAATCTGGGAACAATAGAAGGAAAGGCTAAAGTGATGGGAACATTAATGGGAATAGGTGGGGCGATGTTGCTTACTTTCTATAAAGGCGCAGAAATTGACATTTGGTCTACTCATACGAACCTTTTGCATCACTCTCAACATGGTCAGAATGGACACCTGGCAACTGATTCTAGTAATCGCCTTTTGGGCTGTATTTTGGCTGTAGGAAGTTGTATGTCGTACGCCTTCTGGTTAATCATTCAGGTGATTTTTGAAAACTTTTTTTTTATTTTTAATCTTAATCATTATCAAAAACAAAAATTGATCCCTTAATCTCAAAACAAAACGAAAAAAGAGCTTTGCTAGAGTTATCTAGAACTTACGTCAAAAGTTTCACATTACTCTCACACTTAGAAAATATTTTTTGATAATTTGATACTTGGAAGTAAGTTATTTGAATCTTGTAGATTTCTGATGAAAATATCAAAATATACTCATTGAATTATAAGGTTTTTGACAACTCACAACAATATAAAAACTTTAAAAGTGTAAAAAATTTTACCTAAATTTAGGTGGTTTTTGACTTTTCTTTTTTATTTTATGCGTCGTGACAAAACATTAATTGTTTTTTTTCTTGTTTTATTATAACATTTATTGCTTCTTCCTCTTTTTTAATTTTATTTTATATATTTCTATTCAAACCCAGGTAATTATTGAATACTCTCGGAGTACCATAAATGCGTACTCTCCTTCTCATATAACTGTGGATCTCACTAATTAAATTTATGATAGGACTCATAATTCATGTGATAGGAGAGTTTAGGGTACTCTTGGAGTATTCAATAATTTACCTTCAAACTCCGAGAAGTTATTATTTACACCGAAAGAATTGCTGATGTAGTTCTCTCTGACCAATGAGATGATGTCATTTATGAAAATATATGTGTGAGCTTCCTAATCAGCACAAGAAATAAAAAATAAAAATTACCGGATGATGTCACATTTGCATAAATAACAACATTTTATTGGTTGGAAGGTCAAGGAGGATCGCATCAGTGGTCCTCCTAGTGGACCTAGTAATTTCTCTCAAACCCCACTTAAAAAATCTCCAAAATTTTGATCCTTCCATTTTAGTACTTCCTACTTTATATGGATTACTAATTAATTGATAGAAGACAGGCTAAAATGAGTGAGAGATATCCATCATATTACTCCGGCACAGCTTTGATGAGTATAATGGGAACAATCCAAGCAGTTGTTTTTGCCCTATGCATGGAGAGGGATTTGAGTCAGTGGAAGTTGGGTTGGAATATTAGGCTGCTTACAGTGTCCTATTCGGTACGTTTTAATGGCAAGTTGTAGTTTGTGACCTTTCGTAAACATTAATACTGATTATTTATTGCTAATTTGACTCATGTTTTAGGGAATTGTGGCTTCTGGACTCATGGTGACATTCATTGCATTGTGCGTGCACATGAGAGGCCCTTTATTTGTCTCTGTCTTCAACCCTCTAATGCTTATATTAGTTGCCATTATGGCCTCTCTAATACTAGACGAAAAGTTGCACATTGGAAGGTACGTTATTTAATTTTTAGGTCTATTGTATTTTATATAAAAGCGAGTACAAGTTTTCAAAATCCCCTCTTTAATTTAAACTTAAAGTGAAGGAGTGTTCTTAATTTCATAATTAAAGTAAATGGTATATTAAGAAATTTATTTATTAAATTTTTAAACAAGACTTCTTTTTGGAATATCCTAAAATGAAATAGAAGAGTAACAAATTGAGACAAAGTAAGTATGACTTTTTGAAGATTTGAGTTCATTATATACTCAATCTCTTAATTACCTCTATGTATCAAACATGAAATTGTGTTACCATCGTTTCTTCCCCGTTTATATATAATATAAAATAATGGAATAATTAACTTAGTGTATAATAGGTCATTTGAATGTATATTTTTATTTTGGTTTTTAGAATTATAAATAATATAATACTAAGCTATAGTAATTTAAACTGATTAGAACTCATATTTTTAAAGAAAACAACAGCAACCCAACTCCAAATAAATGCTGATTAAATTAGGTTTGAAATTCTACAAAGAAATTCAAATTAAATTCAGCATATACTTTTCTATAAATTCTCCAACTTTATTTATAGTTGAAATGAAAATTTTAAGGAATACTAAAATTGTTCCTATGTTATTAATCCTTTACCGGAAAGGAGAATAATACTAGTAAATTGTACTTGTTCAAAAATTGGGGAAACACTCTTGCTTCTTCTTTTTTCCCCCTAATTACTAGTATTATTTAAATGCATCATGAGATGAATTACAAGTAACAAAGGATTTCCTTTCTCTTTAGTTTTTTTTCGCTAAACTTTTGATGAGGTATTTGATAATTCATATCATTGTATAATGTTATTTTGAACCCAAAAATAAATAATGATTTTGCCTTTCAAATGACAGCATTATAGGAGCCGCGTTGATTGTATGCGGGTTATACGTGGTGCTGTGGGGTAAAGGCAGGGAGATGAAGAAGATAACTCAACTAGCACCCTCAGAATGCCCCTCAGAATCTGACTTGACCCATATTGTTATTACGTCTCCTATGGATGGCGACAATAACAACAACAGTGCAAGCGTTAAAATCAATGGCCTTTCAACCCCTATTGCTTCTGTAGATGACAGCACATTTGAAAAAGGACATGAAGAAAGTCGTGAGCAAAAAGGGCAAAAGAAAATTATTACGCTTTGAAACTCTAAACACAATGCAGAAAGCAAATCTTTTGTTCCAATTGCCCAATCTTCACGGCGATTTTGATAGATTTGGAAGTGGAACACACAGATTAATCTTGACTGTGTGTGATTTTGATAGGATTAGAGGTGTAAGATATGAATTGAGGCCCCACATAATTTTTAGGGCATGTTTGGTAGACTGTAATAGACGTTGTAATGTAATAGTTATTCCTATAGTTTAGTTATTCTTTAATTTGGTTATGTTTTTATTACAAGGAATAGTCATTCCTTATAAACATTTATTCTTCAAAATGAAAAATAACTATTCATCTTTAAAATGTTATATTAGCTATTCCTTAGTAAATGTAATAATTTCAAAACTTAATATATTTCCAAATAAACAAACTTTCCATATACATCTAACAATTATAAAAATAAAAAATTATAAAAAATAACACATATCTCTCTTAAATTTAAAAATAATAATTTTTAAGAAGATATAATTGTATGCGTAAGATATTTCCTAAAATAAATTTTAAGTTTCATCCTAATGTTATAACTCACGATCAAACTAATGAATAAGTTTAGTTATTACATTACAACACATTTTAATCCCAGTAATAAAGATTACAATTCCTGTTGTAATTCTCATTCAGTATACCAAACGTACCCTAAGAGTAACTTCACTATGAAATTCTTATAGTTCTTATAGTTCTAATCATCCATTTTGAAATTAGTAAATTAGAATTTTCCAGGTCATCCACATCTAATTTTGACCATCACAATTTTTGTATCTATTTAAATTATTGATGATGTGAAAATTTAATCCATGTATGAGTTGTTTCCAAATTAAAGGAAATTTTTTTAAGAATCCCCATAGCAGATAGGAACTCTAATCAATCTTAATTTGGAAGACAATTATCATGGTATTCAATTTTCTTTCTTGTACACTTCTTAGTTTTATTTTTTTCAGTTAATTAAATGAACAATTTACTTTACTTTCTTTTTATGGGAAAAAAAATTGGCTATAAGTTTTACCAAATAAAAGTACTTTCTTCTATTCCATGAAATTCACTTAATGTTCCACTAATTGCATAACGCCATACTCTTCTCCACACAAAAAAAAAAAAATATATATATATATATATATCTTCATATTTAAATGGGACATACAATTTAACAAAATAAAATGGTCACACCTACATTCGTATTGAAAATAATAGATAATGACAATTGATAATAAAATGTAACAATTTTAAGATATGAAAATTCGTAAAAGAAAATTGTAAAACTTCATGTATTGTATATTTTTTTATATTTCTTTTCAATAACTCAATATATTTAAGTTCTTTTTTTTATTAAATTTTATTAAATTTAAGTTTCTTAACAAACCCTCTAAAATAAATTCTTGGAGCCGCCATTGCTTAAAATGTAAGACATCTCATGTTATTTTGTGCAAATCCAAAAGTGATAATGGGAAACGATATTGATGCTTATTGCTTGCCTCATTACTCAATTTAGAAACATTCTAAAACATTAAAATAATAATAATAATAAAACCAACTTGAAGACAGACCTTCAAGTAGCGTGAGAGGGATGCCTGTTGGCATAGATGTCCTTTGAACTCCGGATTATGTATGCGTGGAAGTAATTTTAATTCCCTTTAACCTTTTCCTTTTACAAATGAGATATATAAATGCCACCATGATTTTCAAATTTATCTCAATAGGGTGATCTACTATAAATTTTTGATAATTTTAGCTGACAAGAACAAAAGTTTTTGATAATTTTAGTTGGTAAGAACAAAAGACTATACAAAATTGTTTTTCGGTGTGTTAAATTGGTGACAACAATTCAAAAATAAATGTTGATAAGAACATAAAATGTGTTTGATTCAACAAGAATCTTGTATTTAAAAACTATTAATAAAAAATTATTGTAAATTCCAGTAAACTCAACTGGTAAAGTCTCTTATGGTTGAATAAAAGATCTGGGATTTAATCCCCGCCTATACAAAAAACCGACTAGTGTCTTGGTTGAACAAGATAGAATATTCAACTAGGTGATATTTTTTATCATCTACTCTACCTCACATTTAAAATCTAACGTATTGGGCTTTACCTGTTAAAAGAGAATTTAAGTCTACACATGAGGAGAAATGTTAAAAATATATGGTCAAATGATTAAATTTACCATATCTCAATAACTTAAACATTTGGGATAATTGGTAATTTAACAACTTTATCAATAAAAGTGAGACAAATTTTGTTAAAATAAAGAAATAATGTACCAAAAGGATATGTGTTATAGGTAATTATGATAAAGTGAGATAAATTTCATTTATTATGATAAATTTTATTAGTGAAAGACAGATAAATTTGATTAGTATTGTCTGTTGTCACGTTCTCTTTAAGCAAATTTTCTTTGTTTGATCGCATTTTCTTTATGTTAGTACATAAATGATTTTGTATTATTTAGATAATGAACAATGTGTTTGAGATTAGGATCTTGGGATTTGGTGGTGAGAATGGAGTGATTATGGAAGTGTTCGGTTTCAAAAAAAAGTCTACTTTTCATCTAGATGTAATTTTATTATTTTAAATATTAAATTTCTAATACCTCCTATAAATATTTAAGAACTATACAATTCCAATTCTCTTTAAGCAAAATTTCTTTGTTTGATCACATATTCTTTATGTTATTACACAAATGATTTTGTATGATTTAGATAATGAACAACGTGTTAGAGATTGGAATCTTGGGATTTGGTGGTGAGAATGGAGTGATTGTGGAAGTGTTCATTTTCAAAAATAAAGTCTACTTTTCATCTAGATGTAATTTTATTATTTTAAATATTAAATTTCTAATATCTCCTATAAATATTTAAGAACTATTCAATTCCAATTTCATATATCTAGATTAGCAAAGAAAACCCACTCAATAGTCATAACTACTTCTAAGACAAGGAAAAAAAAATGAAATAAGAAGATGGAGTTTCAAAGCATTCATTAATAGTGTGAGGAAGCATCATAAATACTATATAACAAAACGAGCAATATATATGGGTCTTAAAAAAATCAAAATTATTGTTAAATAAAATTACAAAATATCTGCGCATCGTGTGGGACATTATCTACTAGTAACTAAATGTACTAGATATAAACTGCATGAATTAATTTTCATTGTGCGTTTAATGAAACTGTAAAATAATGTGTTGTAAGTAAATTGTGGTTTTGTTAGCAAAAATATTAATGGAAAAAAAGAATATTAAAAGTAGGGGTGGTAAAATTGGATACGACCCGCGAACCCAATACGACACGACACGAAATTAGTATGTTATAGGTTAAGGCTTAATGGGTTCATGTCATATTTGGGTTGACATGACTGACCCGTTTAATAAACGGGTCAGGTTAGTGTTCAACATATAGAACCCGTTTGACCCATTTAATTAAATAACATTTTACCAATATACTCTTCAAACTCTAGGTATATAAACTTATTAGTTGTTGTGGTTTATTTACTTTGACATATTGTGATTGATTATTTGTGATATTGGGATATGCTTTAGTTTTGAATGATTATTTATAATGCAGTTACTTGTTAGTTTTGAATTTTATATTAAAAATATTTATTTGTTTGTTTTTTCATAATTTTTTTTTTCATTTTGATAAAATCTGATAAACAGATCGACATGACTGACCCGTTTAATAAATGTGTTGTGTTAGGATTGAGGAATCTTGACCTGTTTAATAAACATGTCGGGTTAGTATTGACCTATATAGTCGGATACTCATGAGTTGACACGACACGAACCCGACACGTGAACATGAATTTACACCTCTAATTAAAAGTAATTTTGTTTGAACACCTTACTCAAGACAAAGAAAAGCTTGTTGATTGTCAAGGCATATATAACAATTCTTCAAAGAAAATGATCACTTTGATTCTATAACAAATAGAACTATTTGAGGGATAAAAACGTTTCTTTCGATTGGAAGCTCCAATTCAATAATTAAGAAGAATCCAAATTTCAAGCATTAAAAAAACAAGAAAGAAATGGAAGCAAGGTATACACGGCTTACGGGGAGCCTAATGTAAGACAACTCAAGTTTGAGGTGTTTGATTTTGCGCAAATCCAAAAGAGATAATAAGCAATGCTAATGCTCATAGTTAGCCTCATGATAGACACGCTAATACCATAAACACAGAAAAACTTGAAGACAGACCTTGAAGGCTTCAACGAATTCAAGTAGCATAAGAGGGATGCCCGTGGACATAGGAGTCCTTTGAATTCTGGATTATGTAATTTTAATTCTCTTCAACCTTTTCCTTTTAGCAAATGAGAGATATACTTGCCACCATGTTTTAGTAGACCCAACTTAAATTTATCTAAACAGGGTGATGTGATATATATATTTTTTTTGATAATTTTAGTTGATAAGAACAAAAGACTACTATATTTCAAAATTGTTATTTTATATGAAACCTGAAACATGTATTAATTTGATTAAAAAAATCAATAAAAACAGTTTTCCGTGTGTTAAATTGATAACAACAATTTAATAAAAAAGTTGATAAGAACAAAATATGTGTTGGATTGAAGAATAACCGTGTAATAAAAAGCTATTAATAAAAAGCTAATAGTAAAATTATTATTAAAAGAAGAATACGTGACAATTAGGCAAGGTATCTACTTGATGCAACAGAGGCGTCTAGGACCCAATTTAACCATATGTAACTAAGTTATAGAATCATAGAGTGCCTTGGGTATGTTTTGATGTCTATTTCAAGTCCAAGACAAGACCAAAGTTCAAACTCAAAAAATACCCTAGTTTCTAGGATCTCGACTCTAGCTAGTTTGATCCCTCAATCGATCGAGCTCTACTTAACTCGACCAATTGAGATTCATACTGAATCAATTTTTGATTTGTTTCTACAACTGTCATGAACTAGTATTTCGTGTGTTTCAAGCCAAGATATATATATTAAAAAAAAAAAAAGCAACCCTAGGCATATTTTTCAAGACTTTTGGAGACTCATGTTCAGCATACAAGCATAGAAGTTCCAACAATCTCTCTTAAAGCATCAATTGGAGATCCAAGTTCAAGTTTTTGAAGATTTGGTAATCAAGACAAACTTCTTGTAGTCTGGTTACATCCAAGTTGCTCGAATGAATCTTCAAAAAAGTACTTGAATTGGTGAGTGGTGTGTTCATGTACAATGAAAATCACTAGTAGAAGAGTTTGTGGATTCAAAGTTACACATGGTTACGTTAGTGAGTACTCTACAAGAAGTAGTGAATCAAAATAGGGTTGCATTATTTGTAAAAATTCAATTCTATATAGTGGATTGATTTTTGCCTTTGGGATCTATAGGTTATATACCCTGATAAAATCCGTGAGTGTATATGTACCGGAGTTTCTAATCTTAAGAAAGACTTTATTGTAAGTGACTTCAACAAAGAAGTCCTAATTAGTAGTGAGCCAACTGGTCTCTCTCCTGCCAATAGAACCCAATGGTCCCAAAAATCCTTGTTTGAAATAAGTACAAGAAACGAGATCACTAACAGAGACTGTGATTTTTGGACTAACTGAACTTATTGGTATGCAAGACAGAGATAAAATGGTGATCATATTTGTAAGAAAACAAATTACTAAGCATGTAAAAGCTAGGCTACTTGATCATACGAGTATATATCCTTGGGAATTAAAAGAAATGACAAGTGACATACGAGCTACATATATTTAAAATTAGAACAGTCAATAACATCATGAATTCATGATCAATATGAATATCATTGTGGTACATGAGTCATACAAACATATCTGGCACCGTTTGAAAGTGGTATTCCTTGAAAATCTTTCCCATTTATATATATATAATTATTCGGACAGAAGAGTGGAAAAATAGAAGTTTTGGATAAAATGAACAAACAATTTGAACTGTTATACTTAGAGCCGTGTCTTCTACTCTTTTTGGCTCAATCTTATTTTTTTTCAGCCTTTTTCCCTGGTTTCCTTTCTTTTTCCTCGTTCTTTCTGTTAGGTGGTTTTTGCCTTTATTGAGTTAGCGTGTTGAATCACGTGAAACAATGCATGGTCCAAATAAAATCCCAACCTCCCACTACCAATAATATATTGAGATATATAATTATATGTATATATATAAAAGAAACGGTGACTTGGAGTCTTCATGAAAGTTAATCATAGAAAAAAAAACCTTTTCTAGAGGGTTAGGTCTAAAACCAGAACCCTTAAACCAAAGTGGCATGCATTAGTATCACTGTTGTGCATTTTTAGTTATTCTATTCTCAAACACAATTACTAAAGTATATAGTAAACAGTTAGTGATTAATGGGTTCTTAATTTCACATGGAAACACAGGTTGTCCAATGGTGGCAGTGGCAGCAATTTTTTTTTCTTCTTGTTTACTAATAAATAGAAAAAAGAGGAAAAAAGAAGGAAATTTTAGTTTCAGAAACTTTTCAGATTTTGATCACTAGGGGCCAATATATAAGATCAGTATGTATTTAATATCAACAACAAAATCAAGTCTTGTACGACTATCCAACTGAGCTTTTTTTTTGTGTCTTTCACTCTAAATACAAATCAAAATATTGCATGTTTCTTTTGCTTTTCCTTAATTTCCAAGGCAACGATAAAATTAGTCAAAAAGGCTGTTTCAAGATCTGTCAATTTGTGCTTCCACTATAACATGAGCGATATGGAATACTTTGAGAGTCCAAGGAAGATTCTCTTACGTGTCTCTTGGCAACCATACGTGGAGGCTAAATGGACTTGAAGTGACGTGAGGGCATAGCATGCACCACATGAATCAGGCCTCTCGATCTCTATAACAGCTAAGCCTATTAGATATCCAAATTGCTCTCTCTCTCTCTCTCTCTCTCTCTCTCTCTCTCTCTCTCTCTCTCTTAGAGTACTATACAATATATGCAAAAGATGGGGTACCTATGTAATGTAATACAAAGCTCGAAGCCAGGGATTTTAATGGTAGTAGTTCAGATGGTATATGCAGGGATGAATATACTATACAAACTTGTATCAGAAAATGGAGTGAATTTGAGGATCCTTATTGCCTACCGTATGTTGTTTGCCACTGCCTTCATGGTTCCTCTTGCTCTCATCTTTGAAAGGTGTTGTTCTTCAAATACATATATAAAAGCTATTTCTTTGATACAAAAATCCCATAAAATAAATATTGCATTATACTTTGATGATATATCTACTTGTTCAAAATGTTTTTGGCATTTTAAGATATGCCTTCTAATGATTTTACATTTTGTTAATGTAATCTGTAACCTACGAAACTAAAAACATAGGGAAGAGGAAAAATGGAAGCTATATATATATATATGCTTATGCCCCTTAAGTTAATGATTGTTGTTTACAACTTTTGCAGGAAGACCAGACCAAAACTAACATGGGTAGTAATGTTCCAGGCTTTTCTTTGTGGGTTATTTGGGTAAGTTTCAGACATGATACTCAACATTGTAATTGGCTGGAAGCCAAATTTTTGCTGAGCGATAACAAGTTAAAATGAAATAAATAAATTGTGAGATTAATCCTATTTTATCTAAAAAAATCATGGTGGAGAACTAATTGAAATATCACATCTTCCTTCTCTCTAAAAAATTGAAGGCATTATATGGGGATAATTATCCTCATTTTTTATAAGAATTAGAAAAGCTTAATCTAACAACTATATCTTGAAAATGAGAATGAACGAAATATGATTTCCAACACCCAAACATAAAAAAAGGTAAGAGCTTAGTCCTTTCCAGTAAAAATTTAATCCAAATTTTAGACCATCTCACCTGGATTGGAAGTAGGTCACCTAACCTTTAGGGCACAACTATTTACTTTTCAAGTTAATTAATGAAAAAAATACAATCGCACACTCTTGATACGGTAATGGTCATTCCACAAGTTTCTAAGAATGAGCTTTACACACATATACCTAGAGTAGATATCTATCTCAGATTATTATTTTTTTAAAAAGTTGAATGAAAAGTAAATAATATTCAAATTCGAAGGAAATTTTAAGATATTACTAGTTTATTTTTCCTTGCAAAACAACATAAAGGTGATTACTAATTTAACATTGAAAAGGAAATTACCAAATCCTAATAAAGATACCCATAAATTAGAAAATGCGTTATAGCGGCATATTTCAATAAAACCACTAATATTTCAACACCGAAAATATTACAACTCAAAATAGTTCTAAGGAAACAATGCTACTGATGGAATAACAAGGATTTTAATTCAGATTCACCACCAAATCAAACTTGAAAAATTCAATTATACAAAGTATCATATCATAAAATTTTATTAATAAAAAGGATATTAGGTGATGTAAAATTTGTATAGAATTATATTATATGTTTAACGTAAATTTAAATTAAATAAATTGTATTTGTTTATATATACTGCAATGAAGATGAACTCGGGCGAAAGTTGAAACCAGCCACCAGGAATATTAATTTATAATATGTACGATTGCAGGGGTACATTGGCTCAGAATCTATATTTTGAGAGCTTTGCCTTCACATCAGCGACATTTGCTGTCGCCATGAGTAATCTCAATCCAGCCATTACCTTCGTTCTAGCAACATCTGTCGGGTACTAAACTTCAAACTTACTCTAATATATGATACTTAACTTATTAGACTTCTTGTAAAGCCCAACAGTAATTTTCAAAATTTTCTACCTAATATTAATACAATCTTTGGAAAGAAAAAAGTTTAAGACACAATCGGTAGTTTGGCACATTGTATTTTTCATACAAGGAATAGCCAAATAGCAATTCATAAGCAATAGTTATTCTTTAAAATAAAAAAATAAATATTTCTTATTGAAATGATTGCATTAACTATTTCTTAACTTACATAATATAGCCTTTAAAAAAAATTTAAGAACTCCACAGGCTAATACTCGCCTCCAATCCACTGGTTCTTTCTCTCTTCATCAAACATATATAGGTTTTATGTTATTGATATCTGAAAGTTAAATTGTTTATGATTTTAATAGAGTATTGTTTAAGTGACCATTTTAAAATCTGGTTTAATCTTACCGAGTTGATCAAAGATATACCAATCTTTTGTAACCTCATAACTTTTTGTTTGAATATGATTTCAAACTTTCAATTATTAGTGTTCATTTCTATTATTTTTTTCTTTTCTTTTTTTATTTTATTTCAGATGGTTGGATTAATTTTTTAAAGAAATACGTAAAAAATATCTTTAATATGATATCATGATATTCAATTAAGTAAATTTAGACTTTAATGAACATATAAGATATGCTTTTTTTTTCTTTTTAAATATTTTTTGAGATATAATTTTGGACAAAGTAATAGTAATTATACTGATTCTCAATTTATACCTAATAAGATACTAAGCTGGACGAAAAAATGAGTAAATATAAATTTACAAACAAAATTATATTTTAGGAACTTTGATTGGAATATGATATTTATAAAATTTCATTGGAATATCATTTCATTCCACTATCTTATCATATTACAACTAAACTGTGTAATACAGATTTAGGTATTTATTTGTGTGTCACCAAACAGAAGAATAGTATAGTTATTTCATTAATTTTTGTATTATAATACTTATTCATTTTGCAATATAATTACCTAGGTAATTATATTGCAAAATGAATAAGTATTATAATACAAAAATTATAATTATAATTTATCGCTTGTTAGTAGTTTTCCACACAAAAAAAAAAAAAAAAAAAAAAACAAACAAACAAACAAAAAATTAAAATTATATAAAGAACATATTACAAACTTCTCTTCACTTATTATATTTCTTTTTTCATTACCTCTTTCCTCTAAAATAAAATTAACAAAAGCTTTGAGGGCAAGTTAGAGGTTTATATATGTTCAAAATATAGTTTTAAAATTGTTACAATTTGAAAATTTTGAGTCTAGATAGCGGAACTCATCATATGAGTAGTCTACCCTAGCCTAGCTACTAAAATTCTTTCCATATGAATCATTTGTAGAATTCTACCTAAATATAAAATTTCAAAATGAATCTTCATCATATTCAATGGATGTGTTATCTTTTTACAAATTTTCTTACATTAACATAATATTACCATAATTGTCATCCTTACTATGATGATCATTTTATAAATACAAGTTCTTATAAGGTGTGAGGAGAGAGGAGGTAAAGATCAAGGTTCAAGTCTCTAAAAGAGAGTTCCACATACATACACTTAGATTACGCTAAAATAAGATTTCTATCTCATATTAAAAATTAAAAATTAAAAAAAAAAACATAATATTGCTTAATCTTCAAATAAATGATTTTTAATCACTTGGATTTGTCTTAAGAATCATATAAACATATATGCGTGTGGGTATAAATAAATAAATAATTATATATATATTTTATTCCTTAAAATCAAATCTTAATTTTACAACTAGTACTTACAAAGTATTAAACTTGAGTCGTTTAAAATGAAATCCTAACTCTATAAATCCCATACAATAGTTATTACAAAAATAAGTAAAAATCTGATGTAGTGACCACAAAATAAGGATTAAGAGTTTTGAATTGAGAACAATTTCTTTAAGAACAACTAAACCAATAACCCTTATTAGGGTTAAAGTAGATGTTTGAATTTCAATTAATTTGATACTATTAATTATCAGGTTGGAAAAGCCAGGGCTAGGAACATTGGGTGGGATGATGAAGATTGCGGGGACAGTGGTAGGAATAGGTGGGGCAATGCTATTCACTTTATACAGAGGTGTGAAAATTGACTTGTGGTCAACGCATGTTGACCTTTTACATCATGATCAACACGTGGCACCATCACACCCAGGCTCTAGTCGTCATGTAATCGGCGCCCTATTTTGTTTAGCCAGCAGTTTATCCTATGCACTGTGGTTGATAATCCAGGTCAGTCAGAATTCCAATTACTATTTTACAATAATTAAATATTAATTAATGCCCATGAAATTTTCTAATTATTATTTTTATTATAATTATGTTGCTGTTGTTTTTGAGGACAGGCAAAAATGAATGAAAGCTATCCATGCCTTTATTCAGGCTCAGCTCTCATATGTACAATGAGTTTCATGCAGTCTATTGTTTTTGCCTTATGCACTGAAAGAGATTGGAGTCAGTGGAAATTGAGTTGGGATCTTAGGCTCCTTACTGCAGCTTATTCGGTACTTCATCCTTCAATTTTTATACACTAGAGGATTTTACACTATATACATATTACAAAAACCTTTGTGAACATATCTAATAAATATATTACTAGGTAAATTACTTTTTAAACTTTATAATTTAGGGGTGTAACAAATTAAATCATATTGTTTCAAAAGTACGTAGCAAATTAAATCTTACCCATTTAAATTTGAATTACAATTTTTTTAGAATATAATATTAGCTGAGGTTTTAATTTTTTTAGTTTTTTTTGAAACTATAAAATTTAATTCTTACATTTTTAAATTTATGTTTGGAAATCTTTTACCCAACTTAATTTGTAGGCGTAACCTCGAATTTGATTTTTTTTTTTTTTTCATTGCTATACATAAACCTAAATTTAGAAGAATCTTTGACAGTTCTGGAATTTGTTTTGGTCTTGACTTGTAGGGGATTGTGTGTTCTGGCGTGGTGGTGGCTGTAATTGCTTGGTGTATACAAGCAAGAGGTCCAATGTTTGCCTCAATTTTTAATCCTCTTTCGCTAGTAATCGTAGCACTCGTAGGATCTTTAGTATTGGAGGAAGAGCTGCACCTAGGAAGGTATATATTTTCCAACAACTTCTAAATATATTAAAGCTGTTTTTTAAGAAGAACTAAATATATTAAAGCTATAAATTACTTTCAAAAAAATTAAAAATTATTTGTTTTTGCAAAAAAAAAAAGGGGGAATACATAATTCCAAACAAATTAAATCTTAAACTTTTAGGGACCGTTTGGTATGACATTTTAAATAACAGTTTTCAATATTTAAACAACATTACACGTATTTTCACACATTTTTTCACCCACACATATTTCCAAAAAATACAAACAACGTTACTAGAATAAAATTACCAAACGGGCCCTTAGTTGTTTAATTTATATTTGAATTTTCTAAAATCCTACAATTCATCCCCTCTGTCCATCTCCATTAACTTGACATCTAATTGATGTCTATCTCTATGTTGCAAACCAATCACTCCCTCAGTCCCTCTCCCTCCTCCACCTTGAATTTTGAATATAGCGAGTACTCTACTTATGAGTATTTATAAGTTGCCCCTAGTTTTTTCTTTTTGGAGAAGATAGTTAACGAATATTTTGCGATTCTTACACAACTTGTCCTTTTGGAGGCTGACATAACAAATACTTTCAACTAAGATTTCAACCCAGAAATATTTCTTCAGTGCTTCCAATGCTTTCTTCAGATTTTTCTAAAGTTCAAGTAATTGAAACGAATGGTTTCCTCAATAGAAGTGTTAACTTAAGTATCGAGGTAGGGGTGGAATGCTGTTAAAGGTTCCCGATGAGTGGATTGAGAGAATTGAGAATAAATGGGATCCAAGCCTCCTAACTTCAAAGGAGCCAAGCCTCCTAAGAATAAATGGGAGAATTGAGAGAGGATTGGGAAATAAGCGATGAAAGAGACTTTTTATTTTTTTTATTTTTTATTTATTGATGATCATACAAGGCTAGCAAGCCATTTACACGTGAATTAAAAAGGGAGAGAAGCTTTGCTCAACCAAGTCTTCTAACCAGTTGTGGCAGCTAGCATAACATCCTACAACAACCTATCAATTATGCATAGACACTAAAAAAAACACATTGAACTAAGCCTAATATGTTATACACTAACCTTAGCCACTAACACATGCTGAGATAACTAGCAATAAAAAACTTAAGGTCCTCACAAGTACATAAGAATTTGTATTGGTAACTAGCCGTTGGCCCAAGGTTGCTTGCAACTGTACCATCAGTATAAGTTGGCAATTGTCATAATCAGCACACCTAGTAGTGACCCTCTCACTACCATAGCATTACACATAATGCAATAACATCATGTAGCATCAACAGCACAATGCGGTAACATAATGCAACAATAACTTCACCAATAGGATCATAACCACATCCATTAAGGCATAACAGTATATACTAGGGCACCTTGAAAGGTTTCTAACATACCCCCCTCCTTAAACACCGTGTCCATAAGGTGTGGAAACTACCTGCCGAGTGTATGCAAATTTAACCAAGTAGCATCTTCCTTAGATACCCATTGATCAATGATAGTCCTATTTCTAAGCTGATGGGATCTCTCTTGAAACATTGGCAATGTTTCAAATGAAAGAATGACCTCTTGGTTCACTAAAGGCAGAGTAGGGAAAGGACTAACATAATGTCCCAACTTGGCCTTGAGATAGAATACAACTGACCAATATTTTTTTATGAACCAAATTTCAACCCAAATGTTTGTTAAGTGTATACAAACAATTTATAATGAACATAATCTTTGGTCAACATGCTTGATTTATTTATAGTTAAAACTGGAGAGTAAATATGTTTTGGCTAAAAGGGGTAGTGGCCTCTTTTAGTAAATGTTGATTGCTGCGTTCATTGATTTATTGTAGATTATGCAAAATTTGTAAAAGCTTTAATCTAAAAAAAAGAGATAAATTCTTACATTTGCACTTTTATGTTTTCAAATGACAGTATACTAGGAGCGACTTTGATCGTGTGCGGGTTGTACATGGTGTTGTGGGGTAAAAGCAGGGAAATGAAGATGAAAAATCAGCCAGAGCCATCAAAAAGCTCCCAAGAATCTCATTCTCAATCGAGTGAGATTGCTACCGCTTCTGCAATAAATAATAACAACTATGGCAACAATAGAAGCATTAAAAATATTAGCTCGAATAGCCTTACAACATTAAGCGTAGCTATTGATGGAGATTCATCATAAAGGAGATTTGAAGAAAATGAAATGAAATAATAGGAACGCAATACAAGAAGAACTAAAAAATGACTCACATTTGTCATTTAGAGTTAGAGGCCCGAAATTGAAATGGAGGAGATAGATACTACAAGTTGGTTTTTCTCGTAAATGATACCAAAAAAAAAAATGTTCTTACTGCTAAAAACAGTTAGAAATAATCTCCCAATGTTCATAGATGCTTAAATATCAAGTTTTAGAACTCTTGGTAAAAATTCTGCCAAAAACCGCAATATTTGTATAATCTTGTTAGGCAATTGGTCAATCGAGTGTATGTAGAGTTTTGGACAAAAACTCTTGTTAGAAATTTGGTAGACACTCGGTCAACCGAAAATCTCGCCAGACATTCGTTAATTAGCCACTATAAATGTACTTTTCCAATTGATTTTCAATCGTCTCTTTCGCATTATCTCTTCTAAAGAGATAATAGCACTCTTCCACTACTAAAGTGTAATCAAACTCATATTACAATCTACTTGGATCGATATAAAAAAATCCAACACTCCTACTAGGTTGTAATACGTCCTCTTAGTCATAAACTTAATTTGACATGTTGTCATGCATAAAAGAGTGTCTTTCAACTTAATCCTCCACTTAGTGTAATTGTCTTAAGACTCCAACAGAATTAATGGTGGCTAGGTGTTTAAACCAAAACTCTTTATGAGTTGATATTGGAAAATAACAAATATATGAGAACATCCACAACAATTTAAGAATTCCACAATTTTTGTTAGAACTGTTATGGCCTTGTACTCTTCCCAATTTAATTGATGAATATTTACAAGTGAAATCCATTTTACTCTTATGTTCACAAAGGTATGTCTTTATTACACATACTTTTAATTGTTTATGAACTTCGTTAAGAGTATAAAATTCATCCTCTAAAACATAACAGACAATACTAATCAATTCTAAATGAGATGCAAAATTTTAGTGTCTTTACTAACCATGTATCAATAGCTTATTGTTGCACTTTAAACCTCCTAGCTTTAAATCAATTCGAGATTTGATTCTCACTATTAGTTATTCTCTTAAAAGAATGGTTTTAGTCTCATTCCAATAGATATTAGCCTAACCAAGTCTCGAGACAATGCTTTGGTAATAGGGTTGGCCAAGTTGTTACTTCAATTAACAAGCACAATTGATATGGTACCATCTTCTATCTATTGTCTTATGAACTTATGTCTTATACTTATATGTCTAGACTTTCCCTTTTACACCTTACTATATGCTCAAGCCATGGTGACTTCACTATCATAGTACATTGAAATGGCTAGTATCAGTTGTGACCATAACCCTATATATCTAACAACATATTTCATAGACATTTTGCTTCCTTGTCCTCTGCTACCAAAGCTATAAACGTATATTCCATGGTGGAATGAGAAATATTCATTTGTTTCTTAGATGCCCATGAGATTGCACTCCACCAAGAATAAATATCCAACCATAATAGACTTGTTACCACTCACACTTTTAATCCAACTAGCATTCAAATACACTTCCAATAAGACTGGAAAATCATAATAAAAGAGTCCTATACTAATGGTTCTCTTTAAGTAACCAAAGACTTTGCCAATTTATTGTCAATTATCCTCACTTGGATTACTTGTATATCTAAAAAGTTAGCACGTTACAAAGACTATGTCTGGTCTAGTGCAATGCTTGGCTAAGAAACATGGACATGGCAAAATTGCCAACATAGTGGTGTCAGACATGTATCTGATACAGACACAAACGTGTCAAGTATGCACTCAGAAAGATAAAATCAATTTTTAATTCGGTTGTGCATGTTTACAAAAAAGAAACAGAAAAGTGCATATGTCTGGTAGAATGAAGATTGAAAGAATGAAGGATTTTTTTTTGGTTAGTTTATTCTAACCGACTCAAGTACATCGGATGGATTAACATTTTGTTAGAGCGTGGCATTTCGCTTTTTTTTTTTCAACACGTCAACTTCTAAACTCGGTCTTTTGTCCTATGTGAGATGATTAGAGATAATACAGAAATAAACTTTCACTCGCTTCTACTTTTATATATAGTATTTAATATGATAACAAATACATTCCTAGCATTTAGAACAACAAGGTTTAAAGCATACAACTCATCTCTTATATAGATCATCTAAATGCTTAGGGTAGTAATAATTAAAATCAAAACAATTTTAAATTTGACTTTTTGCAACAAAACCTTCTCCTTCTAAAAAAAATTTATTGCAATAACCTGTTGCAATAAGTTTCCCAGGTTATTCCTGTCATATCTATTAAAACAAACAAATTGTTGCAATAAGTTATAGCAACTATATATTTAGTTGCAATAAATATTTTTAATAATAATAAAAATATTTTATCGCAACAAATTTATTGCAACGAAAAACTATTGCAATGAAATTTTTGTTGCGATAACTTATTGCCATAGAGTTTATTGCAACAGTGGGCAACAAAAAATTTTCATTGCAATAGGTATTTATTGCAATAATTTTGAGTTTATTGCAATAAAAAATTTCATTGCAATAGGGCTTTTTTCTTGTAGTGAACTCTGTGCCAACAACCACGGTAATACAAAGGATACAAATGTTATCTGGAATGATTGGGCGTAAAGCATCTGTAGGCAGCTTTTTAAGTCCGCCATCAAATCCCAAGGCTCAACCCTAGACAAGTGGTGGAAACTACCAAGCTGGAGTACGGTAGGGGTAGAGGGAATTTTCAGTGGAGCGGTGAAATGCGTAGAGATCGGAAAGAACACCAATGGCGAAAGCACTCTGTTGGCCCAACACTGACATTGAGAAACGAAAGGTAGGGGAGCGAATGGGATTAGATACCCCAGTAGTCCTAGCCGTAAACAATGGATACTAGGCGCTGTGCATATCGACCCGTGCAGTGCTGTAGCTAATGCGTTAAGTATTTCGCGCGAACACAATCACTATTTTGTTTTTTCTCTCTCAATATGCTTTAAAAAGTACTCTCTCTGTCCCAATTTGTTAGTCCTCTACTCCATTTTGGGATGTCTTAAAATGAAGCCCTCTTTTTAAAATTAATAAATAAAATTTCTATCTTACTCTTTATTTTATTTAAAAAGTCAATGCCATTCTTTTTCTATAATTTAAATTAATGAGAGTAGTTCCGAAAACTTATACTTTTTTATACAGCAGACAAGACAATAAATGATGTTCCCTTAAAAAGTTGAATTTTTTAAACATGACAAACAAATTGGGACGGAGGGAGTAAACACCTACCATAAAACCTTCTTCAATTCCTTTTGCTTTAAAACACACAACTATTGGGTCTCAATCTCATACCAATGGACGACAAATATTCACCCCCAGTTCAAAAACATCAAACAGTATATAGTAAAATTCAATGAATGAAAATATCAATTTGAAATGATAAGTCACAATTCAAATTGAGCCCTATAAATTCAAATGTCAAAAAATTTAGATGTACATAGACAAACAGATAACCCTATACTAAGACATGAACATAAATTAATAAAGGAACCTTTGCTATTAATTTTTTAGGAAAATCTTGTCCAACCCATCACATGACGATTGTTCATTCTTGAAATACTGTCACGTAGTGGGTTTGAGAAACTTTCCTCCAAACCCTTTCTCATATATTTAACATGCACTAGATAGTTGTAAAACAACAAATAGATATTTCGGCAGAATCCAAACTTATACAACCCATCACCAAAAGAAACCCTAAACTACGGTACTCTGGAGAGAAACCCTAAATTGTTTTTAAACAAAGAAAAATTCCAAAAAAAAAAAAAGATTTTGGGGGTTGGAGTTTGCTATGGGTTTTGCTTTTTGGATTTGGATTTTTGTGGGTTTCTACAACCCATCACCAAAACAACCCCTAAACTTCGACACTTTGGAAAGAAACCCTAAATTGCTTTGAAAAAAAGAAAAATTCAACCAAATAAAAAAAGTTTTGGGGGTTGGAATTTGCCATGGGTTTTGCTTTTGGGATTTGGATTTTTGTGGGTTTTTGTTGTAGTGGATTTTGTTATGAATGTTTTGTGGATTTATGTGGATCTGGTGCCGGCGGAGGGGTTCGCCATGGGTTTACGGCAATGGGTTTCTATGTGGGCTGGCAGGCGAAGAAGAAGAAGAAGAGAGAGAAATAGAAAGGACAAGAGTGAAATGCAAAAAAAAAAATTTAACTAAATTCTCTTACTCTCACCACTTATAGTTTTTAAATGTAATGTAAACCTGCTCAGACTCTCGCTTTTTGACTTTTGAAATGGCTTTTTTTTTTTTCTCTCACGTATAAATTCCAATTTGGTACTTTGTGGATGATTTTGCATTTTTTTATTTCTATTATTAAATTATTTTAAATTGTTTTTTATGGAAATTTATTTTAAATAATTGGTAATAAAAAAAAGTTAGAATATTTGGGAGTCTTGGAACTTGGGACTGCAAGTACTATACGTTATTCCTTTCTTTTTCTTCTTATTTATATTTTTTCCATTAAACTTATGGGTTATTTTTGGTTATTATATTTGCAATATGTGACTCCATCTTTCTAGATCCAATAAAATTTGAAATTTTCATGATATATAATTTGTCTTCAATAAAATGATGAAAAAGAAGTCTTTTATAGGTTTGTGTTTCTATTCACTTTTGTATTTCATGTAATAGTCAATAGATTATTTAGTGAATGATTGTCAAAAATTCATCTAATAGTTTGTATTTAATAAAATTTAAATTCTAGAATGATTAAACTTTGTCTTAGATACTTTTGCACAAACTTGATCATTGTAACTAAGGGTCTGTTTGGTAGCAACATTTAGAGAGTGTTTTGTGTGATTTCAATGCTTAATACTAAGGGACCCAATTTCAAATTAGTTGTTTGGTCAAAAAACTCTAACAAAAGGATATTTAGATAGGACTGAGATCTCATGCAATACCTAGTATGTATTGTACGGGGTGTAATAGCTTCAATATGAGCCATAGATTAAATCTAATGTTCATAAAATCGACACTTAATTATACAAAATTGACTTTTTCAGATGTTTCCTTGTCTTGGCATCTCCATAAACTGCTACAAATGCAGATCATTAGGCATGAAGTTTGTCATTTATAATGTTTATAATGAAATGTCTAAATAGAATCAAAGTGCATCTAAAAATACTTTATATTTTATTAAAAGAAAATTAAAATCACCAAATTTCAGAAGATTATTTTGAACCAAAAACCTAGAATATTTTGGGCATGTACTCACAAAATATAAAAATCTATAATCTATTGCCTAGAATTTGGGCTGAACTAGTAAAGTATGATTAGTAACAATTGAAGACAACAAAAAATTCCTAACAAGTTCACCTATCAAGACCCATAGTTTGTATGTATAAAATGAACTGCAAAAGGCCAAACATATTATCCTACCAGAATAATACATTGTTGCATAGTCAATCCAAATTTAGGAAAAGAACATGTACTTAAGAAAAATTAGGACAAAATAAGGATTTTTAGAATACACCAAGCAACAAAATTAATAATTAATGTATAATAAAAAAAAACCTAAAATTGCTTAAAAGGTACTGGTAACAGAAGACTCAAAGAAGGCAACAACAACAACAAAGAAGTAAGGCAATAACAATGATAAAAGCAAAGGGAAATAAACAACAACAAGGTTCATACATAGAACTTTACCCTTTACAAATCTAGATTTTTAGATCTGCACTTACCTACTGCACATGTTTACATTGATGCCCTGCTTCTATTTAACTCCTACTAAGACTATTAGAGCACTAGCATTGGGGCTGTAAAACCCCCTAAGTTGCTATTTTACCCACCAAACCCATAAAAACAAACTCCAACCAGGTTGCTATTTCTAAGAAAATTTATAGCCCAGCTACAGTAAGGTTGTATAATACAACCTTTATTGTAGCAGTTGCTTAGATTTTTTTTTTTTTTTTTTCTCACTTTACCCTCTCTTATCTCTGACTCTCCACTTCTCCTGTTTGTGTCCGTAACGCCCCAAAATCATAAGCAATAAAAGTCTATTTAATCTGAATAATCCATAAAAAAATATTAAATAAAAGAAACCAGCAACCTAAAATCTCATCACAAATGTCAGAGCTCTAATCCACCAAAGACAAAACATCCTCAAAATAATTCTCCAATACAATGTTTAATGCCATAAAAATCATAATAAAATCCTCAGTTTCACAAAATAATTCGTAATTATTGTCTTCCAAGAGTCTCTACTCCAATAATTCCTCTAATGTATCTGTAAGGGAAAATAAAGGGGGGTGAGATAACTCAATAAGTGAAATTCACTAACATTGGGGTATGGGAACAAACCTTTCAAATAAATAATTCTTACAACAAATTCATAACTTGTAACTCATCAATATTTTATCATCAAATATTTCATATATATATATATATATATATATATATATCTTTATATTGTGAGCCATCATAATACATATATCAATACCATCATATAAACAATTTCCTAGGTTTTTCTCGTGGTCAACATTTACGCCCCGTTGATAGGGTTGTGCTGTCCCTTTTTAGGACTAGAATCTCCTTTTCATCCCTTTTCTTAAGGATGGCTCCTTTGGAACCTAAAGGTGCACTCCCTTACTAAGGAGCTTCCTTTTTGGATCCTCAATAGTATACTTCCTTACTAAGGAGCTATCAAATGTGCATTGTCCCCTTTTCTGGGACCGTCCCTTGCTAAGGACTAGCTGCAGTATGATTATCCCTTACTAAGGACTAAATTCAATACTGAGCTTTTAATCACGACTTGCCATAGGTTTTCAAAACATATTCAATATGCTCACAAAAATAACCCATTCATAATTCTCAAAAATATAAAGATATATTCACACATACAAGTTTAAATAAATTTAGATTGTCCCACAAGTTTTTCATAAAACGAATAGTCAATGTGCACATCAAACATTTATAAAATATCGATTTATATATAGAATACCAACATATTTCTTTGATATAAAATAGTTTAATAATCAACACTATTTTGGGAAAACTCCCAAAATTAGTAAACACCACTTACCTCTTATTTGCAAAAATAAAAGAAATCAACCTCCCTTGAATCACAACAGATTAGTAGAATTAGAACCTAGCAACACCAAAGATAGGTCCATCAATACACAATTTCCTACTTAAAAATCTGTTTTCACGCTTAAACAATTTTATCCTAGACAATACTGATATATCCAAAAAATTTCATTTATTCACTTAACTATCCAATTTACTTTCAGTCTTTGATCAAATTTTTTTTTTTTTTTTAACTTATCAAGGCCCATATATTTATATACTTATGTCATCTCACTTGGGCCTCTTTTGCCATAACAATTATCAGATTTAAATATCTTAGGCCCAAACCAATTAAATTCATTTAATTGTGAGCCTCCTTTTTAATTTACGTATAAAAATTAAATTGGTATCAAAATTATGGGGTGTTACAGTGTCCCTCTTGCTTCTCTCTCCTCTCTCATTGCTCTCTCTCTCTTTTCTTTCCTTCATGGCGAAATCCAACAACCCATTCAACCAACAACCTCTCTGGTACAGTCCCAAGTGGTTTCAATGCTTGTTCTTCTTTGGGGTTGTTGCTTTTTTCCTTTTTTTTCCTTTTTTTGTTGGTGGTTGCTGGGGTGTATGTGGTGGTGGGGTGGTGGGTGGGTTTTGATTTTGGGTAGGTGGGTTGGGAGTGGTGGCTAGGGTGGTGACTTGGGTCTTGGGTTTGATGGGTATGGATTTCACAGTGGTTTGATGGGTATGGGGTTCACGGCGACGCTAAGTTTGTTGTGGTGGTGTGGTGGCAGTATGGGTTTCACGGTGGTTTAAGTTCATCTGATTTGGGTCGGTGGTATGGGTTTCACGGTGGTTTGTGTGTTTGGATTTGAGTTTTTGGTTGGGTTTAGATTTGGTTTGTTGGCGGCGATGGATTTGTTGTGGTGGTTCTAGAGATTTGGTATTTGGGTTTGGGGGTTTTAAGAAAAAAAGGATTTTTGTTTTGGGTTTTGTTCCAAAATAGGTTTAAAGTCTGATGTGTGTATTTGTGCTGTTGTTTGTGGGTGCATGTGAATCTATGTTCGTGTTTTGGTCTGGGATTTTTTAGGGTTTCAGGTCTAACATGCTTGACTGTTGATGTTATGTTAGGTAAGTGGGAATAGGAATGACTTTTTGGAGGGATTTTGGTTGAAATTTCTGCTGTTGTAGTTTCTGGTTTATGAAAGAAAGCAAGGATTTTTTTGTGTTTTTGGGTTGGAACCTTTCTTTCTTGGTCTTCTTGTTGTGGTTTTCAAGTTTTATTTTTGGAGCTTTGGAGGGGTTGAACTGAATGTTTTTCCTAGGTTTTTTTTGATTGATTTCAATGGGATTTTGGAGTTGATTTGAGAGTGGAGTGGTGACTGTTTGGTGTTTATATTATTTTAATGATTTGTATGTAAAAATAGAAATTGAGAAGTTGGGTGAGATGTAAAATGAGATGGTAAAATAGATAAAGTAGATTTTTAAGGTGTAAAACAGAGCTTTTTTGGCATCCCAAATGCTTAGAGCATTAGCATTAGGGGTGTAAAAACCTCCCAGTTGCTATTTTGCCGACTAACAAGTCAAAAATCAACCACAGCCGGGTATGGGTTGCTAAATATTTTTAGCAACTATGAACAGTTGGTTTATGTATTTAGAACCTACTGTAGCTGAGGATGTAAACAAATAAAATATTATTTTATTAAAATATCTCTTCTTTCTCTCTCTTCTTTCAATCACACGGTCACTCCTCTCTCATTTCTCAGCCTCCCATTCGCTCTCTCTTCTCTCATCTCATTCTCTCTCCACTCTATTTTGTTCTCTCCTTTCTCTATCTTGGCCCGGTGGAGGGATCGGCGTGGAGCAGTGGAAATATCAGCATAGAGTAGTGGAGAGATCGGCGTGGAGCAGTGGACATCGGCATCTGTGGTGGAGCTGTGGAGCTTGCAAATTGAAGCGACGAAACTCCTTGGAGCTTGCAAATTGAAGCGACAGACGAGTTTGTGAAGGTCCATGAGCTCAGCTTGTTGGCTGGGTTAGAGAGCGAGTTCTTCACACCTTGCAAGCGCATCACTTCGTCTTCAATGGAAACTAGGATGCAGAATGAGTTGTATGAAAAAATAGAAACTGGGATGCAGGATGAGTTGTAAAATGAGATGGTAAAATAGATAAAGTGGTGTTTGAGGATGCAAAATAGACACTTTTTTGCATCCTTAGATGCTAGTGCTGTTAGTAACTAATATATATATATATATATATATATATTCACATAATATTTTTTTTTAGAGAGTATCAACATATGGCGTTCGCTCTGTAGGTGAGAATTAAACTCCATATCTCTTATACAACCATTAGAGATTTTACTAGTTGAACTAACTAGAACCCATGATAGTCACATAATAAGATGTGGGTAGTATTGTAGATAGTAATTATATAAAATGCTTTAATGTATTAATTTTTTTTTTAACAAAGTTTCTTTCCAAACTAGTTTGTAGATAAAACCTTCAAACTTCTCATATATCTTTATATTGAGTGTGAATTTTAAAAATCTAACCGTTGAATTGCATATTTTTATTAATTTTAAAAATCTAACCATTGAATTGCATATTTTTATTATATCCTTTATGCTTGCAAAAAATCAAGAATATCAAAGATCAATTGCTATATTATCAAATAAATGTTAAAATTTCAAATTTTTGTAATCTAAAATTGTGTATAAAAAATAAGTTTATTGATTAAATAGTAAATAACATCCGATTTGAACGAAATTTAATATATATATATATATATATATATATATATTAAGAACATAAGGAACATGAAATTCATCAGCTAGATTTTCAAAATTCACACTTAAAAAATAAATATATGAGAAGTTTGAAGTATTTATCTCCAAACTAGTTTGGAGATAAACTTTATTTTATTTTTATTTTTTTGAACTAATGTATGTATATAATATAATAGCTTGGATAATGTTGTATTATAAATTCAAGAGAGGGTTAATTTAGTAAGTCCATCTTAAGCAACTCACTAACACATGCATGAGTGACACGTGTTCTCTATTTAACCCCAAAAATTTGCCACATGACCGGCCATGCAAACAAACATCTCCAACTCTATAACTCTTTAACTCTCTAAACCCATTAGTCCAGCCAAGAAAATGGTGAAACTTCTTTGTTGTTTCGAGTTTCTCTCAAAGCATTGTTCACAAATTCAAGATGAAATGAGTCTAGCTTAACCCTCCAAGGACCGAAGCCTGAAGTAAGGAAATCTAGCCTCCCAGTACTCCTTTAATCATGGGTTTCTTTTTCTCTTTTTTCTTTTTTTTCTTTTTTTTTCTTTTTATGTAAATGGTGTATTGTGGTTGGGGTCTTAGAAAGCATGAAATTGTGAATGGATTAGTGAAATATATGCACAGGACAAAGGGATTTGTTGAAATGGTTTAGGGCCTTTAAGTAATTATAATTGAATTCATGTGTTGTATGGTTCAATTGGTCAATTTACACAAAGAAAATTTCATATGTTATTAACTTGACTTGCTGCCTGACTTTCTTGGGTAAACAATGATGCTTGAATTGAGTAACGCGCTGCTTGGTATTAGGTTCAGCAGGTCTAGTATATGTATAAAAGTTCCCACATGAAAATAAGGTCACTTATCTCTAATTTGAGAATTTATGAGAAAAGTTGTCACTGCTGCCACCTAGACAAATTCTGCATTGGTAGCTTATAAATTTCATTATAAATTGTATATGGTAGCTCCCTTGATAGCTAACACACATGGTTGTAATGGAATTGGTATAAAAAAAATTAAAAAAAAAAAAAGCTATGCATCAAAATAAATAACTGATTAGATTATTTTAAAGTAAGGCAAATTAAAGGCAATAGCATATATTAAAACATGATTATTTTTTTTTAGAGAGTTTTAACATTTGGCGTCCACTTCTAATGATAGCGTTTTTATTATTAGACCAAAACATCAATCGGTTTTTGGTGTAAGCAGGGATTGAACTCCAGATTTTTTATTCAACCATCAGAGACTTTACCAGTTAAGCTAACTGAAACTCACCGCTTTAAGTACCTAGTTTTGCTAAAGATCTGAACTATGAATGTTTTTTGAGCTTATCCTAATAGGGATGTAACTGCATATGCTTTATAGTTTATATTACGTCTCTATTGCTTTCTATGTTTAGTTTCTTTTTTCAGTAACTCTATAACAGCCCTCAGATACCAGAATGATCTCTCCTTCTCTCTCTTGAATTCCACATCATCATATGCAAAAGATGGGGCACCTATGTAATGTAATACATAGCTTGAAGCCAGCGATTGTAATGGTAGTGGTTCAGATTACACACGCAGGGATGAATATATTGTTCAAACTTTTAGCAGAAGATGGAATGCATTTGAGGGTCCTTATTGCCTACCGAATGTTGTTTGCCGCTGCCTTCATGGTTCCTCTTGCTCTCATCTTTGGAAGGTGCTGTTCATATACGTATTTAAAAGCTATTTCTTTGACACAAAATTCCCATTAAATAAATATTGAAGTCTAACTTGATGATATATCTACTTGTCCAAAATGGTTTTGGCATAAGATATGCCTTCTAATGATTTTACATTTTGTTAAGTAATTTGTAACATACAAACATAAAAACTTAGGGAAGAAGAAAAATGGAAGCTATATATGTGTTTATCTCCTTAAGTTAGTGATTGTTTTTTACAACTTTTGCAGGAAGACCAGGCCAAAACTAACATGGGTAGTAATGTTCAAGGCTTTTCTTTGTGGGTTATTTGGGTAAGTTGCAGACATGTTACTTAACATTGTGATAGGCTGAAAGCCGAATTGTTGTTAAGCAATAACAAGTTAAAATGTAATAAATAAATTGTGAGAATCCTATTTTATCTAAAAACAAAAACAAAAAATCATGGTGGAGAACTGATTGAAACATCACATCTTCTTTCTCTCTGAAGAAGGTATTATATGGGGGTAATTATCCTAATATTTTATAAAAATTAAAAAAGCTTAATCTAAGAACTATATCTTGAAAATAAGAATGAACGAATAACAATTTCCTAACATCCAAACCTAAAAATAGGCAAGCTTAGTACTTTCCAGTCAAAATTGAAAATTAATATACAAGATCGAAATGTTGGACCATCTGGCCTAGTTTGGAAGTCAATCTCCTAACCTTTAGAGCACAACTGCTCACTTTTCAAGTCAAATGAAAAAAATAAGGGAAAATTTCCTGGTGAATCACCATCTTTCCTGGGCAACCTTGAGGAGATTGAAGACAAAATTCTCAATTCCTTGGTGTTGCGCAGGCAGGGACAGACCTAGGGGGCCCGGATCCCCCTGGCCCAAAAAAAAAAATTTGGGCCCCCCTGCTCAAAGATAAAAATGAAAATTTTACTTTATTTTTAGAGTTGCACCTCTCTTCCAAAAACTTTAGAGTCACTCTCTTTTAATTAGCTTAGCCCAACTAGTAACTACTCAACTCAAAAACTTAACAAAAACAAAACTTTAAAATAAAAAATAAAAAATTCTAGTCAACACAGTATTAGAATACTAGCATCAAGTGTTCTAAATGCTAAATATTTAGTATTTAGAACACCAAATACCAAAAAAACACTACTATGTACCAATGTAGTCGATACCGTAGCAGTACCGGCCAGTATGTACCTTACCGGTACGTATACTGGTATCGAAACGCCAACGTTTCGTACCGGTTTAAATACTAGCCAATTTCGGGCAATACCGGCTGGAACAGAAAAAAGTTTTTTTTTTTTTTTTGAATTTTTGTAAGGACAGAATGGTAACTTACTTGCATTAACTTATTAGTATTATTTGTTTTTTTAGTATGCAATTAACAATTAAGATTTCTATTTTTTATAGTGTTTTATTTTTCTTTTAATTAATGCTAAAGTCTAAAACCATGAATAATTTGTTCTAAATTGAGATAATGTTTTATGGTAAAGTTTTATATTTATTATAATACACACACACACACATATATATACATATATTTTATAAATATAAAAAATAACGGTAAACCCGAAACGGTATACCGGTATTGACCAATACCAAAATATATCGTTCCACTGATAAAACCGGTACAGCCTCCGTTACGAGATTGACTCTCTTGCTATATACGAGACATTTCAAATGCTATATTAAAGTAGCAAAATTTTTTTTTTTTTTTTTTTGGTAATAGCTGATGCTAGGGCTGTCCAAGGACCTGCCAGAACCGACCCGCCGCCGACCAAACCGACTGCTCCGGAGGTCGGCGATGGATTTTATTCTCCAAAATCTGAGCTAAACTGGTCGGATATCGGATCTTCTCCTCTCAAATCCGAGGAACTCGATCCGACCGACCCATTTCATGTTTCCAGCGATAAAGTGTAGATCCAACGAGATTTCGCTAGATCTAGCCAAGATCTTGTCGAAAATGGCCGAGATCTCGCTGATCTAGCGAGATTTGGCCGGATTTTTGCCTTTTGTTTAAAATTTTCTCGCCAGAGTTCTGACGTTTTCATCTTTTCTTGGCCGGATTTTCGCCGTTTTCCAGATAACCAACTCTGACCAATCCACCCGACAGCCATGGAAGCTCCGACCCACCCGATCCGATCAACCACTCTGGTCGGCGGCGGGTTGAAATATTGACCACTCAATCTGGTCAGGTCGGTTCCGGGTTAGGCACAAACCCAACCCGGACCGACCCGTGGACAGGCGTAGCTAATGCTCTTAAAAGACAATATTATTTTGTATTTTTTGTCATTGTTGGTAGATGACTGTATCTTAATGTATTAAGAAACAATAATTTTGTGTATTTATCTTAGTTGATAGTTTGTTAATACTATATGGATACGTATTTGGTTTTTTTTTTCTTATACTTCGGCCCCCTAGCTTGAAATTTTGTGTCCACCCCAGTGCGCATGGGAGTTCAATGAAATTACAAAGGCTCATGAAAAGCCTGGGGGAAGATTGAGACCGGATAGACAAATGCAAGAATTCAAAGATGTGTTAGATGACTATGGTTTCAAGAACTTAGGGTATGAAGGGGAAAAGTTTACGTGGTGCAATGGACACAGGGAGGGTCACACGGTTTAGGAAAGGTTGGATAGAGCTATTGCCACTATTGATTGGCTTACTGCTTTCCCAGCTACTAAGGTGGTTCATCTGGAATGTGGTACTTCAGACCACAAACCCATATTTATCATGCGGCAGGTATTCCAAAAAAATTGCAGAAACCATGGAGATTTGAACAAATGTGGATGGAAGAGGAGGGATGTCGTGAAGCAATAGAATCTACCTAGTTACATGATTTTCCAAGCACCCCGATGGCTAAGGTAGAGAGGAAATTACATAGGTGTCAAGCAAATCTGAAGTGGTAGAGCCGAGTTGTGTTTGGCAATGTTACTCAAGCGTTAAAAGAGAAAAAAACATCAGTTGAGAAAAGCTGAAGATGCAGCCATCCAAGGGGGCAATGTCACAAGTCTTGAGCTTAAAGAAGGATAATAATGGTCTTTTAGTTTAGGAAGAGAAGATGTGGAAGCAATGGTCTTGAGCTCTTTGATTGCATGAGGAGGATAAAAATACTCACTACTTTCACAGTCGTGCTACTCACAGATTTCGGAGAAACAAAATTGATAAACTAGAGGATGCCGAGGGGGCAATCTGTTCTGATGAAGAGGGAATAGCAACCATTTTGGTAAATTACTATCAGCAATTGTTTACTACCTCAAATTCGAGTATGATTTATGCTGCACTAGATGAAATTCCAGCCTCTATTGATGCTAAAATGAATGGGTTGCTATCTGCAGAATCCACTAGAGTTGAGGTGGAAAGTGCTTTGAAGCAAATGGAGCCATTAAAGGCACTAGAACCTAATGAACTACCACCCCTCTTTTTCTAGAAATATTGGATGAACATTGGAGATGAAATTTCTTTAGCTGTCCTAAGCTACCTAAATTCAGGTTCAATTCCACCATCTATTAATCACACTTTCATCACACTTATTCCTAAGGTTAAGAGCCCAACTAAAGTCTCTGAGTATCGCCCCATTTCTTTGTGGAATATATTGTATAAACTTTTTAGTCTTTTCTAAGGTTGTTACAAATAGGTTTAAGAATTTTTTTTCCACATATTATTTTTGAGTCATAGAGTGCATTCCAATCTGACAAAGCTATTTCTGACAACATCTTTGTAGCTTTTGAAACTTTGCACCATATGAAAAATCAGGAAAAAAAAAAAAAAAAGGGTTTCATGACTCTCAAGCTGGATATAAGCAAAGCTTTTGACTGAGTAAAGTGGCTTTTTATGCAAAGAACGATAGAAATTATGGGTTTTTGTGAGAAAAGGATATCCTTGATCATAGCATGCATCAGATCAGCCTTATATTCAGTCCTTGTGAATGGGGAACCTAAAGGCGACATCAGACCTTCACGGGGTATTCGCCAAGGAGACCCATTATCCCCATATCTATTTCTAATTTGCTCTGAATGTCTTAACTGCTTAATCTAAAGTGCAGCAAGGGCATATTTGATCAGGGGTTTTTCTTTGTACCATAATAGTCCATGAATTACCCATCTATTTTTTGTTGATGATAGCTTATGCTTCTGTCGAGCTGAGATGGGGGACCTGCAAGATATTCAAAATATTTTGCTCGTCTATGAACATGCATCGGGGCAACAAATAAATCGAGATAAAACCACAGTTTTCTTTAACAAAGCAGTTTCGATAGAGATAAATGTGGCCATTAAAATTTTTTTGGGGGTGATTGAAATTAGAGAATATGAACGCTACCTTGGTCTCCTCGCTCTGGTGGGTAGAAATAAAAAAGACAGCCTAAACTACATCAAGGAAAGAGTTTGGAATAAACTCCAAGGGTGGAGGGAGAAGTTGTTATCTCAGGCAAGTAGAGAAGTCTTGCTGAAAGCGGTAGTGCAAGCCATTGCCACCTTCGCTATAGGTTGCTTCAAACTCCCAGTAGGTCTTGTTCATGATATTGAGATGTTGATCAGAAAATTTTGGTGGGGACAACACGGTGAATAAAGAAAAATTCATTGGAAAAAATAGGAGACTTCGTGCAAACCAAAGGTACTGGGAGGGATGGGTTCTAAAGATTTAGTCAAATTCAATGATGCGATGCTTGCAAAACAGGTGTAGCGACTAGTGACAGACCAATCTTCTCTTTTCTACCGTGTGTTCAAAGCAAAATACTTCCCAAATGGCTCTATTTTTCAGGCCAAGTCTTCCTCAGGGTCCTTTGCTTGGCAAAGTATCTTAAAAGCCCATAAAGTTATTTCAGATGGGATGCTTTGGAGAGAGGGAGATGGCAAGACAATTAGGGTTTTTGAGGATAGATGGCTGTCGAGTCAAAATCCTTCAAAAGTTATTTCACCTCATATTGGTATTGAGGATTACTGGATAGTTTCACAATTGATAGACTAAGACACGAGTTGGTGGAATAGTTCAGTAATTGATGCTCTTTTCCTCCCCTTCGAAGCCCAGAAGATCAAAGGCATACCCTTGTGTGTGTCTAATCAAGAGGACTGCATTGTTTGGCCGAGATGCAAGTCAAGGCTCTACTCTGTCAAAACGGGGTATCAACTGTTATGCGAAGAGCAGACCAATGAGGAGGCATCGAGTTCAAATGATACATCTTCCAGGCTTTTTTTGGGACATATTTGGAAGTTGCGAGTACCGAACAAGGTAAAAATATTTATGTGGCATGCATGCACAGAAGCCTTGCCAACAAAGCTGAATCTGCAAAAATAAAAGACAATCCAAGTTATAGCCTCTAGCAATCAGGATTTGAGAACACCCTCCATGATCTATGGGGTTGTGCACATCTCCTTCCTGTTTGGGATATTGCTTTCTCTGGGGTTCGATGCGATTATCCCCAGCCGGCTTCTTTCTCTGACTTTGTGAGAATCATTAGCCAAGAACCCCAAAATCTGGAATTGTTTACAATGAACCCAACCTCCCTATCCAAAAGATTTTTGAAGCTGCTACTGCACTACTTTCAAAGTTTCAACAGGGGGCTCGTGTGAGAATTCAAAAGCCGAAGCCAGCTCCAATCAAGTGGATACCTCCAGCTCCAAGTGAGTTAAAGGTAAATTTTGATGGGGTTACTTTTGCTGAATCTGATGAAGCGGGGATAGGAGTTATAATCTGGAACGAGAGTGGAGAGGTGATGGTAGTGTTATCTGAGAAGATTGCTCAGCCCCATTCAGTGGAAATTCTGGAGATATTGGCTCCAAGAAGAGCTATTCGAAATTCTGGAGATATTGGCTGCAAGAAGAGCTATTCAGTTCACAGTGGAACTCGACTTTCATCATGCTACTTTTGAAGGGGACGCTGAAGGTGTGATTAAAGCCCTCTCGCTGGGCAATTTTCCTATCACAATAGCTAGTCATATTATCAAAGACTGCAAGTCTATAGCAAGCTCACTTAGGGCCTATTCTTTCTCTCATACGAAAAGGCAGGGTAATAAGGTTGCTCATGCCTTAGCAATAAGAGCTAGATTTTCTTTTCCATTGCAAGTTTGGATGGAGGATGCTCCACCAAACATTTTGAATTTTGTTATTGACGATTTTCCAGTTTAATGATTAAGCCCAATGGGTGTTGATTCTCAACCAAAAAAAAAAAAAAAAAAAAAAGTCAAACTTTAAAATAAAATATAAAAAAAAAGTCAAACTTCAAAAATTCAATTATATAATGAAACAAAGTATCATATCAAAAAAACAAAATTGTTAATTAAAAGGTAATGGGTGATGTAAAATTAGTATAGATATATATTCTGTTTAACTTCATAAATAAATTACATAATAAAAGAAACAAGTAGTATTTTGTTTATACGGCAACGATGAAGCACCAAAATTTGAAAGCAGGAACCAGGAATACAAGTTTATATATAATACGAACTAATATTGCAGGGGTACACTAAATCAGAATCTATATTTTGAGAGCTTTGCCTTCACATCAGCAACAGTTGCTGTCGCCATGAGTAATCTCAATCCAGCCATTACCTTCGTTATGGCAATTTCTGTCGGGTACTAATCCACCTTGCTTACATATATATGTGTTTTCTTACAGCTACTAATCCACAGGCACTTCTTTTTCTCTCTATCAAATATATGTAGGATTTATGTTATTAATAAACCAACACTTGGGTTTAAGCCTTAAAGTCGATCTCTGTCTATGAATCCCAATAAATTTGATCTCAGGTTGGAAAAGCTTGCGCTAAGAACTTTGGCTGGGAAGCTGAAAATGGCGGGGACAATGGTAGGTATAGGTGGGGCAATGCTATTCACTTTATACAGAGGTGTGGAAATTGACTTGTGGTCAACTCACGTTGACCTTTTACATCATGATCATCAACAACACGTGGCACCATCATACCGGCAGAGCTCTAGTCGTCAAGTAATTGGCACCCTATTGTGTTTAGCCAGCAGTTTATCCTATGCAATGTGGTTGATAATCCAGGTCAAATAATTTTTTATTATTAATTTTCCTCTTTTTAGTAATTTTTTTTAATCAGTTTTAATTATTCTATTGCTATTATTTTTAAGTACAGGCAAAAATGATTGAAAGCTATCCATGCCTTTATTCCAGCACAGCTCTCATATGTACAATGAGTTTCATGCAGTCTATTGTTTTTGCCCTATGCACTGAAAGAGATTGGAGTCAGTGGAAGTTGGGCTGGAATCTTAGGCTCCTTACAGCAGCTTATTCGGTACTTCAAACTGAATTTTTACTCCTTAATTTTGACTGCTCGGGTAAACAGTAAACTACATAATAAACCCTAGAATTTAGGGGTATAAGAAATTAAATTATATTGTTTCAAAAGTAACAAATTAAATCTCACCCTTTCTTTAAAATAAATTTTGATGGGGGCAGTTTTTAAAAATGAGAGGCAGGGCCGGCCCTAGGCCTAGGCCATGGCCTAAGGCCGCCCCCCCTCCCCCGTGACATAAAAAGGCCCCCAAATATTGGGCCATAATTTTTTTTTTTTTTTAATTAAAGAAAAAGTGCGAGTTAAGTGTATATTTTATCCCAATCTTAAAAAGTCCTAAAATATTAGAGTTATACTAGTATATTACAAGTTTTATTACATAGCTCTTACAAATTGATATGTTACCAATGAAGTAATTCAATACTTATTTATTATTTTGTTGAAGTGTTACCTCATTGTTACACCAGTTTGTAAGCTTTTTTTAGTAAAATTTGTAATAAGTTTAGCATTTTTTTAGTCTCTAATGGTTGTATAAGAGATCTGGGGTTTAATCCCCGCCTACACCAAAAATTGATTAGTGTCTTGGTCTGATGATAAAGAGCTATCATCAGGAGCGGACGCCATAGGTTAAAACTCTCTCAAAAAAAAAAGTTTAGCATTTTCTCCACACAAAAAAAAAAAAAAAGAATTAATAAAAATACAACACAGTCACCATTAAGTGCATGAAAAATGCTAAAGCTAATACAAATTTTAGGAAGAAAAAAAATTTACAAACTGATGTGACAAGAATATAATCGGTGTTACTTAAATAATATAATAAAATGAATGTTTGAATAACTTTTCTTTTATTGGTGATATGCGAATTTGTAAAACCTATATAGTAATTATCATTAGCTCACTTTGGGTGAATTAGTCATATTAATAAGTAAGAATTAATAATGGATTTGAAATTAAATATAAATAAATAAATATTATTTAAGTGATATTTAGATGTAAAAAGTCCCCTATAAAATTTTAGCCTTAGGCCTCAAACAATCTTGGGCCGGCCTGATGAGAGGAATACAGGAATAAGGGTGGTCATTCAGGATAATAAAGGATTGGTTATAGCCTCAATGTCAGAGTTGCTCTCTCACATTCGGTTAATGAGGTTGAAGCAATGGCAGCCGTAACAGCCATTGGATTTGTGCATCAACAGAGTGCTGAGGACACACTTGGGCTTATTTTGGTCATTTGACCTCAAATGGGAAGTTGATATATTGTAGAATCCTTTAGTTCTATAAGTTTTTCACGTGTACGTCATCAAGGAATTTCTATTGCTCGTAACCTTGTTAGACATGTTAGAAATGTTGAAGGTTTTTCAATGTGGATGAAGGATGTTCCTCCTCACCTAAATGTTGTATTTCAAGCTAATTTGGCTCTTATTTAATTGAAATCATGGCTTCTTTCTCCAAAAAAAAAAAAAAAAAAAAGGGTTAAACTACATTTTTTTTAAGAATTTAATATTATTTGAGGGTTTAGTTTTTTTTTTTTAAACAATATGGTTTAATTTGTTATTTTTGAAACTATAGAGTTTAATCTCTTACATTTTGAAAATACTAGGATTTAATTTGTTACACCACTAAATTATCAGATGTAAAATATAATTTTCCCTTAATAATATAAGGATCTCCAAATTACCAAATGCCTCTTGTTCTAGTGGTAACTTTGATTCATCCAAAGGATAAGCTTGACCTTTTCTACAAAAAAAATATGAACCTTCAAATTTATGTTTGGAAATCTTTTACCAAACATAATTTGTAGGTTTACCTCTACCTAGAATTTGATTTTTTTTTCATTGCTATAAACCTAAATTTAGAAGAATCTTTGACAGTTTTGGAAATCATTTCGTCTTCAATGACTGTTGATGGGAGCTTTGTTTTGCCTTTTAACTTGTAGGGGATTGTGTCTTCTGGTTTGGTGGTGGCTCTAATTGCTTGGTGTATACAAGAAAGAGGTCCATTGTTTGTCTCAATCTTCAATCCTCTTTCACTCTTAATCGTAGCACTCGCAGGATCTTTAGTATTGGAGGAAGAGCTGCACCTAGGAAGGTATATATTTTCCAACAACTTCTTAAACATAATACTAGTCCTCCCACTTTCAACCAAGCACTCCCTCAGTCCCTTTCCCTCTCCCTTCAATTTTGGATTCATAGCGAGTACTCTAATACTACATGGCATAACAATTAACAAATGTTAATCAAGTAATTCCTAATTTGAATTGTCTCTAGCATTCAATTTCAATCTATTATGTTCATAGAAATATGTGGATTTCCACTAAATTTCTTATGAGTATAAAAGAGGTGTAAGTTACCCCCTTTTTTTTTTCTTTTCTTTTTTTTTTCTTTTTTTTTTTTTTTTTTTTTTGAGAAACAAGTTATCCCTACTTAATAATTGGTTAGCCTGAAAATTAAGAGCACCCTATAAAGTATATCTAGATTAAAGTTACTAATTTGAATTTTCTTTCACATTCAATTTCATTCCAAGAAGATTCTCAAAGAAAAAAAGATAAATCAATCCAATAAGATAAGTCACGAAATGTGTGGAATTCCACTAACTTTGCTTTTGAGTATAAAAAGAGTAATCATTGGTTACACCTTAGTTCATGGCTTAGGGATCTGTTTCTTCTTTTGTGGGTCTTGCTTAGGGTTTTGTTTAGTAATCGTGGCTCTAGATAGGTTCATGTGAATGGTTTGGAAGAGAAGAAATTGAGAGAGACGAAACTGAAGAGAGAAGCGTAGACTATAGAAAAACTGAGAGAGAGAGAGGAGAAGAAAGTTAGAGACTTAGGGGCTGTTTGGTTTTTTGAAAACAATCACTCATCACTCCTTACTCAATTTTCGTCACTCATCACTCATCACTTAAAATACCCCAATTTCCTATACCGGCATATGTTTTCAGCTTCTCGTCACTCAATTTTTTCTACTTTTTGTGGGAGCACCATGTCAGGCATTCCTGTTAGCCTACCCGCCTCACACCATTTCATCATTTCATATCACTCACTTTTCATTTCCTTTTCCCTTCAACCCCCAATACTCTCCCAAAACCAGAGACTTCAACCCAGCAGCTGATATTAGAAGCTCGGACCTGCGACGATCTCCACCGTCACCAACGACGGCACCATTTATGACTTGGTGCAGCTTTTACTTTCTTTCTTTTTTAATTCCTTCAACCCCCAATACCCAAACTCACCGAACCCAAAGCTTTTTTTTCTTTTTTTTTCTTTCTTTTTTTTCCTTCAACCCCCAATACCCACAACAACCACTTCGATTCTGAGCTTGAAGCACAAACCCAAAAAATTCATTAGCATCCTTGAAGCACCTAGAAAATTCACAATCCCACAACAACCAATTCGTTGCCCCAATCGTTGATTTCTTTTTTTATGGGTCTAAGATGAGAAATGTGAAAAGGAAGAAAAAAAAGAAAAAGAAAGAAAGAACTGATGCTTGCAGCGAAGAGCAGAGAAAGAAAAGTTTGTTTCTTGATTTTTTTTATGGGTCTGAAATGAGAAAGGCAAAAAGGAAGAAGAAAAAAAAAGAACGAACTAAGATGAGAAAGGCAAAAAGGAAGAAAAAAAGAAAAAGAAAGAACGAACTGAGACGAGAAAGGCGAAAATGAAGAAAAAAGAAGGAAAGAACGAACTGAAGAACACAGAAAGAAGAGAGACAAAAAGAAAGAAAAGTGGACAAAAAAAAAAAAAAAAGGGAGGGTGAAGTCAAAAGTTGTGGCTGGTGGTTCCTTTATTGTGTGTGTATTTACAAGATTGCCATGTAACTCTATTTCCATAACTTGAAAACACCTAAAATGTGTTTTCAGTTTTCATAACTTATCACTTAAAAATCAAAGAATTGAGTGATGGAAATAAAAACTGGAAACAATGCCAAACACACTTCTCAGCCGTGGGACCCACATATTTTGAGTAATAGGTGATGGAAATAGAATTATGAGTGACAATTCCTCTCTACTCTCCTCTTCCTCTAAACTTCCAAATATAGCATAAAGTATTTGGAAGTAAAAAATGGAAATATTTTAAATATAAGGCAATAAAATCGAACTGACCCTTCAGCAAAAAAAAAAATCGAACTGACCCCATATCTCATTAACTAAATTTCAACCCAAATGTTTCTAAGCGTATCCGCACAATTTATAATGAACATAACACATCTACACAAAAAAAAAACAAAAAACAAAAAAAAAAAAAAATCTACACTCTTGATTTATTTTTAATTAAAGTGGGGGAGTAAATCTCTTCGGCTAAAAGGGTCAGTGGTCTCTTTTCATAACTGTTGATTGTCGAATTCGTTAAATTATTGTAGATTATGTAAAAGCTTAATCTCTACTAAAAAAATTATAAATTAATTATATTTGCACTTTTATGCTTTCAATTGACAGTATACTAGGAGCGGCTTTGATCGTGTGCGGGTTGTACATGGTGTTGTGGGGTAAAAGCAAGGAAATGAAGATGATAAATCAACCAGAGCCATCAAAAAGTTCCCAAGAATCTCGATCTCAATTGAGTGAGACTGCTACCGCAACTACAATAAATAATAACAACAGTGGCAACAATGGAAGCTGGACGCATGGTGTGTAGCCAACCTACTGATTTGCCAAAACTGACCCGATCCAACCCAACCCGTTGGGCTAGGTCAATTTTTAGGGATTGGTGGGTTAAGTTGGATTGCCAAAACAATTTTTATGATGGGTCAGGTTGGGTACAAGTTAATAAATTCACAAACCTACTTAACTCGACCCTACCCACATATATTTAATATTTTATTTACTCTATCGTTTATCAACTGAGTTGGGATAGAACTATATAATATTCTACTAACTATAGAATAATAAAACTAGTTCATTTTTTTTTTTTCTCAACTCAATTGACATAGATCTATTTGATATCTTACTAACTAAATGAAATGCCATTTGGTTTGATAATTTGTGTATGGTGGGTTGGTGGTGCTCTTACTTAGAATCTACAGATGGTAGGAGCAGCAAATAAAATTATTTGATTTGATTATTTGTGCTGGTTTGAACTTTGAAGAACTAATAAAATAGTTTGTATTGGCTTGGTGCTATGCTTAGATTTATTAAGTTATAAATTTGCTCTTATTTATGTTGGTGCCATTCTAATGCTCAATTTAAATAAAAATAAAAAATTGTCCGACCCAAGGGTACAACCCGATCCAAGTGAGTTGGGTCGAACCTGGACCTGTGATGAGTTGTGTTGGGTTGGAATTTTTTCAACTCGACCATGATAGGTTGGATTGAAAAAACCCTCCATCCAACTTATGCACACCCCTAATTACAAATATTAGCCCAAATAGCCCAACAACATTAAGCATGGCTATTGATGGAGATTTATCATAAATGAGATTTGAAGAAAATGAAATGAAATAGTAGTAGACACACAATGCAAAAGATGACTCCCATGTCATTTAGAGATCTAGAATTGAAATGGAGAAAGATGCTACAAGTTAGTTTTTGCTTAAATTAATACTAGTGGCTGACCATTGCTTTGCACCGAATTTTTTTAATTGTAAATATTAGTCTTTAGGCAACTATAGTATAATTTCTTTACATAAATCTCATAAGAGGTTGAATTTCTTTGCTTAATATAAGTTTACATTTAAACTAAATTAGATAACGATTAAGTTAAGGTTCTCCTTCTTTAGCGAGTATGCCTTCAATTATTTGGTTTTTTTTTTTTCATTGTTATTTATCCAAATAGTTAGTGAACACTTTTAAACACATTTTATTTATGTTTATGAAATATCTATATAAATCTTCAAACAAATATATATGAACATTATTCAAACCTACTACATATGATGAGCAAATTGTTGAACCATTTTAGTTATAAAATTCCTTGACCTCATTGATATCCTCCACAATATTGTTCAATCCAAAACATTAGATTTTTTCATGATTAAAATATATTTTCCAATTAATTGATATGAACAAAAGAATATCAAGAAGAGAGAGAGAAAGTTAAATCTGAAAAGAAAAAAGAGAGATATAGAAAAAGTATGTATTTTAATAAGTTATCCCCACTATAATGAGATAGATGAGGTATATATTTGCTTCTTCTTCTTTTTTTGAGAACCCATGTATATATTTGCTTTGATATATTGTTTCATATATATTTTCTTTAAATATAATAACACTTTAAGATTTTAGGTTGATTTTAAATTTAACAAAAAAGAATTCAATGATAGGTTTTAATTAATCAAATAAATTTCATATAAAAGGCGTGAGGGAAAAAAAATTTAACAACCCAATTATATAGCTTTGAAGCCAATATAAAATGTGTAGGTGGTAGTAAAATATAATTTCCATTACAATAGATTGTCATTAACCAATCATTAAATGATTTTAAATATACCAAAAGTTCTACTTTATTAACCAAATTTTTGAATGATATTAAGTATACCAAAATTTCTACTTTAGAAACTTTAGAAGATTACAATATCAATATAGCTATTGTATTTGTATTATTTATTAGAACAAATAACAAAGTAAATAAAGTGCTAAGTAAAAATATTAATCAAATAGAAAGATGAAATGTAAAGAACCAAGAAAATGAAACAATATATATATATATATATATATCTTAAATCATATGGTGGGGCTCAATAAAAATATATAAAATAAGAGCAAGACTTAGGTACAATACTTAGATACTATTACTTAAGTTCTCCTTTTAAGATTTTGCCATGTGAATTTTTTTCTTTTGGAATGGAAGTATATTTTTTAGTTAAGTAGCCACATAGCTGAATCTTAAGAGGGAAATTTAAATAACAACACCTAAGATACTATATCTAAGTTTTGTCCATAAAATAATATGTAACCATTATTTGGGAAGTTATACTTGCACCTGCAAAACCTATTAAAGATAAAAGAATAAAAATTGGCATTAATCTCAAAATAATATCAACCATTCTTAACGAATAAAATAAATCAATCAATCTTTGGCCTCAAAATCATAAAATCTATATATGAAGAAAGCAATTCATGAAAAAAAAAACATTAAACAAATTCAGAAAATGAGATTAGAAATAAATCGCAAATGAGAGAGAAGAGAGAGAGAGAGGGTACCTTTGATGGTGGAGATAATAAATAAAATAAAATAAAATCACTTGTGAAGCAAAAAGATTTTGACGTCGTACCTTTATTGGAATATTGTGCATGGAATTGTAAGCAATTGCCTTTTGTTAGTAAAATTGAAGTTGGGTATTAAAAATAAAGCAAAAAATATCATTTTAGTCCATACATTTTAGGGTCACTGTTAATTTAGACATATTTTTGTAACTGTCAATTTGATCCCTGTTATTTTCAACTTATAATCAATTTAATTCATACCGTCAACTCACTAATGAAAATTGATTATAAGTTGAAAATAACAAATTAACTACTACTAAAATATAAAGACCAAATTAACAATGATTTTAAAAAAAAAAATTTGCCTAAAAAAATTTTTTTTTTTTTTTAATTGCCTAAAAGGATTAGTAATAGTAGGTGGTTGAATAAGAGGGATTGGAATTCATAAATTTGCAATCCAACAACAAAACTTTAGTTACAATTACAAAACAGGTTGCTTAAGAGAGAAGGGACAGGTTGCTTAAGAGAGAAGGGAGGTTGGATTGTGGTGTATGGCTTAGGAGCTTTTCTTTCAATATTGGAATTTGTATCAATGATGTTTCGGAACTTTGGTGTGTATTCCAATTTTCAAGGCATGAATTTGAGGCTTTTAAGTTCTGAAAGTCCCAATACATCTTTTAAATAATGGTTGATAAGGTAATCTACATCCTACTACTTGAAATCTAGTCCAATCTAGCCCTTTTCTTATGGAATAATGGTAGGGGAATTTGTTATTCCTATTATTAAAACATTCCTAGAGATAAAAGCAATTTTATGCTGACTGCTGATGAACATGATGCCAATCTCGTGATTACAACTCTGCTCTGGCAAATTAGACTTCTTTATTTATTTATTTTCTTTTCTTTATTGTGTCGTGCGATATTTAACGTATTTTAGTTGTTGCTGTTTATTTGGGCTTCTAGTAGTTTTAGTACTATATAAATTGTCATAATTTTTACCACAACTATTTTACGTGTCAGACTGTAACTGGCTACATGTTACTTTTACATAAAAACACAACTTTTTCTCTACTATTCACAGTCTATTACATGGACAATTATAACACAAGTTGTGCCATTTTATACGCTCTTATAATTTTTCTTTTAATATATATATATATAGTCCATGTAGCATCCAGTGCGCTGGAGCTGGATAAAATACCTCATCACGTCATTATAGGATTAAAAATTACATTGCCAATCATTTTTTAATGCATATTTTTCTATAGATGTAATGACAACTGACAAGCACGTTGTGTGAACTGCAAATGGAAATAAAATACAAGAAATGTTACCTCTACAACCATTTTCACAACAAATCTTAAGTGTTACTTGTTCTAATTTGATCTCATCACCTGAAATTACTTTATTTTCGGACTAGTAACAGCCAATAACACCTGCCACTTGAAATTTATTATGAAAATATTGTAAAAATGTTATAGACACAGGATTTCCCATAAAATATTGACATATACAAACAAGAACCTTAAACAAGCAAAGCTTCGCCACCCAAAAGAAAAATGTTAGAATGTAATGATATGGTGACGCCATCCGCACTTTCACATTAACCGTGCCTGATTGCCTAGGTGAACGGTTTCAGATCAAAGATGTGTGCGAATTGAAAAGTTCCAATTTATAAAATTTCTATAGCTTCAATATTGATTAAGGAGCCCCATTAGCATCAAAAGTCAAAACTAAAATGGCAATTGTAAATGAACCAAATTCAGAGCCTAAACATGCTTTGAATGTCCACACCCAGCATATTTTGGTTCTAACAGAGCATTTCTATGATCATGATTCATAAAGCCTGCACCATTATTTCTATCATGAAATCCAAAAGATGTATTTTTCTGTTGTTTTTTTAAGAAAGGATGCACATTTTTCTTTTAATGTAGACTCTGCTGTAAGTATCAAGTACAGTCCTCTTACCATTTTTTTTATAGGTAGACATTTTATGCATTTTTTTTTAAATATACAGCAACAGACATACATCTTTTTTCTTTCTTTTTTTCTTTTAACAAAGTATAGAAATTGTATTAATAATGATAAAGGGAAAGAGACAAGTAAACGGGGGCTGCACAAAACCTCTTCCTAGATGTTACAAACATTCCAAACTTCCAAAATTAAGAAATCCAAAAGTTTTGGCCTTTTTTCCAATCATGGAAAACTAACATACCTTAGCAACCAACTATTTATATGAATATAAATCATATAAAAATTTCTCACATGAAACACATTATCTCAAAGTAGAAATTTTGGTAACATCTGTCAACATAACCTCCAAACTCATTCACTGTAAGCCTATTTCAAATTAACGAACCCAAGTCCATTCAATGGCAACATTGTTTCTTAATGTAAACTGATTTTGTTCATAAAAGAGGTTCCATGGCCTCTTTTTTGCCATCTCCCATGGCAACTTATTTTTTTGTTGTTGTTGTCTTTGACAAGTTGCCATAGCCACCACTATTAAAAAGACTGATTGTCAACTTAAACACTTTCCTTTTATTGCAAATGCATATTATCCAGAGAAGTGCTGTCAAGTTAGTTAGAAGCAATTTCAGATTTCAGACAATACTCAAACATAAGTAGATTGCAACCCAAAAAAAAAAAGGTGTATTACAAAAATGACTGGTTAGAAGCTTAACATACTTTCTCAAAATGGAATGTGAGTTACCAACAGATGTGATAAAAAAAGAAACTGTAAAAAGTTCTAAAGCACCACCATATGGCAAAAAGATCTTATACAAATACTATGTTCTATACAGAAAGTATAGAGATAAATACAAGATAGCTACCTGTTTAACCATTTATTGCTGCTGAACACCTCAAGTCATTCTTCCTCCTTGCAAACGGCAGGCAATATATAAAAAACATACTCGTAAATGTTTACATTTGATTCTCATCGGTAATTAACCATTCTCAGTTACTCCAGACTGTTTGTTTTACCCAAGAATTCGAGACCCTCATTCCGGCATTTCATAATCCTATGAAACACTTCCCTCACTTGGCGCTCCAACGGATCCAATCCATTTTTAAAAGCTTCACAAATTAGTGACAACTCCTGCACCCCCTGCTCAACTTCCATTTTCTGTTCCTCTGCCAATGGAAACTGAGCTGCTTCTACCAAGTCAGTCATGTGGCGTGCACATCTCTCAACCTGATAAATCTCCTTCAATAACCCATTAGAGTTCCGGCGCTCTCGCTTCTTAGATTCCTCTATGATGCGCTCATAAAGCAAGTGCAGTGGAGTGCCCCAAGAGAATTGCCGTGGGAATGAAAAGTGAATATTGAGACTCCGATCTTGACATGGAATTGCAGCAACAAGAACCCACAAAACAAACATAAGAACAGAGCTCATGGTAAAAACAGGGACTACAAGCCCACTAGTAGCCACAATCTCATTCCCACGAGGTGGGATCAAGTTGTTTGCAATTGACTGCAGTTGCTTAGCTGCAGACCAAGTACGAGACACACTCCATGAATGAGAACGAGAATGCCCCCCTGAGGTCTGATGATGATGCTTAGTGTTATAACGCCCAAATGACCTGTTCCTGTGCGAAAACACTGACCCAGAGTCTTTCTCATCAAGCATTGTAAGTGCCAGATCCATCAAAGCCTTTCTTGCTCGACGAAACTGGCCTTCACCCAATGCCCTCTGGCCAGATTCCAAAGAGCACAAAATAATCTCCAAATGCTTCTGCCACAGTCGAATCTTCTCAATCCCATCACGAGTTGCATTACAGATATCAAGTGCCTTCACACTCCTTTCAAAGAATTCAGCAACCGATCGGTCCAAAGGTGGTTTAGAGACTGATGCTTTGTTGTTCAGTAGAATAACCCTGAATTCCTCCTGGCAGCTAACAAACACATCCAAAAGCTTCCTAATCCACACAATTGAGAGCAACTCATCAGCACTAACAGCTGACAAGCCATGGAAACGGTCTGTAACTTGTTTTTGGAACAATTCAAGCTCTGATTCCAGGGCACTAGACTCATGATTAACATCAATGGAATTAACCTGTTCTCGCCTTAGACTCCAAATTGAACGGCCAAGTGGCGCCGAAGGCGATGAAGAACCTTGATTATCAGTAGAGGGCATAGTCACAAGATTCAAAAGATACCACCCTCAGGATACCCAAGAGCACACAATACACAAAATCAACAGAACCTCATCTGCAATTCAGCAAATCCCAACAACTCAGTACCAACAAATCCACCAAATCAACAAAAACCTATCTGCAATTCAGCTATACTCATCAAACTCAAAAGAACAAAAATTCACAAAATCAAAAGAACCCCATTTGTAATTCAGTTTCATTTACGAATCCACACCCAATATCCACAAAATTTTCAAAACCCACCTAAACAATTTATATAGATTCAATAGCTGAAATGCAGAAACTTTTTACACCCCAAATCTATAAATCTCAAAATAATTAAATAAAAAAAAAACCAACAAAACGTAAAAGCAGTTATATCAAACCCAGATCCTAAAATCCCAAAAATCTCAAAACCCAGATATGCAAATCCAAAACCCACAATTCCTAACACCCAGATCCACAAAAAATTCTCAAAACCCAGATAAAGATTGGAAGCCAACAGTAAAAATAGAGCGTTAACAAAAACAACAAAAGAATATAGTACCTTTATACCTTACTTCATGTCAAAGTATTATGCAGAGAATCAAACACACATAAAGAGCTTTTTAGAAGGAAGAGAAAGAAAAAAGAAAAGTGTAAATACTAAATACTAAAATACATACAGCTGCAACTTGAACTTATACAGCCAACGTTGGATCTCCAAACCCAAGCGAAGGACCTGAGCCCCTCGACTTGGTCGAACCCAGAGTCAAAAGACCAGAAATATTGGAATTAATCAAAACCCAAAAATAAATCAAAAATATGAAATTAAAAAATAAAATAAAATAAAACGCGTGCATTGACTTTTTGCCCTCTAAAATGCTGATATTTGCAATATTTCTAATATACCTTTGAATTCTTCTTGGTTCCTTATGTAGATCACACGTGTTATTATTTCATTTATACCCCTAACTTGCTGCTTTCCTTTACTTAACAAAACCTTTTTTAGTGGTCCCTCGTCCTAATAACACTCTCCCTCCCCCCATTTTAAAATTCTTTATTTAATATTTGATTCTACAATTTGCACTTAATTTTGCAAGAATTCAATGTGTCCTAAAGAGTGAAAGAGCTCACAAAAAGAAATGACATGGTCAGTCAATCCATCATATGTAGTTCTCTTCTTGTCTTTCTAAAAGAACTAATTTTTTAGTTTATGCATGGTTTTAAAAACCGAAACGGTCAAAGAACCGAAATAGAGATCCGTTCCCAGTCTTTTCTACTTCTTAACCAGTTTTTTTCAGTTTTTGACCAGTTATTTATTGGTTTTCACCATACTGGTTCTATCTTCTATGTACGATTAATGGTTTTAAAAACCTGATCGGCTAGTTTGATCGGTTGAACTAGGAACCGGCCACTAGTCCTATCCGGAAAAAACACTAAAAACCGGTCAAAAATGGATAAAACTGGGAACCGGAGGCAAATCCAGTTTTGCCCCGGTTTGATTTTTAAAACTATGGTACGATTCTTGATTCAACTAGTTGAACCAACTGACCCAGTCCGGTTTTTTAAACCGTGCATATATGGTCTTATTCCCTAAAGTTGTCAATTTTGTTCCAATGGCAATTCCAATCAATGCATTGAAATGACATATTTCTGAACCCATTTATTTCAACATACCATTTCAAGGTTATAACTTATAATTAATTTTAATACACACACATATTATGTAGCACAAAATAAATATACCTATATTTTATAACTTTGTATAAACTCTGACTCTAACTCAATTACTCAAATGCAAATTCAACACAAAAACCTCAGCAATCGACACACAATAACTCAAGGTTTAAACCCAAACAGCCCAACCCCCCACACACAAATAAATAGTGAAATACCAAACTTTAACAAAACTATTTCAAGGTCAACCAAAAAAAAAAACAAACCAAACCAAACCTAAACATAAACATAAATCAGTAGCACATTAATCAACCCTCAAATCTTATTAGATTTAGTAGAAACTAGATTATGGAATTTACCTCCTAAAATCACAAGAAACCAACTCGCAATAAAGAGAATCAAATATGGAACTTCTCACAATAGCGAAATAGGTCTTCCTCAAGGTGACAATCAAGGGCAAGCAACAATGGGTCTTCCTCACAAGGCTTTGTTGGAATGAAAGATAAAGAGAGTGTGTGAGAAAAAGAGTGTGAGATTGGATTTGAAAAGGGGAAAAGAAAGGTGGAGTTTAAGAGAAGTAAATGGGAGGAAAAAGGTCTTGGAATGCGTAATGAAATTTCTCAAAATTGACTAGAATGGATGGAACCGGCCAAAATGGTCTGAAATTTAGGCCGAGGTGGAAGGTGGTGTTTTCTTTTATTACAATAAATTTCGATTGTTTTGTCTTCAATGAAACGTATTTAATAATTTTACTTGTATTTCATTGTTGTATCTTACAAACTTACACTGATGACAAGTATGTTATCTTTTTGGAGTGAAATCACGAATTAAACTCACAATTTCACTATAAAATAATGGGTTCATCCCAATATTATGTCCACCGTCATACTACAAATCTTCCACAAATCAATTATCCACAACCCTAAAGCCACTGTAGCTTCATCAATAATTCCCAAAACCACAATGGTCAAACACATACCCAAAACAACCACACCAGCCAATCAATTTTAACTCAATATAATTTCAAAGAAAAATGGGTTAAACAAAGAGATTTTTTTAGCCCAAGTAAAAGCAAAAGAGAAGAAAGATTATACGGAGGCATTCAATATTTGGAGCAATCAAACTTGGAGTACCTTGGCGGAACTAATTAGACGTTAACGTTGATGAGATTCTCGAGCTCAATCTCGTTCATGTTTGATTGGGAGAACCAGGGGCTTATTGAAGTGGCATCTGTCATGTTATTGTTTTTAAGTGTTTTTCTTCTTTCTTTTTTCTTTTTTCTTTTTTTGGGATAATTGGATAGTTATAACAATAGGAAAGAATTATTAGAATCTTGGAGCCCCTAATAAATTAAAGCAAATTATGTCATTACTTGCTTAAAAATAATTGACACACATGGGAAATTGGGAATATTGACACTAATGTGGGGGTATATTGCAATACTTATTTCAAATTAGGAGTTAAATCATCATATTTGACACATATGGGAAATTGGGAATATTGCTAAATAGGTGATTATTAGGAATAGTTAAGTATGATCTGAATAAAATAAATTTAGAAGGAAAAAGAACAAGGAAAATAATATCCCAGATTCCTTTCAAGCATCTAATTATTTATACTATATTAGTACATCCTTCCTATCATCAACCAACCATCATTATTGAATTGTCACGAAATCAATCAACATCACACCATTGCATGTCTATGCCACTTCCTCCTCATCTACTACCATACTCACTATGACCACCAATTCTGCTGTTGTTTAGGGTACATAGGCACGCGATTATAAATTCATGTCTCTACATTACAGGGAGGAAAGGAAAGGGACGGAAAGAAAAGGAAAGCAAATATTTTACCTTTGTTCCTACTTTCGAACATTAGCTTAAAAATACAAGTCGAGGGGCTACATTCCTCGGGAAGCATTTAAATAGTGTTAAGTAGGCACCAAAAGTAACCAGATGAATCAAAATCATATGCAGTTGAAATTCATAATTGATTGAGCATGAAACAAAAGAAGGTACTAAAATTTTCAGTTCACAATGCAGTAAGCCCAGTTATCAGAATAGCACCATAATTGCAAATGAGTTTTACAACAACAGAATAACATTAACAACAATTGCCTACCCTAATGACAGCAAAAGGAAAAGATACAAAGAACCACCAAGAGAAAAGGAGAAAAAAGATTGTCATTTCACTTCTCTGCTTTTTTATCCTTGCCACCCTTCAGTTTTTTGCTTTTTTTTTTTTTTTTAATTATTATTCACAAGCCAATTTGGTGTCAAAGCTGCTCAAGCAAATTGCAAAAGCCTGAAATGCAGATAAAGGATAACGATAATCCATGGTGAACATATCTTTACCAACTTTACCAAACTGTAGAATTATCTTATCATGCTCTTGTGGGGCAGGCTGAGATGGTGTTGGCGCACCAGCAGCTGGCTGTGTAGCAGCAATCAGCTGAAAGTTTTTAACAGATGCTACTGTTACCCGCCCACGGAAGTTCAAGCACCAACACTGTAATTGTTCATGCCATCTAGGGGGCTTATTTTTCAGAACCAAGGGTCTAAGTTTGCCGTCCTCATCATCATATTGGGGTCCACCAATTTCAGAAAATCGTGCGCTGCTAAAATCAACAGAGTGATCAAGGGACTTCGAGAAGGAGATGCTACGGAATGAGTCCTCAAGAGAGCGAGGAAGAAGCTCCGGCTGGCCAGGGACACTGCCGCCTGCATCAAGTGCTGAGGCTGGGATAGAATGCATCATGCAGTGCATCCTTCGTGGGCCCCGCGTGCCTAACACATTTAGTTCATATGTTACCTGGGCAATGTTGTAGCTGCCTGTCGGAACTTTTGGGGAAACTTTTTTGGAATAAAATCTACGGCTTGAGCGCCCTGGAGGGGGGATGTGGGCAGAAGTGTATGGAGGCTGCGTATCATATATTATGAATTTTGTGCCAAGAAAGTTTGATCTGGAACATGAAGCCAAGTACTCGTGTTTTAGTAAATTAAAATTTGAAAGAAAAAGGGAAAAAATGCTGAAAAAGAACCAATAAAAGCTTCTAGCAAATATACAACCCCTTTTTTCCTAGCTGGAATAACAAAGAAAACATAATGGCAACCATTTTAAAGATACAACCTAAGGATCCTCAAATGAGGATATGTGCACAGGCACACGGAGGAACAGACACATGGGAGAAGGTCCCCAGAAAAAATATAATAATAATTGCGGGTTTGAATCCCACTAATTGTGTAACATGACAAGGTAGTAAGCTCAACTGTCCAGCATGTCATAAAGACTCCTACCACGTATAAGAGGCACTCAATGGTGCTCTTTATAGTGGATCCTCTTTTGATTCATGAAGAGGGAATTACAGATATTCAATTTGAATGCCTCTTTTAAGCAAACCATGTCATTTCTCCAAAAAGGCTAGATGACATTTGCATTCTGAAGTAATTAGTCTTTTATCCACTAAGTATTTTAGCATTTTACTACTTACTTTCCATTAACATTCCTCTAAATGGAAGAACATCAACAGCATCCTAAACTATAAAATCTTCTTTGAAGAGTAAAATAGAAAGTTCTTCTAGAATGAATATTATTCTAAACGCTGGTCCCAAAAGTATGGAAAAGAACAATGTCAGTGAGACTACGCTGTTTGTATGTCTATGTAACCAGTATGGATACCAAGGGAGCTTTATCCATAATAAGTTAAAAAGGTTGTACCCAAAGCACAAGGCCCCCACTTGTGCGAGGTCTAGAAGAGGTGGCCTCATCCCCTTATGGAGAGGCTGATTCCTAGACTCGAACCCTAGACACATTGCTTGGACAAGGGTGCTTGCAATCACACCAATGCCCAAACTCAATATAGAATAAGCCAAATGTATCAAAAATTTGGAAGAACATAATTTTGAATTTATGAAACACATCCTACATTTTTTAGATAGTCCAGAATTAAGTATTGAATACACCTATTAGTATAGGAATATATTGAATGATTGAAATATCACCTTATCACTACTTCACAATTCTTTTTGAAAATATATATATATATATCAGTAAATAACTTGTAAAAGGTTCAAGGACACATGTTATTGTCAATGTTACACTACTTAGTAACTTTTAACACAAAGTATATTGACAAATCCACCATTGGATTACATGGTCTCTCCATATCCTCCACGCTTGCAAAATATCAAAATGATAAAAATTTAAGATCTATTCCATCTATAGAAATTTTCACTTTCAAATTTTTTATATTAAAAGAAAAAAACACAAGTTTACACTTCCAATAGTAAATAGAATCCAGTTAACATAAAACTTCATTTGTGTTTTAAGCATGGAGTGAAAGTAACCCGTCAATATACATATATTGCTAAAATTTATTGAGTGGCATAACGTTAAAAAAAAGTTACACCACTAAATAGCTTTTAATTTAACGAGTATAAGAACAGAAAAAGAAAAGAAAAAAAAAAAAAAAAATCTACTTATTAACATATCCTCACCATATCTATCCTCTATTTTATAAAATGACATATTAATAACTTGTAACACCCATATGGATGTTTCTTAGTGCACATTGTGTATGTTTATGAAGAGAAATGTAAATAGGTATTGAGCCTACCTCAGCTTGCCAATATAAGTGCTACTTGATCTAGATATGTTATCAGCATCCATAGAGATAACATATTCTGTGCATGTGGTTCTTCGAGTCCTCTTTGCCGAAAGAAGAAATTTTCCATTTTCAACCAGCAAAGCTGCAGGAGAAGAGAATAAGTAAATGTCCAATTTATTCAAGGAAAACAGTATATACAGACTGGTTCAAACCATTCAGGCAGGACAATACATAAAATAAATAAATAAATAAATGGAATAGATTTTCATAAAGAATAAATAGAACAAGATTATAAAGAAAAAAAAAATGTTAGTTAATCTTGACTTAGGTCTACAGACTAACCAAAGAAGCATGATAAAAGGTAAAGTCAAACTCACTCTTCTCACAAATGGTGCGTGAAACTTGCTGGCCACAACGCCATCACAAGTATTTTATGGACCATTTTAATACCTCACTCAACAGCTACAGCACATTTTACTTATTTTTATCCATTTGCTGATTTAGTTCTCCCTCACTGACCAAATAGCATTTGACATGGAATTTTGCACTTGAATCAAACTCCAAAATTTCCATATATCTTGAAAATTAAGCTCTTTCATAGCCAAGGCAAGCTGAATTGACATCCTAAATACACCAAAACCCATGGAATCGGACTATGAAGACCTAAAGAAGCTTTTTATAGCCAACATAAGTATAAATTTGACAATGCTTGGACTACGTCAAATAAAGCGTAGCTGAATGGTAGGGCAAGTCCAGCTCTTTTCAGTTGCTTGTTTACAATTAAAAAGCCCTCTAATCATAGGGAGGCTGAGAGTGCTCATGAAATGGAATAAATTATAAACATATACTTTCAGCATAATGTTTTCACAAACTAAATGAAAATGTGTCTTCTATGAGTATTAACATAGATATAAGAAAGGTATCCCAAAAGAACCATCATATTGGGTAGTTACTAACTTATTTGCTCTTAAACATCAAGCACCCTTTAATTCATGAATTTACAAAGCACTGGCCTTCAACAAAGCATATTAGTTATTTTTCTTCTTTGACTACAACAAGCAACATTATTGAATTGCACCAGCCAGTGCAATAGTGAACCTTCCACAAGAAACCCAGTATGCATCATTCACATACACTACCAATACATTTTTTATGATCATAATAACAATAATTACAACTCTTCGAAGCAGAAAATTGGTATAAATACTTTTAGATTCATGTATGCATTCCAAAATGAAATACACTACCAAATTAATGAAAATACTTTAATTTAAAGACATTAAATGCCTTTTTGTTGCTGGATACATAAGTGATCAATGAATAATATAGAACCACAAACTAAGAAATTCAAAGAGATTAAAAAGGCAACTTAAAAATTTGAAAGGATGCTTACCAGGACTAAGACACAGAAAAAGGTGGTATGTTAAATTAGATTTATCCCTTTTTATGAAGCACTGGATAGCTCCGTCACGTGGCCCTGGCTGAAAATTCAAACAATCAAAAACAGTCAGTGGCACCCTATAGGATGTCCAAATGTTTTAATGAAGACACATTACCACTATAAATGAAACAGATAGAAAATCCTGGCAACTTTAATTCCATTACCAATTTGAGTTAAGAAAAAAAAAACTACTGATAAACAAATAATAGTATGCAATAAAACAAATGACACAACAGAACCAACCTGCTTCAGGGACACAGGGAAGGTAAGCTTCCCGCAGAACTCAGGACTCTTCACAATATCTTTGCACATCGTCCTCCAAGAACGGCAAACTGCTGCACATGCAACAACATGCTTACGAGAAGGCCACACACTCTCACTTTCTTCCAGCCTCCTAATTACATCATATAGTAGCTCAGGAGGTAGGCTAGCCCATCGACTGTTCTGTATTATGATAGGCTGTTCTTGCAAATCATGTAATGAACCATGAGATTTGCCTCTGTGATGACCAGTTAGCCTGACTTCAAAACCCCGTCTAGATAAGCTCCCAAAACCATCCCTCACATCACGTACTATGCTACGGAACGACATTCTACAGGTGGATCACACTACCAGTAAAATAAAATATCTCACACGAAACTTTCTGATAAATTATATTCCACTTATTAAGTACATACAGCTGCCCATAAACAAAAAGTGCATCAGTTCCTGCCAAAAATGTCATCAACAAAAGAAAAGATAGCAAGAAAATAGAATAGGAAACAAAAGTAAAAAAGAAAAGAAAAAGAAAAAGGCAGCTTCACATGGACTACAAAGTATTCCAAATAGCCAAACCTTATTTGTTAACAACTTTTATAGGTTCTTAACTTCATGCTTTACCAAAAAGCTACAAGTCAGTTTCACTAAGCCAAGTAACATTCTATCTTAAGAGCTCATCAAAAACTCTTAACTTGCTTTCTAAAGATATAATAATACAAATTACACAGTGAAATACTTTCTGCAGTAAAGCATTCAATCCCTCTTAAGAAAAGGAAAATCTAAACAGAGACATAAAGCCAAATCTAGAAAAAGAAACTAAAGTAATTTCCTTTAATTTGTTGAATTAATTACGTTACAAACCCATACCCAAAAAAAAAAAAAAAGATGAAAGATAAAATTTTTTATCTATATAACGAAGTGAGAATTTATACCTGCTGATCATATAACAAAGCCTTTTTCTATTTTCTATATAATTTCTTAATTATTTTTAATTTAACCCAGTTTCCGCTAGATAAACACAAATTCACTAATTCCATTCCAAAAATAAAATAAAAAGTACCCCCATCTCACTTCAACAAATTCCAAAATAAAATACTTGCCTTGTGCATCTACATATGCCAAAAGTAAAAAAGTGTGAGAAAACGAACCTGGTAAGGAAGCTAAGACCGATCAAAGCAGAGCTCAATAACTTAGTCAAAACCCATCAAAGATCTGCAAAGCACAACAACATGTAAATTTAAAAAAAAAAAAAAAAAAAAAAAAAACCCAGAAATTTCCTCATAAAGAAAAGACTACTAGAAGAAGTTAAAGAACCAAGATTTTCTCTGGAATTTTTTTGAAACAAAAAGGTAGATTTGAAGGTGAGTGGAAGAAAAAGAGAGATCTATACCTCAATGACAAGTACCTCAACAAAGACACAAATCTTAAACTAAAATCACAAACTTTTTTTGGTGTTTTTATTTTATTTTTATCTTCCCTTCTACAGTTCTGTCAGGTAATATAAGGTAACAACAACAACAACACCAACCAAAGCAGAAGGAGAAAAGTTGTCAAAGTCAGAATTGTAACAAGAACCCTTTTTTTCTTCAGACCACTGTACCTCTCTTTAGGTCTCTCTCTCTCTCTCTCACATCCGGACTCCAAGTCTACATTAAATTTAGTTCACGGAAGCTGCAGAGAAAAAGCTACTAGTAAATTTAATAGTATTTTTTTTTTTTTTATGTTTAGGTAGTGATGTATATATGTTATGAAATATTAATAATCTTTCCTAAAGTGCCAAGTGTGTTACAACTTTTTATTTTTTGTTCTTTTTTGGCGGTGTTGTTTTATGAGTAGGCTGTGTCATAAACTTACTAAAAGATTTATTAGACCAAAAGGGCTTTGACCTTTTCCCATATCTTACAATACAACGACGGAAGTTGCAGCGTAACAGTTGAATTGTAACTTGTAAGATATTCACAGGAAGAAGAGATATATAAAAATGAGTTGTCACTCACTTGTAACTTGTAAGATTGTGGAATATACTATATAGAGAGTCTAGACTGTGCTGGGTTTTATTCCTCTACGCTAGCTCCTTCTAATTCTGGATACGTACTTAATATTTTTCCACTTTAGACTGCCCAAATTCCTTCCTTTTCTTTTTCTTTTAATAAGGTTGTGTTTTTGTTTAGTTTCTCAACAAAAAAAAAAAAGGTTGTGTTTTTGTTTGGACATAAAATGTTTTAAAATACTTTCTATATTTTCGGGTATTTTACCCAACTGAATATGTTGGTCAGAAAAAGAAATTATTTGACCAATAAAATGAGTTTTAGGAGAAGTATATGCTATATAGTATTATGATTCTTTGGGGGGTTATTTTGATTTTTTTTTTTTTTTTTTTGGGAAGACAAGCTACATAGTCCTATGAGGAAAGCAATCTGGAAACCTCCCCCAGATGGGTGGGTTAAGTTGAATTTTGATGCAAGAGAAGAGAAAACTTCTTTAACTATAGTGGCCATAGATGATAAAGGAGATTTGATTTTTGCTTGGCCTGAACAAGTTGGACCGAGGTGGGTGAAGTAAAGACAGCACTTTGTGCCATCAAGAAAGCTATTAATAAAGGATTTTCTAAAATTATTGTGGAAGGGGATGTTTAGGATGTGATAGATCCATTGGGAAATGCAAGAATGAAGACTCATTGGAGTATTGCAAAGGTGGTTGCAGATATTTTGGATCTTATTAAGTATTTTGATGCGTTTTCTTTTATATATAGAGAGGGCAATGCTTCAGCCCATCTTTTAGCCCCACAAGGCTGCTTTTGTAAATTGGGTAAGGCCATTACCCATCTCAAATGTCCCTCTCCTGGTTGTTCGGGTTGTGGAAAGAGAGATAGTTTCAGACCTTCCATTCTTTTGTACTTTGATGACTATCAATAAAGTAATTATTTAGCAAAAAAAAAAGTCAATAATGAAAAAAAATTAACCATGGTCTTATATTACTATAAACGTAAGTAATAACATTGAAAATGTATGAAAGATGTTGATGCTTACGTACAAAGACAAAGAAGGCTCCTAAGGTGATTAAATGGTGGACGATTTTGGATTTAGCATGGTTAGAGAGGGGGCATTCTAGGACAAGAACAAAAGTAGGATGGCCAGCCTTAGCACTGGCTTCAACTATGAATTTTCCAATGTACCCAGTTCCTCCAATGACCAAGATCTTGCTTTTTTGCAGCCAATGGAATTGTTTGGAACTCACTTTAATAGTATTAAATTGCAGACAATATCAGTGGTAAGAAGACTTTGAGAGGATTGAGCTAGGAAGGTGCTGCTTTACATTTAGTTGGAGAGTTTTGTGTTTTGAGTTTCGACCGTTTATGCTTTCTCAATGAGGGAAATTACCTCGTGATTATGATAATTATTGGTTATTGAGCGAATTTGCTGACACAATTTTTGTTACAAGTTTGACGTGGCAAATTTTAAGCGGTAAAAAAAAAAGTAGTAAGTCAATGTAAAAATGGTAGATAACTGCTCACAGTCTACTAGATGCCTACATAAAAATTATGGCAAAAATTAGGTAAAATCTTTTAAATTATTATTATATTTTTCCTTCCCTTCTAGTTGAAGCTTATTTTTATTCAGGAGCAAAGAGGAAAAAAAGAAAAAGAAAAAATTAGCCAGCTTATTTTGTCAAAGTATTAAGTTGATCCTTTAATTGGTGTATAAAATTCAATTTGGCCCTATAACTTTTATAAGCAACCTAATTTCATCCTTAATTATTCCTGAAATTCTAATAGGACCATTTGATGTGAAACAAGTCATACTTTGAATCTTTGAAAGAAAAAAAAAAAAAAAATGAACTGCTCCTACTGTCACCTTATAGATAATCCTGTAAACATTTTAATGGGGGGAAAAGAGGATAAACTAAAGCTGCATACACTAGCATTGCTTTTGTTTAATTTGCGTTTAATATGTGAAGTCTTTGGTGTCTAATGAAGTTGAGCTATTTTTTTTAAGATGGTAGTTGAAGTAATTTGGTGCAAACTTTGAAACCTTTTATATAACCATTCTATTCTATCATCTCAAAAATTACTTTATCTATTCACATCCCATATCTTCAAACTATTCTATTCTATCATCTCAAAAATTACTTTATCTATTATACCATTCCATTTTACAATACTCTCAACATCCCAACTTTTATTTTACAATACAACACATTAAAATAATATAAATTATACAATAAAATAATAAACATATTATCTATCACTCTTCTCTCTCAACAACCAAACAACCCAAATCACCACCACACCACCACCATGCCCACCACGCCACCATTGCCCACTACCCACCAAAATCCCACCGGAATAAAAAATCCAAATTAAGGAAGAAACATAAAAACCCAGCAAATACCCACCAAACCCATTAAAAAAAAAAAACCAAACAACCCAGTCACCACCACCACGCCTCCACCATGCCGATCACGCCACCACTGCCCACTACCCACCAAAATCCCACCAAAACAAAAACTCAAATTAAAAACACACACACACACACACACACACACACACACACACACACACACACACACTTGTTGAGCAAAACCCAGATCAACGCCTCCACCATGCCCACCACGCTTGAGCAACCCATCATCGGCTAGAAATCACAGCCCATCATCAGCGAGCTTAAGTAACCCACGCCGCTGCCAAACCCAAGCTGGACCCACGCCAGAATATGCCCACTGTGAGAGAGAGAGGCTGATCATCAGCGAGAAAACACAGCACCGATCAACGCCTCCACCATGCCCACCACGGCAACCCACCATTGGTGAGCTTAGCATCCCATCATCGGCGAGCTTGAGCAACCCACGCTGCCAGCAAACCCATGCCGGACCTATGCCAGAAAATGCCCACCGTGAGAGAGAGATGTGATGAGAAAGAGAGGCCGTTGTTCAAACCCCCAATTAAAAATTACGACTAGATAGCCTTTACTCTAATTTATACTAAGTGTGGAACAATAATAAATAAGCGCGAAGAACTGTTATCACTACCCTAAGCCATATTCATCCATTATTAGCAATAAAAGGAAAGCTTAAAAAGTAGGGAAGAGAGATGCAAACACAAGATAACACCGAGACGCGTTATTGAAAAGAGGAAACTAAAGAACTCGGTGAAAAACCTCTCCGCGACCCTCCAAGTCGAAATCGATTCACTAGAGAATAAAGTTGGAGTACATGAATAACAAAAGACCCTCCAAGTCTAGTCTACCCCATGTACTTGAGCTCTCCAAGCTCCTTCTACCAATTGACTTCTAGGAGCCTTGTCTTATCTAGTTTTCCGGATCCTGTAATTCAGCCCGATTGCATCTGCCAATAAATGGCTCCTTCCAATGCTTCCCAATAACACCAAACTCTCACTTTACACTCAAAATGAGTGTGGTAAGTGTTTGGGCTAGTAACCTCTCAAGGATGTAGAGATAGAGAGGTAGGAGTTGAGGAAAACCAGAAGGAAATGTGTAGATGATTGTAGGTATGACAATCTTTAACTCTCAAGTGTATTTTCTAGGGTTTTTTCTTTGAAAAACACTCCTTAAAATTTGTGGGTTATGAGGGCATATATAGTGTGGGTAAAGACATAGTAAAGCAAAGCATAACTTTTTACAAGATTTAAAAAAAAAAAAAAAAAAACATTAAGTTCCATTTTGATAAATAATTGATTTGAAAGATATTGAGAAACAATTATTTTTCACATTTTCTTTTGTTTATATTTTGTCAACTTTAATAGATATTAATTTTACTCTCTATCTATTAATTTAGTCTTAAATAAATATTCATAGTTTGATCCCTAAAGACAAAATTATGAGTAAAATAAATAAAATAGTATATATATATATATATATATATAAATATATATATATATATATATATATCCCTCCCACAAGAATCAAATTGATAATTTTTATTTAAGGATATGCTAACTTTGTTTCACCTTAAATACAAAATTATATTTAATTATTTCTCTCTCCATTGCTCAGGAGAGAGAAGTAATGCCTTGAAAAATTAGGATAAGGATTATTTGCTATGATCTTAGTGTTAGAAGTATGTGGTTAAACGATTAAATTTATCATATCCTAATAGTTTAAACTTTTGGGACAATCGATAATTTAACATGGTATCAGAGCATGAGATCTTGAATTCGATCCTTATCTCCTCCACTTTACCTCCCATTTAAATTTCCACGTGTTGGGCCTCACTGATTAAAAGGTATTTTTAGTCCACACGTGAAAGGGAGTGTTAGAAGTATGTGGTTAAATGATTAAATATACAATATTCCAATAGCTTAATCTTTTGGGAGAATCAGTAATTTAACACTTAGAGGGGACTCCGAGGTGGTTATTAATGCCTTGAAGAATGAAGATGAATCTTTGGCATCTTGTGGCCATCTCTTAGAATCAATGAAACCTCTACTATAGATGCCTTTAGCAATAAATTTTTTTTTTTCTCTCACATTCGTAGATTTTGGCAATTCTATAGTTTACAATCTAGCTAAACATTCAAGACATGTTAGAAGTTTAGAGGTGTGATTAGAGGCTATTCATTCCCACCTACATGATGTTCTTGCAGCCAATTATGACTATTTTTTTTCTTTCTTCAATAAAAGTTGGTAGTGTTTCTTATTCTAAAAAATAAATAAATTAATGCCTTGGTCGGCAAATTTACTCTTGCCTTTAAGATCAAGAACAAGTACAACTGTACAAGTATATAGATTAGTAAGCAGGTTATACGAAAACTCAAAAACAAGTACTGATGTCTAAGTATCTAGAGACCTAATAAACTTATTAATCAACAATAATAAGTTTACCTAATTCTCTAGTCGTGACAAAGTATACAAAGAGTATATATGTCAAATAAATCTGCAACCTTTTCTTTTTTTTAATAAGCATGCAGCCCTTAAAGTCATCCTAGATGCTTCACAAGGCTGATCGCATTATTATATGCACCTCTCTGTGTGTTACAGGGCCAATTTTTTACTCAAATTTTCTGCATGTGATGGCCCTAAGTCCCTGACTTAGTCTCAGCCAACACTACACACACACACTGCAATAACACTTAGAATTGATTATATAGGGACGTTTAAACACACAGCACACACAATATTTACAGGGAACCCACTCCTAACCTTTATTACTTAATCTCAAGTACAAAGGAAACCCTTTCACAAGCCTAGAGAATTACACAGAATTTTCCCAAGGCCAAAATACACTTTGCTGTTGACACCCCCAATAGCTTTAGGGTTAAATACATAGAATTAACTGCTATGATAGTTACTGTCTAGTAACAACCTGGGTCTTGGACAATCTGTCACTTGTGTTTTGACTTAGGACACCTTTAACTGATGCTGTCTTGGCCTACTCTCCACGTTTCTAGCCCCTACACAACAGGTCAGATCGTTAGGAAAGCTAGGAACTGCTTGGTAACTGCCACTGCACATGCTGCACATGCATAGCCCATGTCTCAGCAAACCACGGGGCCTCTGCCTATCCTCCAGCAGCCTACACAACATGTTCTCACACGTTTTGGGGAGGCTTGACCCATGCTCAAGGCCTCCCAGCAACACTACAGCCCACATAGCATGCCCACATGTAGCATACAAAGTAACTGCCATCAGCCCACTAATACTTGTCCATGCATTTAGCCAGCCCCCACTAGCCCAATGCTTTGCACACATCATATAATCATCACAGCAACCCAGCCATGCTTTGCACTCCAGCCACCAAGCCCACACACAAGGAACTAATAACTAAGCCACCAATGCCATGCACCACTACATAGGGTCAGCACCACCTACTGCTGCCCATCATCAAAATCCATCTCTGCTCACCATGGCCCTCCTTTGTCATGGCCTTGGGGCATCATGTGGAGCAAGGTGCCTCCACATCACATGCTATCCCTAATCACTGCTCATCGATCCAACTTGAGTAAGGAGACTGGGCAGGTCCCCCTTAAAGAGCCCTTAATTAGGAATATCACTAGTCAGGCATGAAGAGCCATGAGTGTGTTGAGAAAACATGGAGCCAAGTGATTGGCCCAATACTGCCCAAGCACCCTCATCCCTCATGCCATCATTAGCAACAAGTAAAGCTCCTAACACTGTGTGTGTATATAAAAGCATAGAAATCTCCTATATTCGTAAAGAAGCTGACAAGCCAAAGTTGGTTTTTTACTAGCTAGTATAATAAACTTGTTAAAATAGGGGCGGCACTCAAAGCTCATCAATTTAAGGTGTGAAACAAAAATAAAATTGCATCTCCATGGTCAGTGATTATATTTTCTCTTTCTTAGGGTTTTGAAACCAAGTAGGATTACAGTGTTTAGTGTCAATAATTAAATCTTCTCCAATGGTTAATTAATTTTGAAAGAAAGATTGGCAAGAAACAATTTTGCAACGTCATGATTTTGCAGCAAAACCCTTGACTTCAAACCTCAAAAAGTTCACGTATCAAAGAGAAATGGTCTGTTATTGAATAATTTCTTGTGAATCACCATGTTAAATATTTTAATAGGTAAACGCTCCCACGTGAATGTTTAGGGTATGTTTGGTAACTATTTTTTCCCCTTATTTTCTGTTTCCAAAAACAATTTTCTATTTTTGAGACTAAAAAACTTGTTTGGCAATTCAAAATAGATAGAAAATAAAAACTGTTCTCAAAACTCAAATTGTGAAAGAAACTGAAAATATGCAAAATGTTGTTTTTAGTTTCTAATTTTCAAAAGCCAATGAAAACACGCATTTAATTTAATGAATCTGTCTTATTTAATGAGTTAGCATTAGAGTTCAAATCCTAATAACAACATATTTTAGTATTTTCTATTATTTTTTTTCAAAAAACTATCTTTTTAATTTCAACTAACCAAACATGTTTTTGATTTAAGAAATTCAAGAAAATTGTTTTTTCTTTATATTCCCAAAAACAAGTTTTTGAAAATAGAAAACAAAAACTGTTACCAAACATAACCTTAGTTTTTTTTAAAAGGCAAACGATCCAAAAAAAATGGTAGATGTTGTTAAAAGCTTCTTTTTAATTAATAAAATCCAAACACATGCATAACTGTATCAAATTAGTGTTCTTAAAAATTAATTAAAAAAAAAAACGGTTTTTCGCGTTGCGTTGGTTAATGCAATAATGTGTTTAATTGGAAACCTAAGTTTTACCTATATTTTTTTATATACAATTTATTTTGTAATAAAATAAACTATCCAAAACCAACTGATCATCTCAAAATCTAAGTAATTTAAAAATAAAAAAATAAAAACAAAATAAAATCTTGATTAGTCATTAGGTAATCCCTAGGTCTAGACGTTCCCCTGGTTCAGTTAGTTTTTATTTATATTATTATTTTTTTTTAAAATTATCTCTAAACAAATAAGATATTAACATGTTGTACATAAACTAACATTAAACTAAGGGTAAAAATTATGAATAGTTTCTTAGTATTGTATATTAATTCTCCCAACTGAATTGAAGCATATGACTGTATTGAATTCAATTTCCTTGAAAAAGATAATATTTTTTTGTGTTTAATTAATCAATATAAACATGCCTTTGAGTTTCCTATCATAAGGAGGGGAAACATATGCATTTGTATTAAGTTGGAGAGCCTAAAAAGTATGAGAATATATTCATTTTGTCTGAAATACATGGTAGGGCTCACACTTCCTGTCAGAGAGGGATGAGGGAAACTCCTCTTGTAGGAGTTTCTCCTAAAGTATAACACTCAATAGAATTTACCTTAGTTTTGCCCATAACTTATTGATGAGGAGTACGAAGGACTATGTCCAGTGGGGTTAAGAAAGGGACTGGAGAAAAGAGAACAGAATACCCGCCACTTCCTTTCAAGTCATGAAAAACACATGAAAAGTGTGTGTGAGAGAGAGAGAATTTTTTTTCAGAATAAATAAGAGAGAATTGTCAATATCAGCATTTAATTAGTATGTTGCTCGTTGGTTACATTGACAAGTCACGTATCAATGTAACAACCATTATAGGCATCCACAAGTTAGGACTGGTTTTATGTCTTAATCTGAGTGTTTTACTCGAGATTGGCATAGCTTAACTAACCCCATTTTTTTCTTACCAATAAATAAACAAATATATATATATATATATATATATATATATGCACTTAAGTAGCCTTTGTTGTTAATCATATTTCTTTAACAAGTACCAAGTACCAATCAACTAGTGTTCCTTTTCTTTTCCTTTTCTTAAATAAAAAAAAAAAATGGTAGCAGGCTAACGACCCTTCAATGGATCTGTTGTAAAGTCACATAAAAATATCATCCTTATTATATAGCTATACTCTCAAATGAATTCTCAAAATTGAGATATGATCATGTATACTATTTTGAAAATGTCCCTCAAACAATTACCAATTGCATATATAACAAATGGTGCAAAACCTAATGCTCTTTTTAAACCTCACTTTTTTTTTTATATACATTTTTTTTTCTCATTTTCAAAAAATAAAGTAAATAAACAAAAAAAAAAAAATCCAAAAATACAATGGAAAGATTTATAATTGATGAAAGTCAAATGCTTGATGTTTTGGTAAACAAAGTTAACATGGTTGATGATTCCAACAACAACGTTCCAGCCTTGATGTTTGGGATTCGAACCTTGTCTCTCTTCTCCCCACTAATTATCTAAAAATAATCCATCACAATCAACAATGACCAATTTTCAAGATTGGATGTTATAAGTTCCAGTTAGCTCAACTGGTAAAATCTCTAATGATTGAATAAGAGATTTAAGGTTAACTCTTCGCCTACACCAAAAATTGATTGGTGTCTTAATCTGATGATAAAGAGCTATTATTAGAAGCGAATGTCATAGATTGAAGCTATCTCAAAAAAAAAAACCAATTTATATATAATAGCACAATAGTACTCAATTATTATTTTTCCTCAATTATAAGTACACGTGACTTTTATCCAATTTTAACAAATAAATAAATGAATTAATCTAAACACCAGTAATGAAAGAAAAGATTTATAGTTGACCAAGATTAAATACTCATGGCCTTGGTCAACGAAGTGAATGTGGCTGATGACCTCAGCAACAATGTTCTAGCCTCAATTGTAAACGTATCATAATGGAGGAAAAGCTCCACCAACATTACTCTAGACAATAACAACACCAAATCATTTCCTGGGTACTGTTTATTCTCCACCGTAGGATCATCAAAAGCTTCTCTCCTAATTCCCCCACAAAGCTATGGCCCACAAACTCCTCAGGATCCTCAAAAACCTTTGGATCTTTAGTAGCAAATGGTTGATATCCAAATATCATCTCCCCTTTCTTGATCTCAAAAGCAGCATCATCGCTATTGACTACCAAATTTTCCTTTGCCTTACGCCCTTACCGTATTGGAATTTAACTGGAGGCTCAATCCCCAGTGCTTCATAAACCACTAACTTAGTCAACGTCATCTTATCCAACGATGATACAGTAACCCCACCTTCAGCTCTAACAATGGTCCTAATCTCATCACACAATTGACGGTGTAACTTTTCTCCTTCTAAGCCAACCCACTTGATCAAAGCAGGAAACAAAGTTTTCATTCCACTTCCACCATAAGCATTGAAACTAGCCATAAATACTAAATTATGACACGCTTCATTTCTTTTAATCCCACATTGCTCAGCTTCGTCCAAGGTCGAAGACATAGACACATAAAATGCATTATAAAGCTTCTTATAGCTAGATTTACCGAGAAAAGGTGGTAATGGGATTGAATGGAGTAGTAAATTTTCAAGAAAGTTAAACAACTTTGGTAACCCTAGTGTAATCAATGGTGCAAGTTGAAAAAACAACCATTTATCAAAGAGTGTCGGACCCTTTGATTCGATACTTGTATCTAAAGGGTTTTGATCACAAAAGAGCCAAAATACAAAGTCAAGACATGCTATCGCTAAGGGTGTTGAAGTAAAATTTGCCTTTGTCAGATACTTGGTCTTCAATGTTGATGAAAAGCTCAGACAAGCAGCTTCTGAAAAGTGGGATGAATTTATCATGACGAGAAGCGAGAATAGAGAAGAACAAGCCCTTAAGAGCATTCCCATCAGCTGTTCTATAAAAAATGTCATTTTGACACACAAAAAACCTACTTTATTATTTTACCATATCATTTTACAATATCACCTTCATCACATGTTTTATTTTTCAATTCTATACATTAAAATAATATTTACAACGCATTAAAATAATATATTTACTCCTCAACAACAATAACAACAACGGCACAACCACTATTGCTGCAAGTTGCAACAACGGCCATCAACAACAACAACTGCCTCGACAACAACAACAACACCAACAGCCACTGCCGGCACAAATCCATTACTAAACTCATACCCACAACAAATCCACTGGCACAAACCCACATCCACCAATGCCACAAACCCACAACCACCACCGACACAGACCCATAGTCACCAACGCCACAAACTCACAGCCACCATCGCTGGAATCCTCTCACAAATTTAAAAAAAAAAATAGAGAGTGGTATGAAACCCCAACCCAACCGATCAATCAATGACCTAAAATCGACCCAAAACCTCGACCACACAACACCGCTGAACACTGATCCAAAACTCCGAATCCATAACCCACACAACCACTGCCGAATCTACCATCAAATCACAAAAAAGAAAAAAAAAGAAAAAAGAAAAAGAAAAGAAACCACTGTGATAGAGATCGGCTTGGCTTGATGCTCCGGCCTGGGTTTCGTCGGAGAGGGAGGCAAAGACGTCGAGCTAAGGGAGAGAGAGAGAGAGCAGAGAAATGGTTGGAGGCTTAGAGGCAGAGCAAGAATGAGAGGCAGAGCAAGAATGACGAAAATGAGAAGGAAAGAAAAAATAAGAAGAAAAGAAAGCGGCCCCACCTGAATAAAAAAGTAATATAAGTTTTACAATTTGTGAACAGTGCGGTCTCAAATTTGAGATTGCACTGTTCATCAATGCCAAATATTATGGCATTTAAAACACCTGATGAGAGTGGTTTTTTAGTGTTTAGTGTGTCAAATGCCAAATATTTGGCATTTGACACACCTGATGGGAATGCTCTAAGAATGGCATGTTTGGGTTCAGAAGGGTCAAGAAAAGCACAAATTTTCTACAAAAAAGATTGTTATTTGCGACGACTGCAAAAAGCCGTCGGAAAAACTAGCTTTTTCAACGGCAAGTCTCTTTCGTTGACAATTACTTGTCAAATATTAAAACATTGGTGACGGCAAAATGAGTTTGTCGAAAATGCCTATTATTTTTGTCAAAAATATGATTTGTTTTGGAGGGAAGTTTTCCCACCTTACTTTTTATGACGGCATAAAAATGTTCATCGCTAATAAAGTATTATTTACGATGACCAAATAAAAACCGTTGGAACTAGTAACACCTGTGACGGCTTTTGTGCATCGAAAATACAAATTTTTTTTTTTATGGTGTTATTATTTGCAATAAACATTCTTCCATTGTAAATATAAAAGAGAGTATTAATTACGACGACCGAAGAAAAACCATCAGAACTATTAACATTTGTGATAGCTTTTGTGCGTTGAAAATACAAAATATATATATTTTTATGGTGTTATTATTTGCGACAAACATTCTTCCATCATAAATATAAAAGAGGGTATTAGTGACAGCCATGAAGCCATAAAAAATGGTGAAATATTTTGGAGGGAAAATTCTCCCCTTACTTTTCACAATATTTGGGACGACATTTATCCATCGCAATTATTATTTATTATTTATTTTTTTGGATACAAGATATAATTCTACTCTAACTTAATCTAAGTGTATATGTGTGTAAAGCTTCCTCCTGGAGACTTGAACTCCGGCCTTTGCCCCCCACACTCCACAAGTACTTATACTTGTGGACTGACCATCGCACCAAGGGTGTGCGGTGGTAATTGAGTTTGTATTTGCAACGAACATGTTGACTGTCATAAATAGTTAATTTGCTTTAAAAGAAAGAATGTATTAGTGATAGAATTGGATCTCTCCCAATAAATAATATTTGCGATGGACCTAAGCCGTCGACAATGGTAATTTTTTGTAAAGGGGGGAATTCATGCCCTTATTTTTATTTGTTTGACGATTGTTTTCCATCACTATATATTATATTGTTATTTGAAATGGACATTTTGTTCATCATTAATATTTAAAATTTTCTTAAGAAAAGAAGATATTAGCGACGGTAAGGTAAATCTGTCACAATAAAGGTGATTTCCAACATACATATGACCATAATTTTTTTTTTCTTTGAATGGTAAATTTTCCTCAATTTTGTCTTTAAAATCTAGAATTTTTTTCATAATTTTAAAAATTTCCAAAAAAAAAAAAAAAAAAAAAAATTTCAAGACCCTCTAAGTACTTAAGCGCAATATTGGTCATTTCAGAAGTAAAAGGTATTTTTATTATTTTGAAGCTTTTAGGGGCACTTTCGTCTCTTTAGAAGTTTATGGGTATTTTGGTTATTTCCTAGCTTTGATGGCGTATTTTAGCCATTTTGGATGGTCGGATTATGTCAACGGGGTTAATCAAAGTTTCCCAGTGGGTGGGTACAACAACACATATCCATCATGCAACCAGATGGAGATCCAAAATCTGACCGTTGGATTGGTAGAATGTGGTGAAATATTTGTGTTTGTAAATTACAATGACAATCAGACGATCAAATTGTGAGAACAGAGTAGTCAAATCTTGCGAAACTTCGTCAAAGTCTATTAAACTTGGGCAATCTTTGGTCAAACTTCAAAGTTGGTTCCAGGACCACTGGTTTTGAACAAATTAGGCAAATCAGGAGGTTTTAACTTTTAAGTAGGTTTTTGGTATTGGTCAGTGTTTTAAGGTTTTTTGGGTTTTTATGCTTTTATCAGTTTCAAGTTTAAAAATGGCAAAGTCAAAGGTTACATGCAAATCCATTGAGGTCATTTTGTAGGTTTTTGATTGTATTTTGTAGATCATTTTCTTGATTCTTATTAATATTTATATAGTTTATAACTCGCTTGGAAGAGTATTGTATATTTTTATTGGTTGAAGTTTCATGATAGGTGGATACAACGACATGCATCCATCTTGTGCCAGAGTTAGATTAAAATTTGACCACTAGATTGAAAGAGTGGGATAAAATATTGGTTTTGATGGATTTTGAGCTCAATCAAATGGATAGATTAGGAGAATGTGACCAATCAAAATTTCTTGGTGTCTTGGTACAACAACACATGTCCATAATGCTCTAGACTCAAATCCACAATCCGATTTTTGGATTGGAAGAATGTGGTGAGATATTGGTATTGGTGAAGTATGACAACAATTAGACGGTTAGATTGTGAGAAATGAGTAGTCAAAGTTTGCAAAACTTGGTCAATATTTGGTCAAACATGGTCAACTATCGAAGTTGGGTTTATGACCACTCGATAGTATCAAATTAGGTTGAATATGGAGGTTTTGAGTGGGTTTTTGGATATTGGTTTGTATTTCAGGGTTTTCTCGACGTTCATGCTTTTCTATAAAATTTTCTTTACCAAAATTTAACAATGAATAGTACATACAATAAATAGTACATACAATACTGAAAATTTTAGAATAATAATGCTAAGTTTATCAAGTACCAAAATACTTGCAATGACAATAATCTCCACAACCTATTGAAAAACTTAAAAAAAAAATGTTATACTAAATATTTTAAAATACTCTTTAATTAAAATTTGAAATCAATAAATTTTAATTATGAAATAAGATAATTTTGGAAATTTGCAGGCAGGTTAGTACACAACATTCTTAATATTAATTTAACAAAATTTGGTTAATGAGATGTCAAGTGAAAAATGTTTTTTCCTTCAAATGGAGTGGTTTTAACAAATAAAATACACAAAATTTATTTTTATTTATTTTTTAAATATTGAGGTTATATTTCCGTAAAAGAGCACTTGCAAAAAAAATTGCAAGAAGTGAGATTTCGTAGTGTTTCTAGCTTTTATTAATAATAATAATAATAAAAAAATGATATTTCAAAGAGACCAAAAAAAGAAAGTGACGTGATTGTCATAAATGAAATACATAATTTTAATAAATAAAACAAAAATAGAAGTCGCATTGCAGTAAAATAAACCCAACACCACATTATTGTCGTTAAAAAAAACACACACAATATCATTTTAACCTAAAAAAAGAAGAAGGGAAAAGACAAAACCCTACCTCTCCCTCTCACTAAAAAACAAGCGCCCCCCCCCCCCCCGGTTTTTTCTTTTTTCAATCCCAAACCTTCCTTTTTACTCACTAAAGAGCAATTACATCAATTAGTGTAAAATTTTCATCTATTTTGTAAAGAAAAACCTACTTTTTCTATTTTACACACTCATTTTTACAAAACACCCACATCAGTTTATCTATTTTACACATTTATTCAATAAAATTTTAATTTCTTTAACTTTGTCATCTCTCTCACAGACCCAACACAACCCACACGGCCACCATCATCAAGATCGACACCTTCGGCTGTGCAACAAGATCGACACCAGCATCCAACAAAAAAAAAAAAAACCCAGTAAAAAAAAACCCCAAAGAACAAGTCGATCACACCGGAATCCACACAACCTATCGACCCACACCCACAATCACTATCATGGCAGCCTCAAGCTCAACCAAAAAACCAGAAAAAAAAAACCCAGCAACCAACAGGCCACATCGCCGATATATGCACAAAAACTCATCGAGTCAACTCGCTTTACCTCCTCTCCTCTTCGATCTCTTTCCACCATGTGACCCCGCCGTCATCTCCACCGTCCTCCAACGCCGCCGCTCAACAAGCTCTGGTCAACGCCTTCACCGACGGTATCCCCTGCTTCTCCGGCAAGATCTACGGCCCGCGCTGTCCCCAAAGGAAGAAGCTCGTGGCGGCTAAGTCTGTGCTTTCCTTAACCCGATCCCTAACTCGGTCCAGGACTCGCCCGATTCGGTCTATAATCACAGATCCATTGATTATTTGAGAGTTGAAAGAGAACTGTGAGCTTGAGAGAGTGATGAAATGAGAAAAGGAGAGTGAGGTGAGAGTCAGGTACAGAGAGGAGAGAGAAACAAATACTAAAATATTAAATAGAAGAGTTACAGTAATTGTGCATAATGCACAATTTTACACCCACTGATGTGGGTGTTTTTTTTGGCTCAAAATGTGTAAAATGAGCAACTTTTTCTATTTTACAAGATTTTGCATCAACTGATGCAGTTGCTCTAACACTCTATTTCACTCACTAAGAAAAGAAAGAAGAAGAAAAAGCTCTCACCTCCATAGCCCATGTTAGTTTTCCTAAATCCTTATATCTTGATTTATATATTTGATTAATGTAGTGGATTACTAAATGGATTTGTTGGTTGATTTATGTTATCTAAATTTTGGGTTTGGTTTAGATATATCTTTCATAATATACAATCTTGTATTGTAGGCAAAGTTCTCGACAATTTGGTACTAGACCATAGTGTAATGTTTGTGTGTATTGGTAGCCCCAACCAATTTGTTGATTAGTCTTAATTATATGCAAGCACCTGTTACATATATAATTTTTTTCAAGTATAACCAACATTGATTTTTTTTCTATTTTATTAAGGTTGTTGAAATTAGTGATAAATTAATTTGCTCATTACAGTTTTCAATTAATTGCTATTCTTGATGCATATATAATTTTATGTGACTTGTTGTGATGATGGATGATTTTTGGTAGTTCTCATTCACAGGAGAACTACAAGGTTCTTAACAGTAATAAGGATTTATGATAAATGCAATGTTTGTGTCGGTAGTAAGGATTTATTTTTGATGTTTTGTCATTTTATCGTGGTGATTGTGTTAATGTCTTTAAATAAATATATTTTAGTTAATTCTTTATTATTTACTGTAAATATAAAAATTTGTGTAGTTATAATTTTTGTATATTTATTCAATTTAATCTAAAATATTGCAGACCAATGTTAGGGAGGAGATCGTAGTGTGTGAATAATTACACAAGATGACTTTGAGGAGAAAGGTGACTCTTAGCTAGAGGAAACTGGCTTGGATAATGAATGATCTTCCAATACTTATGCTTTCAAGTTTAGTGAAGGATATAATATAACTTTCATGTATTATTGAACATCATGCTATTTTGTAGACCTTTTAATATTTTCATTTTTATTGCATTATTCACTTATTAGTTTTGAACAATTATGGATTTGTACTTGTTATTTGAATGGAGAATTTTTTATGAGATGTATGTTTGTAATTTATATATTATTTTATTTACTTTCATGTAATTCATGTGTTTCTTTTTCGACAAAATTGTTTTGTCACAATTAAAGTACTATAAATGACATTTTTTTTTCCGACGAAGCTATTTTGTTGCAAATAATGTATTAGTGACGTGGTAACTAATTTTTAATAACGGTCAAAGTTCGTTGAAAAAATGTAAATGGTCACTAAGATTTTGTATTTTTGATGAAAAGCTAAGTATTTACGATGGCTTTTGGTCGTTGAGAAAAATATATTAATGGCGGCTATAGTTCGTTGCAAAATGTATTTGGTCGTTTAACTTCATCATTTGAAATTGTATTTTTGGCGGCAAATCAAAAAAATCAAATATTTATGATGACTTTTAGTCATCGAAAAAATACATTAACGATGGCCTTAGTTCGTTGCAAAATATATTTGGTCGTCCAACTTCCTTGTATGAAATTGTATTTTCGACGACAAAACAAGTATTTATGACAACTTTTAGTCGTCGAAAAAATACATTAACGATGGCCTTAGTTCATCACAAAATGTATTTGGTTGTCCAACTTCCTCTTATGAAGAAGTATTTTCGACGGAAAAAATGAATTGCTTACGATGGCTTTTTAAGTCGAAAATTAGTGTTAGTGATGGCCTTGTCAGTAATAACGTATTACTGATGAGGCTTTTGTCGACGACGACGATGGCCTTTTGCCGTCAGCACTACTAATTTACGATGGCTTTTTGTATTGTTGTGATAACCACCAAAGAAAGTTGTGGAGGGCACGTAAGTACCATCTAAAACGTTTAATTTTTGGACTTTGGAATGGTCATAGAGGATGGGAAAGCTGATAGCATCAAGGAAAGCAATGACATTAGGGTTGGAGGATATGAATGGTCCTGAAGGCATGTTGGCTCGGAAGACAGTGGATTGGTGTTCTTGCATTTGGGTTTGGAAGAAGGGCTTTTTTCCTTGGTGTAAAAGTAGTCTAGGTGATCTTTGATGGGACCAAAAAAGGGTCTGCCATAGTTGCCTGGGATTGGCTTTAAAGGGAGGTCTATTGAAGGAGAGCCATTACTGGAAGAGGATTGGAGCTTGGAAGGAGATGAGGAAGACTTTGAAGACATGTTTGGGCGATCTGGGAATGACTAGTTGTTGGGGATTTGGAAATGTATAATTGTTGTTTCGGGGTATGAGAGTAACTGGTTATATATAGAATTAACTACAAAAAACGTGAGCTTTAGCTGCGTTTTTTTAAGCAGGGTTTACAAAAACGCGGCTATAGACTACCTTTGAGCCTCATTTGGTAAAAACGCAGCTACACTAGTCGTGTTTGCCAAACGCAGCCTAAGACCATCTCTATAGCCGCGTTTTTTTATGTTTGAGCTTCGTTTATGGGTTGGCTTAGGCCGCATTTTAAAAACGTGACTATAGACCCATCCGTTTTTTTTTTTTTTTTTTTTTTAAATATTTCCTAAAGCCGCGTTTAATAAGCCTTTCCTAGAGCTGCGTTTTCTATAAATGCGGCTACAACTGTATACCTAAGCTGCGTTTTCTATAAATGCGGATTATGCTCCGTTTGGATACAATTTATTTTTGCTGAAATTGAAAACTGAAAACACTGTAGCAAATAATTTTTAAATGTGTGAATAGTATCGTGGGACCATTTTTAATATTTTTTTTCCTGATAAACAGTGATGAATAGTTTCTCCAAAAAAAAAAAAAAAAAACAGTGCACTGTCTCCTAAAAGCTGGTGCGCGTGAAAAAAAATAAAAAAAAAAGGGGGAAAACGCAAACGTGTTGCGTTTGTTTAAACGCGGCTACAGGTTTGGTATTAAAAAAAAAAAAAAAAACACCCTAATCAACTCTCTGATCTCTAACGCGATCTCTCACCTTCTCTCTCTCTCTCTCCCTTTGACTCCCAAACCCTCACCTTCAACCCACCCCTCTCTACCATCGATCCTCCTCTCCGGCATACGAGCACTCTTCTTCGTCTCTGTTCACCTTCTCTCTCACTCTCAAAGGTCAATGCAGATATCTTTCCTTTCTTCCTTTAGAGATAACTAATTGGCTACCTCAAAGGGTAGCACAATCGGCTGAGGACCACAGCTCATAATGTGGAGGTACTAGTTTCGTTTCTGGTTCTGGTACAGATCGTTCTTGGAAAATATGTTAATGGTAATGATAAACGGTACTTGATTGCTTTTTTGGTTGTGATAATTTCGGTAATGTTGGGGTTTTATCGCCTATTCTTCAGCAGCTTACTGCACTATATGCTTCCCAGAAAGAGAGCCAGTGAAGCAGTGGTTGTAGAAGAAGAAGACAACACCAACAACAGCAGCAACTTTAACACCATCAAGAAGTGTGAGGGCGCTTCGGCTTTCAACAAGAACAAGAAGCTTCGAATCGCCGAGGAAAACGCCGTTTTGACCAACAACAACAACAACAATCACAATCACAGTAGCGGCGGCATAGTTGTAGAACAAGAACAAGAGCAAGGAGAAGAGATTCCAATCATGGGTTTAGGCAACACGAATTCGCAGGATATCGATGAAGATCTCCGTAGCCGGCAGCTCGCCGTGTATGGCCGTGAGACGATGAGGCGGCTTTTCGCTTCGAATGTTCTCGTCTCCGGGTTGCAGGGTCTTGGTGCTGAGATAGGTATATATCTACTTTCTAAGTCTTTAATTATATTTGAGCTCTGGTTGATTTTGATTTTGATTTTTTTTTTTGCCTTTTCATTTCTTTGTATGGTGGTGGTGAAATTTTGTGGATTTAAGTGTGAGCTAAGTTAGGAAATTTGTTAAGCTCTAATGGATGTTGGTTTTGAATTTGTTTTTTGATGATTTGGTTTTCTTGTTCTGATTTTGTGCTGTGTTAATTAGATAATGGGGAGGTGAAACGTTGTGGCTTTTTGGTGTGTGCTAGATTAGGACATTATTAGAATAAAGATGCAACCTCATGCTCGTATATTCACTGGATTTATGATCTTTTAATTGTGTAGTCTAGTGTCTTGCTCTATCTTTTATCTTTTTAAAAGGTTGATAAATAATTTTATACCTCTTTCTTTCCATGTCTATATATATGTGATTTGATTCTCATTCTTGCTGGTGTTGGGTTTATAATCTGTAATCTTGCTGCTGATCAAATCAATGTTATCTTTGCTTCCTGTAGCAAAGAACCTCATTCTTGCTGGTGTCAAGTCTGTGACCTTGCATGATGAAGGGATAGTGGAGTTGTGGGATTTGTCCAGTAATTTCATTTTCTCAGAGAATGATGTTGGTAAGAATAGTGGAGTTACGAGTTCAAATTTCCCCTCCTTCCTGCTCTTGGGGCCAAAACTTATCAAAGAAAGTACAACTAATTGAGCTGTGGCCAATTTTGTTTGCTTGTATAATTGTCCTGTTTTATACAGATCTGAAGATTTTTGTTTTAAATTCACAATTTTGATTATAACCTTTAATTTGCACTCTATTAGGTTTGCACTCTATTATTTCTTTCTTTTTTTAATCCATGAGAAAGGAGAGATGATATGTTTGGGAATTAGAGAATTTCGCTGTTGTCTTCTTTGAATTAGAAAGTTCAGCATGTAACTGTTTTTTAACACTGTTTCTTTTATATAATAATTGAACAAACTCTTTTAAGCTTGTAGTACTCATAGTGGATTTTTTTCCCCTGAAAGAAAAGGGGGTGGGGGAAAATTTAAGATCAAAAGTTATTTTTGAAAGTGCTAGAATTATATCTGATTGATGATGAATTGACACTGTTCCCTTCTCTAATAGCTCTTACATCTTGATAACTTGAAATAAAATAGGAGAAATTAGGAACAATGCTAGACAAGATGACTCGCATTCAGAATATGGTTACCAAACTAAGTTCAGCTCTGCAAATTGATGAAGATGTGCTTTAAGTTCTTCAGGTTGCTGCATCACTTGCTATGTCAGATCTTGCTACTGCGGTTGTCACAGAATTTACTTCTCTCGCAGGAATAATGGTCCGCCATTATGCTATTAGAGATGGCTATCTAGAGCAGGTTCATCTTACTTTTAATTGTTATTTCTTCTTTTTGGGTTTCATATATGTATTTTTTTTCTTTTTTTTTTTGTTAGGAATTTATGTATAATTCCCTCACACGTGCTACTTAATATAATATACTCTGTTTTTGTTTCAGTTTCTGTGTTTTGTGTGTTGCAGGTTTCACAATAGAAGCTAGCAAAAATTCCAACAGGTTTGGTTTTTTCTTTTTGTCAAATTCTTTGTTCCTTAAACCATAAGCCATTTAATTGATGAATAGCTATTGTTAAAGCCCATGGGATATAGATATGATAGTCAATACTCACACATGCGTGATGATCATGGACTCTTTGCTTTATTTGATGTCGCCCAAAAGGTTGTGGAAAGGAAATACAAGGAAATGATTTTCTTTGTTAAGTGATTTTTGTTGTTTTCCTCTGCTTCCTACTTTCCAATATCAGGTGGAGGCTTACTATTTTATCCTTATTTTTCATTTCATTTTTTCCCTGAAAATTTCCATTTATGCTCTGTGTGACTATGTGAGTGTGTGTGTTGCCTCTTATAAGTTGATTATTTCAACAATAGTGGAGGATCTGGATCCATAAAAATGACCAATATGTCACTTGGTGGATGACAAGTGAAAGTCATTTGGAATGTGTGCCATGATGCAACGTGTACAAGTGAAAGTCATTTGGAATGTGTGCCATGAACATATTTAGTGAATGGAATGCTATACAAACTTGGGGTCTTGACCTCTAGTTTGATGGACATGAACTGCAAGACATGTTGTAATTCTTGTTGTAATTTGTGAATGCTGAGTAATGAACCAAATGGTGGGAATATAATTCTAGGAATCTATAAAGATTCTGTGAAACCAAAGGGTCACAAAAGCTATGGGATTGCTTGAATCGTCAAGATTATATAATTGGATATTGGATATGGAATTTTTGGGTTATGAATCTTAGATGAATTACTAAAAACAATATATAAATGGAAGCTATGAATGCAATTAGAAAAACTCTCTTACGATTTTAATATAGTGAGCCATTCTAGACTATTGGTGATTTGATTCAAAATTGGAGGAAAGACTACTTACCAATAACCTCTCCTAGTCGCCAACAAAGGAGTAGGAGTAGGAGTTTTTTGCAATAGGTACCAATAACCTCTCCTAGTCTCCACGTCTATATAATATTTCTAAAAATCACTAAGTGGGTTTTGAAGCAGACTTGTGAAAAAATGGGATTTCCCACCTAGCTTGGGATATCCAACTTTCTTAGTAATTAACTGAAAATATAACCTAAAACTGAGTCTGAAGGTATTGTTATCATATTGGGGTTTTAGTTGCATGCAAGTATGTAATAGCAAGCCTTACAGCACTGAAATTTTGATGGGACTATTTTGACTTTATTGAATACTTTTTGAACTGATTGCCATTTACTCACTTCCTCGATGAAAAGTAATAGAGTTGCTCCAGCTATTTTACTGTTTTGAGCTGGGTTGTGGTCAAAAACCTCATCAGTCCACTAAAAGTTCAGACTCCCTCAAAATGAGGATCTGTACTCACGATTTTTATTTGTAATGTTTGTACCTTAGCAATTGGACTAGAACACAAAAGGCATCTCACCTACTTTTTGGTTGAGCTGGCTTTTAGGTTGAAGCCTAGCTAGCTAGGATTAGCAGCATACTGGGGATGTTACAAAGGATTGATACAAGATGAATGACATAAATATGCTTTTGGAGTGGGACATAGAATGAAATCAGATAAATACATATGCTTTTGGAGTGGTCAGAAGGGGCACTTTTCTGACTTCAAGTAGGGCTCTAAATAATAGTGCTTTTGAACATTAGGGTTCAATAAAAAACAAGCTAAGTTTAGGTTCGTTTATGAGTTTAGTAATAAATTTGATATGAGTTTAACAAATAAACCTATATCTCACCAAAATATTAACTATTAGAAAATTGTTAATTTAATTCTTTAGCAATTCTAAGTTTCTAACAATTATTACGTCAACCTGTAAGTTGTTTGTAATAAAATTGGTATTTGATGATAGCTTTATGATTATATCCTCTCCACCTCCAAAACATTCAGCTTTCCCACAAATTACTCACTCTTTTTATAATATCCTCACTGCACCGTCAGTAAGTGTGAAGGCATAAACTTGCACCTAGTTGTTGTCACATAATGGCGAAGAGTTAGCATTGTTTTCAATATCTTGAATACGATTTGATTTGGTAGACTATATATTATTAGACAATAAATGCAGTGGGCACTTAAATAATAATTTCAGATAAATTATAAATTAGGGTAGTTTGATGGTCATGCAGCCTAATGGCTATTTTCTAAGTGTTATCTTGCACATGGACCATGATTGTTAGAGCTCCTACTGATTCTTCCTGGTAATACACTTGCTGTACAGCCTCTTGAGAAATAAATAAGGGTTATAAATTTATAATTTTTTTAAAATAATAATAAAACTGATATTTTTGTCATAACCATAATATTTTAAAAAATAAAAATAAAAATTATGGGATTCATAACCATAGGATCTTGCTACTGCCAATTGGGACCCACTTGACTCTTGAGAAATAAGAGTTATAAGTTTTTGTTTTTGTTTTTTTTAAAGCATAATAAAGCTGATATTTTTGTCATAAGTCATAACCATAGGATTAATTAAAAAATAAATAAATAAAAATTATGGGAGTCATAACCATAGGATCTTGCTCTTACAGGTTAGAGAAAAGCTAGTCCGAGTGTCCCCACATCTCTATTGCTATGTTAAAGCTCTACCTTGTATTCCTCAAGATATATAAGCTTCTTTATAATTAGACCGTTATGCAAACTTTTGATGATTTCGTTCAATGCTTGTAAAAACTAAAAATCGATCATTGCTAGAATTTTTCTTGCTCTATATATATTCGGTTTGGGGTTTGTTTAATTAAGTGTTTATTTGGGCTTAATTATGTATAAAGTTTTCTTTTATCACTAATCATGATAGTCCCTCCACAAATATAAAGTTCTTGTGTGGTGAGAGGCAAGGGTTAGGTTTCAAGTTTCCAAAAATGAGCTTTACATACATATACATTTAGATTAAGGTAAAAATGATTTAACGAATTATATGAATTTTTTTAAGAATCAACTAATCATATGGTTTAATATACATAAAATGGTTTTATAAACCATCACAAAGAGAAAATTTTCTAAAGGAAAACTTTATCTTTTAATTATTTACTTAATTGTTGAAAGTAGATAAAATATTATTATAGGTTAGAAAAAGTAAAACTTTAAAACACTATATAAGCAAATGATTAAACCAAACACACTAATATCTGCAAATTTATAGGCATGGTGGGTTAACTTGGTATATATGAAAGCAATTAGAACCATCTAAGATGGCGGTAGCAACAAGTAATAATAATGAACTGAAAGCAATTAGAACTGTTCAAGATGGCGGTAGCAACAAGTAATAATAATGAACTGAAATCTGAAAATACTTGTTATTGAAAATAGAACAAAACACTTACAGTAGTAGTAGTGATTACAAGATCTCAAGAGAATAGGTTAACAATTACAAGGCTTGTACTAGTTCTAGTTACAAGATTGTAAGGTAGTAGGAAATGCTAAGGTGAAACAAAGAACTCTCTCAAAGAAAGGCTCTCAAGAAGGAGAATAGTTCTAAGAGGAAGTTCTCTAAGAAAAAACCTGATTTAAACTTAAGGGACAACCCCCCTTAAATAGGCAAAATTCAGAGGGAACATTGTTATGAATAGTGACAGGTAAATAGTGACAAATGAATAGTAAAAGTGAATTTTCTCACTTTTGACTCAAATTTTTTGAGGAATCCTCCGTAGAGTTCAAAGGCCTGCAATTTAAGGGTCTAGGCCATAATTGGTGTCGTTGTGTGCCAAAAGAAACTAATGAGCACCATCCTTCAGAAGCATTGTTGTCTTCTTGTGCTAAAGGACACACACACAAGTGCAAGCAACTCCTAAAATCATCTATGATTCTTTTGGCTCTCCATGTTTTAAACATTGATGCTTTGCGCAATCGCGACGCAAAGCCAAAGTTATAAAATAGGGTTGCGATGGTCATCATTATGTCAATGTGAGCAATCCTATATTTATGTTATTGTTGTAGATAATGTTGTCAAAATCGAGATCTTACATACGTAAAATCATAAGAGGTAGGTGGGATCGTGGATCGTAAGATCCTACATTATTTGAAGAAAAAAAATATTGGTATTTAAGATAATCACATAAATTATACATTCATTCATAATTTGCATTCATTTGATATATTACTATACATCATTATATCCATTTGTAAGAATCATTTAAAGAGGCCAAAAATCTCAAAATGTGACACTCTATTGGGATGCTATTTTTCATTTGGGTCCATTTAACACTCTATCTCTCAAAATTAGAATAGCAAAACCTAATCTATTGGGATATTATTTTTCATTTGAGTCCAACTAAGCCTTATGTCAAGTTAAAGAAGATTACAAGAAATCATGATAGTTTGGGATCGTCAGAATTGTACGATCCTACTGATCTTGAACAATTGCAAAGATCCGGATCATTTTGGGAAGGTGAGATTGTAAAATCGTAGGATTCAGATCGAGATTTTGACAACCATGGTTGTAGACATCCTATTTTGTTCCATTCTAGACCCAAGGCCCTCAGCCCTAGTGACAAAGAATCAAATTGCCACTAAAATAATTAACATCATGTGTGAAATCCAATGGTCCAAAAAGCTCAATTTGTGACCTAAAAAGAACCCAAGTTTTAGTCCAAAATTCAATTTCTAGCCCAATCCGTAAAAACAGCCAGATCGATGTGCACACCAATTTTCCGGCATACATCAATCTAGGATAGCAAACCTCATTTCACTTAATTTCCATCTTGTTGAGATTTTGGTCAATCAAACTAATCAACTGGCTAGCTAAATGTCTCACTAAAACCCTAGAGCATAAAAACCTCTATAAATACCCTAACTTTCCACCATTCAAGAGATTGAAAGAATCATATAGCGAAGTTCTATCAAAATCACTCCAAAATTTACCTTAAAGTTTCAAAGAGTGCAAGAGCAATATTAGTGAGCACTAGATTGAGCTTTTTGATATTCATTTGTTGGAAAGCTAAATCATCACCATCATCCCTAAATAGGAAACCCACCCCATTTTGTTGCTCTTAGCTTAAACACATAATAGAAAATTATTTCCACACTTTATAACCTCACTCCACACTTCACTTCACTATAAACCCTTCTAAACAAGGGAAAAAAAGCACTCATTGAGGAGACTCATATCCTTCCAAGCCAGGGACGTAGCTAGCTTTGGACCTAAATTTTTTTAAAAAAATATTATTATATATATATATGTGTACTAATTTTAGCAATTTTATTCTATAAAATTACATTTTTTTTCCCTTAAACAATATCATTGATTCTTTTAAGAGTAATGCTATACTCACAAACTTTTTTACAACATTTTTACAAACTGTTTGGGTAGCAAATTCTTATTAGTTTGCACATGAACCCACTACTCACATCATTTTTTTACTTACTAATAACCACTTATTACATCAATAATTTATAAAAAAGTTTGTAGCGCTAGTATTTTCCTCATTTTAGTGACTATAAAAAAATTTATAGATTTAAAATCTAAAACAAAATACACAAGCCCAAAAAAATAGCTCAACAACAAAAATTACCAATAGTAAAACTTTTTAAAAAAAATTAAGCTTAGTTAACCAATTTTATTCAAAATAAACAACCCAGTCATTTAAAAAATTATAAACAAAAATAATTTTGTTCTTACCGACACAAAATAATAATAATAATAATAATCTCAGCACCTAAGTAGTAGCAAAGTCAAAGGTTGAAACCGCTGCACATAGCCAACAGTAAAGCCGCTCCCTTTGACTCGAAGCTCTGGCTCCGTCCCTATTCCAAGCTAGTGACCAACAAGGGGGATTGGCCAACTCATCCTCATGCACAATTAGTCACATTCTCTCCCTACAATCGCACTCAAGTTTGCCCCCTTTGAACCGAAAGTTTTATGCAACTTGTACTAATTTACGATTATCCTAACTGCTGGGTTTGTATCTTTTTGTTAATATCTTTCTGTTGAACCTATGAACATCTTTGATCGCTAGACTCATATTATTTCTCTTCCTTCCAATTTGAAGTTGCTTTAATTCACTATTACTTGCCACTAGATGCGAGTTTGATCCATTGTTGTTCTTTTACTGCTAGACGTGGATTGCTATACCAGTAGTTCATTATTAAAAGCATGATATTTTATCAAACTTTTACTGCTAGACTCACATAATTGTATTAGCTATAAGAACTATTTTCTTTCATTTTTATCTCACCAGTAAATGTACATTATTATTTTAACTTATCTCTGGACATGTGTTCATGCCCAACACGGGCAACAACGAGACTTGTGAACTTATAAGCACATCCAAGCATGCGTGATAGACGTATAAAATTAAAATGTGATATAAAAAAAAAGTTATATTTTTTACCAATCTTTTATTTCTTTTTCTTTTTAATTGATTGAAATGGAAGTATTATTAAACAATACAGTTTTCCATCATTACAATAATAAGGATGGAGGGGAACACTTTGAAAGTTCGAATAGTGTCTAAACAATTAATGATATATAAAAAGAAGTAGACTTTTTTTTTGTAGAGAGCTTTAACTTATGACATCCGCTTCTGATGATAACTCTTTATCATCATCAAACCAAGACATCAATCGGTTTTTGGTGTAGGCGGGGACTGAACCTTAAATTTTTTATTCAACTATCAAAAACTTTATCAGTTAAGCTAACTGAAACTCAAAAAAAAAAAAAAAATTTGCTTATCTTTTTTTTTTTTTTTTTTTTTTTTTAAATATAAAAAGTTGATTACAGTAAGGTCCAACTAATAAGAATGCTAGAAATATGTAAATTATATGATTCCCTTGGAGCCATTTATCGATATCAGGTTTACCATTTATCGATATCAGGTTTTCTCCACAGCTTGTTTGCTTTTTGTTAATGCATTAATCGTTATTATCAACAAAATTGAATAATTCATACATGACATCTTCTAGTTTTTATAATATATATGCACTAATTGGATCATGAAGTGGATACCTTACCCTCTATCTTATTATTTTGATGCTCAAATATTGTTTGAGCGATAGCTCAATAGAATTAAAAAATGATTAAATAAGCTTTATGATCACTAAAGCCACGAATAATTTAATCTTTTCTTTTTTGTTAAGTAATTTGAAGAAGCAAAGGAATAAAGTATATTCATTAAGCATGACTGCAAACTCACCCTTGAAAAGAAAATAAAAAATATAAAAGAACTCTTCATTTTTACCAAATTATAGATTCAATAATATGATGGTTCATTAGACAGTTGTGATTTGTAGATTATAGTAAAAAGTGGAGATTCTAGTGTAGGATCTGTTTTCATCTTGGTCAAAATTGAAAGGTTGAACTTGAACCAATTATGGCTTCTTCATCTAATATTGATTCATTAAAAATTCATTTAGAAAATATTATTTTTCATTTATTCATGGAGAGAAAATAATAACTAAAATTAACCAAAAAAAAAACTTTTAATAGTGCAAATAAAGCAAAAGAGTGTGACCATAAAAAAATAAAAGCAAAAGAGTGTGACATATATATTGTAATGTCGTACTCCTCCCTTTTTGGCTTTTGGCTTGGCTTTGACGACGCCCACACAGGCTAGCTGCTGACCTTGCTTGCCATCGAAGCTTCCCAGAACCTAAGAAGCCCTTGTCTATATTTTTTAATGTTTTTTTCCCTTAAGCAAAAGCAGAACAAACGGAATGAGTAAATAAAATTTTTTTTTTTTTAAATCTAGGTAATGGGTGTATAAAACTAAAAAATAATATTACATGACAATACATGTATGTAATACATTACTCACATGCATACATAACTTAAATAAATGAATCACATACACATATAAGAGTAATATTACATATGCATATACCTCTCTCTCTCTCTCTCTCTATATATATATATATATATGCTATTAAATTGAATAGATAATTTAATTTTAAGTCATTGCTTATCAAAACAAACAATTAGATCTCTCTCTCTCACACACACGCATGCACGCACGCAAACATGCACACATGCACTCACGCACGCACGTATATTGTTAAACTGATCAATCTAGATACAATACCTTTTAAAACTTTACCTAGTGATGATGTAAAGAATTGGTGGGTTGCGAGTTTTGGAAGACCTGCAAAGATAAATCATACATACATAATTTGGAGTGACATCATAGCTTAAAGTGATATCGGTGTGATGCCGTCGATCAATCCTTCTCTGATGCTCAAGTTAGTACTTTAATGTAGAAAATAGTATATATGAGTTTTTTTTGGTTAAAATTTGTGGTTTTATTTGATTTAAACAAGTTGTTAGACTTTTTTTTTTAACACAAAATTATTGGAATACTTAATTGAGTCCAATAAAATAACATGTCCATGAGTTTTTTTTTTCCCCCTCTTCTCTTTCTCCTTCAAAATTTGGACTATATACTTGGCATTTCACTTTCATATTTGCAATTTTTTTCTATGCTATGAATAATGTATTAAATGAAAATATTATTTTTATTATTTTGTTATTATTGTTATGAGTCTAAGAAGCTAGAATGTCATTTTCATATTTGTAAATTTCTTTTTCTATGCTATGAATAATGTATTAAAATGAAAATATAATTATTTTTGTTTTGTTATTTTTGTTATAAGTCTAAGAAGTAAGAATACCAAGAAAAAATATAAACAAAAATTTATTAGAATAAAAAAAAAAAAAAACAAAAAGAGATAGTAAATGTTGATGATGATGATGAAAAAAATGTCAATGAAAACATTGACCAAGATGATTTTTTTTTTTTAGGGGAAAGACTTAGATGGAGTTTATTAGGTGAAATGATGAAAAAATTATTATTATTTTGGTTCATATATCATGTATTATCACTTATGAGTTTAATCAATTTGAATGTGTATTTTATAAATATATGTTAATTTGATTTATTTAGTTAGATTTGTTAAATATTATTACATAAGTAATAATTAAATTGGTCATTAGTTAAATATATTTTGAATATATAATAAATATACCTTTTATATATGTATATCTATAATTTTTTAATAATTGTATTAGGTGTTTGTATATCATACGATACACGATATAGAAAAATAAAAAATCGATTCACAATTCACGTTTTGACAACTATGATCTCATGATTCTCATCATTTCTCCGCATTTATGGGTGAATATCTCAAGTTTTGTAACTATGTTTAGGAATGATGTACTCATTATGCACAAATATTACTCGCTTGCATCAAAGATCCCACATTACCAAATGGGGATTGAGTCATCCAAATCTTATAATGTCTTTTTTGAATCCCTTTCATCCCTTGTGCATTTTTGCTTTGGACGAGAGGGATGACCTAGCTGATAGACATCTCTTTTTGTGATTATATTATCCTATAAACTTAACATATAAAGTATAAACGTCGCTTTCTTAAAAATAAAATAAAAATTCTAATCTCCTAAATCTAATTTACCATTTAATAAAGTGGGACTTCATAGCTGATAGTATTAATTATTATATTTTACATTTTTTTTATTTTTAGAAAATGTTAGAGCTATAAATTTTTTTACAAAATTTTTAACAAACCGTTAATGTGATGAATAATTATTGTATTGATAAGTAAAAAAATGATATCAGCAATGGACCAAAAACTAAATATTAATAAATATTTACCACAGTAATAATTCATAAAAATATTATTAAATAGTTTGTCACTGTACTATTATTATTATTTTTAAAACAGTATTTTACTATGCACTTAAAGTATTAATTGAAAGTTTGACACCTATATACAACTTGACTTTCTATAGATTAGAAAAAGACACATAGATAGAGTGAGTAGTGAAGGAGCGGTACTTTCCACGCTTTCTTAACGCTTATTATTAAATCAACAACCAACGTGATTTGTTATCCAAATCGTAGGGTCCAAATTAATTTATTGACGACTTTTTGGGAGGTGGTGGGGTCCTCTTTCTCTAGCCGTCTCTTTTTGTTGTTTTGGGTTTCGGGACTGTGGCTGAGGTTGAGGTGTTGACTTGTGCCACCCCAACGACCCTTGTTGGTGGTCATCGGTCAGATCAGGTGGGGAAAATTATGGCTATGCGCCTATGCCCATTCACCCACCACCATGGTCTCATCATTAATCAATGCATTTTTCTAAGTTAGTTTTAGAAAATATCCAAGCTTCACAAGAGTCAAAACTTGTCAAAATTGGACACAACTCGACAACTCAAAGAAAAATATGCAATTCTAACCCAAAAATTTTAACCAATAGTAAATACAGGTTGATCGATTACCCAACTTGTTTTTCTTTTTTTTCAAGTTCAAATGACTCATGACCCAAATTTTATTATTATTATTTTATGGGATGTGTAGGGCTAAGTGTAAAAGGTGTGGGAAATTTTATATAGCAAATAATAATTCTCTTAAAGTTTTATTTATTATTTATTATTTAGTTATCTTTTTAGGTAATATAACTTTTTTTTTAAGGATAAGAATACAACTTTGTTATTATTTTACATGCAACAAGAACATATGCACTTGAGAAAGTTGATAACTTGACATGGTCCACAACATTTATTTTATTTTTGTTCTTTTATAGTAATGAAATCATTAGTGAACTTTGAATTGTATAAACTTAAGAATCTATGTATTATGTAACTTTTATTTTTGAGTATTGTGAACGCCCTCGGGTGGACTGCTGAGAATTGGGTTTCCCTTGAGTTTTTCCACATTGGATCCTGTTTGGATGATGAGTGATTGATATCTCATCACTCATCACCCAAAAATCATACCTCAAAACTCATCACCCTATAACTCATTTTTTATCACTTGAAAATCCATGGGCGGCGCCATGTATAGTTCAGGGGTTCAAATGAAACCCTTGAGCTAGCAAATTTTTTATTTTTTTATTTTTATATATAATATATTTTTTTATTTGACCCTCTAAATAAAAATTTGAACACTCTAACTCTAATTTTTTTTAAAACCCACTGGAAATAAGTTTAATTATGATCATCTTAACAATATTTTGATCCTTTTAAATACAAAAAAACGCCTAATAACAATCCAAATTTATCTAAAATCTGGGAGAAATAGTAAGCCCAACAACAAAGTAAATTTTTTTTTTCATCTAAAATTGTTTTAAAAAGCCCATTTAGATCTTAATAAATTTGAAATAAACTAATGGAAAATTCATAGATTACATTGTACTATCATTGTAATATTTATATTGTTTAAACAAATGTGTACAATATTGTATAGTTTTTGTAAATGTGTATAGTATAATTATCTATAATATAAATCTTACATTGATAGTACAATGTAAACATATAATCGTCATAAACTAATAAATAAAAGTATTTTAAGCAGTAATAATTAAAATTCACTTAACAATAACAATTAACATGTTCATTATATTAAGAAAAAATATGTCAAATGAACCTATAATTTATTTTGTATTCTATTACTAGTACGTACTATAGAAAAATTTGTAATAAGAAATCCATTTAGACCGTAAGATTCATATTTTACCTAAGATATATCTTCTTACTGACCCCCGTATAAAAAAATCTTAGAGCCGCCACTGTGAAAATCCCCAACTTATACTTAGCTCTGTTTGGCCCTTAAACTCAGTTGAGTTTTCATTCTAAAAACTCAAAAATCTCAACTTTTTGTGGGACCCACGGACTGACTTGGTGCAGTGGAAACAGAACATCAAACCCAGCACCCAACTGAAAAAACCCATCACCGTGCAAATCACAAAACATCAAACCAATCCACCATAGCAGATCCGGCCATTCACACCACCAACACCTTCAACACCACAACAAATTACACTATAAAGCTTAGAAAGAACTAAAAGAGGGAAAAAAGAGAAGAGAAAAGATCGTGAAAAGTGAAGAAATAAAGAAAAAAAAAAAAAAAAAGAACCCAAGCCCAGAAACCTAGTGAAAAAGAATGGGAAAAAAAAAAGAAACCAAACCCAGAAACCCAATGTGAAAAGGAAAGAAAATAAAAAATAAATAAATAAAAAGAAGAAGAAGAAGAAGAAGAAGAAGACGACGAGGTGATGATGAATAGCACAAAAAATCAAAGATCAAAGAAAAAAAAGAAGAAGTTTGGTACGATGAGAGAGGAGAGAGGTGGGAAGTCAGGTGGGCATGGATTTGACAACACACAAAACGTGGGGCTCGTTAGTAGAGTGAAATTACAAAAGTGCCACCATAACTCTATTTTCATAACTCAAAAACACCATTTTTTTTGCTTTCATTTTCAGTAATTCATAACTCAATTTAGTGAGTTTTGGGTAATGAAAACAGAAAATGAAAACTCATCCAAACAAGTGTAGCATGTGTGGGACCCACCAATTTTGAGTGATGAGTGATAGAAAACACAAAATCCAAACACCCCCTTAGCGACCGTTAAGTGTGTGTATGTGTTATTAGGGTGAAATGTGTGTGAATCTCTTTCTTTATTTTATTTTAAGGAGTCACCACCAACCATTAGTTTTGTTTTAGGTGTAATTGGTCACATATTTATCTAATTTGTTTTAGTTACCTAACTAACTAAAAACCAATTCAAGGGCTCTTAAATTAATTAAGGTAAACCATAGTCTCGAACCGAAAATTCTTAGACTCAGAAGTTCAGTTACGGCCTTATGGGTGAGGAAGGTGTCACCTTATGCGTTTAAAAGCAATATATATGCTCAAATTTATTCTCCAAGTTTCATTTTCATGCATAAACACAACAAACTAAAATGGTTAGTGTAGGGGGAGCGAATGTGTTAGCTTGAATGTAATCCATCAATTCAATTGAGGTGAATCATGGATATGTAACAAACCTCATCAAAAATTAAGCTATTAAAAGGAAATTGATTGAAAACAAAAGATAGAAAAATGCCATTTATTTACACTTGAAAAGAAGAGTATTCTTTTTTAGAAAGAAAACTTCATATGAATTTTTGGGAAAGACTTTATTTTAAAGAGAAGTGCCAAACTTTTGGGAGAAATGCTTAAGTGCTCGTTTGGATTCCACTGAATCACGCGTCTACGTTTTGCGTTTCAGATTTTTTTTTTTTTTTTCCTGCGCGTGAACAGTAACCTCACATGAGTTTACTGTGCAGGGGACAAAAATGACTGTTCACGCACTATTCATCACTGTTCACAGCACTGTTCACATATTAAAAAATATTAAAAATAGGTCCCACAGTACTATTCACACATTTAAAAATTATTTTGTTACAGTACTTTCAGTTTTCAGTTTTCAGTTTCAACAACAATAAGTTCAATCCAAACGGACCCTAAAAAAAAGTGTTATCTCTTAAATTTTTATGAAAAGTGGTTTTGAGGGAAGAACATAAAGAAAGAGCAGTGTTGAGAAAAAGGGATTTTTATACACATTAGAAAACCATATTCAAGATTAAAATCAAAACTATTTGAGAAAATGGTTTCCATGGTTTTATTAAAAAAAATGTTTTGGAAGTGAAAATTCATGGTTTTTGTTCATCTTAAAAAAAAAAAAAAAAAAAAAAAAAAAGAGTTCAAACCCTATACTCTGTAGAAGAGGGTTTTGAGAATGACATTGATTGATGGTTTAAAAGATGCCCCATTGTAATTCCTTTTTTTTAAACATGATTTTCATCATTTTAGGGCTTAAACTGGTAATCTTGACACGCTAATCGAGACTAGAAAAACCATGGTGGCAACATATATTTTGTTATTTTTGACATTTAGTATTTTTTTTCATTCATTCATTTATTTTTATTTTTTTGGATGTGAAAATATATGGATTTGACCCATAACCAGATCAACCTAACCCACTTACAATTGTTTAGGATGACCCATTTTTTACCTTGACATGATTGACCCGACCTGTTTGCCAGGTCTCAAGAGTCATCACTAGGAGATAAAAGATAAATCACATGAAATGAATTAAGGGGAAAGGGGCAGAGAGCATATAGCAAGTAGCATAAGTAAATCATGGAACTAGGTTTTATTACTGCACAATTGTATGCAGGATTATCCCTAACCAAATCCTTCCCTAATCAGGATTATCCCTAACCAAACCATTCCCTAATCAGGATTATCCCTAACCCAAACCCTTCCCTAATAATCCTATTTGAAGTAATGAGACAGATTTATTTTACTTTATTTTTTTTTAATTTTCAGGGGCATAATTTTTTAATATGGGCTGCGCTAATAGTCCATTGGGTCTTAATTTAGTTTTATTTAAGTTTGGTTATTTAGTTAGGTTTAGTAATAAAAGCCTAAGAGTCCAATTCCAAGTCTTATTAGGGTTTTTAGAAATCCTATTTCAATTTGGAATATGTATTAGGCTTCTATTTAAAACGCTGCAATGCTTTCTCTTGAATAATGAAGATTAAAGTTTTCAAATTTTTAGAAGCTATAGAGCTTGTTATTGGTTTGTGTAATGCAACATAGAGATGTGATGCTTAGGAAGTCTAGGTGTGATGCCTAGAAAGTTATATCTTCTTTAATATTGCTGTTCACTGCACTGGAACAGCAGCCCAAATTCTTATTTTTCTTCTTTGTTTCATCTTCAAATCTTACTAATCCTACCAATCCTTGACCTTTTTGAAAACCCTATAATCCCATTATCTTCCACCTTTTCAGATTTTGTTTTTCCCCCTTGTCCTAGGTCACAATGTCTCTAGCTACTTTTTTTTTGAGAAGGTGTCTCTAGCTACTTAAAAAGAAGAATGTCCTCTCTGAGATATTTATTAAGCAAGGATCACCTAGGCACAACACAGAAATGCTGACATTTATTTTGGTTTTTCTGTACATTCATGAAATTTAAGTCCTCTTAACTTCTCGAGTTCGCTTAAATAACCTGTCTACCCTGAAAGTCCAGAGGCTTGAACTCGGACCTCAAACTTGATGCCCATTGCAAAGCATGTCGGACCTCAAACCTGATGCCCATTGCAAAACTCAACTACTTTAGGCTCCCATGTCAAGTGACTATTGAAGATGAACTCAGCCCCTAGAGGATATGCAACAATTTTTGAGATACTGCAGGAGTCATTTTGGCTGAATCACCTATCATTGGAAATCTCAGGCCAATCACTCCAAAACAAGAGAGAATGTGCGACGAATGACAGAAGAAAGTGGAATAACAAATAAGGCACTTAATGCAGGTTCTATCACAATCAATGAAATAGATCAGCAAAAGACCACATTATGAACCTTGCAAAAATGTCAGACTCTAGGAACTCAATATGAGCAGCACGTCCAATAAAGGAGTTCAAGTTCCTGCCATGCAAAGAGGTATCAAAGTTGACATCACAGCGCATGAACACTCGATGCTCAGATGAAGGACTCCGTATCTGGTCCAAGCAATTATTCAGCATCTCCATGAAAACACTACTTTTTTTCGAGTAATTCAATGAAGCTGCTGGGCACATTTCAATTCTGGCTGAATGATATGGAACATATCCATCCTGACATGTAATCAATAACTAGCATTACATTTCTATCTATCTGCTTTGCTTTTATTATTTTTCTTTTTTCTTTTTTGGTAGGAAATCAACAAAATATTGATAGTCTTTAAATGACACGAGAAAATTGCTGGAAGTATATAAAAATTCATGTGTAATCATCAAATAAGTGTACTGGTGGAATTTTAGAAACTAACAGAAATGCTAAACTATAGTTCCTACATGTTTTTCTTATAATTTGGCTTCTTCCTTTGAATGAGATGGAACATAACAAGATACTTTGAACCATTAAGAGATTGCATTGGTATCTATTATCTAGAACTCACCAAAATAAGTCTGATGTTAAAGTATTTTTCAGAAATGAGATGCTATTCTGTTTCTTTCTTTACCAGGTACAAAATTAAGACTCTAAAAATAGAAACAGCTTATTTGGTACCAAATTTTATGGTAAATAAACATATAGATGTTCCCAATTAGAACAGGGGCTCCTCACTAGAAGAAGAAGGTTTTCCAATCCCAGCATGATTCTCTAAATATACTAAAGCCCATAGAACTTACAATGGATCAGTTGTGAACTGCCCATCTAAAACATCTGTAGCTTTCTAATAGTTCTTGGAAAGGAAAAGTTTATATGTATGCAAGCATAATATCATGAAAAAAAGTTGTACAATTTTACAAGCTGTCCTTGTCAACAAAATAAGCCTGAAAAGAGGAGTACCTGTGGTGAAGATAACAGAATTACATTTCTGAAGTTCTGCAGTGTCCTCTTCTGTGAATGGGGTGAATAAAACTTGTTTTAGTATGACAGACAGATTAAAAAGATATGCATACTTCTTATATGTACAAAACTATGTTTAATCATTCATATGGTTACTGTCATTTCCCTAGAATATGTATTTCAGGATAATTTTCATTTTGGAGAGAAGGCAAACAAGACTCTAGCTAAGGCCACAACTTCATGGTTGAACAGCGGAAGTGACGTAGGAAAAAACCAAAACAATGCAACAGTAAAATTAAAGAAGAAAGAAGGTTGTACCTAAGCTCTCACTTTTGCAAGTTTTGGGAGAGGTCATGGTAGGCAGCCTTTCTCTCAATTTTTTTTGAGATGCTGATTCCCGAGTAAAATTAAAGAAAAGGAATATAAATTATAGAGAGCCTAGGAGTTTAGCACCTAGGTTTGCTAAGAGTCAACATCAAGCAAAAAAAACCGCTAGGAGTAAACACCTAGGTTTGGGTGGAGCTAGCACCAGACCATTGAGACAATTTCAAGAGAAATTTTATTCATCATAAAAAATAAACTTGTCTCTACAAGAGTACATTATTGTGCTTAGATAGACTACTAAACCCTAATTCTAACTGACATAGGAAAACCTTAATTCTAATTGACTTATAAGAACTATTTCTAAATGACTTGGAAAATGCCATTTATGGAATTAAAAAGATAACCTTGACTCTAGGACTTTCAATAAAAACACTAATAAACCTAATTAACTACTAATACCTAAATTAAAATACAATTGACTCCAAAATTAATTAAAATAGATATCTCTTTGCGCTTCCCACATCAGGAGTGAGTAATTGTTTTATATATGCTACCAGGCCCCTCTCAAACCTTTAAACACATCTTTAGAAAGAAAAGAAAAGAAAAGAAAAGAAAAAAGAGAAAAAAAAAAAGTTATAAATAATAAATAAATAAAATGCTAGAACCACTCTGAGAAAGGCTTAGGGAAGAATAATTTGTTTCAGTACCTTGCAGAGTTTGTATAAGAAAGTGTTGTGGAGATCTGGATTATCTGTGAGAGTAAGTTGATGGATGCATTGTGTACCCTTGAGCTTCTTCAAGAGCCACAGCCCAGAGTTAAATAAAGAGTTCGAACTGTACAGATACCCCAAGTGTGGACCAGATATAGAAAGATACGTATACAAGTATCTTAGATATGGCTCCATGATGCTCTCTGCAAAAACAAAAGGCACACATCTAGCAGTAAATGCAAATTAAACGAAAATGAGGCCTTCAAAGATACATGCATACCAGCTAATGCAGTTCTTATGATGAGGTTTCCAATGGAATGACCAACAAAGCTAAGCTTGATGCTTCTTAAACTACCACATCTTGAGGCTTTATCCATTTTCTTTTTCAGGAAAGAAATCACTTCCTGAGCCAGCCTTAAACCCATCTCTCCCAATTCTCCAAATGTTTTGCCTTCATTTGCCTCTGACATCAGAAACTCTATTTTGGGATCTATCTGAAGCCATTGATTCCTGACAAGCCGTAGATCCAGACGATGTCCCTATTCATGTTGTAATTAGTATGTTTAAATACAATGCAAAATAAAACATGCACTAATCACTGTTCACAGACACAGAAGGTATACGGACATATGAACCTAGTACAGAAACAAAAGTTTGCAGCATAAAACACAATAAGGAAGTACAATGCAATACCAGATACAATATTTCAAGTATTTGACTCCTTTAATGAAGAAAACTTACTTTGGATCTAAAAATATCACTAATATGTTCACTGAAATAAGAACAATGCACACTGTCAAATTTATAAGCTTGACGAAGATCAGCACCAGTACTTCCTTTTTATTTATTTATATATTTTTTAACTATCTCATGGTGGCAATGACATTGACTTCTAACCATGACAGCAATAATTTATTTATTTTTGGGTGGGGGGAAGAGTGGGCAACTTGATAAAATAGAAACGGTCTCCCTTAGCCTAAGCCTCAGTCGTTTTGTTCATACGGTATGTATCAGTTAGGGGTGGCTACAGCTGGGTGCCAACCAGGTGACAGCCCAATGGATCCTAACACAGTTTATTTAATAAACAAGAGGGTGAGTTGATTTAGTTGACTGTGATTCGACCTGACATCACCTTTGTTGTTGTAGTAGTTAGTCAGTTTATGCAGGCTCCAAGGCAACAGCAATGGATGTTTATGTCATAAGTTGAAGCACCTAAACGCTCCTCACAAGGTGTGTTCAACCCTGCCAGCAGTCTTTATAATATCTCTTTTCATATGAAAATAGGACTGGTGATCATCTTGATAGGCTCATGTATGCTCTTTACATCAGTGCAGGAGGTAATCTTGTCACTTGGGGAATCAAGAAGCAAAAAATCTGGTGATTGGCGCAGGACAAACCAGAAAAATTCAACAACATAATTAAGAACCAGAAAAATAAAGGATTGAGAACCTAGGATTCGGCACCTAAGCTTGCTTGGGGTCAGCTCCAAGCATGAGAAAACCTCTAGGAGTCGGCACCTAGGGTTGGCTGAAGTCGGCACCAGACCATTGGGACAATTTCAATAAAAATTTTATTCATCAAAATAACTTCCTCCCCCCCCCCCCCCTCTATCTACCTGACATGGGAAACCTCATTACAAAAATACACTTGACTTAAAATAAAAATACTAATAAATCTACTTAAATACTCGGGTTTAAAATAAATTACAATTGACCAATAAAAACACAATTTCACAAAATAAAATTAAATTAAATTAAAATAGATATTTCTTTAAGCCTCCTACATTAGTAGCAAGTAAATAAGTGGAGCATAGGGCTAGGGTCTATACAGTGTGTGAGATGTTATGGTGGAGGGTTTTCTAGTAAATAACTGATGGAAATATTCAGTAATAATCAGGCAGCAATCTATATTAGCTGGTAATCTAGTATTACATAAGCAAACCAAACACATTAAGGTGGATTATCATTTTTGTAAGCGAGATATTTATGAGGCGGCAAAGTACATAATCTTATGTTAAATTGTCTGATCAGTTAAGAGATATTTCCTGAAGGCATTAAGCAAGAATCAATTTCTTAATCCTTATAATAAGCTGGGCATGATGATGCTTCAGCTTGAGGGAGAGTGTTAAGAGGGTTTTGTATTATTGAGGGAAATTTTGTACTCCCTCCATCTCTTGTTATATGCAGCATTAGAAATGGCAAGATTATTAATGGAAAGGTGAAGATGATGTTGATTTTACTAATATCTCCTTTAAATTATATTAGAAGTGGCACGACATTGGATAAAAATCTTTAAATAAAATAGAAAATTGAACTTTGAAAAATTTTAGTTATTAAGATACAACCCAAAAAGGAAAATCAGATTAGTTAGTGAGAGCTGGAGGGAGTAATTAAGTAACGGTAGTACATTGAGAGAAGTCACTCTGTGTGATTGACTCTCTCATCTGTCATTCCTAATCTCATGATTTCATGACAGTGCAGATTGTCTTTTGCTTAAATTTCCTTACAATTTATGACCTATTTGCTAAATTAGATGTTAGAACTTTATCTAATATTCAGTAAATTATTGTTGCTCTATGAGTTACTTTTGGTCAAGTGCATATATAGGGCAAAAGGAAGGTCAATTGTTAGGCCAATTGAAGGGCAGCTATGAGGACATCTTGGGTTCAATCTAAACTGGCTTGAAAGCAGTTTGGTTAGTTATGATTATATTACCTTATTTTATCGTGCCATATTTTAAGTTTGTGGCTAGATTGGATGTTAAGACTTCATCGCTTGCTCACTAAATTTTCTTGTTCATTGTAAAGGAGAATTTCTTTAAAAAAACAATAAAATAGGCAAAAAAATTTATATAGTAAAGACAAGGTGCATGTGGAGAAGTAGAACATGCCTGAAACCCATGCACGAAGACAACAATTTTCAAAACAGGACCATCTTGTTGAGGGCTATCCCTAAATGACCTGCTCATAGCCTTAAAGCTAGGTCCAGTAAGCACAGAACGAGTATCTTTTTGGCCCAAATGGTTGAAGTATGAATTTAAACTGGTAGTACGCAATGGTGCACTGATGATATGTTCGACAATTACAATAGGCATATGCAAAGGATCTCCAAATAAATGCATGTCTTGAAGTGATTGATTGTTGATCTGCATGAAAACCATAACTTTTTATGAACTACAATATACAAGAAAATAAGGACATTTAAGCATTCCATAATGAGAGTAATAACTCACCCTCATACGTGCAATGCTTTGCCGATGAAGCTCAGCCCGCATAGCTGCAGCGTTGGCAGGCTGTACAGGACATTCAAAGACCATGGAGTGGATGCTTAAATGGCACTCATTCAAAAAATGTCTAATTTTCAACTAAAGCTTAGCAGAAAACCCACTATATTGTTCGTATTGACAATGAAACATGTAGGTCATATATGAGAAGAAATATAATTACATTTACTGCATCAGTTAACTTCCGCAAACTCAGAGATTTTCCATTGACACTGTGGTAAGACGATGACTTGTGACTCATGTATTGATTAGGGCCATGTGGCATCTCAACCTTAGAGTACACCATCCATATTGACCATTCTGCTCTCCGATCATTAGCCCATGCATCACGTAGTAATTCAAGTATCTTTCTCTTGTTAACTCTGAAGAGAATTTATGCATCAGCACAGAAATAAGCACAAGAAAGAAGTCAATGAAGAAGGGAGTAAGCTGACTACTGAAAAAAATTATACAAGAAACAGTCTTGAAATAAAGAACTTAAAATTAAATCTGTGTCTAATACATAATTAGTGTAGAAACATTTTTCACATTTTTCAGCAATATCTAACTCACACAAATCATAAAAACATGTTGATCTTCTGGGAGAGAAAAAACGTTTTTTCCTGAATAGAAGCATACATGCTATTTTCATTTCTAGTAAACTGAGGCATTTCTGGATCATTCAAACATCATTTAGAGTAAAAAAGAATACCTGTGGAACTTCAAAAAAGCGTTCCATAAGAACAAAACTTGATTTCCCAGCATATAATAAAAGCTAAACAGATAATCCTGAGGCAAGGACTGGAGCAATTTCTCACTTTGAAAGTTAATAATACCACCTGCTTTCTGCTCAATAAAAGAATTATTATTCAGCAAAGAAAAACATTAAGACCATCAATATCAAAGAAAAAAAATCAACACTTATCCGCCACAAGAAATAAAGTGAGAACCTCAATACTATTTTGTGGCTTGCCAGAGAGTTTCCGTGAAACTTCACCAATTTCCATATCCAGATCTGCTTGCAGAATAGAACTACACAGATTTTTATTATCAAGATTGAAAATAAGATCGGTCAAATCAATTTCTTGTTCGATAGCTTTGCTAATCTTTTGTAGATCTTCAAAAAGTATATCACGAGCAGTCACCAACGCTTTTACAAGCATGATCTGTTTGAAATCTCCTGATGCTTTTTGACCTAATGCCTGATCAGTCACCAAATTTTTCTTTATGAATAAACAACAAAGTTCAGTAATGCTAATCTTTTCTTGGTAACAATAGAAGCATACTACAAAAAATCTTCTAAGAATTCATGTAAAGCAACTCAAAACAGTGTAGATGTTGCGATATCTTGTAATGAGGAAGTTAAGAGACAGAATCTGATTCAGGGAAAGAAAAGACTTTTATTTTAATATATTTTTTTATTCAATTTTAGAAGTGATTGTATTTTTCTATTGGGTCATTGGATTTTACTAGCTAACTAAGCTATTACTATTTTATTCCTTGTGTTTGTGCCTAGCATCATATATTGTGTTTAGTATCATATGTTTGTTCATAGCCAATCCCAAGCATGGAAAAGACAGGAGGGTTACGGTAGGCTTTGCATGATTTGATGACTGCCTTGGGGAGCATCCTCACATTAGACAAATTGGAGAATTTGACTACAAGTGCTTATGGTTGGTTTAGGATTAGGAGGATTTTTAGATCTAATGTTTAGAGTTGAAGAAGAAAGGGTTAAGGTTTAAAAAGGATAGGTTTATGAGTAGTAGAAGTAGTAGTAGTAGTAGTAGTTGTTGTTGTTGTTATTATTTGATAGAGAAAGTATGTGAGGTTTTAGGGTTTCGATTAGTAAGAGGAAGGGCTTGACTTGGGGTTGTAAGAAAGAAGGAAAAGGAGAGAAATTTATGGTGTTTAGGGGCTGTATAAGTAGTACTCATGAATTGTAGCAAAAGAAAAATAAGAAGGAAAGAGTAAATAACACATGAAGGGCAATATGTTCCAATGATCAACTCCTCTATTCTTCGATTGAGCATATATATAAGGATTCTTTCTTGTGTTAGTTGTATTAAGACTTCTAGTATGACTAGTAAACTAAAAACCTAATAAAAGGCTCATTTGGACTCAAAGAAAATAAAACCTAAGATACTTAAAATCTCATATAAAATTCCAAACTCAATTAAATTACCAAAGTATCCTTAATTTGTAAGGATTGCAGAAATTACAATGTTTCCCTTGAATACAAAATTGATCGTAATTAAATAAAAACACAAATTAATTTTTTTTTTACCATAGGAAACTTTTTTTTTTTTTATAAGTAATAAAGGTTTATTAAGAAAGAAGATCACTTCATGCTCACAATGATGAACACAAAGTGTCTTAAAAATTACATCATACAGAAAAAGAAGAGTAAAACCCCACACTATAGACCAATCAAACAAAGTACATATTAGCACTAATTGTAGGTGCTCCTGAGACCACTCAATATCCTAAAAGGTGTGTTTATTATGTTCCTTAAACACAATTTATATCAAATATGATGGAACAAGGTTCCAAATGTTTGACGAGTGTTTCCCAAAACAATTCCTCCAACCAAGCAATAAGGTTGCTACCGTCGAACCCAATGAATCCCAAACATCTTAAAGATGACACTCCTCAAACTAAAAGCAACTGTGCAATAAAGCAATAGATGGTCAACTATTTCCCCACTACACCTACACATGCAACACCAGCTAACTAAAGAGAACCCCCTATTGATGAGATTCTCACAAGTAAGAATCCTACCCCAAGCTGCTGTCCAAATGAAGAAGTCTTGAATAAACGAATTTGCGTAGTAACAAACTAATTTCCATATCCATCACATCCCCTCAATGTCATTTGTTGAATTTATAGATTTTCTTGTCTTTGGATTGTATTCTTTTGAAAGGGATAGATTCACATCTCTCGTGTGTGATCTTCCCATTTTCTTTTCAAATAAAAGTTTTTTAAAAAAAAAAAAAAAATACATGGGCATGCTAATCAAGAAAGATAAAGGTTTCAGCTTCAAAAAAATCATTGTGACATTACACACCTTGTTTGACCCATCAAAATCTTGACCATTATCATCTTCAACAGCCCAAGTTGCACTGTAATATATAGTTGGTAATCAATGCCGATAAAAGTTGACATATAAAAGCAGGTAATTCCAGATTAAGGGATACAATTCTGATTATGTCAGAAAGTGGAATCATGACAAACCTGGGTACCTTCAGTGGGGGGATGTAAGAACCAGTTCTCAGTAAACTGACATGTACACTTATATCAACAAGGACAGCATGGGAAGCATCAAAATGAACAGGACAATAAGAATGCATTCCCAGAAGAGCATTAGGAGGAATGCGGAATTCATGAACAGCAACAGAGCATGGTTCTAGAGAAGCCTGCAACTCAGGCCTGCAAATAGTGTGGCACAACCAGTGTTCTGGGTTCAGATAAGAGTTAAAAGGGTATTCAATTGAAGTTTGTGTGATATCAAGCAAGCAGTGAAAGAATAAAATGACAATTTACTTAACAGAAAAACAAAGCATACAGGGAAAGAAACATAGCTTGCAGTTTAACTTCATTTGGCTTGGATATTAAAGAAGTTCTGATAACTAACCTGATGTTCAATATGGGGGCATACATTAGCTCAAACTTCAAAATAACAGCAGTCGTGGATGGACCCTGAAAATAAGATTCCAAATCAATTTCCAGAATACTTATGAGCTCTATCAAAATCTAAATGACTAGACTCGGAAAAAAAAAAAACAAAAACAAAAACTAATGGCCAATAGGAACATGCCTAGAAGAAGTAGAGACAAATTCAGCCTTTTGGAAATATTTGAAATGTTTTCCCTTCAAAACCTACCTGAGCTACTAATAGAATTACAAAATTACTAATGCTTTGGCCCCTCTAAAAGACATTCTCAAAGAAAACAGAGGTTCTTGCCTTTGACTAAAGCATAAGAAGGAACACAATGTCTTGAATCTTAAACATACATATGTAAAAGGCAAAAATGGTAATGCCATCGTGTGAGATAGCGGAGGGCTTGGGTTTGGTCCACTTTGACAAATAAGGAGTGCTTCTTTCTTTGGATACACAGATTCCATTAACTCAAATCCTAACCTTACCAACCTTGGAGATCCAATGTGTCTCTGAGTTTGATATTTCAATTATTTTTGTCCAGTTCTTCGTCTCTTTTGGTTATTCCTGGTTATATTGAGATTGCTTGCACTAGGTGGAGATATCCTTCACTTCTTTCAAGTAATATAGGTTGACAGCAAAAAAGAAAAACCCTCCTAAGGGCGCCTCTATGGGCAATGTTCCACATCACTAGGGAGCGAGTTGGATATTGGTGGCTTATATGTGCCCAAGCTACCTGGGAGTCAAAGTATTCCTCCAAGGTGCGCTTGTGTCTCATCCTTATAAGGCCTTCATCCAGACCTCCTCAACATACTCACCACCTTCCCCCCCCAAAACACCAAAAAAGAAAAAGAAAAAGAGAGAGATCATTACCTCATTTTTACCAAGGGCTAGGTTGAATGAGATCAAGACAGATAGAAAAACATCCTGCCTTGCATCTCTGATCAGAAAAGGCTGTGTTGAAAAGCTATTGTCTATATCATCAATCCCCCAACCTCCATGGAAATTATCAGAACTCAGTTCTGGAGCTGCAACTGGAAGAAATAACACTATCTCTTAGCTCTTAGTTGATCTAAAAGGAATACCAATCAAGCACAACAAGCTCACTAAAAGATTAGAGTATTTTTATTTGAGAGAATATTTATTTTTTACCTCTGAATCTAAAAAATGCAGAGCAACACAGAAAAAGTAATTAAAAAAATAAAAACAGGAATAGAAGATGCCTAAGAGGCTAAAAAGATCCGAAGGGATTAATAAAGGCCTAGGAAACAAAAAAGTTCAATAACCACAAATATTTAGCATCCAAAAAAATGAGTTATATAATAAAAAACATAAAAATAGATTAATCATATAAAAAATTAATCAACCTATTGGTGGGGGCAAAAGAAGATTCCATGCAGTCGCATTACATATGGAGTGGTGATTTGCCTTTGTCTACGACCTACCTACAGCTTATCTCAGTTTTCTTTTTTGATGTGTAAAAAATTATAGTAGAAAGGGAAAGGAGAACTGACACAAAACCTTTTCAAAGAATACAACTCACAAAGAAAGTGTCAATAAAATCAACAAAAGACACAAATTTTCTCTTTGATCAAATGAGCAGGTCACTCAACTCCATTAAAGACCTGCCTATTTCTTTTGTACCACAGAGTCCACATAACACATAGGGGCAAGGTTCACCTCACAATAGTGGTTTTGCGGCTCTGAAATCGTCATTCTCACATACATATTTGGGGATCCAAGTTAGTCCTAGCAACATGAAAACAAAGGACCATACAGAAGTTGCCATATGACAATGAAGAAGTAGGTAATCAACAGTCTCCCTGTTACCCTTACACATACAATACCAATCAACTATCAAAATCCAATGTCCTTCTGAAGTTATCACTTGCACATTTTGGTTTTTTTTTTTTTGATAAGCAGAGTGTTGGCCCCAAGATGAGGGTAAAGGGGAGATTCAAACTAGAGTCCTCCACTTCATGACACGTGGTCCCCAGATGATTGCGCTATCCCTTAGGATTCCATTGTGGTCATCAGGTGGCATGGGCTCCTTTCCATTTGCTAATCTCTGCCCAATTAAGATCTGGCAATTGGTTCTAAGCACAGTATTTTATCATCATCATATAACAAGCTCTCTGGTTTTGGGGACAACAAAAGCTGTGTGTTTGCAAAAAAATAAATAAATAAAAATAAAATCTGCAACTTCATAATCGAAACTACAGGCCCTTATTATGAATTGTTAATGACAATTATTTAGTTTTATCTTTGAGTAAGAACTTTAATAAATAAATAAACAAACAAAGAAAAAAGAAGAAGAAGAAGAAGAAAGTATAAGCAAGGGTTCATATTACATCAATTATTTTAGTATACTTATCCTTTTTAAATTGGACTTTCCCTCACAAACTTTATCTTTAAAAAGAATTACTAGTAAATCACTCATTCCAGGAAATGTGCCAAATCCAGAATGGGAATGGACTATGAATATCAAACCTAGGGACATGGACTATCTCTTAATTCATTTTCCTCAGTGGTTCCTAACTGGATTCAAGTAATAATGTCTAAGCTATGCCTATGAGCAACTTTATTCTATGGTCAATTTATGATTTTGGTCCCTAAATTATGCGTCAGTTTCAATTTTGTCCTTGAACTATTTATTGTTCGAACACCTCAATATTCCCTTACCCTATCTTACTGTCATTATGCAAACGAAAATTGGTAATGTGACAAAGGATTCTTGTACACATTGTCCTTATAATTTGTAAGTGAGAGACGTGAATTTAATATTTGAAAATCAAATAAATAAAAAATATTTGTGCTTAATCATGAGTTTGTGAGACTAGAATGTGCCCTAATGTGTGATGACAACGTTTTTTCTTTTTAATGACAAGGAATCCTGGAGACCGTGCAAAGCATCGTATCTTTTTACTCATGTAAACGCCAAAACCATGTGACCCACCCACATCACATAGATCAGGTAAGTCATTGGCTTTGCCAATGGGACGTAGCCCCTAGAGTTGTTTGCACCCAAGGGGATTTGAACCTTAGACTTGGAGGGAGCATACCACCAAGACCAAGGCCTTGACCACTTGAGCCAACCCCTAGGGGCTAATGTTTCATGACAACGTTATAAAAATGTGTACGAAAAGGTCTATCACATTAGCAATTGCAGTTTGCATAGTGACAATAATGCAGGGTAAGGAACTAAGGATAGCATTGAGGCACTTTAGAACTTGAAGCAGTAAATTGGAACAATAGATAATAATTCAATGATGAAATTGAAAATTGAAATCTGACTCATAGTTTAGATAACAAAATCATATTTTGACCTTATTCTATTCGAATGTTAATGTCCTATAGCTTGGTATATAAGGGCTACAATCTATGATTCCTACTAAATATCAGTAGCCCTAATCTAAGGAGACCCCTGTAATAATGCAAATTCCTTTTTATTGATGAGTAATAATAACTTTATTAATAAAAAGGAGAATATTTCATGTACATTGGAAGTTTAGACAGAAAAATCCTAAAAATTCACACTCCGATCAATTACATTTGAAAAGAATGGGAATCAAGAAAATCTACAATGGAACTCATATTACTTGTGCCTATGAAATTTGCAAAGGAAATAAGGGAATTTGATCTCTTTCAAACTCTTTTGTCTCTTATTAGTAAGGATCAAAAAATTACTAGATTTGTAAAGAGGAAATGAGGACAAGGGTAACATTGAAATCCTTTTCAAAACTCCAGGGATTAGGGACCAAATTTATAAGTCTTCAATTTATTTTATTGCTTTACTACCCATTGGCCCATTCACAAAAAAATTAAAAATTAAAAATTAAAAATTTTAGGGTTGTCGGCAGCATAATCTTTTACTGTAACAAAGAAAAAACCATTAAATCCGTGAAAATAGAAAGAAGACAAAGCAGAGGCCCTTGATAGCAAAATCTTTGCTATACAAACCATGTACTACAATGAACCCATAGCAAGGTATTTAGTATCTACAGTAGGCTAAATCCTAAATTTACAAGACTTGCAATACAAGTAGAATTAGGATTTCTTTGCTTGCACACTTAACTAGGATTGGACTAGGATTTCTTTACTTGCACACCAAGTATTTTTGGAGTTGTTCCTTGACTAGAAATTTTGCCTTGATATCTTTAACAAAATCAATGCTAAAGCTCACATAATAGCAACACAATCAAACATACAAGAATAGCAGAGCATATACATTTTCCATATATGAGATAATCAAAATATAATAAACCATCTCAGGGGTTTTTTGAAAATCCAAATATGACCTCACAACAAAAGCAAATGGTTAAGGTATTGGAAACGTATGGGTTTACTGCCTGACAGAGTAAATACTGGGATATTATCGACAGACATGTCAAGATGCCACCACATTACATCACACCAAAGTATACTTTTTGAATACAATTTAACATAACAAATCACCACCATTATGCCATAGAAATTATAGAATGTTGAATCCATTTCTAAATAGTCATTTTCAGCATAACCTAATGATAGATTGTTACATGGCGAAAAGGATTGTGTTGCCTGCCACAGGCTCTCAAAGCTGAGTTTTTATTTTTGGGGTCATTGACTAGAAAGCAAGCAGGTGTGCAGTTCATTTTGCAAAAAAAAAAAAAAAAAAGAAGCAAACTCCTCTCCCAGTATCACATGCAACATGGGTAAATGCTTTGTACTATAACAAGAGTAACAATTATGCCTAGGTTTGTTTGTTTGTTTTTGTGTGTGTGTGGATATGATGGGTTTTGAACCTATCATGTATGCTCCATGATGATTGGTTTTTATCGTCAAGGCAAGACATCAATCAGTTTTTGGTGTATGTGGGATTCGCCTGACCCCTTATTCGACAATGATAAACTTTACCAATTGTGCTAACTAGAACTCAAAGTACACCTAGTACCAACACATTGTTCAAAAAAACATTAAAACCCATATGCAAGTGTATTAAAAAAAAAAAGTTACAAATAAACTATTACAACTTCAAGAAAGCATGCATTACCTTCATATTGAACAACCCGTGCCGGAGTCCCCGGATAAGTGTTCTCATTGCCCTCCCATCTAACTGTTATCTTAATCCTATACCATCTACATAAATAAAATACATGAAAAGATTCACATTACCAAGTAGAAATTACCCAAACAAAAACAAACGCAAATTGATAACGACATATAAAGAATTATAATTTACCCTTTTTGGTAAAGGTCGAGATTGTGAAACCTATGGATGTAAATGGCGATTTCATGAGTAGCATCAAGAGTAGGCAGTTGCTGCTGTTGTTGTTGCTGTTGTTGTTGTTGTTGTTGTGGTGGTGGTGGTGTTGGCAGCAACCTCTTAGCTGACCAATTTCTACAATGCAGACCAATCAACCACCTAAGTTTCCGAAACATATGTACTACTATTTCCAATTCCGAACCCAAATCCTCAAATCTCTCATCCCTTCTTCTCTTTCTATCAAAATCCTCTAAAACCCACCAATATTTCTCCAACACAAACCAAACCCACAAAATGAAAAATGAAAATTCTGATTCTTAAATGTTATTAGAATGCAAATTGTTGTTATTGTATGTGATGCGGGTTTAGACTAAAGGGTCGAGGAAATTAAGGATATGTTATTGATATTAGTTTGTAATAATTGTTGGGGAAAGCGGCCACCTTGTACGGCTGAAATGAAATGCTCCAACCAACTCTCAGGTGGGTGTGGGGGGAGCTATTAATGAAACTCTCTGTAACTCTCTCTCTCCTTTTAATTAAATAATTTCTCGAATTTTAATTTAAGACATATTTTTAGAAACTTTTTTATAAAAAATTTGACTAAACTTTTTAATAGTTTTTTATATTTTCTATAAAAATGGTATTAACAAATAATCTAGAAACACTCATTAATTAGACCCTTAATTTATAAGATTAGAATAAGTCAATCTCATTTTTTTTGTCTAAATAAACAAGAGTGTAGTCACTTTGTAAGGGTAATACTAAGTACAACATTTTCCATAATTGCAAACTCTGACTCTTTGTTTTTAGAACAATATTGTTTTTACTTGGGTCTATCACTAACACTATTTTTATGCACTAACACAAATCGGCAATGTTAACATTTGTGAAAAATGCCGTACCCTAAGTCTTGTTGACTCATTATTCTAGCCACCAACCTAACAAGTCTTAAAGGGGTTTGTGAATTTCTTCCATCTTGATAACTTGTGTGGCCTATTTAGTTAACTAAGCTAGTTTGGATTGATGCACAGGCTGTGTCAAAGGCAATTAGTGTTTACTCTTACATAGTGTTTGATTTAGGGAATTTTATATGTTCTATGAATTTGTAGGTTTCGATTAGCTCAACTGATAAAGTCTCTAATAGTTGAATAAGAAATTTGGAGTTCAATTCTCACCTACACCAAAAACCAAAAATCGATTGGTATCTTAGTTTAATGATAAGGAATTATCATCAGGAGTATATGTACGTATATATGTTATATGAATTTAAGTATGTTCAAATTTGGTTTGATTAGAAATTTTTTGCTAATGTGAGATACTCATGTTTAGTTTGTTCTTAGGAATCTTTATAAAAATTATTCATTCCTTCCAAAATACCTTTAGAGTGATTAATTCAATCAATTGTATTACCTGTCATATATATATATATATATATATATATATATACATAATGAATTAAGTCAAAATCTCTTAAAATAATAGTTTAAGATCAACAAAATAATGACAAATAAATATGTAAATTTTCATTGGTTAATCATAACATTATACCTTGTCAATCAAAATTTTTTAAATTTCTAAAGGAGATTAAAATAATTCCAAATAGTACCTCAAAAAAAATCCAAATAGGAGATAAAAATAAATAATTCTTTTACATATTAAATAAATGCTCACAACATTTTTCACAATAAGATAACCCACCATAAGTCAGAATAAAAATTTTAAAAAAAATTTCTTGGACCCACCGCAACTCAAAACAAAGATGTTATGAAAATATTATGAGACTAGTATTATTCATGTGTGATGCATGACTTGATGATTCATATGTAAGTTCAAAAATTTTAAAATAATTAAAACTAAATTATTAAATAAATAGTAATAATAAATTATAAAATAAGTAAATAATTTTAATAAAAAAATTACTTTAAGTTCTGATTGTTTAGAGTTTAGACTTTATCAGTGTTTATCTATTTTTATATTTTAAAATTCTCTTTGTGCTTTGTGTTAATTTCTTAATATGAGATATGGAATGAGTTTGACTTGGGTTATGTTTAATCTATGCCCTAACTAGCACAAACAATAATAAACAAAATAGCTCCTCAATACCGATTTTTTCCTAGTTATAGTCTAATTGAAAAAATCAACACACTCACAAATTAAATACAATAACCAAAACTAAAAATCAAAACATATACAAAAGAGTTAAATATTTGAGAATATAAAAAAATAAATAAAAACTTATATAAAAAAAACCAAGAACTTAAATGAATGTCTGTTGTTTTGCTTTTTTATAGTAAACTTCCTTTGGTATAATAACCTGCACACAAATTTAGAAGCAAAGAACAATAAGTAAAATGAGTTTATAAGATTAAAACATAAGCTAAAGTTGCATTTTGAAAGAAAAAAATACAATAACATGGGGTGTAATTTTGTGGAATTTAATTATAAGAATGACTTATTGGTTATGAGGGATTGTATTAATATTAATATTAAATTAATAAGATGCAACTTGAGGAAAAAAACAAAAACAAAAATGTGGGTTGTGTGAGATTTAAGTTTAGAATTTTTTTTTTATAATAGACTTTTAATTTAAATTTGTTTTAAATTATTGTTAAATCATCCAACTTTAGAAAAAAAAAAAAAAAAAAAACATGGGTTGTGTAGAATTTAAGTTTAGAAAATTTTGATAATAGACTTTTAGTTTGAATAGAATTTATTTTTATTTTTAAATTATTGTTGAATCTTATCCCTTAGTCAAAACATGGGTTTTGTTTTTGTTTTTTTTTTTATTTTTTATAGAAATAAAACGTAGGTTGTTGTGTGGGATTTAAGTTTTTTTTTTTTTTTTTTCTTTTATAATAGACTTATAGTTTGAATAGAATTTAAATCTATTGAAATTTAAATGATAAAGTTTTACCTAAATTAAAGAGTTGTTAAATATTATCCCTTAATTGAGGAAATATATTCTAACAAAAAATATATAATTAATTTACTAATAAATCTTATCCCTTAGTCAAAACATGGATTTTTTTTTAAAGAAAGAAAATGTGGGTTGTTGTGTGGGATTTAAGTTTAGAAATTTTTTATAATAGACTTTTAGTGAATAAGATTTAAATTCATTTAAAAAAAATATAATTTAAATTTGTTAAAATTTAAATAATAAAATTTTACCTAAATTAAACTGTTGTTAAATATTATCCCTTAATTGAGAAAATATATACTAACAAAAAATATATAATTAATTTACTAATTAGTGAGAGTAGCCACTGGGCACAACCACGATTTCTAAACTCAACTTTTATCATATTAGTATATAATGATATGATTTTGTTGTACCCCCAACTTTCTCATATATATATACACACACACACACTCTTAAAGATGAATAAGCACTATATTAGAAATAATTTTTTTTTCATTTTTTTAATAATTTGATAGTTACAATGGGAAGGGAGGATTTAAATCTTGAATGTCTCTGTTTTTTTTTTTTTTTTTTTTGAGAAACAAACGCGCGCAAACACACACACACACAAGAGAGAGAGGGAAATGAGTTCTAACACAAAAGCACACCACGCCTCTACTTAAATCAGTTGAACTACAAGATTCTTGACCAAAATTGTTAAATTTAGTTAGTCAAATTGTATTAAATTGATGATATTATTGTCACTTTAAAAATTAAAAAGTCATGTATATTCATGTGAATATCAAATATATCTAAAAATAATCATTTTAGTTAGTCAAGTGGTATTAAATTAAATTAAGATTCTAAAAAAATGATAATAATTGGAAAATGTTAACCAATGCCCTAAGATTCTAAAAAATAATTTTAAATTAAGATTCTAAAAAAAGTATTAGATTGATTGTACAAATTTTACTTTAAAAATAATAATAATTGAGAAATGTTAACCAATGCTCTAAGAGCATTGATTTTTATGAGTTATTTTTGGAAACATTTTATTGGGAGAATGATAAAATAATAAATATTGTTGACAGTTTTTTATATTTTCCATGAAAGCTGTGTCAAAATTTTCCTATTATAGTTTATTAAAAATTACTCTAAGGACATCCGTTAACATAATTCATAATAATTTTTTCAAGCTGTAACAATGTGAATATTGATCTTTTTAGAATGAAACCTCGACAAACTCCCAAAATAGAAATCTAAATTCCCTTGAACTACCCAACTAAACGACTACCAATCAGTAATTAGAGGAAAAATATCACCGCGCACCTTTAGTGCGGTGGTCACTTCACAAGTATAAGTGTTTGTGGGGTGTGGGGGACAAGGGCCGGAATTCAAGTCTCCAGGAGAGAGCTTCACACACATATACACTTAGATTAGGCTAGAGTAAAAATTCTATCTTGTAAAAAAATAAAAAAAAATAAAAAAAAAAGTAATTAGAGGAAAAATAAAAATTTCCCCAAGGCTGAATGACAACCTGAATCTTCCGGGGAGTTTGGAGTTGTAGTGGCCTCACTTCATGTAAGCAATGCTCTAATTCAGATTTAAGAAAGTTGACGACAGGGGCTGAATTACAACTTGAATCTTCTTTTTTTATAAGACTTTTTTCATTTAAAAATTTGATAGAACCAGATTTAATATCAACAAAATTCTAATAAAATTATATCTAACGCAAATTAATATGGTATGTAAACATGATTATACTAGGTTCCTAATATTACAAACTGAAAAATAAACTCAGGCTCACAGTTTTGCACAAATTTGATTCGTTATAAGAAACTCACAGGCTTGATTCGTGCAAGAGCAAGACTTGATAAGAAATTATGCGGTAAGTCGCAGCTAAAATCTTGAGAGGACAGTTTTACTTCCAACCTGAGAAGAATTGATCCACAGCACAACAACAAACCAATTTGTTGAAACAATATCCTTACAACATGCCATTTTTCTCTCTTTTACCTATAGTCTACCTTCTCAAATTTCAAATGTCGCTCATTTGCAATGAGTAAAAATCTTTAAAAAATAGAAAATGCCCAAAAAGAAACACCTGAGTTAGGATTTTTTTTTTTTTTTAAATGGTTGTTAGGTGATGAGTAATGCACGGCAATGACTTATCAAGAGAACAAAAAATCACGGCACACCATTAGCATGATGGTTACTCCATAAGTACAGAATTCTTGTGGTATAAAAGGGCAAGGGTTGAGATTCAAGTCTCTAAAAGAGAGACTCACACACATATATACTTAGATTAAGATAAAGTAAAATTTCTAATAAATGCAAGGCATTATTGTTATTGTGTGACAGACAATGGACAACCATAGCTATGCACATCAATTTCATATGTATACAAACATCTAATGCAAAGTTAGTACAGATTAGTCCAGGTTTATCAGGTCCCCCCTTCCATCAGGGTGAGGGAAACTAAATGGAATTTGTTTTTAAAGTTTCTTTTTACAATCTAACTTAGCAAATCCACCAGGTAACTGTCTTGGATATCCCACAAGATGTGGTTTTTAGGGACAATCATCTTCAGATTCACTTCAAGCTTTTGGCTGCACTCTGCTCCTCTTTAGACTTTACAAATCAACTCCAACTACTCCTACGAGATAACCAGTAAGGTAAAGTAACCTGAGATTTTTTTTTACTTTAAATGAATAACCTGACACTTCCTTTTCAATTTATTATCTCTATTTTATAGCTATAAAGTTGCCTCCCTACTTCATTCACTCCCTTTTTGCGGCTTCGATAACAGGCCACAGAAACCACAAATTAAAAAACATATCTACCAGCACACAGAATTAACTCTCCGAAGAGCACGGCGTGGTTTTCGCTTCTCCACAACTGGAATGAGATTCTGCATGAGCTGCATGTGCATTGGAAAACAACAAAAGGGAGTTGGATGAAATAACACATCAAGAAACATTCTTGTTTCAAGGGATGAAATCAATAAATTCAACTTTACAATTGCATTGCATTTTTATATTTTGGGTAAGCGATTTCAGTACATTATATTTTTAAGTAATTCGCTAAACCACTTTTCTAGTTTATTATAACCATTGAACATTCTGTAAACCAAGCCACCATATCAGCATTTCAGAGGAATGAATTTTGGAACTAGTGACACAGTACTGCTAATAGTACAAGAAAATAAGAACCTAGATCAACAAACATTAAAGGCAGCTTTATGGTATCAACAAAACCAGAAGGTAATATCACAACACGCAAATTCTTCACAACACTAATATAATAATCACAGCCCTCCTCAAATGCATAGACTACCAATAGAGCCTAGTTTCCTATCTTTGTGAGATGTGATAGCCTTACAAATAATATGGAACCCTTTTCCTATTATACTCTCTCCAAGTATAAAATGTAGCAGAAAAAATTTAACTAAAGCAACACACTTGAATCTAGATCCCAAGTATATATACATGTGTGTGTGCATGTGCGACAGTAAGTCTGCTAGAAACAAATAACATAAATTAGATTAAATCATCACTGGGCCAATTACGCTCAACAAGGAAAGAACAGACTCACAAATAAACACCATTGTGAAGAATAAACACTTTACTTCATATTGGACAGACCATGTGTCATCATGAGTTTCATCTAAAATATAGGGAATACAGTTAGGCAGTCAGCTTGACATTGATGACACACAGCAATTTTAAAGAAATTGCTAGAGACACTAAAAAAGCACCGAATATTTCACACCCAATGCCTTTTGTATTGTGGTGTTGCCCAGGTGAGGTGAATACTTGTGAGTGGGTGTGAAATATTTGTTGCATATTTTAGGCATTTGTGGCAATACTCCAATTTTAAAGTTCTTGAATCTAGGAAAAACTACCCAACATCTTAAAAGGAAGGCAATTCACCCAAAGAAGCTGGATATATTAGAAGAAAAATTACAATAGTTTTATTTTGTATATCCTTGATAAAAATAAAAAGGCTTATTTACCATATTCTACATGAACCATGTTTGGCTACTGTAAACTAAAAAAGTTTTGAGTCACTGACGAAAACAGTTGACAAGTATGTTCAGCAAGGCACATGTAAATTGCAGAGAAGGCAATTTTATAATTTAATGTTGATTTTCTTTTTGTAGCACACAGTAATTGTTTCAGTAACTCAACCAAATAATAATCGTTTCAGGATTCATGATGTTTTGTGTAGGACAGTACCATAAATTGTGGCCAACCCATCTTAATTCTGGTCAAACATGCTTAAATGAGAAGGCAAAGAGCACAAAACAACCACATGCAAGTATTAAAAAAATACTCTCCTGCAATATGGCTTGTACTTCTCAAAAATCATATAAATTATTACACTTGTCAATATTAAATTAGATAGCTAAGTTAATTTAATGCACTGAGCCACCATTTTAAAGCCTCCAGTGGACCAAGGAAAAAAAAATTTCTTGGATTTGGTTATATGAACCTCAATCCCGTGCAAGTGACAAACCAAAAATAAATAAATAAGAGAGTCCTAACACTAATATATTGTTCAACTTCAATTCTTAAATATGGTACCAATTTCTTACCCTGTTCAAGGGGAAAGGGTGGGCAAAAAAAGTAAAATGACAACTCTTCAAATGACCAGAAACATGATTGCACAAATAATAATAAATCGAAATTAAACAGCAAAATATGAGCACCATTTTACAAAAAAACAGATTCGAGATGATATCTTTAAAAATCATTGTTTAACGTATTTAAATCAAACATATATCTAACAATTTCATGTCAGACCATCACTCTTATCATTGTCAACTTCCAAGACTTCCCTCCCATAATTGAGAAAGTTCTATATCCCCATTATGAAATTTATAGTAGGCACATAGAAACATTAAACAGTTTTGTGAGTAAAAAGGCGTTTGCTTTATATTTATGAATCAAGATTACTGCTAACAAAATATTTCACAAAAATCAAGATTACTCTTAGCAAAATATTTCATCTATAAGAACAAATGAAGTTTTTTAGCTATTGTGGCCCCAAAATATCTTAAGCTCTCCACTATTATTTATAGAGATGAGATCTTTAACCAAATTTTTTATGACAAGTAACATCTTTAACAATATGGTAAAAGATAGCTAGAAATATTAGTAAGCAAATGGTTAACTCAAAATTAATACTATTTACCTACCAACTTTCTTCATTTCTGAAACCAATTAAATGCGTGTGTTTTGCAATCAATTAACATCATACAAATGCATGGCCCCAAATACAAAGTTTAGAAATTATCTGTTGTCCATTCAACATCACAATAGCAGGGTCATGATACAAGCATCAATTTGTATTTCAATCCGTTTAACTGAGAAAGTTCCATAGATATATTAGAAAAAAAATTTAATGACACAAAATGTGAGTTCCATTGTATTATCTAAAACCATTGATAATATATTGCTTTCTATTGAATTCAAGGGTTCTTGGAAAGGAAATAGACACAACTCAGTCTTTACTTTAGCCATTGACTCAACAATATCTAATTTAATACATATGTCAGATTTGCCATTCTGAAATAATTCAGTTCCATCCACCTGTAAATCATGTCAAGAATGCAAGTTGAGTTGGTATTTCTCCTTACTACATCAGACGATCTAAGCCACATATTCATGACCAGAAGGCAGCAAGGTTATATGTGGTTGCTTACATAATTTTTTTTAATAAGTAGGATATTTTTTGGGGTAAATTACGCCAACATCCCTCAAGGTTTGAGGAAATGTCATAAACCTCCTCTTCTTTTTAAAAATAAAACTACACCCCTTGAGGTTTTGATTATATAGCAAACAATCCCTTATGAACATTTCTATCCATTAAAAAATAAGTCAAAATACATAATTTTTAAACTAAATACTCATTCAGAATAACCTCAAAATAATCCTTACTAATCAAATTGGTTCTATGATAATAAATTTTTTTTAAAAATAAATATAAATATTAATTTACCATGAGGAGGTAAGTGTCATTTTCAAAAATAGGAGGGGGTTTCCAACATGACATTTCCCCAAACCTTAAGGGAGGTTAGTGTAATTTACCATACATATTTTTTTGATAAACACATGTAAGATTTTTTTAAGAAGAAAGGAAAGCTCAAAATGTCAAGCTTCCTTAAAGAATTATAAATGGACATTCATATGGTCCAAAAAATCAACTATAGAGCTAAATGATAACCCCCTCAATTGTAGTACAATATTCAAACAAAGATCTCAGAAAACTATTCTTAACATCCTGCTTTGATTTCTCTTCACCTTCAAAGCTGTTTCTCTCTCTCTCTAGATGGTCCACATAAATATAGACTTCATTACTGAAACATGGTCAAAAGCATGTGAGGGAGTTTCATCGTTGACTGATTTCAAATCTAATTCATACAAGTGTTTTGGTTTCTGAAATGATGACTAGTTCATCTTTCAATGTCAGTATGCCACCAACTGTATTATGGCATGGTATTGTCTCATACCATACATAAGCGATGTAGAGCCCGTGATTTCTGATTTCTGATGTAGAGCTAGTGTCCATTTGCCACGATGTTTTTCATTTAACTTTTTACTTATTTTGTTTATGTACAACTTTTTCTGATTGTGATGCTGGACTGTCCATTTGGCATCAGCTTTTAGCTTTGTTTGGTTAGAATTAAAAGAAATTATTCAATTGATATTTAAATATAAAAGGTCCAACTTAAATTTATAGCCTTAGACCTCAAACTACATTGAGCCAGCTCTAAAATCTGACATAGGACAGACATGGTATTCATTTTGAGAGTAAAATCTTGGTGGACCATCCAGACTCAGTTCTTACCAAAACGTTTAAAGACTACTAAATCTAATAAATGACAACAAACAAAGGAACTGCCATCAGAACTACTAGAGAACTCTAGAGTCCTAACAAGACAAACTTCGAAACCATATAGGAATTGAGTGATGCAGATGTGGACATCACACATACAAACACCCAGAATATGCAAAATCAAAATATGCATAAAAAATAATAAAAGAAAATAACAGACTTGGGAAGATATATGATAAACTCTCTCTCACGAAAGCATGTCAAGACAAAAATGATTTTAGGCGATTTTTTTTGTCAGTCTTTGTTTCATATATATCGATATCATTTTAAAATGCATAGCTTGGAAAAGCAGACATGAAACTAGAAAATGCATACCAGCTCAAATCTCTCCTTCTGATGGTCAGCCTGCATTCAGAATTTTAATTCGTCATAAACTTCTGAACAAATGACAATCTAGTTAAAAGACACAAATCTTAATGGCAAAATCTTAAATGAAACCAGGTGTAGTGTTAGGAATATGAAATAATTGTTGTAATCCCTAGTTAGTTAGTTAGGATTTGAGCACATGTAGCTCATTTAACACAAGGCTTAATTCATAGAGCACATGTTGAATTAACTAGCCAATTATCTTAAGCCATGTGGGCCAATGACATTAGAGCTAGTCTCCTATAATACATGATTGTAATTCAACATTAAATATGAATGGAAGAATAAACCAATTGCTTAGTACATTAGTGCATTTCTCTCTCTCTTAATCTCTCTCTTTCTTAATCTCTCTTTCAATATTTCTCTATGGAGGGTGACTACCTCGAATTAGGAGCCCCGTGGTTCCTAAATTCTTTATTGAATAAATGCTACATGATTCTCCCCATGGCCCATGGTTGATCACATAAGAACTCACTCTTTTTCTTTTTCTTTTTTCAATAATTGATAAGTTACACACGCCTAATGGGTTTTGAATCCATAAACTCACCATGGGACCTTTCTTTTTCAAGGGGAAACTATGCTCTTTGAACCAAAGCCCATTGGCAGAGAAAACTCTCTCTCTCTCTCTCTCTCCATTTGTTCATGTGTGTAAGCAATAATTTTAACAATTAACATGTCTATTGACACTATTCAATGTGACAACTCAAATACACTTTACATCAGCCAAAACCATGTCATTAGAAGCGATATGCTAAAGCTTAAGAGCAACCTACTGATGTGCATAACAAGAACAAAATGAATTTAAACATCATTTTTTTGCAAATATTATTTAGGCTAAATGCAAAACACACCCAAGTGTCACTAGAATTCATTTCAGTCCTCTAACTTTGCTTTCGTTCGTTTCAGTCCTCTAACTTTTAAGTTTATTCAATTAAGGTCTCTCAGTTAACTTCCATTAATTTTTTTTTTTTTTTTAAATGTGGAAAATATTTTTCAATCATTAATGGATTAATTAAAAAAAATTGAAGAAAAAAAATTAAAAATTTGGACAATTAACTGCAATATTTAACAGAATTTGATGGAGAAACCTTAATTAAATAAACTTGAAACTTAGAAGACTTAAATGAATTTTGGTAAAACATTGAGTGGGTGTTTTGCATTTTAGCCTATTATATAACAAATAAATAAATTAATAAAAACCGATCATCTTACAGGAATCATGCATTTACTAATTGTTACAACTTGGAGGCCAAGATATTCAGGAATATACCTCTTCCTTTAACAGCTTTGCATTCTCCTCCTCTAGATTGGTCACCAGAGATTCAAGCTCAACAGTGTAAGCCTAAAAGTGAAAAGGAACTAGTTTTAGAATCATCAGATAGAAAAGAAAAGGAGAATTACCAATAGACTATTTAAAGACACAATTTCAGTTGTAAAAGACATTAAACAAAGGATTCAAAAATTTCTCAGGAACCAAATAGAGGGAAATAGTCAAATAGTAAATTCCAGAGGAATTTAACCAGAGAAACATATAACAAGAAGAGGAACTAAATTTAATCTAGTATTTTCCGGTCATTTGGGACATAAAGAAGAGCAAAACCCTCTACTGACCATAGCCTCAAACGACAATTTAGAAAGGAGAATTAAAAAAATGAGAAAATAAATAAATAAATAATTTTCTAATTTTCCATTATATACGATCTGAAAAAACAAAAATCTCCACTCCTAACATAGCCAATGCCACCACTTAAATTAAATTCTCATTTTTTAAAACACAAAAATACAACATTTCATTTTCATTTCTTTTCCGCCAATTTTTTTTTTTAAAATTTATTTTTAGCAATCAAGCAATGAGAAATTGAAAAATCAGATTAATAAAAAAACTCTAATAAAAAGAATTGAAACACCCAATATTTGGCATCCTATAATAATAAAATAATAATAATAATAAATCCGTACCAAAATAGAAAAGTAATAATAGTCCTAATTTTAGATTCCTTACTCATTTTCTGGCAAAATCGGATGGTACGGATTCCAGTTAACTCAACTGATAAAATTAGATCTGACGTTCAAACTGGCTTACACCGAAAACCAAATTGACCTAATATATAAAGAGCTATCATCTCTATTCGTTTAATTATGGAATAGGGAATTATGAGTAAAAATAAAATAGAGAATGAAGAATGATGATGGATGACCTGCTTGCGTTCCCTGGACCTGGCAGCAGATTCACGATTCTTGATCATGCGTCTCTGTTTTTGCTGAGTGGCTTTATCAAGCAAAGGTTCCTCTATTGCTCTTCTCTTTCCTCTTCCTCCTCCGCCACCTCCACCTCCACCTCCGACTACTGATACCGGCACCGGCACTGGTACGGGCACTGCACTCACTCCTCCACCAACCACCATTCTCCCATCAAACCCAACCTCCATTCCAAACTGTCCACCACCACCACCACCACCACCACCATTCACCCCATAACCCCCCGCCACCGGAACCAACGCTCCACCGCCGCCAAGTCTCACGTCCTCCTCTCTCACCGCCCCAGCCTTAGTCAAGAAATCCTCCAAAGTCATCTCCTCCGCCGTGTTATTACCATTGTTGCCGCTAATCTCCTCCACCTTGCTGTGATTGTCGGCGTTGGTCGTGGTGCCGGCGGTGCCGGCGACGATCTCTTTCCAGACCTCATCGACAGTCTTGTCTCCTCCTCCTCCTCCTCCTGCTCCCCCGCCGGCTGAGGTGGTTCCTTCAGCGAATTGGTCAGACGAGGTGGAGTAGAGATTCTTCAAGAGATCGTCCATGTTCATAGACTGATTTTGCTGCTGTTGTTGTTGGAGATCAGCAAGCATAGTAGAGAGTGAACAAATAGAAGACTGTCGTGGCAGATCCGGATTCGTCGTTACAACTACCTTCGACGACGCCATGCCCCCCCGGATTTCTAGGGCTTCCCAGATTCTTCTCTCACACACTCTGAGATTTAAGATTTTCACTCTCTCTCTCTCTCTCTCTCTCTCTCTCTCTTTCTGTGTGTTTTGCGGTTTTCTTAGGATCAGAAGGAAGAAACCGTGTGACTATTTATTTTATTTTGAATTGTTTTTTTCGTGTTTGTTTATTTGGAGTGAACTAAGCTATAAGCTAAAGAGAGCGTGAGTCTCGCGGAACGGTTTGAAGAACTCAATAATAAAAAGCCTACTCTATAGCTGAAAGAAATATATGGATTTATATAATTGTCGATGTCTACTCGCTGGGTTTTTTATATGGATCTGAACTCGCTAAGATTCCAACGACATTTGTACAAATTTGAGGGCATTTTAGTCTTTTTACGTAACTTATAATTTTGCAGGACAGTCGGTAAGGAAATTAAGGAAGTGTGTATTAAAAAAAAATGCTAGAGACACGTACTTTTTTATACATTGCTAATTTGGTGAGTGATTATTGGTAAATAAAAAAAAAATTTATTGGTGAGCTTAGGTAGGAACCAGTAAGAAGTTGGTTATAACAACAGTTTATAAAAAATGACAAAACTTAGGTAAAGTCCCTTAGGTGCTGTTACTTACATTCCTCTCTTAAGATTCAGCAATGTGACTACTTAACTAAAAAATACACTTCCATCCATGAGAAAAAATTCATATGACAGAATCTTAAAGGGAACCTAAGAAACAGCAACTAAATACTGTACCTAAATTTTACCCATATAAAAATATTGTAAAATTATTTGTGGTTACAGCATCATTATCTATACTATTATTTAAGGGGCTTCCCCTCTTTAGATTCCTCAATTTTTATGCCTAAAATACCCTTATCATACCCATTTACAAGTTTTCAACTAACGAGGATAAATATGTAAATTAAAACTCCTATACTTTAAGACCCACAAACTCAAGTACGCTTTCCCAGTTTCTCTCATTCTCCTTCAGATTGAAGACATTCAGTTTAGCTCTACATTCTCTTCTTTCTTCTTCTTCTACTTTCAGATTTGGTTTCTAAACAATTTAAACAAACTTTGTCAGATGCTCCAATAGCTTTTTAAATTCTACTTTTTGCAAGTTCCTCTTTCTTTTCTTTTCTTTATCGTTGACTTTCTTTGAGTTCTTACCTACCATGGATGCCAAGTATTCGTTAGGAATGGCAACGGGTCGGGTTCAGGCCGGATTTTTCCATACCCAGACCTGACTCGCGGGGCAAGATCCGTGGCCCGAACCCGGCCCGTTTAGGGTACCGGGTTTTTTCCCGGGGCTCGAACCTGCCCTAGCTAGGCCCCGCGGGTCCCATTTAGGGATTGGGCCCAATTCGTGGCCCAACCAAAAAAAAAAAATTTAAGCCCAAATTTATTTTTGCCTACATTCAAGCCTGCATATTCCAATTCAAGCCTAGATAACATGGCCCAAATGCCAAATCAGTCCAAATCATAGGCTACTAATCATAAATCAATAAATCACCTGTTAATTATAAATCTATAAATCAATAAATCATAACTAATATCATAATCATAATTCAATAAATCATAACCAAGATTTTAAATCAATAAATTACCTAACTAAGATAACCATTTAATCATTAATCAACAAAATCATAACTAAAATCACCAACTAAACATAAAAAATAAAATAAATCAAACAAGTCCAAGAAATAAGTATCAAAAGTCCAACGAGTCCAAGAAATTAAAAAGCTACAAAATAAATCCCACAAGTTTAGAATAATTACAATCCAACAAATTAATCCAACAAGTCTAAGAAATTAAAAAAGCTACTAAATTAATACAAAATGTTTAATCTTCCACAATTGTGACACAACTCCCATCAATTGTGGCACAACTCCCATCATCTTCATTTGGCTCCCTATCATCAAGAATAGATTGAAATGTACTATCTCCAGATATAGTTGAAGAACCTACAACAACAATGAATTAAAAAATGGAATAAACTTCATCAAATTATAACTAGCAAATATAAAAACACAATTTTGATTTTAAATACCATAAAACATGCAAAAGCATTAATATTGAACTAATAAACAAATAAAAAATAACATATTAAGCCTACAAAATTATAAACCAAACTGAAACATCAAAGAAGACCCAAAAAAGAAACTTCAACATAGTCCTTAACTGAACCCCAGGATAACAAGAATCAATCTTAAATTTCAATGACCACAAACAAACTAGAATCTACAGTGATACAACCAATACACCTCAAAATAACCCAATCAATCAATCAATCCATGACCCCACTGGTACAAAACAAAGCATCCAATTTCTGTGCACTTAACCTATGAATTTACATAAAATAAGAGACCCAGAACAGAGCAAAATGAGTTGAGGGTGAGGGAGTGAGGGAGTGTCGGTCAACAACAACAAAAAAAAAAAAAAGGAAAATGAAAGAAGAAGACGGTGAGAGCACAAACCAGATGGGTCTTCCAATGAGATCTGAACAGAGCAAAATGAGCTGAAGGAGAGGGAGTGAGGGAGTGTCGGTCGGAGTGAGGGAGTGAGGGAGTGTCGGACTGAGCTGAGGGAGAGGGAGTGTCGGACTGAGCAGTCTGAGCTGAGGGAGGCGGGCGAGGGACCTGAGGGAGGTGAGGGAGAGAGCTGAGGGAGGTGAGGGAGGCTGAAGAAATGTTCAAATGAGGGTTTCGGATTAGGGTTAGATTATATATATATATATAGAGGGTATTATTGTAATTTAGGCTACCGAGTTTTTTAACGAGCCGGGTTTTGGGACAGGTCTCGGGTTTTTTTTATAAAACCCGAACCCAACCCAAACCCGCTTCGGGTTTTTTTTTTTAAACCCATACTCGACCCTATTCCTAATCAGACCGGGTAAAACTCGGCCCATTAGGGTCGGGCCGGGCCAGGTACCCGCGGGTTGGGCAAAAATTGCCATCCCTAGTATTCGTAGTTTGAGAAGTATTTATCCATGGGTAAATGTGATTAGGGATTCAAGGGTGTTTGATGGTGGCTTATTACCCATGAGTTTGTGCTTGAACTGGCTACTTGGAAAAAGATATTGGTAATGGCTCTTTCTTTTTGTTTTGGTCTAGAATTAAACACAAAATCTTTTTTGGGTTTTTCTTTTATTGTTTTTTAAAGGCCCTCATGTTGAAAAATTATAGATAGTTGCCCGTAGATGGTTTATCTTTTTTTTTTTTATGGAAGCCCGTGGATGGTTTATCAGTTTCTTAGGTTTATGAGTCATGTATTAAAACACAAACTCTTCCTTTAATGAAGGACTGACTTCTTTTCTTTTCTTTTTAGCCCATGTAGTTTCGTGTAGATAGCTTCTTGGTGGTGTAGTTGTTCTTCTTTCTTTTCTTTTCTTTTTCTTTTTTTCTTTTTAGACTTCTTTTTATAGCCAATATGATTCCACGTGAATATGGACATTAGATATCCTCAATCCATGAGAGACCTCTTTTGGACTTTTTTTTCCAGTCAAACTAGGACTGAATAAGTATTTAAATTCTTATCCTTTGGATTTTTTTTTAGAGGGTATTACACGCTACTTTGTTTTCCAATATCCAAAAAAATAATAATAATTATTACTATTTTCTCATTCAAAATGTATCGGTAATTGGTTTTCCTATCTAATCCATTAACCTCATCTCTCATCTACTTTTCCATCATTGTTGATTAATTCAAATTTAATTTATAATACTTGGTTGATTCAAAATAATTATAATCTTATATTTAACCCTAACTCTTTTATCTCTCTCAGGTTGACATATGCACAAAGTTATTGGATTGCATTGAAGAGGCATTGGAATTGAATATTATCAGATAAGTTTGGGTGAGAGACTGCACAAAGTTATTGGATTGCATTGAAGAGACATTGGAATGGAATATTATTAGATAAGTTTGGGTGAGAGACTTTACAAGAATTATCGTATGATTCAAACCTCACATGAAGTAATTGTTATATGAGAAATTGTTGTACAAAAATTTCTTTTGTAACAGAAACTATATTTATCATTTGTATAATTATATATGAAATTCAATTTACATTTTTTATTATTATTAATTTAATACTCCACAAAAAATGTTACGTACTTTTTTCTCAATTTTATAGGTAGTTGATATATTTGAAATTTAAACTCTTCTTAACTTTTGCTATGGATGTGTAGTAAGTGGTTAACTTTTAGGATTAAAACACTACATTTTAGGATTAAAATTGAGCATTTTACCATAAAAAAAATGGCAGTTGCTAAATTTTAAATATAAGCTCTTTTTAACTTTTTATTATGGATGTGTAGCATATAGCTAAATTTTAGGATTGAAACACTACATATTAAGATTAAATACAATTTGATAACTATCATAAATAAAATTATAAAAATGCAAAAACAAAAACAACAACAACAATAGCCCAAAAAAAAATGTCAACCTTTTACCTTAAAACAAAAAAGGTAGTTGTTAAATTTTAAATTTAAGCTTTTTTTTAACTTTTTGTTATGATGTGTAGTAGGTGGCTAAATTTAAGGATTAAATCATTACATTTTAAATAAAATTAAATTAAATACACTTGACCGTGTATGTCTTGAGTTTTGTCCTTATGACTGCACGAATCTGGAATCATCTTCTCCACAGGCTCCTTTTTAACGATTTCCATCAATTCATATGTTCAAAATGGCAATACTTTTTGTGAGGTAAAACATATTAAATGATCACTATAATTCATGATGAAAAATATAGCTTTTGAGACGAAGAAACAACGCTGCATGCCCAGCAAGCACGAAAAGAACATGTAATTTCAGAGGACACAAACCAGTTTGACAGTCCCGCTTCTCAGAGTTCTTTAGTAACACCAGAGGACTCTGACATTGCAAATTTCTTTTCAGCAGATCAATAACTGTCGCTGAGCAAAGTATCACTCCTCTTGGGAAAAAATATTTAGCATCAAATAATTTTAAGAAGTGTAACTTATTTCTCTTATTTTACTAAAAATTTATTACAATTACACATATTATTACAATTTTTACATGTGATTAATTTGTTCAAAATTAGTTCACTTTATTGAGGTTTTAATACACCCTATTGTGACAAGAAAAAATCTATTACTTATTGTGTATGTATGTTCATCGACCACTATAAATTTAATTTAATTTTATGTAGAAATGAGTTTGCAAAATACAGCAATGGTAAATACTGATGACATAGAACGTCATCGAGGACGATGGAGATATTATGCTCGCCTGCGAATACAACGAGAAGACAATGAAAGCAAAAATATTTGATTGGCAAGATGTCGTGCCAATTACTCAAGACAAATACAACAAACTTTGGGTGGTGATTACATTTTAGTGCGAAGCCTAGCAAATTTAAATGAAGACTAGCCTCTGAGCACGCGCTCACGTGCGTGCTCAGAGGCTCTTCTATTTTTTGAGTAAAAGTTAATTTAGAGTATCCATTATAATTTCAGATTACTACATTTTCTAATCACAAAAAAAACCTAAGAGTGTGATGATTATTATGTGTGGTGAAATTATTTTTCATCACACTCCTAAGTTTTTTTAGTGATTAAAAAATTTAATAATTCGAAATTATAATGGATGTTCTAAATTAACTTTTACCTAAAAAATAGAAAAGCCTCTGAGCACCTCTGATCACGTGCGCACGCGCGGCCTCATATGCTAGTTATTATTATTATTATTGTATTAATCAGTCTAATCTGATACTGGTGCTGCAGTCGTGCAGTGCGTGTGTCATTTATGATCTACTCTTTTTGTGTTTGTTTTCTTTTTTGGGGTTGTTTCATTTTTATACTCCTGTATGGAAATCAAATCAGATAAACTTCGAGATATTCAAAAGCTGCTTTCCGCAGCTGCTGCTTTCATTTTTTACTTCTTCTTTTTTTAATTTTTTATGGGGCTTTCATTTTTTACTGATGCTTGCCCGAATCCGACCGTTGATAATTAAAAAAGCAAAGAAAAGGATAAATGGATAATAATGCATATTGTATATGACAGCATTTGTAATTTTTTTTTTAAACGGTTAGTGAGTTATGTTCTAATTAGAGTTATTTTATTTTATTTTTATTTTTTAGAAATAATATTGATATATATATATTAGTAATTATAATGCAAAATATTTTATCTTTTTTTTTTAGAATCATAAAAAATATTTTATCATATCAACAACCACTTATATATATAAAAGAGCATTCTTCTCTTTCAACTAGACTTTTATGTGGTTCAAAAATATCCTAATTAATGAAGGATAACTTCATTTAGAAATAGAGTCATAAATATTAAATAATAAATTTCATTTTAAATTTAAAAAGATAATTTCTAAAATTTATGATTTTTTTTCCCTTCACGTTCAAAAAAGAAATTACAGTTACTACTTATCTCTAAAATTTATCATTTTTATTTGTTTGAAAATTTTTAAAAAAATTATAAATTATAATAGATACAAATTATTAACGTTTACTCAAAAAAATAGAAAAGCCTCTTAGAGGCTAGTGTGTATGTGTGTCTATATATATATATATATATATATATATAAATTGGTTTTAATTTTAAATTTTATTTGATGGTTTTGTTTTGGTGTTAATAAGAAGAAAGGTGTGTATAAATGAATTTTACTTAGGAGATAAGTGTGTGTGTGAGAGAGAGAGAGAGAGTGTGTACATATATATATATATATATATATATATATATATATTCTACTAAATTTTTTCTAGGCATGTCAATAATATTCCCCTTTTATTATTGTACTATTAAAGTACAATTCCATCCACTATCATGCACCTTTTTTTTTCCCTTTTTTGATCATTTTCCAGTGGAAAGGGAATTCAAATCTTCGATATCTTTGTTGTAAATATCAAATGATGCTATTTGACTTAAAAATCATTAGTCACTATCCTGCAATTTTAATTACAAGTGAAAATATCATTAGATCCAAAATCATAAAACCATTGGCTTTTAAAAATAAAAATAAAAAGGCACGGAGTGTTAAAATACAAATTACACAATTTAAGTTTGAGTCAGTTGCCAATATCACCGTTTAAGTTCAAATTTTGTCATTTACATCCCTTACGTTGACACTTAGTATCCATTTGGATACTTTGAGTCTGGCGTTCACGTTTGCGTTTCACTTTTTTTTTTTTTAAGAAGAGCGTTAACTGAGTTCTAGTGGGTCCCGTGCAATATTCACAAGATCTATAAACCTCTTTTTTCAACAAAACTTTTATTAAAAATAGGTTCTACGGCATTATTCACACATTTAAAAATTATTTTGTTACAATGTTTTCAGCGATATCCAAATGGACCATTATTATCAACATTGAACCTTCGTCCATATCTTCTTTCGTCAAAAAAAAACCTTTCGTCCATAAAGTTTGGTTACTCATTAAAAAATATTTTGATATTAAAAAGCTATTAACATTTATTCTAATAAAGTCTAAAATAAGGCCCTTTTTTTTTAGAGAAAAATAAGGCCCTTTTGGATATACACCACTGTAAGTTTCTTTAAAAACCTTCTCCCCTCTTCCCGTGTGTGTGTGTTAAAAATACTTAGTATTCTAAAAAAAAAAATTGAAGTCTAAAATAAAAAATAAAACTAAGTTTCATCAAAATCAACCTTAAAAAGGCACCAAACCATCCATGGTCAAAACCTACAAACATTGCAACCAACACAATATTTGGCAACGCAACATATCAAACACAATGATATAAAAATCAAAGAAAACCCAAATATAAAATCAATCCTTTACATGTGGGATTAGGGGATATTAATGATGTGTAATTACTAGTGTGCAATCTAGATTTGTACGTTACTAGCATATGTAAGGTTGTCCATTCCCAACCGAGACCTAACGAAATTTTCTGGCCCGGAGCCACCCCGAATCAAAATGGTTTTATCTGAGCAGAGAGGCGGCCGGCGGCAGGTGTCAGATTTTAACAACCCATGCCGACGGGTCTCCTTCACCAAAACCCAAGTCACTCAATCCAACTGGGCAAACCCTTGAAAGAGATTGAATCTACCCAGATCCGAGCGACAACATGGTAGTTTTTGCTTAGATTTGGTGAGGATTTCTTAGTTTTTGGTCAAATTTCGCTCATATCTCGTTGCTTTGCTCAAATCTAGCTACGATCCAATGGTTTTTGCTCAAATTTGACTTAGATTTGGTGGTTCTTACTCAAATTCAGTGAAGATCCAGTGTTTTTATCTCATATTTAACAAAAAAATACAGATCGCCGCCAAGCAAAACCTTCGCAAGCATCTTCATTGGCTTCAACCAACTCGACCGTCATCCAACTGAGTCTGATCCAACTTCACCCGTGGTTTTTTTGCAGTCAGCGATGGGTCTTTCAGCTGGAAACCTAATATCATCGGGTCGGTTGTGAATTGGGCACAAACCTAACATAGACCAACCCATGGACACTCCTGAGCGTATCCCACATTCTCCACGTGGGATTTATTAGCTTATTTCTTGTGTGACTATATGTCTACACATTAGGAACCTCACGCGTTTCTTTGGGTCTCATTAACATGTCTGGCGAGCAGGATAGGTTTAAGTTTGATGTTGATAGAACAGATCCAATTCGATGTTAAGCAATAAATATTTCTTTGCTTGGTTTTACTATATTGAAAAACTCACTTAGAATCCATTGTTAGACATTGCCACATTCACACAAAGATTCAACTAAGTTTTATTTTATGTTGTGTAGATAGGTAGCTGGTCATCCATGTCACTAGGTACCAATGAAATTTCTAACAAATAATATTCTCTAACAAAAACAAAATATCATACCAAATTAGGCTTCAATTTGTTAAATTATGTTCTTATGGACCCTTTTAGTGTGGTAGAAAATGCTCACCACATTATCTGAACGATTACTACTTGCAAATCCATCAAAGTTTTGAAGTTCCCTTATAATCTAATTGGTCTTTGTCCCATCAAATGTTTCAAGTTGAGGCATCTTAAACTTCCATCAACTCCCTTAAAACAATATCATTCCACATTTTTAACATCTTATGTTGTTGTTGTTATTATTATTATTATTATTCAACATTTAATGTTCTTATTTGTAAGCCATTTTTCATATCCAAGCATCAAAGTATAATTGCACATGTAGCGTTCTTCTACAGTACTTTAGCAAAAAAAAAAACAATGAGCTTAATTTATGTCTCATTTGTCTTTTTTTTTTTTTTTTTTTTTTTATAATAATTTATGCAAAACACAAAACTCAAAAAACTAAATAATTTGTTCACAAACAAACACTTATTAATGTTACTAACAATTGATTTTGTAGGGGCTTGGGCCCCTGAATTGGGAATGGCCCACGTCACCAAAGCCCAACACAAAGAAGGGCCCATGCGGCTAAGGCCCATTACAATGTGGTTGGCCCATATGGCTAAAGCCAGACACGGAGGAGATGGGATTAGCTCGCTAACAAAATGGGCAAGTCCTCGGTAATATAGAGTTACGCTCAGGCCAAGTTGGGCCCAACATTGATAAGCTAGCCAAAGGAAAGACCGAGGGAGAACAGCCATTTGAGGTCGGAACCGAACATTGTCAAATAACTTTGGAGAGTTCGCTGCCGAGCACTAACTGGCATCTAAAACAAGTTCTAAGGAAATCCTCTGAAGTCGTGAGGATTCCTAGGGATTCAGACAGATGTGGGAAAGTGTGTCAAGGGGGGAAGTGATGATAACTTCCCCACTAAAGAGAGACTATAAAAGGGGGAGAATGTGAACATGTTAGAGGGTTGGAAAAATTAGGGTAAGAGATAGTAAGAGTAAGGGAAACACAGGGAACCAGTGGGAATAGTAGGGAAACCGAGGGAACTACATTGCAATCAGGGTTAGGGGAAGACAAGCCAGGCAAGGTTCAGGGCCTAATCTGTAGGATCGTGACATATCCCACATGTAAATAAATTGGGCCCAAATACAAACTAATAACAAAGTTTTTGGCCGCTACAATTGGCGCCGTCTGTGGGAATCCTACTCTACTTTAGGCGTTGAGCAAGCTTGGTATTGTCCCACTATGGAAGGTCCGCATGTTGGAGAGGGTTCTGCGGGAGGAAATCAGTCGAGGGCCTCCTTAAGGGGTTGTAGGAGGCGGGAAAGGAAGCGTAGAAGGGAACATCAGCTGATGCATGATGGGCACGAGACGAGAGTAGACTTTGATGAGGGATCTTCTCATAGGGAACGAATGGTATCATATATCCCCGAGCGGCCTTATCACAGTGATTGGCTGAGGGAGTTGGAGAATTTACGGAAGCAGGCCAATGATTTGGAGATTGAGCTGAGAGGCCGAAACCATAGAAGAGACCAGGAGGATTCATCCGATGATCCCGACTACGTTGCTGATGAGTCATCTCGAGGCAATGGCTCGTGTCGGTCGAGAAACCGATCATGTGAAACTGTAGGGCGTTATCGCAAATCCCCCCATCGCGAAAGGCACGGACACTGTAATGCCGCTCTGGATGCCATGAGCCAAGCATTGATAAGAGCTGCCCGATCACCGTTCACTGATGAGATCGAGCGTACGGAAATGCCGAGACGGTTCGCGCGACCTCCATTCACCATCTACGATGGAAAAACTGACCCAGTGGAGCACGTGAATCACTATATACAGATGATGTCGCTCTATTCTCATAATGATGGGTTAATGTGTAAAGTGTTCCCATCAAGCCTTGGACCGATAGCAATGAGGTGGTTCAATGGTTTGAGGCAGAGGTCTATCCGAAATTTTGGGGAGTTAATGCAAGCGTTTGGAGCCCGATTCATTACATGTAGCAAAGTTCCTTAACCGATAGGTTCTTTGTTATCTATGAGAATGAGAAGTGGTGAGACCCTCCGATCTTATACGAACAGGTATTAGGAACTTTATAATGAGATAGGAAGAGGGAATGAGCAAGTGGTAGCCAGCACCTTTGGAGTGGGCCTCCCTGAAGAGTCAGCGTTGATAGATTCTCTAACCATGCGGCCCCCCGAAGACATGCACCAACTAATGAGAAGGATTGAAGAGAATAAGAGACAAGAAGATGACCGATTGCAGGGCAAAGGTAAAGCCCCGACCTCATCACAGTATCGTAAAGAATATCACCCTGAAAAGTTTCAGCAGAGAACTAGGAGAGAGCCAAGGGTGCCCGGGGAAGGCTCAGAGCAGCGTGCCGAGGGAGTTAACGCTACGTTCAAGGAATCGGTTTATAAAATCCTAGAACGCATTAAGAATGAGTCTTATTTCTGATGGCCGGGGAAGATGGGTGGAGACCTAGCGAGAAGGAATTAGAGCTTATATTGCACGTACCATAGAGAAAAAGGGCATACTACCGAGTAATGCCGCGTGTTGAAGGATCACTTGGAGCAGTTGGTGAAGGCTGGGCATCTTAAGGAGTTCTTAGTTGGGCAGGAAGAAGTACATGTAGGTCAAGGGCCGTGAGGCAAATGTGGGCTCGGGAAGAAGAAGGAAACGAAGTTCCGAATTTGAAAAAGGAACTAAAGTATATAATGGCACGAAGAACGTTAGTATTTATAAAGACGAGTACCATTTAATGAAACTGCAAAAATCAATCAATGCTTACCATTATGTCTTTTCATGCATGCCTCGGTAGTTGAAGCGCCATATCATCTCAACCGTCTAATGTTGAAGATGCTGTCACATGCACGTTCAAGATGAGCAATCATGTCCGCTGCTTTAATTGAGCGACAGTTGACATTCCCGAGGTGTAGCCGTCGTCTTTAGAAAAGAGAAAGAGAGAGAAATTGCTGACCACATAGTAGAGAACCTCGATCTTATCTCCATTTCATGAAAATGGGATCATAGGGGGCTATTGTAAGGGCTTGGGCCCTTGAATTGGGAATGGCCCATGTCACCAAAGCCCAACACAAAGAGGGGCTCACGCGGCTAAGGCCCGTTACAATGCAGTTGGCCCATATGGCTAAATCCAGACATGGAGGAGATGAGATTCGCTCGCTAACAAAATGGGCAAGTCCTCGGTAATATAGAGTTACGTTCGGGCCAAGTTGGGCCCAACACCGACAAGCCAGCCAAAGGAAAGACCGAGGGAGAACAGCCATTTGAGGTCGGAATCGAACATTGTCAAATAACTTTGGGGAGTTTGCTGCCGAGCACTAATTGGCGTCTGAAACAAGTTCCAAGGAAATCCTTTGAAGTCGTGAGGATTCCTGGGGATTCAGACAGATGTGGGAAAGTGTGTCAAGTGGGGAAGTAATGATAACTCCCCCACTAAGGAGAGACTATAAAAGGGGGAGAAGGTGGACATGTTAGGGGGTTGGAAAAATTAGGGTAAGAGAGAGTAAAAGTAAGGGAAACATAGGGAACTAGTGGGAAACGTAAGGAAACTAGGGGAACTACATTGCATTCAGGGTTAGGGGAAGACAAGCCAGGCGAGGTTCAGGGCCTAATATGTAGGATCGTGACATATCCCACATATAAATAAATTGGGGCCCAAATACAAATTGATAACAAAGTTTTTGGCCACCACAGATTTCTTAACAAAAATGAATGTAAGGGTCAAATTGACAACGAGTGTGAAGTTAAAAGATGAAACTTACAAAATTTAAATTTAAAGGACTAAAATGACAATTGACCTAAATTGAACAGGTGTAAAATAATTTTTAGAATGCTATAATTGTTCCTTTATAAAAAAGCTATAATTTTGATTTGTTAATTTTCCTACATGTTCGTGTGAGTATTCTATAGTTTATGGTAGCTTATTTGTATAATATTCATTAAAAATATATAAACTTTGGTAGCATTTGTGTTAAATGTGTGACAAAAACTTACAAACTAGTTTATTTTCAAAAATAACCTCTAGGGGTTGGCTTAGTAGTTTCTAAAGACTCATAACATTCATGAGATCATGAGTTTGAAACCTCTTGCAAATATCTTGGGGCCACCCTCATGAGATTCCTTCTTATAATAACTTGGTGTGTGTGAGACAGAGGGACTGTATGCATATGTGAGAATATTGGATACTCGAAGAGGTCTGAAAATTCTCATTTGTCAAAAACTTAGTTTTGTTAATTTTTTTTTTAATGCTAAAGCAAAAAGGCTAAACATTTTTGACAAGACAAACCTTAATTTAAAAAAAAAAAAAAAAATTAGCAGGCCTTACAAATTAGGGAACCAAAAACTTCTACATGATAACTAACAGAAAGGATAGGAGTGGTTTTAATAATTAAAGAAAAGAATAGGAGTGGCCAAATAAAAACCAGACCTCCAGCTAGTGGAAACTAGAGAAAAGAATATTCCTTTTGGCACGTCACCCCCACTCTCAGTAGGAAAGAGTACGAAGAGAGTGAAAACACGCGCTATAATGGCGAGTACGTGATCGAAATTGTCACTTTAATAATTTGTTCAGCTACCAGAAATGGCAACAAGTCAGGCTGCCGCTTATAGGTCTGGATCTTGCAGTTATTGGTTTGACTAGGTTTTCAGCTTCTTTTTGCCGTCCCAACTCCCAATACGACACTGTTTCTTTTTATGTAACCATTAATTTATTATTTTTTTTAGAACTATTAATTTGTATTTTTTGCTTTTATTTATTTATTTATTTATAAATGAGAGTATTTAGTCCTTCTCATATTTAGGCTCATTTCGTAATTTTGTTGTAGTAACGTTATTTGTATTTTTTAAAAATATATGTAGATGAAAAAATGTGTGAAAAAATGTGTAATATTTTTTAAATACTGAAAATTATTATTTAAAATACACTACCAAATAGTCTCTTAATTATTTATGTATATACTATTTTTTCATTTCATATAAACCGAGTTATTAGGGAGATGAATTTGTTAAAGGTGGCCCAAAGATATTAACAAAAATAAATGAAAACTTTTGTTAATGGATTCATTCACGCATCCGCTAAAAGAAGTTTAATGAGCTTCACTGCATTGGAGAACAATAAAAATAAATAAATAATTACTTTTTTTAGTTGATTGATGTATGACTCCATCTAAAAAAAATCAATAGAATATAATTAAAAACTCAACTTTAATTACTACTTTTAGACACTTGTTAATTAGACCATAAATAAATGGTATCAATGATTAACCAGAGAAAAATACGTTGTTGATGAGTTCAATAGATTTAAAAAATGTGTCATAAATTTGAAAGCCTTAAAGTTCTATCCATCATTCTATTTAATGAAATTTATGAGGTACTTCATGAGTAAATGGTATGACATTACTATTTATTTATGGAAAATGTTAACCTAAGAACATTGGTTTAATAACTATCTTTAAAAACATTTTTATAGAAAAATGATAAATCAATTAATTTTGTTAACAACTTTTTATATTTCCTATAAAAATTGTGTCAAAATTTTCCTATTATAGTTTATTAAAAATTGTCCTAAAAGCGCCGTGAACCTTTATTTATTGGGTGATATTAACATGTGCCTTTAGGACAATGGTTAACAATCAATTTTATGAAAGTTTTGACACCACTTTTATGGAAAATAGAAAAAATTGTCAAAATATTAATTGTTTTTTTTTTCTATAAAAACTTTCTTTAAATGAATTATTAACCATTACCCTAAAGACATCCGTTAATATTTCTCTTATTTATTAACTTCAACCACTTTTTCCCTCCTATGCTTTCTCATGCAGCGTATTTCTTCTTAAACGAGGGAAATGGTTAACAACCTTTTCTAAAATAAATAGTGTGAGAGACTTCACTACATCCCAAACCCCCACTTAACTAGGTCCAATAGATTCCCTTTGTCCACCTTAGGAAAGACATTCATCTTCGCAAGAGACAAGGCTAACATTTTGCTGGAAAAAGCTGTAATTCCTTGGAGACGGTGATTTAGGTGACACTGATTTCAGATGCATCGTGACCGACCAACACAGTAATGTTTGATTTAGGGTCCGTTTGGATGTAACTTATTTGGCTTAAAACTGAAAACTAAAAACATTGTAGCAAATAATTTAACTACTGTAGCGCATTTTTGGGGCTGAAACTACTGTAGTGTGTTTTTGTTTTTGTTTTGTTTTTTTTTTAATTTTTTTATTTCACTCCTTCCCCAGTAGCCTTTTCTTTTTTTTTTTTCTTTTTTTTTTTAACTCCTTTCCCAGTAGACATCGATCTCTCTCTCTCTCTTCGATATGCACGAGGTGGAACTTCCTCTCTCTTTCTCCCATGTCTTATGAAGAATTAATGTTTTAGTTTCTTGATTTGGGAACTTGGTGGTGGTGGATGGGTTGATCGGCGGTAGGTTTGATGGGTTGATCAGCAGTGGGTTTGATGGGTTTGATTTGGGAACTCGGTGGTGGTGGATGGATTGATCGGCGGGGGGTTTGATGGGTTGATCGGAACTCGGTGGTGGTGGATGGGTTGATCGGCGGTGGGTTTGCTGGGTTTGATCGGTTCCATTTGTTGGGTAGATCTGTTTGATCGGTTGCGTTTACTGGGTTTGATTTTTTTTTTTCACATGGGTTTGATTCATGGTTTTGGTTTCACTGTTTTGATCACTTGTTGGTTGATGGGTTTGCTGGGTTTCAAGAACATGAATAGTCATGTTTTGGGTTTGATCGGTGAAGAACACGAAGAACGGTGAAGAACACGAAGAACAGTACACGCACACGCCTAGCTTTCATTCCTGAATTTTGCTGGCTTGGGTGTCCATGAACAGTGCTCCAACACGCGTTTGGAGTTTAATGAAACGGTGCGTTAGAGCTTGCATTTCAGCTCTTTTCATTCCTGCGTTTCCTCAGCGTTTATTTTGGCTACTGTGTAGCGTGGGTCCCAACAAATAATAAACGCAAACGTGAAACGCAGAGAGAAACATGGATCCAAACAGATACTTAATATAATGGGAAAAATTAATGGATGTTTAGCTTATAAAATTTTTCTCAAAAAAAAAAAAAAAAAAAATCCCATCATTGATAACACCAGTCTCTCATCAATTAACAATACAACACACAATTTATACCAATTCAAAACAAAGCACTTAGTAGATTTACATAACTACAACATTTTTATAAAAAAAAAAAGATAGTACCTTGATATTAGGCTTCACAGCAACAATGATCCCATCCTTCACATAAACATCAGCAACCTCCTCTCTATGAGCATTCACAACAGTTCCCCCTTTAATCAATATCTTTGACGATGAAGACGAAACCCCACATGACGATTCACCATACTCAATCCCAGCATCACAAAACTGAAACCATTTTTTTTTTCAAAAATAATAAAAATTACATAACATAATACTCCAGTTTGGTTAAAAAAGAAAAACCCAGAAAGTAAAAATGGAACATAGTCATAGTTTTGTTTCTGTTTTCTAATCGTTGATTGAATTATGAATATAAGTGAGTTACATGTTCAACCTTATTTCTTTATGACATAAAGCACAGTTGACTCCAGCAGAACTTCACTTTGAAGAAACTAAAACAAGTAAACCACAACCCAAAAAAAAAAGCCCCCATAAATATCAAAAGGGGCCAAGTTTTATCTTTTCTTCTATGTTCCATGGTTTTCTCAACAACCCAGAAGTTTTTTTTGCAGAAGAAAAAGAAAAGTTGAAACGAGACTGAGTATGGAGATGAGAGTTGAAGAAAAAGTACCTGGTTTGATTCAGTAATGGAAGAGAAGGTGAAGAGAAGAAGGAGAAGGAGGAGGAGTGGTTGGGTTTTGAAACCGGACTCCATTTCTGATTGAGTGTGAGATTGAGACTGAGCTCTCTACAAGAACAACCGAAAGACTTTTGGATCACACGAGTATATATAAAGGAAGAGGATCAAATGATCATATCCATATAAAGATTCTCTATTTGACTTTAAGGGCCTTAACCGTATACGTTTCAAATCTCAGGAATTCGAATTTCCAAGGTTTTATGACGTTTGTGTTTGTATGTGGATTTTTGTGACCCCGATTGTCAATGTCGTTCTTGAAAATCTGTTTGCTTTGTCAGAATTTACTAATTTTCACCATTATCTTGATTATGAGACTGTTGAGAGAGACCACTTCTTTTGGGCATATTATACATTATAACTTGAAGGCCCAATACCCATAGTCAATTGCAGACATCACAGCCCATATTACACAGCCATCATACACCCACGAAGCTAACATCTAATCATTCTAACCCATGACCCAAATCCATGGAAAGCTTTAAGTCTGCATCAAGGGAGGAAGTAGTCTAGCATGTAGGCAGAGCCAGCACAAGGCCTAGACAACTTAAGCTTAGGGCCTTAAGCCCCAGAAATTATAGAATCCTCTGGTGAATCATGTCACTTGTCCACCATTCCACTAAAAAACTTTCACTTGTTTAAAATTGCTGAGTCAGTAATTAATTTTTGTTTAAAAAAAATTTTTAACTAACAATTTTAAACAAGTGGAAGTTTTTTAGTAGAATGATGGACCACATCACTTGTCCACCATGTGAAACTTACAATTTCTCCTTAAGCCCCCACCATAAAAAAAATTTCTATCCCCAAGGAAAAAAAAAAAAAAAAAAAAGCATCATCCCTGTTGTAAACGACCCTAAATTTTATATAAAAAATATATATGAATTTTTTCAAATAGTGTACACTTTTTTTTGGGTAAATTCTACTCTCATATTCTGAAATTTGGGCTAATGCCAATCAAAACTAAGATTTTTCAAAATTTACCAATTTAGTCATTAAAGCCAACTTAATCCCTAAGACAGCTAAAAAAAATGACTCACAGGCCTAACAGTTTTTAGGGACTAGGTTGGCTTAAAGAACCAAATTGGTATGTTTTGAAAAGTCTTGGACCTGATTGGTATTAGTCGAATTCTCAAGGTAAGTGAGTAGAATTTGCCTTTTTTTTCTTAGTGATGTTAAAGGATGCCACAAATTTTACTGTATACTTATAAACTGACATGTCACCAATCACAAAAAATTAATTCAAATATTCATTAATTACGTAATTGAAGTTCATTAATCACAATTATTAACATATCATATTGTGAACATTTTGTGGTACCTTTAGCATTTTCTTTTTTTTTCCTTTTTTAATAAGGCTTTCAAAATATGAGACTAATAGAGACCTAACCCAATTGAAACCCTAAAATACTTCAAAAAAAAGTTGCAAATGTGTTAGATCATCAATGATAATTAATCTCTCCTAATAGTTTGAGACTTTAACTTTTATAAACTAATCTCCTACAACGCCACACACAAAATAATATCTATCTTTGTCTCTTAAAAATTAGATTGCAAATTTACTTAACTATGTATCATCGTAGATAAAGTAATATTCTTTTTAAAAAATAATATATATATATTTTCTCTTTGTTAAAATTTATGTTTCAACTATAATATTCAAGTCTCTTTATGAAATTTACATTAGTTTTAGTTAGAATTATTCATTAAATTATGTATTTAATGCATCAAATTAACCTCAATTGGAGTAGTATTTGATAATTTTATTTAATTAATATTTATATATAAAAGGCCCCACAAAAATCTTTCGCCCTAGACTCCCAATTATGTTGGGCCGGCCTTGCATGTAGGGGAGTGATTTTGGATGAGTAGTAGAATTCATTGTTATTCTCCTTGTTAATATGAAAATTCTTAGGTACTCTAGGAGTTTAGTAAAATTGTGTTTCCTTGTCTCATATTCATGATGGACCCCACCATGAATTTAATGAGTGGTATCATGAATGTGAGAGAATGGAGCATCATTTATACCTACTCTCAGCAAGTGAAACAACATTTCTAACTTGCAAACCATTGGGCCATGCACATCTTATTGGTCAAGAATGAAAAATTAATAAATATAAACCAATTTAAATATCAAATTTATTAAAAAAATTAAATGACACATCACGGTTTGATCTCGGTTGAATCTTGGTTCGACTTCAAAAACCTTGAACCTCTCCTTTTCTCGGTTCATTAAACGGTTCAGGTTTCAAAACCATGATAATTTCCCAACTATGCTTGAATTTTACCTATTAAAAAAACCATATAATTTCCCAACTAAACTAAGTCTTTCAAGAAGATTAAAAATCAATTGCTATGTCATCAATCAAAAGTTTAAATAAGTAATTTTTATTCAAATAAAAAAATATTTAAAAAGTGCACCAGACAGTATATGGGATATATACTGTAGCCACAATAAGGTTTCAAGAGAAAGTACGAGAATAGTGAAATCCAATAAATTAGAAGCTGAATGGCCACATAAATGAGCTCATCCAACTGAACAAAGTACATAAAAATTGGAATTTCACATATGTCACAGAACGTTCCAAGCCTTTAAAAGTCCTTGCATTCCTCTCCTTTTATATTAGTTTTCTTTGTTACTGGGAATCCTAGGAGTTCCGGTTCTTCTAGGAGTAGTATTGACAATAACCTATAAGAGAGTCTTGTATATTCAATAGAGGAAAGATAGTGAGACTGATTTTAATAAAACTCCAGGCACTTCTTTTAAGCCTTTGAGGGTGTGATTGCCTTCTCCTACCCAAGTGTGATTGCTTAGCAAAACCTAGATGTGATTGCCTCGAATTTTTCTGCCTTTTCTCGTTCAATTCACTGCTTTAATACCAAACACCCATCAAACATATTCAAGAGCAATCTTTTTAATTACCTAAACCTACATAACATAAAACCCTATTCAGGACTTCAAGATCTGATCACAAAATCTACTTTAGTGCTGAATTCCTAGAGATCCAACATCAAAATTGGTATCAGAGTTCATTCAAACTTTTGTCCAGCGTCAATTTTAATCCCTATATATATTCCATGGCACTTGCCCTCCTCACTCTTCTTTGCTTTAAGGTTTTACTTCTAAGGTAAGGACACACAAACACCATCCACAATTATAAAGGTTTCATATCCTCTTGCAAATTTTACACTTTTCAGAGAAAACACGGTGATAAAAAAAAATATATATTTAATTTCAAATGCTTGTCAACAACTCTCGAACATCTCTTTGTAAGGGCATGTCAATCAAATGGACAAGATGATGAAGACTACAATTTCAAAGAGAGAACAATCACAATCATGTTCATATAAAAAACTATAACCAACTCGAGCTAATATTTTTCTATTAAAAAAATATCTTTTGTCAATTTTTTTACTTGTTATCTTTTGTCATTTTTTTTCGGGACTTTTGATAACAATTGTGTAAAGACAGGAAAAATAAACAGAAATTTCCTTAGAATTAAACAGTTTCATACTCTGGATTCAAAATTGAAAACAATAATAGATAAATAAAAAAGAATCTCTGCAGAATAAAGGACTGCATATAAGTAGCTAGTCTTAAAACGTTCTATAATTTAATGAGAAAAAACTTACCTTTAGACTGTAAAAGAGTTTCTCCACTTCGCTAGTAGGAGAAGTAATCAAAGACCGCATATTTAACAGCCTTTGACAAGATTTAACTACATCTGTATTATAATGCTGTACTTCTCCAGCCAGATACATTCTAAGTCTAAAACGATCATTCTGGCAGTTCTCCACCAATGCAAATGCATATGTTGTTGGGAGTCTTGTACCATCTTGAAACTGCAATAAGCAACACTCCAATCAATGAAGAACCCAAGCATTATAAATTAATTTCAGTTACCATATATAAAGCTACCTTTCGGTTACCAGAGTTCAAGAGGAGAAGAGGAAAAACACAAAATTCGAACCAATATTTCAGTTTATCTGATTATCTTGAATTATATCTTGCAATCAACAAAAGCTAACTAGTTGATTTTTTTGCAGAGAATTAACCTTGCAGTGCCCCAAGATTAATTTTTCCTTTTTCAAAAATTTTCTAAGAAACAAAACATGGCATAATATACACCCAAATACATTGTTTCCCAAATGTGCCCTCCCCTCCACCCCCCAAAAAAAAGGAAAAGAAATGGAAAAGCAAGTACACTTTTTTAAACAACGCCATAGCAAACAGGCACTAACACAATGAGATAAGCACAATGCAAAACCACCAGACAAAGAAAATGCTCAAGAACTGTATGTTAAAATGCATGGAGATATAGAAGTTGAAAGCAAAAACGATCAGATTTCATTTTACCTTTTCTTTTGAAAGAAGCAAAAGATCATTATGTGATATGGACTCTTTAGCATTGTCAGCTGCATAAGTAACTGCCGGTAAGTGAAACCCATCAACCTCATTGCATTCCACCACCAGTCTCCTCTCCCATTCTGACACTGCAATGCCCAAAATCCAAAGTTAAGAGTGTGCATTTGTGTGTGTGAAATGCTATCAGTGTCACATTCCATACTTCAAAAATTTATCAAACAAAGGCAAAAGCAACAAATTTATTGACCATTCTGTGGAGAAAACTGAGGGAAAAGTTAAGAGCTTTCTGGGTCATATTCAAAACCAACCCAACAAAAAATAAAAGAGAAAAAATTTGACAGATATCCATTTGATTGATAAATTCAAAGGAAACAAGAAGATAGAAAAATACCCTCATCTTCATTTGTCCTCTGAGTAATCTGAGCTTTGATTTCCTCGAAAATAAGTGGCTCAAAAGTAGAGATATAATCGTCCATGTCCTTGTAAGTGTCCTTAACTTCCTTGAGCCCAATAGCTCCATCCGCTGCCTTTTCCTTGTCTTTATTCTTGCAGGATTCCTTTAGGAGGCGGAAATAGTCCCAGCCCAGAACAATTCTGTAGAAACGGAGCATTGGTGATTCATCTTCAAGCTTGTCTCTGTCCACAGCCATGGCTGCCTTCAATTGAGAGAAAAACAAAAAGCGCGGGTTTTGTTCTGCCAAAAACAAAAGGGTTTATGGGGTTGAAGAGTTTAGACGGCCGGGGTTTTGAACTTTGAAGGCCAATGTTCTCTCTCTAATTGGATAGTTTTATTTTTTATTTTTTAAATGTAATTCTATTGTTATGGTGTGGATTTTTGAACTCTCTTGTAAATATCATAAAATGTATTAATTAAGCTATAATGATCTTTCCTGGCTTTTTTTTTTTTTTTAGAAGATCTTTCCTGACCTAGTATTAATAATAGAAAAAAAAATTATCTTCAAATTAGTTTAGAGTAATTTTCCTCCAACCTACTATGTAGTGGTACCAATAGCATGTGCTTTTAGTCCCGTGATCTTTTTAATTGTAATAAGTTATGCACCTTATTTAAATAACACTAATGGATAATCTTATAAATTGTTAATAAATTAGAGGAATATTTAGTTCATTGGAAAAGTTTTGGCTCCAAACACGTTTAAAACTATTTTCTTCCAACTTATTATTTAGCGATTAAAGAGATCATTTATGTATAGTCTAAGTTACACTTGTTTAAATAATATGCATTGATAGTTTTATAAATCATCACACAATAAATTGAAAGAAATACCTTCAAGCTAGTTTGGTTGGCACATTAAGGAACATAATGTGTATTTTAATTAAGATACTTTACATGTATGTTGTTACTTGTTACTAAACCAAGACTTTTTGAGATATGAAAGAATTTTAATTTATGTATTCCGCTCTATGATGATTACTCTTTATCATCAGACCAAGATATCAATCAATTTTTGGTATAGACAGAGTTCAAAACTCAGATCTCTTATTCAACAATAAGAGACTTTACTGTGTTGCTAAACCAAGTTGCATTGACAAATAAAAGTACAAATATTGTTATCTTCATTAAGGACAATAAAATTAAATGTATAGGAACCTAATCTATTGCACCTAAAGTATTATACCTAAATCATGTCTTATATATAAGGATATATATAACATTCATGTTACACGTAATAATTTAAGTTACATCATTCAATATTTTGTTGTTGGACATAAATTTTAACAAATTTACTATCAGATTACATTTTCCTCTTATAGATTTTACGCTTACAATTTTTCAAGATTACTTGATATCAATAATTATCTCATCTAAATGTTTAAATTTCAAGGGCACTTCTTAATTTTATAATATGAATTATAACTCTATTTTACTTCACGTGCCTCACAACTAGCTCGTTAGTATTATGACTGCGTGAATTAACTAAAAATTTAATGTATTTTACAAATATTATTAAAATAATCTAAATAATTGGATTCAAAAAAAAAATCTAAATAATTAGTGAGTCACTTAAAACTTTAATAAAGCTTTACATAAACCAAATTAATATCATAATATATACATATATTGAACCAAATGGTGTAACAACGGCATGAAGTTTATTTTTGAAAAAAAGTATGAAGTTTGTAAGTTTTACCGTATTAAAATACACACAGTGATAGATAATCAAGATAAATATTAAATTTTATTTTTGATTTCTTGATTTTTGGTAATAAAATTTAGTTGGAGTAGAATTTAATTTAACTTTTTTTTAATCATATTTTTTGAAACTTAGGTGATTGGTTTTACCTAAAGTAAACTATATTGACAATTAATAAGATATAAACTATTTTAATAATAAATGAGAGTGTATTGACTTGTCATAGAAAGAAAATAAATATAATATATTATTTTAAATTTTCTTGAATTTTTGTAATAAGTTAAACTTATGTAATAGAGTTTATGCTAGTGTCAGACATAGGTTAATTAAAAAATTTAGGGTAAATTACAAATTACACCCCTAAAGTTTGAGGTTGACTAAATTTTACATCTCAAAATTTCAAAAACTTGATTTTACACCTTGAAATTTGGTTCTGTTAGCAATTCATCCTACGGTTAGTTTTTGCTGTTAAGTGACACATCATTATGCTGATGTATTTTATATTTACCAAATCAGCCACAAAACTACGTCGTTTTAGTGATGACCAAATGAAGAGCTTGCATACATCAAAACTAGGTCGTTTTAGGCATAAACTTAAAACAAAAACCTCTGGCCTAGACGACACAGTTTCAAGCTAAATTCTAAAATCTAAAAACAAAGAACACGAAGAACTCACACCTCCCTAGCCCAAACCCCTTGGCCCAGACTGAACCCAGATAGACCATCAACTCACCTCGTGAACCTAGGGGGCAGCGGCGAAGAACCCAGGCGGCAGCAGTGACGGTGGCGGCCACACCAATAGTGAGCTGCTCTTCTCTTTCTCTCTTTTCGGATTTGGCTTGTGTAGTCTTAATTCCTACTTCCCAACATTAAATCGTGGCATCACACCAATACAATAGTAAATTTATACCATTGGAAAAACGAAATTGAAAAACATTTGCTTCATTTCGTGGTCACTACCAGTGAGGTGTGTAAATATATAGTCATATTTGTGTTGATTTTTTCAATGACATTTTGGGCTGTGGTTTTGAAGTTTTTCATGTTGGTTGTTAAGATTGAATTCCTATTATTTGGGAAGATGTTATTTGTTTATATGGGTGGTAAATTATCTGAAATTTAAAACTTTCTGTGATAGTTTATAGCTATGCACGGTAGGTGTTTGTGAAAATGTTTGTGCCAGCCTGTAGTGATAACTATACAGTCAAAGCAATATTATTTGCTTTGGTTTTATTGAGTCTAATTTTATCTTCATTGCTGAATGATATCTTGTAACCATCATAAACCCAAAAAAAAAAAAAATTTGAACTAGAATAATTATTATTTGAACTTGTTGTAGGTAGGAGAACAGGAGGCGATCATGAGTTTATGGGCTTAAGAGTGGAAGAGGATCATCACCCATCAAGTGTTGCTAGAAGCCAATCAACTATAGTAATTGCCTTGTGCTTATTATTTGCATATTGCTAGTATTTGGTCATGCTTACCATATGATCCAATATATCAATTATTACAGGTCTTAACCCAAACAAGTGTTGCTGGAAGCAGTGAAGTTGGTAGATATGGAAAAGGAAATGGAACTGTTGCTGGAGGAAAAGCTGAAAATAGAACTGGAAAAGGATGAGGGTCAGCAGCAATGCTAGTTTGTAGGACCTTTTATATGTTAGGACATTTGATTATTAAAACCTTTTGTGGTTACTGTTTTGTAAAGCTGTCCATAAGCTTATTTGATGGTGTTAATGGACAAAAGTAACCTATTTTGTGTTGGTCTTAGGTAAGACCTTTGGTTTGACAAACATTATTAGTCACTGTTTTATTTATCTTATGTGATGTTTATGTGTATGGTATTTGATTAAGACATATTCGATTGGTAAAGATTTAAAGAATTGCATATATACCTAATTGCACTCCGCAGGTCTAATGTAATTGCAATTTGCATTTATAAATGGCTATTTCAATTATAATAGGCTATTTCAATTATAATAAACAATATTCCAAAAAGAGACAAAACTAAGTGTCAATTTTCACCGCAAAAAATGCGTTTCAATTTTCATTTGAAACTTTATTAGAGTGTTTTTTATGGCCATATCTGAAGGGGGAAAAAAAAAAAAATCTACAAGCCATTGCAAGCAAAGCTCAATTTTGTTGGGCCCATCAAATTCACACATTTATTTCTTAATATTTTATTCTTTTATACATGACTTGAACTCAAGCAACCTTAACGAGGAATTTAAGAGAATGTTGTTTAGACTTTTCCATAGACCCAAAGCATGGATTTTGCTAAGTAGGTTAGAGCCACTTACAAAATCTGAGGATCCATTAAGGAAGTCACATACTGGCCACTTTCACGTAAATTTGTTGAAGTAATGCCTGGTTGAACTCTCTTAGGCCTTAGCCCATAAAAAGCTTGATTCTTCATATATTGACTCCTAAAGGGTAAAGAGGTTTATCACATTTAGCAGCTTCCCTAGGTGCTGTTTTAACTCAGAAACTGTAGCCAATAACGTTTAGACAGCAAATTTCCTTAACCATGACTAAACTAGTTACTTCTTAGTTTCTTTACCTAAGTTAAAACAAAACTAAAGTTTACCCTTTGTTTGACATGGCAGTCAATAGCCTCAACCATTATTCAAATCAAACCATAAGGACATCCCAAACCTGCTATAAAACTTCACATCAAGTCTTGTATAAAAATTCTCGTCACTCCTTCAACTACCATACCTATGTCACTAAAAAACCTCATGAGCAACTTAAGAGTAGTAGAATATTAAGACTTTGGTGTGAACACGATAATAAATTTGAGTCCCTTGTCTCTCACTTGCCACATCTCTTAAATTTTTCATCTTGCCCATTGAAAAATGGGGTCCAAAACCTACTACCCAACCATTTAGGACTAGGGTTTTTGCACTTAGGTGCTGTTTGGATTGGGCTGAAAGCTGCGTCTGCGTCTGTGTCTACGTTTGTTCTTTCTTTCTTTTTTTTTTTTTTTTCACTTCACGCGTTTTGCTTTAGGCCAGGGGACAATTATCACTGTAGCAGCACTGTAGCAATACTATTCATGCATTGTAGTAGTACTATTTATGCACTGTTCATGGGACCTACAGCCACTTTATTCAGAAAAAAATATTAAAAATGGGTTCCACGGTATTATTCACACATTTAAAAATTATTTTGCTACAGTGTTTTCAGTTTTCAGTTTCAGCAAAAATAAGTTCAATCCAAACAGACTCTTAGTCTATGAATTTTTGTCAAACTTCTCATATATGTTTTTTGTTCGCCAGCTATATATTCAAAGACCAACTTGCGTGCAGAGCCTTGAAGTTGCTATGCATGAATGAGCCTTGTGCACATAGTTTTACACTTAATCCCCTAAACTATTGAAATGCATGATTAACTCCCCAAAGTTAATTATAGCTATGTTTTAATGTCTTCCCTACCATCTGTTTTAGTGTTAAATATGACGAAATCAAATATTGAAAGACCAATTTTTCCATCTCCAAAATAGACAGTAAAAGGATAAATTGACTTTCTTTGTGGCAAGTTTCAATTGACTTTGTTTTCACATGGAAAAAGCATTTGCTTTTGAGTACCCTCTGTAGAGTTCTTGATCGAGCTACAGATAAAGCTTTCCATGGTTAGGATTCATATTATCAACAACATTTTCATCCACTTCCAAATTTCCTAAGGAAGAGAAATTACTAATTAGTATAGATTAAGCCACATGCACTCCCTAGTATAGAATAGCTAATTTCATATTTTGGTTTTGTGTATTGGTCACGAGTTGAAATTGACTTCCACACCATAAGTTTGGAATATATAATGCTTTACTTTAATAAATTCGTAAACTTGAAGTATTTTGCCAAAAAAATTTATGTCAAAAAAGAAATGAACTATTCCCCATAGCCACGAGTACAATGCCCAATTTTTTCTGGTAATAGTACTGTTACCATCTAAGATATAGTGTTGATAAGGAAGAATACAAGAATGACATTTTGGTATTATTTCCATTAATTATTCTCTTTTCCATTTTCTTGAAACTCTTTTTAGCTAGCATGTTAAATTAAAGAGTAATGTTAGAGATACAAATTTTTTTACCAAAAATTTTACAAACTGCTGGTGTAGTGAGTGATTATTGGTAAATGAAAAAGTGATGTTAATGGTAGGCCTAGATGAAAACCAATAAGAAGTTGACCACGTCAATAGTTTGTAAAAATGTTGTAAAATAGTTTGTGACTGTAATATTACTCTAAATTGAAAAAAAAAAAATTGATGACCAACTAAAGCTTTTATTGAAAACTAAAACATAAATCAGATACAATTAAGAAGAAACAAAATAAGTTTGCTCCAATAAGATAATATCAATAAAAGGGCTTGGAGCAGAGCCTACAACAAAACAAACAGAAAAGTTATTCTTAAAACAACAGAAGGCTAAAACGTGGGCTGCTTTGTTTCCTTTTCTAGGAATCCATTTGAAAACCATGCAACAGACTATGTGAAGCCCAACTGAGAGTATCAGCAAATACAATTGAAATTCTCCAAGGCACTTCATTAGTAGGGGATGGAAGAGCTTCTATACAAGCTTTGCCATCGCTTTCTATAACAATCATTGCAACCATGGCCAGCCACCACTTGAGCCTCCCAATTAATTGCCTCAGCTTCTGCTTGGAGAGAGAAGTTGGTTTCTACTAGTTTTGTCAGAGCAAAAGCCAAATCCCTTCTCCAATCCCTTCAATACAAAAACACCACTTAGATAGAAGTGATAACAGACCACTTCATACATTAATTAATATAAGGTGGCAAGACACATGTCCATCCATCTATAACCATAAAGCACCATGATATCAAATCCACGATCAAACTCAAGACCATATGCAAGACAATTCCATCAGATTCACCAAAGAAATGGTACAACAAACAGCATAGTGAAAGATCTGTACATAGAACGATAGAAACAAGTGTTAGAAAATGAAAGAATGGTCTAACCCCACAGCTGCGTCACAGTTTATCTTGATGGATCCATGATCTGGCCTAACCCAAATAACATCAACTCTCTTGGGATTTACTGAGGACACAAAGGAGAATGCAAAAAGATATTCTTGAAATTTATTCTTGATTGGGCAGAATTCTTTTCCATCATGAATAACTTGGATTCGATCTGGCAAACCAGAGCTGCTCCATAACCAATGACCCAAATAGAATGAGCTCTTCCTTGACAATGGAACCTCAAATATTTGCTAGTGGGGATAAGAGAAAGCTTATGAACTGGGCTGAGCTGGTAAAGTGCATTCCATCTGGTCAAAACCCACAAGGATTTCCTGCCCAAAGAGATATGGTCACTTGGTAGAAAACAAAAATATGTAAGGAAGATTCAAGAGATGAACCACAAAGAGGGCAGCTTGAAACCAAGGATGGGAAGAATCTTATCAATTTGTCCTTAATAGGCAAAATGTCTGAAGCAATTCTCCCCAAGGACATCTTATACCTATTATGGATCTTTGATTTCTAGATTTTGGATTTCACTTGATCCAGTGTTATTTGTTCAGATAAAGCTAGACTCACCCTGTAAGCTGACTTCACTGAGTGCTTCCCATTAACCCATAACCATTTGTCCCTTTGTTGGCTGATTTGACTAGAATTCTCTTGATTGCTTTGACAGTGACCTCTGTAAATAGTATACTGAGTTTGTGATCATCCCACATCATTTTTTCTGGAGCTAGCAACTGTGATACAACTAGGCAAGTGGATTGATTTTCAGGTGACAAAGGCACCGGTTTAAAGTTGGGAAGGTCTAGGACTCGTGAGAATGTTCTCACCATTGTTAACTTGCTTGCAAGCTCCAGCCAAGAGAATATACTTTGAAGATTTCATATATACTTTTTTAAGACCAAGAGGCTCATTTTTAAGGATCACCTTGCGCCAATTCCTACCAACCTTATATATAGCAATTAGGGTATGCATACTAGGCCATGAGGCTTACTTAAAATCTACTAGGCTACTTTAGAGTTTAGAGAGGAGAGCCATATTAAAATTAGAAAAGTGCCTAAAACCAAGGGCCCCAAGGTTTGTAGGCTTGCAAATGAAGTGAGATACCAAGCTAAAGGAGTGTAGTATACTAGTATGTTTGAATCCTTAAAAGACTTCCACCAGAATTTTCTCATCATGATATGTTGTTAAACTGAAAGACTAATAAATCATCATTTTATTCTAAAATTTTTAGGTTTCTAATATTATACTCTCACTTCCAAGATTAACAATATTTTTATATAAAATACCCTTTAAAAATTAACTCAAGACTTTCATTTTTCCTTTTAACAACAATATTATTGTTAGGTCGTATTGGAGCCAAGCGATTAGAATAAAACATTGCTAAATTTATCAATGCTCAGGAATGGTATCCTCCAGTTTTTGTGTAGGCCAATGCTGTTAAGAAGATTAAATTGGAACTTATATTAATTTAAATCTGGGTTTAATCTTTTTGAAAAGTAGAACAAAACAAACTAAATGCATTCAACTTCTAGTTCAAAGCTATTAAAAACAAAGAGAAACAGTGACTAGTAGGTATATATAAAACTATATAGTTTTACAGTGATGCATAAATAACACAAATCCTGGTTAATTTACAAATAATCCAAGAGTGAACACTTAGGAGTTAGGAGGAGTCAAAAAAAGATAAAGAAAAAAAAGGATATTATTACTTTACATTATAAGGTGTAAACTTCCTCGATCGCCAAGAGTGATAGGGTTGGTGGAGTTGTACAAATCATATATACATCGAAACCTCCTTTTCCTTTGCCATAAAATCTGATCTTCTTCTTCTTCGCCTGCCACGCTTTTATCGTTGAGAAAGACTAATTCTCCATTGGTAGAAGATACATCAACTGTATCGCATTTGTTGCCTTGTTCTGCCGCTTTCCCTTCTTCTTCTTCTTCTTCTTCATCCACGCTATTGTTGTTGGTATCGTCTTGGTCACCGCTTGAGTCTCCGCTCAATTGTATTAGCTGCGCAGCCACGTCCATCTCCGACTCTGCGTCTTGGTCATCGCTTGAGTCTCCGCTCAATTGTATTAGCTGCTCAGCCACGTCCATCTCCGACTCTGAAAAATCCATGCCATTCTGATTCTGATTCTGATTCTGCTTCTGGGTTCTTCTCTTTTTGAATGTTGATGCTGTTTTCGCCATCTCTTGCCAGCTGAGAAATAAAGACTTGAGGGACACAATCACGCGCTATATATATATATATATAGAGAGAGAGAGAGAGAGAGAAGATAAACTAGGTTGGTTGCATTATTTTATTATTATTAAAATCTTCTTTTTCTTTTTCATAAATATTATTTTGACCCATGAAAATTCGCTTTTAAAAGTATATTCAGAGTGGTTTGGATTTGCTTAGGCTTGATTTGTTAAGAAATTTTTAATAATGTTATAAATTTTGTAGAAATATCTATGAGTGAAAAAGTGTGTAAAAATACATGTTGTAATATTTAAATAATAATTTTTATTATTTAAACACCCTTATCAAATGAGGTTTTATTTTGCTAAAATTGAAAGTTTTTTATTGAAAGTACTGTAAATAAAAGTAAAAATTAGTTAAAATAATACAATGAGATCTATGAATAGTATCAAAAAGTACAATAAGACCCATAATTAATAGCAAAAATAAGCTAAATAGTAAAATAAATTGACAAAAATAATTTTTGCCAAAATCAAACTCAATATACGTACCCTTTTCTTGTTTGATAAGTTAACCCAAATTTGGGCTCTGCAATTCAGTAGGTGATTCTGTGATAGTAGATATTATATTATAGATATTTATGACGTGGTTAACAACAAGAAGAAATTCTTTTCGGTCTAAGTTTTTCCACAGCCTGTGGGGTTTTTTTTTTTTTTTAAATTATTTATTTATTATTTTTTGTTGTATTTTTTGAGAAGATCCTGTGGGTTTTTCTTAAACAAAGTTTTTTAACCGCGGCGCATATATAATTACTTACTACTGCCTGTTGCTATTGATAGCACGTCCACAACTATTGCCTATATATAAAATTTTTTTATAAAAAATTTTAAATTCACTGTTTTATTATATTATATCATATGATCATATCATATTACAAGAACTTGTGAAAACCTTTTGGATGTAAAGTATATATATTTGATCATTACAACGAGAGAAGAGAGATAACTTATTGAAACTTATTTGCATAATGTAAGATAAAAAGTTAAAAATTAGTTTATTTTAAAAAAGTTAAAACTCATATTACTTGAAATAAAACTGTAGAAAAATATAGTGTGAGACACACAAATAATGAATAATTTAAGCAAAAAGTTAATTTATAATTGATTGCCAAACGTACACTTTAAACAATTTTCTTACATCAATAGTACCCTTAAGGCATTTGGGGTTTAGGGGGGAGGTTGCCAATGTGTAGAAGAGAGTGACAAATTTATGTGGAATGTTTAAACTACAATTGACTTCTTCTTCTTCCTCATTTTTTTTTGGGTAACGCATTTGCTTTAGATTACTCATAGAATTTTTGAGCTCCACGCAATGTTGTCCATGGTTAGGTTTTGCATTATAAGAACAATTTAATGTTTCCTATTCAAATTGCATAGTAGAAGAGAGGTCTCAAATTCTATCTATCCCACTCAAAAACTAATCACAGGACCACCACCCATGGTGGTGAATAAAAATATTCTCAGTTCCTACAACTTTTTATGACCAACGCCAATGCTAAAGAAGATGATGACCCCAATCCATTCATTGGGACAACGCATCTACCCCACAGTTGTCTTCTTCGCCAAATACCCTTCAACCAAACACAAACCAAAAAAAAAAAAAAAAACCCAAACTTACCGAGATCCTAGCCCGCCCCCATCAGTTAAATTTTATCTTTTATACATCAAAATAATGGATAGAAAACAAAGGAACCCACAAAACCCTCACTTCCGATTTGTACAATGGATTTGGTTTTTGTGTGAGGAACAATCTCATGTGGGTTTGTGAGAAAGAATAAAAAATCAGAGTCTTGGCTTGATCATGAAGGCTTTGCAAGCTCTATTTTTTGCTGTTGAGATTCACCATCATCATCTTCTCTAAGTAGCCATGGTGATGGAATCTAGTTGGGTTAACAGTGGTTTTGTGAATGTTTTTTATTGGGGTTTGGAATGTTGGGAAGTTGAGGAGATTGACTCCGTTTAAGTCTTTCGTTTGTGTTTAATAAATAATGTCCACGTAAATTGATATGTTTGGTGGAGTATAGACTATAGAGAGAAAAATATAAGTTGGAACAGAAGATTTGGACATTAAGGAGTAGGAATTCTAATTCAAAACTGTAAAATCCAATCCAATTTATCATAATCGATTAGTTAACTTGTTGGTTAACCATATTCAGAAAAAAAAAAAAAAAAAAAAAAAAAAATCCCGTGTCCAATGTGGTTTCCCAACACGGCTATATATACACACATAGGCATATCTTGCGTCCCAAAAGGAGAAGAACCCAGAACCAAAATAAGCCCATGAATTTCTCAGTCACGATGGACGTGGCTGAGCAGCTAATACAACTAGCCTTTGAATCTATCGGTGACCACCATGACCAAGACAACACCAATAGAAATAGAGTGGAAGAAGAAGGGAAAGCAGAATAAGGCAACAAAAGAAATGCAGTTGATGTATCTTCTATCATTGCATAATTTTAATCTTTCCCAACAATAATAGCGTGAAAAAAGGAGATCAATTTTTTAGGACAAGGAAAAGGAAGTTTCGATCCATTTATGATTTGGACAACTCCACCAAGCCTATCACTTTCGTAAAGTAATATCTGGCTCCTCCTAGTCCTGACCCTTGGATTCTAAACTATCCTGGAATTATGTTATTTATGCATCGAAGTAAATTGATATATATGTTTATAACTTGATCCTGGTTTTCTAGCTACTCTGTTCCTTCTTTTTTTGTGGTGGGAATAAGCAATTGCCTATTTGTTTGCTTTGAAGTAGAAGTTGATTGCATAGTTTATGTTGTTCTGCTTTCCAAAAGATGAAACCCAGTTCTATTTGCACCCCAAAAAAAAAGAAAAAAAAAGAAAAAAAAAAATCAGCCTAATAAGGATATCAAATCTAAGTCAAAGACAAGTCCAATCTTGTTTGGTGGACAAGCAAAATAGTTTACTTGTACTACAAGTCAAGTAACCATGGTTTAAAATATAGTTAATCTAGGATTTAACCTCTTACCGTTCATTATCTAATATTAGGTTCATTGTAATATAATTTAGTATATTGAAGATGCGTCCATTAATGTTAAATAAAAATGTTCATTAATAAGGTGCATTTCTTCGCACCTTATTTTAACCTTCCCATCCTTGCATAAGGTTTTTCCATGTTAAAAATCTTATCTTTTTCTAACACAACTTTTACTCAAATGTGCATTGCAATAGGCAAGCTCATAAACCCCGCGGATCTTGGAAAAAAGGCCAACAAAAGAGTATTCTCAAAATATGTTAGATTTAAATATTTTTATTAAATTATGTCTTTCGTACATATATCACAATATATTGCTATTGAGTGAAAACTTCATTATATGTTCTTTTACCTACAACTTATAAAAATAGTTAATACTTTAAAAAGCACAACCTACAAAATTTATATTATACTATATTATATCACATTTAGTGATTATGCGACTAGAATAAGATAAGTAATAACTAGTAAAACAGTGTAATATAAACATATTAAAAAATAGACAAAATTTGGCTACAAATTTTTTTTTTTTGAGTAAAATTTTCGCTACAAACTTAATTGTAGACAATAACTACAACTTCCAGTAAAAAAATTAACTTGTCTACATATTTTAAAATTATAACTGGTTGATTGCATATTCTTTATATTCTTAACACGCATGTCAAATTTTGTGTCAAATTGGATGTTATTTATTATTCGATCCATAAACTTATTGTTTATGCATAATATTATACTACAAAAACTTGAAATTTAAATATTTGATTGATGACATAACTATTGATCTTTAATGTTCTAGAAATTTTGCAAGCATGGAAGATATAAAAAGAAAATATAATCCAGTGGTGGATTTGTTAAAATTCACATCTAATAATATCTAATTTTGTAAGCGTGAAAGATATATAAAGAAAATAATGATGGATATATGAAGAAAATATAATCCAATGGTGGATTTGTCAAAATTCATATCCAATAATATCTAATTTTACAAGCATGAAGAATATAAGAAAAAAATAAAATCCAATTGTGGATTTGTCAAAATTCACATCCAATAATATCTAATTTTGCAAGGATAGAGGATAATAAAAAAAATGTAATTCAATAGTGCATTTATCAAAAATTTACTTCTAATAAAAAAAATATTTGATGGAGTTATAACTATCGATTACAACTAAATTTGTAGTCTCCTACATATTTACACCAACAAATAGGACATTACTAGCTAGCTATTCATAACAAAAACGTAGTAGTAATAATATGGGCCATGTACTAAGGCCCAAAAGAATATCTTCTTCTTGTTAAAGTTGATGTTGACGACAAGTGAATATCTATGCTATAATCAAGCATCTATGATTTTCCATTTAGGTACAAACAAAACAGAAAAAAAAAAATAATAATAATAATAATACATGGAAAACTTTGTACAGCTCATTGCTCAAATTTTGATTAACTTACCAAACAAGAAAAAATAGGGAATTTTCACTGGCCAACCCAAAATAATATTTATGAAAAAGAAAAAGAAAAAGAAAAAGAAGATTTTAATAATAAAATAAGGCAACCGACCTAGTTTATTTTCTCTATATAGCAGCAATAAGCATCAATATTGTCTCTCAAAAGTCTTTATTTCTCAGCGGGAAAGAGATGGCGAAATCAACATCAACATGCAGAAAGAGAAGAACCCAGAAGCAGAATCAGAATCAGAATCAGAATGGCATGGATTTTTCAGAGTCGGAGATGGACGTGGCTGAGCAGCTAATACAATTGAGCGGAGACTCAAGCGGTGACCAAGACCATACCAACAACAATAGCGTGGAAGAAGAAGAAGAAGAAGAAGAAGAAGAAGAAGGGAAAGCAGCAGAACAAGGCAACAAATGCGATGCAGTTGATGTATCTTCTACCAATATTGGAGAATTAATCTTTCCCAATAATACTAGCTTGAAGGAAGAAGAAGAAAAAGAAGAAGAAGAAGATCAGATTTTATGGCAAAGGAAAATGAGGTTTCGGTCTATGTATGATTTGTACAACTCCACCAACCCTATCACTCTTGTTAAAGCCAAGAGGAGGAAGCTTACACCTCATGTAAAGTAATATCAATCTTTTTTCTTTTATTTTTTTTTTATGACTCCTCTTAAGCCTAAGCTCACTCTTGGATCAATTGTAAATTAACCTGGATTTGTGTTATTTGTTTATGCATCAATGTAAAACTATGTAGTTTTATTTATTTATTTGATGCTGGTTTTTATACCTAGTATGTTTCTCTTTAATGGCAGCTTTGAACTAGAAGTTGAATGCATTAGTTTGTGTTGTTCAGCTTTATAAAAGATTAAATTCCCACTAATTGTATTCTACACAATTGAGAAAAGAGTTATTATTCTTGTTCCCCTTCTTCCAGTGTCCCAAACAATATTGACAAACCCAGATTTAAATCATCTTAACCTTCGTAATGGCTTACACAAAACTAGAGGATAACCATTCTAGAACATTTGATAATTAATTTTCAAAAAAAAAAAAAGAGAGAGTATTTGACAATTTTAGCAGTGTTTTATTGATTTCAGGGTTTTCAGCTGTGTTTTATTCCAATCGATTTGCTCCAATAGGACACTAGCAGTAGCAGTAATAATGTTGAAAAAAGAAAAAATTTCTGAATTACTTAATTTTAAAAGTTTAAAATTGTAAAATGGTATTTTATATCAATATATTTTTAAGCTTGACAGCGAGATCATGTTCAATATAAGAAATTTGTAAAATTTGTCGGACAAAACGATGATTTATTATTAGTCTTTTCAGTTTAACATGCTAAAAGTGTTGCAAGAAAATGGAAAAGAGAAAAATAATCAATGGAAGTAGCACAAATATGTTACTTTTGGATTCTGTATACAGCTTTACCAGAAAATTGAACATTGCACTCTCGTGGCTATGGAGAATAGTTCATTTTTATTTAAATAAAATTATTTTTTTGGCAAAATTATTTCAATCTTAACAAATTTTGTTAGAATAGAGTATTATATATGTATTCCAATCTTTTATGGGTCAATTTCAATCCGTGACCTATAAGCTAGTTGATAGTTCTTGATGGCCTTGATAAAATGAACCAAGTTGCTTGGGAGAGTTGTGAGCAATTATAATTGAGCTCATTTCATCAACTAAAACAACCAAACTCTAGTTCATAAATGCATAATTATTTCTTGTTTTACAAAAATAATATTATAAAGTAAATGAATTAATCGGTAAATTCTTAAGTGTAGATTTTGGTCATTATATTCACTAAGAAAGGAAAATATTTGATTTATTAAGTAAAACTGTATTATGTTAGTTTAATTCAAACTTAAAAATTCTAGTTCTTTGGCTTATTTATAAATCTACTTACCACCTGATTGCTACATCGAGTAGACAAAGTTTACTTCCAATCATGATATTAGCTAGGTTTCAACCCATCGTTCAAGAACTCAAAATGTCTATTTTAATTATAGTAGTGATAGATAATAGGTTAGCTTTATCATGATCTTGTTGAGGATCAAGCCGACTTCAAAAAATTTGGGACTAAGGTTTTGTTGTTATTGTTTTTGTTTTGTCTTCATGCGTTGGTGTTGATGTTTGTATCATCTGACCCAAAAAAAGAAAGTTCAAACTTCAAAGTAAAAATTGTTCCACTTTTCTATTTAACTTCCATGCATCAAACATGAATAAGCTGTGCTCTTTGTATTTGGTACAGATATTTTCAATTCTGCACAATGAAAAGAAAAAATTTGAAGAGAAAATTTACAAATTATTTTCTAAAACAGTTTTCTCCCCTCACTAGTAAAGAATTAAATGGTTGACACTCTTGAAATCTGAACAATTCTTGCATTTCTTTGGCAACAAAACTGGAAAAGTAAATTTTATAGGTCATAAAAAAATTTGCCAATATTCATCATACTCAAGTAACGACATTAAATCCAATGAAACATGCCTGTACCTCCAAAAATTTCACTGAGATATATATTACTAGAACAGTTTCAACTTTCAAGTATGCGATAGTATATAGTATATTGTATATACGAGACAATTCTGAACCAAAAAGCATCAAGTTTCAGCAAAAGGCTTTCATAGCTCATACTTTCTCCAAAACTTGATTAATGCTCAAGGTGGAAGACATATTCTATCAACCGCTGCAATTTAGTTGCATCCAGTTTTTGCTCTGTCACAATAGTCTGCTTCTTCACAGTAAGCATTTGAGAAGCAGGGTCCACAACCCAACCTTGCTGTAGGACATCTGCATATGCCAACCAAGAGCCCTTTAGCAATGGAAAATCCAGGATCTGACAATATATCTAACATGCATTACTTCTAAATGACAGCCAATTCTATCTTGTCAACAAGCCTACGGAACTGCAAGCAATGTGCCTGCATCAGCAATTCTAGCTGACAACAATTTAACAATAGTTGCAAGGGAACAACTGAAGTAAGCATTGCACAACCAATGGCATTACATCTAGGTCACTAACTATTTTTCTAATACAAGATTTTAAATTAAAAACTTTTCTTCTGCAGAACCATAATGAATGTCCACAAATCATACCAATGGTATCGGAAACAACATAATTAGCAGGCCATGATGGGATTTATACATCAACTATTAGTATCTTTGAACAATCATGGAACTTCATTTTTCTCTAAGGGCTTCCTTAGTTCTTTTACCTGAATGATCCAGCATAAGTTCTCAGGAATTAGAATTGGCTAATCAGGCATTGCTGACAGTTTTTCTTCCACTGAGCAACAACAAAGATGGGACCTAAACTACAATCAACAAAACATACACATTATCAGCCAACATGCTATGAGGCTCAGAAAGACAATGTGAGACCTTTCACAAAAGGCTTTATAGAGATTTTGTGTGTAGTTAAGCAACACAGGAACCTAACAAAATTTGAAATAGAGGGGGACTGTCCATTACGAGTGTATGAAGTCATCTATATATTTGAGGTTCTGATTGTATACGTCCCCTTTGGATAGTTATTTATCTTTGTATTTTCTAATTGTGCAGCACAACAATAAGATTACTATCTGGAAGATAGACATGCTTAAATCAGAAAGGATTATAATAAAGGAAAGATGTTCATACATTGATTAAAGAAGGCAGCTATATCTGTTTAAGTCAAACATGGAAAATAAGATACTTAAAATTAGTGGCATCATCCTCATTCATTCCCAGAAAGGGAGCAGTGTCTTGGATGCTTATTGTAGAATAAGAAACATCCTCTTTGTGTAAAGCTCTGCAAAAGGTTCAGAAGAAAGTTACTAATAAGCTGGTGAGCTGAAGTGTCATGGTGCCAATCAACTCGAAGAAGGTAATGGTCAAAAAACATGGAATATAACTATTCATCAATTAGAAACGACAAGTACCCTCAAGAAAATTTAATACATATAACAAACAAAGCAAACAGTGAATTCTTCAAGAATGCCTCTTATTATATAATCCATGCCCATCTTTGTGCCTATTGGTTATTCAACTGTAGAAATAATTGTACAGGCCAAAGTATTGTATCTAAAATTGTATATTCCCCTTGTAACAGTTAGGTGGGGATGAGGTCATGGGTTTAAGACCCCAAGTTTTTTTATACCAAGAAATGAAAATAATTGTGCAAAATAATATCCAAAAAATCTTCAACTAAATCAATTTCAAAACAGCAGCAACAACAAAAAACTTTAATCCCAAAATTTTTGGGAGAAATCAATTTCAAACTATAAGGTAAATAAAATTTGAAAAAATAACATATACTAACCTCATTCTAATTCTATTTCAAAGAACCACCTTAATTTTTGAAAATTAGAAACTTCCCTTTTGCAGAAAACAATTATCATTCAAGTATGGATCTCAAGATTTCATATTGACCAAAGAAGTAAGATTGGTAATTCTATATACATTAGGTAGTGCTTTAAATATGAAAACAGATTTACAGAATTCAATAGAATTCCGTAATGACAGAATCCATTATATGGCTTAGCTGATTATCATTTACCCACTTAACAACTTATCAAAAATAAAAAATCATTTGAACACAACCGCAAAACTACAAGGTCAGGCATACAATATTGCAACATCTTTAACGACATATGGATGGAAGGAAAAATTACAACCTTTTATATGTAAAAAATTGAACTTGGACCGAATTTCAGGGACGTAACATGTTGCAGTTCCCTTCGAATTATCCTATGCCAATCTTTTCAAGGCTTTAGATCTCATTTCAACAATATATTCTCAATTGTCAAACAGAAAAAAATTATTAATTATGAGGACAAGAACTGGTTGGTGTAATATATATACAAGGTGATTATTAAATTTGCTTAAAGTTTTTATAATGTTGAAGTCCTGAGAGCTCTAATATCTTATATATATATATATATATATAGATATAGATAAGTAACAAAAAAAATTTATTAAAAAACAAAAACCAAGTACACTGGGGGTGTACTGAGGGTGAGGAACAATCAAACTCTCAAATTACAATATTTGAACAAATCTAAAAGAGAAAAATAAGGAGAAGAATGAAAAGCAACACTCCAACCTAATAGTGTATGAAAGAAGAAGGCTTTAACGTTAAGGATAGACCGTTCACATCCCTCAAAACTTCTAGCATTCCGTTCATGCCAAAGACACCACAAGATGTTATGTGGCACAGCCTTCCAAAAGGTTATATTTCTATGCCTTCCAAAAGAACCCTACCAAGCTGCGAACATATCGATAACCCTCTTTGGCATAATCCATTCGATTCCAAAGAGACAAAACACCATTGTCCACAGCTCATAAGCTATTGGACAATGAAGAAGAATGTGGTCCATAGACTCCCCATCCCTTTTACACATGCAACACCGATCCAAAACTTTAATACCTCTCTTCCGAAGATTGTCAGTGGATAAAATCTTCCCTAGAGCAGCAGTCCAAGAAAAAAAGGCAACCTGCAACCCTAGGAGAGACCTTCGATCACATCAACATATTCCAAGGCAACGGCATCCCATTAGGTGAGGATAAGGAGTGATAATAACTTCGAACCTCAAAACCCCTACTCTTGGCTGGTCTCCAACAGGGTCTTATAATTTTTATGCAGTCCAAACCATTATTTTTTTTGTTGGTAAGTAACACAAGCATCCAATGTGTTTTAAACCCATAACATCACCTTCCACCCACACTTTTGAGAGGAGAGAGTGCCATTTGGATGGAGAACTCTCTCGTTTGGTATAGAAGAGAAGGGGAAGGGCAGAAGCCAAGCCCACATTTTCTACTTACCCAACATTGGGAGGAAAACTAGGTGGGAATTGGGGGGATAAATATGATTACTACTACACAGGCCCCAAAAGATAACAAGGAAAGAGAAGGAACGGACATGTAGATCTAAGTTGAGATGTTTTGCCTCACTAAAACAAGAGCAGCCTTACTTACTTCATTTTTTATCAAACCATCAAAAACCAAAAGAAAAAAGGGAAACCATCCAACAATTTTCTTTTATAAATAATTATTTATTAGAACATAACAGCACATATGAAATAGACAAGAAGGAAAACACAGACTAGTTCCTGAAATATAGGAGTTCAGTGAACTACAACAAAACTCAAAAAAAGTAAGAGAATTTTCCAAACAATGATAAAATGCTCTCAGAAAACTGAAATTTGAGCTTCACAACAGCTGTTTCACAGCCCTAAAAATCTGAGCATTTCTCTCTCTCCAAAAACACCACATAAAACATAAAGGAACAGCTTTCCACATTTTCCACTAAGGTAACCAACTGTCTCATCCAGCAAGCCAAAAATTCGATCACAATTATAGACAGTCACAAGATCATACAATTTTATTCTTTAAAAATGAAAGAGCAAGTTTCAGTACTGTAGGAACACGCCAAGGAGTTTACTAAGAAGTTGACTATTATTAGGAAGCTGGTGAACTACATATTTAAGTAGGTTGAGTAGCCAGTAATGTTGTTACTAGATTTTATTTTTAAAACAATATATATGAAAAAGAAAAAGATTGGGACCATCAATACCATGAATTTGAAGGTTAATCTAAACTGATACGTGGAAAATAGGTTACTCGTCACTCTATTAGTGAGGCTTTAAGCTTGAAAGTTGCAACTTCCATTGAAGAATAATATAGACAGAAGACATGATTACTTGAGGTAACTTTGGGATTTAATTCAGCAAGAACACATAGCAAAGTGTTAATTGAGACTCTAGCATCTAATAGAGTCTCAATTCCAGGAATTTTTTTTCTTATAAGTTATTTCCAGGAGATAAGATAACAAACACTATTAAATCTCCCAAGGCACCAGTGTTCCCCAGGGCACAGAGAAGCTTTGTCTCTCACCAGAGATAGGGCTCTAAGGCTAAAGGTCACTTTACTTGGTGGTTCCTAATACCTGCATAAGCAGTCCATACACAACAAAATAAAAAAGACATGAGCTCACTGTCAACAATGAAACAAACTTCCATTTTTCTTCCAGGTCTGAATTGGAAATCCATGTTTGACTGCTAAGGCAACACATGAGCTTCCTTCTTTCACAAACCAAGTAAGACTCTTGCCTTACTGTTTAAATTGACAATTTGGCATTAGTTAAAGCACCCAATCATCCAAATCAATCAAATTCTTTATTAACAAAATTTCTACTTCTTTAAGAGGTACAGCTTAAATTCATAATACCAAACTCCGCTCAAAGAACAAAGTGTTTCTCATTGTTGTCAGTGAAATATGCTGAAATATTATTCTTTTAATTAATGATGTTCCATAAAATACCAACTTCAATCTCATCCCTTGAGTACAAATACTGTAGGCTAAAATCCAAATTACACCCTATAAGTTTGTGTCAATTGTCATTCTCGTCCCTAAAGTTCATTTTTTGTAATTTCAGTCCTAAATGTTCACATTTGTTGTTAGCAAGGTCCTTCCCATCCAAAACCATTAAAAATCTGCCATTGGCAATAAAAAAACTTTTTTTATATACAAAAACAAATACTAAAAGTTCATATACATTTTTTTTTAATATAAAAAAAGTCTAAAATTTATGTTTAAAAAATCTCTGAAATACCAATTAATAGCACGATTCCAACCCCAATCTAAGCCAGTAACACTTAGCAATAAAATCTAAGATTTTCCCAAAAAATTCAAAAACTCAAACACCAATGATAAAATTTAAGATTTACCCAATAAATTCAAAAACTTATATACCCAGCAATAAAATATAAGATTTTGAAAAGAAAAAAAAAATCAAATGTCGTCATGCCAAACCATGCAGCATCACCTTGCCGAAATCTACACGCGGCCAACCCTCAAACACAAATCTAAGCCACGCTGTACAAAACCCCAAAGCAAGCCTCCTGAGGGATCTTGGAGCCACGAACTTGATGCCACCACCACCTCAAGGAAAAAATAACAATGTTCCCTCATGATTCAGCCCTTCCAAACTCCCAAGAACAAGGTCCATTAACATCTCATCTGTCCATTAGCTGCATAATTTTGAGAATTTCATACTTCTTAAGCTATGCAATTGAGAAGCAATGAGAAGAGAAAACAAAAAGAAGAAAATGAAAATGATTGTCTATCATCCTTGTGTTCACACTTTAAAGCAAAAAAAGTCTCTCATCATTAAAACAATGTCTCCCTCTCCTATGTTATATTTGACATCAGCAACAATAAAAAAATGCTGATTCCCCCCAACTACCAAAAGCCAAAAAAAAAAAAAAAATGAAAACATTAATTTGAACATAAGTCTTGCTATCACTCATCCACCATCTAAATGATGAATTCCTAGCTCTGTTGTAATAATAATAAATTTTTTTATTGGTAAGTTACACACGCACCAAAAGGTATTGATCCACAATACATTCAAAAGGAGTTAAAAGAAACAAATAAATATGTATATACTAAATAGTGGTAATGTAGTATTGTGTAAGATGTAATTTTAATAGACTTGCCTGAGATTGCAGCAACAAGACACTGAACTTCTTGACTCCAATCAAACCCACGAATAGCCTCATGCACACCACCATAATCCCGCATCCATAGCTTCTGACCAATTTTCCAAATTGCATCCACTTCTAGCTGACTCTCCTTAATTGCAGAAGGTATCGATTTCCAGAGAAACTGAGCACTGTTACTGCAATATACCCAATCCACATATGAATAGGTGAATCCCATTAAAATCCAACTCACAGAACAACAACACCACAAACACCAAAACCTATTGTTGTTGCAAAACAGGGCTCACTCAAAACACCCAGTTAGGAAAACAACACAATTACGATATAAAAGGTCAAAACTTAGGCACAGTTTCTTAGATGAAGTACATTAGGCTCTTCAATTAAATTCAAACACATGGCTGCATTGACCAACTAAGTATAAGCAGTGTTATACATTTTTGAGTTTAATTAATGTAGTAAACCTAAGGAACTGTATCTAAGTTTTTACCGGATATTATGAGAAGCCATAATTTAGTGGCAATGACCCAAAAGGCAGAACCAAGAAATGATAAACGCAAAGGCCTCTCTTACAAAAACATGGGAAACATCAACAAGTGTTAGCAACATGAAACATTGTATTGTTAGGTTCCAAAAAAAAAAAAAAGACATACATATCATCAACGTAAATGTGGGCGAGAAGATGAATAGAGTAGTAGGGCCAATCGTCCTCATAAGCAACGCCCTCTGCCGCAGCCTGTTGAAACAACATTAACACTGTATCAGGTGGCACGCACAACAACAAGAACAACGACAAAAGAAGAAGAAGAAGAATTTGCCTGAAGCAAAAGGTGGTCACAGATATGAGCGATCTTTTCATAGGATTTGGAAGCCAAGGCCTCTGTAACTGTGAGGGGACTAAAATCCATGCCTCACTCTCAGCTTTGCTTTTTTTTTTTTTTTTCCTCTGAACTCGAAATAAAAATAAGAGTGTTTATTAAATAAACCCCGCCGAGTCCAAGAAATCTCGTTGGGCTTTCTTTTTTTTTTCCAAGGGCCGGGTAAGTAGGGCTTGTTTGGTTAGTTTTTTTTCATCACTCGGTTTTTGTCACTCATCACTCAAAATATCCCAATTTTCACTACCCCACCGTTTGGACACAGTTTTCACTTCACATAACTCAAATATTTCAACCTTTTTGTGGGACCCATACCTGATCACCAAGTCAAACCCTTCTGTTAGTATACCCGCGGAACCCATTCCCTAGGCCTGTCCAAACCCATCCAAGACCCAACCCACCTGGAGGACCCGACCAGAACCGATCCGAAACCGGTTGACCCGACTATTCCAGCGGTTGGCGGCGGGTCTTCTTCCCCAAAAACCGACTCCGGGGGTCGGTTTCGGTTTCTATCCCCCCAAAACCCGAAAAACCCGAACCGACCGGAGAAAAACCCAGATTCTGGCAAGAAACCCAGATCCCGACAAGTAAAATTCTAGAATCCGGCGAAGAAAAACTCAGATCTCGGCCAAAAAACCTAGATTTAGGCGATATTTCACGTAGATTTGGTGAGATTTTGACCGGATTTGGCGAAATCTCATCAAATCCAATGAGATTACCGCCGGATCTGGCAAAATCTCATAGATTCCGATGAGATTTTCACCGGATCTTGAGTTTTCTCACCGTTTTCTCGCCGTTTTCTTAGAACCCAGACGCCGATCGACCCGCCCGCCACTCGTTGAAGTCTGATTCGCCCGACCCGTTTACTCCGGCGGTCGGCGGCGGGTGAGATTTTCCAAAACCCGATTCCGTCCGGTCAGTTCCGGGTTGGGCACAAACCCGACCCGGACCGACCCGTGGACAGCCCTACCATTCCCCATTTCCTTCACTTCTCATTTCCCCTTCACCCCTTCAACAAAGTGCCTCTCCCAAAACCCAAACCCAAACCCGAACCCATTAAAAATTTCAGAAGCTCCCTTACTTCGTCAGTACCGTCACCATTTCAGAAGCTACTTCTGTTTTTGTTTCTCCTTCTCCTCCTTTAGGTTTGTGACTTTTTCTTATCTTATGCTCTGTTGCCACTAAAGTTCCCTCTTTTCCCCCATTTTGCCCCTGCCCCTTACTTTGTTTTCTCTCTTCATTGCTTCACTTTTTTTGTGTGTGAGTGCCTCATTTCTTTTCTCAGATCTTCTCCATTTTATTGGTTTTTGAACTGAATGCTGACCTGGGTATGTCTTATTTTCTTTTTTTTTTTCTTTTTTTTCTTTTTTTCTTTTTTTCTAAATGGGTGTCTTATTTTTGCTTTGTTTTTTTTAATGTGGTTTTGGGTTCCTATTAACTATACCATTTTGTGTGAAATCCTTCTAAATGTGGAAGATTCTGGGGCTTCCATTTGTTTTGGAATCTGGGTTTTGTTTGGTTGTTGAGAAAACGTAGCAAAAGAAAAAGGAATGACAGTTTTAAAAGGTTTGGATTTTTTTTTTCTTTTTATTGTCTATTTTATATTTTTGCTTACATCATATGGGACTCCACTCGACAAAAACCTTCACTTTACTGAACTTTTAAGCATTGTAATATGTACTTGTTTCTACAGATCTTTTTCTTCTATGGTTTGTTTCATTGGCTTTGGGCTATAAAGTCTGGTAATTGGGGTGGTTGGAGAATGAAGAGGGTGCCATTTGTCTGTAATCTTTCCAAATATGGAATATTCTAATTTTTCCTTCTTTTCTTTTTTTTTTTTGGTTGTAATGGGTAATTTTTGCCTTTGTGGTTTGTTTGGTTGAGAATATGTAGGGAAATAAACTGATAAACTAAGAATTATTAATATTAGAATTTGGATTTTACTTCCAAGGAGTAAAGTTTTGGTGTGCACGTATATTATAGAAGATATACAGTTTGAAGTATATTATAAAGGATTTAACATGAAAACAGACTCTATCAACAGCATCCCCTGTGTCTTACAACCTTGTTTTGAACCAGCATTCTTTAAAGCACTTATGAGGCATCTTGATTATAGCTAATGGCATGATGATAAATTTTTGTTGCTAATTTCTTAAAGAGGAAGCTGAGAACAATGAAAACTGAAGGAGGATGAATCTATGATGCATTTACATTTTGTATATCTTTAGATTCAAGTCCGCATATTAAAAAAAAAGTCTTTGGAGTTTGGATTCAAGCTTTGAACTTAAAAGCTTCTTCTATGTGTTTTTTCATTCAGCTGGATATTTTGATGGTTTATTCAGCTGGATATTCAGTTGGAAATTAGACTTGTGAACATATCTATTAGTCTATTTTGAGCACCTTCTCTTGAGCAGTGGATGACACATCTATTCTTTTCTTTTTTTGTTATACTCTTCAGCAGTGGAATGTCTTCTGCCACTACTTATGAGTCCACTTCTAGCGGCCATATGTGCGATATGGATCGGTGTGTGGAAAGGACCTCCCTATCTATCTGTAATTTTGGTAGGCGGTTCTATGGATGTCAGCATTGGTCACCGGTTAGTATTACGTGATTCTTTTGATTTGTTTTTCTAATTATTATCATGAAGACTGTTATAGCTTTTATATATTATATTCATTCTTTAGCACCATGCACAACATTTATTGTGTCCTTCAATGTTGTATGCAGGACTCCAATCAGGCATGTAAGTTCTTCAAATAGTTGGACAAGAACACATGCCCACGTGGTTGTGCAACAACACCACTTGTCCATGATAGGTTTACGAGATATAAGGCCGAGGCAGCGGCTGCAAGAAATGAAAGGGATGAGGCTCATGCAATGGAAGCAGAAGCACGGGAGCAGTTAAGGATAGTAAAGCGCAAGGCTGAAAAAACTAAGCTCGCACTCCGGATTGCTGAAGACAAGGTCTACAAGTATAGGCTAGCTTTACTTTTGTCATGGACTGTAGTTGGGGTTTATTTTGTATTCTCTACTGTTTTTGGGGGCCATGGCCATACGCAACTACATTTGCCATGACCCATTTACGGTCACGTGTGTTATGTACATTAATGATTATATGCCCTGTTTTGAGTTCCTATATATTTTACAGGGTGATATAACATACGGTCACCTGTGTTATGTACATTACTAATCACGTGTGTTATGCATTTCTTTTGTTGTTTTTTTTTTATGGTGAACTACTTTATGCATTTCATAGCATGCAGTTAAGTAATGTGAAATTTCCTTATAGTAGTGGCAATATTTTTTGATGTCTGATGGTCCAAGCCCCTCACAAAAGACTAAAATTTCCTGTAACCATATCACATACATAATATATGGTCCTTGAAAAATACTCCATTGCGAAAAGGTATTACATATAAAATGCATATAAGCATGTCCACCTGTACTTACATTACCAATAGGTATTACATACACCTACTTTAAAATTGCCAAAAAGAATTACATTAGAAATGTCAATAGGTTATTGACATTAGCCATTACATGTAAGCATGTCCACAATTAATCTAAATTTACAAAAAAAATGCATCATAATGTTCCAAAGAATGCATCATGTATCATGCTAAGTGACTTCTAGTCACGATACCTAGACCTATACAAAAGTCCCAACAAAAAGTCATAGAAATGGGTACTAGCTCTATACAAGTCCCAACAAAAAGGGTGAATCCTTAGACATGCCAACCATCAATGTCGACGTCGCATGTACTCCTCCCACATGCGGTCAGTCATATCATCCCTAAATTCACCCATTGCTCTCTTCGACGCATTAGACGTCTCCCTCACATACCTCCTTTCGGCACTTGCACTTGACTCAGGAGAATTCCCATTGTTTCCAGTTTGCATATCATCCCTATCAACGTCAAGGTTCTCCCACGTGTTAAACAGTACATCTCTTCGATTATTGATGCGTATAAAATTATGTAACGCACAACACGCAAAAACAACCAAACGCTGACGATATTACTTATACTTCGCCATGTTGCTCAAGATGGGAAAGCGAGCCTTCAGGACTCCAAAAGCCCTCTCAATCACCATGCGCAATGAAGAGTGTCTATAGTTAAACAACTCTTTCCCTGATTTTGGTTGCCTAGTACTCCTCCTCCTGAATTCTTGGGCATGATATCGGGTGGCCTTATGTGGTGGAAGAAACGATGCACTAATGGGGTACCCCGAATCAACCAAGTAATAGGAACCTATAAGAATAGCATATCTAAATCAGTAATAATAAGGGGATTAAATCAGTAAAATAATCAGCAGAGCTATAAACAAAAAGGTAATACAAACTTGAACATGATGAGCTTAAAAAGACAAGCAGAATAAATAAAGTGAGTGATTTTTTATTTAAATGCTACTTCATTCTTCATGATCCAGAGCTCAAACTTGGTAGCCTTAAAAAAATGTGCAAAGATTACATATTGTTGAGAGGAGCCACAAACCAGACATCAAAGCTAAGTAAATTAACAGCTGTAATGATCTAAGACAACAATTTAGCATAGTGTAGGCTATTTGTAATGATCCAAGATAACAATTTAGCCTAGTGTTGACTGTTAAACGTCCATTAACACTAAAAGCAAGTCAACAATAATTTCCTCACAACACCATGCATATATTTAGCCATTAACAGTAATGCACAAGTCAACAATATCTTTAAACCATACTTTTAGAGTCCAACAAAGTTCATGTTCCCATAATGACAAGACATGTGTACATAACAACAGAACCACAAGTCTACTCTGTAGTCCACACCCTTTCTTGCCCTCATCTCATAAATATAACCTCTCAATATCCAATACTTCAAACATTCCACATCATAGATTTGAAAGGAGTGTCAACAATAAATTATGATCTTAGGTTATGGAAGTAGAGAAGGGAATTTAGTAGAAATGATTAACCATAAATTGTGTGCTGCTAAATGGACTGTCAGAAATAAAAACATAGAACACATTGAAACCACATATCTTAATTGATATAAGACACGTGTACACATTGGCTAATTCACTATGATAGATCCAGACGTAAATCTGTAACTAACTATACAAAAAAGTGTGACCCAACCATTTAATCAGACTTAGAAAACACTTACATTTGCACAAGTCAAGAGAGTTGGATATTCATGATTAGTACTACTGAGTCCCAAAAGTAAATAATATACACACACACACCCACTCACACTAACCACAGTGTTTTTCATGTTGACCAAACAAATAAAGTCAGAGCACAACTCAATTGTCAAGTCAGTAAATGTAAAAGTTCATTTCTTTTTTTGATTAGTATGTCAGCAGACTCAACACATGCAGAAGTATTTGATGAATCCAAATAGGGTAGAATAAAAACTTTAACATAAATTATGCTCTCTTCCTTTCTCAACTACATAGTCATGTCAATAAATGTAGAGTTATTATTACTGTTATTATTATTATTAGACACCAATGCAACCCAAGCTGCAACACAGTGCAGCAGATGGTGCACCAGAGTTGCCACACCAGTGCAGCCCAAGCTGCAACACAAGTGCAGCCCAAGCTGCAACACAGTGCAGCAGATATGAAGAGTTACAGCTCTGTTTTGGGTCCTTTAGTATATATATGTATAGATTACTTCAATCAATATACAATTTGGATATTCAATCACAAATTCAGTTTCTCATAAGGGCACAACTTGGTCACAGAAACAGAAGATTAGCTGCTGCTTGCTTGTAGTAGTGAAAATTTAAAGGCTGCAATATATATGAGGCAGAATTTAAGTTAAAGACGCATACCTTCCGGTGGCCATGGGAAGCCATGCTTCGGGTCTTTAATAGCTTTTTCAAACACCCTGGAGTCATTGGCGCTTCTCCCAACCACCGTGGACATACGTAAACCGCATGTCATGGTCACATGCACACATGACGTTGGTTGTAACAGTGCTCTTGCGACCCCTTTGAGGCTGGAGTCTTTTCGTTGAAGGCCGAGCACTAATATGTGTTCTGTCGATAGCTCCTATGCTTCTCTACAATGAATAGTGCCGATTAGTTGAAATACTATACAGTAATGTGTGAACAACCATTTTGGAAGAACTAATATTATGAAATCATTTACCTCAAACCAAGGGTCATACTTGTTGTTCCCCTGCAAATGCTCTGGAAGGCCTACCACATTCGGATTGGGCTTGATTAAATGTTGGCCATATGTGTGGATAGCCCGCAATACCCTACGGAACTTGCGGTCCACAGTTTCAGTGGAATTCTGGAATCTGTCTGCCACAGGCCACATCCGAGTATTATGGCCGACGATGTACAAGAATATGGCCACTGCCTCCTGCACGTCAACACGCCCCTTCCCTTCCTTCAAGTACCCATAATGTTTCAGCTCATCAACCAAGTGATAGAATAGATCTAGTGTCATGCGGAACATGTCATGACAATTGGTAGGATTGCCATCTCTCACTTCAGCCATATAATTGCTTCCACTCAAAATGCTAATACGTTGTGGGCGCTTGTCGTAATGCCGTTGGAAATATGCCACCATCTCGCCAATAAGTGGAAATACAAACCAAAACTCCTCCTCCTCGCTGTCATACTCCGAGTTCGTGTCTGCACCAGTGGTCATGTCATCATCACAGTCATTGATATCCATGTCATCATCACTGAAACTAGTGTCCATGTCATCACCACAACCACCAATGTCCATGTCATCATCGTCAGAGTTAAAATAAGCATCGTCAAAATCATACTGCCAAAAAGGATCACTGGGGGAGACCATTATACCTATACCCTGCAAAAACCAAAGTATTAGAACCAAAGATATTGCAATATATAAACGAACAAATTAATATAAAGTACTAAGGGAATTGCAATAATGTTAGCTGAACTCACCTTACAATGTAAGTAAAATGAACTAAATAACAAATATTATAAAAAAAATATAGGCGTAAATGCACTTTTAGTCTCTACATTTTGGCTTTTTTCCATTTCGGTCCCTACATTTTAATTTTACCACTTTTAGTCCCTAAACCAATTAACGCGTGTTATTTTCGTCCTTTCCGTCAGTCAACCATCGGAAATATCTGACGTGGTTGACAGAGAAATTAAAATATTATAAAAAATGCCACATCACCCATGACACATCAGCATATAAATTTAAAAAATTAATTTATTAATTTTAACTAAATAAAAAAAAATAAAAACAGAATTAAAAATCAAAATTCACCTGAATTAAGATTTAAGGATTAAGAAAAAAAAACATGTAGTAACCTTCTCAATTTTTCTTAAATTTTCTTGTCAACCAAACACAAAATCATCAATAAACACTAAACTCAGACACAGTGCCAAACTCATTTTTCATTTTCCTAGATCTCTCTCTCCCTCTCCCTCTCGGGTCAAACTCCTCTCTTGGTTTTCTCTTATTTTTTTTTCTCTGACGGTCCTCTCCATCGAGTGCCTTAATGGTACTTCCACCGCCGACGAGTGGACCGGCGATTGTTCAAGTCATTCTGGGCAGATCCGAGGTCGATTCCTTCATCTTCAATGGCCCTTACTCTTGATGTTGGTGGTGGGTCGGGTTTGGTGGCTGTGAATTGTGGGTTAAGGACATACAGCGGCGCTAGGCTGTCGTGGGCTTGGTGGGTCAGGCCGGGGGTTGTTGTGAATCTGGTTTTGGCTGGGTTCGTGACTTTTGGCTGATTTGGGTTGCTGGGTTATGATGTGGTGGTGGTCGGCGGTGGTGTGGTTGGTGGGTTTATGGTGGTGGTTTGGGTAGATCTGAGTTTTTTGGGTCTGGATCGGCTAGGTCCATTGATGTGAAACCTATAAACCAAGCCCAGAAAGGACTCACTGCCGTTCGTGGTTGTTGTGGTCAACAACAAAGGATTAAAGCTTGAGGAGCTTCGGCCTGGGTTCCTTGCAATGAAACAGAAGTAGAGATCAGAGGTGGTGGATCCGGTGGGGTTGGAGGTTTCAGATCGGTGGTTTGAGTTGAGTTTCAGATCGTTGGGTTTCAGATCGGTGGGTCGTTGATTGTTGGGTTTCAGATCATTGAGTTTTGTGTTGGTTTAAGTTGATTTTGTGTTGGTTTCTCGGAAAGATAAGAGAATCATACTCTTTCTTTTCTTCTATTTTCTTTGGTGCCTGAAATTTTAGGTTTAGAGTTTAGTGTTTTTGTGTTTGAGGGCTAGAAATTCTGGGTTTGAGTTTTGTGTTTGATGCTTTAGTGGTGTGGGGGTTTGATTTTTCGGATTTGTTCATGTATAATTTTGTGTTGATGTGGATCTAATGCTAATTTTTTGGGTTTTAAATTTTCTGGGTTTGTCTTCTTGATCAAATGTTTAATGTGTTCATGTTTAATTTCTTGTTCATGTTTAATATGATGTGGATTTGATTTTTCTATGTTTGATTTCTGGGTTTGTATGATTTTTTTGGGTTTGTGCTCTTGTGTGTTGTTGATGGGGTTTGTATGATTTTCTGGGTTTGTGCTCTTGTGTGTTCTTGTTCAAAATGAGTAGATCTAAATTTATGTATTTTATTGTTTTTAATTTTGTTTTTTCTTTTTTTATTTAGTTAAAATTGACAATTTTTTTTTAATTAGATGCTGATGTGGCATTTTTTATAATATTTTAATTCCTCCGACAGCCACCTCAGATATTTCCGTTAGTTGACTAACGGAAAGGACGAAAATAACACGCGTTAATTGGTTTAGGGACTAAAAGTGGTAAAATTAAAATATAGGGACCAAAATAGAAAAAAGCCAAAATGTAGGAACTAAAAGTGCATTTGCGCCAAAAATATAATACTATAAAAAAACACCAAGTACATAACAAAGCCCACACACTAATTTAAATAACATTCAATTCACGGGCATAGTTCACAACACTTTAACATTACAATAAAACTACATTAAATCAAAGTGTTCAACTAAATAAGAGAAATAAAACCAAATGTCGAACATTGTCCAAGCACACACACATAAAGTCCTTAAATAGTACTTAAAAACTAAACCAAGTGATTCACATCGAAATCACATAACAAAACATCACAAAAGCAATCCTCATTAATTATCCGGCTGCTGAGCGTGGCGCTCCATCCACCTCCTCCTCCTATGCTCTGGCATGCCCATGAACAACACCCTTTTCTCTTTCTTTTGGAGAGCCTCGGCGATGTTAAGATAGGTGTCATCATCAAGATCTTCATACTAGTTCAGCACATCTAAAGCTCTCCCAAGCGAGCAAGGATCGCCACCACCGGCGGATTGTGCAACATGATCAGAGCTACCACTAGACTTTTCCTTTTTGTTGGAAAACCTTTCCCTTGCCAAGGAAATGTACTCTTGAAGAGCCATGGTCATCTCACTAGCCCTATCATTCTTCTTGGCAACCTTCTTCCCCTTGGTAGTAGGCTCTTCCGTGGGATGTTTGTCAGCATGTTGGGTTTGCTCATCAACAATGGGCTCGTCTTGGGTTATGCCCTCCATGTTGGGATTGTAGCAATCATCATCATCCATCTGGGTACGACGTGCCTCACGAGCCTTATTGGCAAGTTCCTCCTCCAGGACACGCTCTTCATCACTATCTGGGGCTGGCGTGTTTGAGGAAATTTGAAGGGAACCGATTGTAGTATTAGGGGCAAAAAGTTGCTTCAGCTTGTCATAATTAGGACACCCTTTCTTCCGTAATGCAGCTGCCTTAGAATCCCCCTGAAATGACAATATATACATCAAAATCCTGCTAATATGAAATAGAAAATTACAAACAAATATGCAAAGAATTAGGGTAGTAAATATAATATACCGCAATCACGTTAGCCCACACCTCCTCAGAAGCAGTAACCGTTTGGATTGTCTCATCCCACCCCAACCCGGTATGCCTCAAAAGTTGGCCCCACTTTCTCTGTTTTCGCCTAAGCCTATTATGCTTATCTTTCACTTGCTTAGGGAGGAAAGTCTTCCCAATTTGCTCATTTAGGGCTTTTGTAATTGATAGCCAAGTTTTAGCCTTAAAGACACCATGTTCCATATTCCCCTTTTGTTGTTCATCGACCATAATGTCAATGAAAATTTGTTCAATGTGGGGAGGCCACATTTTGTCGTCAGCATCCTAAATTTCTTGTGCCATCTAATTCAAATTTCCCAACACAATTGCATATGTTAATATATTTGTATATTAATAGTTCTATGAATGGGCCACTTGAATCTCTAACCAACCACTCAACTTAAGTGAAGAAGACAAGAAAACCTATTTAGGACAATATAATGTTAATATCATTCATGATATTATAGGTAATTATGAAAAAACAATTTTCATCCTTGAGAGTAAAGCTTGTGCAATTGTTTTCAAAGTAGTATTGAAGTTTTGAGAATTTTGAGGAAGGCAATTACTGCTGTCTGAATCTTGCTTTCTGAACGTGTCAAACAAGCAATTTTAAAACTAATGAAACAGTGCTTATAGGCCAGCAGAGTAGTTTTGTACACTAATAGCAAATTAGCTCTATGCACATTTCTGCAAATGTAAAGCATGTAATTCTACCATATTAGTTTCTTAATGGAGCCAGAACATCAATAAGAAACTTGCATAATATAGAGATATCTAACAAAATTATAACTGCATAAAGAATCCAAACTTCAGAAGATATGGAAAACTTGGCCTATATATCTCAGGTAATGCCATTGTCCAACTTGCTCAAGGCCCTTCCTACCAACTTTAGTTGCAACCTATTTTAGATGACATTTGCTACCTCCAAATCACATTTTGGTTTTGTATGGTTCCTAACAGCTGCTGTAGGAGTGTATAGGCTTGGCTACAGAGGATGTTAATTCTTTTATTAGCCTCATAAGGATCTAGACTAATATGTTTTCTTATCCTCATTCATTATGATACTTGCATTGTACTATCCTTGTGACTGTTTCCTCTTATTTGATAATGCATCAAGAAAAAAAGTGCAACTAGTGTTACCAAGGTGCAAGCTATTTCACATAACTGAAAAGTATTTCAAGAGACATACAGAACTGACATATTTTATATTGTTTGGAAAATATTGTTAGAAGACATACTCAACATCAGTACTTTAATATATCAATGCATCCAATAGTCCAATACTAAAATATAAAATGTTTCAAAGAAGGATTTAACACTTCGGGTTCAAAACGAAGGTAGAACTTAAGAAATTCATAAAGACCCAAACCAACATCAGTACTTTAATATATCAATGAATCCAATAGAACTTAATATTTCAAAAGATTACAGAGGAATGCTGTCTCACAAGCCACAACAATACTTTAAATCAAAAACCCCCTTTCACATCCAACGAAAAACCCAAACCAGACCATGGACATGGAAAATGGAGAGGGAGAGAGAGATATATATTGCACCTGGGAGATATATATTGCACCTGGGAGATATATATTGCACCTGGGAGAGGGAGAGATAGGTATGGACACGGTGACAGAGCTCGGTAGACTCGCCGGTGAAGTTTTAGGCTTGGTTTAGTGCTTCGATCACGCGTTGTTCTTCAATCACGCAGTGTCCTTTTCAAGCCTAGTTCAGTGCTTCGATCACGGACTGTGGTGCCATGGAGCTAGCTCGCTGGGGATGAAGAGGGAAGTGAAAATGAGAAGAGGCTGAGAGAGGGAAGTGAGAAGAGGGAAAATTTTCAGCAAAAATTTTGGGGAGAACTGAAATGAAATAGAGCTCTAACGGTAATAACTCAGCCTGTTCCGGATGTGACAATGCACTGGCTTTTGGGGCCCACAATCTTCACTTATTTATGGACATGCCACTGAGTATCAGTTTTTGAGTTTTGAAAACATCTCAGCTGTTTTCATTTTCCATGACTGTGATCCATTTTTTTGAGTGACTGAGTGATGAAAATGGTGATCCGAAACTCATCCAAACAAGTGCTCATCCGTGGGACCTACACGATTTGGATGATGGAAATAGAAAACTGAGTGATATCACTCAAAACTCATCCCATCCAAACAAGCTCTAAGTCACCCAATGGAATTTTTTATTTTTTATTTTTTTTTGATACAATATAGAATTTTTACTCTAGCTTAATTTAAGTGTATATGTGTGTGAAGCTCCCTCCTAGAGACTTGAACCCCGGTCCTTGCCCCCCACACTCCACACCCCACAAGTACTTATACTTGTGGAGTGACCATCGCACCAAGGGTGTGTGGTGAGTCACCCGATGGAATTATTATTAATATATTACGTTTTTTTTTTTCTCTTCTTTTTCATATATTAAAAAGATTCAAAAAGTTAGTTATTTTTTTTTTTACTTTAAAAAATACTAATAATTTAATTAATTTATCCTTATTCTTAAAATATATAATGATGTTATGCAACGTTCATTATTACAAAAAAACACACCTTCCCACTTCAACGTTCCCACTACACCATGTTCTTTGGGGGGAAAAAAAACTATGACATTCCCATGTTCTAAAATAAAACTTCCATAAAAAATAAAAATAAAAATTACCACATCACATAAGGAATGGAAAAATGCTTCCTGGACTATCTCATTCCCACCTTCTTTAAAAAATTAAATTAAATTAAAAATAAAATAAACCTACCAACATCACATAAGAAATGGTAAAAAAATTCTCTTTTTAGTTGTTCCTCTCTTCTCATTTTCAATGTTGTGGAATGCATAAGGAAAAATTCTAATAACATTACATCCCATAAACTCCAAACTCATAATATTCCTTCAGTTACTTCTTCATTCTCTCATCCTATTTCTAACTGACACTATCTTCTTCCACACTCACTGTTTTATATACTGAATTCTTCTCAATCGTCAGGTGTTTTCCTGTCAAAATTGGTAAGCCTTTGAGCAAAATTTATATACTACTTTCTTAATTGAATTGTATATTGTGTATCGTACTTTCTTAACTACATATATTGTGAATTAGTAACTCTTTGACCTTTTATGATGCGTGAACTATATGAAATGTGTTATAGAAAATTTGGTTATGAATGAAAAATTATGACACTAAACCCAAATGTATAATATTAAATGTGTATACCTAAAAATTGTGATGAATGAAAAATTATGATACTAAACCAAAAAAAAAAGCCCTATCATACGTGCGAAGCGCGTGTACGCAATTTTAAGAGGATGTTAGAGAAACTTAGCTATCACATTTACACCATTTTGAATTTACCCCTATTATAAAACAGGTTCCACAAAGTTGGAGTAAGTAGTTCCCAAAGGCTAAAAAAAGGGTTCCGTAAAGCTGGTAGCTAGTATCTCATAACCTGTAAACGATAAGTTGATGTAATAATAACAATAACATTTTAAAATAACAATAACATTTTAAAATAAAAATAACATTAAAACCAAACCTTCACCTAACAATGTCTTGATGTACATAATATAACCCTTATAACATATCCAACAATATTTTCAAACATAAGCATAGAGTTTAAACAATGTCTTAAGTTTGTATGGAAATGTTTATGAAAACCATCGTTGGACTTCTTGGCTCTCCCTTCGGGGTAACATCCTTCAACTTTTTCAACACCAATCAAATTGCCTCTTTTAGGAATATCTTGGATGATGAGTCCAAGACCTCTCATATTTTGTTCATCATGATTAACCAATAAGGTGTCTTCACTATCATGCACATTAACATGCATTGTTGCACAACATTACAACTAGAACTACTTACGTATTTTCTTTCCACACTCCACAATGTCTATCTAAAAGGATCATGCCTTACAAATTTTGTCCTAAGCAACCAACTTTGTTGTAGTTAAATACTTGAAATCATTTGTATTTGAGCAGCAAGTTGTTTTAAAGTTTTTGAAGCAACTGCATATCTCATCCTAGAGATGCTCAGGGCAATTGTAAGTATGTTTTATTTATTTATTAATGAAATGAAAACGAAACAATTTCTATTCTATACCACATCATTTTTGGGCCTTAATTTGGTGGCACATGGAACCTTATTATTTTGTATCATTCATAGCTTGGTTTAATCTACAATCTTCATTATATTTGCAAAATGTTTGTAATCAGTGAATGGACTAGCTTATTTGCTGAAAATTAGGACAATCCCATTGCTTGTGAATGTTATATGATGATTCGCTAGGACAGTTACATGGCTAGCTTTATATAACACAAATTTGCAGCAACATAATTTATCCAGTTGGCCCATTCCTAACGAAGCATCATACAACATTCCCAAGCCATAAGATTGTCCACATTCTCAACAAAGAGGTCAATCCATACACTTATTCAGCGTGACATTTATAGTTGTGAGATAAAGCTACAAATGGTTCATTTGCTACATTTAATTTGGTTTTTTCTTCCTAAGATTTGTGGATTTTCATTATTGGGTTTTTAGAACCTATACTCAACCACTTGAAGAAATTGAGGTTAAACTGAAACTTAAAGTATGACTTTTTGTACTTTTTCTCTTAAAAAAAAAGTAACAACAAAAACTAATCAGTATGCAAAAAGAAAATGAAAGACAGTGAATTCACCATTACCATACCAATGATGGCATGGGTTAAGAGTTTTGAAAGCATGTTCAACAATGAAGTCTATTAATGAATTACAAAATTGTATGATGACAAATATTTCAAACTTTTTGGTCTCAAGCAATGCTGATTTTCATAATTATTTACATTTAAACTTAAGACGAGGTCGTTAAAACTCTATATACTTATGTCTAAAAATTCGTTGGATATGTTATATGTGTTGTACTATGCACAATACATCAACATATTTTTAGGTGTAGTTTTGGTTTTAATATCAACATAAAAACAACTGTTCTTGTTCTTGTTATTATTATTATTACATCAATTTGTGATTTACAGGTTATGAGTTTCTACGAACTTTGTAGTACCGGTTTTTTGGTATTCTAGACCTACTTACTCGAACTGTTGGAGTTGTCTTGTGAAATGTGTAGTATGTGTGTTTGCAATTTGTGACACTGAGGTGAGTGTGTGAGTGAGTCTTTTTAATTAATTGTTCATTTTTTTGGTAAACCCATAAATCATAGGTTTTTAAGATGTGATTGATTACCTATTAACTAATTAATTTTAATTTCCTAACTAACTAAGGGCTTTCCTAGGAGCTCCTAAACTAAAAGGAAGGGAAAGTCTCGAACCATCACCTATTGATTCAATACATATAAACCAATTATTCTTTACTATTAATTCTCTATTTATTGTTTAAATTAAATTATACTCTCTTTAAAACAAAAAAATTTCCAATCAAGAAGTTAGAATTGATCAAAAGTAAATATTTACTTTTTTGAAGCTTCAAAAAATGAAAATTTAAACTACTATTGTTTATTACAATTTATGTATTACAATGTTTTAATATTTAGAGTGAGTAAGGACAAATATTTACACCAAAAAGAGTAGTTTTATTTTGATATGATTCAAAAAAGACAAACACAGCCCATAACTTAACCCAATAAAGTAAGAGTTATGTATTTTAGTTCGTTTATTCAGAATAATTAAGCAATGTGTTTTTGAATTGATTGAAGGAATTATTAAAATGTAAAATGACTTTCCTTCTTTTCTCTAAAATAAAATGATATATTTTTTAATAGATTAACTACGAGTCTCATTTCAATTTGAAGATTTTACATACAAACATTGCACATATTCAACATATCATTCACACAAAAACCATTACATACATACAAAATCCATACAAAACCCATGCACATATTCAATATATCATTCATACGAAGCCCACCACATATACATAAACCAATACATACATAAAAAAACTATACAATACCTATTAAATGTATACAAAACTCATGCGCTCTCATATCATTTTTGCAAAACCCATTACATATATACAAAACCATTTGAAAACTCATACACATATTCAACACTTCAACCTATTACAATTATTAAATTAAATATCATCTCTACACTAAAATTGAACAACAACTAAGAAAAGAAAATGTATATCATTTAAATCTAAGAAAAGAAAATGTATAAAAACTAGATCTAAGGAAATTTATAGACTAGAAATCAAGTTTTCTTTTTTTGTTTTACTTGTATATTGATATATCATAAATCCTAAGAGTAGTAGAAATTTTAAGAGTATATTGATATATCATAAACCATTTGAAAACTCATGCACATATTCAACACTTCAATCTAATACAATTATTAAAGTAAATATCCATCCTATACTAAAAAAAGAATTGGGACAACACTTTAAAGAAAAGCAAGTATATCATTTTAAATCTAAGAAAAAGAAAATGTATATAAACTAGATCTAAGAAAATTTATAGACTAAAAATCGAGTTTTTTTTTTTACTTGTATATTGATATATCATAAATCCTAAGAGTAGTAGAAATTTGAAAATGGAGGTATAGGGGTTTAGATGAGCTATACCAGTTCTAGGAATGAAACCCAAAATTTTAAATGCAACTCAAGCTCTGTATACTAAAGTTATTTTTACTATAAATTTTATATGGAATGAGTTCACTCCAAAATAATGCAACTTGATTTCTTGATTAACTAGTTTGCTTTACTATACATAACTCCAGTTCACTTCGAAATTTTGCTCTTACTCTTTAAAACTTGATTTCCCAAAAGTCAAGTCTTTTTTTTTTTTTTTTTTTTTTTTTTGAGTTAAAGAAAAAAATTCAATATAAAACTTGACTTGAAAGTCAAGTTTTATATTGAATCTTTTTCGTTAACTCAAGTTCCATATGGACACTTTTTTTATATTATTAAATAAAGACATCAATCGCTGCCACCTCAACCAATATGACTTATAACTTGATTTTTGAGGAGTCACGATGTAGTAGGAACTCAAATTTTCAAAACTTGAGTTGTAACAACAAACTTAACATCGGGGTGAAAGTGTAACAAGAGTTATAGTTTAAAGTGCAAAACGTGCATTCGAAAAGTTTATGGTGCAAAGTATAATATGAGGTTTAATTTATGATGGTAAAGTGTAATTTACCCTTGTTTTATTTATGGCAAAGTGTTAACTTATTAGTTGATTGCTTAACTATGATCTTTGTTCCTTTAATTATTAGTTGATTGCTTAATTATGATCTCCATTCCTTTTGCATTTTTGATGGATATGTATGTATATGGAATCGAAATACCACCAAATAAATTGTGGGCTTTGTATGGTAGGTGTGCAAAGACATTATACCAACAAAGTCAAATTTGAGTGGAAGGAAAGTAATTGATGAATAAACATGTCAATAACCTTTTAGTCAAATAATACATCATAATGTGAGTTCCAATTATTTCAACTTATTAAGTTCATTGTTGTTGAATATAAGATTTGATGGAAAATTATTGAGTATTCCCGGAGTACCATAAATGTGTACTCTCCTCCTCTCACATGAATTGTGGGTCCCACCATAAATTTAATTAGTGGGCTCCACAATTATGTGAGATGGAGGAATATGCATTTATGGTACTCCGGGAGTATTCAATAATTTCCCAGATTTGATGTTCAAACCTCACTTACACCAAAAATTGATTAATATTTTAAACTTAATGATAAAGAGCAATTATTATACAGTAGATGCCATAAGTTTTAAATCTTTCTATCCACTTATAAATACAAAAAAGAAAATGACGTAAATAATGTAGTAATAAAAAGAAAACTACTTGTCAAGCCACAAGCGCTGTGGTAATGCTCTTTTGCAAAGGATATGGAAAAAAAAAAAGTTAGTTTGTATTGAGCTTGTTTACCAACTCTATTAAGTTGGTCTCTTAAAAAAAAAAAAAAAAAAAACAAACTCTGTTAAGTTGGTCACATTTTGAAACCATTGAGATTCTAATGGCCCCCCCCCCCCCAAAAAAAAAAAAAAAAAAAAAGCTAGTATATATATATGTGTTGAAATTTTAAATTTTGGTTCTAATAGCACCCCAATTAAATAAATAAATAAAATAAACTGGTATACATATGTAATTTGAAAAATTAAAATTTGCCCTTAGATATATATATTTTTGGATCTCCCTGAAATAGCGTACGTCGAGTTCCATTTTGATAAATGTGTTGAAATGTTTAAAAAACACTTATTTTATATGTTATACTTTGTTGACATTTTTATAATATCAAATGTTTAAGAAACACTTATTTTATATGTAGTATTTTGTTGAATATGAAATAGATGTTAGTTTTTATTTTCATAAAAAAAATTTGTTTTAAGCTTTGGCCCCCCTCATGTTCGAATCCTGGTTTCGTCCCTGATTGAGATTGAGCACAAGTTATTCATAGGGTTGTGCAAAAAACACTACAACCCACCAACTCGCTCCATCCGGACCCTAAGTAAGGTAGGTTGGGTTAGGCAGGTTATACAGCTAAATTAGCGGGTTGAGATATTTCTAACCTGCTCACCTATATTTTATGTAAAATAAATATATAAATTATATTTATATAGTTTGTCATGTTGCAAAACTTTACCTCACTTACCCACTCACTTGATTTCTATCATCTCTTTCTATTCCCTTTTATTTTTATTTTTTTCATTTATCTTCACTAATAATCTCTAGCCACACTCTTTAAGATTTTGTTATTGTTCTAACTGTATGTACAAGTTTAATTTCATATTCTAAGATTTTTTTCTTTCTTCTCAATGCAATAAAATTAAGTTATTCTAATAAAAGATAACGTGGTATGTTGTAATTATTTTCTAACAAAAGTTTATTTTTTCTTTCATTTTTAATAAACAACCATTCAATTACGATTAAGTTTAGTGCTACAACAATTTTCATTACTTTTACCACAAATTGCCTATATGGCAAGTTGTAAGTGATAGAAATAAAATGGTGAATCCTTATGGGTTCATTATTCCACTACTCACAAGTTGCTATATGACAAAATTGTGATACCAGACTTACTCTTCAATTAACAGATGGTCATGCCGTCTAGTAATCTCAATGCACCGTACATTTTAATGTATGTAATAAATTTATTCACGCAAAAATTTATATACGAGTCTTGCCAGTGTAGTAGCATTCTTGGATTCCGTTTGTGTTTTTAGCCAAATTTAAAAGTGGAATGCTAGGATTCCCTTTTAGTGGAGCAGCACCAATGCAAACCAGATTACACTACTTGAAACTTGAACAAAAGAGACAGAGAGAGAGAGAGAGAGAGTACAAGGCAATGAGACGTGGAATATCTCAATTCCACACTTTTTTAGATTTCACTTTACACGAAGTTAGAAAATTCTCCATCCAAGTGAACCAACCAATTATACAATTTTTTTGCAAAATCCTTGGGATTTTTTTTTTTTTTTTTTTTTCCTCAAGTTTAGAATCTGCTCACTTCTCTAAGCTAGCTTTGCTTTTTCTACCACAACGTGAGAGGTTTTTTGGGCCCTTCATACTTACTTTCCAGCCTTCTTTTCTGTGGCTCTCTCATTTTTGCTCTCTAATTGTAGAGAGGGAAAACAAAACAAAAAAATAATAATAATAACAGAGGGTGTGGAATTTGTTACTGTTACTAAGTGTTCAGATTTCATACACTCAATCCATCAAAACCGCACTGCTTGTAGGTGAGAGATTGCTTCCTCGGACTTATTACTATTGCACAGTCCACTGATACCTGCTCACCATAAATAAATATTTACAAATTAAAGTGTGAAACTCATATATACATCAAGATAGGGGGAAACTAAAAAATGATGCATAAGTAAGCATTTGCATCAGTTTGTGAAAAACTTTCGGTCTTTTAGCATAAAAACCTACTTCTTCTATTTTACATACTCTTCAAAACACCTCACATTAGATTATCTATTTTACGCTACATTTTATTAAAATATCATTTAAAAAACAAAAAATTGTTTATCTTTCTTCACACACAATAATTTCCATTCACTCTCTTCCTTTATCCTTGAAATACATAAAGAAATAACAAACAACAAAATGCAAAATGAATAGTGTCAGTATAAATTTACATGGTTACTGTAGCAAACTTGTAAATCTACACAATTATACACAGACTAACGTGGGTCATTATTAGGCAAAACTGTGTAAAATCTACTCATTTTTTCTATTATACATGGACTAATGTGAATGATCTAATATGCACAGGAAATGCATTTTAGCTCTAATTCTAATCCGCCAATCGATAGAATAAGACCTTTCTATCTAGAAAAAAATTATACCGGACCGTTAGTTATTTTAACTTAAATCATATTAAACAATATATTATAATGGCTTTTGTTAATGCACCCAATAAGGAGGAATTTAATGGATCCCAATATTGTAAAGTAACAAAAGCAAATAGCTCCTATCAAAAACTCAAAAAAAATAAAAAAAACCTCCTATAAAAAAAAAAAAAACCTTTTTTAACTTAATGCTGTGCCACTCACCAAGAAAAACTTATAGATTATAGTAAATAAAAACTAAACTTTAACCAATGTACTAAGACACTCATTTAATTCTACAAGATCTTTGATTTAAAGTCGAACGGCAACTTTAACTAGAAAAGTATCATTGAGTGTGTGAAGTGGACAGTAATGGAATCTTTTTTTTTTTTTTTTTTTTAAATACAAAAAGTAACGGAATCCTCGCTAGCAAACAGAAACTATGGGCTAATTAGCCCAACAAAAACATACAGTGCTTTGAAGAAGAAATAATTTATAGGACATCTCTACCGACTACTGTATGCTTGAAGCTGATTATAACCACATAATACGGGCCCGCACGGGGGCCCAAACGCCAAAGTCACATGGTTACTTATAATGGAGACTGGAGAGTGAGTGTACAAATTACAGAGACCTCGTCTCCCCTATGAGACTATGACAATGAAAGCAGTTTCTAAGCGCTGTTTGGTAAGTATACTCAAACACATGTTTTTAGTTTTTAAACAATATTACATGTATTTTCACACACTTTTTCACCCACACGTATATCAAAAAAATACAAACAACATTACTCAAACTCCTTTACTAAACAAGCCCTAAATTTTTTTTTTAATTTTAATTTTTATAATTTAGGATAAAATACGGTTAGGTTTGAACAAATGTCAACCAGGTCTAAATACTTTTTAAAATTGATCAACTTGATTCCTAAACCAACTTGGTCCTAAACCGTTACTCATTTTCTCCTATTTCTCGCAATAATTATAGATTAAATTGATCAATTTTGAAAAGTCTTGAAACAGCTCATTTATTATTCTTACAGTTTTCTACTTTATTTCTATCATATATATACTTTGTCAAACCGGAGACCCATGTTAAGTGATCCGTTACGGTCTCGAATCCGAATCTAGAAAACTCCATTACTTTAATAAGGATTAAAAAATTGAACAGTGAGACCGAAGCAGGGTTCCATGGTGTAGTGGTTAGCACTCTGGACTTTGAATCCAGCGACCTGGGTTCGACTCCCGGTGGGACCTCTTTCGCTTTCCACATTATTTTTTTTACTTCAAATTAAACGAGGAAAAAGAAAAAAAAAGAAGGAAAAAAGAACAATAATGACAGACAACGAAATATCATAATGGCCAAGAAAACGAGGAAAAGACAAAAAAAGATAGGAAAATTAATGACAAAGGAAGAAACATTAGAAAGAAAAACAACAACATGGACCCAACATCTAGGACTACGAACACTTTCAACCAAGGTTAAAACTATTGATCAGAACTCGTTTGGTACATGCACTTAAAAATTAAAAATTGTAATTTAAAATTATGTGTGAAAATATGTGTGAGTAAAAATACATGTAATATTGTTTAAAAATTGAAAATTGCTGTTTGAAAACATGTACCAAACACTTTGATTAATGAAATTGAATGCTTAAATTTTATTTTTTTTACTAAGTATTTTATCGCACACAAAGAAAGAAGAGAGAAGGTTTTAAAGAAACTAACAGTGTGTATATCCAAAAGGGTCTAACTTTTTAATTTAAGTAGGAGATGGGAGATCTTAAGTTCTAGCCACCTTGATTCATAGAATAAAAAAAGAAAAAAAAGAAAAGGTTATATCACCTAAAAATTTACAACTAAGTTTTTTACTCTTAAACGATTAATGAAACCAACCATATCTATGATTGAATTGAATTAAAGAACTTAAAAAATCAGAACCTAAAAAACAGTAAAAAAATTTTACCATAGTAAAAAAGAAAGGCGAGAAAAAGATCAGGGGCCCTGAGGCAGCAGGATGAGGCAATTGGAGCGGGTTTTCAAAAAGGAGCGTAAAAAGAAAGCAAAATTTGCAGCACCATTAAAGTAAACACTGAACACAGACTTTAGTGACTTTTCCGCATGCTTTTTTATTATATCCAAAGACTAGGATTAACTAACAAGAAAAAAATAATAATAATAATAATAAAAGTTAGCATAATGTCAGATCAAGGGGACAAGCTTTCGCTACTTCCACAAGTTCAGAACAAATTTAGGATGACTCAAAAAAAAACAAAACCCACCACTGTTACTAAAAAGAAAACGTAAAAAAAAAAGCTGCACCAAACCGAAAGGCCAATCACTACTTCAATCACTCAAAAAGCAACAACAACAACCCCAAAAAAAAAAAAAAAAAAAAAGTACACAGCAGAGAACAGAATGCAGAATGCAGAAAAAGGAAATACACCGAACTTCAAGGGCATAAATGCAAATACACAACAATGATAAACTTTATTTATTTATTTTTGAGTTGCTAAATTCTGGGAGATACCAGTCTCAACTCAGAGTTTCAGATAAACTACTCACTACTCGTACTTCATTACTATTATTATGATAATTAAGTGGGAGATAGACCCATAATTTTATCTGAAACACCGAGAATTTATTAGAGACAGAACCAAAAAATAAAATAAAATAAAGGAAAGTCCTAAAAAAGCAATTAATTAATAATGTATCAAATTGAGAACCCAAAAAAAAAAGAGCTGAATTTAGAAATGACCTGAACGCCAGGAGAGTCGAAGTTCAAGACACGGATCTTAGCACCGACATCACCGAGGACCCTGAGCTCAACGCGGTCGTTTAAGGAAGCGTCGCGAACCAAATCGGCGGCGTCAGCTTGCTGCAAGTTGATTCGATCAACGGCGATGGTGGCCTCCACCTGTCTGACGCTGTGGGCCTCTTGGTAAAACCCAGGAACCGAGGCTTCGCCCAATGGGATTCCGCGGTACATGACAGTGAACTTGGACTCGCCGTACTTGATCCCAACCTTGTTGGGGTTCACCGCGGTGAACAACATCCTTATGCTTAAGGACAAGGAGGCCGAGGTTGTCGGGTTGTTGGGATCGGTGGTGGCAGTGGCGGAGTTGGAAGTGGGTGTGGTTATGCCCATGTACTGGACACCGACTTGTTGGAGATCGAAAGAGGGTTTCTTGGGTTTGACGGCTAGGATGATGACTAGAACGACGGCTAGGATTAGGAGAGCTAGGAAAGAGAATAGGAGGAAGAGGCAACAGCAACAGCCTTTGAAGGAAGCTGAGGAGGAAGATGAAGGTGAAGAAGACGACGTCGTTGGGTAGTAGTGGTGAGAGTTAGACCGCGATGATGGCTGTTGTTGCTGTGGCTGTGGCTGTGGCTGTGGATGTGGGCGTGGGCGTGGTGGTGGTGGTCTGTGCTCACCGTTCACATTAGCCCTTGTTGTCATCTTTGCGCTATTGTGCGCCCCCTCCTCTTCTTCTACCTCTTCCTCTTCTTCTACAGTGGTCTTTCTTGGTTTTGAAGGAAGAGAGTGAGAGAGAGAGAGAAAAAGGGAGTGAGAGAGTGATGGCTTTTTGGATGAGAGATAAAAATGAAAGAGAATAATAAAAAGGGACAACAAGACAGACAGCGATACAAAGAAAAAAATTATTTGGAGAAATTACGGTGTATTGTTATAGGGGTAATGCTAGAATCACGACATAATTTGTGCTAAAATTCGTTGACATGACTAGTTGTAGGTGGTAAAATGTGTTGTACATAAATTTATTATCGCATTTTTACTATTCATAATTTGTCACGATAGTAAATTGCCGTAAAAATGGTACCATTTGATGCGTTACTAGCATATTGCAGACAGTTTTTTTTTTTGGGAGAATGTACTGCAGACAGAGTTGAAGTTGGACTGTTGGAGTGCAGCTTGGTATGATTGGCAAAGTAAGATATTAGTAATATAAATTATATAATATAATTAATTAAATAATTCCCATAAAAAAATTAATTAAATAATAAGAAAAAAAGAAAAAGTGGACTTTATGAGAAATTCGGCGAAAGAGTAATGCTCTCTCACACTCACATGATTGATGGTGGACTCCACCAAGACTTGAGGACCTGCACATGCCTCCATAGGAGAGAAGACAGTCACACAATTCACAGTTCACACTACACACTCTTCCGATCTTCCCACACTTTGAATACTTGTTATTTACTAGTATTATTTATAAATATGTAACCTTATCTCTTAATTTTTATAAATGGATAATTGTTCCATGTTTCTTAAGAGTTAAGATAGTTTTTTTTAGTGGAATTTGTGATGTGTTTTTATGTTAGATATTTTATTCTCTCTCTCAAACAATAAGAGTGGACAAAATATGACTCTAAAATGTACAAAGACATTGATGGGTGATAATTAATTGAGTTATATAAAAACTTATACAAAGATTGGTATTTTCAAATTATTGCTCACTGTTGTTTAGAGCATTCACAGCAGTAGAAGCATATTGCTATATTACTAAAATTTAGCTCCACAAACACAAAAATCTTGCTGCAGCAGTGGAGCTAAATCTAAAAAATTTAGTTTTATTGCTACAGTGCACATCTATAGATAGATGTGCACTGTTCATAAGAGCTAAAAAAAAATTATTTTATTAAATTTCTCTCTCCTCTTCCATTAAAAAAATAATTTCTCTTTCTTTCTTTCTCTCTCTCTCTCTCTCTCTCTCTCTCCGGCTTCTCTTCTTTCTTCCTCTTTCCTTCTCTTTTTTTTTTTCTCTCCCTCATCTACTCTCTATCCGCATCGTGAGTGATGATCTCCGCCGTCGATTTCCAAACGGAGGAGCCGATATCGTCGATGGCTTGACCGACTGACTCGAGCAATTCCTGAGCGATGGAAGCGCCGGCGTCGAGCGAAGCCGGGAAATCCATGACGGCTCGCGACGCGACTTCCCGGATCACCGACGTCTCTTTCTTCAACCCAGACCCGAATTCCTCTATATTGCGCTGGTAGGTTTGGATCACCGACTCCGATTTCGACGTGAACGTTTTGATCAATTTGCCGAAGCTCCAAATCGCGGTGGAGTTTGAGTCTGGATCCGGGTTCGGTTCCGGAGCGTCGTCGTCATGGGGTGGCTGGGTTTCGTGATGGCTTGTGTTGGCTGGTGGTGGTGCCGTGAGGGGCAGTTGGCTTGTGTTGGCTTTTGTGGTGGGTTCGAGTGTGCCGATTGGTGAAGAACATGGGTTTTGTGGGTTTGTGGTGGTGGATCATGGCTGGTGGCAGATCGATGGTGGGTTTTACCATGGATTGGTTATGAGTTGGTGGATGGGTTGGCTTGAGTGGTGGTGATGGTGGTGGTGCCGTGAGGGGCTGTGGGTTGAAGACAGGGAAGAGAGGGAGAAGACAGAGATAAAGATGAATAGTGAGAAAAAAAATAATAAATAGGTGTTTGTGGATATATATATTATGATGTTTATATTATTTTATTGTATTGAAAGCTAAAATAGATCCACTGCTGCAGTATGTGTGTAGGTAAAATAGATAAAGTAACTTTTTGTGGTGCTAAATAGCTAAAATTATTGCTCCACTGTTGTGGATGCTCTAAGATGGAAAAGTGGGAGTGAAAAATAAGAATGTTTGTTATGTGTATTTGAACATTTTTGTTATCCGAGTATTTTATTATGACGTTTGAAAGGTGGATTTTTAGCAATTATAAATTTCGCACAAAAACTCTAAGAAATGAGATAAATTTTAATAAGTACGTGTTTATGTTTATTGAGTTATTTCAAGTGTGTAAAAGTTTTCTAGAATCTTAATATTTTTCTAAATAAACTCTTTCCCATCTCCAAGTTAGCAAGTACAACTTACTAAGTTATCTCACCTTATTTATCTCCTCCTTTTCAGATTCTTGAGGCAGCCTTGGATTTAAGACTTATTGGGTAAAGGCGGTTACAGTTTAGTTGAAGTTAAAAACTACATCATTGATATTTTGGGTCATGTGTTTAAAGATATTTAATTTTTGTTTTTGTGAGGATGTCTTATTTGGGAAAAATAATGATTAATAAAAATCCATTAGAAACATAGGCTCTATGTCTATGATAATAGAATATGTTTTATGTTGTTGGGAGAATTTTGGATCACTAGCATTCTAATAAAGCTATTTGGATGTTTTTATTAGAGCGCTAAGAGCATTCTCATTAAGGTGGGTAAATGCTATAAATGCTAAAATTTAGCATGTCAAATGCTATAAATACTAAAAAACACACTCCATCAAAACTTTTAAATCTTATTTATTTTGCAATCCAGCTACAGTGGAATTCTATCTCTAGCACCCCACTGTAGCAAGATTGTAAAAAAAAAAATCATTTTATATTCCCTCTTTCTCCAGACCTTCTTTTCTCTCTCATTTCCATTTCTTTTGTCTCTCTTCTCTCTCTCTCTCTCTCTCTCTCTCTCTGCTCGACTGCTCTGCCTCCCTCTCTGACGAAACCCAGGCCGGAGCATCAAGCCAAGCTGATTTTTTTTTTTTTTTTTTTTTTTCACTCAACGCTCTCTCTCTGCTCTATCTTTCTCTTTCTTCTCTCACTTCTCTCTTCTCTCTCTGTGCTTAGCCGATGAGCGGGCTCCGCCGATGATTGTGGTCCGGTGATTGTGGGATGACGATGGCTGTGGTCCGGTGATTGTGGTCATGGATCGTGGGTCCGATGGCTGTGGTCCGGTGGCGGCGATGGAGGTTTCTTCTTTCTCTTTTTTTTTTTTTTTTTTGGTTCTGCATGGTTCTTTTTGGGTCCGATTGAGCTCCGATCGTGCGAGGCCGACACAAAACTACATGCTATCAAATCTTTGATTTGATTTTGGGTCTTGATTTGGTTTTGGGATTTTGGGTCTTGATTTGGTTGGGGTGGGTCTTGATTTGTTTTACAGGTGCGAAGGAGGACGACAAGCCGCGCCGTGGAAGAAGCTGACGCCGGGGAGGGAAGTGGTGTCCGTTTCCTGTGGGTTTTGGTTTGGCGTGATGGGTCTGCTAGTGGGTTTGCTGGTGGAGGCAATGGTGGAGGTTTCTTTTTTTTTTTTTTCTTTTTTCTGCTATGGTTGGTGGTGGTGGTGGGTGGATGTGGTGGTTGTGGCTGGATGTGGAGGTTTCTTTCTGCTATATATTTTTTTTTTTTGTTAATGGTGGTTGTGGTATGGGTGGTGGGTTTTGGGTTTTGGGTGGGTGGTTGGTAGTGTGGTGCCGGCAGTGGGAGAGAGAGACAGAGGAGAGAGAGGAAAAATAATAAAGAAACATTATTTAAATGAAATGGTAAAAAAATAGAAGTTTTGATATAGGTTGAATTATAAAGTGGTGTTTTATATGTTATAAATATAGGTTTTGAGAGTGTAAATGCTAAATTTTTTAGAAACCTTGATAAGAATGCTCTAAGAATTTAAAAACTCATCATATGAATGTCAATTTGGGGTGTAACAAGAATGAGAAGTAAATTTCATTATCAGAGGCATTTTTTTGTCATTTACTCAGTTAATGGTCACATGCTTTGCACATGTTTGTTAAAGTTAACCTCCAAATGAAGGATGGTGTTGTTACTTCTTATTGGTGATTTTTGCCAAAATTGGGGGAATATTAAATTGCATAATTTGGTGTGCAAAGTGCAAGTAGTGTCAAATGTTATAGCTGATTTATGCAAGTAGCCCCATAGTTTTTATACCACTATAATCAAGAAATACAAATCCTTTGTTCTCTTTTTATATTTCACTTTATCTTTTATCAATTATGGTATGTCATGTGTTTGATTTTATTTGATTTTTTTTTAATTCTATTTAAACTTTGGTTATTTTATAAGAAAAATCAAATAAATACATAACAAGTTGTGATTATTAGAATATAAAGAAAAACATAAAAAATGGAACAAATAATCTCTAAATATCATTAACGGCTAGTTTGGATGGAGGGAGAATAGACTGAGCCAAATAATAAGAAAGGGATACTATATTATTACATGAAATTGATAAATATAAAAGGGCAATACGGGTATCTAAATTTTATCAAATTCTATTTTATTTGGTTCCAGAGAAAAAAAAGAAGAAATTGTTTTTCTCTCAACCATTTCATTCACTCCTATTTAAACTTCTAAATAAAAGAAAACTTCTAAATAAAGGAATAGTCTTTTCCATTTCTCTTGAACTCTCAAAGGAAAAGGTTTTTTATACCATAATTTATAAAAATATTCAATCTTTCACATTGTTCTCTCATTCAGTAGCTTTAAGATATACATTTTTTTTCCTTTCATTTTATTTAAAAAAATCCTTTATTTAATGTATGATTTTAATTAAATTGTTCTTTCAACCAACGAAATACTAGTTCGGTAGTTCCGACAAAAGGGAGGCGTATTGGGACATGAATACTCAAGAATCCATAAAAAAGACCCAAACGAAACCCCATAGAACAGTAGTTCATTATCAGCTGGATAAGAACTAAATTCTGCGTTGATGATTAATTCAAAAACTGTTTTTGATGGCATTCCAAAGGGACCAAAACACAATGAGCTGGAATCCTCTAATGAAAGACTCATTAGATGACAATCACTCTTCCACGCACAAAGTCTTCAGATACTTCTACATTTCACTGTTTTCATCAAGATCTAAGCAATACAATACACTAATACAGGCAACATAAAAAAGATATGTTCATTCTAGAAACAGAAACTCGGAACCCATCGAGGCCAAAATAAAATTAAAATAAAAAGAAAAAGAAAAAAAACAATGACAGCCCAAGAAACTGCCTGCTTGCCATGTAATAAAACAGCTACAGAATGTAAAAATAGTTCACAAAGGGATTAACCAGAAAGAGGTGTAATAGGATGGCTTCAATGACTACTGTGATCAAATATTGTCATCTTGTGGACCAGTAGAATCGGTCTCTGGCCTGACTGTTTCATCACCTCTCCTGCTGCTGGTGTCATCGACATCCAGTACATCATCCATCATGTCATCCTCCCCAACATTGATATCTTCCACATCATCCTCCTCCTCTTCTTCATTGTTTCCACCAGGGATCTTTCTTTTCTTGGGACCATGCTCAAGCCTATGTGTGTCCAATTCTTTGTCCATTGTTTCTTGTAAGTTCAACATATCATTATTTGTCTTCCTTGCTTTCCTTGCATTTTGCCATCTTTCCAACTCCTTTTCAACATTGGCAACAGACTGCTCCTGGATCTGTTTCTGATATTCCGACAGTTCCTCCCTCCTGGCAGTTTTCCACTCTTGAAATGTCTGGATATACAGATTTGTACAAGTTGAATGGTCAAGTGCAAAATATTTCATATGAATCTATATCTAACAAATATAAGTAACAGTTCTAACTCTAATTATACCATCACCCTTCCCAACAGCTTTGGCATCTAGTGAAGCCATTATTTTACATCAAAAATGTCAATTCAGTGTTGGTAAAAAGGTCAAGCGCACTTAAATACACAAACCTCTCGAGCCTAGGTGCAAAGCATAGAACACAAGCACATGCTTGATTAAAGTACAGCGCATATTTTTCAAATATAGTGTTAGTTTGGGTAGCAACACGTTTGTGTTTGTGCTAGTGGCTGCATTTTTTGTGTGGGTCCCGTGCACTGTTCACGGGACCCACAAGCACGGATTTCAACAAATTTTTCTTTAAAACTGAGTCTCACGGCACTATTCACACATTTAAAAATTATTTTGCTACAGTGTTTTCAGTTTTCAGTAATAAGCGGTATCCAAACAGACCCATAATGTATAATAACCTCTAAAAGTGTCAAGCGCACTTAAGCATATAGACTTCTAGAGCCTAGGTGCAAAGTGTAGAGCACAAGCACGAGCATGATTAAAGTGCATATTTTTCATATATAATTTATAATAATCTCTAATAGCAAGATTCATAACACATAATAAAAAATTTAATAAACACAAAATAGAATTTTGATTCGCCTATTTGCTCAAATGAATTGTGCAATTACACAGTTGATTAGTTCAAATTATACAAATGTGATATCAATTTCTTAAAATTTTTATATAGTAAATTTGAAAACAAGTATCAATTGACAATATGATAATAATCTAGTCATATAATGTTTAAATATAACATTTTATCTAATTTTCTTGTGATTATATAAATATAAACTGTAATAGCTATGGTCATAATGAAACATACAGTTTGATAAAAAAATATATCTAAAAGGTAAAGACCAAAAAGCACATAAATTATCCCTGTTTCTCTCTTTTGATTAATAAACCAAAAAAAAAAAAAAAAGTTCGTGTAGAGTGTAGTACTACACCTTTAAGAAGAGTTTTTGTATAATAAATAAACGGTCCCTGTTATTTCCTTCAAGATCAAGCCATTGGTTTTAATTATTCATATTTTTTTAGCAAAAAATAAAATAAAAAGGCATGATGCTTTGAACTAGTTTTGCTTCAGCCAAGTGAAGTGCTTAGAACTTGGGGCTTTGAGCTTGAATGTTTGGAAGGATGGTGATGGGGAGAGGAGAGAGGGACTGTGACCAGAAATTTAGTATATTCCAGCCACCAGGACTCTACTCTTCTCTCATTTCCCTCCCTCCCCAATTTTTCTTAATACTTCCCACCCTCTTCCCTTGCCTCATTTCTCTCTGATTTGAGTCAAATTAGTCTCACATCTTCATCAGCTGCTTGGGCGTCAAGGCATCACAATAGTGTGAGCAAGCTAACTCCCCTCTCCCTCCCTTCTCTCATCAGCTTTCAGGCTGCCCTCCTCACCCTCTACGCCTCCGAGACCCAGTCCTGCAATGGCAAGCCCAACACCCTCAGCTGAGGTTTAGTCACTGCCTCTCTCCATAAGGTTGATTGGCTTTGCATAGATGGCAATGCGACTGCTTAGTCGGAGGTGAGCTTTGGCAGGATTCATTTGATTGTTCGGTCAACAATAGTTGGGAACTTTCCCAACTTAACATGCTTGGGGTTGAGTGGCAGGTTGACCCTAATTAGACCAAACTTGACCCACAAACACCCCCCACATAGTTGCATGAGAGAGAAGTGGATTGATGAACAAGAAGAGACAGATAACTATGATGAGGAACCGTAGTTGAGGTAACTATACAAACATATGGGGGTTATTATTATAGGTATAAAATTTGGACCAATTTGGGTACCCCTAGGGTCTCAACAAATCCGACCCCATACATGATTGGGTTTTAATAATTGATTCCTAAAATTGCCAATGGGTCTTGGGCCTCTTGCCTCAAATGGTCCTCCCTAATGCTGAATAGATGATATATTGATGCAGGTTTAAACTACGGTAGAGATGCCAAGTGTAAACCATCAACTCCCTTTTCAAAACATTTAGTTTCTTATAAAATATCAGGGAAAGATAATCAGCTTTAATTCAAAAGATTGGCCAATTTCTTAATATTCCTCCAGGAAAACTCCATATTATCAGAGAAGTGCAACAGAGGACTCACCTGTTCTTTACGCTGCTGGACCACAGTTTCGTCTTCTTCTAGAGGTTTTTTGGGTAAATAATATATTGGAGGTTCTGTCTTGGTCCTGAAAAAAAAAATCCCACAACCAATCAGCAACCAGTAAAATATGGGACATTAATTAACTGTGTAATTCTACCTAAAGCCCTGCAATGAAGCAGGAACCATCCACTGATCAAAATGCTTCATCACTACAATCCACATGAACAGAAACTTATCTTTGTCTCAATAAAATTCTATGGACACTTTTGGACCAAAATTAAACATAACCTGCAGTAGAAATAGAGTACAGAAAGATTTCATTAGAAATACCCTACTAGGGCTCTCAATTGTCAAGGAAGGTCACATGCTAAAAACATTTTGCAATAAAAAGAGTGCATGAAAAATTAATATCTGAAGAAAATTTACCTTATAAAATTGCAAAGTTTTTTATGGTGGTCACTCCACTGAAGAAACAGCAATTCCAACTTTTTTTCTTCTGTCTTCGCAACTACACGTGCTCTGAGAGTCTGAACAAAATAAAGCACAAGAATAAGATATTGAGTAAGGATCATAATAAAAGATCACCTTTGAAGCTTCAATAGGTGTAAACACAAAGTTATAATAAACAACAAACCAGATCTCTCCTCCTTTTTTCGGCAATTTGCTCACGCTCTTGTTGCCTCAGCTTCTCGCTTTCTTCACGTGCTCGTTGCTCAGCCTGAATAACATTTAAGGAATTTATGTATTATAAAACAATTTCATTGTTAAACTCAAGATGAAAACCATCCAATAAAATCATAACTGAGTTCCTCATTCATGGCATGGTTATTACAGTTCACCTAAAATACTTGTTTCTCAGTTGACATAAATCAATATATTAAATACACTCACTTTTTGTAGAGAGTTCGACCTTCGCATGTAAGCCTCTGTTCCTGACAACTGCATATCTTCTTTCCTGAATTTCTGGAACACAATTTCACGCAAACAGTAAATATATGAACAACTATAAATTTATGAAGACAAACAACAGGATATTCAATTGAAAATATGATGCACAAATGACTGCTCATGAAAACAAATTTCAGGAGAAGAACCACTATAACATTGTTTCAGATATCACCATTGGGAAAGAATTTCCAATCAAACCAGTTTGAAAGAACTTCCTCTAAACTACTAGGTGGAAACTTAGAAGAACATCAATTTGTGATTTTCATCACAAAATCCATTTATGACCTATTTAATAACCAAGTGAATTTTAATTGTGTCATGTGATTAAAAGCACACATGGATAGCCTTTAGAATTGCCACCTAAAGGCTTGGAAAAAGTTCCTTCAAACCAAGTTTATTTTAGTGTTTTTTTTCCCCTCATAAGTAATAAATTATATTAAAATAGCGGATAAGGGGTGCAATCCTACTTCCTGTGTACTGGTGTGCTGTTGTCATTTTCTTTGAAGAAATTTTTTAACTGACACTATAGTTTTTTTTTTTTAATTTTTTTTAATAATAATAAAGAGAGAGAGATAACATAGACAGCCTACATTATTTTTTTTTAGGTGTCCACACTTCTTTGAACGCCTGGCTATTTCCTTGAGAGTGAGTAGTCCCTGTCCCACACACACACATCAGGTAATTACAAGGAGATATCCCTTGCAAGTAACGTCAAGATGTTGGCTAGGAGTTTTTAACCCAGGACCTCATGGATCTCATAAGACCTTTAGAACCACTGGACCAACTCCTTAGGGTTATTGGTTGCCTACATTGCTAACAAAGCCTTAATACATATATTTTGATCTAATACAAGTCTAAGATAAACTTTTTAGCAGATACCGTGGTGACTACCATCATATCATGGCGTGATAAGATCTCCTATACCTACCTATATAAAAAAATCTCCTACACGTCCAGCTCAAGACTTTAAGTCCAACTTTGAATGATTTAATTCAAGAATCAAAATCATTTTAGGATTGATTTACCATCCATCTATTTTGCCTCTCATCAAACAGCACGCTTTAGTCCATATTAAGGATAACTTTTTGAACATTGTGTAAACAAGGTTTAAATGCCCATATTAGAGAGTATTACAGATAAATTCAATGCCAAATACATGACCAACTTTTAAAAATACAATTTCAAGTCCTCTATTTGAAAATACTCACTTTAGTCATAACTCACTTCCTTCACAAATTATAATCCCTTAGGAAAAAGTGAACCATAGATGTTTAAATTATTGACTTGTGGTGGTTGTATCTCCTAAAAAATTCATTAATAAAAGGAAAAAAAAAAAAAAAAATTCTTTCTGTCCTTGAAATATAGCACATTGTCTATTTTCACTAAAATCAAAAAGGTTCTACTTTCATCCCTACAAATATAAAATGTCACCTCTTTTGTCCTTCTGTCTACTTTTGTTAAATTTTTTGTCAGCATGTCTAAACAAATGCATATTTTAGGGACAAAAATAGAAACTAAACTACATCTTAGGGACAAAAATGATATAGTTTAGGTTCTACTTTTGTACCTGAAATATCATCCATGTTTTGTATTTGTTCCTTAAACTTATCAGGGAGGATGAAAACATGAAATGTAGAACATTTTTAATTTTCAAGGACAAGAATAAAACTTAGTAAGTTTTAAGGATGAAAACAGAACCTGGGCTATATTTTATAGGCAAAAAGAATATTTTTAGCCTTCATAAAATATCAGATTGTCAAATAATGAGGAATTCAAATGGTTTTGATAACCCTAGTTATCAAATTCAGATACAAAATTCATTTCATTAAGTCTTAAATCACTGTATCATTCTGTACACATTGTCAACTCTCAACTCCTCTAAAAGGGCTTAAGTTTATTTTGGCCAGCCCAAGTATCCCAAAGAATATAAAATTTCCCTCAACAAAGCACTAACCACCAGCATCCTTATTATATTATATTCACTGATTTTCTTTTTCTTGTTTTGATAATTTTTAGCCCTAGGGGAGCCCATGTATCCCAAAGAATATTAAAATTTCCCTCAACAAAGCACTAAGCTACTAACCACCAGTGTCCTTACAGCTACTTGGCACATCCACCGCTTCTAAGCCCAATTTTATTATGCAGTATATGATTTATATATTGATAATCTAGTGCAAATTTGACTCTTCTCCTCTAATAAGATATACTTCAAAAAATGGGTCCTTGTCCAATGACTTAGAAATCATTCCCACCATTTTTTTTGACAACATATGTACTTCTCCAGTTACAGCAACAAAGTCAATTATTTTTGTCCTCAACAAAACTTCATTAAGATAACAACAGTTTCAATCATATACAAATGTTTAAGAAAACACGGAAGAATTTATCATGAAGTAAACTAGGAAGTTTAAATACAATTTAAAGACCATGATAATAGTAACAATAAGTCAATAAATTTCAGCCTGTAGATTGAACTAACAACTTCTAATTATCAATATAATTAATGTCCAAATTTCTATTGAAAATCAAGCAGCTATCATACACATACCTCTAAAGTCCCCAAAAGCTGCCCCAGCATTCTTTTGTTCCTATTAACCAACCTTGGATCCTCATTTTTCGGCAATACCCTCGGAATATGCTCTGTCATTGGAGCTTCAGAATCCTAGCAATTGAAAAAATATATATATATGAAAGAATTAAGACTTAGAGCTCCAAACCATCACTCCTCAAGAAGATAAAAGAATATGAAATTTACAGTCTTTGCTGCTCTTAGGTTTCCATCCCTTCTAGGCCAGCCACTCTGCTGCAAATTCAATGGCTTTCTGTCAATCTGATTAGCAGTGCCAGCTCCAGCAGTTTCCTCCCTAGTTGAATCTTTACTCTTCACATCCTCTGCTACTTCTACATCCTCACTGGCCTCTCCATCCTCCAGCTTCATTTGCAAATCAGCAAAAGTTCAATTAAGCACTATCTGGACAATTATTTTTTGGTCTTCCAGAACATATTTCAAAATGGACAAATAATACATAAAAGTATCCACAATTTAACCCCCAAAAAACCATAATACCTAAGACTTTTTTCTACAATTCTGAAATGCCATGGATTACAAGTATTTATAAAAGTGCAAGACTCCTAACCAATTACACCAATAGCGATTACAAAAACCACAAACCACTCTTCTTGATTACAAAAGTTACACATATAGTACACGCTTGGACTCATTACACATATACATATGGTCTAATTGGGCAACATTTTCAACTTAAACAAATGTTACCATCTAGGATGCACGGACACGGAGACTAGTATGGGTATGATACAAGCAATTTTTGAAAAATTATAACATGACACCGCAAATAGGACACCCTTACAACATACACGGGTACGGGCACCTCAAATGAAGTGTCCGTACTTCCTAGGTTGCCATTTTGTTTATTTGACTCATTTATCATCAAACCAAAGACAACATAACAAAACATCATAACTTCAAATTGTCACTTTCCTAAATTCTCATCAACGAAACAGAGGGTGTTTTGTTTTGTTTGTTACCTTGACAACCGCGGACGAAAGTCGGCGTTTGGCTGGAGGTTGATCATCGGAGTCAGTCCTATCAGCCTGAAACCCAAAGAAATAAAATAAATAAAAAATCAAATTCCTTTCAAAAAAATTTTTTTCTGTGTAAACAAACAGGGAATACATACGGGTCGAAGGAAACCACGCTGACGAGGTCCGTTGGCGGCGAGGTTGCGAGGGCCGGTGCCGGAAAAGCCTCCCCTGCGGAGTCCACGAGGATCTCGAAGACGCTCCGTTATCTGATTTTTTTTTTTTAAGTTAAAAGAGAGAATGAGAGAGAGAGAGAAAGGCAAGTATAGAGAGTTTTTGAAAGAGAGAGATAGAGAGAAGAGACCTGGCGCTGTTGGCGTAGGAGCTCATCGATCTCTCTTCGGAGCTCCTCCTCTGATTTTTCCGCTGCCGCTGCTGTGCTACCCATTGGGGCTCGAATTCGATCGATGAAGAAGAAGAAGAAGGAGGTGATGCTCTGATGGATGGTGGGTTTCACTCTCACAAAGAAACAAAACCCTCACAAGTTATGCTGTACTGTGTGCGGCTCCTAGTCTCTCAAGTGGGTTTGGACTTTGGACTTCGGAGGAGTTTGGACTTTGGACTTTTGGAGATTTTAGATTTCGGTTTAATTACACTATTGCTCTTTATTGTCAAATCCAATATAGGAATTAATTTTTGTTAGATTTTTGTTATAAATAGAGTTCGAATCCTTCTTTATCATCAAACTAAAAACATTAATTGGCCTTTGTTATAAATAGTGTTCGAACCCAGATCTCTTATTTGAGTTTGAGCGACAAAAAGCTTTATAATTGAAACCTACAATATATAAGAGAATTTAGCAGAGAGCCTTTAGCCTAACCTAGCATTTTCAATCAAAATGTAAAAGTTTCAAATCTTTCCGAACTTATTGAAATTATCAAATTATATATATATATATATATTTATTTATTTATAAAGAGAATTTAATGTTATGTTTGCTTGGATAGAAAATATTTTTTGAATACATTTTTCGAGTTTTACAATATTTAGTAGAATTGAAATATAAAATAAACAAAAAGATCAATGAAAAACTATGGGCCCGTTTGGTCACCCTTTTCAAAACACAGTGTTCAGTGTTTAAACACTGAACACTAGTGTCCAAAATTTTAAAAAATGTGTTTGGTCACCGTTTTCTGTTCAGGGTTGTTTGAAAATTATTGCTCCAAAACCCATGTTTGAACAGCGTTTTTTGGAATCACCTCAGAGCTGATTTTAAACAACAAACAGTAGTTTCCAGTGGCACTTCGGTAATAAAATTGAACACACTTATGGGGCCCACCTGATCAGCTTTTTTGAATGTTTGTCTCCTCTCTGTACTCTCATCTCTTCACGCCCCGAATCCTCTCTACCTGGTGCAAAGATCACACACAGTATTGAGCAACCCACCACCATAACTCTCACCCACCTCCATAACTCCCCTCACCCAACGCCATTCCACCTCACCCCTCACCGACCCAGCGCCATTAATCCTAACCGACCCATCACAAACGCGTCTTCTACACACTGCATCACCAATAACCCCTATCAATCACATTAATCCCTTTCTCACAATTAATTCCTCACCTACGAAGCTCTGTTGCTAAGGAAAAGGCAAACTCACACAGTCCGAAGGGCTTGGTCAAGTAAAGATTTTAATTACTTGTTGCAGCTTTCTTTCACATCCCAATCAAATTCAGATCAGTTCACATTAATCCAGGTTAGGGCTTATTTTAATCCCACATCTTCTTTCAGATGGAAGCCTCGCTCTCATCCTCATCCACCTCTCTTGTGCATTACAGAGCATCTGCTTCCTCCTCTCAACGTGTTCCCTTACTGGTAGGTCTGTCTAATATAGTGAATCATTTTTGCTTGTTCTATTATAATTTTGTACCTAGCTCATTGAAAAAATCTCTTCATTTTGTGGCCTCTGTGTTGTTGCTGATGTGAACTTGAGAAAAAAAAACTGTCAAAACATTAATTGTTTTTTTTTTTCCCTAAAAGGTTTATGGATTATTAACCAATACTTTAAGAGCATTTGTTAGCTAAAGAAATATTTACCATTCAAAAAGAGGAAAAAACAGTGTGTTTATCTAAAGAAATGTCCTTGAGAAACGGTATATCATTTTGTGGCCTCTGTGTTGTTGCTGATGTGAACTTGAGATCAGTATGTGTAAGTGTAAGTTTCATTTGACAAAATTATAGTGAATCATGTGTGCTTGTTCTGTTATAACTTTGTACCTAGGTCATGCATTTTCTCTTCATTTTGTGGCCTCTGTGTTATGGTTTGAGATTTAATGTTTTCATTGAAGTAGAAAGGGAGTATGTATAAATGTTTGTCTGAGAGAGAGACTTCAACTATTATAGGTGTTATAGAAAGGGAGTATGTATTTGGTCTCTTCATATATATAGGTGTTATCTAAGGTTAAGTTTAATTTCGAACATTACTTAATAGTTCTTTGAAGCTTCACTTCTCTATGCCAAATGAAAAATAGTATTGTGCATTCCTTGAAGAGATTCAAAGTAGTATAATTGCTTCTTTATTTCATGAAAAAAAAAAAAAAGGCTTCAACTTTGGTTGATTCTAGGGCAAAATAGCAGTACAACCATCCACTAAAAAGTTAAATATCATTAGTTTGATGAGAACAAAAGTTTGATAGATTAAATCACATTGACCTTTCAACATATATTCAATTATAAATATGCTCCTATGCCTTGATAAGTAACTGCTGTTTTTAGTAAATAGTTCCCTTTGTCATAGTAAATATGCCCCTACTGATCTCGCAATACACACAATTATATAAATATACAATTCCACTACAAGTGTATGATAAACTGATGTGTATACAATGCATTCCTATGTATTCTTCCTTTAGTTTTGTTAAATTTTCTCTTATATGCCTGCTGCTTGGGTCTTTTAGTGAGTAGGAAGTTAATGTTTTTTAATCCATATTATACAATTTCAAATGCCGAGTCTATGTAAGTTACCAAAATTTATTTAGATGGATGATGCCGAGGATAAGAAGTGGCCTGAAGCAGTTGAGAAACATTTCATTGATATCTTGTTAGAAGAGGACGCTAAAGGGAATATGCCCCAAGGCCAGTTCAAGCCTGGAACTTGGACAGTAGTTATGAATGAGTTTAACAAGTGCGCGAATAAAAATTACAGCAAGACACAACTTACACAAAAATATCAACGAATGAAAGGTCGACACCGCACATTCTCCCAGCTCATCGCATGTACAGAATTGGGATGGGACCCCATTTCAAATACGGTGACGGCCAGTGAGGAAGCTTGGGCTGCTACATTTGCGATAAGTCCTTTAACATACTCCAAACAAAATTTATTACAATTAGCTATATGCTTTGGCTTTTGAACAATCTTGACTACGCTTCTCAATTCATAAATTTTTATTATTGTAGAAAACAAAAATGTGATTTTGGTATAAAGTTAATAGGGTTATTATTACTGTTACTCTTTTTGTTTTTGGTATCTAAGAGTGGATGGTTATTATAGGGTTATTATAATTACCCATCTACTTTGTATTGGGTTTTATATGAATAAGTCTTCTAACCCAATATATATGGTTGTTAATAGGTCAATCATAAATTCAAGGAGTTCAAGGGGCTGAGACACTATGACCTGTTGGGCAGGCTTTTCAATTCAAACACAGCCACAGGTTTCCTCCAAATTTCATCTGCCCAACCAGCTCCCAACAGTGACGAAGAGAGAGAGCTGGATGCAGCCTTCCTATCATCGGGGGTGCATGTCAACTTCAATACCAATAGTCTGGATGATGTGGAGGAGCTGCCCACACCAAGTGAAGCCCAAAGTCGGAGGCAAGCTAAAAAGCCACCAGCTAAACCATCTCAGTCAAGCGAAAAAAGGAAGAAAGGGCACTCCCTTGAAAGCATGACTGAAGCTATTTGGGGGTTTACTGAAATGAGGAACCGGAGGGGGAAAAGGTCCACTGAAACTGGAGACTTTGCTGTGGGGGGTGACAGTGAGTCAATTACAGAAGCTGTAACACTGCTCAACTAGGACACTGATGTGGATCATGTCACATATTGCAAGGTCGTGCAGGAGCTTCATAACTTCAAGAGTAGAGCTGCTTTTTTTGCTATAACGGTTGATAGGAGAAGGGCTTGGATTGAGTTCATTGGGGGTGGATTACAGTAGTTGTGGGGGTGGATTACAGTAGTTGTGGGGGTGGTTGAGAATGTGCGCCGTTTAAAGAGCTACTAGGAAGTTAATTAGTTTAGTTATTTTGGTTTAATGTGAATAGGCAAAGTCTGTATTATGTTCACTTTTTGGACAATGTTTGCATGGTACCTTCCTTTATTAGGACTATATAATGCTTTAAATATCTATGCAAGTTATGTAAGAAATATGGGATTAGTTTGTTGTGGCTTTGTGCTGTCTAAATTGCAATTGCTTTGTTGTTCAGCAATTGCAATTGCTTTGTTGTGGCTTTGTGGTGTTTATGCTGTTTTGTTTGGTGACATATATATATATATATATAAATATATATATATATATTTTAGAAAATCAGATGTGTTCTTTATGCAAACATAACTTGCTAAACTGTTGTGGCTTTTTTTATGCAAACATAACTTGCTGTTTTGTTGTGGATTGCAAACATAACTTGCTTTCTTTATGCAATTGCTTTGTTATTTGGTGACATATATATATTTTAGGAAATTACTGTGTGTTCTTTATGGAATGTCTATGGTACACACAGTAACATCTATAAATATATATATATATATATATATCTATATTTATAAAATTTCTTTGGTACACACAATAACATCTATATATATATATGTAGTGCTTCCAGCAACGCAAGCTGTAACTTATATATACATACTCATTTATATATACTCAACACTACAGAATCACTTCTCATTTATATATATATATATATATATTGCTATGCAGAAATATTTTCTCACTTATGCAGAAATATATATACTCACTTATATATACATACAACCATATATACTCATTTATATATATACTAACTTATATATATAGATACAGCAATATATATATATATATATACACACACATACAGCAATATAGATATATATACATATAGCAACATATATATTTATATATATATATGTACTTCTTTATAGTGGTTGATGTGAACTTTTTTGGCTGCCCACAGGTGTGATTCAGTTATGGCCGATACCAATTCAGATCGTGATTCAGTCATGATTTATCCCAATTCAGATGAGTACGATAGTGAGGTAGAACTTGAGATTGCCACAGCCTACGTTCAGCTATGTATAAAGTACGTGCAAAAGTACTACATGAAGCGACCTATGTGCACTAGTATCCTGAGTGGGAGGTCATATGTGATTGAAGTACTAGAAGGAAATCCCCAAGTGTGTTACGACATATTCCGCATGGACAAGACCATTTTTAGGCACTTGTGTAATGAGTTGAAGCGGCTGCACCTATTAGAGGAGGACGCTGGTATTGTTTCAGTTGAGGAGGCCGTTGGGACAGTGCTATTTATCGTCGGACACAACGCTGACTACCGGCTAACTGTCAACCGCTTCCAACATTCACTCGAGACCATTCAAAGGCGGTTCCGGCGTGCCTTGCGTGCTATCCATGCTTTGGGATGTCTCATCATCCGGCCCGACGCTGATGCAGCTGAGCTTCCTCATTCACTTCGAGGGAATAAGAAATATTACCCATGGTTTGAGGTATGCTTTGATTTTTCTTTTTTTAGTTCTTAGATAAATTATCACTTTGATTGATTAAAATATGAAAAATCTGTAATAGAGAATAGAAAGAATCCCCTATGAAGTGTGGAAGAGAGCTGATTACACATAAGTTGAATTTACCTAATTAGAGCTACCTATTTTTTTAACAGAAATGTGTGGGGGCCATCGATGGGATGCACATAAGTGCTTTTGCCCCATCTGGTAGGACCACCGCATTCATAGATAGACGAAGTGACATCACCCAAAACGTGATGTGTGCATGCAACTTCGACATGCGGTTTACGTATGTGCATTCTGGATGGGAAGGAAGTGCGAATGATTCACGAGTCATGCAGGACGCACTTGGACATGCTGAGTATGAGTTCCCTTGGCCGCCTAGAGGTAAAAAAAAAAAATTTGGTGCATTTGGTTTTGGATTTGTTCTTTGGGCATTTGCCTCAGTATGATAGCTTTCATAATTGTAGCTGCAGCACTGTAGAACTAGGGCTGGCAAAATTTCGATATATGAGTTGCACTTACATGTCGTGAACTTGGTAGAATTACTGATTAGATTTGCAAAAATCTGAACAGATAGCTAAACTTTAATAATTTTTGGCCAGTAATTTGAAATATCTTATACCATGAGAACTAAAGTCATACCAGAGATATCTAAAAAAATTTCTACATTGTGGTTAATGCATTGCACAGTATGTAGAATTAAATTCTGTCACTCTTGTGATTTTGAGTTGTTTCTTATAAATTCAAAATATTGCTGTGATAGTTGAAAGTGAAGAAGTAATTAAGTGTGGTTCTTATGTGTCACTCATTTCCCCATTTGGGTTTTTGATTTTGACTCATATGGGTCTTTAGTTTTTTTGGTCACTTCAATTCCTTAGTGACTGATTTATAATTATACTCTTTCTTAAGCCAATCCCCAGGACCCTTTGGCCATTTTAGTATGCCTTTTTTATGATGATTTCTTATCTGAATGTGTTATTGTATTTTTAACTTTTTAGCCTACTCAATTTGGTTATTTTAGTGTTCTTAGTTAGTAGTTTGTTTTTTACCCACTAAGAGGTGTCAATGGTGAGTCGGGTATTTAAGGTGTGAAACAGAGAAGATTAGGTTTAGGTTTGGGATCTGTTGGGAGGTGGTGCTTTGATAGTTCCATGGTGATAGATTTGAAGATGGCCAGGTGGACGTGGGATTCAAAAGAAGTTGATGATTCTTCTTTATTGTATAATATCTTTCTGATTAAGTTTCATCTTCCTATAAGATTCAGGTTAAGAATATGTTGAGAACTGATGTTCATAATCTACCTATTGTCCACGCCCGAAGAGCCTAAAAGAATAGTCACTGCAAGCACCTATCATAGAAAGCTTTCAGAGGCTCCTACTCCATGAACATAACCCCCCATCCCAAAGTGGTAGTTTGAGTATAAAAAAGCTACAAATTATATCATAAATCAAACTCAAATAACCATGTGTAACAGCTGTTTGAATCTAGTCTCATATAAACTGGTGCCACAGTTGTTTTCCCTCTTCCAATTGGGTGGCCACATGATAATATCAAAATATTAAATAAATTATACATGTTTATAAATAAAGATGTAAATATCAGGGAGGTTCTTGATTAAAGGGTCATCACTTCTATAAATGGTAAATATATGTTTGTTTAGTATGGTTATCCTTTTGCAATTTTTCTTTTATTATCACTTAAAAATAGTTGTGTTGGGTAACATTAACTGCCAATGGTTATTATTCTGATTGCAGGATCGTACTACCTCGTTGACTCGGGGTATGCAATAGGCAGTGCATTCCTCCCCCTACACAAGTCCGTACGCTACCATGCCCAAGAGTTTCGGGGTGCGAACCGGCAGCCCACTACCCCACAAGAGTTGTTCAATTATAGGCATTCGTCATTGCGGATGGTGATTGAACGATGCTTTGGCGTGTTGAAGGCGAGGTTCCCGATCCTAAGCCAAATGCACTCCTTCTCCCTCTCTAGACAACGGCTAATTGTGACTGCTTGCTGTGCACTGCACAACTTTATCTGCATGTATAACCGGGCGGATGAAATGTTTCATGTGTGGGAAGGATCATTTGTGCGTAACAGTGACGCAACCATAGCGGGAGCTGCACGCGTAGGCAGTAGGGGCACTGAAGAAGCTTTTAATGCTCGAGCACAACGAGCAATGTCGGAGTATCGTGATGCGATAACTGCTGCTATGTGGGCAGATTATACACGCAACCGTGATTGAGCTTTTTGGGAATAGATTGTAAAAAATGTGGATATTGGTTATGAGAACTCTGTTTTAAGTTTAAACCTTGTTTTTGTTGAAGAATATGTTGTGACAGAAATAGACTTGTTGGTTATGGAGGCATTAGGCAATGACATCATGCTATGTTTGCATTTTTAACTGGACTTTGCTTTTTCTTTACTTTTGGTTTGTTCCTTTTGTGCTTCTCAAGTGGTTAGTAAGTACTCTATTTGAGGTTTGATATGGTTCTCATTCCTATTCAAAGGAAAGATGGGTGTAAGACCACTTGATCTACCCAAATTAAAATTCAGGAACAGTAATAATTATTTTTTCCTTTAAAGAAAAATAAAAAGAAAAAAGAAATGGAACTGGAATACCAGCAGGTTTTATAGGTCATTTGTGTCTACATAATCATAATTTAAAGAAAAATGTTGTGTTCATAATGTTTTCACAATAAAATTATAGGGAATTAACACGAAATTCCCAAGAACATACTATTGTAAAAGTACTATTAAGTCAATAACATACAGTTGTGAGAGTCAAGAGTTAGCCCCATACATATACCTAGCACTAGCAAAATGGATGACTCAAGATTGTCCAAAAATAGTACATAGCTCATCAAGTTCATGAGGAGTCAGTAGTATATAATAAGATAATATGGTTACAGGACATCATCATAATAGTTTGGTTTAGATCATTGTCATAGTTAGCAGTAGTACAAGTGCAGTGCATAACAAACATCATCCAATGAACATTATCTTGACCATTTTTTTTGTCTGATCTAAGGGGTGGACCTTGTCATGCATGACCCTCAATTCCTCTCGCAATACACACAACTCTTCTTGTAGTAGCTGGAAATCCTCCGCATATGACAATGGCGTCTTCAAGGGAATACACCATTGAAAAAACCCACATGCATCCTTTGGGCAACATTGAAATAGCCTGAACCGGTTCTGATTTTGTTTATCCGAAATCCTAAGGCTTGCTCTCAAGCCACTGAAACAGTTGGAATTTCGAAACCGAAGGCCATCGTCAATATCCTCATGCATTGCTTCCGACATCTGCGAGAAGAAGCCACAAGCCTACTCACTTACACATTACAGAACGTAATCAACACTGTTAAACAACCATTTGAACATGCTATCAATTCGTGCAACAAAAAATATAGCAACATATCCAAGCATTGATTTAAGTGCAAAACCCAAGTTTTACTGTTTTAGTCCACCGAAACTTAGAAGAGTAGTGCAGCAAACCCCTACTACTTGTTGTAAGTCCCTACTAATTTGTTGTAAATTCAAAACACGCATGATTGTATTCCTATACAAAAAAAGGCAGAAACAGAAAAATTCATGAATAATTAAACTAAACCCAATCAACTAAAACTAAAAGTAAAACGAAACTAATCAGAGAATAAAGTAAGAGTATATCCCAAATAACACACTTGTTGCTTCTTGTTTCTAGTATTTTCTAATTTTACAACCCATGTTTGAGACTTGAGTACTTTGTGAGCTATGTCAGAATAAAAATGAGCGAAGATTTTGGGTAATCAAAGAAAAACGTGTCATGCTGAAATCTACAAAATTGTCACCTTTCTTTAAGACTTAAATCAATTGTCTTTTCTTTTCTCTTTTTCTGTTTTTAAATAAAAATTATTTTGCAAAATTAGTTCAAGAAATAAATTTTAAAAAAAAAGTAATTATCTTCTTTAACAAAGTATTAGTAACAAATAAAAAGAAGGTCTTTGTTTTTTTGGATGAACTAAAAGGAAAGTCTTTGTTGGAGAAGAAAGAATCACCAGGGGAATTGATGATGCTTTACTAATTTATATTTTATTCATTTATTCATAGGCTGTATTTGACAAGCTAGCTTAGCAATAACACAAGGAGACATTTTATAGCTTTCTCGGCAACCAAATAGAGTTTTAAGAAAAAATGAAAAATCGAATGGGTTGTAAATCAAACATTGTTTCAACAGAAAAAGATTTAGAGAATGTAACTAAAGATTTCGAGAATGTAGGGCGTGTATGTTTGGATTGTAAATCAAATATTGTTGCAACAGCAAACAAAGAACAGAAAAATTGGGGGTTTTCCCGATTGGTGAGGAAAAAAAAAAAAAAAAAAAACCAAAAACGTGAGAAATCTGTGAGTGAAGAAGGAACGGTTCGGTCTTTAGGAAAAAACCCATTGACAAGCAAGGTGAAAGTGAGATTCGAACTTGGATAAAAAAATGGGTCGACGACTCGGTAGCGACAAAAGCTCGATTACTTGCTGGGTCTTGGAATGCTGACAGTGGAGATGAGATGCCGAGGAACGTGAAGCCTAGCCGTGGATCTTCTTTGGCGTCGATGGAGATGAGGACTACACCGTGGGTTTGGTTTTGTGCAAATGTCTCAGGGAAGAGAAGATTTGAAGAAGGAAGAGAGGAGCTGGGAATATATGCATGTTCTCTCTCTTGATTAAAAAAATAATATTTAAGTACGTTGGTCAGCTTTTTTTATCATTCAAAACACACATACCAAACACATATTTTATATTTTTTGAACACTGAAAAATGTTGTTTAAACTATGATACCAAACACATTTTTTTTTACTCACACTAAAAACACGTTTTTCAACAACACTTTTTAAACCACAGTTTTCACATATTTTTAAACAACAATTTTTGAAAACTATGACCAAACGGGCCCTATGCATTTTAGGACAAAATGTTTTTTGCATCGTCACAAATAGAAAATATTTTCTAAAAGTTTAAATATACATAACCATAAAAAAGAAAGAATTTGTCTCACAACCCTTGGGTCTCTCAATCATGCTTTTTTGAAATCGCGATTCCAATAGTATGAATGTATGATTGTACAATCCTACTTACTGTAAATGACTAGGATCATTTGCAAGATCACTCTAAAAAAGAATCACATGTAAGATTGCTCTATGGTAATATATAATTTTTCTTCATATTTGTTCTTCCTACCTTTTTATGGGACCTAATGTTATTTCTTTTCTAAAGGTTTGACATTTTATTTTTTCTTGTTTTGGTAAAATATAGAAACTAACAATTAACATGGTAACCAAAAGAGTAGTTAACAATGATGCAAGTTAATTAAATTAGTTAGGCTTAAGGAGATATTTGCCTTCTTCTTCTTCTTTTTTAACTAACTTTTCAAGTAATGTGATTATGGGCACCTTGTTTGGAAGCATGGTTGCAGCCCGATGTAGCCCTAACTAAACACAGGCTTGGGAGTATGCCGCTAGTCATTTGGGCTAGATCGAAGAAATGAGAGTTGCCACCCATTTTAGGACCAGGAATTGATCTTGAACCATATGCAAAGGTATAACGAACCAGAAATTGAGTATGAAGTTAAGGTAAGCACATGGGAAGGTGTTAAGCACCCTTAAACCCATTTGGTCGAGTTGGCTGGCCTTCACTTACATACCTCCTAGCAACTATATTTTGATAAGGACCCTTAAGAGGCCTTTCCCAATCATATAAAATTTGTAAAGTAACAACACACACAAGATTCAATCAAAATTTTAAATTAAAAGACCATAGAACCTAGAACTCATTCAATCTTAAACATGTACAAGATTCAAACAACCTAGGCATGTTTCTAATAATTTACACCCCTAAGCATGTTACTAACATGTTATTGAAAAATAGAAAATTAATTAAAACAAAATACAAATCATAGAACACTCAAAATTTGGGTTTTTGGACGAATCTACATTCGCATGACCAAGGTTGTGTATGTAGGGTCAAGTTTGCATACGCACACGAAGGTAGAAGCACTAAAATGTATCAATTCGATCCTTAATATGTTTCTAACCTATAAAAATCCAAGACTAGAAAGCAACTAAACTATTGAATTCCTAAAATAAAGCAGTAGATTAAAGTGAATGTGAAAAGAATAAAAGTGATCTTACCTCTAAGCGAGAACTAAAACTTGAAATTTGATCACCTGCACAGTCGATTTGTACAACTACTCTACCACACAAACAAGAGTTAGCAAATTTTGAACTAAAGGAACAATGACCTAATAGAGGCCTTGGTCAAGCAAAACTTAAACTCAAAACTAATTTTGAAATAAAACTCACTTTTACTCAAGAATAACTTTAATAGAAATTTGATTGAGTATTTCTTTGAATGCTTGCTTGTGTTTGAGTGGGGCAATTTATTGTTGAAAATCTTTGAGTTATGTTGTGTCTTGCTTAACTAAAGCCTCTTAGTGATGGGTCCTTCATATGTATTAATTGGAGAACAAGGGCTTAAGTCATATAGGGTGCAAAATGTGGTATCTATAGTTGCCTCTTTTTTGAAGATACTTGTGAAACAAGTAGAGTAAAAAGCTTAAAGAGACAATCCATTTTTTCTTCAATTTACAACTTAAGCCTTCCTACACATGCATCACACATCATGCATACATTGGGTGAAAATTATCCCACTTCTTAGGTTGAATAGTGAGCTGCGTGAGTCATTACTTGTCTTTTGAGTAGGGTTAGCAAATTGGTACCAAGTTCCATGTCTTAAACCTAGAGTGGAAAGCTACACAACTTGAGCTTTTTTGCGAAGTTCTTGTTTTGACCTTCATCTCGGACCTAAACAAAGGTGTGGTTACACATATTGGACCACAAAAGGAACCCTTATAGTTATATTAGGTTAAAAGTGGCCTTGGTTTAGGAAGATGTCCTTGTCTCAAACTCCATGGGAAACGGTCCTTGTCTTGAATTGTAGGGGGAAAAACTATGGCTCCCTTAAACTTCCATAGGTTTACTAGAAGGCAATTGGATTGGTTTGGGAAATGTCTTGGGCTAAGTCCTAGATCAAGTTATGCTTAGGTAAACTATTGTGGTTGAGTTTGTCTGCAATTATGATCTCCTAGGTCCTTTCATGTCCTATACCCAAGTGACATAGGGCAATCAGGCATGGATGGCTATGGCATTTATCCTCTATTTGATTGGGGCTAGGAATGGCAAAAATTGCCCGACCCGCGGGTACCCGACCTGACCCTAATGGGGCGGGTTTTACCCAATCGTAAAGCAAATGGGGCGGATTTAGGTTTTAAAAATCCAACTCGTAGCTGGTTCGGGTCGAGTGTGGGTATTATGCATACCTGCCCTAAACTCGACCCGTATACATATATAATATTAAAAAATTTTAAAAACCCTAAGTATAAATATTGCTCTAACTTTCTCGTTTCTCTATTTTCACTTCCCTAACCCTAATCACTCTCTTAGCCGCCTCCCTCTCCCTCGCTCTCAGCTGCCCTCACTCTCACTTTCTAATAGAATCTCAATTGAAGAATGACCCTAATCACCATTTTTGTGATGTATTTATTTGGCGAGGATTGGTATAGTAGAGAGCTTGTGGTGAGCCTCGTAGGGGTGATGGATGATTACGATTTGGGTCTTTGTTGGAATGGGCTAAGTTGGCATTGTTTCGCAGAGACACACTATGTTGGGTCTACTGCACTTTGAGTAGATGGGTCGCTGCAGTTGTGGTGGTTCTGGTTCGGCCTTGATTGGAAAAATGAGGGATTTTTTTTTTGGGTTTCCAGGTGTTTTGTGGTTCTGATTTTGGAGTGTTTTAATGTTTTACATTTTATTTATTTATTATTTCATCTTAAAAAATATTTAGGATTTCTGTATTTGGATTTGTGATTTTAAAAGGGAAAATGAGAATTATGAAATTAAATTATTTTAGACTTGTGTGATACACAAATATTGATTTTTTTTTAATAGATTGGGCCTTGTGTTTGTGTTAGTGATAGGATTTGTGTTTGTGATTTTGAAAGGGAAAATCATATATCTGAAAATCATAAATCAGGAAAACATAAAATTGAATATATGTATAAAAATATACAGATTGGGTCATGGATTAGGCCATGGATTACGGACTTTAAATTAGGCCCTGAAGTGGCATGGCGGGGCAAGGCCCGATGGGGCGGGTTTGGGTTAAAAAAAATCCTTTTAGTTAACGGGGTGGGTTCAGGTTTTGAGGGGCGAGTGGCGGGTTGGGTTCGGGCATAAAGAAACCCGCCCCATACCCGACCCATTGCCATTCCTAATTGGGGCCTCCTTGTTCACAAATGGGAGTTAAAATGTGTGCTTGAGGTGGTTGCATGCTCTTGCCAGCTCTAAGGGTGTAAAAGAGCTAATAGATTTGTGGGGGTGCAATTCTTGCTTACTCGATATGTTTGGTATGTTCGTGGAAAACAAAATGTTAGCAATAATAGCAGTTTGATAGTCATAAAACATTAGCATAGGAGTAGGACCATCAATACCCAAGTCACGAGGAGAGAGCAAACCCATAACATATCAGAAGCAATATGAGTTATAACATTACTATATTGAACCTTAGTACTGGAAAATGCAACTACATTTTGCTTTTTACTTTTCCAGATAACAAGATTACCTCCGACAAAGGTACAATAGCCAGAAGTGAACCACCAATTTGAACGGCTAAAAACCCAATCAACATCACTAAAACTTGTTGGAGACAGAAGCACAGGACTTGTACAATAGACCTTGCCTAGGAGCACCCTTCAAATAACGCAATATAGAGAGAAAGAATAACCAAAAAAAAAAAAAAAATTGTTTCTTCAATTAAAGTTCACAAATTAGCCAAATTAGTCGCTAATCCGTGCTGTGCACGGGAACTTATCTATTTGTGAGGTAAACTAAAATAATTTTATAAAATCTTAAATTGATTAAGAAATTACATCATTGCATGATTTGCTCTTGTATGATTTCAATTTGTGTTACAATTTGATGAAGAAGACATTGCTTGAACGTGCAATGACTTACAAAAAATTTGTCAGACAGTTTCAGATACTGCAAAAAAAATAACTCAAAAATTCAGATATTAAAACTTCTGAAAGACCAACAAATATTAAAGAATCAGATGATTCACTGCTTAGAAATTATTGAAACAAAACAAAATATATATGACTAAACAATAGATATATATATAAGAGAAAAATGGGTTACATTCAAAATAATAATTCATGGCTATAACTATTGAAATGAATCAAAAGACTCAGAGCCTACAAATTATAGATAATATATATATACATATATATGTGTGTGTGTGTGTGTGTGTGACTACACAAATTCAGATGTTAAAACTTCCAAAATGCCAAAAAAGATATATAATTAAAGAATAAGTTATTGAAACAATTTAAAAAATATATGATTATTCAAAAGAGAAATATAGAAAAAGAAAAAAGTATACGAACCCATAAAGCAATAAGTTTTACAAAATGTTGAGCAGGAGCCCACGTTGAAATAATGAAAGCCATACCTCCTCTTAATATATCGTATATAAGCTTTCTACCCAAGAAATTAACATATTTTCATATCATGAGGTAAAGCAAAGACATATGTAGTAGCAGCAACCTTAAATTTCAATTATTGCAAACTTTTTTATCTTGTAAAAAACGGCTAAAGAGAGTTTGGTGGTTCATGTACGAAAATTATTTTTTTAAAAATACATGAAAAACCATAAAATAATTTTTTTTAACAAAGTAGAGGAGAATAAAATAACAAAAGAAGAGCTCATACCTTTACTCGGCTTTAAAAAAAATATTAGGGTTTGCACTGTTTTTATAGTGTTCATGATTAACCTCACAAATTTGGAGATAAATTATCAACATTTGAGTTTGAGTTTAAATTGGACTTGTTAGAGAAATAGAGTTTCACTTCTTGTTAAGTTTGGACTAAACAAAAATAATTTTGTTTAAAAAAAATGATAATGATATGGCAACCTCTGGAGAGGTCAGTAAAAAGTCAAAACCTTCAATTTTATATATATAAGGTCTGTTTGTATTATGCGTCCACGTTTTAGGCCTTTTTTTTTTTTTTTTTTTTAACCAGCGTGTTATGCATTGTTCATTGGCCATGAACAGTGTATTTATGCCAATGAACAGTGCCAAACAGTAATAAACAGAATTCTTTTTTTTCTTCAGTTTTTAGCAAAATAAGCTGTATCCAAACGCACACATAATATATAAATTATTCGTGAGTTGCTGAAAACTCGACTCGATGAAAACTTATTTTATATTTGTTTATTTATTTATTAAATAAATAAAGCTTATCTCCAAATTTAAGGCAAAGCTTGACTTTTCTTGCTTGTGTGTTGCCGTGTGGCTCATGGACAAAGTTCATGAACAATGTCTATTTGCCACGTATTTTTTCAATTTTTATCTTTAGTTTTTTTTTTGTTTATGTATAATTTTTAAAAATTTAAATATATTTTAATTCATTTTTACTAAAGAACAATCAACAAAAAGATAAATAAACTGATATTAATCTGATAAAAAATTATCAAATTAACTGATTAGTAGTCTTCTTATTTTCAATGACAGTGGCTGTGGGATCTTAATTAATCTAAATCTTATTATATATACACAAATGTTTTTTCTTTTTGAGGAAATATATACACAAATGTTTGAAACTTAGTTAAGAAGACTTTCTTGTTCTCATTGATTGCCTTATTTAAAGTTACAAAGCTCAAGGACTAATGGTCTTTCAGAAGGCAACTTTGTGTATATTGGACCCATACTCACTCCTTAAACAAGACCAAATCTCCACTCCCTCTCGATCAGATCTCCTCTACCTGTGTTCGACCCTTAAGCCGCCTCAAGCATCATCTCTACCACAAGCACTGACCCACAACGACAGATGCACATGCAGAGAATCGTTCTAGTCAAACACCGATCTTCGCCGCCAGCATCAAAACCCATTCCTGTTGACCCACAAGCATTGATCATGCACTGATCGTTCTAGTCAAGCACCAATCAAGCACCGATCGTTCTAGTCAAGCACCGATTTGTCTCTCTGTTGGTTTGTTTGTGTGTGGGTGTGTTTGTGTATCTCTGTGTTGATTTATCTGTGTGGATGTGTTTGTGTATGGGTGTGTTTGTGTGTATCTGAGGAAAAAGAAGATGAGGAGAGGAGAAGTCACTGAGTTCGTTGTGCACGGAGAAGAGAGAGAAAAAAAGGTACGAACATGAAATTAATAAAATAATAAGATACACATCTACAGTAACCGTGCATATATGCACGGTCACTGTAGCAAATGTGTAAATATACACAGTTTTAGAAAGACTGATGTAGAAGATTTTTGGGGCAAAATGTGTAAAATTGGTTGCTTTTTGTATTTTGCAAAGTTTTACATCCAATGACGCGGATGTTCTAAATAATTTTATTTTTTCAAACTTCATATAAAAATAGGTTTTCCATTTTTGAACTCTAATATGTAGGCCTGCACCAATATCCAATATCCACAGACCTATTGAGCTATTGCCTTAATATCATGGCTAGGCCATTAGTGATGAAGTGGTATTTTTTTTAAATTGGATGTAACCTTATCAAGTTACTAGAGCAGTTGAGACTTGAGAGGTTTATGTTAAGCCAAGCTTACTTAGCTTCAAAATAAGCTTTAGTTAAGCTCGAGTTCCTATAATATATATATATATTTTTTTTTGAATAGGGAGTTCCTATAATATTTAACAAGCCAAACTTGTAAAAAACTCAACTCAAATTGATTATGTTTAAAGCTTCAACTATGTTATTGCACTAAATAAAAACATTTCATGGATATTTGAGAGCAGATGGGAGAGATAGAATGATAGACCCTTAAAAAGTTATCTTCTTTTGCCTTTGCAGATATTATTATTGATAATAATAATAATTATAATTATTATTTTGATAAGAGATTATTGATAAATCTTAAAGAAAAAGTTTACCTCTAAATTAGTTTGGAGAAAAATTCTTCCAACCCACTATATGATGATATATATATAAAATTATTCATGTATATTTTTAATCACATAACCTATTTATTAGGTCGTGTGACTTGTTTTAATAATAAGCTCTTCCAAAGATATACACAAATTAGACAATGGCTCCTCCAATTCTATATTTATATCCGCACTAAGGAAAAAATAATGGCTTCATTCAAAATTCAAATGAAAAATTCTTAGATATTCTCGGAACACGGAAAAATGGTGTTCACTTCTCTCACATTTATGGTGGACCTTACCGTGAGTACGAGAGAAAAAAACACAAATTTTCATGCTTTGAGAGTACCTAACCATCACTCTATTCAAACACCTCATAAAAGAGAATTTTTACTCAATTAGTAAACTTTTTATTAATGTCCATCTATCATGATTCAAGGTAGCACATTTGCAGAAGAATTGTTTTTTGAATTATGGTTGAATGTACACATAGATTAATATATAGAGTGTAAGCACCAGCATTGCCTAGTTTTAGGTTTAAAAATTAAACAAGAGTTGACTTCATGTTTAGATTCAGATCTCACTAAATACTACGCACACTAAATTAAGGGACTGCACATCTATAATCCAGTCTAAAATACATTTACAACACGCAATTGTGAACCAAAATTTACCAATATTGTAATATTAGAAGATCCTATGATCCTGGCTAGCTAGTGGCTACGCAAATTAAGGCACTGTTTATGCCGGTAGAACTAGAAGAAGATAACTAGAACCTTTATGTCTATATATATTATATATATAGTAAAAAAAATTCCTTTATGAGGCGTACAAGTTACCGTCAATTGTATGGCATTCGTACTGTAATAATAATGATCTATACCCCCATCATAAAAAATAAATAAAAAATAAAAAATCTATAAAGCCAAATGAATTTACCATATATGCATGTCTAACTTATCACTTGGAAAAAGTATCACTCCAATTGTCTACTCCCTTTTTTAGTGGCTGTTCTAGTTTATTTATTTATTTTTTGAATAGGTTCTAGTTTATTTATTAAAACTAAATATTTCGGCACTAATTTATTTCAGCCTATCATTTCGAAATTGCCATTAATTATATATAAATATATATATATATATTAATCACATCTTGTTAAAACGTATCAAAATTATCAGTTCAAAATTATATAGTACACATTTTTAACATAATTGTTACATATAAGAAAGAGACTTATAAATTATAATATGAATTGTAAACATGTAACGTCAACCTCTTTAACTATAACATACGATAAAATTTCACTTCACGGGCACCATTTCCTAGAATACTTGTTGACTCTTTTCTGAAGAAATTCTGGATCGGGTATTCCTTCAAAAATAAAGTTAGTGGTTCTAGTTTCCGATTTACTCAGACCAGGGGAGAGATAGGAACATTCAGTGGAACCAGTGAACGACACTTACTTCTGGATAGATGTATGGGATAGAGGGCTCGTGGTACTTGCTACTATGGCAAAGCGGAGGCTCCAGAGCTATAGTGGCTTGCGCTATGCCTTCATTTTGGATTCCTAAACAATTGTGGCACTAGTTAATAAATTAATGGGTTGACTCACCTAGATCTTTAGTCAACTAGTAGATCCATTTTTAAGAAGTACAAAGGGGAAGTAGAATTGTATATGGCAGCGGTTCTTCAGAGCTTGGCTATCTTCACATTGAATTTCTAGGCTTCAATGCTCTCGATTGCAAGAATCTCCGAAACATTGTTTGTATTTTTTAGAAATACGTGTGGGTAAAAAAGTGTGTGAAAATACGTGTAATGTTGTTTAAAAACTGAAAATTGTTGCTCAAAATCCCATACCAAACGGCCCCAAAATCTTTTAGCTTCCCCATTTCATGTCGCAGCTACTCCACTCCACCGTTGTCTCATGAACTGAAATTTGTTGCCTTCTTGCACGCGAAGCGAATGGGCGCAAATTACAATAACTAATAACTATAATAACCTAGCACTGCCTAGTTGGGCAAGTTGATACCTCCCTAATGCCAGAAGTGCTTGGAGGACAGGGGGAATGTGTACGAACTACTAGGTTGAAATTTAGCAAAATGCCCCAAAGTAGATAGAACGGATTGGAATGAGTTAGAATTTTGGTCGAGATGGAATGGGATGATTCACCTTGGTTAGTAATCAGTTAGCACAAAATTTTCCCATTGTTTCGACTGAAACAGAATGAAATTAAAAAACTTCATTCTAGTTCCTCACCACACAAAAGCTCCATCATTCATCTTTTTCAAGGAATGATCAAACTTTTTGGATCCCAAGTGACAATAAAAGGTAGGGACCAGAATTGTTGCAAAAAAAATAATTGAATTAATAAAATTCAGCGTATGATCTACTTTGGTATTAATCAAATTTATTCGGGATAGCTTTGTGACCTCACATCCTATTTTGCAATAATGTTGCAAAATCCCATGTAGTCCAATGTACATATAAAGTATAAACAAACATAATAATTAAAAAAAATGTAAAAAAATCCAAAAAAAAAAAAAATTGCAATTAGAATATTGATTTTATTGTGCAAATTAAGAACCAAATCTTGACAAGATATTGATACAAATCAAGTCTGTGTATAAGCTTCCATTTGTCTTTAAAAAAACTAAGTACTATTCATATTTATTCATTAAAAAAAAAAAAAAAAATCTATTCAGATTGTTTCTAGGCAATCGCCTAAAGTGGCTTACCATTTCCCGAGAGAGATTCAAGGACCCAGTTGTTGCTAGCAGAGCTACTACTCTCCCCAATATCCCTAGGACCAAAAGAAGTCCCCATAGGATGAGTTGTACTATTATGGTTCTCTTTATTAATGAGAGAACTGATAGCAGCCGCCACGGCTACCCTAAATTTAGGATCTGATGCAATTGCTGTCACATTTTCAGCCAATGATTTTTTATCCTCTTCAGCTTTCCAACCCTTGTCACTAGGGCTAGCAAAAAGGTTATTGTTGGTGGGAGAGTTACCAATATTAATATTAGGATGATAACTTGGTTTGCCATTCATCCAATTGAAACCTTGTTGAAGATGAGGCTGTGATGAGTATGATGAGGGGCTAGCCATTGGGATAAGTTGATGATGAGCTTGTTCATAAGGGTTGTTTGTAAGGTCAAGAACAATGTTCCCTTTGGATGGGTCATTAGGGTTTATCATGCTTCTAATATTTGATGGATGATAAGAAGATGGGTTCATCATATGGTATGGAAGGGATGCTTGGGTGACACAAGAGGTACCATCTGAAGGAGAACTTGAATCTACTAACACAAATGAAGCTGATGGTGAGGCTGTGGAAGCCATGGCAGTTGCACCCACTGGAAGTGGATGGTTATGGTTACCTTCATAGGTTGTTATTAGTATAGACATATCTTCTAAGCATCTTTGCACCTGGGAAATTGCAAAACAATGCATAGAAATTAACCACTCATACAAATTCAGCTCAAACTGAAGTACAACAACAATATTCATCAAATTCAGTTTGGGAAATTGTTTTACCTGTTTCCTAACTGGGCATCCTGGAGCTACTGTGCAACGATAATAGGCTCGCGGACAAGGATTTCCTTTTGCAATTTTCTGCCCATATTTCCTCCATTGGCACCCATCATTCATCTACATAGCAAAAAAAATTTTGATCAAATTATAATCCCGTGATTATTATTATTATTTATTTAGATACGATAAAATTTAAATTTATAACATTTGTTTAATGAGTTAATAAAAAAAATTATAAAAATTAAGTGACAAATGAAACTCACTGTTGCTGCTTCACATCTAGCTCTGACTGAAACCCTAGCTTTTCTATTGGCTGGGGAGGCAACATGGCCTGTAAATCCACCCAAATCACCAGGCCTCTGCTGCTTGTTTTGTACTGATGGGGCAAAACTTGCCAATTCTAGCTTGTTGTTCGCTTCTTCTTTATCTTTAATTTCCACTCGTTCATGGTCTTCATGAGCATCCGTATTATGTAGCCTCAATGATAACCCTAATTCACTCTCTCTAATACCAATACGATTCTTATGTGATACTGATGAAGGCTGGTTTGTGATGTCTAGAATTTTGGGAGCTGCCTTTTGTTCTTGACTAGCGTTGTCATAATTACCATGGAGCGAGAGAAAGATTTGAGGATCCTAAATCAAATTAAAGTGTAATTAAACAATTACTTATTAGTTAATGTCATGAAAAAATGGACTAGAATTCAATCCCAAAAAAAAGAGAAAAAAAAGTGTGACATTGGATTTACTACCTTTCTCTGGTTATCTTGCTGGATAGCCGCAAATTTCATCTGCAAATCACAGTATTCTTTCATCGTTTGCTCCACTACCTTCCTCAACACCTTGTTTTCTTCTTTCATGCGGTTCATCTCCATTTGTAACACACACAACTGGTAGAACATGAAAGATTTCATTGTCAATTATCGTATACAGCTATGCATGAGCATATATAAATATATATATATATATATATATATATACATACTTTGTAAAGCTATTGATCCTATAGAAAAAAAATTATTAGGAAAACACAGAGAGAGAGATTAAAGGTGATGCTTTTATAGAGGTTTATAAAGATAAGTACCTCTTCAGTCTTAATGCTTTGTTGCAAGGATACCTCTACTATTGATGCATCATCATCATTATCATCATCTACTTCTCCTGCTGTGGCCTCAGCTGCTTCTTCTGCATCATGTACATGTTCTTGATCATTTTTTTGTTCTTTTTCTTCATCTTCTTCTTCGTCCACTTCTTCTTTTTCTTCTTCTTCTTCCTTCTCTTCTTTAGCATCTATGTTCAGTGACAGATCAATCTCCATCTCTCCCTCTTTTTCCCTCCCCATTGAACGAGACAAAATTGGAGAATCTCTTTCTTCCTATTATTGCTGCTTTTGAGGCACCGAAGTCAATTCCCTCGTCTCAATGACTTATTATTAGACACACAAGGACGCATCTAAGCTTTGACTTTCATGGGCTCCTTAATTCACCAAAATTTAATATAAAGACTAAGAATCAAATACCTAAATGTTTACTATATATTAAAAAAAAAAATTTATATATATATATATATATATAAAATCACATTGGCACTCCAAAAGTTGACAATGAGGGCCCTCACCTCATGGTAAAAAGATAGTATTAGCCATCTAAATCACTGTTTTGACAAATATAGTATTGGGTCATTTTGCCTTTTTCTTCCCAAATGAAAAGGGATCCATAAGTTTTGAGATATGGGGGTAAAGCATAGCCCTTACGCCTAACACAGAGCTAAGAGGCAAAAAAAAGGCACCCAATTTAACGATGTGGTTTAAAATAAAGCATTTTTTTTTCTTTTGGAGGGAAACCCTTTTTCTTTTGGATCCAATCACCAATGGCCAGTTACCCACTTATTTAAAGCAGCCTAACCTATGCGACTCTTGTCGCGCTTGTGATGATATATATGTGAAAAATGGTCCTCAATTTTTTAGGTTAAAAAAAAGAAAGAAGAAGTTATCCACACTTATTACAGTACTAGCATTTTCAAGCCCGTGTTCAAAGTGTTTTTTTTTATTTTATTTTAAATATAATATAACATTTTAAAAACATAAGTTCCTAGTTTTATTGAATTGAATTTAAATTTCCAATTTACATATACTTGAACTTATTATTAAATTATTTATAGTTAAATAATAGAGTTACTTTTGAAAGTATAGAACAATTCATGTATACTAAACTTTTTTTTAATTACAGCATCAGCCCTTGGGCAAGACCACTTATTAGACCATTGCCTAGAGCTCCCAATAGAAAAAAGGCCCAAAATTTTTTTATTAATAGAATTTTTTTAAAGGACAAATTTGTTGAGTTCACTTCAAGAAGGCCCCCAAAATTATGTGATAATAGAAACTCAACTCATTTAAAACCCTAAATTGTTTAACAGAAATAAAATTATGTGACTGTACCAAATTTTTATTAATGATAAATTTATATTTTTTTATATGTTTCTTTCCCATACAATAGCTTATCAATACTAGTCATTCAATCTCTCACATGACCACACCACCAAATCTCACTCTCTCCAAGAACATCCCCAAAATTGTGGCAAATTAAAATTTTTATGTGATTTCCAAAATTGTGGAAAACTAAAATTTTTATGTGATTATGTAATTAAGTGAAGTTGCAGTGCCTTTGATAAAGTAGAATATGTTATTGAAAATTTATTTTATTTTTATCAAATTAAAATTTTATGTTGTAGATATGTTTATTTTATTTGTTAATTTTTTAATTAGAACTATATACTAGAAATATCATCTGGATATAAAAAAAAATCAAGAAAAAATGATATAAAAATAGAAAATTTTAATTGAATCTCACATGAGATCTCTTGATAAATTTTTTGTTTTTAGGAATATAATATAAGATAAGTATAGATGAAATCTCACAAATTTACGAGAGTTCATAAAAATAAAATAAAATATAATGAAATAATAGAACGAAAATAAAGTTTTTCAAAACTAAAATTGATAAAATACTAATTAAAATTGATTACATCACAAGCAGTGTATAGTCATGTTTTCAATTAAAATGTTGATGCTAGAAAACTTGACTTTGAAAACGTAATTAGTAGTGTTGCATATTAAAAAGCAAGAAAAATAAATTCGTTTAATCTATATAAAATATAAAAAAATTAAATAAAGAAAAATATCCCTTAAAATTGTTTGCCTTAGCCATTAAATTATGTTGAGTTGGCCTATTTAAATATATATATAGATAAGAGCAAAACTTTCTCCTAATATTTTTGTGCACTTGACAGGACACTAGGCTGACAGATGGCCATTTTAGGACACGTGTTGTGTTTCGGTCTTCTGCGTTGAATTGGAGCATTGGACACAAGTAAACCTTACAAATGATTAGAACTCTTTTTTACACGTCCTCCATGGCTCCACCCTAAAAATTATATCTAGAAGTTCTTAAAATTACCAACTTCTTATTTTCCAGTTTCTTGAATCAAACTGAATGCTAATAATTTTAATTTCCTAGCCCTCTTTGTTATTATTATTATTATTTTTTTGCTGAAAAATACCTAGCATAAATGATATATAAGGATCTTTATTAAAAATTGGTCTTAACTCTTAACATAAAGAGGTTAGTAAAATGAGAGCTGAAAGCAGAAGTGATGAAAGGATAAAATTTTAAGTACTCTTTGTACAAGTGTCTCTTTCAAGGTCATTAATTTTTAGAATTGTTGGTGAAAAATCATCCACAAATCCATTTTTTTATTACTGGATAAGTTAATTCGAGCACACAGTCGCTTGCAGCCTAAAGTTACAATACTAATTTCATACTTAGCTGGAGCATCATTGTCATTAATTTGACATTGGACACCGAAACTGTCAAAATAAATAAATCATGATACATACTATATAGTATATTGTGAATACAAATTGAATTAACAAATAAAAAAATGAATAATTAATTTATATAGATGCAACATCAACTTCGGTCATGGAATTTGAGCCCTGTACGAAATCCAATAACAAGAAACCTTGGGATCAGATCTAGAATCCGTCAACTCGAAGACCTCACGCTTCTCTCCTCTGCTCTCATTCTTAGACACTTTTTTTATTTTTTTTTATTATCCAATTCCTATCTACCTCCCCTCACGTTAACTTATAAGACTCAATTTTCCTTTTATAATTATAAAATTACGCATTTATTGAGTGAGTTTTTTAATTCAAGGTCTCACCCCTTTATCATTCTTTACGGATCAAAGAAGTCATTTGCTGTGTGTTTATTACAAGAAGATTCAATTTTAACAAAAGTCGTAGTGCATGTGAATGTGTTTTCTTGATAAGATAAATAATTTTAGATATATATTATTTAATTAACTAATAATACTCTAATTTCTTAATTATATTTTATGTTGCTATTTATAATAATTATAATAATTTTTTATAGATAAAATAGTATTTCAAACTTATAACGTTGGTTTGTGATGTAGACGGTGATCGATTGAGAGCTAACTTTTGTTCTCAGAGAACAAAAGACTTTATCAATTGAGAGCTAACTGAAACCTATTATAATTATTATTGGTATAAATGTTGAATGAAAATTACATAGACACAGCTATAGCTCATCTCATTAGTGAAAATATTATGTTACAACGTATATGGTAAATTTTGTCACGAACTCAACAATTATAAGATATTGATTTTTTTCTCTCTAAAAAAAAAAGATATTGATATTTATTGTTATTCATCTTCGTAACCTAGTATTCTTTTTTAAAGGAGTTTCAACTTATAGCGTCCGCTCTTAATGATAGCTCTTTATCATCAGACTAAGACACCAATCGGTTGTTAGTGTAGGTGGAGATTGAATCTTAGATTTCTTATTCAACCATCAGAGATTTTACCAGTTGAGCTAACTAGAACTCATTAGTAATTTTTTTTAATTATGTTTTTTGAAATAAATATATGAAGATATGGTCCAATAACAACCCATATATATATATTTATATATATATATATACAAAGTTTAGAAAAAGTTCAATTAGAATTTGAAATTATAATCCAATTTTGCACCATATGTCTAAATTTATGAGGGACCACACCATAATCATTCACTTAAGTTTGTGCCATGTGTCCACTTAAATTTTTTTAATCTTTGTGCCAAGTGAGTTAATGAGTGCAAAATATTAAGAATCTAATATTAATAAACTATAAATTTAAAAAAAAAAACTAATCACATATACTCAATAAAAATCACCACACAACAAAGATCACCTCACCACACGTTCTATCTTATTAAAAATTAGAAAAAAAAAAGATTATAAGTAGTATTAAATTTAGGTAAGAATTGTAATGTGTGACTAATTACGTTTACTTAAAAAAAAAAATTGACTAATTATTTATATTTTTATGATAAAAATTGTATTTAACTTTAAATGTATCTATACATATACATGTGTTACATGGTTTTAAAAAAAAAAATTTGACTAATTTTTATATTTTTATAATAAAACTTGTGTTTAATTTTAAATGCATTTACGCATTTGCATGAGCTACATGCTAGTTAAAATTAAAGTAAATACTTAATAAAGCAATAATTAGTTATTATATATATATATTACTAAAAACTGAAGCGTAGCGTTTAATGCTGATACTTTCACGTTGCGCCACATCAACTGCCACGTCATTTTTAAAAAAATATATAATTTGTTTACAATTTTAAAATGGTTTTTACAATTTTCAGCCCTATAAATGCAGCCCACTACTTATTTATTTACTTCTACTATTACCCTATAATAAATCTGTATAATTAATCCAACCCACCTCTTATTTATTTAGTTCCACTATCAAGCCCAACCCAAAGTCTTTTCAGTTCAACTTTAGGGTTTTGTGTGAGCCTTTTCAGCATAAAGGAAGGGGGGAAAAAAAAACGTTGAAGCCTTTCAAGCTTTAGGGTTTTTTTTTTTTTTTTTTTTTTTTCCTATAATTGTTTTTAGCATTTATTTTTTTAATATTTACACTTCTCCAATCTTTCTCTATCCCTTACCATTTCATCTCCCCACTACTTCTTCAATCTTTCTCCCTCCCTTACTTTTTCATCTTCCCACTACCCTCTACATTAATATCATTCTTCCTCTTTTCCTTCATCTTCCTTTATTTTTGTCTCTTCTTATTCACACCCTCTTATTATAAATTTGTCACTATCTCTTCTATTCTATGCATAGTTTTCCCTCACAAAAAAAATGGTACTCTCTCTCTCTCTAAATTTTTTGGTGGATTTTTTTTATTTTTCTTACATCTCTACTTTAGGTTGATAATTTTTTATATTCTTTAAAACTTTATTTTGGGTTAATGCAATTTAGTTTTGTTTTTTAAATTGTTGTTATTGTTTTTTTTTTTTAATTTTTTATTCTCTTTAATTGTTAAATGTTATCCTATTGCGTTTTAAAGAATTAAATATAGCATATAAAAATATAATATTATTCTATTACATAGCATGATTTGGATAATTTGGTATTTATTTTGTTATATATCATGATTTTTTATAGTGCTCAATTTAGATGTTAAACTATGAGATTTTACTAATTTTTGTTTATTTTCTAATCCTTTGTGGTGAACAAAGTACTCTTTATAGTTGTATTAGAAGTACTCTATAATGCCATTCATTTAAAGAAATGTAAAGGTTAGCCAAACGAAAATAATCGGATAGGTGACAAATTTTAACTTTTGCAATTTTATTTTGATTATTATTATTTTATAACAATGCATGTATAGAAATTTAATTCTTAGATTTTGCTAATAATTGTTTATTTGATAATATGTTTTGGGTGGCCGAAATTATAATTTCTACAAAAAAAAAAACCTTAATAGATTATCAAAAACAAAATTTTATCCTAATACTGGTTCAATTAATCATTGTTAAGTTTTATTAATTTTTTTTAGTTTATTTTTTTTGGTGTTTTGGATTGTTCTTATATTACATTTATGATTGTTCCTATAATAAATAAAAAATATAATTAGGAAATACATTACTCATTATTAGATTAGTTTAAATTGTAAAAAAAAAAAAATTAATAAAACCACCATAAAAATAATTATCACACGCAACGCGCGGGTTCGCGGCTAGTTAGAATAAATAGTGATACGATCAATATTTCTACACACGTTCCACTTCCACTCCATTTGTGAGTTGTGACAATGCTATAGAACATTACAATCTCTAGAGCAGTGTAAGGTATTATTATTTGTCACATATCACGTAATAAGAACTTTCATACACTAACAAACCCTATGCATTATTGAAGAAAATAATATTAATTATACGTTGAAGCATTGATCTTCTTAAAACACCAAAAATTTTACGTGTGCACAGTTTGAAGATCAACGAAACTAAACTCGGCACTTTCCACATCTTCTAAAGATGAATACGACCCCCTTGACTACCTTTGTGTCGATTAATGCAAAGGTCAACCTGTAAGTAATTATGTAAAGGTCCACTACATGGAATTCAATCAGTTCGAGAGGGTAACAAAAAGCACGATGTTATCCACAAGAATGGAGCCAAACATGGAACTGAATTCCCAAACAAATTAATCAGTCAAAGGGGTGAGCGAGACTGGTTATTTTCCTGGAAAAATGATGAAATTGGTCACAATTTTGTGGAATCCTTTCAGATACGAGGTGTTTCACTAACATTATATGTACCTTCCCATTTCCTTCTCAACATAGAACGAAACATCAAGGCCAAATGATGATCGAGGTTGGTCGACAACTACATCTCACATCCACCACCAGTGGAATCTCAACCTTGCTTCCTCGATCATGTGATGCGAAGCAACATTTTAGCATGAATGACCAGAGTTAAAGTCTAACTCTTGTAAGTAGTTCTAGAAACACACGTAGTTATAGCAAAGAAGCTGTGAAATAAGTTGTGGTACTAGATTCAATTTTCCCAATTCTAGCTGGACGCCTTTTTCTACAAATTAGAGTGGGCACTTTCAGCCAAGCAACGTAAATCTGGGGAAAGATGAATTTTCTTACAAAGAATCACAACCAGAGATTTTTGCAATATAGTCCGTGTAATTTCAAAATTGCTTTTCCTAAACCAAAAAAAAAAAAAAAAAAAAAATCTCATATTAATTAATATAAAAAAGGTGGCCATTATATCAAGTTATTGACAAAAGAAAACTCCCAAATTAAGAAAACTCTTTCAATCTGTAATGGGATGGTTGTAAATGGAAGGTGAAAACGGACACAAAATCCTTATTATAACAAGAAAATGTAGCTGAAGATTAAACATGCATGAGTACTGCCTCATCATTATCACAATGCTAGCCCATTTAAGAATTCTTGAAGCTGACATTCTAATAATTATTTTAGGATAGTACATGCATAAAAGTATAAAACAAAGTGTCCAACAATAGGGGTATACCCCTCCTAAAACCCTACTAATATCACATACCCGGCCAACATAATTGCACATGGAATTTTTGTAAGAATTGTAAGAATTTTGGCTCTCCCATCCTCCTCATCCTCATCCCCCTCCTCCTCATCCTATATCTTTCTCCCTCTCACATGTTATAAGTACATTTTTCCAAATCAATTGTAAGAATTTCGGCTCTCATCATAAATTCTAATACTCCTATTCCCTTCCAGCACCTAATGTTCCTTAATTATTTCCTTAATTCCTCACAAAACCAACCCTTAAAATTCAAATTCAAATTAGAGATTTTAGCAACCTAAATCCACACTCCATAGCCCCAAAATCAATATTAAGACCGTGTTTGGTTCGATAAAAAATATTTTCCGAACGTAAAATATTTTTTAGGTGGAGTATTTTGCTTATTTTAGAAGTTGGGGGCATTTTGGAGCTTTTGGGTATTTAAGTAATTTTCTTTAGGTTTATGGAGTATTTTAGTTATTTTTTAAGCTATTAGGGAGTACTTTGGTATTTTCCTTGTTTTTGTTTTAGGATGTCCTAGTCATTTTGGAGAGTGGTTAAGAATTTTTGAAATTCTATGGGGTCAGATATTATTTTAAATCCAAGGAATTTAAAATCTAAGAATTTCAAGACTTAAAATCCTAATGAATTTGGCGCAAGGCACTTTCTTGACTTTTTAAACTATCTAAATAATGTATTTTGATTTTAATCACCTATATCCAAATCTAATTAACACACTTTTTTCTATATAAAAGATTATAAATTTATATTTAATTGATAATAATAACTTGTACAGAGGTTACATTTGCCCTTAAAAACAGCATCAAAAGAGAGGGCAAATCCTCAAGCCATAGGATCAGTAAACTCTCAAGCATATAAAGCTATCTCCATAGGACCATAGCTACACTAATCCCTTGAGGAGCAACCAGAGAGAGTAAGCACTGAAGCAGATCAGAGGAATACTCAAAATCTAAGCGTCCATGGCATAAATAGCCCTTGAAAAACTATTTTCTTGTAACAAGCCAAATAAATCTTCATCTGCACATCCAAAAATAAAATCACGATACCAATATCTCTGGCAAACTTTATGGAGTCAATTGCACCTAAGAGCTTCAAATTCTGAAGAGAGTCCACCATTGATTACTTTGAACTTCTTCCTACAAAAACCCAGGCCATGAGAATCACAGATAATAACCCCAACTCCAGCACAATCACAATATGGGAAATAAGCAAAAGCTTGGTTCAACTTATAAACACTGTTAAATTATGATTCTTCCAAAAACTTAAGTTATTAGGAGATAGTGAATTTATTCATTTAATCTATCATTTTCTCTTCACTTGTAGAAGATTGAACCCTTAAAATCTCTTATTTTGATAACATATTAAATTACCAATTTTTTCCAAAAACTTAAACTATTGGAGATGATAAATTTATTAATTTAATCTAACAAACAACGTCTAAAGGAGGTTTCCAAATTCCAACGCTGGGAGACCTTGGCAAAGGTTGAAAACCATGTAGTTGTTCCCGCACATTCCTCTTTTGTCTAAAATCATTATAAAGTTGTTCATTGGACTGAATTAGATGAGCAGACGTAGCAAACTTACCTGCCATGAACAAAACACTTCCTTCTCTACCAAATATTCCAAGCCATAATCGCAAAAATACTAAGATCAGACCTGTCCAGTTGCAATGTTAATTTATAGAAAATTGAGGTACGACACCAAATGCCTTATGTTGTTATGACTGAGATGGAGGGTGTTACAAGGCTAGTTTGCCATGGCTACAACAAGGTGGGACGTATACTTGGTAGATCAAATCCAAAGCAACACAAATTTTCAACATTGGAAGGACATCTTGTGGGCCTAAAACATGCAGAAGAAGCTAGGCTATGGTCCTCAACAGTCACCATGGCACCATCCGGAACAACATCTAAAAGCTTTTGGAGTTCAAAAATCTATAAAGAATCCACATACCTCTTGAAGCACCTTGTCATTGCTTTATGTGTGTGACAGTAAATAAATAAAATAATAGAGAAAGGAGTTTGTGCTAGTGGTTGCAGTGATGAGAGGAATCAAACCCAATTATGCTCGTCAAATGGTAGTTGCTGAATGCAAGAAGAAGGTAGGAAAAAAAATTCTACTATGAAGTCTCAAGGCCATGGCCCTGCAAAGCAAGATGTTGAATTCGTGGACAATTTAAACCAAAATGTTACGGTGAGAGTAACCCCTTCCTCTCTTGTCACTGCTTATGGACCCAAACCTGGGTGGTCTATCCATGATCAGGATGAAACTTGGGAAGGTCCAAACTGGTTAGGGGTGAAATGGCACTTGAACCTAGAGCTAGCTAGTTCTCCTTGAAATACGTTAAGGCAGAGTAATTGACTAGATATTTAGGGACAAAGCATTGTTTTGGTGCAGGCCGTGAGAGCAATGCCAAATCAAGACAAATTCTGAATAACTAGATATGACCTCAAAATAACAAGGGTCAAGACAAATTCTAAATAACTAGATATGACCTCAAAATAACAAAGGTCAAGGTTAGCCAGTGAGATAATAGGAGATAAGTTTCATTTTCAAGAGGACCTTTTCTCTTGGAAACAATTGGTGGGGGCAAGTAAATCCTATCAACTCAATTCCTAAATTTTTACCTAAAATTCACCAAAAGCCCCTACAATATTTGTTCATCCATATAACTTTTTAAGTATAAAAAGGTAAATACATCACATATCATACCCCAAACAAACCAAGTGATCCCAGCACAAGCTCAATTCTTTTGCGCTCATGTCGTTTTACAACTTCAATGTCAATTTATACAAAACCAAACCAAACTCTCCCAATAAGATAAGATCGTAAATATTTCCATCATTAAGTATATCTATACTTTAGATATCATTTTTAACTAAGTAAATACCAAAACAAAAACAAAATAACAACTTCATTATAATATGATTATATCACATTAATAAATTGAAAACAAATATAGCTATATCTAAAATAGATAAATTACAACCTTTTGAACCACAATTAAATTCTACCCCAACTACAAGAGAATATTGTAATTCACACATCTACCAAGTCTCCTTGGATTTGTGGTATTGCTCCAATAATTCTCATCTCTAAACAACTCTCAACACTCAAGTATGGTGAAGATAGTGATGGAAATAATCTCCTCTCATTGATATGGCAATGGTGAGAGGGAAAGAGGAGAGAAAGACTATTTGTATGGCTATGTCAAAGGGTATGGTTCTCTCTCTCTTAAATGGGCAATCTGAATATTTCTCTCTAAGGGTCCGTTTGAAAACAACTTATTTAGCTGAAACTGAAAACTTTTTACTGAAAGTACTGTAAATAAAAGTAAAAACTAGCTGAAATAGTACAGTGAAACCCATGAATAATATCAAAAAGTGCGTTAGAACTCATGAATAGTAACAATAATAAGCTGACTTTAAACTCTAATCCCAATTGCAACCTAATTCTCTCTAGGGTTTTCGTGGATAAGAAGAAGATATATGAATTGGGATTGAGTTGGCACAAGGACAAAGCATGCAAACAAATTGTCTTAGGCTCAAGCATTTCATGAGAACGAAATTGGCTGCGAGTTTCTCGCGAGTTGCTCCAATAAAGTTGGAGCCTTTATTTGCCATGTGTCATTTCATGGGAACAACCTTCCATTTTGCAGGAAAGGATTTCCATATCTCTAGCTCAAGTATTTCTACCCAATTAAAAAAACCCCACAAAATAAAATAGATTGAAAGAAATACAAGTAAATTTGACATGAATTTAAGCCAACAAAAAAACAAGACTCAACAAAACCATCCACCATGTTTTAACGTTTTATGCAGACGCCAGTAGGGTGTCCAAAACCCAAATGAATCGAAACAAGCATCGTAGCAGTGATGCTTTAAAAAAACATAATAAATAAAAATTGTGTTGCTCTCCGTATAAGAACAGTGGTATTATTCCTCAGATATAAACATTGAATTTTTAACATAACAAATAAAATGCTGAAGGCAAAGAAAAGCCAAAGTGAACTAAATTTTTTTTTTTCCTCTTTTTCTTAATCAAATGTCTAATGAACTCAAAATCTATTTGTGGAATTGAGCCCCAAACGAATAACTAAAAGGAAAAACACACTTTTCTCATACTATTTCCCTCAGCAGCTTCTTACATGGCAGATCAATATAAATCCTATTCCTACCTCGTCTATCAACCTTCAAACTCAGAAAATCCTAAAGTTAAAAGTAAGCAGAGTATTACTAATTTTCCTCAGGAATGGGCCATTTGCAGTTTATTCCATATAACTTCAGCAAACGGCAATTGCAGACACATCCCATGATCTTTCTCCTCTTCAACACCCCCATTTAGCTAAAATCACTTCTCAATATCCATCAAAACAAAAAAGAAAATAAAAGTAAACCACCATTCAGACTTCCTATTTTTGCTTAAACATTTTTGCCACAGATTATGACTAATAAGCAGCAGAAGAGCTCAATTCAGATGAAGCACCAACACAGCTGCCATCCTGTGAGGTGAGTGCCAGTGAACTCTTTGGCTGCACTCCATGCAAAAGTTTTGATAATGGCCGCAATTTCATGTACTGCATAAGAAGTCAAGCACAAAGATTTATAAAGTGGTATTCAGGTGATAAGTTTTACCATTAAATAAAAAAATCAATATTATTTATAGAAGACCAAAATATACCGTTGGTCCCTGAAGTATATATACTTTAAGCACTTTTAGGAACCTAATGATTAAAATAATCAATTTAAGTCCCTATAGTTTTTGAAATGAGCTCTTTTGGTCCTTCTGTCATTTTCCATTAATTTTCTTGTGTACATGGCTAACAGAGGAATGAGATGAAAAAAAAAAAAAACCTACACAGTAGCATTTCCCCCAACCCAAACTCAGTTTGAACCTTTTTTTTTAAGCTCAGACTAGACAATGCTTTGGCTGAGTAAGCACAAGCATGCTGTCGTGGATCTCTCATATCGAGCCATTTCATCAATTCCAATGGCTGGAAACAAAAGGTGCTCCAATACCACGGGACAAAATAATCAGATGTTGTCTTAAATATTAGCCAGCCAGGAGCAGAGTTATCCAGAAGTTCTTATGCATTTATGAGTTGTTAGAGAAGCATCAGTATCAAGATTCAGCGGATGTTTCTATGGATTAGAAGAAACTGATATTTGAGCAGCTTGTAGAGAAATCAAGAAGGGACTTGAATTTCAAGGCTTGCAAGGAATTATGTGCTCGTAGGGGTGACTAGGTCTTAAAAAGACAAGATGTCTTGATGAAATTAGTGAAGAAAATCTTAACATGCTCAAAGAGAGTGTTGAGGTAGAATTTGACTGAAGAATTCCTCTCTGGCTTATTGCAACAAACCTTCGTTATAATTCTGATTAACAGCGACGAAGTGACCTCACAGGTTCAGGTTGGGCAAATAGGCACTCACAGGTTTGGGTAGGGGTTAATGCCACTGTGTAGTTCTTTTCAATTTATGTATAATCAGATGTCGCGTCATAAAAAATAGGCCACCTCATTGCTCCATTAGCCAAGCACACAAAAAAAAAAAAAAAAAAGAACATGATAGAATGACCAAAAGTGCTCATTTTTAAAACATTAGGGACTGAAATTGATCATTTTAAACATTAGGGACTAAAAGTGTTCAAAGTGTAAACTTCAAGAACCAACTGTGTATTTGGCCTTTATAGAACATAGAAAAATTATAGGAAGAGGTAAAAAAACAAGGAAAGAGAAAATTCTAGAAGAGCGGTTACCTCAATGTAGAAATCACTTATCTCCTCCTCTGTAAGGCCTTCATCCTCTCCGGCATTTTCCTCCCACCCAAGTGATCGTAAAAACGCAGCTTCTTCCTCATCTGGATAAAGAGTCACATCAGGGCTTGAATGTTGCTCTCTATTGCTCAAACATTTCTGAAACACATCACAGGCACTGCCATTGCGGGTCATCTCACCCCTACTTTCATTCAACAAGTCTGTAACAGGGTCATCTGATGAAATGGCATCTTCTGTATCCTGAAGAGTTATAGACACGGCAGCAGCAGCGGCAGCGGCAGCTTCTGTGATCAATTTATCAGCATTCTCTGAAACGGATGACAAGGCAGCTTGGCAAGGATCAGAAACAGCAGAAGGGAATTTTGTAGGAGAGTTCTTCCTTGAAAGACTTTTGAAGAAATCATTCCGGCTCTGGACTTGAGTTGATGGTTTCTTCTCCATAGTCGTCTGAAAAGCAGTTGGCCTGCGGTCAGCAGTGGCAGCACTTAAATTGTTGCTTAACTTCCTCAAGGATGCAGACCCAGCACCTGATGGAGCGACACCAAGTGGACTATTAGCTAGTCTACTTCCATTAGTAGGACTCAAGCTATCCTTAGCTGCTGAAGATAAACCATTCAACGGACTAAGGACATGGAGATTACCCACAGATAACTTTGCAACATCAGATTTTGCAGGCCCTCCACGTGGACTGTTATTACCAAAGTGTGAAGATGAGAATGAATGCTGCTGTTGCCCAATCTTGGGTTTTGATTTCTCAGAAGGACAGGGCATCTAATAAGAATCAGACATAAATGACCCAACATTAAATTAATGTATCACATAAATACAAGGGATCTATCACAGTTTGAAGCAGTATGTACATTAAACAAACTTATGAGCAGTTAACTTTTCATATTGTTTAGATACTGATATATATGTGGATAGATAGCAAAGTAACTACTCATGACACATTAACTTTTCATATTGTTTAGTATTTTGGTAATGTGTCATGAATAGTTACTTTGCTATCTATCCACATATAAAACAGTATCAATATGACCACCCTGTAAGCAAGCCAAGCCTCATCCAAATAGTATATAAATAAAGTGGTCCAAGAAAACAATATAAGGATTTTCTCATTACCACCAGAACATGTTTTCAGCTATGCTATCCTTGCAATGTTTTCACTTCAAATAAGAAACTCCATAGGTGCAATAGATAGCAATCATTGAAATGAGCCAACCCGTGTCAGCTTAACTCTTCCATACTTTTTTCTGACTTCAAAAGGCTACTAAAATGCAAAGAGCATGTTATTTGTTAATATCCTTAAGTAGGTGGTGGAATATACTACACTTGACAAGGCAGTGTGAAGAATATAATCTCTCAATGAAAATGCCCACCATGAGGTGGGTGTTATTGAGGTCCATGGTGAGAATTATACTAAATATTTCAACTTTTCCAAATCTTTAGCCTATTAATGCTATCTTGTAAGGGCTCAAAAGTAATATTACTTTTGACCCTCCTTCATTATACTTACACTTTTTCTAAAATAATATGATGAAAAAATCATTTGTTAACTGGCTCTTCATTCTCAGTCTTTATTAAAATCGTATACATTGAAAGAACCACCAACAAGTCAGTTGACAGGGAAAAAATATATCAGTACATGCAAGCAACCCAAAAACTTCTTCTTTTCTTTTTTTTGATAAGTAATAATGCTCCATACACCAAAAAAAGGAAAAGTACAAGAAGGCAACCATAAAACTTATAAGAACTGTGAGTAAATAGAAAACATGGAAGCACAAAAGTAAAATTTCAAGTGCACTACTTTTGATTGTTTGAAGGACAAAACTTAGGTACAATACTTTAGGTGCTCTTCCTTAGATTCCCCTCTTAAGATTCAGCTGTGTGGCTACTTAATTAAAAAATACACTTCCATCCCATGAGAAAAAATCCATATGGCAGAATTTTAAAAGAGGAACCTAAGGAACAGCACTTAAGTACTGTACCTAAGTCTTGCTCTTGTTTGAATATATCAGAAATTGTGAGCAACTAGAAAACAAGTACATTTCAGGAAAAAAAAAATGTTTCAAATCATGTTAAGTGTTTGAATATAAATGAAGCAGCTATATGTGGCATCAAAATTATAAAGCAATACCACAATTTTTGGTCCCAACACCATCAAAGCAACAGTTATATTATGTTTTGTTCCTTCACACAACACAGAAAAGCCTTCTCCCAACTATCACAACTAACCCCCTTTTTATGTGATTCAACCATCCCAAGTAAATCCCATTTTGCAATTCACTCACATCTTGCAACAAACTTTTTTATTGGTAAGTTATACAAGCACCCAGTGGGTTTTGAAATCATGACCTCACCCTCTCCCCATTCTTCTGGGTTTTGAACTAAAGCTCATATGCATCTAGCAATAAATTTGTTGACTAGAGCATAAGCCATAAATTGTTAACATTCAACCCCTTTTTTCTTTGCCACAAACACTCAAACCTTTCTAGTCCTTCCAATTTTCCTTCTTAGCATTCATCATCACATTCCTAAGACATAGCTAGTGATGCTAGCTGTTGCAATGATTCATCTTTGTACACATGATCCAAATTCACCATCCCAAATTCTCCAAAATTTTCTCAAGAAGTGTTGACTTTAACTATCCAATCTTGCTTTCAGCTATAGTTCTATCCCTCATTTTCCTACCATAAATCAATAACTTGCTAGTCTGAAAGCCTTCTCATCAGAACACATGTTTCGTTTGATAGTATAACCCCCCACCCCCCTCCCATGGCAACACTGCTGGATAGAAACAGAGGCATCTGGATGCAGCTGTAGAGCATAAACTTTCTTGTCACAAATGGATACACACTCCTCCACTCAAAATATTTATCATCCATCGGAGCCTTTTGCTAGTAGTCTCATAACCAACAGCCAGAAGCAGTTGGATTGTCTGCAAGACTAAGGGCCCCACAACCAATTTCTTGTGGGGCACACTCCTCAGTTACAGATAAATAAAACCAGATACTGTAAACTGATCAACACATGCTTTAAAGCACCTCATCAATCACATGTCCTCCATCCTTTTTTCTTCTCCTTCCACGTGGTCTATAATTTCCATCACTTAGAATGATTATGACCAAAATATAGAAAAAACCAAAAACAAGAAAACAACCGACGAACAAAATTTTACAACTCAAAGACATCTGACAATTAAGCTTAAATAGATTCTCATTCTACTCCTGAATGTATCAACATAACGTTCTGTTATTGGATAACATAACAATCCAAAGATTTTTATCAAAGTAATAGTTATATCTGTACACTACTTTTTTCCTTTGATAAGTAATAAAGTTATATTAAAACAGAATAACTACCTCATGTACACAAAATTTATATATAAGGTAGCCTAAAGAATTACACATGAATGAGCATTATAATCAAAAGGATAGAGAATGTATGAAATCTACAATCATAAAGACAGAATCTATGAAATCTACAAATAGAGTGAGATCACTAAAACCCAAGTCCTGAGACCAATCAAACAAAGATCTAGTAAATAGAAACTTCTTCAATCCTCAAAGCTTACACACAATCAACATTCATAGATTTCAATGCCCTTGATGAGAAACATACAGCATGAGACCTGATCATGCATATCTTCCAGTATCTGTGCAGAGGCCAATGCAAGCCTAGTGCATAAGATTTTTGCTCATTGATGAGTCATCACACTTCTTTAGTTACAAAATGTCTGTCCATGACCATTATTTTATCTCTACCAGCATGGACAGAAGGCTTCCTATTGGATGACTTTCAAAGCATTAATATGTACACAAGGCAGACTACAATATGTACAATGCACAGCTCTAGGTATTTAAGAAATACAATTGAGGTAAGCAACAACTCTTACCAGGGGCTTTGTCATGGAAAATGTCATGGGAATTAATTGCCTAGATTGCTTCATAGCCAGCTCATCAAGCCTCTGAGTTTTAACAGATAACTACATTCAAAAGCATAGGACACCATACGAGCAGGAATATATGTTCTAACAAATGCTCAGAAATACAATGGAAAATGCAACTTACTTGGGGACGTGTGCGAGCATGATCAGGACCATTAGCCAATGTTTCAGCCATACTGAGGCGAGTCCTTGTGCTTGGAGACACAGAAGCTGAGCTTGCAGCAAGAGTTTGCAGTGCCAATGCTGCATCTGTGCTATTGCATCCAGATATCTGAGGAACCTCTACTAGAGCAGACTTCCAGCTATCACAACCAATTGTAGAGGAAATGCCAATTGGCAAATTCTGAATGGTAGTGTCCAAGCCAGAAGATGAGACTCTTCCTATTTCAGAACCACCTTGTCTCTCTTCAGCTATGAGTGAGGGAAAGTCCTGTTCAAATGCAGTTTTAGTAGAACTGCTAACACTACCCCCACCACCAAGCAGGCCATTAGCATCGCTGTGTTTTCTTTTAGCATTATTTGAGTCACCAGCTACTTTCCTAGGCCATGTGTCACCGCATTTCCCTGTAATCATAGACTGTGAATGCAGCAACATATCCTTCTCGACCCTATTGGGCAAGATGGTACCAAGAGTATCAGAACTGTCACGCTGCCTGTGGTCACCCAAAACCAACTTGTTCTTACCACGGTAGTCATTAGTGTCCTCCCAATCCCAATCATGCTGGCTTCTGCCAAAACTACTGTAAGATCGTGAGTGGGCAGAACCGTTACTACTAGAACTCTGGTGGAAATATGAGGAAGTTGCTTGATCAGAAGCAAATAGGCGACCTATATCATAATCACTACTGCTCACAGACGACCCATTTCTCACATGCTTGGATATGGGATGATCATCTATATCAGAAGATATATGCAAAGGGTAAACATTTCAGCTTATGCTCTTATTGTTTAATTCAAAAATGTAATAAAAGAGAAGACAATTAAAATTCCATATTTTCTGTTTATTTCAGAGAAATAATGATGGATTCAAAATGATATTGATTTAATGATTCCATTCATCTCCAACATTCTTTTGAGATCCAAAGAAAGGGTAAATTTTTTAAGTATGAGTACTCAAGAAAACATAGCAATTTAAGAGCATATGCATTAATCAGCTAAACAAATTCCGGCATTATTCTTAGTACAGATTTGGTTTTTCATCTTTTTCTACTACTAAAACAACACAAAAATAGGACTCGAGCTTAGGTTCCTTCCATGTTCTTCAAATTTCTCAGCAACCAGGAAATAATGAAATTGAAAGAGAGGAAATGAGGATTACCTGAGTTCAATGAAAATGATGAAAATTGATGGTTTGAACTGCTCCCAGCAGTGACACTTGCACTGCTTTTCAACCATTCCGGCACTAAAGTAAGCTCACTTCTATCCATTACTTGACTCAATCATGATCAAATAAAAAATTAAACGAATCCCAATTTGTCGTTCGTGTAAAACTTCTTGATTCCCCCCTCCCCCACAAAATCCTTAACAACCTTTCTTTAAAAATAAAATAATAAAAAATCAATCCAGTGTCACTTCCAATAAAAACAAGTCAGTGGCAATCTCAATCAAAATTCCCCAAACCCCAACTCTTCAAAACTGTCCTGTACACTAAAAAATTAGGCTTTTCTTTCATTCATTCATATCTCTACCTCTGTACACTACTATATATATACTATGACAATGAAATGATAACAAAAAAGAAGTTGGTCAAGAAAAACTTGAATTAACAATCCAAATTAATCAAATACTACATAAGATATATACTCTACAAGAAGAAGAAGAAAATTTTGTGAAGAAGAACAAACTAACTCATTTCTCAGCCAATATTGTTTGTGTTGGTTTGAATTGAAGAAGCATATTCCTGGGAAGTGGGCAAGAACCCAGACCCAATATCCCAAAACCAAAACCCTGAAAAATTAAGCAAAAGCCCAGAAGCCTTTGACTCTAGGGTTTGGAGTTTGATGTTTGAACAGAGCAAAGCAGAGCAGAGCCAAAAGAAAAAGAAATAAAGACTACTCCTCTTATGCTATACAGAGTATGCGTGTGTGTGTGTGTGTGTGTATATATGGGTATGATGAAAATTGAGTTGGTGTTAAATAATTTGGGATTTTGGAAACTGAGATGGAATGGAAGGAACTCTGCTTTGAAGAGGAGATTATAACAAGGCTTGTTTGTGAGTTGTGCGTTTGAGTGTGTGTTAGTGTTTGTGTTTGTGTGTAGTTGGCTGCGTGTGGAAAAAGAAACGGATTCAAATGGACCTCTATTTTTTTTTTCCTTTTTTTAGGGGAGTTTTGGTTGGTTAACACTTGACAGATAGAGAATAGACTAGGAAGTTGGATGGAATGGGAGTCTAATGGATAGGTTAGGCACATAGGCCCTCCTCTCCTTATTTTGGTTGTTGGGTTACCACTTTCCAGTAATAAGCTGTAACACTTTCCATTAAAATTTCCTTACCATATTGACTTTTTATTTAGTACAACCCACCCCTCATCTTCTTCTTCTTCTTCTTCTTCTTCTTCTTTTCTTTCTTTTTTTTTTTTTTTTTTTTTTTTTTTAAGAATTTCAACTTAGATGGCTAGCTTCTTCAAGATATCAATTAAGTTTTGGGGTAGGCAAGGTTTAAATTCCATATATCTTATTCTATAAGAATAGACTTTTCGAATTAGGTTAACGAAATTCAACCTCACCTCATCTAGTTTATAAAAATGGAATTTACAAAAAAACAAAAGTGAGGGGCTATATTTTTTGAGGATTTTTTTTAACAATATGATAGTGTGGGAGGACTTTCGTCTCGGCCCCCAATTAGGTATTATCCTTTTTGGAAATAGCGTTGAGCGATCACCTGATGGGTACACCATTCCTTAGGCTCAAAGCTTATAAGGCAAGGGTGGGAGGCGTCTCTCCCCGATATGGGATTGAACAAATCCTTGAGGATAGGCTCAACGCTATTTCCAAAGAGGACAATACCTGATTGGGGGCCGAGACGAAAGTCCTCCATTAGAACTTCTTATGTTGAATGTAGATTTGGTCTAGTTTATATATTTACCTTGAATTTGAAAAGTATGGTGATAAGGCCGTCAGTATTGATAATTACATACGATGTTGTTGTTGGAAAAACATGGTTTGTATCTCATACAAAACATACGCAGCGGAAAAATTAACGGATCTACTTTATTCGCAATTGATAACATGTACTATGTAAATTTCAAAACTTAAGAACAAGAGAGCGTACCTTAGTGCGGTGAAATTCAAAATCAAAGATTAAAAATACTTGGGAACAATTTTAATCTTCACTCCAATTCCACTTGTGCCCAAGAAGTGTGGTCTCTCAATCAGTTTATTTGTATGTGTTCAAGGCAGAATAAGAAAGTGACTTACACTCACATACACACAATTTCATTCTTTTACCAAAATTCTATATGTTTCCCTCCTTATAACTGATTATCTAATTGGGCTAGCTTTTTGGGCCATTCCAATTGAGTTTTAGTATGTGGCTTGGAGTTGGACCAAAAGGGAACAAATAAGACACTAGCTCCAATGGGTTTTGGGCTTTTTTGTCAACTCTTGATAAACTCAAAATTACCATTAATTATATTTAATACCACTATACAAATATAATTGCACTCTAGGACTTATTAATAAATTATATCTCAAGACTTTATTATACATACAACCCCTTTATGAAATATTCGTAGTAATACAAAGTGATGAATGTTGACTGCCACTTTGAAGATTACTACATCTTAATGCTTGAGTACCCGGTTTAATCCTTTAAGTTATTTATCATATATTTATGAAACCTGAGATGACATGTTCTTAATTTTGTATTGTGCCTTTGTGTGTGTGTGTCCATTTCTCAAAAAATATACAACTACTAGCCAATATTGCACACGCTCTCACACCAATACCATTCAATTGATTTTGCCTATGGAAGGTTAACTAGTCCTGGTTTATTTGTTTGTGAATAAAATAAAATAGTAAAAAAAAAAGGTTAAGACAAGTGGAAGTGAAAAATAGGCTAGTACATTTGTTTTTTTGTTTTTTTTTTTTCCAAGTGACTTGTTGGGTTTAATTTGTCTAAATTTTAGCTAATCTAATGTTAATTTTCTAAGGCCGACGTGCCTTAATGCTTTCGTGTTGGCTACTTCATATTTGACATTCAAGTTATTTCTTCGACTAAATTATGACCCATGGTTTCCGTACTTACTACAATTTTTATGACTCCCTCTCTATTTTTTTTTTTTTTTTTCTTTTTGGGTAGCTATTGATTGATAACTAGCTTCAAATTCTCTTAACCAAGCACACTATGCTTTTGAAACTTCCTTGTAAAATTTTTGCCTCCTCGGAGGTAGGATGCAATCTTCCTTGTAAAAGTTTGCACCTTGAGAAGTACATTCCGAAGCGCAACAGTGCGAATAAAGCATTAAAAAAATCACTTTGTTATGATTAACAAAATTTTTAGCAATGTGTTAAAAAAAATGAGGTTTTTTAAAAGAAAACAGAAATAGTTTTGCTTTGTTGAGAGGGAGAGAGAGATTTCTGCTTCTGTGTGTGTATTCAAACATTATGAGCTCTACACTCTAAAACTCTCACATATAGAAAACAAATAATCAGAGCCTAGGAGCACATGCCACAAGCTTTATTGCTTAAAATTTGGGGGCTCTAAGCAATTGCCTAACTTGCCTAAAGGAAGGATCAGCCCTGCACAATAGCAAGCTCAAAATGACATTAGTTCAAGCTTCTTTGGAGGACAACAAAGAAATATCTTAGATCTGTTATTACCAAAGTCAGGTCACACAAGATTCAATTGTGGATAAACTTAGATCTTTTAAGAAGTTTTTTTTTTTTTTTTTTTTTTTGAGAAAACTTTTAAGAAGTTTTTTAGTTGTAAGATTACATTAATAGTAAAAGTTGTAGTTCATGTGGCAATTAATTAAGATATCCACTTCGCGAAACCATATCTTTAAGACCTAATTTTTAGTTTTTTTTTTATATATAGCAATCATTGAAAAGGCCAACCCGTGTCAGCTTAACTCTTCCATACTTTTTTCTGACTTCAAAAGGCTACTAAAATGCAAAGAGCATGTTATTTGCTAATATCCTTAAGTAGGTGGTGGAATACACTACACTTGACAAGGCAGTGTGAAGAATATAATCTCTCAATGAAAATGCCCACCATGATGTCATGCCCCTCCCCATGAGGTGGGTGTTCTTGAGGTCCATGGTGAGAATTATACTAAATACTCCGTATTTCAACTTTTCCAAATCTTAACAACAAAAAAAGCTTTTCCAAATCTTTAGACTATTGATGCTATCTTGTAAGGCCTCAAAATTAATATTATTTTTGACCCTCCTTCATTATACTTAACACTTTTTCTAAAACAATATGATCTTGACTGGCACTTCATTCTCCATCTTTATTAAATTCATATACATTGAAAGAACCACCAAGAAGTCAGTTGACAGGGAAAAAGGGAAAGTATAAGAAGGCAACCATAAAACTTATAAGTATTGCGAGTAACTAGAAAACATGGAAGCAAAAAAGCAAAATTTTGAGTGCACTACTTTTGATTGTTTGAATATATCAGTAATTGTGAGCAACCAGAAAACAAGTACATTTCTGGAAAAAAAAAAATGTTTCAAATCATGTTGAGTGTTTGAATATAAATGAAGCTGCTATATGTGGCATCAAAATTATAAAGCAATACCACAATTTTGGGTCCCACCACCATCAAAGCAACAATTATATTATGTTTTGTTCCTTCACACAACACAGAAAAGCCTTCTCCCAACTATCACAACTAACCCCCTTTTTTATGTGATTCGACCACCCCAAGTAAATCCCATTTTGCAATTCACTCACATCTTGCAACAAACTTTTTTATCTGTAAGTTATACAAGCATCCAGTGGGTTTTGAAATGATGACCTCACCCTATCCCCATTCTTCTGGGTTTTGAACTAAAGCTCATATGGATCTAGCAATAAATTTGTTGACTAGAGCATAAGCCATATATTGTTAACAGTCAACCCCTTTCTTATTTACAACAAACGCTCAAACCTTTCTAGTCCTTCCAATTTTCCTACTTAGCATTCATCATCACCATCCCAAATTCTCCAAAATTTTCTCAAGAAATGTTAACTTTAACCATTCAATTATGCTTTCAGCTATAATTCTATCCCTCATTTTCCTACCATACATCAATAACTTGCTAGTCTGAAAGCCTTCTCATCGGAATGCATGTTTCGTTTGATGGTATAACCCCCCCACCCCCTCCCATGGCAACACAGATGGATAGAAACAGAGGTGTAGAGCATAAAATTTCTTGTCACAAACGGATGCACACTCCACCCAAAATATTTATCATCCATTGGAGCCTTTTGCTAGTAGTCTCATAACCAACAGCCGGCAGCAGTTGGATTGTCTGCAAGACTGAGGGCCCCACAACCAATTTCTCACACTCCTCAGTTACAGATCAATAAAACCAGATATTGTAAACTGATCAAAGCACCTCATCAATCACATGTCCCTCCATCCTTTTTTCTTCTCCTTCCACGTGGTCTATAATTTCCATCACTTAGAATGATTATGACCAAAATATAGAAAAACCTAAAAACAGAAAACAACTGACGAACAAAATTTTACAACTCAAAGACATCTGACAATTAAGCTTAAATAGATTCTCATTCTACTCCTGAATGTATCAACATAACCTTCTGTTATTGGATAACATAACAATCCAAAGATTTTTATCAAAATAATAGTTATATCTGTACACAACTTTTTTCCTTTGATAAGAGATAAAGTTTTATTAAAACAGAATAACTACCTCATGTACACAAAATTTATATTTAAGGTAGCCTAAAGAACTACACGTGAATGAGCATTATAATCAAAAAACATAGAGGATGTATGATATCTACAATCTATAAAGACAGAATCTATGAAATCTACAAATAGAGCGAGATCACTAAAACCCAAGTCCCGAGACCAATCAAACAAAGATCAAGTAAATAGCAACTTCTTCAATCCTTAATGCTTACCCACAATCAACATTCATAGATAACAATGCCCTTGATGAGAAGCATATCTTCCAGTATCTGTGCAAAGGCCAATGCAAGCCTAGTGCATAAGATTTTTTGCTCATTGATGAGTCATCATACTTCTTTAGTTACAAAATGTTTGTCCATGACCATTATTTTATCTCAACCAGCTTGGACAGAAGGCTTCCTATTGGATGACTTTCAAAGCATTAATATGTACACAAGGCAGACTACAATATGTACAATGCATATTTAAGAAGAGGTAAGCAACAATAGTGCAAAGAAGTACATTCCAAAGCGCAACAGTGCAAAGAAAGCTTGAAAAAAACCACATTGTTATGCTTAACAAAACTTTCAGCAATGTGTTAAAAAAATGAGATTTTGAAAAAGAAAACATAAATAGTTTTACTTTGTTGAGAGGGAGAGAGAGATTTCTGCTTTAGTAGGTGTATTCGAATGTTATGAGCTCTACACTCTACAACTCTCACATGTAGAAAACAAATAAGCAGAGCCTAGGAGCACATGCCACAATCCTTACTGCTTAGAGAGTTGGGCCATCCCAGATTCGTAATTCGTTTAGCATGCTGCCGTAGGAGTTCGTCACACTCCGCCTTAGAGGGTCGGGCCATCCCAAATTCTTTTAGCAATGACTCATTGCACCTGTTAAGCAACATTATTGCAACACCTTGAATAAAGCAATAAAACAATATATTTGAAGAACAAAAGAAAGGAATAGATAATGTACCTCAAGGCCGGCATATTTGATGGATGAAATGTAATATCCCTGCAAGTCGAGGCATACAGGTTAGAACAAGCGATACATTTTTTTAAAAAAAAAAAAATTACAAAGACATTTAGAAACACTTACACCAACATTGCATCTTGAATTACTAATGGACGAACCAAGCGATATTTTTCGATGGACAGAACAACAATATTCAACCCCATGAAACCCTCGAGATCCATGGGCTTGTCTAATATAGGTGAAACTTCAAGAACCACAGAATACAAGTAAGAAGAAGATGCAGAACTACGTTTGAAAAAGGCGCTTCTCCTCCTATCAAAATCGCCATTGCCATTGCCATCCTCTATGTAGGAAGATTGAAGAAGTAGGCAGAATTTCTGATCTGCTAAATGGATAAGACCGCAGCAAGGATATTCATCTCCTAGAACTTCATTACATTCCCCAAAAACTTCACTTTCAACATTCAGGCAGCCCTCAAACCACTGATTTAGAGATAATTTAAAAGCCTGAATAACCAAATGCTTGGTATAATAACCAACGTGGTCAAAGGAAATCCTATACAACATGTCATCAACACTAACAGATTTAATCTCAGATTTAATCTTATAGGATGCCAAATGAAAATCCACTTTAGATAGGTTGGGCGCAGGTGGAGCAGGAGACCAAATGCGGCTAAAGATTTGGTAGATGTAAAAAATAGAATCAATGTAGGAGGTAACAAGAATGTATCTGTTTTTAAGAAGGGCGGTCACCATCTCCCTAGGTTGATAGAGTGGATTCATAAATGGAGGATTTGGGCTCATAAATGGAGGATTAGGCAAGGATTCCCAAGTTCCAATATCAGGGTCAAAAACCTCTATAAAGGCAGGTAATGGATATTTTAAACCACCTATAGGATATTTTAAACCACCTATAACATATAACTTACCATCCAGGACGATGATGTGAGGGGATTTTCTAGGATGCTTCATCCGCGGAGCGAGCTTCCAATCGCCGTCGCCGGAGTTCTTGAACGTAAGTATTTTGTTGACTCCGTCGTGAAAAATGAAGATAGAAGTGCCCACTGCCGTGAAGAAAGTTGTCGTCGGAAGTGTCAAGACCGCAAACGGAGAAAGAGTAGGAGGAGTATTTCTCTTTCGCTTTCTCAAAGGAGAAGATGATGAAGAAGGAGACAAAATACCCGAAGAAGGAGACAAAATACCCGAAGATGATGGTCCAGCACGGATCTCTGGAGCCAACATAGTAAACCAAGACATCCTAGTCTTGCCATAATCATCATCGTTTGAGTAGACGAAAGGTTCATCACACATATGCCCGCAGAAGAGGATCACACGTTCTTGATTCATAACTAGCTTTCTGTTTCTATTCCTGATTTAGGGTTTTTGGCTTTCGATTGAGAGGGAGAGCGGCGATTGATGGCTTTCGATTGAGAGGGAGAGCGGCGAGGGTTAGGGTTAGGAGGAAACCAACCGCTTAAATACTAAGGGTCCGTTTGGATACAGCTGAAAACTGAAAACTGAAACTGAAAACTGAAAAATACTGTAGCAAAATAATTTTTAAATGTGTGAATAGTGCTGTGGGACCCAGTTTTAATGAAAAAGTTGTTAAAAAGTGAAATTTGTGGGTCCCGTGTACTGTTTACGGGACCCACAAACTGATAAAAGAAGCTAAAAAGTCAACCAAATACGGCTACTGTTTAATGAACAGTAGCCGTTTGTCCCCTAAACTGTGCGCAGAAAAAAAAAAAAAAAAAAAAGAAAAAAAAAGGCTGAAACGCGTTTTGCGCCAGACGTGGACGCAAAACGCGTTAGCCAAACGTAACCTAAGTGCCAGTTTGGATTTCACGTTGCGTTTAAGTTTCCTGCGTTTTCTCTTTTTTTTTTTTTTTTTTTCCTTGGACGCGCTACTGGTACTGTTAGGGGTGGCAAAATAAGCCCAAACCCATTTGCCCGCCCAAACCCGCCCACTCAATTAAACTCAAACCCACCCAATTATTAGTTGGGTTAAATGGGCATCAACCCAATTAGATCCAATAATTATTGGGTTTTAACTAAAAGCCCATTGAACCCCATTGAACCCAAAAACAATTTTAGTGATTTAATCACCCAACTTTAAAATACCCCAAAACTACTAAAATTACCAAAATACCCCCTTCAACCTAAAAAATGACCAAAATAACACCTAAACCTAAAAATGACCAAAATAACCCTAAAACCTACAAAATGACCAAAATACTTTCAAAAACCAAAAAATGACCAAAATACCTCCAAAACATAAAAATGACCAAAATACCCCCGAAACATAATAAAAAAATGACCAAAATATCCCCAAAACCTAAATATTACCAAAATACCCCAAAAACCCAAAAAATGACCAAAATACCTCCGAAACCTAAAAATGACTAAAATACCCTTGAAATCCAAAAAATGACCAAAATACTCCTGAAACCTAAAAGATGACCAAAATATTCCCAAAACCTAAAAAATACCAAAATACCCTTGAAATCCAAAAAATAACCAAAATACCCCCGAAACCTAAAATTTACCAAAATACCTCCAAAACGTAAAAAATGGCCAAAATAACTCCGAAACCTAAAAACTAACCAAAATAACCCTGAAACCTAAAAAATGACCAAAATACCCTCGAAACCTAAAAAATGAATAAAATACCCTCGAAACCTAAAAAATGGCCAAAATAACCTCGAACCCTAAAAATTTATCAAAATAACCTAGAAACCTAAAAATGACCAAAATACCTCATTGGAACCTAAAAATGACCAAAATAACCCCGAAGTCTAAAAATTGACGAAAATAACCCCGAAACCTAAAAATAACCAAAATACCCCCCTAAAACTATAAAATGCCCAAAATACCCTTAAAACTCAAAAAATGACCAAAATACTCCCGAAACCTAAAAATGACCAAAATACTCCCAAAACCAAAAAATGACCAAAATACCCTCAAAACATAAAAATGACCAAAATACCCCCGAAACCTAAAAATGACTAAAATACCCCTCCCCCAAAACCTAAAAATTACCAAAATACCCTTGAAATCCAAAAGATGACTAAAATATTCCCGAAACCTAAAAATTACTAAAATACCCCTGAAATCCAAAAAATGACCAAAATACCTCCGAAACGTAAAAAATGGCCAAAATAACCCCGAAGCCTAAAAAATAACCAAAATAACCCTGAAACCTAAAAATGACCAAAATACCCCCTTGGAACCTAAAACTGACCAAAATAACCCCGAATTCTAAAAATTGACGAAAATAACCCCGAAACCTAAAAATGACCAAAATACCCCCCTAAAACTATAAAATGACCAAAATACCCCTAAAACCCAAAAAATGACCAAAATACTCCCGAAACCTAAAAATTACCAAAATAATCTCGAAACCTACAAAATGACCAAAATACCCGTCGAACCCAAAAAATGGCCAAAATACCTTTAAAACCTAAAAATGACCAAAATACCCCCAAAACCCATAAAATGACCAAAAATACCCCCAAAACCAAAAAATGACCAAAATACCCCCGAAACCTAAAAATTACCAAAATACCCCTTAAATACTAAATAGACTCGTGTGATTTTCAAAAAAGAAAGAAAAAGAAAAAGACTCGTGTGGCTTGGGGATTGAGAATCAGAGTGAGTCATTGACGATAGTTATTATTATTATTATTATTATTATTGTCATAAAAATTATATGTTTCCATAAAAATTCATGTTTCCATTTGAATTCATAGTTACGTTGTGAATTTTCTATGAGCGACTATTTTCTCCCTTCTCATTTGCCATTTTCTCTGTTTGTAAATTCTTGAATAGCAGCTATAGATATTATATTTGTTACAAATTTTGTTGAGAGTGATTATCTAGAGGTTTGAGATGAGAGTGATTTCCATGTGTAGTGGTTCCAAAAGCCTTCCCAAATAGGTTTTATTATGGTTGGTGAATTTGAGAAACAAGAGGGTTTGGAACATCATTTCGATTTTGCTTGAAGACCTTTGATGATTTAACCAGTTTCAAAAATTCTATGGAAGAAGAGGGTTATGATGTTGGTGAGGCAAGCATGTGGCATAGCAGAATTGGGTCAAAGATGGGATTTGAAGAGTGGACAGCCCTCATGACTGTAGCCATGTTTGGAAGAAAGGCTTGACGTTGAAACCAGTCGTGTCAATGTTAACAAGGCTTGGTTTGATTGGGCCATGACTCTTAATTATGTTACTGCTTGGGGATTTGCTATTTCAGCTTAGGCTATGAAACTCTTGCCTGATGCTTTTGCACTTCATTTTGTCATGTTGCAAAGTATTGACTATGTGCACCATTTTCATTTTATCCAGGCTGTTTCTTTGCTTTAAAGTAATTGAATTTTAGTAATATTGTGTAATAGAACATGTATAAATTTGGACTCGATGTTGTATTCTATAGTCATGCATTTGGGGTCTGAATTGTACCATGGACTCGATTTAGGGTTTTTGGCTTTTCGATTGAGAGGGAGAGCTATGCCGCTTAAATAGACTCGTGTGATTAAAAAAAAAAAAAAAAGAGGACTCGTGTGGCTTGGGGATTGAGAATCAGAGTGAGTCATTAACAATAGTTATCTATATATATACACGAATTTTTTTTAAAAATAACTATAAAACCCAAACTATATTATTAGTTAGGCAACGTTTCAAACATATTTGGTTTCAAACATATTTGGTTTCTAACAATTCGAGTCCAGAGGACTCGATTTTCGGGTTATAAATCGAGTATATCGTACTCGAGTTTCCTATTTTGCCAGCAGTTGAGGTGGACAAAGTGTCCACGTACGCCCAGAAATCGAGTTCATTGGACTCGGTTTTTGTACATAGAAATCGAGTCCATTGGACTTGATTTCTTTTCGGCCCTCCACGTGTCCTAACATAGATCGCACTCAAAAAACTTTCAAAACACTCACAACAGTCTCAGTCTCACACAGATCGCACTAAAAAAACTCTCGTTCCCTCCCACTCTCAGTCTCTCTCTCACTCTCACTCTCATTCCCTCTCGCTCCGTCTCTCACTCTCATTCCCTCTCGCTCCGTCGCCGTCCGTCACTCTCAGTCTCATCCCCTCTCGCTCTGTCGCCGTCCATCGCTCAGTCTCATTCCCTCTCCTGCCCTCTCGCTCCGTCGCCGTCGCCCCCTCTGCTCCGTCGCCGTCGCCCCCTCTCGCTCAGCCTTTCTCCCGCAGACAAAAGTAAGGACTCTCTCTCTATTCCTTGCAACTGATAGCATCATATATGGGTTTGCTTTGATTACTCCTTTTTTCTGGGTTTATTGGTGATGGATGATTTTCTATTGGCATGCATTGTACTTAATAGCAACACAAACAGTAAACAGAACTATATGTTTGATACTGTGTTTGAAAACATAATTTCTTTTTAAATATATCGAAAGTTGAGGGTGAAAAAAAACTAGATCCTAAATATCTTCATTATAAACACTAAAAGGTACCAATTAAACTATTAAGGCTCTTGGCACAAGTCTAGTGTAAACACATTTGCCTTGAAAGTTTACTGCAAATTTTGAAAGTTTGTGTTTCAACATTTACACTAAACTCATTTTTCCAAAACACGATTTAAATGTAAAACACAAAATTTCTAAATTTCAAATGTTGCACTTAACTTGTATATCCACATAAAAGTTCAGTGCAAATTTTGAAATCTATGGAAAATTATTTAATGTTACACCCACCTAAATCAATAACTACTAAACTCATTAAAAACATGATACCACATTTAGTCTTTAGATTGTGTTTTCAAAACATGATTTAAGTGTATAAAACTAAAGAGAAACCCCACTTGATGAGATTATCACAAGAAAGACTTCCCCTAGGCTGATGTCCACACAAAGGATGAGACCCTCTAATGGGCCTTAACACACCAAATACTCTTTAAGGGAAAGAATTAATTGGATTACCTTGGATAGCCTCATTATAGGACTGAACAGTAAAGCCTCCATTCCCTCGGATAGCCATTAAGGCTATCAATATTTTATACGAAAGTGATAGCCTCCTCACCTTTAAGAGATTAGCACTTCCCCATAATTTTCTTGAACCAAAAAAGCCCTTGAATCTCGCTTCAAATTAAGAAAAAAATAATAATACTTTCTGACCTCTAAAAAGTGAGTACCTTTTCCCCCTCTCCTACTTTATAGGATCCATATCCCGTGCAATACCTAGGGTATTGCACGGTGTGCAATTCCTCTATTCTCAGCCATAGATTTAATCTAATGGCCCAAATCATTGACACCTCATCCGTCCATGCTGGCAATCCGTGTGAATGGGAACTGTAATCTAAAGATTTAATAGTGAATGGGAACTGTAGTAATTGAGCCCAAACATAATTGTTACTTTGTTAATTTTATTTGGAATTTGATTGATAAGGTTGACCATTAGTGGTGTTTTGCTTTACTGATTTTTTTTTTTTTTTTGATAGGTAAGAAAAAATTTTATTAAAAGAGAAAAAGCAAGAACAAAATACAAGATTCACGATAGTGAACAAGTAGAAAAGAGGGAAAAGAATAGCAAACAGGCATTAAGTTATCCTAAGAGACAAAAGAAAATCCGTGATAGTAGAACAATCCGAGAGGCCCCAACACTGAGACCAATCAAAGAGGGTCCGTCTGCATAAATCTAGCAACTGATCCAATGATTTCGCCATATCCTCAAAAGAATGTCGATTCCGTTCTGCCCAAATATTCCACATTAAACAACCCGGAACCAGATTCCAAATATCAGAATTATGTTTCCCAAGCCACTGATACCAACAAAAAAATAAGTCTATAACGGAACCTGGCATGACCCAATCAATCCCAAACAGCCGAAGCATATGCATCCATAGAGAATGAGCAACCGGATAAGAAATCAGCAGGTGATCCACAGATTCCTCATTACAGCAACACATACAACAACGATTTACCAAAGTTCGGCCTCGGAGCATAAGATTATCTAAAGTAAGGATCTGACCATGAGCTGCTGTCCACATAAAGAACGCCACCCTTTTAGGAACCTTTGTTTTCTAAATGCCTTTCCAAGGGAAAGAAGAAGGAGTTGCATTTCGAATCTTAAGATAAAAAGACCGAACATCAAACTTCCCATTTCCATTAAGACACCAAGAAAGATTGTCACTACCTCCACCCCTAGGAATTCTAGTTTGAATGAAGTGAATAAGGGAATAGGAAGCCGCCAACTCCCAATCATTAAATTCCCTATAAAATCTTAGACTCCATAAAATCTTAGACTAATATAATGCTTGTAATGATCCTTCTATTTGTTGTTGATACAGCTCAGCTTCTTGCTTACAGCACTCTAATATTTTAAGCAGTTTTGTTTGATCTTGTCCATCAGGCTGGCAAGATCTTTTTTCTCCTTGTACATAGCCAATCAAAATATTCATTGAACCATACTTTATCCTATATGAAGTTTGTTTTCATCCTTGCTGATGAACTTATCTTTTATCAAGTAATGAATGGAATACATCTTGCAGATCTGCAGTTTATCAACTATTGCTCGTGAATATATGGCTCTGTGGTCAATTGGCTCTCTCCCTTTTAAGGATCTAATATTATCAGCTACTGAAAAAAGTCTTGGTTCTGAAAACCAGGGTTGGAAAATTTCTAAGTTCCTAGAGGAATATATAAAAGACAATCATAATGAAACCCAACAAGAAGCCATACAGGTAACACACTACTCAAATGATTAAATATGATTATCAATTGCTTGCATTTTTAATATGATTGCTACTACCCTAACATGGTGTTGCTTACATGTTGCAACAACCCATGACAGTTTTTCAACTCTCTTTCTGTTCCCATCTTTTTTCATTATCTTTTTATGTAATATTTAAGGATTATGCTAATCTGTTGCTATGAGTGTTATTGTCTGTTGCAGGCTGGTCTAGCACGTAAAGCTTTTGTTCTGATTCAGGTTCGTATTATGTTTTCTTGAGTTTCTTCTAGATTTATTTACGACATGCTTTTCCGTTATTTATCTTCTACTCGGTTTTTCGCATTCAAGTGGTACATGAGTGGGGTTTAGAACGTTGTGAGACAGTTTGGTTCCTATCTAGCGTTGGTGTTACAGGGAGAACTGCGAGGAGCCACACAGACAACCACACTGATAGCCATAGTCGTTAATCCAAACTTCTAATTATAGATTGGTGATGTCAGATTGCTACAGTAGCCATGGGAACAGGATCTAGAATCTGTTTTCAATGTTTTTTTATGCTACAGTAATTTGAGGTTTTTTAATGTATTAGACCCACTTCAGACATTTGATTGAGAAGATTCCTGCATGGTTTTGGAGGTCACTGGTCACCTCACAAAGAGCCTAGGGTTATATCGGTTTCAATTTTATAAGTTGGTTTATGAGCAGTGGCGACTTCAGGAATTTTGTTTAGGGGGGTCATTAAAAAATTTTAATAAAAAAAGAACTTAAATATATCGAGTTACCGACGAAAAAAAAAATTTAATACATGAAGTTTTACAATTTCCTTCTACAAGTATTCAAATTTTGAATTGTTATATGATAATTCATTATAAGTATCTATTGTCAATGTGGATAGCTATGAGCCTATAATTATTTTATTTTGTTAATTTTATCTAATATTTTTATTTTTATGCAGTTTTTATTATCTATTTGTTATTGTTTTTATAAAAATATTTTAAACTAAATGACTAAACTAAACTCATTGGCTTTGTATTAATTATTGACGCACACAACCACACTCATTCATACATAAAATTATACACTAGTGTCTACTTAACCAATCAAATGCTTGGACAATCACTAACTTTACGTTTTTTTTTTCTTGAATTTTACTAATTTTATAACAAAAAGTTATTATAACATGATAACAATATACACACATGTAACAAACCATATCTATTTCCTAATTATTAAATTATATATATTTATATTATAATGTAGACACAAACATCCACACACATCATAATTCACACAAATAATATTATAACAAAAAGTAATGCACACAATTAATATTAGACATACTCACACACATAATATAAATTTATAAAAAATAGTGACACTTACAATTCACAAACACTTACTTTTTATTCTTAGAGTTGGAAATATTTGTAATAAGGGTGTGTAAAATTTAAGTCAGGGTGTGCAAATATATTTTTAAGAAAAAAATTATAGTATTAAACTAACAAAAAAAAAAAAAATTTATATATAATTTTTTTTTTTTGGAAATCAGGGGGTTCATTTGAACCCCCTGAGAATAGTATAGCGCCGCCCCTGTTTATGAGTCATGGATCTGTTTACATGTAGTGGTTGATTGTAATATTATTGGAAAACCTGTGCAGATTTTTATTTTTGATATTTTTATGGATATTTTTGTGATTAATCTGAGTTTAAAGAACTCTAGTTCCTAGAGTTTTAACCAAGTATATGATGTGCATATTAGGAATTCCATGTGATTGACTGTTTTAATCCTATTAGAAGCGGGGAAAGTTTTTGAGTCTATGAAGATGACTTGTTGTACCCAAACATAGTTTGATTTATGGAAGTAATTTGGTTTTGTTGAAGACATGGATGCTAGCTTCTACCTCTCCCCTCTCTTCCCTTATCTTTGTTTTCATCATCTTCTTCCTCACCAGCCCCTTACAGCTTTTTATTGTATCAAATTTTCACTTATGTCCAGCCATCCCACTATCTTTGTAATTTGTTCACTGAAACCCCGAAGTGGGAAATTCTTATGGCTGTCCCATGTCACCTCTCTCTGTGCATGTTCCATTATCAACAACTTTTAGAAAAAAAATCACCTAATTTTTTTTTTTGGTGTGTAAAATTGCCTAATCTTTTAGTTATTCAAACCCTAATGGAGGCACTAAAGAAATGTTGTAGTTATAATTGTAAATTGAATTAAAAAATTGTTTCCCAAAAGCACCATGAAGTGTTCCAAGTGGCTACTTAAATTAGTTATGAATTAGCATTTAATGACTCAAGATCAATTTTCAATTTAATATCCTTAAAATAAATGCAAAAGGTGCACACTCGGTTACATGCATAAGTAGGAAAGATTGCTTTTCTAGTCTTTTCTGTCTATCTCCATTTCATATTATTAATGTTGTAAGTGCTAGCCAATGAGATCTAAGCTCAAACAGCACCCCCTCTCCTTGTAAGATCAAGGTCAAAGGTGAGGTCATGGATTCAAGACCCAACAGATACTAGAGTAATTTACCAATAAAAAAAATTGAACGTGCTTCTATGAACATTGAGAATACAAATTATTAACAAAGAGCATCTGTCATTCTTTACTCAGAAAATAGTGTTTTGTTTTATGTAACAAGAACTACTTTTTATTTTGCACATTCTGGTTTGGTTAAATTATGTATTTAGGTACTGTAAAACGTGGATACTGACCATATGCTTCCTTTTAGGGCCCCCCAGGAACAGGAAAAACAAAGACTATTCTTGGGCTTCTAAGTGCCATTTTGCATGCGACTCCAGCAAGAGTGCTCTCCAAGTAAAAATATCCCCCCCTCCCCTTTCTTTCCCTCCATTAGTATTTGGCATAAGTATTTTATCATTCCTAGGTTATGGTGTCCGTTGTAATTATGAGGAGTGCAGAATGGGATATATCATACAGTTCATTCTATGGCTCATTTATTCTTATATGTTTCCTGCTTTCTTTTTCATGTAGGGGCGAATTCCTTGAAATGAAGCGTGGGCCACAATTACCTATTCAGGAGAAGTATGTGTTGTTACTAACCCTTTTCTTCTTTTTTAAGACGTTCATATTTTTTTCATATATTTGACTTGAATGTTATATATGTCTATCTATCTATATGTTTTCACATGTTGACTATTCCAATTATTGCTCTATATTATTTGGAGAAGTATGATCATTCTCATTTGGGTTTGTTCTTTTTTTTTTAATAAGTAAAATTTCATAATTAACTGAAAAGAGTGCCAACCATGTACACAACAACAGGTACACAAAAATTAAGCATGGAAAGTATAACGATCAAGCAAATCAGACAAAGAAGCAAAAGAAAAATAAACTTGAAGCATTTACCCACTCAAACAAAGTCTTGAGAAATAAAAGCTTTATGTCATGAACTAGTCTTTCACACCCCTCAAGAGTCCGAGCATTCCTCTCCTACCAAATACCCACATGAGGCAATGAGGAATCATGCTCCATATCACATATCATAGCATTACTGCACCAACTAAACTAGCCCAACTAACTAGCTAAGAGCTTTGCAACACCTCAGCATAACCTAATCAACCACAAATAGTAAAAAATCCATATTCCACAACTCTCTACCAAGAGTGCGAAGTAAATGATCAGGAATTTTTCCACCTTCACAGGTTATTAGCAGTTAAGATTTCCCCCAACGCTAATGTCCAATGGAAAAAACTGGCCTTTATTGGCACCTTAGGTTTCCATAGGCTCGTCCAAGGAAAAGATGATTAAGCTATCAAGTGTAACACTTTATAGTAGGACTTGACTTCAAAAACTTCCCATGAAGATGGATTCCAACAAAGCATATCCACTCCACCCTGTCTTATCAGCCTAGAATAGGCCAGATCTATAAAAGAGACAACCGACTCTAATTCCCAGTCTTAGAACGGCCAAGTAAAACTTACATCCCAATGGTGACTTTCCCCTATAAAAGACAAGTTCCTCCACTGAGGCATCTTTGTCACGTGCTATACCAAAAGGTTCTGGGAAGCTCTCCCTCAAAGGTAGCCCCCCACACTAGGAATCATGCCCAAATCTTATAGAGGAACCATCCCCCACCTTAGAACTAACAATAATGTTAAAATTGTCCCAACCCTTTCTGATATTCTTCCATAAGCAAAACCCTATACAGACCCTAAACATTGTTAGGGCACCCTTCTTCACAAAGCATCCCCCTCAATCACACCACTACAGCCATTTCCCCAACAAAGCATGATTAAAGAAGACAAATTTCTGAAGTGGTTCACAAACATTCCTCCAATTAACCAGGTGATATTTGAAGTGGTTCACAAACATCCCTTGATGACTTTTCAATACAATGAGCAACACCTGTTGGGATAGGAAACAAGGATAAGTAGTAGGTATGAAGACAGGAAAAGTGGTCTCTGTTAGATTTATGGTTAAGTGATTAAATTCATCATTTCCTAACAATTTAAGCTTTTGGGACAATCAGTAATTTAACTTGGTATTAGAGCAGGAGATCCTGAGTTCGATCCCTAGCTTTACTCTACCTCCCATTTAAAATATTAAATTCCCACTTGTTGGGCCCCCACTTATTAAGAGGAAGTTTAGGCCCACAAGTGAGGGGGAGTGTTAAATTTATGGTTAAGTGATTAAATTTATCATTTCCTAATAATTTAAACTTTTGGGACAATCGGTAATTTAACAGTCTCTATCAAAGTCAACTGGCCCCCCTTATAGAGATGCATTCTTTTACATTTGTTTTGAGCCAATAGCCTTGTAGCTCAACCGACACTTCCTAGTGTTTCCAATGGGGACGTCAAGGGTTCAAATGCTTCCTCCCCCAACCATCTCAAAACATAGCTTTCGCTTTTAAGGTGGAGCCTAAGGGAAGCCCCTAACATGTCATGGGAAGCTGAGCTACTTTGCATCCCAAAATATTTTCAACATTTGACGCTTCACCTACTAGGACCATTTCGGATTTCCCCAAATTTATATTAAATCCAAAAATACCTAAACCACACAAAAATAGATTCCAAATGCCACATTTGCTCTAGATCAGCCCCACAAAAAATCAACATGTCATCCTCAAAGAGAAAATGTGAGATCATGATTGGAGTAGCATATCGGCTACCAACTGAGAAATCTGATATATAATTTCCTCGTCTCACCCTCTCCAGACACCTACTCAGAGCCTCCATGAAAATTATGAGCAAAAGAGGGAATAAAGGGTCTCCTTGTCTCAGCCCCTGTGAGCTATGAAGGAAACCACTAAGGCTGCCATTCACTTGAACTGATGATGCAGGAGGCAATGGGAAGACATTTATTATATTTTATTTGATTTTATGTATCAAAGGAAATTTCTTACACAATACCCCTGGCATGCCAAACTTTAGATGACTATCTAAACATTTGTTGGTAAATTAGTACAGAGTCAAGATTTGTCTCCCTCTAATAGAAGTATTTTGGGGTTCAGAGACCACCTTTCCCAGTACCATTTTCAACCTTTTAGCTAGAACTTTGGCAATAATTTTATAAACTCCAGTAATTAGACTAATAGGTTGAAAATCCTTAATATCTACCTCTCAAGCCTTTTTTTTTTTGGAATAAGAGCGATAAATTTAGCATTAAGACTCTTCTCAAAAGTACCGCGTTTATGGAGAAAGTGGAATACCCTCATGATATCCGCCTTTAAAATGTCCCAACAATTTTGGAAGAAAGTCATTGTGAACCCATCTGGTCCAGGGCTTATTTTTTGATAAGTAATTGAACTTCATTAAAGAACTTGAAAAAAAAAAGCGTGTACAGGTAGTATACTATTGTCTAAAAAGAAATGTAGAAAGAATTTTTTTTTGAAAAGATCAACGTCTTTGTATCACTGGACAAGGCATAAAGAATCTAGAAACTCCATTAAGGAGTATGTAGAAAGGGTGAAGGACTGTGAAGCTCATTCAAATAGAGTCTTCATGAAGAGAAACTTAAGATAGGCAAAGAAAGATCCTTTCCCTCAAACGTGCGTTGATTTTGGCCCAAGGCTTTATCTCCATTCATAACTGCCTCATAAACCTCTTCCTCTGTAAAACTAATATCCAGCCTATTAGATTCCTCATCATCAATAACTGAAAAGCTAAGGCATCCAACAGAAGGCGTTGGACTCCCGCTTCAGCATACAAAAGCTGGTAATTTTTTCGCATTAATTTCAGCCTGGTTTGTGGACATCTCCCTATTCACAGCTAGCTGCACTATAGTGTTACTTTGACAATGTGAGTTTCAAGGTGATAGAAAAACTTCGTATTTTTATCCCCTTCTTTTAGCGAAAGCATCTGAGACTTTTGTCTTCAACTTATTTCCTCCAATGGCGTAGTTTTCATCCAGCAACTTGATGCAACCTACCAGAATGTTTTTCTTTGCATTACATTTCCAAACTCCAGTACATTCCGCTCGTTCAAATCTAACTTGCCTTCAACTTGTTGGTAATAAAACTAGGTGAGCTGTGATATTGATAAGAATCCCACCCTCCTTTCACCCTATGAGTAAAGCATTCAACCTTCATCAACATGCTCAAGTCTAAATGGGCTCTAGCTTCATTGCAAGAACCCACACTCCACGAGAACAGGAAAATGGTCAAACAGTAACCATTGGAGATGCCTCTATGTTTTAGTAGAATAGTGCCCCTCCAAAAACAATCTTCAAATTTGTGCCCCAAACAGCGCCCTCACACTATTGTTTTTTCTCCTCTTAGAACTCTTGATCTCATATTTGAGGTGGTAATCAAAATTTTCAATTACCTATAAACCCTAGACTCTGAAATGCATTTGGTTTTTTTGGGACTACTGCCATCACTCCTGTTTCCCAAAGCAGCTTCAATTGCACTCAACAAATCCATGATGTCCTCCAAACCATCATAAGAGGTTCCCAAGTACCTACCAAACCCTCTGAATTTCTTCTTCGCCTAGCTTGAATGCTTCTTCTGTGATCTAGGTGGGTTCTCTTTGACTACCTTGTCTCTTCCATCATCAACCTCTGGGAGGGTCATCGCCAGTGGTTTGACTTACAAAGGATCACCATCACAAAACCCAGTTGAGCCAGCTCGGCAGTCAAAGTTGTCAGAGCAATCTCACTGTATCCCTCATTGTTAGTGTCAAGATCAGTCTCAACGATGTTGTCATCCTCCTCTAAAAGATTTCGGCACAGTAACAACCTCTTCCCCTCTTTCGTGTCTCTTCAGTGTCATTCTAGTCCTTGGAGAAGGTAATGGGATCTCCGGCAACACAATCAGCCCACCTCAGCAATCCATGGGGAACAATATCCTTCTCCCGTTGCACAGTTGCTGCAATCAGTTAGTTGTGTCGCTGGAGATGCGGCTAACATTGGCCGCTGTGAGGGATCCAAGATGGCATAGCGTCTCCATGCTAGTCTCATCGATCGGCCCTTCTGCTGCAATTGGCAGTGGTTGCGACAAGGGGTTAGGGGAGGGCCACCTCAAGAAGCTTCAAGGATAATTCCTTTTTACCCACTTTTGATGGGTCGGGTTTTGGGGATTAATTCAAAGAGAGGCCTTGGTTGTGCTATTTGTTGTACCTGTTGGGCTGGTGTTTGTATCCAAAACTTCAGCCCACTTTACTCCCCATTATCCACTTGGCCCACACTCCAAAATCACCCTTTTTAATAGGTACTCCAAAATCACCCTTAAATTTAATTCGGCACAGGCATTGACTTACATCCCATTCCCTAAATTTCTCCAAATTTTTAGCCCTGCTAGTTCCGGTATCTCTGGAGGAATGCCTCCATTGATTATGGCATCTTTGAAGGAAAGAGCTTCTTTCTGAGGGTGTGTTTCTCGCAACTCTACCGAAAGGCTTTGGGGATTCTTGCAGCAGCACAGCTCCAGAAACTACCACCTTACCCTTCGTTTCTGGCACCACCAAGCCGTTGATCACCTAACTGAGTTTTCTCTACCCCCACGACTGTCGGCCTTCCGGTAATATCACAGAACCCTTATTTCTTTTTGCTTCATATTTCATCACCACAATATACCTACCTTGATCATTCCTATTCTTTTGAACAACAAACACCTTTCCTGCTTCTCAGCAAGACTTGAAAACAATATGGTCTGGTGGCAGTGTGAGTACTTCTGCCACCACCGAGCAAAACCACTGTGCTACTTCCTTGCTGAGTAAGATGTTATTCCTCCCCCATTCAATGACCTCTGCAAACTACAAGTCCTCCCACTCTCTGCCAAGACAAATTCAATGGATTTCAATTCAATATGAAAGAATAGCCTTCCCCCTTTCTCTTTCTCCCAAAATAACTACCGTGTCTACACTGTTGGGATCTCCCTATAGCGCCGTCCGTCGTTGGCATGGGAAGTTCAGTGTAGTTGCTGGTGTTCCTGTTAAGGGGAGGCACTTTGCATTTTTCAGAGCTCTTGGTGGAAAGAATATTCCATTTTTTAGGGCATTTCATATAGGATTGTTTTTAATTAGAGCTGTTTCTAATTTCTACTGCAACTTACACATTTTAATAATCAGAAGTGCTTAAAACTATAGTGATGAATTAAGTGAAGAACATGCTTTTTGAGAAAGGGAAATTGTTGATTTCAATCAAAACTTGTAAAATTGTAAAAGCCATCTCTGAAGTCTATCTTATTCTTTTATTTTTTGGGAAGAGAATATTTAATGTTGATAATAAAAAGAAAATCGAAATTCAGTGAGCAGAGTATTACACTAGGAGAAGGTTGGAATTTCTTCTAATGTATTGATGAAGAAAGAGAAAAAAGATAAGTGGAGAGACATGGTTTGTTTGTAATTTACCAATCAGTGGGAAAAAAGGGTAATTACTTTACCCACACTACAATTTGTGCCAACCTATAGTTTAAATGGTTGGGAGTTGTGGTCTTTGATTTATGGTCTATTTGGAGTCTCTTGGTTAATTCCTTCATCAATCTTGGAATTGTTGTCGCATTGGAGGGGTGTTTTAGAAAAAGAAGCAACGAAGAGATTTTTAAAGTTGTTCCTTTGTGTTTAATGTGGTGTCTCTAGAGAGAGAAATTCTGTTGCTTTAAGGGGAAAGGGTTGAATTTGGCAAAGCTGAATTTAGATTTACAGAGGACTTTATGATTGGACTTTGATTTCTCATCCTTTATTACAAGCTTTCTAGAGTTCCTGGACACCGGCTTTCATTAATTGTTCTGTTTACTTTTATTTCTTTTATGCCTCCTTTTTATTTTGTTTGGGCTTTCCTTTATGTACTTGTGTTCTAGGGTTGTGCCCCTTTTGTGCTTATTCTCTTAATGAATTTTATTATTTATCAAAAAATTAACCCACAATGTGATATGTGCCAACCTATAGTTTAAAAGGTTATGTTTAAGAGACTTTAGACCTTAATAAATTACATAAAAAACGCCAACATTTAAACTTGGTTTAAATTAAACCTTGAAATTTCAATTGCATTGATTCCAACCTTATAGAATTAAATTAATGCAATGTGAACCCTTACTATGTCTCTTTGATTTAAAAATTACAAAAATTACCTAAGTGATACTTAGAACCTTTCTAAACTCCAAAATTTTCTTAAGTGAATCTTGGATAATATTTTGGAACCAAAAAAGTTTACAAAATGACTTAAAAAACCCTACCAAATAAACAATTGAAGATACCATCATTTTGTGAGTTTTTTGCACTAAAATACTCTTCAGTGTTTACGTGACAGGTTTTTACTGTCCAAATAAGTTTCAAGTGCAGTTTTAAAATAAACATATGATTTAAAAAGTTTACAGGCTGTATGGTTGCCTGTTTAAAAGAAAAAGGTGGCATCCACACTAAAAAATTCTTGTTTAGCCAACTAATTTCAAAAACACAATTAAAGATTTTGTTCTCAAAACCATTGGTCAAACACCAAAATTTGAAACTTCTTTTAGGCATCTGCTAGCCTGTAGTGCTGAACCACTCAAAAGTGTTGAAATGGGTTTGATCAAATGCATATATTAATGATTTTCCAACTGATTACAAAAATAGCTCCAGCTTTAACAATGAGGATTTGGTTACATATAAAAGCTAATAAGTTAATCAGCCTCCCCATGATCTCATTACAAACCCTATGACTCATCCAACACCATCAAACATTTTGCCAGCATGTAAAGAAAATAATATTGATGCTATTTTTCTACTGGGGATGGAGGAGTTTTGTGTTAACCTAATTCATTAGCAATTAGAGTCAAACCATACCTGGATCACTTGAGAAGAGCAGCCCTGATCTATATTTAAGTACTACCCAAACCTACTTATCAAAAAAAAAAAAAAAGTACTACCCAAAGCTATTCTTGACGAGCTTGAGTCCCTCCCACCCTGGGAAAAGTGGTGCAAACTATAAGATGCACAAGGATTAGTGCTCAAAATTAGTGCTAATTTGAATTTTGAAATTCCATTGCTGTAATTTTATCCATATATATATATATTATTTATTTATTTATCCTAACTGAAGATTATGTGGGATTATGTTTTGTTTTAGAATTATTTTCCTTATTGATGTAGTCCTTGAAAACCTACTTAAAAAAAGACTCTAATAAAAAAAAAAGAGATGATTGTGAATGAAGTTTTATATTGTAATTTTTGCATTTGCTAAGTGTTGATCTTTAGTAACTCTGGTGTTGATTCCAAGTAAAACCTAAGTGCTGATTTTTGGGGCATATCATTTCCTTTACGTTTAATGTTTTCTTAAATTCCTATATTATCTTACCTTCTTATTCCTTTTTGATCTCTCCTGCATCATTTGCAGATACAATCACTGGGTGAGTGCCTCTCCATGGTTAATTGGTGGTAATCCTAGGGATAGCATAATGCCCATTGATGGTGATGATGGTTTTTTCCCTACCTCAGGAAATGATTTGGTAAGTTTTGATCCGTAACTAGTACCATTGTGAATTTGTGATCTTGAAGAATAATGTTTGCTAACTTTGAATATATTGCAGAAACCAGAAGTAGTCAATTCTTGTCGTAAATATCGCGTTCGTGTGTTAGTATGTGCCCCATCAAACTCTGCACTTGATGAGATTGTCTTGCGTGTTTTAAACACCGGTACAAGTTTTTTCTTTCTAAATTTTCGAAATGAAATTCTGTGTGATTTCATTCCAGTAGAATACCAAAATTATTATTGCCAGATTCATGTTTTATATTGACACACCTATTCCATGAAATCTTTAATCCATGATATGCATCAGGACATGCACTGGTGTTTGTATGACATGGGAATTGAGTATTAGAATTAGGAATTATTTATATGTGCTATGAATTGGGTTGCCCATTCTTTCTTTTCTTTTTTCTTTTTTTATATTGGCAAGATATGCATACACCCAGTGAGTACTTACCTTCCAGTCTTCAACCTATTCTTATTGGAGAAGGAAGTGCCATTTGAGCTATACAATGTTGTAGAAAAGGCTTTATGTGGTCTACTGTATCATGTTATTCACTGAGTAATCTATCAAATTAAGGGTAGTCATTAATAGGGGAGTTCATTAAACCCACCAACCTTATGAAACCGACCCAATCCAACCCAACGCCTTGGGTTGGTGGGTTGGGTTGCAATTGTATTTTGAGCCTTGGGTTGGGGTTGATAGTTAACCCATCTAACCTGACCCAAACCACCATGTATATAAGTTTATTTATTACGCTTAAATTTTCTAGATTGATTGATTATGGTATTTTGAGAATTAGTTTTGATGAATTGTAAAATTTTGAATATAATTTAAGCATATTATATGAATTGTAATAATTTATTGGAATTTCTTTTTTCATATAATTGATAAAAGCCCAATTTTATAAAAGGCATAAATACATGATGTACACAACCCACACCGACCCAACCCAACCCAACCCACAACCCAACCTATGTGGGTTGGGTTGGGTTAGTTTCTGCTCGTGATGGATTAGAAATTTCTCAACCCCACAAGGTCGGGTTCGGTTGAAAAAAACCCTCCAACCTGAACCAACCTGATCCATGCACTCTCCTAGTTAGAGCACATTCTTTGGTGGACCCCATTTTTTCATATTTTTTTATTTGTGTCCCATAATTACAGAGTTTGCTTAAGTACTTGAAGGTAATTTATGAGCTCTTATTGTTTTATATGTACTTTTCTTTAGTGGAAATTTAGTGCCACATGGCCATTCCTTGACGTAATATTTTCTTCAAATGTATTTGAGTTATTTTCAGGTGTTCATGATGAAAATGACCATGCATATAATCCTAAAATTGTGCGTATTGGTCTAAAAGAGCATCATTCTGTTCGGGCAGTCTCCATGGATTACCTTGTATGTATTCGGCAATCATAAAACAATATTGAACTTCACTTTATTAATTTTGTCTTCTTCTTTTTGTCCAAATTGTTAATTCTATTAATTTTAAAAAAATCTATGTTTATGGTAAATCAAAAGAATATGAATAATGATAAAGTTCTATAAATTGCTGACCAGAAGAACACAGCTTTTGAAATCTACAAAGGAAGATCTAAAATGTCTAAACCATGTAATACAGACAAGAAGAGGCATACAATGAAGAAATTTTTTTTTTAAAGTAATAAATACAATGAAGCAAATTTGATCACTAATGAACTTAGCTTTGATTTGGCAAACAAGACCTTACAAATGGGTTGCTCCTCCACGTTCACTCTTTTTGCTGGAGAATTTGCCTAAAGTTTGTCAATTTCAGGACTCAAACTTCAAATTTGGTATCAGGGCAGTGACATTTCCAAACACATTGAAATACTTCTATATTCTAATTCTCAGGTACTGGCAATTTCTTTAATGGAAAAAAGGAGATCCATAACCTTTGAAGGATCAATATCAAATTCCCGTTGAGTAACTTCCTTCGAATCTCATCGATACTCCCTTAGAGTGCAAATTAATTCTTTTAAATATACCTTCAATGGTGCTGACGTACTATCTACATAAACCTTATGCCTACAGAATTGGAGGTGCAAAAAGAACTGCCTTTATTTAAAAAAGGAGGATGGTTGGCCAAAGAACCCTAGCTCAAATGGCACTTCCTCGGTCCATAAGAACAGGGTAGAGGGTGAGTTGATGGGCACATAGTTCACTCAATGCTTGTGTTAAGCTCATGGAGTAGGTGGGTATGGCTTAAGCTACCGTTTTGATTAGCACCTCTCTCCCTGCCTTCGAGATATGCTTCTCCTTCCATCCCATGACTCTCTTTGTGACCCTCTCCTGCAGCTCCTTAAAGGTACTCACATTGGACTTACCACCCACCATTGGCAATCCTAAGTATATATTTTTCATAATCCACCATAACCTGCGCTCCCAACATCTCTCTAATTACACCTCTTATCTCTGGCTTAGTATTTCGGCTAAAGAATATAGAGGTTTTCTGTCTATTAATGGTTTGCCTTGAAGCCCCTTCATATAAGCCCAGAATGTTGAGAAGGTTCTAACAGTCACCAAGTGTAGCTTCGCAGAAGAGCAGACTATCATCAGCGAAGAGAAAATGTGAAACCTGTAGTCCACCTCAACATGAAGCTATGGCGTGCAGCTGACCCGATATAGTAGCTTGTCGTAACAACAAAGACAATCCCTCGGCACAGAGAAGGAAGAGGTATGGGGAAAGAGGGTCACCTTGCTTGATCCCTCGGGTTGGGGTGATGTGTCCCCTTGGCTCACCATTAATCAGTACTAAGTCTGAAGCAGTTCACACCGTTTCCATAGCCAATTCCACCCATTGGTCTGGCAACCCTATTTTGAGCATAATTTGTCGAAGGAAATCCCATTCCACTCGATCATATGCTTTGCTAATATCCAACTTGACCGCCATGTGGCCAATCTTTCCTTTCCTCCTTTTTTGCATGCGATGAAGCATCTCATATGCCACTATAGTATTGTCCGTAATCAGTCTACCGGGTACGAAAGCACTTTGAGAGTCGGATATGACATTTGGTAGGATGGTCTTCACTCTGTTAGCTAGCACCTTCGACACCAACCGATAGATCACGTTCCCTTGGCTAATAGGTCTATATTCAGTGATGTGCTTCGGATTCTTCGACTTCGGTATGAGCACAATGTGGGTATAGTTCATCTTGTGTAAATACCAACCTAAGTGCAGTACCGAAATCACTGCCGAGGTTACGTCAGGACCCACGATATGCCAAAACTTTTGGAAAAAATATGGTGACATTCCATCCGGGCCTGGCGACTTTGACGGATGCATTTGAAACAAAGTTGCACGTACTTTGACGGATGCATTTGAAACAAAGTTGCACGTACTTCGTCCTCTAAAACCTTGACGGTTTTGCTAGTCCGCCCCTCTTTTCATCGAACCGAAAGACTTCATTAAAATCCCCGATGCACACCCATGGTTTCATTGCCCAACTTTGGAGATGTCTCATTAGGGCCCACGTCTCCTTTTTCCGTTGATCCTCAGGGTGGCCATACACCCCAGTGAGTTGCCATTGCTCCTGCATAGGGGCCAAAATGTATACATCAATGTGGTTAAGAGAAAAGGTTTGCGGATCTACCGTGACAAAATCTTTCCACAACAAAGCGATGCCTCCACTTCTTCGAATACTCGAAACAGCTAGCATGGAGTTTAAGCCTATCTCATTTTTGATTGAATCCATTTCTTGTATCGACAGTTTCGTTTCCATGAGAAACAAGACTATGGGTCCTTTTGATTGTATTCTAAAGGTTTATAAAGTTGTAAAAATATCCTCAGCTGATTCGGAAAATAAATACTAAGCAGATTCGAAAAAAAATTTGGAGTAATTACACTCTTGCACACAACCTATACACACAAAATTTGTGACTTGAACTCAAAATTATATAATTATATAATTTTTTTTTAAAGGAAGATATAAACATTTTTATTTACTTCAAATTTATTTGTAAATAAATCAAAAATTTTATATCAATAATTAGTGAGTCATTCAATACTTTAAGTGAGTTTCACTTAAAATAAATTAACTATCTTACTAATTGCAATTAATGAGTCAAGTGACAAAACCAAATTAATTTAAAGATGCTTAAATATAGATATATATTGAGACATGCATGTATAGTGTTTATTTTTAAATTATTTAAAACTCTTGGTAATAGAATTTTAGTTGACGTAGAACCTTAAATTTCTTTAAACTATTTTTTTAGAAGAAAATTTCTTAAAACTTGGATAAAATAATTTTACTTTGGGTAAGCTATTAGAAATAGAGTTTAATCTAGGATAAAATATCTTAAAATTATTAATTAAAAAAAATACCATAATTATTAATATGAGTGTAAACATTTGTCATGAAGATAAGATAGTCACTTGGCAGTTCGCACAACTACAATTACTAATCCAATTTTTATTATACAGTATAGGATTTGTTCTTTATCTAACTAGTCTAAAATATAGGTAATTTTTTTTCAATGAAAAAATAATAATTTTATTATTTATTCTTTTCTTTCTTTGATCGTGTTCTTTGAAGTTTTAAAACTTACCATGATTAATGTGTGAGGGTATTTGCGACTATTTAAACATTTATATATACACACACAAGATAGGATTTGAATGTATTATTTCTGCTCTATAATAATTACTCTTTATTATTAAACCAATATGTTAATTGTTTTTGGTGTAGATGAAATTCAACTAAAGTGAAAAGTCCCTTATTTGAGGAAAAGAGAATTTATCAATTGAACTATAACTATAACAAATGTACATCAAAAACTTGTACACTCTTAATAACAATATGGATAAAGTTTTGGTTAAAATCTTTGCGAATTTTTACTATTTATCACTGACATTTTGTTGATTTTATTTTTCTCTCTCAAATGACATTATAATTTATTACTCAAATTAATTGCTTTTGACTCTTTTTTTATTGTGTAAATTTAGAATTCAGGGTATATTTTTCCAATTCAAATGTCCCAAAATTAGAAAATATTTTTATATAATAATTTTTTAATATAGAGAATTCAATATTTACAATATTGGGCTTGGAGGAATTTTCCCTAGTTTTTCTAATAAATGCGAAGAGGCTATGCATCTGAGCCACAAAGCTCTTTGCATAAGGCCTATTTACATGAATGAAAGCTCTGGTTTATATAATTATTTAGAATTATATGAAACATTAATGATTTGTCGTGTGAGCCAAACAAAAACAAAAACAAAAAAATAAAAAATAAAATGTTTTCAAACTTATTTTCGAGGTCACGACCGAAAATATGAAAATAATTTTTTTTTTCTTCATAAAATTACAACAAAACCCTAACTCTACATAAATTATAACATTACATCACCTTTAATGGAATTATAGAAACACCCCTACACTTGCCATGAATTACCAAATTAACCCCACACACCATACTAATCACAAAAAAGCCCACATATTTCCATTATCTTAATTTTTACCCCCAAACATCTTGGAAATGATCGAATACCCCCTAAGTCCACCAAAATGGCCACACTATCCTCCGAACTTCATGAAAAAATAAAAGTACCCCTAAAATACCTTAATCATCAAATTGAACAAAAAATTATTGAAATTATCAAAATATATCTAAACCCCCAAAATATTACCCTCAAACTTTTCAAAAATTACTTAAAAGCCCAAAAATTTGAAAATCATCAAATTAACCTTAAAATTATTTAAAATTATAAGAATATCCCTATAGTTGTAAAAATCACAAAAATCCCAACGCCCCCATGAGCACCACAATCAACAGAATAAGCCTAATTTATTGTAAGGTCACAATTTGGTTCCTAAGCCCAAAAGGTAAAAGGATCTAGGCCCAAAGAGCCCAATACAATGAATTTGTAGAAAGTGGGTTATAAAACTAGGCTCTAATAAGTTGGGTAACAATTATAATGGATCTAGATGACAAGAAAGTAAAGATAAACTGGTTTTATCCAAAAAAAATCGTCCTTGACACAATCTGAAGAAATCAGTTCTTGTATATATCTCTTTTGAATTTGGTTACAAGTCCAGTTCTTGTTCCTACGGTGTTTTTCTCTTAATTCCCGATCCTTTTCCCTCAGGATTTTTTTTCTATTTTATACTATCTTCTTTCTTTCATCTCCACTCTCCACATGTAGATTAGATCGCTGGTGTTGATCTTTGTCCCATCAGCACCTTCCTGAAGTCTTTGGGAATAGCTGTAAGATTGAAAATTACTATTCAAGTATCACTTCCTCATTAATGCGGCCAGAGAGTTAGTTACAGAGCATTCAATGCGGTGGTAGCATGCCGAATTTGAGAGAGGTATAACGTGAAGTATATCTTTGTTGAATTACATTCTCTACTAAAGAGAATTTATCATGTATATTAAGTGTATGTAGCGAGACACAATATAGGTGTGTAGGGGCCACAAATTGTGAGAGGCTAGCTGCATACACCTTATACACTACATCAACTGCCCAAATAGAAAATTATTAGGTTCAGCCAATGGTGACTGATTTTACAGTATTAAAAAAATAAAATAAAAGACGATGGTTGCTTATTTTGTATATGATGGATCTTGAATGTTTTTCTGGTACCAAATTATATTGTCCGATACTTGTAGTGGTAAAGCGAGTCAAAATTTTGACATGAACAATTTCCTTTGCAGGTGAAACAAAAGCAGGAAAGCATGAGTGCTGATAAAGATAAACATGGAGCTCCGCAAAGGGATAAGGATAGTATACGCGCTGCAATTTTGGATGAGGCTGTAATTGTATGTAACTTTTTCCTTGTGTTAAGTGAAATTATGTAGTTTCCTTTCTGATTTCTGTATAACTGGCAGGTCTTCTGCACCCTTAGCTTCAGTGGTTCAACTCTTTTCAGTAAATGGAATCGTGGCTTTGATGTTGTTATAATAGATGAAGCAGCACAAGCTGTAAGTTCGCATTATTTTATGTGTATTGCTTTTCCTCATGTCTTTGATGATTCTAGCTGTATTATGGCTGGAGGTAGTGCAGCTTAACATACAACTGCTTTTCGTTTTACATTAAATAATCATATGGGATAGTTACAAGGAGAGTAACCTCTCTACGATTGGAAAATTAAAAATAGGAAGTCTTTGCTTATGAATTTTCCCTGTACTATCCTGTTCCTTTTTGTTTTCTGCAAAAAGTTTGGCTTGATATAAGCCTCTATAGTTTATATTTAGTTGTAGATAAATAGCTGATCTGGGTTTTTCAAAAAAGGGCTATACAACAGCTGTGCAGCCTTTCCTCTTCTTATTTAGTTGTAGAGGTTGGACCTTGGTGCAATGGCAAGTGCTTTCTACTAAAAGCAATAGGTTGCGGGTTCGAGTCTAGAAATTACCCTCTTCAAAACAAATTGGGGGTAAGGTTGCGTACCATGACCTCTCTCGGACCCCTCAAGAAGTGGGAGTTTTATACACTAGGTACAACATTTTATTTACAAGTAATAACATTTTTTTTGGGGGGGGGGGGGGGGGAAGATGAACTACCTCATGCACACATGGTGTGTACGTAAGATCGCCTAAAGAATTACAAAAGAATAGGATTTACAAAAAAAAAAAAAAGAGAGAATCAAAGTCCAAGATAGAGTGGTAATTGCTAGGACCCAAAATATAGGGCCATTTAAGCAAAGCAATGTCCTAAAGAAAGTGACGCAGGACAACCAAGAATATTGTGATTGGAAAAATATTCAGTTTGAGGTAGGGGTGGAGGATAGAGTAAAGTTTTGGACAGATTGGTGGTGTGGGGTTTCACCATTCCAACTGACCTTTCCGGTTGTGTTTGGGATTGCTTCCAATAAAGCAGCCTCTATGGCCTCTTGTCTTGAATGGTTGGGATAGATGAATGGAGAAGTTGGGATATTCGTTTCATTCGGAGACCAAATGATTGGGAGATGGGTGTTGTGGATGAATTTCTTCATACTTTGGGTTCTAATTTACCTCCAACTGAAAATAGAGACCGTAGGAGATGGAAGTTGACGAAGAATGGGGATTTTGATATCCACTCATTTTATAATAAGCTATGAGGTCCCTTGCCCATTATCTTTCCTTGGAAAGGTATTTGGAAGGTTAAGGCTCCTCGACGTGTTTCTTTCTTTGTTTGGACCGCCGTGTGGGATAAGATTCTTATAGGTGACAATCTGCGGGGTAGAGGGTTTGATTTTGTTGACTAGTGCATTATGTGTCATTATAATGGGGAGACAGTGGATCATTTACTACTTCATTGTGGAAAGGCTTATTGGTTACGGAGTTCAGTTTTTAAATCTTTTGGGATTTCATGGGTCTTATCAAGATCGGTTGCAGATTGGTGGAATTGGTTTGGAAAGCATTCGTCTAGCATTCGGAATTTGGTTCCGTTGTGCTTAATGTGGTGTATTTGGAGGGAGCGAAATTGGCAGACGTTTGAGGACATGGAAAGCTCCGACGACCAGCTGCTTGCTTCTTTTAGTGGCTCCCTTTTTGACTGGTCTAGGACTTGGGGACTCACCTCTAGTGATTCTCTCCCAATGTTTCTTAATTCTCTCTTTTGTAATTAGTATTTTCTTTGTTTTTTCTTTCCACTTTTTGTAATGTTTGATCTGCCTTATGCCTTTATGCATGAGGTAGCTTTTTGAATATACATCTTTATTACTTATCAAAAATAAATAAATAACGGGAAAACAAGGATGAAAACCTAGGAGTTAGCATCAAGCAAGATTGGAGTTGGCACAGTGTAAAAACAAAACACATTTTTTTCTTAATCTCAAAACTGTCTTACAAAATAGAAAATTTTGCTTAAATAATAAACAAAATGCATAAAGAAACCTTATTATTAAATGGCCGGGCTTGGTAGGTCTTTAGGCCCAATTTTTAGTAGGCTCCATCCATAAGGCTACAAGTTGAAGACCTTCCAAAGAAACTATATGTCAGCAAAGCCTTGCAATAAACGAACATTAAACCTACCATTGCCCTTCAACCTCCACCTCAATTAAGTAAGACACTCTCTACTTGGGATGTTGGAGTACATGACAACGATCAAAGAATCCACTGCCTTGAATTCCTAATCATTGAAATCTTTAATAAACTATTAAAAACAATCTCTAATAAACTTGATTTCCATGAGCATATCCTCACTTCACCTTGACCATCCAAGTAAGAAGTAATTAAGTTATCCTTATTAGTTGCAATTGCGAACAACTCCAAGTATACCTCCTTCAAAGATTGACTCTCACATCTCATCATGCTAGAATTTCTCAGTTTTCATCTCCTACCTCAAATTGCACACAACCAACAAATCTATCCAATCCTGCCTTAATACCTATGAAGCACAGCTACTGACACAATACAAGGTATGGTGACACGACATTTCTTGAAAAATTAAGATATGACACGTTGAGGATATGACAATTAATTAAATATTTATTTTTAGGTATATTTTATATATTTTTGGTTAAAAAAATAAGTAACAACAATAAAATGTTTGAAAACATATCTAACTTTAATTTAAAAGCAATAATAAAATATATTTTAAATAATACTATAAATGTTGTACACAATAACATGTTTGTACATTATATGTCTGTGTTGCAATTGTATGGCCATGTAATGTTACATTGAATAGGAAAAAAATTCAATTAAGTAATAGTAAAAAGACATGTGGCATTCCCAATTAAATACCCCCACTTATTTTAGCATGTCTAGTGACCAGCATTCAATTTATGTAATCCCATTTCTCCCCACCCTCACTTCTTGTATGTTCTTTTGAAACCATGGAGGAAAAAAAGAGAGAACAAAACCAGATCAGAGGAGAGCTGTGAGCAAGCCAGTGAGGATTACTGGCATTACAAGGAAGTGGTCACAGCCAACATCGATAGGGGATGGCTACGATGTGACTCTCCAGTCAACAATCTAAGGTTGTTACTTGTTAGTGGCCTTGAGTAAGCTGATCTTTTTTTTTTGTTCTACCGTGTCCGGGGTGTCCAGCCACGTTGTAACTGCATTGCCATTGTTCCCAGCTGTGTCTTAATTATAAAAATGTTTTTTTTTTCACTGGATACATTTTTTTTTTTTCACTGGATACATATGACACTCGGGCAGGAGTTTTACACACCATTCTCGCTTTAAAGGGCAACCCCATAGGCATGCTCTATATAAACATAAGATGTCAGCTAGAGAAATTATATCTTCAACCTTCTCTCACTAGGACCACTTCATTCAAATTCACTTTTTGACCAATTATAACATTAAAACAAGTCAATATCATTTTAATATAAAAAACTGCTCCACATTAGCATCAAAAAACAAAACAGAATCATAAGCAAAGAGTAGATGAGCAACCATTATATTATTTTTGCTAATTTGATAGGTTCTTTTTTTTGGGTGGGGGGGATTTTAACCCTAGATGTCTCCACAGGAAGTGCCAACTAGTTGAGCTACAAGGCTCTTGGCAAGTAACCATCATATTATTATCTGCTCCATCCCCATCTTTAAAGGCAGATATGAATCATCCTTCCTCAGTTCTTAATATTTTACTCAAAACCTCTGTAACCATAATATAAGTAATGGTGAGAAAGGATCATCTTGCCTTAGTCTCCCTGAACTGTTGAAAATGCCTAATAGGGAACCATTCACCCACAGCAAGATTCATATCGTAGATATGGAAGAGTGAATATAACGTCACAATCTATCCCTAAATCCCATTTTCCCCACACAGATAGATTAAAGTATCATAGTTGACATGGTCTTATGCTCTTTCAATATGCAACTTACAAATGACTCCTTTTTTTTTTGCGGTAAAAGGTAGAAACAAATGACTCCTAATTCCCTTTATCCTGATTAAATCAAGATCATGTCCAATGTTCACCATTATTTGGGATTGGGTTCTTTGCTGTAGATTGCAAACAATAAGGTAAGCTAGGTGGTAAGTTGATGTAGCTATAAAGAGGAATTTCTAGCTGCAACATTTGAATGGTGATAATACATCTATCAAAAGCCAAAGCAGGCTGATAAGGGGGAGTTTTACGGGTCAACTTCCAGGATGGGTGGGTTTTGTTGCCCCCATGCACCCTAGGGGAGTGGGGGTCTCTAGCCCACCCACCTTGCATAGCCTCTGATCACTGGTTGATAGAAATAAATATATACATAGGCCTAAGTAGAATGAGGAAATGACTTTGAACATAAAAGGTTTTGTAATAGAAAAGTCAAAACATGCATCTTTCTCTCCATATTTTCAATAAGACTCCAAAGACTTGACAATGTTACTAAGCTACACACTGGAAACATAGAGATAACAATTCCCTCCTAGGATTTCTAAAAATCAAAAAAATGAGAGAGATGATCCTCGTATCATTTGTATTTCTAGAGAGAAGTGTTACCTACTTACCTCAAGAAGTTGATTAGCCATGTATGTGCTGAACTTTGGCATAGCTTAATATATGTCTTCGACTCTTTGTTATAGCTAGATACACATTAGATGTCTGCTATATGTCTAAAATAATAGAACAACTAGGCCTTATTTCCAAGGTTCAATGATTGATGTCTCAAAAATTCCTCTCAAGGTTCAATGATTGATGTCTCAGAAAGTGGCTGAGGCATAATTTAGTTTGGAAGGCATAGAAGCAGTTTTCCCTTATGTGGACAATATGGAAAGAGGAATTTTTGCGTCTTTAATGGCATTTGGTTGTCTACTCCAGAGCTGGAGTCTTTATTTTTGCAGCCAAGTATTAGTGGTCTACTTGTTTTGGCATGAACTTCATTTCCCTCCTTTAGAGACTTTATTAATGAGTTTGTACCCAATGCCCAATGCTCCTGCTTCCGCGGGGTCTAGGAGAGGTGATTGGTAGGCAATCTTATCCCCAATTTATTTTTGGAGGGGCCGATTTCCAAACTCAAACTTGCAGTATGCCACTTTAGGTGGAAGGTACTTGCCATTATATCAAGGCCTGGCCTTTCCTTTGTAGACTTTGTTGATTATTTGAATTTTAGCTTTTGATTCTTTAGAAGAACTCTATGTATAGTGTTGGTGCATATAGATTTCCTCATGAAATTATTATTGCTAACTGCACTATAATTAACATTGAAAAATTTATTAGTATCTCCTTCATGTGTAGGTGGAATCAGCAACTCTTATTCCTTTGGCCAATGGATGCAAACAAGTATTTCTGGTATATATCTGGTGCCTTTTCTAATACTATGGAAGTCCCACATCATATGTTTATATCATGGTTCCTTTTATCGTAATGGCCTATGTGCAAACTGTTGACCTATTTGCATAGGGACTGGCACTTGGGAAATGTTTATGTTTTAGCTCATGTTTAGTTCTGTTCTTAGGTTGGTGATCCAGTTCAACTGCCAGCAACTGTAATTTCTCCTATTCCAGAGAAACTTGGGTATGACATTTTAGTTTATGAATGTTGTGTCGTTTAATTGATTTGTACCTAAAACTTCCGTGCATATAATTTTGCGCTCTCTCTCTCTCTCTCTCTCAAAACTGAAGATATGGGACAAGTTTGTTCAAGAGATTGCAAAGGGCTGGTTATCCTGTGACAATGCTGAAGACTCAATACCGAATGCATCCAGAGATTAGATCTGATTTATCTAATGGGTTTTTTTATTAGAGAAATTGTTAATTGATGATACTTGGGAGCACATTACGATATACATAAACCAACATGGTGAATCCTAATAAATTTGGATATGGTATGGCATGTTTTGGGAGTAAAATAGAATAAATGAAATCATGTAACTGAGAAAGTAAGTTTCAGAAGTTTTTTTTTTTTTTTTTTTTTAATTATTAAAAATAATAGTTCTCAAAACCATTCTTTTCAACCAGATTAGAAGCTTTCCTTCAAGGGAGTTTTATGCTGAGTCATTGGAGGATGGGCCTAATATAGAAGTGCATACAAGTCGTGACTGGCATTCATACCGTTGCTTCGGACCATTTTGCTTCTTTGATTTACATGAAGGGAAAGAGTCCAAGCTCGCAGGAAGTGAATCTTGGGTAAATGTTGATGAGGTTGAATTTGTTCTCCTCTTGTACTGTAAGTTGGTGAGTAGGTACCCAGAGCTCAAGTCAAGTTCTCAGTTCGCAATTATATCCCCCTATAGCCAACAAGTAAAACTGCTTAAAGACCACTTTAAGACTACTTTTGGAGTGGATTCAGATACAGTAGTGGATATTACTACTGTTGATGGTTGCCAGGTAAAGTACACTATATTCCCTCGTATAATTTTACTTTCATTAGAATTGTTTTCTGGTAGTATCTTGAACTTAGTGTTTTAGGACATATGAAGAGTTGGCTTTGTTTTTGCTTTTTTTTTTTTTTTTTTTTTGATGACATGGAACCTCACCAAGGCAGGGCCCTTTAGACCCACCCCTGGTGAGTAAACCACGATTACATATGAAGAGTTGGCTTTTTGGTAGTTTCCAAGAGTGAATTGTCAGTTGGAATGTATAATGCATAGAATTGCGCAAGCTTGATTTCCCATGCAATGGTTATATCAAATGGATTATATTATCAAAGGAAGAGATTGAGTGAGAGAGAGAAATGATATATAAAAATATTTTACCCATTTTCGTTCTTTTTCTATAATGTTTTTACATTTCTTTATTTGGGATAATAGGATGAGTTGGTCTAAACCATACTCCAACCAGTTATTGTCCCATTTGATAGCTTGGTTACAAGTCAACAGGTTTGACTAGCATTTGATTTGATTGACCCAGAGCAGGTAGAGTAATATGAACATTTTTATCTTTTGAAAGAAATAAAAGGTAGCTTGTTACTTGAAAGTTGGTTTCAGCCCTAGGATTTAAAGTTTCAATTAAACCCATTGCAGTTCCTCATATTTTAGATGACTAAGATCATTAGGTTCTTGGTGGGCTCAAATGGCACTTCATCCTCACATGAGAATGAGTAGAGGGTGGGTATGTGGTTTCAAAATCCATTGGTTGTATGTAACTTACCAATTAAAAAAATTGAGTTCTTTGTGGACTTTTTTTCCCCTTGTTTGGCTCTAGTTCTGGAAACTAAGATGTTGAAGGATAAAGGCAAACCTTTTCATCTTCTTTACAGGGACGTGAAAAGGATGTTGCCATATTTTCATGTGTTAGGGCAAGCAAAGATAAAAGCATTGGATTTCTGGCTGATTATCGGAGAATGAATGTTGGGATCACCAGAGCAAAGTCTTCTGTCCTGGTATGATATTATTCTGCATTTGGATATTTTCAACAGGACTTTTGTTGTCTCACGCACTTCACCTTTGCTCATGGAAGCTAAGCTTTAGCTGTTTCTTTAGGTGGTAGGGTCTTCCTCAACGTTGAGGAGGGATGAGCACTGGAATAACTTAGTGGAAAGTGCTGAGAACAGAAAGTGTTTTATTCAGGTGAATATTTCTTCATTGAGTTATATAAGAATTTCATTTTAACAATGCATTCAAAAGGTTCTTTTGATTTGCTAAAACATAAATTTTACCTAAGCCTTTCATTGAACTTATTAAAAAAAAAAGCCTTTCATTGAGCATTACAAATCAAATTTATTGTGTTTTAAAAAAAAAAAAATCAAATTATTCTTTATTGTCCCAAAATTCTGGAATTTAGCTTATATTTAATGAAAGCCAAGTGTCATTACCTATCAAAAACAATAAATAAAAAATGAAAGCCAAGAAAAATTTTACAATGTTAAGTCGCTCAATAACTTTTTATTCTATATATGACCTCCTTCCATTTACTTATTATTTTTATCTATATAAAAAATAAATTTAAAAAAAAAAGTAATTTGACAAATGCACTTATCAAAAATATATATATTGTTACAAATCCATTTTTATATTATATGATCTCCTTATACCCTTTATGCTTACAAAATATAAAGATAATGAGAGATCAATAATTATTTCATCTATAAAACGGTGGAAGTTTAGGTTCTTTTTATTTTAAAAAATGAGTTTATGAATTATATAGTAAATAATATCCAATTAATATGAGATTTGGTATGTGTTAAGCTTGAAAAATTCCAATGATGAGATGGTTAAAATATTAGTCTAATTAGATTTATATGAACAAGTATTATATCAAGTGTAACTTGAACCTTCTGAGTGGTGAAGAATCTGCTGAGGGATGGATGGGATGGATTGATCAAAACACATCCAACGTATTGGTGGAGGCTGTGGAGCAGCCCCGCCAGGAGCCATGAGTCTACTAGTGTGGAACTGTCGCGGGCTTGGGAACCTAGTGACAGAGACAGAGCTTGGTGACATTTCCCGGGCAAAAGATCCCTCCGTCATGTTCATTGCTGAAACATGGGCGGATGAAGATAGGCTGAAAACAATAAAACACAGGTTACAGTTCGATCACATGTTCATGGTCCCTCGAATTCATAGAGGTGGGGGACTTGTACTATTCTGGAAGGATTCTGTCAACTTGAATGTGGATACTTCATCAAAAAACCACATTGATTGTATCATAGGAAAGGGAAGTGAAGATGCGTGGCGGTTTACGGGTTTCTACGGCGAGCTTATCACCCATAAAAGGTTTGAATCATGGGACTTACTAAGACAATTAAATAGGCAATTTGGGCTACCTTGGCTGTGTTGTGGCGACTTTAATGAGATTTTGAGAGGATCGAAGAAGATGGGAGGTAGTACTAGAAGTCACACACAAATGCAACTCTTCAGAGACACTATAGATGAATGTGGCTTCCTGGACATGGGCTATAAGGGACATCCGTTCACGTGGAAGAAGTTTTTTAGTGATGGGCGAACAATTGTAGAGCGTTTGGATAGGTGTTTGGCTAACAATGAGTGGTTGGTTCGTTTTGGGGGATCTACAGTGCATCATCTGACCTGCAGTACCTTGGATCACTCACCCCTGTGGATCATACCTGAAAATTTGGTGATGGTTACTTCAGAAAAACCATTCCGTTTTGAAGAGATGTGGCTTGCCGAAAAAGGGTGTTCTGATACTGTCAAGGCCGAATGGGGGAAGGGCAGAAACAACAATAACAATCCATCGGGTATTGTCAGGAAAATTGAGGATTGTGGTAAAGCTTTAACTAAGTGGAGCCGCAATAGCTTTGGTAGTGTCCGTAGAGAACTAAAACATAAACAAAAACTGTTGGCTAAAGCAGAGTTGGAAGCTCTTACCACGGGAGTGACTTTAGAGCCAGAATGCTCAAATCCGAAGTGAATGATCTCCTAGACAAGGAAACCAGGATGTGGTTCCAACGGTCTAAATCTTTATGGGCTATACATGGAGATAAAAACTCAAAATACTTTCACCGGAGGGCAACACAAAGATTGAGGAGGAACCGGATTGATGGGGTCAGAGACTCACAAGGAAGGTGGTGCACGGATCCAAGGGAGGTGGCTTCGGCAGTTTTAGATTTTTACAGTAACTTGTTCTCTTCTCCCCATACCTGCCAACCCAAAGTGGTATTGGACTCAATTCAATGCATTGTGACCAATGATATGAATAGGCAGCTCCTGGAGGAATTTTCGGAGAATGAAGTGCATGTGGCTCTCAATCAAATGGCCCCTCTGAAAGCTCCGGGTCCGGATGGGATGCCCCCTTTATTCTATCAACACTATTGGGATTTGGTGGGTAAGGATATCACTCAATCTGTTCTTTCTTTTTTAAATTCTGCCTCCCTTCCGAAACACATAAACCACACCTTTATCACTTTAATCCCAAAAGTCAAAAACCCTGAGTTAGTTTCTGAATTTCGCCCTATAAGTCTCTGCAATGTTTTGTATAAAATATTCTCCAAGGTGTTGGCAAATCGCTTGAAAAAAATCCTTCCTCATATAATCACTGAAAATCAAAGTGCTTTTACAAAAATCTGGTTGATTACAGATAATATCCTTTTAGCATGCAAATTCATAATTCTACAAAGGGGGGTTACATGGCTCTTAAGCTTGATATGAGTAAGGCGTATGACCGGGTGGAGTGGGCTTTTTTAGAGGCCATTATGAGGAAATTGGGGTTTCATGAGCAATGGATATCACTTATGATGCTTTGTATATCAACTGTATCGTATTCCATCCTAATTAATGGTGCACCAACGGGGTTCATTAAACCTACAAGGGGAATTAGGCAAGGAGATCCCCTCTCCCCGTTCTTGTTCTTATTATGCACCGAAGGCCTCCATGGCTTACTCTCTCAAGCAGCCTCGAGGGGAGACATACATGGCTTCTCTCTTAGTAGGAGGAGTCCTTCACTAACCCATCTCCTTTTGGCAGATGATAGCTTGTTATTTTGCAGATCTAATGTTGAGGAATGTCGGAAAGTGTTGCAAATATATGAGGTGGGTTCGGGTCAACAACTTAACAAACATAAAACCACAATTTTCTTTAGCAAATCCACCAATGAAGAGAGTAGGCAATTGATTAAAGATTGTTTGGGTGTGGAAGAGATTCGGAGTTATGAGAAGTACTTGGGGTTACCATCCTTAGTGGGTAGAAATAAAAAAAGAAGTTTCAACTACATTAAGGAGCGTGTGTGGAGGAAGCTTCAAGGTTGGGAAGAAAAATTACTTTCTCAAGCCGGGAGAGAGATCTTGATAAAGGTGGTGGCTCAAGCAATTCCCGCCTATTCAATGAATTGTTTCAAGCTTCCCATTGGTTTGTGCAACGAGATTGAGGGACTTATCAGGAAGTTTTGGTGGGGTCAAAGGGGAGATAGGAGGAAAATACATTGGGTAAGATGGGAGGAGTTTTGCAAACCTAAAAATGAGGGTGGGATGGGTTTCAAGGACCTAGCATTATTCAATGATGCCCTCTTAGCAAAACAAGCTTGGGGATTACTCCATAACACGAATTCCCTCTTCTTTAAGGTCTTCAAATCTAAGTTCTTTCCCCATTGTTCCATCATGGAGGCAGCGAAGTGCCACTCGGGTTCATACGCATGGAGGAGTATTTTAGTTGGTAGAGAGGTGCTAAAAGAGGGGTTGAGATGGAGGGTGGGCACGGGTGCAAAGATCAAGGCCTGGTCTGACCCCTGGCTTCCATCAGAGTTTCATCCATATATCACCTCCCTACTAGTCAGGGGCTTTAAAGACGTTACTGTAGCAGGCCTTATCAATCTGGATTCAGCTTCTTGGAACACTCCTCTGCTACATGATCTTTTCCTTCCAAGAGATATTTCTTTAATCAAGTCTATTCCACTGAGCAATATAGCAGCAGAAGACAAGCTCCTATGGCCCTTTACTCATTCGGGAGTATATTCTGTCAAGTCGGGGTACCATTTTCTTTGCAAATCCCAGAGCTTTGATGATCATTCTTACCAACTGGACATTGATAGTATATGGAAGAAGGTGTGGGGGCTTGAAGTGCAGCCAAAGATTAGAAATTTTATTTGGCGTGCAATTAAAGACACCATTCCGACAAAAGCAAATCTCAAAAGGCGAAGAGTAATCCCGTCCGATTGCTGTGATCACTGTCATAACACCTCGGAGAATACCTTACATGCGTTGTGGTCATGTCCCTCTCTGTTGCAGGTGTGGTCACATGATCAAAGCTGGAGGAACTGCTATACCAGGACTTTCCAGAGTTTCAGGGACCTAATTAAGCTCATTATTGATGAAGGTTTGGATTTGGCTAACTTCGCTACTATTGTGTGGATGGTGTGGCATAGGAGGAACGCTTTGAGAACCACCAACAAGCTCTTCCCGATTCAGCAAGTGCTTCCTGAGGTGCGGGCAGTCCGAGCTGCTTATGTTCGTTCCATTCATCCTGAACCCCCTCACCCACCCTCTCGAGGTTCAGAACGGGTCATCTGGAAACCTCTACCCTGGCCGAGACACAAAGTAAACTTTGACGGGGCTGTGTTTAGGGAGGAAGACTCAGTAGGTGTTGGTGCCGTGATTCGGGACGAGAAGGGTTTCTTGGTGGCTGCAATGTTGGAAAAGGTCCCACTCCCCTACTCGGTCTCTGCAGTGGAAGTTCTCGCAGCAATAAAGGCCTTGAGACTTGCTGGTGACATTGGTCTTGAGTCTTTCATCCTTGAAGGGGACTCCAAGATCACCATCGATGCTCTGGTAGGGGACAATATGGAGCATGCTGAGTTTGGAAACCTGATAAAGGAAGTTAAGTGGCTGTCAAGTCAGTTTGGTGATGTGAGTTATAGTCATGTTAGGAGACAGGGCAATTATGCCGCACATAACAGTGCTAGACATGCAAGACATGTTAGCGAGTATACGGTGTGGATGGAGGATGTTCCTCCACATCTTTCTGCTCTAATTCAAGCCGATTTGGCGTCTTTTGAATAAAGTTACAGTGTTCTTTCTCAAAAAAAAAAATATATATATATATATATATATTCTTCACCTTCAAACCTTTAGCTTCAAATGACACCCAGCAAATAGCATGTTGAACTTAGATTCAAATTTAATGGAAAATATCAACTCTTCCTATTTTTTCTCCTCGTGGTAGGAGTGCTCTTTCTCACTTCAGGTGAGTCTTCTTTTCCACAGCTTCTAGCAGTGGACTAGAGTCAAAAGGTGATAACACAATCCAAAGGACCACTTCTGTCGTGCACTATGGAGGCTGACTTCATTGACAGGATGCAACAGATACGGTTAACAGAGGAAGAAGGTGAAGTATTAGAGATTCGATCTACGAATCGAGATAAAACATTAGAAGAATGCTCCCTAAGCTTGTTGGGACGCTTCCTCTCCACTCGTCCCTATAACCTGAGAGCAGCAAAGGCAACAATACGAGCTGCATGGAAGCTGGGAAATGATGTCAGGATCATCGAGGTGGGGGAAGGAATATTACAATTTAAGTTCACATTGGAAAGCCAGTTGGTATGGGTCCTTAACAATGGACCATGGAGCTTCGACAATAACCTCCTCGTCCTCCGTAGATGGGAACAGGGCATGACGGCGAGGTCGGTAACTTTCTCAGTGCTACCTATATGGGTTCAAGTATGGGGATTGCCATTCGATCTCATCAATGAGGAAGCCGCGTGGGATATTGGCAAAGGCCTCAGTCATACGGTGGAAGTGGACAACAAAACTTTCTCGTCGGAACAAGCTCGCTTCATCCGAATCCGTGTGGAGATTCCGCTGCATAAACCAATTCGGCGGGGAGGATATGTACTCAGCCCTGAAGGAGATCGGGTAAGAGTGGGATTCAAATATGAAAGAATGGTAGGACTTTGCTACCAATGTGGTTTATTTGGCCATGATGCAAAAGAGTGTCCAACCCCAAGGGACCAACAACTGACCGAGAACCCATATGGGGAATGGCTGAAAGCGGGGCAACGAAAAAGCGGCGAAACACCGGACAGACGACAGAACAGCTCACCACGGTGGGAAACAAGGCAGAATCACGATCAGGGCTGTAGGGATCAGCCGCAATCAATGAGCGTAACTGCTCCAGGTGGCAATAATGACCCAAATGGAAAAAACGGAGAGTTGGGTAACAGCACCATTAATGATACGGTTTCACAGCAGCATATTGACGTGGAGTTAATGGGTGCGGAAATCACGGAGAAGAATCAGACCCTCAAGGAAAGTATAAAGGTTGTGGCATCAAAATCGGGTGAGGTAACGGATAAGGAATTAACCTCATCAGAGGCAATCAATCCCATGATTGCAGCCGATGAGCTAGTTAATGTCCATGCCAGTACGTTGAAGTAATAAAACCTACACCTAACCATGCAACTGTTGACCAAAACTTAATACCACGTGCAGCGGCACGTGAGATTATTAAAACACAAGAAACAAGGCCCAAAGAAAATACAGCTAAGTGGAAGAGAATTGAACGCCACAATAACCATCCTATGAGTATAACCAATATTGGCTCACACCAGACGGGGGTAAAACGAGCACAACCAGAAGATGGCCGCCAAGTGGAAGATGAGGATAGAAAACGGAGCAAGACCAGTGAAGACAACCAAGAAAAACTACTTACAACAGTGGAGGCTGCGGTGCAGCCCCGGCAAGAGCAATGATCATCCTAAGCTGGAACTGCCGGGGCTTGGGAACCAACGTGCAGTCGAAGTCCTCTCTCACTTGGTGAGGGAAAAAGCTCCCAAAATTTTGTTTCTCATGGAAACAAAACAGTCAGTTGATGAGATGCAGAAGATTCAAGCAGACCTACCATATCGGTGTATGTTAGCGGTGCCGAGTATTCGTAGAAGTGGCGGGCTGGCACTTTTGTGGATGGAGGAGGTGGACTTGCATGTCCAAACTTACACACGTAACCATATTGATGCTCTTATTTTTAATGGCTCTAACCCTACATGGAGATTGACAGGTTTTTACGGATGGCCGGAAGAACAAAGAAAGCACGAGTCATGGCAGCTACTCAAGCATCTTCACACTAGGATCTCAGCCCCTCGTGCGAGGACCGTGTAGCTCACTGGTGATTTTCACGGCATCATCAGAGGTGATGTGCGTGCAAGGAGAGGTCGGCCATGGCTGGACTTTGTTGAGAGTGAGAAAGAAACTGAGATGAGTGAGAGAGCCAAGAGTAAAAAGAAAGAACACAGTGAAACTAACGTTTGTTTGCCCATGGCTCTCCGTGAAATGTTAGGTTAGTGTCTTTTAAATGACGTGGCATATTTCAGACCATAGATTGATTTTAATTAAATCTCAGCCCTTAACTGGACACTCTCCATTTCAAAGAGAAATGGAGAGGATCCGGATCCCTTTTTTTAGGGGAGTTTTGGTTGGTTAATACTTGACAGATCGAGTAGACTAGGAAGTTGGATGGAATGGGAGTCTAATGGATAGCTTGGCACATAGGCCCTTCTCTCCTTTTTTTTTTTTTTTTTGATAGGATTCTCTCCTTATTTTGGTTGTTGGGTTACCACTTACCAGTAATAAGCTGTAACACTTTCCATTAAAATTTCCTTACCATATTGACTTTTTATTTAGTACAACCCTCCATTCATCTCTTCTTCTTTTATTTTTCTTTTTTTTAAGAATTTCAACTTTTTTTTTTTTTTTTGAGAAACTTAAGAATTTCAACTTTGATCGCTAGCTTCTTCAAGATATCAATTAAGTTTTGATGTAGGCAAGGTTTAAATTCCAAATATTTTATTCTATAAGAATATACTTTTCAAATTGGGTTAACAAAATTCCACCTCACCTCATCTAGTTCATGAAAATGGAATTTACAAAAAAACAAAAGTGAGGGGCTATATTTTTGAGGATTTTTTTAAACAAAATGATAGTTATAAACTTATCTCTATATATTAAGAGGATTTAGAAAGTTATTTATGCCTTCAAAAAATGTCAAAAATACCCTTAAGCTAATTAAATAATCTTTATTCTTAAAGAATAAAAAATAGGGTTAAAATTGTAATTCAACCAAAAAAAAAAAAAACTACCAGAAAAACTTTTTTCCAAAAAATTAGCACACTCTCTAATATATTCCTAAAAATTAGCACACTCTCTAGTATATCTCACGCACGTTTGATACATTTTTTCCTAAAAACTAACAATCACTAAACTCATCAATTTACTCTATTTCAAATCCTAAGTTTTAGTACATTAAACTCAAAAAAAAAAAAAAAAAATCTCATAATACGTGCAAAGCGCGTGTGATGAGGCTAGTATCTATCTAGATAATGATTAATAAAAACAAAAAATAAAGTAAGATGCAATCCTTTGACTACACCACCTTGATTTTAGTTGTTTTTGTTAAAAGTAGGTGTTAGTTAAATTATAAGACTCTTGACAACTATGAATAATTCAATAATCATGGATGTGTAATCCATGAATTGTATCTTACTTTATTTTTTGTGTTTATTAATCATTATCTGGATGGTGGATATTAAGATGACTTTCCCCTCGTAAATGACTAAAATACAAGTTTTAAAGGATTAAGTTAATTTATTGTAATTTTCATTAAGTGTTTTAAATTATATTTTAAATTCACTATAATTAAGTGTGTTCTAAATTTGTTTTCAAATCCATTAAAATTTTATGTTACGTGTTCTTCCAATTTGAAAGTTCTTAAGCTTTCATTTAAAACTATTTCCAACCCATTTGAAACTAATACAAATTATGTCATAATTATAAAACTTATTATTAACTCAACTACAAACTTTTATGCATACAAAAGAAAAACTGCAAAATTCTTCAATGAAAATTTTATTGAGAATACCATTACTAATCTCTTTTCGATTTTTTTTTTTTTTATAATAATTTGAGAAAGAAATCCTATTTAGGCTAATCTGAGTGTATTTATGTGAAACTCCATTTTGGAGACTTGATATATAAGGAATGGCTAACAATTAAATTTGAATTAGATTTATTTATTCTAAAAAAAAAAAAGCAAAGTAAAGTAAAGTAGGTTCTAATGTACTTCTTATGTTGAATTGTTGATTTGGTCTAGTTTATATATTTACCCTGAATTTGAAAAGTATGGTGATAAGGCCGTTAGTATTGATAATTACATACGATGTTGTTGTTGGAAAAACATGGTTTGTATATCATACAAAAGATACGCAACGGAAAAATTAACGGATCTATTTCATTCGCAATTGATAACATGTATTATGTAAATTTCAGAATTTAAGAATAAGATAGCGTACCTTGGTGCGGTGAAATTCAAAACCAAAGATTAGAAGTACTTGGGAACACTCTTAATCTTCACTCCAATTTCACTTGTGCCCAAGAAATGTGGTCTCTCAATCAGTTTATATATATGTGTTCAAGGGAGAATGAGAGAGTGGCTTACACTCACATACACACAATTTCATTCTTTTACCAAAATTTTGTATGTTTCTCTCCTTATAAATGACTATTTAATTGGGTTAACCTTTTGGGCTATTCCAATTGGGCTTTAGTATGTGGCTTGGAGTGGGACCAAAAGGGAACAAATAAGACACTAGCTCCAATGAGTTTTGGGCTTTTCTGTCCAAAATTACCATTAATTATATTTAATACCACTATATAAATATAATTGCACTTTAGGCCTTATTAATAAATTATATCCCAAGATTTTATTATATATACAACCCTTTCATAAAATATTCGTAGTAGTACAAAGTCATGAATGTGGAATGCTTTTGAAGATTACTACATCTTAATCCTTGAGTACCCGATTTAATCCTTTAAGTTATTCATCATATATTTATGAAATCCAATTTCATAAATATATACTATAGTAACTTCTTACTAAAGTAGTTAGGCCTAACATTTTGGAATAACCAAACCCATTAAAGTTATCTCAAGGAAATATTTTATATCTCCATTAAGAGATTATGAATTTCATCTTAAGAATATATGTTCCTTCAACACTAAATGTGGCTACCCAACATATTGAGGTTTTGATCGTTACTTTAGATCTCACTTTTGATATATCAAAACAACCTACACTTCATGATCAAATTCATTATTCTCTCAAGATTAAGAGTTAATGTAAATAGAAGTCATGAGATTTATTATTCATTTGACAGTTGTTAGTAGAATAATAAATCTCACAGCAGTCCAGTTCAATATGTCTTAACACTTAAAACATATCAACTAGAAGTCTCCACTTCCATGATCAAGTCAAATCATCTTAGTTGATATGTTATAGTTTTCGTAGATGAAATGCCCAATTTCATTACCGACTACAAACTAAAATTCTAAGTTTACAAAGAATTTGTGATTTATATCTTCTGTGACTAAATCTCATACTATACATCTCATGGATTATATGATAATGTCCAATTATTCATGTTACCATTATTTTAGATAATAATAAAACAACTTTATTAATTATAACATAATGTCATACATAGCATCATACAATAGGATTTAAAGGGCACATATCCTAACAGTTGTGACTTCAATAAAGCTTCAAAGTGCAAGATTGTCACGAACTAATATATCAATAAGTTTGATATCGAATCCACATGGAAATGGAGTTGATTGGCATACCATAAGAGAATAAAACCAAAATAATAAAATTTAATTGAAGAGATGATGAGTTGATTAAGAAAATTAAATTGAGGTAAATAACAATATTTTAAAACATTAAGATTTAGGGATCTAAATGCAACACATCTATTGATAGTCTTAACAATTTTTATTTTATAACTCAACTAAAATCCATATGAAAGATGATCTTAGTTGGATGATTTAACAATAAAAACTAAAGAATTAATATTATAAGGTAGTTTTATGAATTTGGTTGATTTTAAGCAAAGAAAACTAGTGAATTAGTTTGCCGTGAATCCTAAGCATTTAACAAAATTATACAGAATTATACACTTTTCTAGATAAGTTAATTAATAAAATTTTGTGAAGAAGAACAAATTAACTCATTTCTTAGCCAATAATGTTTGTGTTGGTTTGAATTGAAGAAGAAAATTCTTGGGAAGTGGGCAAGAACCCAGACCCATTATCCCAAAACCAAAACCCTAAAAAATTAAGCAAAAGCCCAGAAGAAAAAGAAATAAAGATTACTCCCATTATGCTATACAGAGTGTGTGTGTGTATATATGGGTATGATTAAAATTGAGTTGGTGTTAAATAATTTGGGATTTTGGAAACTGGGATGGAATGGAAGGAACTCTGGTTTGAAGAGGAGATTATAACAAGATTTGTTTGTGAGTTGTGTCTGTGTGTGTTTGGGTGAAGTTGGTTGTGTGTGGAAAAAGAAACAAATTCAAATGAACGGCAAAAATGGGGATTTTTGCAATTTAACAAAAATAAATGCTAACAATTTCGTTATTTAGTATGTTTTCGAAACTAATTAGAAAACTAACATCTCGAGTCTAGTAGACTCAAGTTTGTTGTGATAAAATTGGAAAAAAAATGAAAAAAGAAGAAGAAGTCAAACTTCTAGTTAGTGCGTGAGAGTGACAGACAAAACCTGAGATGACATGTTCTTAATTTTGTGTTGTGCCTTTGTGTGTGTATGTCCATTTCTCAAAAAATATACAACTACAAGCCAATATTGCACATGCTCTCTACTTGCTCACTCCCAAGTGCAGGAGATCGTAGCAATATAATTCTCGGAGTATCAAGGTCGAACCACAAGGAGCAGGGTAAATTCAAAGACAATGTAATTAAAAAAAAAGAACTTTTGGTGAAGATGAAGAATAATTTTTGCCTAGTAATTGTAAATAAGAATAACAATGATAACTGATTTAATTCAATAATGTAAATACCAGGGCATCGGGATGTTTTTCTATATCGATATGAAATTCTTTATGATCTAAGAAATTTTATATTTCATAATTGATTGTACTTATACAATTAAATACTTATGATTCGGTTGAACTGAGACAATTTAAGAACGCATGATAACCTAGATTAATAATGCAGTTAGAAAAGTTTTCAGAAAAAAAACCCTCACTTTAAAACCTGATTTCTATTTGAAACTATTAGAAATTCATCAAAACAATAAAAAAGACATGATTGAACTTATTGAAAGTATGGAAGAACTAATACATCAAAAGAAATCTAATTGAACAATCAAATATGTTGTTGATAAAATCTTAGAAAGAATCACATTGAATATTCATACCGTATAGAAGAAACATAACCCCTAGCCCTAGCAAAAAGTTTAGGCTGCCATTAGAGAAAGGCAAATACAAGGTTTTCTCTGCCAAATTCGTTCTTCACAACCTCCCTTCCAAACCCTAACATCAAAGTGTCCCCAAAGAAAATAAAACTTTTACTGTTTAATTTTCGTCCAGATTTACAGCAGTAAATTGTGAGTTAATTTTGGCCTTCAAAAATTGTGAATTTCAAAAAACCCAAAACTGGAAAGTTGTAGATATGTAAGTCACAGTTCCAACCCATTTAGCTTTGTGTCAATTGGATTTTTGAGGAGAGAGATACACCCAAAATACTGATCAGTGCTCAAATCTGATTTTTCCTTTTCAAATTCTACCTCTTTGATTTATTTCCTTATTTGAAGCTTCCAAACGTGGTAGATGACCCAAGCACTCCAGTTGCACCTCTTTAGACATTTACGCATGGTCCTTTAGCTCATTTTTAATTCTAGTTTGGCCTCCATTCTCTCACAAACTCCTGTAAACTCATCTTTTTCACATGATTTCCTGAAAGTAGAAAATTACACGCAATGAATGACATCTTATTCAAGAAATTATGTAAAGATAAATAATAGGGACTAATGCAAATCATGGCTTAATTATACAAATTAAGCATAGTAATAAGAAAATAACGCCCACATAAATATATAACAAATATACATTTTAAGGCGTTATCACTCTCTCTCACACCAATTCCATTCAATTGATTTTGCCAATGGAAGGTTAACTGGTCCTGGTTTATTTGTTTGTGAATAAAATAAAATAGTAAAAAAAAAAAAAAAGTTAAGACAAGTGGAAGTGAAAAATAGGCTAGTACATTTGTTTTTTTGTTTTCCAAGTGACTTGTTGGGTTTAATTTGTCTAAATTTTAGCTAATCTAATGTTAATTTTCTAAGGCCGACGTGCCTTAATGCTTTCATGTTGGCTACTTCATATTTGACATTCAAGTTATTTCTTCGACTAAATTATGACCAATGGTTTCCGTACTTACTACAATTTTTATGACTCCCTCTCTAACTTTTTTTTTTTTTTTTCCTTTTTGGGTAGCTACTGATTGATAACTAGCTTCAAATGCTCTTAACCAAGCACATTATGCTTTTGAAACTTCCTTGTAAAATTTTTGCCTCCTCGGAGGTAGGATGCAATCTTCCTTGTAAAAGTTTGCACCTTGAGAAGTACATTCCGAAGTGCAACAGTGTGAAGAAAGCATTAAAAAAAAAAAAAATCACTTTGTTATGATTAACAAAATTTTCAGCAATGTGTTAAAAAAATGAGGTTTTTAAAAAGAAAACAGAAATAGTTTTGCTTTGTTGAGAGGGAGAGAGAGATTTCTGCTTCTGTGTGTGTATTCAAACATTATGAGCTCTACACTCTAAAACTCTCACATATAGAAAACAGATAATCAGAGCCTAGGAGCACATGCCACAAGCCTTATTGCTTAAAATTTGGGGGCTCTAAGCAATTGCCTAACTTGCCTAAAGGAAGGGTCAGCCCTGCACAATGGCAAGCTCAAAATGACATTAGTTCAAGCTTCTTTGGAGGACAACAAAGAAATATCTTAGATCTGTTATTACCAAAGTCAGGTCACACAAAATTCAATTGTGGATAAACTTATTTAGTCCACCACACCTCATAAAAACTAGCATAGCACAAGGGTAAACAAGCATATTAGAAATATTAACAACCTATCTTCGGAAATTAAAATTTTAATGGGCAAAAAATATCTCCTTGAAAATTTATACTACAACCTTTCTTAAGCCAAATATTCTTCCCATTCATGTTTGTTTGAAAATCAAGTTTAACCACTACAGTTATATACCATGAACCTTTGTCTACTTGTAACTTGACCCCTAACAAGAACTCCTTTCCACCTTGACTCACTAAAAATTATGCAGCCAGGTCATTTAGAAGCTACAATCCAAAATGTACGACTATAACTAGTTTCCAAAATTAGAACTGCTTTCCTCAAGTTATTTTGAAAATAACATATAAGATTAAATGAGTCATAAGACTCAAGATTTCCCAAAAAGTTGCTGCAGTAGGAGTCCCTATACTTTCAACCCAGATTTTGCATCGCACACGCCACCAACAGAGGGGGTTAGGCCATCCCAAATTGCTTTAGCATTGACTCATTGTACCTATAAACCCACCATATCATTGTTTTAGTTCAAAATATAAACACTTCAAATTAAATCGAAGATTATTAAGCAACATTATTGCAACACCTTGAATAAGGCAATAAAACAATATTTGAAGGAACAAAAGAAAGGAATAGATAATATACCTAAAGGCTGGCATATTTGATGGAAGAAATGCATTATCCCTGCTTGTTGAGGCATACACATTAGACAAACAAGTGATACATTTGAAGTGCCTCTTAGAATTTTGTACAAGGATAGAAACTAACACCAACATAGCATCTTGGATTAGTAGTGGACTAATCAAGTGATATTTTTCAGTAGACAAAACAACAATATTCAACCCCATGAAACCCTTGCGATCCTTGGGCTTGTCTAATATAGTTGAAACTTCAAGCACCACAGAATACAAGTAAAAAGAAGAAGCAGAACGAGGGTTGAAATAGGCACTTCTCCTCCTATCAAAAACGCTGTCACCGTCCTTTGAATAGATGGAGGATTGAAGGAGTAGGCAGAATTTCTGATCACATAAATGGATAAAACCACAACAAGGATACCCATCACCTAGAACATCATCATATTCCCCAAAAATTTCTCTTCCAACATTTAGGTAGCCCTCAACCACTGATCTAGATGTAGATCAAAAGCCTAAATTACCAAAAACTTGGGATGATCATTGTGGTCGAAGGAAACCCTATACAACATGTTACCAACACCAACAGATTTAACCATATCGAATGACAAAAAAAATACCCCTTAAGTAGTTTGGGCACAACAAGATTAAGGTTTGACTAAGTACGATCATTAACATTGAAGGTATAAAAAAGGGAAGTAGTGTAGGAGGTAACAAGAATTTGTTTTCTATTTTCAAGGAGAGTGGTCACCATCTCACTAGGTTGGGTCTAAAATGGAGGATTAGGCAAGGGTTCCCAAGTTCCAATATTAAGGTAAAAAAGCTCCATAAAGCAATAGTTGGCAAGTAATGGATATTTTAAATCACCTATAACACATTACTTACCGTACAAGATGATGTGAGGAGATGTTCTAGGATGATTCATCGGAGAAGCGAGCTTCGAATCGCCGAACATGCTAAGCATCAGTATCTTGTTGAATGAATCGTGAAAAACGTAGATACAAGAGCCCACTGCAGTAAAGAAAGTTCTCGTCGAAAGTTTCACGACAGAAAACGGAGATAGAGAACTCTTTATAGGAGGAGCATACATTCTGTTTCTCTTTTTTCCCTTTCCTGAAGAAGAAGAAGATGGTGCAAAAGGGATCTACGAAGCCAAAATACTAAAGGTTGTTTGGTTTTAAAAAAACCATCACTCATCAATCCTCACTTAATTTTCATCACTTATCACTCATCACTTATCACTTAAAATACCACAACTTCCTAAACCCTGCACGTTTGGCACACTGTTTTCAACTTTTCATCACTCAAAAATTTGTACTTTTTGTGGGACCCACTACCTTAGCACCATGTCAAGCTCACTATTACCATACCCGCATGTATCCTCTCTCTCCCCATAAATACCCTTTTCTTCTTTCTTTTTTTTTCTTTTTTTTCATACTCTCCCCCAATACCCAAACACACGAGTACAAACCTCTCTCCGCCCCTCCATTCTCTTCCTCTCACCGAGTCCAAACAGCGCCGATCTCCAGCAAAGGAAATCCACCCAGCACTGATCTCCATCGGCACCCAGCTTGCAAGATCACCTCCGACAGGCAGCAGCAGTGCCGATCTCCTCCATCATGACCCAGCGGAGCCAATCAAGAATGCAGGAAAGGACATGCAAGACCGATTCCACCCCTCTTCTCCGCCACTTTCCTCTCTTTCATTTCTTACTTCTGGGTTTTGTTTGTGTTTGGAAAAGAAATTTTTAGATTTATTGTGTGGATGAACATGTTTGTGGGTTTGTGTTTGTGTGTTAGTGTGTATGATCGGTATCATGTGTTTATGGGTTTGATTTTCTGGGTTTGAGAAATCGGTACTCATGTGTTTTTTTTTTTTTTTTTGATAAAGTTACCCATGTGTTTCTGTAAAGAAGAAAAGAAAGAAAAAGAATGAAGAAGAAAAAAAAAAGGCCATTGGAGTGAGTCTGTGAAGAAGAAAGAAAGAAAGAAAAAGAAAGAAGAAAACATGAAATCCAAAAAAGCCGTTGAGTTGAGTGAGTCTGTGAAAAAAAAAAAAAAGGTAAGGACGTGACTTCTCTAACCGTGGGTCCTAGCAGTGTGTGTTTATTTACCAAAATGCCATGGAAACTCTATTTCCATAACTCAAAAACACCTAAAATGTGTTTTAAGTTTCCATAACTAATCACTCAAAAATCAGAGAATTGAGTGATGGAAACAAAAATTGAAAACAAATCCAAACAAACCAAACAGCTGTGGGACCCACCAGTTTTGAGTTATGGGTGATGGAAAACATTAAATCCAAACAGCCCCTAAGCTATCTCATCATAGTCTTATGTGGGTTGGGGATTGAGAATTAGAGTGAGTCATTAACTAATAGATCTAACAGCGTGGATGATTTGGTTTGTTTAGACTTCTGATATATGAACTGATCTAATGGCGAGTCATTAACTAAGTGTCATTATTATTATTATTATTATTATTATTATTATTATTATTATTATTATTATTATTATTATAGATTTTAGAAGATTTAATTAATCCTTGCCAAGCTGGCTTTGTCCCAAGAAAAAAGACATACTAGTGATAAAAACATTATCGTAGTGGTTATCAAAAGAAAAAAAAAATATAAATATAAATATTTATATATATATATATATATATCGTAGTGTAATCAATTATAAGATCATTCTTACCAAATAAATATAGTTTAAAAATATATATCAATTTTTATCAAATATATATATGGCATTTGTTACCGTGTGCCCTTAGGGCACACGGTTATGCCAATGATAGTGGTGGCTTTTTACATAGAAAATTGAAATAAGCTGTACAATGAGTACTTTTTTGGTCTAACAAAACAAAATGACAAATATGGCCTCCAATTTTTTTTTAACAAGCTGGATCTGTCCTCCAAATTTTTTTAACAAGCCGGATCTGTCCTCTAATTTTTTTAACAAGCCGGATCTAACCAAACAAAATGACCAATTGTTGACACCCAATTTTGCAACCTGCATTTAACCTCACATGTAGGGTAAAAGAGTAATTTCACCTTGAAAATATGCATCTTGATTCTGGTCATTAGATCCTTAATCTCATTTCACCAAAATGATCTTGATGTTGTAACGATCAAATCAACTGGTCATAAGCCCAAATCGGACCACTAGATTGAAAGTTATCATCAAATCAAGTTTTAATGGCTAAGATGCACCATCACAAATTGAGTCTGATTATATGTGATTATGAACAATTGATTTCAATTGGTTATAAGTATAATCAATTTGAGATCAATGATGTGTCATAATTTGATTGGTTAGAACTATATTATATGGTAGGGTTACACACACCTAATTAACTAAAAAGTTAAACATTAATTATTCAATGAGTAATTTGTGCAATTATCTTTTAATTAAAGTAAATTTGGAACTAATTAAGTCTGAAATGGGAGTGATTGGAGCCATTTAATGTTAATTGGGACCTATTAATGTTAATTGTGCTGAAACCATTTTCTAACAAATGACCTCTGCTCACTATTTCATTGATATCTCTCAGAATATTTTGAATCTGTGAATAAGGTTAATTTTCCCAGAAACTAGACATTCGGGGCTTCAATTTGAGTATAAGAATGAGACAGTTTCGATCAGAATTGAGTCAGATATGATTTTTCGAAATTGGCTCTACAGGCTGTTACAGCAGCTACGGGAAAACCGAACCTTACTTGCTCCTCACTCTCATCAATCTCCACATTTAATGCACCAAATTTCCCCAAAGGCTAAAATGAGATCTAAGTTCGTGATTCTTTGTCAACCCTCATTAAATGGTTTTCCATTCGTATTTCCTCCACCACTATTATATAAACCCCTCCTCTCCTTCATTTCAAAGCACACAAAAAACCCCCCTCTCTCTTCTTCTCTTGAGTTCTAATGAAGTTGAGTAGTCTTGTCATATCTTGGTCTTCCTGAGACTTAAGGTATTAAGTGAGACTCACCCTCCCTCTCCTAACTCTTCTTTTCCTCCACCCTTAGGACCTCCATCAAGAGTCCCCTCCTCCACCATATGAATCTTGCATGAAGGTATAATCATCTTCCCTAACTGTTTGTTTATGTTGCCATGATGAGAATTTAATATTAAAGCGTGATAATTCCCTTGAATATGTTTGAATGTTCTTAATTGTTCTTATGTGTTCTTCGCATGTTCTTAGTTGTTCATCACATGTTCATGCATATCACTAGATTTAATCTCAAATCCACATCAAAAATATGAAAAACATGTTTGTTTAATAATTTTTTCAAATCCTTGAATCTAGGTTATCACCATCTACACACATTCACTAGAATTTATTTTTTAATCCAAATGCAATGCTTAATAAATTGAATTAGGGTTTATCACATGCACACACATTAAATTCAACATGTAAATTGATTGACATATTAGATGATATGATATGAATGTTAGCCACCATAGTCTAGAAGACCGGTTTCACTGGGCAAGGTGGGTGCCTAACATCTTCCTACCTTGTAACATAGCCTCCGAGTTTAGATCAAGGGTTAGTAGATCAAATGTTTATCCATGTAATTTTCGATTTTTAGATTGTAACTAGGAAATAAAGCCATGTACTTTATCTTAGATTGTATCTAGGACCAAAACCATGTAATTTTCCTATGATCAATATAAATTCAATTACAAATTAATAAAATGAGGAATTTTTCAATTTTGGTTTTCTTATTTATTCCAATAATTAAATAAGTGGCGACTCCATTGTAAAACCCTTAATCTAAAAGGGAAAATATAACTAGTCGAACCTCCATTTTGAGAGGCAATAACACGACTCCACCCATTCACGTGGGTTTGGCCCAACATTCCTATAAAGTGGGCCGAGGGCGCGGTCTCTCACACCAATGTTGTCCTCCAATTTTTTTAACAAGACAAAAATGTTCTTTTTGCAATTTCCCTCCATTTTCTATTTCATCTCCCACCAATACTTACTTTACCAATATTTACTTTTTCTTCTCCTCCACTTTACCAATATCATAGAAAAAACTGAAAGAAGAGTTCAATGTTCAACAAAAAGACAAGAAAGAAAGAAGAGTTCAATGAATGATCAAAGAATGTCTACAAAAATATAGTGTTCAAGAAATTATAAATAAGGTACATATATTTCTTTTGTTCTTAATTTATTTTTCAAATATATTGAAATATGATGTTAATATTTATTTATCATTTGAATGATCAAAGAATGTTTACAAGAATATAGTGTTCAAGAAATTATAAATAAGGTACATATACTTCTTTTGTTCTTAATTTATTTTTCAAATATATTGAAATATGATGTTAATATTTATTTATCATTTTTGTTAAATTATTGTAGAATCAATGGATGAGAATTTTGTTGCAAGTGAGATTCACCAATTAGTTCCAATGAGTTGTTTTGACTTAAATGAATTACCTCAAGAAGGTATACTATTTTATTCTATTTTATTTTATTTATAGTTTATATTTCATTTATAATTGAATATGATGTTGATTTTTTTTTTTTTAAATCCTTGTTACAACATAGAACAAATGAATGATATTGTAATTGCAAGTGAGATTTATCAAAGTGTTTCAAGAAATTGTGTTGACTTAAATGAGCTTCCAAATGATGGAGAAAATAATGACATTTGTGGGGAGGAATTAGTGGTTTGGAATGAATATCCAATGGAAGAAATAAGAGTTATTGAAGAAAATGAAGATATTAATTCAATAGAAAATGAGTTTGAACCTTTTGTTGGTCAATGTTTTCTTAGTGAAGAAGAGGCTTTCATTTTCTATAAAAATTATGCAAATCAATATGGTTTTACAATTCGAAAAGGTTGTTTTGTCATAAAAAATGGAGAAAATGTAAGACGTAATTTCTTTTGTCACCGAGATGGTAGACAACAATTAAAAAGAGTGGATTCATTTAAGGAGTAACGAAATAGGATATCTACAAGATATGGATGCAAAGCTCATCTAAGAATCACATTGCGAAAGTCATTTAACATTTTTCCACAAGAATGGCATGTCACTAAGTTTGTTATAGATCACAATCATGAATTGTTGTCCCCTTCGGAAGTAAGATTTCTTCCAGCCAATCGAGTTATCACTAAAGAAGATAAAGATCACATTCTCTTGTTGAAAAAGGGTGGACTTTCAGTCAGGCAAATAATACGTGTTATGGAGCTTGAGAAAGGTGTGAAGCATGGAGATCTTCCATTTTTTAAAAGAGATATCCATAACCTTTATGTGAAAATGAGAATAATGCATGCAATGAATGATGCTATGGGTCTCTTACAATTGTGCAAAGTTGCTAAGGAAAAGAATTCTAAATTTCAATATGCATATACAACTGATGAAGAGAGTAAGTTGGAGCATATTTTTTGGGCGCCTACTCCTTGTTTTGATTGGTACCAAAAATATGGAGATGTGGTTGTTTTTTATACTACTTACAAAGTAAATGCATATGACATGCCTTTTGGTATTTTTGTTGGTATCAATAATCATGGAAAGACAATTCTCTATGGTTGTGCACTTCTTCGAAATGAAACAACTAGTGCATTTCAATGGTTAATGAAGGTACGTAAATTATTTAATTATCTTGTAAGCTTGTGCAATTATTTTTCGATTTTATTTGATTAATTAGTAGTTTAATAGTATATATCCTACTATATTTTTTCATGTGCTAATAACTTTGTATTTGATTAATAGACTTTTGCAAATTTAATGAAGAAGTCACCTAAGGCAATTTTAACAGACCAAGATCCATGGATTACAGAGGCAATATCAAAAGAATTGCCATCCACAAAACATGCTTTTTGTATATGGCACAATACTGCTAAATTTAGTAGTTGGTTTACGGCAATTCTTCGTAGTCAATATTCAAATTGGTGCATGGATTTCTACAAGCTATATAAGTTAGACTCATGTGAAGAATTTGAGCATTAGTGGTCTCAAGTAATGGCAAAATATGACATGCTTACTAACAAGCATGTAAGTGGTTTATATCAAATCAAGCATTTTTTGGTACCATGTTACCTTCATGGCTATTTTTTTGGGGGAATGACAAAAACCAGAAGATCCGAAAGTATAAATGCATTTATCAAACGGTTTGTTAGTTTCCACATAAACTTGACGCAATTTATTGAACAAGTAAGTCATTATTTATCGTTGCTTTCTTTTATTGTAGAATTTGATTTATTTTTTTATTTGTTAATATTTGTAGTCTTTATTTGTCTTTAAATTATTTACAATTTGTAATTTTAGGTTGACCTTGCCATTGAAGATATTGAGCAAACACAATCACATGATACAATGCTGGAGAAATATAGAGGTTCTTCTTTAAGAACATTGTCACCAATAGAAGAACAAGCATATAGTGTGTTGACACCCTATGCTTTCAAAATTTTTAAAGAAGAGTTTGGAAGAGCCACACAATATTCGGTGCTTTAAGAAAATGGTATTGAATTTGTGTTGCAATATTATGAAGAAAAAACTAGTCAAAAGCACTTGGTCTTATGGGATGGTGAGATGACTAGTTGTAGTTGCAAGAATTTTGAATTTTGGAGTATATTTTGTCGTCACACACTTAGTGTATTCATTCACAAAGATTGTTACCAAATTCCATCTTTGTATCTTCCACCACGTTGGTGTCGCAAAACATCATTAGGTGGAAAAGAATTGATAGTGTTAAGTGATGAAAATTTAGTGAACAAGGAAAATATGGTTGATGCTAATGCTAATGATGCTATTGATGGAGATTGTTTTGTTCGTTGTCCTCCGCTCTCAAAGACGAAAGGTTGCCCAAAGCAAAAAAGAATGAAAAGTGGGTTGGTCATAACATCTCTACATGTCCGGAGAAGGAGAAGGAAAACTCGACTTCCTCAAACGGTGCAAAGAAAATGAAAAATTGTACTTCAATAGATATGGGATTGAACCCAATATTTTATTTGAAATGTTAGGTCTTTTGCTTAAAAAATCACCAATATGATGTTTGTCAACTTTTTATTTTTGTCGGTGTTATATTATCATTTTGACAATATTATGCCAATGAATATCATGCATTCTTGAAAAAATAGAAAAAAAATTTCCATAGAAATAATAGTGTTTCACTAAAATTGAAATCTAATGTCTCATATCATATCATGTATCATGACACTTTTTCAATCCAAAGCAAACTGGTCTTCTTACGACATTTGAAACACAAAATAGCAAGGTACTATTTTCAAACTTAAAATAATTTTAAAAATTACTATTTATGTTTTATTGTCTTAGGACATTAAATCTCTAACACCTCTAACCCACTACTAATCAATAAAATATTTTTATTTCTTTCATTTTGGATTTTATTATTTTTACTATTTAAAAATAGACACAATTGATACTTATAATAAATTTCACAATAAATTTAGTTTTTCACAAATACTTATAATAAATTTCACAATAAATTTCATTATAGTTAAAATAATTAATTGTGATATAAATACTTAAATAATTTCACAAATACTTATAAAAATTTGAATTGGTAGCATTATTTAATCATTAAACTTAGATAATTGTTTGTAGCAAGCAGCCAAGCCCAAGGAGTCAAAAAAGTTATTCATTGTGTACTGTGTAGGCCTTTACGAAAAAAAAAAAAAAAATTGTTGTGTGGCTCTTTTTTTACCACGTATCCACATGAGGAAAACATTTTTTTTCAGAAATTGTTGTGTAACAGGTAGAACTTGTTTCAGAAATTTTGTCCTCCTTTCAACTGCTACACCACTATAAGGGAGGAAAGTCTTGGTCTTCAGTGGTAAATGTTTCTTCTCTTTCAATTTCACTACATTTTTTTTTTCTTTCTTTCCTTCATTTTCTCTCAGATCCCATCTCTTTCTCTTTATTTTTTCTTTGTTTCTTTCTTTCATTCCCTCAACAGACAGAGACCACTGAAATCAAAGAGAACTCAAGCACGAAATGGGGATGGCTTCAAGGAACACCCGATCATGAACCACGCCTGGCTGACGCACCCATTTCAAGGCCCCTCCTGTCGTCGGCAACAAATAGTTGTTCAGCTTTGAACAGTTCCGGCGCCGAGATTCACAAGTATTTAAAACCCATATTGATTTCTTTTTAAAAAATATTTAAGTCATAATTTTTATTGATTATATGTTCTGGTTTTGTTCTAGTAACATCTGAAATTTGTATGAGGTGTAATTTTTGTAAGAGGATTTTTTTTAATGATAATTTCTGTAAGGGGTTGTTTGGTGGGATCCGGATCCTCTCCATTTCCCTTTGAAATGGAGAGGGTCTAGTACACGGACAGGATCATCTTTGCATTATATCAAGGGCCAAAAACGTGCCACGTCATAACTTAAACCACTTAACCCAAACCACACTTAAACTAGAGGCTCTTTAACTCAACTGGACAAACCACACTTAACTACCCACACTTAACTCTCTTTCTCACTTTCTTCTCCGCCTAGTCCTCTCATGCCGCAAGCTAACAGCACAGGTGACTCAACCCACCACCGCCTCCATCATCGCCATGGCTTCCTCTTCAGAGCAAGAGTTCGTCCCACTCTACTGAGCCAGACTCAACCGCTTCCCGCACCACTGCCGCCTCTGGGACTCCGAACCGCTGCTCGCGTCGGCGATAAGCTCACCCTCTGCCTCCACGACATCCGTGTCTCCGCCGTGTCCATCGATCTACAGGAAGACAAAAGTCAAATTATATAAAAAAAAATATGGATTATTATTAGAAGTTGCTATGTTTCAAACTCCTGAAAACAAAATAAAAATAAAAATAAAAAATAAAAAATAAAAAATTCTAGAGACAAAATTAGTCTCCCTTAAAATCCTGACCGTCCATTCCTAATACTGGACATCAGCACCGACCCTGCAACCCACAACTTCTTAGCTCCATGAACCAAGACACTTGCGTGGCACACGGAATCAAACAACGGAAGCACCAACTGGCGGAGTTGTAGAGGGCGAGAGAGCTCTTCCCGTAGATCGATGGACACGGCGGAGACACGGATGTCATGGAGTCGGAGGGCAAGCTTGTCGCTAACGCGGGCGGCGGTTCTGGAGTCCCAGAGGCGGCAGTGGCGCGAGAAGCGGTTGAGTCTGGCGCGGTAGAGTGGGACGAACTCTTGCTCTGAAGAGGAAGCCATGGCGTTGATAGAGGTGGTGGTGGGTTGAGTCACCTGTGCTGTTAGCTTGCGGCATGAAAGGACTAGGCGGAGAAGAAAGTGAGAAAGAGAGTTAAGTGTGGGTAGTTAAGTGTGGTTTGTCCGGTCGAGTTAAAGAGCCTCTAGTTTAAGTGTGCTTTGGGTTAAGTGGGTTAAGTTATGACGTGGCACGTTTTTGGCCCTTCTCTCCAAAAGTGGCCAATGTTATCCACTTTTCTTTTAAAATTTGCAAACGTTGTCCACTTTCTTATAGATTCTCACTAAAAGTGGACAACATTATTCAACTCTTTATCTTTCATATTAACTCTCATATCATTATATTTATATTATCATATTTATTCATTTTAACTAAATAATATTAAAATACTCCAACACTATTACTAGAAAATAATGTTGTTGGAATAATTGTACGGGTGTGGTTTATTTTTAATGGGTTATTTTGATTCAAGTCTATTCATATTGTCAATAATCTATGCCATTAAATTTTTTTAGTTAACAACAACATTATATATACAAGGATTTTTGCAAGTTCTGGTTACATCCAAATAACAAAAAATTGACAATTCCCGTCGTTTTATATTTTCTATGTACTTCTCATTGAAACAACGGAGTTTGTGATTGATGAGAGTTTTAAATGTGAAGAATGCAAACTCCATCTTCTTTAAGATTTTGTTTAATTAACCATGTCTTTATCCAAACACAAGCTAGCTATGAGTCATATTAGTGTTCAGACTTTGAAGTGTGTATTTCCTCCTATTTATGTTGTCGAGCATCTTGAAATGCATAATTTTGCAACAAATTGAGTCCACGTAAAAGTGAAACCATGCATATGGATGGACCAAAGTTAATTAATAAAGAAAAAAAAAATCTTACTCTCCTAGCTAAGACATATGCTATAGCATTGCTTTGCCTTAGATATGGGCGAAGGAAAAACCTCTGAAAATAGTTAAACGGAAAGTAACTTATTCCATCTTTTAAAATTTCAAATAAAGACATAACCTTATTCTAGAAGAAAGCAAGTCACTATATATAAAGTGACCACACACTGCATTGAAATTTGAAATAAACTAGCAAGAGACTAGTTTCTTTGGACTGAGAGTACATTCAACTTCAAACACCACAATAGGCAGCGATAGGAACTTCTTTTCGTTGAGCAATTGATGCAATGTGTGCATGGGCATAATCATTAAGATTTAATGGCTTGTATTGTAAAGGGTGTTGCTCATCAACAAATTCTTCTGGCACACATATCGTCTTATTGTTGTATGAAACCAACCCAAGTGAGTATCTCGTCTCAGAATTTTCACTCAACATAACTCGATGGATGCAAGCTTTTATCCTATCATTGCTCCATACCTTGGTCAAGCAAAACATGCATAAGTCAATTTCATTGGATACGATCTTGTAAAGCGTAATGTAAATTAAATAATTGGAAAAGTAGAATATTGGAAAGCTAACCGAAGCTTCTTTTTTTTTTTTTAGAAGAATAAATTAACAGAATTTGTTTCAGAATTTTACGGATTCTGAAAATATTTCTAATTGATCACTCCACTAAACCAAAAATAATTAATTAATAAGCTACTTCCAAATTTCACATAGTTTTATAGCAAAATTGAATTATACTTTCTTTGAATCCTAACATGTATTATGTTAGGAGCTTTTGCTTAGTGCTTATGTAACGAATTAAGTAACTGAACTATTTGCTTCTAATTAATTACTTTTCTATTTTCATTTGAATGAATAAAAATAAGTAAGGTTTACTGTAAGGAAAACGTAGAACTCTAGATTACACTCCGTTTGGTACAAGCCGAAATTTTCAGCTTATTTGCAACTTTAGCTTATTTTTGCTACTATTCATGGGTCTCACTGTACTTTTTGATACTATTCATGGGTCTCATTATACTATTCAGCTAACTTTTATCTTTATTTACAGTACATTCAGCAAAAATTGAAATAAGTTGTTTCCAAACTGACACTAATCAACAATTTTTAATTTTAGTCAAAAGCCTTGCAACTCAATTTACATTTTTTTGGTATTTCCAATGAAGATATTTAGTATTCAAATCCTTCCACCCCTAACAATTAGTGTATATACATTGATTGTAAAAATTTTAAAAATTGTAATTTTACCTTAAACAAAAACAATTTGCAATTTTGAAAATCATGACTAATTTTTATTTATCATACACATGAATTTTTATAAGATTGATTTCTAACTAGATAAAAATAATTACCAACTTTTTATAGTTTATCAATAAACGAATCATACCCATTTTAATCTAAAAATAACTTATTTTATTCTATCATGACATATTCGTTATTGAATCTAACATATTTGAATCAACATAACAAATTTTAAATATTTCTCTCAGTACTATTAACTAAGACAATATTCTACAGTCAGCACATTATACTAGCTTATCTTTATTCGATTTCCTATCACTATTACGAATGTTTCTCATGTGATTCTCATATTGATAAATATTTCTACGTAACATATATAGTATCAGAGAGAGGGTCAAGTATTTTGTGGCTAAATAGTATAATTCAAATTTCTCTTCTCAATTATTGTAACTAGTGTAACACTGTGCATATACACGGGTACAATTAAAAACAATCATAATTATACATTTTTTTTAGAAAAGATTTAAATTATACATAATATTAGCTTACACTTTTTTAAAACATACATTTCTAAAATATGTAATAATTTCTCATTATATATATATATAATTTATAATTTAATTGGATTTAGACTCTTTGGTTTTTTTTACCCAATAATTCACTTGCCACAAAAAAAAAAAAAAAAAAATGGATACATGGCGGAAAATTGGACTCCAGTTGAAATCTAAGTTAGAATCTAATTAGATTTGGACTCTTCGATTTTTATTCACTTAGCACAAAATTAAAAATTAAATGGGACACGTGGTGCAAAATTGAGAATCCAATTAAAATCTAATTAGATTTTTTATAAGCTTTGGCTATTAATATATATATATATATATATATATTTATATATATGTATATATATAATCAAATTTTTAAGTAAAAAAGAGATTAGGAATAGGAATATCTAAAGAAGTTTTGTATGAATAATAACCATTAATCTGCTTTTGACATATGGTATTAGTTATTACTCACCTGGAGTGCATCAGATGCCAAGAATAAAAAGGATGAAGGGGTGTAATCAAACCCAATTCATTCACCATCCTTTGTTTTTATCTCCGAACCCTTCACACGATTTTGGTGAATTATGGTAGTAAAGTGCTTGTCTGTGTGGCTTGGAATGCCTTGATTGGTTCCAGTCTTCTCAGGTTCAGTGTACTTCAAAAGGACCAAACTATGAGTAGTTGATTCCATGTGAGAGTCATAGTACTTCTTCACACAATAGTTTTCAAATACCATTCTCGTCACCATTTTGGCTACGTTTGGCTAACGCGTTTTGCGTCCACGTCTGGCGCAAAACGCGTTTCAGCCTCTTTTTTTTTTTTTTTTTTTTTTTTTTTTTTTTGCACACGGTTTAGGGTACAAATGGCTACTGTTCATTGAACAGTAGCCGTATTTTGTTGACTTTTCAGCTTCTTTTATCAGTTTTGTGGGTCCGTAAACAGTGCACGGGACCCACAAATTTCACTTTTCAACAACTTTTTCATTAAAACTGGGTTCTACAGTACTATTCACACATCTTTAATAGCTTCACATAGGAATTAGCACTCTCACTAATAAAGAGAAAAACACAACAAAAAGTGTTAACATATATAGTACATAGAAAACAAAAAGTATAAGCTATTAAAGATGACAAAATGTATAAAACTTAAGTACTAATCAAAGAATCAAAGTTACAGAATTTAAAAAATTGTACCTAAGTTTTATTCATTATTCTGTCAACCTTAGAATATTTTCAAAAAAACAATTAAAAAAAATCAATGAAGAAGATAAGATTAGATTATCACCAGTAATTATCATTCCCATTTGGCAGGAAGATATTGGTCAACTTTTGAGTTACATCTTTGGAGGTTGCATTATCGATCATCATGCGTTCGAAAGGAGGAAAAGAGGAATAGCCATGGAAAGGCCTGTCATAAATGACTTTCAGTTTGGTTTCTGTGGGGAACTCAAACAACTCTCCTATTGAGGTAAACATTGTGTTGTGAAGCTCTGAAAGAGTGCTTTTGCCAAGTTCCACCACAAAACAACCATACTTTTCAAGTGCATTGCAAACATCTTTGCAAGCGGAGAACCATGAAGTGCTTGTACCAGACTTCAAATCCAAGTTGGAGAAATCAAAAACTGGAATCTTAGCCTGTGTTTGGATAGCCATGGTTCTTAATTTTCAGTTCAACTAGGAAGCTTGAGGGGTGAGAAAGCAAAATTGTGTGGAATGCATTGATATGTCGTGTTATAGATAGGCAAAGTTTTTTTTTTTTTTTTTTTTTTTTTTTTTTTTTTTTGAGAAGAGCTTGACAATGCGCAATTTCTTGATTACATTTTTGTTATGTGCTTAAAAATTGACTCATGCATTTACAGTCCATATAAATATAATAAAATTTGTATTAGACTTAAACCTTACTGTTTGAGATTGAGGGAAAATAAAAGAGATGATGTCGGCATATAATGTAATTTTGCCTAACTTAAGTCTTTTTTCTATAAACTTTGCCTAACTTTGTGTCATTCATGCATGCCTGCGGTAAATTTATGTGGGACTTTTAGACTAATATTTTGGAACTCTTGTGAGGCTGGAGCTCGTGTAAAGCTATGATGGGCTGAATAGGTAAGGCAACACTTTGAAAATGCATTTGACATTGATGTTGCCAACTTTTTGTTTCTACTGTAAAGGCAGAACTTGCGCCTGGGCAGATGAGCAATTGGGTTTTGTAAAGATCTTAAACCCATTTGCAAAATTTTCCATTAAACCAAAATTAGATGAGAAAAATCCTTTTCACCCTCCAATCCACAACTCCAAATTTGCCTTTAAAAAACCTATAAATGGGTTTGGTATATGTGTTTGGACATAATATTTTCTTTTCTTTTTTTAATTAGCAGTATTTTAATAGACCCATTAAGTGTACTAAAAGGAAAATTTTGTGTACTCCCGGAGTACCATAAATGCGTACTCCTTCCTCTTACATGAATGGTGGGTCTCACTAATTAAATTCATAGTAGGACCCACTATTCATGTGAGAGAAAGGACTATACATTTATAGTACTCCGAAAGTACCTAATAATTTTCCATACTAAAAAGTAAAAACAATTTAGTGTCTCATCAACAACCGGGGGAGTGGGCTTATATATGCAGAGAACATTTAAATAAATAAATAAACTTTCTGGTGTTAAAATTACTCCAATCTTTAAATTACAACTATAGATATATAAGAATTAGGATCAATTAAGCAATCCCCCCCCCCCCCCCCCGGCCGGGGCGGCAATATGTACTATATATGAAACTTAAACAATCAAAGGATAATATTGACAAAAAAGATTTGATATTTTGGATTTATCTATAATCAACTATCACCGGAAATGTCCAAACAAGCAATAATATAAAAGTTAAACATCTTTATTCAAGACGGTAATATACTCTCTTTAAAAGAGCATCATCAAGTATCAATCAAAAGTGAAGTTCTCAACAATTTTCCTTTCAATATAAACAACTATTAAGTTAATTGTTGAGATAACTATTATGTTATATTATTTATATGATATAATATATATATATATATATGATTATCAAAGGAAAATATTTATCAATTTTAATAATCTTTATATATATATATATATACACACACACACTATTATTTAACTGGCTTCCCAGCTTTAGACTCTAAGTTTTGGATGTCCCAAAATATCTCAATCCCGCTAAGTTACAAGTTTTCATATTATTATTTAAGCAACTTCCGAAATGTGGACTCTTAAGTTTTTTATGTCCTAGTAGGTTCCGGTTAACTCAACTAGTAAAAGTCTCTAATGGTTGAATAAGAGATCTAAAGTTCAATTTCCGCCTACACCAAAAACCGATTGGTGTCTTAGTCTAATGATAAAGAGAACATCAAATACAAACTTCATAGGTTGAAACACTCCCTCAAAAAAAAAAAAAAAAAAAATTATGGCCCAAATATCCTCATTCTGCTAAGTTACAGGTTTTCAACTAACAGGGATAAGTAAGTTAAATTAAACCCCACAACTTCAAACCTCCCCGTATTGGCAATAGGCTGAAAAAGTATCTAAAATGTTAAATTTAGATATTTGTACCCGGTCAAAGTAAAGAACCAAGGCATATATATTTAAAATAGATTCCATTTTGAGAGTTGAAAAGGCACTATCTTGTGAAAGGTTCTATACATATACCGTTTCTCAAGGACATTTCTTTAGATAAACACACTGTTTTTTCCTCTTTTTGAATGGTAAATATTTCTTTAGCTAACAAATGCTCTTAAAGTATTGGTTAATAATCCATAAACCTTTTAGGGAAAAAAAAAAACAATTAATGTTTTGACAGTTTTTTTTATTTCCCATAAAAGTGGTGTCAAAACTTTCCTAAAATAGATTGTTAACCAATGCCCTAAAGGCACTCGTTGCATTAAATGGGTGTTGCCCAAGTACTTTTTTTTTCTTTTCTCTTTCTTGTGTTCAATGTTATAATTTTCAATTTATTTCAATATGAGATTTACACATTTGTCTAATAATATTACACATTTAAGAATTGTTGATAAATTCATAAGTGTCATGAGGTTAGCTCTCAAAAATGAACACATCTATGCACGAACATATGATTTTAATGTTTAGTTTTTGGAGCTAGCCTTATGACATACCTAACTGCATCAATAGTTAACAAATGTGTAATATTATTAGATAAACGTGTAAAATTTAAATTGGAATTAATAAAAAATTATGAAATTAAACAAACAAAAAAAAGTCAATAGTTGATTATATGTATATGTTATATGATAGATTAATTAATTTAATGACCAATAACAAAGGGAAGAAAAGTCATACTTCGGGATCCCAAGCGTAGGACTTGTAGCAAACTGTAATCTCAAATTGAAGTATGGACTGGGCCGGAATATAACTTTGCTTTAGAAGACTGGAAGTAAACCACCACGTGTAGGACTTGGAGCAATTGTAATCTCAAATTAGTGATAAAAAAATAATAAAAACAAAAACTTGTGGTATGTACTTTGGAGAGAGTGAGCAAAAAATTAAAGTCAAAACAGACTCGAAGAGCCTATTTGGCATCAGTTTTAACTTTTAATTTTTAATTTTTAGGTTTTATGTACAATTTTTTAAAACTTTACTATTTTCTATTTTTTCTCATTTTTTTTTAAATTTTTTTACAATACAAGTATACTTTAGTACACTTTTGACAAAAACTTTTCAACAAAAAACTAGATAAGGAGTTCCCAAACGGACACTAAGTAGTCTGGACCCTGGAGTTCTGGTTCCTTAGTTTGCTAGACTCTGGAGTCTGGACATTGCAGCGAGAGAGAGGATTCAAGCTTGGTGATGCTGTAATAGAAGAGACCATCCCGTTGTCAACTCCAAAGTAAGCTAGAAAAAAATTTTGAATAAGGAAGGAGCAAAAAATACAACTTTTTTTTTTCACTTTTTTTTTCTTTGTAAAAATTGTTCAAATAAGAATGTGTTTATCAAAATTTATGAATGTCCAATTATTTTAAGCTATTGATACAGTTATCACTTATAGGAATATAACCTTATTAAAAATGAACGTAAAATGTAATTTTAGAGTTTCTTAAAAAATAAAATTAATAGTAATTTTTTTTAAGAAAAAAAAATTGCAATTAATAATTATACATGGGTGCAAAATTTTTGCCAAGATTTTTTTTTTTTTTTTTTTTTTTTTTTTGAGAAAGGTTTGCCTAGAATTTTGAGGCGGCCAAAACCCAGAAGCATAATTTTTCTTTAATGGTTGGATCTTTATTCTCATTACATCATATTATCAATGGTTGTCCAACAGAGCAGATTAATTTACCTACAAATAACAAATGATTATTAAATTCAGACAACACTTTTAACTTCTATATCATATTCTTCTCGAAAAAATAAAAAATAAAAACTTCTATATCATATTCTTCACCTTAATAATAAATTTGTCTCTCTATCGCTAAGAAAGTAGGTTTCTCTGCTTCTCTTAGGCTGTAGAAGTTCTATCCCTTCTCGGAAGGAGAGTTTGTTCGTTCTTTGTTTCATTGTTCTCTGGGAGTATCACGTATACTCTTAGAGCTTGTGGGGTTTTTTTTCTAGGGGTTTGGGAAATAGTTTCATATATTCTCCTTCCATTTTCAAGTGATCCTATTATCAGAAAAGAATGGAGCAACTGACCAGGAGGTGGGAAAATCTGTCACTTTCAGATAAGGAGAGACAGGATTTCACACTCCCCGAGGATCATAGAAAAGGAGAATTTGTAATTGCTGCTAAGTTCTTAACTTTGCGTTTTCTTCAGATGGAAGCGGTAGCAAGAACTTTCAAGCAGCTATGGCATTTCAACAACGGATTTAGAATTTGCAATCAAGGAAACAATACCGTCCTATTTGTCTTTGATAACCTTGCTGATGTTGATAAAATCCTAAACAGTCAACCTTGGAGTTTTGATAAACACTTGATTATCATGCAAAGGTACACGAATGATGTTCCCGTCAACAAGCTAGCTTTTAACAAAGTTCCATTTTGGGTGCAAGTCCATGATATCCCATGTAGCTTTTTAACGAGAAAGGTTGCAAAGAAGTTGTGTGATATTGTGGGCGAGGTCTAGAAATCAATTGGTGCAGAGGACGACGATGGAGGTAGTTTTTTCCGAGTTCGGGTTATGGTGGATATCACTCTTCCTTTGTGCAGAGGAAGGGTCATCTCTCTAACAAATGGGAGCAAGAGTTGGGTAAATTTTAAGTATGAAAGGTTACCAAATGTGTGCTACTGGTGTGGGCGATTGGATCACAATGACAGGGATTGTGAGCTTTGGATAGAAAGCACGGGCACGCTGACCACTGATCAGCAACAGTTTGGTCCGAACCTAAGAGCACCACCGTACAAGACAGCGGGTAGAGATGTCATCTATGTCCCGGGGTATTTTGAGGGAAGAGCTCAGCGTCCTCAAGGCAAAACGGCGGTGGCGCAACCAGTGGATGTAGCGCCGGATATGGAAATGGAATGGACAGGTGGAGTAATGAATGCTGGAATCGTTACTGGCAATGAGTCACCTATTAATTCAGGGGGGGAGTCCATTACGGAGGAGAGCCTTAATCACGCCAACTCCAATCCGGATTTCTCGCAGTCAGTGAAGCACACGTTGGGGTGTACTGATTCGAGTTTCCCAGCAAAACCTAACGTGATTGAAGATGCAATAAATGTGCCCAACTCAGTAAGATCCGTTAAGGAAAAGATTACTTTAGGTGACTTAAATGTTGGCAATAATCTCGGAGACACAAATTTAAATCCCAAAATTGTCGAGTCAGCCACCACTACTAGGGTTCCGGAGTTAATGCAAAAAACCCTAGTTGATTCTAACTCGGCCAATCATGCACCTAACCCTACCATTAATGAGCCTTTGATCCAAGCTATGGATGGGGACGTGTCGCAACCTGCCAATCTCAGAACGTGGAAAAGAATTATGCGCCAACCAAAACCTAGTGAGGCAGAGGCCAAAGTTGAACAGGGGAAAAAAAGAAAAGCAAGCACTGAATTATCAGGTCAGCACGATGTACCTAGCAAGCGCATGCAGGTTGTTCAAGTTGATCAAAACACATCCAACGTATTGGTGGAGGCTGTGGAGCAGCCCCGCCAGGAGCCATGAGTCTACTAGTGTGGAACTGTCGCGGGCTTGGGAACCTAGTGACAGAGACAGAGCTTGGTGACATTTCCCGGGCAAAAGATCCCTCCGTCATGTTCATTGCTGAAACATGGGCGGATGAAGATAGGCTGAAAACAATAAAACACAGGTTACAGTTCGATCACATGTTCATGGTCCCTCGAATTCATAGAGGTGGGGGACTTGTACTATTCTGGAAGGATTCTGTCAACTTGAATGTGGATACTTCATCAAAAAACCACATTGATTGTATCATAGGAAAGGGAAGTGAAGATGCGTGGCGGTTTACGGGTTTCTACGGCGAGCTTATCACCCATAAAAGGTTTGAATCATGGGACTTACTAAGACAATTAAATAGGCAATTTGGGCTACCTTGGCTGTGTTGTGGCGACTTTAATGAGATTTTGAGAGGATCGAAGAAGATGGGAGGTAGTACTAGAAGTCACACACAAATGCAACTCTTCAGAGACACTATAGATGAATGTGGCTTCCTGGACATGGGCTATAAGGGACATCCGTTCACGTGGAAGAAGTTTTTTAGTGATGGGCGAACAATTGTAGAGCGTTTGGATAGGTGTTTGGCTAACAATGAGTGGTTGGTTCGTTTTGGGGGATCTACAGTGCATCATCTGACCTGCAGTACCTTGGATCACTCACCCCTGTGGATCATACCTGAAAATTTGGTGATGGTTACTTCAGAAAAACCATTCCGTTTTGAAGAGATGTGGCTTGCCGAAAAAGGGTGTTCTGATACTGTCAAGGCCGAATGGGGGAAGGGCAGAAACAACAATAACAATCCATCGGGTATTGTCAGGAAAATTGAGGATTGTGGTAAAGCTTTAACTAAGTGGAGCCGCAATAGCTTTGGTAGTGTCCGTAGAGAACTAAAACATAAACAAAAACTGTTGGCTAAAGCAGAGTTGGAAGCTCTTACCACGGGAGTGACTTTAGAGCCAGAATGCTCAAATCCGAAGTGAATGATCTCCTAGACAAGGAAACCAGGATGTGGTTCCAACGGTCTAAATCTTTATGGGCTATACATGGAGATAAAAACTCAAAATACTTTCACCGGAGGGCAACACAAAGATTGAGGAGGAACCGGATTGATGGGGTCAGAGACTCACAAGGAAGGTGGTGCACGGATCCAAGGGAGGTGGCTTCGGCAGTTTTAGATTTTTACAGTAACTTGTTCTCTTCTCCCCATACCTGCCAACCCAAAGTGGTATTGGACTCAATTCAATGCATTGTGACCAATGATATGAATAGGCAGCTCCTGGAGGAATTTTCGGAGAATGAAGTGCATGTGGCTCTCAATCAAATGGCCCCTCTGAAAGCTCCGGGTCCGGATGGGATGCCCCCTTTATTCTATCAACACTATTGGGATTTGGTGGGTAAGGATATCACTCAATCTGTTCTTTCTTTTTTAAATTCTGCCTCCCTTCCGAAACACATAAACCACACCTTTATCACTTTAATCCCAAAAGTCAAAAACCCTGAGTTAGTTTCTGAATTTCGCCCTATAAGTCTCTGCAATGTTTTGTATAAAATATTCTCCAAGGTGTTGGCAAATCGCTTGAAAAAAATCCTTCCTCATATAATCACTGAAAATCAAAGTGCTTTTACAAAAATCTGGTTGATTACAGATAATATCCTTTTAGCATGCAAATTCATAATTCTACAAAGGGGGGTTACATGGCTCTTAAGCTTGATATGAGTAAGGCGTATGACCGGGTGGAGTGGGCTTTTTTAGAGGCCATTATGAGGAAATTGGGGTTTCATGAGCAATGGATATCACTTATGATGCTTTGTATATCAACTGTATCGTATTCCATCCTAATTAATGGTGCACCAACGGGGTTCATTAAACCTACAAGGGGAATTAGGCAAGGAGATCCCCTCTCCCCGTTCTTGTTCTTATTATGCACCGAAGGCCTCCATGGCTTACTCTCTCAAGCAGCCTCGAGGGGAGACATACATGGCTTCTCTCTTAGTAGGAGGAGTCCTTCACTAACCCATCTCCTTTTGGCAGATGATAGCTTGTTATTTTGCAGATCTAATGTTGAGGAATGTCGGAAAGTGTTGCAAATATATGAGGTGGGTTCGGGTCAACAACTTAACAAACATAAAACCACAATTTTCTTTAGCAAATCCACCAATGAAGAGAGTAGGCAATTGATTAAAGATTGTTTGGGTGTGGAAGAGATTCGGAGTTATGAGAAGTACTTGGGGTTACCATCCTTAGTGGGTAGAAATAAAAAAAGAAGTTTCAACTACATTAAGGAGCGTGTGTGGAGGAAGCTTCAAGGTTGGGAAGAAAAATTACTTTCTCAAGCCGGGAGAGAGATCTTGATAAAGGTGGTGGCTCAAGCAATTCCCGCCTATTCAATGAATTGTTTCAAGCTTCCCATTGGTTTGTGCAACGAGATTGAGGGACTTATCAGGAAGTTTTGGTGGGGTCAAAGGGGAGATAGGAGGAAAATACATTGGGTAAGATGGGAGGAGTTTTGCAAACCTAAAAATGAGGGTGGGATGGGTTTCAAGGACCTAGCATTATTCAATGATGCCCTCTTAGCAAAACAAGCTTGGGGATTACTCCATAACACGAATTCCCTCTTCTTTAAGGTCTTCAAATCTAAGTTCTTTCCCCATTGTTCCATCATGGAGGCAGCGAAGTGCCACTCGGGTTCATACGCATGGAGGAGTATTTTAGTTGGTAGAGAGGTGCTAAAAGAGGGGTTGAGATGGAGGGTGGGCACGGGTGCAAAGATCAAGGCCTGGTCTGACCCCTGGCTTCCATCAGAGTTTCATCCATATATCACCTCCCTACTAGTCAGGGGCTTTAAAGACGTTACTGTAGCAGGCCTTATCAATCTGGATTCAGCTTCTTGGAACACTCCTCTGCTACATGATCTTTTCCTTCCAAGAGATATTTCTTTAATCAAGTCTATTCCACTGAGCAATATAGCAGCAGAAGACAAGCTCCTATGGCCCTTTACTCATTCGGGAGTATATTCTGTCAAGTCGGGGTACCATTTTCTTTGCAAATCCCAGAGCTTTGATGATCATTCTTACCAACTGGACATTGATAGTATATGGAAGAAGGTGTGGGGGCTTGAAGTGCAGCCAAAGATTAGAAATTTTATTTGGCGTGCAATTAAAGACACCATTCCGACAAAAGCAAATCTCAAAAGGCGAAGAGTAATCCCGTCCGATTGCTGTGATCACTGTCATAACACCTCGGAGAATACCTTACATGCGTTGTGGTCATGTCCCTCTCTGTTGCAGGTGTGGTCACATGATCAAAGCTGGAGGAACTGCTATACCAGGACTTTCCAGAGTTTCAGGGACCTAATTAAGCTCATTATTGATGAAGGTTTGGATTTGGCTAACTTCGCTACTATTGTGTGGATGGTGTGGCATAGGAGGAACGCTTTGAGAACCACCAACAAGCTCTTCCCGATTCAGCAAGTGCTTCCTGAGGTGCGGGCAGTCCGAGCTGCTTATGTTCGTTCCATTCATCCTGAACCCCCTCACCCACCCTCTCGAGGTTCAGAACGGGTCATCTGGAAACCTCTACCCTGGCCGAGACACAAAGTAAACTTTGACGGGGCTGTGTTTAGGGAGGAAGACTCAGTAGGTGTTGGTGCCGTGATTCGGGACGAGAAGGGTTTCTTGGTGGCTGCAATGTTGGAAAAGGTCCCACTCCCCTACTCGGTCTCTGCAGTGGAAGTTCTCGCAGCAATAAAGGCCTTGAGACTTGCTGGTGACATTGGTCTTGAGTCTTTCATCCTTGAAGGGGACTCCAAGATCACCATCGATGCTCTGGTAGGGGACAATATGGAGCATGCTGAGTTTGGAAACCTGATAAAGGAAGTTAAGTGGCTGTCAAGTCAGTTTGGTGATGTGAGTTATAGTCATGTTAGGAGACAGGGCAATTATGCCGCACATAACAGTGCTAGACATGCAAGACATGTTAGCGAGTATACGGTGTGGATGGAGGATGTTCCTCCACATCTTTCTGCTCTAATTCAAGCCGATTTGGCGTCTTTTGAATAAAGTTACAGTGTTCTTTCTCAAAAAAAAAAATATATATATATATATATATATTCTTCACCTTCAAACCTTTAGCTTCAAATGACACCCAGCAAATAGCATGTTGAACTTAGATTCAAATTTAATGGAAAATATCAACTCTTCCTATTTTTTCTCCTCGTGGTAGGAGTGCTCTTTCTCACTTCAGGTGAGTCTTCTTTTCCACAGCTTCTAGCAGTGGACTAGAGTCAAAAGGTGATAACACAATCCAAAGGACCACTTCTGTCGTGCACTATGGAGGCTGACTTCATTGACAGGATGCAACAGATACGGTTAACAGAGGAAGAAGGTGAAGTATTAGAGATTCGATCTACGAATCGAGATAAAACATTAGAAGAATGCTCCCTAAGCTTGTTGGGACGCTTCCTCTCCACTCGTCCCTATAACCTGAGAGCAGCAAAGGCAACAATACGAGCTGCATGGAAGCTGGGAAATGATGTCAGGATCATCGAGGTGGGGGAAGGAATATTACAATTTAAGTTCACATTGGAAAGCCAGTTGGTATGGGTCCTTAACAATGGACCATGGAGCTTCGACAATAACCTCCTCGTCCTCCGTAGATGGGAACAGGGCATGACGGCGAGGTCGGTAACTTTCTCAGTGCTACCTATATGGGTTCAAGTATGGGGATTGCCATTCGATCTCATCAATGAGGAAGCCGCGTGGGATATTGGCAAAGGCCTCAGTCATACGGTGGAAGTGGACAACAAAACTTTCTCGTCGGAACAAGCTCGCTTCATCCGAATCCGTGTGGAGATTCCGCTGCATAAACCAATTCGGCGGGGAGGATATGTACTCAGCCCTGAAGGAGATCGGGTAAGAGTGGGATTCAAATATGAAAGAATGGTAGGACTTTGCTACCAATGTGGTTTATTTGGCCATGATGCAAAAGAGTGTCCAACCCCAAGGGACCAACAACTGACCGAGAACCCATATGGGGAATGGCTGAAAGCGGGGCAACGAAAAAGCGGCGAAACACCGGACAGACGACAGAACAGCTCACCACGGTGGGAAACAAGGCAGAATCACGATCAGGGCTGTAGGGATCAGCCGCAATCAATGAGCGTAACTGCTCCAGGTGGCAATAATGACCCAAATGGAAAAAACGGAGAGTTGGGTAACAGCACCATTAATGATACGGTTTCACAGCAGCATATTGACGTGGAGTTAATGGGTGCGGAAATCACGGAGAAGAATCAGACCCTCAAGGAAAGTATAAAGGTTGTGGCATCAAAATCGGGTGAGGTAACGGATAAGGAATTAACCTCATCAGAGGCAATCAATCCCATGATTGCAGCCGATGAGCTAGTTAATGTCCATGCCAGTACGTTGAAGTAATAAAACCTACACCTAACCATGCAACTGTTGACCAAAACTTAATACCACGTGCAGCGGCACGTGAGATTATTAAAACACAAGAAACAAGGCCCAAAGAAAATACAGCTAAGTGGAAGAGAATTGAACGCCACAATAACCATCCTATGAGTATAACCAATATTGGCTCACACCAGACGGGGGTAAAACGAGCACAACCAGAAGATGGCCGCCAAGTGGAAGATGAGGATAGAAAACGGAGCAAGACCAGTGAAGACAACCAAGAAAAACTACTTACAACAGTGGAGGCTGCGGTGCAGCCCCGGCAAGAGCAATGATCATCCTAAGCTGGAACTGCCGGGGCTTGGGAACCAACGTGCAGTCGAAGTCCTCTCTCACTTGGTGAGGGAAAAAGCTCCCAAAATTTTGTTTCTCATGGAAACAAAACAGTCAGTTGATGAGATGCAGAAGATTCAAGCAGACCTACCATATCGGTGTATGTTAGCGGTGCCGAGTATTCGTAGAAGTGGCGGGCTGGCACTTTTGTGGATGGAGGAGGTGGACTTGCATGTCCAAACTTACACACGTAACCATATTGATGCTCTTATTTTTAATGGCTCTAACCCTACATGGAGATTGACAGGTTTTTACGGATGGCCGGAAGAACAAAGAAAGCACGAGTCATGGCAGCTACTCAAGCATCTTCACACTAGGATCTCAGCCCCTTGGATCTGTGTTGGAGATTATAATGAGATCTTGTCATCTGATGAGAAGCAAGGTGGTGTACCAAAACTGTTGAACCACATGGAAGCTTTCCGAGCTACCCTCTTACATTGTGGACTTAAGGACCTTGGTTTTCAAGGAAACATCTTCACTTGGAACAATGGTAGACATGGGAATGCATTTGTACAGGAACGACTTGACAGAGCATGTGCAACGGCGGAATGGAAGGAAATCTATCCAGAGACTCGGGTCTTTCATCTCCAAACCTCATACTCGGACCATATTCCGATAGTCATTACCACACAGAACCAAACCCAGCAGACTAGAAGAAGGAAAGTGCCACGAAGGTTTGAAGAAAAATGGGCTTCCAATCCTCAATGTGAGACCGTGATACAAGAAGCATGGAGGGCAGCCGTGAGAAATGGCAGCCTTATGTCAAAGCTCTTTGAAAAAATCAAAAGATGCTGATTTGCCTTGGTGGACTAGAGCCGTGCATCAGGTGCTAGTTCAAAAACATTACTCCAGGAGAAACAAAAACAATTGGAAGACCTATGTTCTTTAAACAGTGTTGACCATCTAGATGCTATTAAGGGACTAAAGGTAGAGATCAACAATCTGTTACACCAGGAGGAATTGTTTTGGCGACAACGGTCTCGCTCCATTTGGCTACCGGAGGGTGACAAAAATACAAAGTTTTTTCATCGAAGGGCCAGTCAACGCCGACGGAAAAATCAAATCTTGGGCGTCTTTGATAGTGAAGGAAGGTGGGGCACATTGGAGGATAGCATTGCTCACACTGCAAAACACTACTTCCAGCAACTATTCTCCTCTTCCCACTCGACCATTATTGATGGGGTGTTCAACTCAGTGGACAGATTGGTCACTCCAGGTATGAATGCCACTCTCCTTCAACGATACACTCCGGAAGAAGTCAAGACAACCCTATTTCAAATGCACCCTTCCAAATCACCAGGTCCTGATGTTATGACTCCATTCTTTTTTCAGAAATATTGGCATATTGTGGGGCATGATGTTACAGTAGCAGTGTTATCTGTTTTAAACTCGGGGCATATGTTGAGAAAAATGAACCATACACATATTGTTTTAATTCCTAAGAAAAATGACCCGAAACACATGTCTGATTTTAGACCTATTAGCTTAGCCAATATGGTGTCTCGTATCATATCAAAGGTTATTGCTAATCGCTTAAAGATTATCTTGCCTAATGTGATTTCTGATGCTCAGAGTGCCTTTGTGCCAAATCGTTTAATCACTGACAATACTACTGTAGCATATGAGCTGCTCCACAGATTGCAAAATAGAGGAAAGGGAAGAAAGGGACACATGGCTGTAAAACTCGACATCAGCAAAGCCTACGACCGGGTGGAGTGGACATTCTTGCAAAGAATGATGGTGAAATTGGGATTTGATCCTAATTGGGTCCACTTGGCAATGGAGACAGTAACCACGGCATCTTACTCCATTTTAATCAATGGTGAACCAAGGGGTTTTGTCACTCCTACACGGGGAATAAGGCAAGAAGACCCCCTCTCTCCATACCTTTTCTTGCTATGTGCAGAAGGGCTATCAGCGCTATTGAGGAAAGCAGGAGAGGCAGGGGTGCTAAAAGGGATCAAATCAAGCCAACATGGAGTTTGGGTTTCTCACCTCCTCTTCGCCGACGATAGTCTCTTATTTTGTCAAGCAACTATGGAGGAAGGGCAAAGACTTCTACAATTGCTAGAGCAATACGAAGCTGCATCAGGCCAAGCCATAAACAGACAAAAGATCACACTATTCTTCAGCAAGAACACAAAACAGGAGGTCAAGGAGTCACTTAAACAACTTTTTGGAGCAAGGATAATGACAGAATGTGAAAGGTATCTTGGACTGCCTATGGCCACAGGAAAATCCAAGGTTAATACCTTCAAAAACCTTCAGGAAAAAATTACAAAGAGAGTAATGGGGTGGAAGGAAAAATTTATTTCAAAGGCAGGAAGGGAGATATTGATTAAGACAGTGGCACAAGCGATACCGACATACTCTATGAGTATATTCAAACTGCCAAACTCCATATGTGACAACATAAATTCTTTGCTGGCCAAATACTGGTGGAAACAAACACAGGCAGAGAGGAAACTACATTGGGTAAATTGGAGGAAACTGTGTATGGAAAAGAAGGAAGGAGGGATGGGGTTTCGTGACCTCCATGCCTTCAACCTAGCGATGCTGGCCAAGCAAGCCTGGAGATTAATACATGAAAACCACTCTCTGTTCTACCGAGTTTACAAAGCTCGTTATTTCCCAAATTGCTCTTTCATGTTTGCTGAGTTGGGGAATAATCCTTCCTTTGTTTGGCGTAGTCTCCTAGCAGCAAGGGATCTCATCAGAGAGGGCTCACGATGGCAGGTGGGGGATGGTCAAAGTATTGGAGTGTTCACGCATCCTTGGTTGACTCACACCCCTGTACCACTAAATGATGCACCACCAGACATGAAGGTGTGTGAGCTAATCGACCAAGACTCAAGACAATGGGACCGAGGAAAAATAGATGCCATGTTCAGCCCTCAAACACGAAATGAGATCATGTCACTGCCGCTAAAAAACTTTAACTCTCATGACTCTGTTTGCTGGATGGAAAACAGAGCACAAAAATTCTCCGTGCGGTCAGCTTATAAGGTAGCGGCTCGCTTGAAAAACCAGCCCAAGGCAGAACATTCTGCAGCTCGGCTTCACGCATGGACATGGAAAGAGATTTGGTCCCTCAATGTGCCACCGAAGATACGATTATATGGCGAGCGTGCTCTAATTGCTTGCCTACCCGAGACAATCTACACCGCAGGCGTGTGCTTGTGGAACCGACTTGTGAGCTGTGCAAACAAGAACCCAAGACTACCACTCATATATTATGGACGTGCCCCTTTGCAAGAAACGTCTGGGAATTGATCAGGGGAAAAATCCAAAAATGCAGTAATGGAGACAGTGACTTTTTTCTTCTCTTTAAGCAAATGCAAACTAAACTGAGCAAACAAGAACTGGAGACATGGGCAGTTACAGCTTGGGCTATATGGAATGCAAGGAATAAAGTATACTTTGAACAGTTCCAACCTCAGCCACAAATAATTTGGGAAGGAGCAAGAGGCTTACTGGAGGAATACCAAAGCTTTATGGAAGCACAAAGAGTAGCGTGAATGTCCTGTTTTTAAGTAGCGTGAATGTCCTATTTTTAATGGAATCTTTATTCTCACTACATCATCTATACTACTATTTAAGGGGTTTCCTCCTCTCTTTTTTAGTTCAAAAATGCCCCTACACTCCTATGTTTATAAGTAGAGACAAAACTAAAAAACAATCCGGTAAAAATACAACTCTAACTCTCACTAAAACATTGCCTAAAAAATAAGGTCACTCTCCTGTTGATTTCCAAATTACTTTATCCACTTATATATTAGATTTGCAAAATAAAAATTATATATGAAAAATAACAACACAGGTTTCTTTTTATAATAAAAAAAAAAAAAAAATAGGACCACTAAACCCAACATTTTCACTTTTTTTTTCTTCTCATTTTTTCCCCTTTATCAAGACTTAAATGTTTCTCTCCCTTTTTTTTTTTTTTTTTTTTTTTTTGGTTTCCTTTCTTCTAAATTCTAATCTCACTTTTTTTTTTGTTTTTTTTTTTCAAATATCTTCTTCTTTATTTTTGAATTATTTTAAAAAAATGTTTTTTTAATGTAATCCTTTTTTTTTTCTTTGTAATGAATTATTTATTGATTTATTTATATTGGTGTTTGAATTGTTTTCTCTTCACATTTGGGTTAAGTGGGTTAAGTTATGACGTGGCACGTTTTTGGCCCTTGATATAATGCAAAGATGATCCTGTCCGTGTACTGGACCCTCTCAATTTCAAAGGGAAATAGAGAGGATCCGGATCCTGTTTGGTGGTAGAGTGTTGTTTTCGGTTAGCTTGTTTCAGGTGTGTAACTTGTCTTTCAACTTTCGAGGAGGAGGGGGAGGAGAAATGAGTGAAGGGTAGTCTAGTCTTTTTTGAAAAATATAATTTGTCAAATGCTTTTCTCTTGTTCCCATAAAAGTCATTGCTGTCTTGTGAAAAAGCAAAACAAAACTAATAAAGTATTCCCTTATATGTAAGGCACACATTAACCGGATCATATATATATATATATATATATATATATCAATTTTAAACTATCCGATTGACAAACAGTCAACTGAGCACATGTTTCTGACAAATTTAAATAAAATTATCAGAGTTAAAATATTTTTCTTCACATATTAATTCTTTTTATACTAGTTATTCATAATTTTTTAAAATAACCAAATAATTGTTAGGAAATTTTTTTTTTTTTGAGAAAATAATTGTCAGGATATGTGTAACCTCACCACCAACTAGGGGTGTCAAATGGGTGGGTTTGGGTGAGTTTGGGGTGGACATAATTGAGTTGGGTATATAAAACCCATTTAACTAATTGTTTCTAACCCAAATTCAACCCAACCAAATTATTATGGGTAAATCCTAACTCACCCAATTATCAAAATTACCAAAAGGCCCCTAAAGTGCAAATAACCAAAGTACTCTAAAATTTTCAAAAATGACAAAAATACCCCCAAAACCTAAAAATTACCAAAATAACCCTGAAACTTACAAAATGACCAAAATACCCCTCCCCGAAACCCAAAAAATGACCAAAATAACCCCAAAACCTAAAAATTACAAAAATACTCTCGAAATCTAAAAATGACCAAAATACACCCCCCAAAACCCAAAAAATGACCAAAATACCCCCCAAAACCTAAAAATTACCAAAATACTCCTAAAACCCAAAAAATTACCAAATTACCCCTAAAACCCAAAAAATTACCAAAATCCCCCCCAAAACCTAAAAATTACCAAAATACCCCTCAAATCCAAAAAATGACCAAAATACCCTAAAACCTATAAAATGACAAAAATGCCCCTTAAACTTGTAAGTCGATAAAAATACACCCTAAACCTAAAAAATTACCAAAATCCCTCCTAAAACTAAAAAATGACCAAAATACTCCCTAAACATAGAAAATGACCAAAATACGTCCTAAACCTAAAAAATGACTAGAATACCACGGAAACCTAAAGAATGTCTGAAATATTCCCAAAATCTAAAAGGTGACTAAAAGACCTCCAAAACCTAGAAAATTACCGAAATAGCCCCAAAATCTAAAAATTAACAAAACACCCCTAAAACCTAAAAAATTAGTGGCATTCCCTCGAAACCTACAAAATGACTAAAATACTCTTTGAACCTTTAATTTAACGAACATACCCTCGAAACATCCAAAATACCCCAAACCCTTATTTTGGTAATTTTAGAGGCTTGGGGTGTATTTTGTTCATCTTATAGGATTAGTGGTATGTTGGTCATTTTAGTTATTTTGAGGGGTATTTTGGTCGTTTTATAGGTTTAGAGCTATTTTGGTCGTTTTAGAGGTTTTAGGGTATTTTTGGTAATTTTAGAGGTTTCGGGTTGTTTGTGGCCATTTTAGAGGTTTTAGGTTTATTTGGGTCATTTTAAAGGTTTAGGGGTATTTTCGTCACTTTATAGGTTTGAGGGTATTTTGGTCATTTTTTAGATTTCAGAGGTATTTTGGTCATTTTTTCGGTTTAGGAGGTATTTTGGTCATTTTATAGTTTAGGGAATATTTTGGTCATTTTTAGATTTCGGGGTTATTTTGGTCATTTTTTGGGTTTCATGTGTATTTTGGTAATTTTAGGTTTCGGGGGTATTTTGGTCATTTTTTAGATTTTGGGGGTATTTTGGTCAATTTTTTGGCTTTGAGGTTATTTTCACCAATTTTTTTGGTTTCGGGGATATTTTGGTCATTTTTAGGTTTCAAGGTTGTTTTGGTTAATTTTTAGGCTTTGGGGTTATTTTGGCCATTTTTTTAGGTTTCGAAGTTATTTTGGTCATTTTTATGTTTCAGGGGTATTTTGGTCATTTTTTAGGTTTCGGGGGTATTTTGGTTATTTTTTGGGTTTTTGAGGTATTTTGGTCATTTTTTGAGGTTTTGGGGTATTTTGGTCATTTTTAGGTTTCGGGGGTATTTTGGTCATTTTTTGGGTTTCAGGGGTATTTATGTTATGTTATAGGTTTTGAGGGTATTTTGGTAATTTTTTAGGTTTTATGGGTATTTTGGTCATTTTTAGGTTTAGGTGTTATTTTGATCATTTTTAGGTTTAGGTATTATTTTGGTCATTTTTTAGGTTTAGGGGGTATTTTGGTAATTTTAGTGGTTTTAGGGTATTTTAGAATTAGGTGATTTGTATAAATGATATTTGGATCATAATTGGGTCTAATTGGGTACCCAATTAAAACCCAATAAACATTAATGTTAATTGGATTAATACCCATTTAACTCAATTAATAATTGGGAGGGTTTGGGTCTCATTTTAGTGGATGGGTTTGGGTGGGCAAATGTGTTTGGGCAGATTTTGCCACCCCTGCTACCAACACAATCAATTATAACAAAAATGTCAGCGTGATCATATTAGGCCTAAACATATGCTTTAACTCCTTTTTTTTTTTTTTTTGGGTGTCATGCTAAACTAAATTTAGATACATTTAATTGCTTATAAATACTAAATTAATAATAATTCTCTCATGCATTACGTGTGAATCCCACAATTATATGAAATGCATATCATATTAGAGAGTTACAAATTATAAGGGGGAGAATGAATAAGATATCTTTTCAATAGATAGATAAAGCCATAACCCACACACCCCCCCCCCCCCCCCCAAAAAAAAATCGAAATTTTAATGTAAACCAATTTGTGGTAAAAATTAAAAAGGTCATTGGCTGGTGGCGGCAGAATTGGGTTGAACCAAAGAAAGGAAGAAAGAAAGAAAAAATAGAGAGAGAAAGATAAATCAGAGAAAGAGGAAAAAGCAAGAGAGAGATAATAAAAAATTATATTCTTTTTTACCTTTGAGTTACGGTGCACAACGATCTTCAACTATGCGCTGTAGCTGAGAAGCCATAATTTTTGGTTTTGGCTCCACCAATGGAGCCTCAATTTTGTAATTGGTAGTGCTAAAAATAGCAATATACTTTTTAGCACCACCAATAATAATGCTCACAAACTATCCTAAACATCAAAACAACTTGTGGTTTGAAATGTAGCTGCCCCTACAAGCTCACAATAGATAGATTATCATTATTTAACTTCATAAAAAAAACCTCCCTTGAAATCTATTCTGAACTCAACTCTAAGCAAATCATACCATCCCATGCAACCTTTGTTGAGCTAAGTAATGGACATCGTGGATAGGAACTATAGAGTTCAATTGTCCCTATAATAACAACAACAAAAAGAGCCCAATTTAGATATTGCATTTAAAACAATATTCAACAAATAGGTTAGCTAGATATGCATAACCAACCCTTGCATATATATTACTCCCTCTATCTTAATTTAAATTTCTTGTTTTCCTTTTTGGGACGTCCCAAAATAAATATACAGTTTTCAAAATTAAAAGCACACACTTTACAATTTTCTAAACCATCCTTAGCTTGTTTTAATAGAGAGATGCTACATTTACAACAATTTTACAACATTTTCACAACAAATCATAGGTAATTAGTTATTATTGGTTCAAATTTGAATCCAACACTAAGATTACTTTTTTGCTCCAACAATAACAATCAGTAACAACCTACCACTTAGGATTTGTTGTGAAAATGTTGTGGACATATCATCTTTCATTTTAATAACATAAAGGGTAAATTGCAAATTACACCCCTAAAGTTTAGGGTTGATTGGATTTTCCACTCCAATGTTTCAAAAACTTGAATGGATTGTATGTGAGAATTTGTGATTTGTGTGTATGTGACACTGTGCTCTAATCAATTATCTGTATGTGCTTTTGAATGATTTTAAAATTTAATTATATATGTATTAAGTGGCTCATTATATATGTTTTGGAAAACTATGTTTGATATCATTGAGTGAATTTGTGAAATCAAAATACTCGTACTTTGCGTGACTCTATTTTGTTGTATATTGTGTATAATTGCTTACTAGATGTGTGGCTTATCCCATCAATTACAGTTTTCAGATTAAAGTTTAATTGGAAAACATAACCTTTGGATCGCTTCGTAAGGTGCAAAGTAGAGCGTGGGACTCTTTAGGCAACTTCAGAAATGCTTGAAGCCTTATAGGATATATAGTTATTTCGCTTAAGATGTTACAGTATTTGGAGATTATTTCCAAATTGTGGATTTTAGATATTATAAGAGATTTATTAAGAGCATATTGTTTATTTGGTTTTTTATTTAACTTTGAATTAATTACGTTTATTGAGATGTGCAAGATTAGCAAGTTAGTCATGTATCTAAATTTATGTTCCATGGATTTGGGTTGTGAAATAAACACTAGAAAGAAAAAAAATCATTATAACTAATAATAATGAAGTAACAATTGATAAGTATGATTAGGTTATGAATCCTAATCATCTACCACAACTCTTGATTAGAAGATGATGGTAATATGGTGTGGGCAGAACTGGTGACCCATTCTTTGGTATTTTGCTCTTCATATCTTAATTCACAATTGTTGGGTGGGAGGCAGGCAGGCAACGAAGACCTCATCCTCCTAGAAACCCTTTTTTTTAGAACCCCTTTTTCTTCCTCTATTTCTAGGTTCATATCATACAAAGCTACAAGCATTTTCTTTTTGTATCAAATGTCCTACATGTCTAATACTTCACTCTTTAAGTAGTATTAAGTTTTTCTCATTAAAAAAAAAAAAAAGAGTAATATTAAGTTCTATTTATTCCTCAAGAAATTCTTGAAGTTCCCAAAAAAAGGGGTATAAATTGGGGCCAATTAAAATTATTAAGGGCAATCCTTGTGTCCAGTGATTTTTTTTTTAGAGATAATTTCAACCTATGGCATCCACTCTTGATAATACTTTTTTTATTATCAGATTAAGACACTAATTTATTTTTTGGTGTAGGTGGGAATCGAACTCCCAGATCTTTTATTCGACAATAAGAGATTTTATCAGTTGAGTTAATTAAAATCCAACTCTCTAAAAAAAAAAAAAAGTTAATTAAAATCCACTTGAGCCTAGTGACTTCAGTGCATTAGATTTGTTGCAATTATAACACATTATTAAGAGTGAACATGTGTCACAATTGTGACAAGCCCGATGCATTGAAACATTGGACCCAAACTAAGTCCAATTATTAATGCTTGGTTAATATGTATCCAATGTAATGACATCCAAAATTTATTTCCATAATGCATAGAAGGAAAGGAAAGTGAAAGACTTGATAAAAATAATAATAAATCATATAGTATATCGTTTAAAAAAAAATAATAGTAATTATAATAGGAGAAGTAAGCATTGGCTTTAAGCTGTTTTTCAAAAGTACTCTAATTCTGAGGAGCAGAAGCCACCTTTAACTTATTAAAAAAATGCAGGTAGACTAGGTAGTTATACTTTTTATAATAGTTGAAGCTATCCACAAAACCTGTCCACCAAATGGAACCATACTCTCCCATGAATTAAGAATTGGACATGCAAACCAGTTTAAATACAGCATTATCAAGTATCAACCATATCAATTTTAAACTATCCGATTGACAAACAGTCAACTGAGCACATGATTCTCAAAAAAACTGAGCACATGTTTCTGACAGTGATTAATTACGAGTTTTAATTTAGATAAAATTATCTGAGTTAAAATTTTTTTTTTCACATATTAATTCTTTATATACGAGGTATTCATGATTTTTTTATAACAACCAAATAACTGTTAGGATATGTGTAACCTCACCACCAACACAATCAAATATAACAAAAATATCGGCGTGATCATATTAGGCCTAAACATATGCTTTAACTCCTTTTATTTATTTATTTATTTTTTTGGGTGCCATGTTAAACTAAATTTAGATACACTTAATTGTTCATAAATAATAAATTAGTAATAATTCTCTCATGTATTGCATGTGAATCCCACAATTATGTGAAATCCATATCATATGAGGGTTACAAATTATGAGAGGAAGAATGAATAAGATATCTTTTCAATAGATAAAGTCATAACCCACCCAAAACAAAAAACAAAAAACAAAAAAGTCAAAATTTTAATGTGAACTTATTTGTGGTAAAAATTAAAAAGGTTTAAATTATATATAAGGATTTGCTTATGCTATTAGATCTACTTATAGTGACCGTAGGACTCATCTTGTATGACATAAGATTCTCTAAAGTTCTTAAGATAATTCCACCAAGAATTCTTAAAATCTTATCAATTCATTTTGAAATGACTATCACAATTTTTAGTATTTATTTAAATTATTGATGACATGGTAAAAGATAATCCACTCAATTCAAAATAAATGATAAAATTTAAGAATTTTATTATGGAGTTACCCTAACAAGTCTAGATGATCGTAACCCCTAATTCAAATTGGCTGACTATGTGCATCTCCAAATTGAATCCACATTTGTTTATAATTGTTATTTAATCTTGCGTCATGTATCCAATTTATTTTTCTTCATTTTAGTGCCCAGTAGCTTATTCATTATACTTGGTACAAAAGATGAGATAATAATTTAGTTATAAATATATCTTAAACACCTAGTGAATGTTCTATTTTCATTCCTAGAATTTTCTTTAAAAAAAAAAAATATTTTCCCCTTCAAATTTTAAATATCCCTCATTTGCTCTAATTTGGTTAGTTTTCTTTTTTTTTTTTGATCATGTCAACATAATGGATATATTAGAGATAAATAGAGAACTTTTTTTTTTTTTTGGGAGAATCAAAATAAATATAGAACTTGAACTATATTTTAGGTGCCAAAATAACATACTAAATCTCTATTTTTATCCCTACAAATATGGTTGCATTTCTATTTTTGTCCTTACCTCAATTTCTCGAATTTGCAAAATCTTTCATAGATTCCTTTTAATATGATTTCTTTTTCACGTACTTGTAAATAAGGAAATTATGTAGATCATAGTTTAGTTGGACATGCAAGACATAATAGTGATTTAATGGTGTAGATAAAAGATGTTCCTCTTCATATTCTGTGCTATGTACTCCAAAAAGAATAATTTAGTCACAATTGAGACTCCTTGTGATTATTAGTAAAGCCTAAATCAACCTAATATATGTCCAATATGGGACTCACATCCCACTACATACACTCAATCAATATCCAATCAAATCTAGTATATCACAACTAGTGCTAGTTTTATGACTGATACGGTATGATATTGTCTGCCTTACTTCCGCAAAAGTATGCAACTAGGTCTCTTTATCAAAGGAACTCATCCTGATAACTTCAGGTGTTATTGTTCTTATCCCACGTCCTCTCAATTAGACTCTTCCATGTAGTTTTCACCCCATCGCATATGGGATTAGATATCCTATGATTGAATCTTCTAGTTTTCTCCAATTTTTATTTAGATGTAAGACGTGTCATCAAAATCAAGCAAAAGAAGGACAAAGGGGCTGGAAATCGTTGCTGGGGACGATCAGAAACAAGGCTAGCTCTTGCTATTGTCAGCCATCAACTGCTATTGCTTTCAAGAAACTGTAATATGATTCAAGCCCTCATACGTTAGGATTTATGGAAGCTATTTGCATAGAAGATTTTGTTGTTCATGTGGTTATGTCTAGCTTTAATCCTCTTCAATCCATATCTATTAAAATATAAAAATTAATCCTAAACCAACACTCTGTTAAGATTTGGAGTTTTCTAAGAGAGGTTATTCTTCTATAGGCAGAGGCGCAGAGCATTGATGTATTTTGAAGAAACAATGAAGATCAATAGAGCCACTTAAAGGGAAGGAGCAATCCAAAAGGGTCATTTCCTGGTATAAAGCTCCAAATCACATTTGAAGCCATTGGGTTCTTATGAGATTTTTCTGAGAGATATAAAGCCATCGATGCTTCTGAGGTTGAGGATGAGAAGTTTGAGAGATCTAAAGCCATCGATGCTTCTGAGATCTGAGATTGAGGGTGAGAAGTTTGAGAGATCTGAAGCGTAAGCCATTGGGTTTGTCACAGGTCAGAGGAGAAAAAAAAAAAATTTTTAACGCCATTTGCTTCTTTTTTTTAACTTAATAGGAGGCTTAATTTCAAGAAGAGATCTAAGGTACTGTATCTAAATTTTGCCATTTTTTTTTTTTTTTAGCAATCATCCAAAAGGGCCAACCCGTGTCAGCTTAACTCTTCCGTACTTTTTTCTGACTTCAAAAGGCTACTAAAATGCAAAGAGCATGTTATCTGCTAATATCCTTTAAGTAGGTGGTGGAATACACTACACTTGACAAGGCAGTGTGAAGAATATATAATCTCTCAATGAAAATGCCCACCATGATGTCATGTCCCTCACCATGAGGCGGGTGTTCATGAGGCCCACGGTGAGAATTATACTAAATACTCCGTATTTCAACTTTTCCAAATCTTTAGACTATTGATGCTGTCTTGTAAGGCCTCAAAATTAATATTATTTCTGACCCTCCTTCATTATACTTACAAACAATATGATCTTGACTGGCACTTCATTCTCCATCTTTATTAAAATCATATACATTGAAAGAACCACCAACAAGTCAGTTGACAGGGAAAAAAATATATCAGTACTTGCAAGCAACCCAAAAAACTTTTTCTTTTCTTTTCTTTTTGTTAAGTAATAATGCTCCATTCACTTAAAAAAGGAAAAGTATAAGAAGGCAACCATAAAACTTATAAGTATTGCGAGTAACTAGAAAACATGGAAGCAAAAAAGCAAAATTTTGAGTGCACTACTTTTGGAATATATCTGTAATTGTGAGCAACCAGAAAACAACAAATGTTTCAAATCATATTGAGTGTTTGAATATAAATGAAGCTGCTATATGTGCCATCAAAATTATAAAGCAATACCACAATTTTGGGTCCCACCACCATCAAAGCAACAATTATATTATGATTTGTTCCTTACTATAACAACTAACCCCCTTTTTTATGTGATTCGACCACCCCAAGTAAATCCCATTTTGCAATTCACTCACATCTTGCAACAAACTTTTTATTGGTAAGTTATATAAGCATCCAGTGGGTTTTGAAATGATGACCTCACCCTATCCCCATTCTTGTGGGTTTTGAACTATTCTAGTGGGTTTTGAACTAAAGCTCATATGGATCTAGCAATAAATTTGTTGACTAGAGCATAAGCCATATATTGTTAACAGTCAACCCCTTATTTACAACAAACGCTCAAACCTTTCTAGTCCTTCCAATTTTCCTTCTTAGCATTCATCATCACCATCCCAAATTCTCCAAAATTTTCTCAAGAAATGTTAACTTTAACCATTCAATTATGCTTTCAGCTATAATTCTATCCCTCATTTTCCTACCATACATCAATAACTTGCTAGTCTGAAAGCCTTCTCATCGGAATGCATGTTTCGTTTGATGGTATAACCCCCCCACCCCATCCCATGGCAACACAGATGGATAGAAACAGAGGTGTAGAGCATAAAATTTCTTGTCACAAACGGATGCACACTCCACCCAAAATATTTATCATCCATTGGAGCCTTTTGCTAGTAGCCTCATAACCAACAGCCGGCAGCAGTTGGATTGTCTGCAAGACTGAGGGCCCCACAACCAATTTCTCACACTCCTCAGTTACAGATCAATAAAACCAGATATTGTAAACTGATCAAAGCACCTCATCAATCACATGTCCCTCCATCCTTTTTTCTTCTCCTTCCACGTGGTCTATAATTTCCATCACTTAGAATGATTATGACCAAAATATAGAAAAACCTAAAAACAGAAAACAACTGACGAACAAAATTTTACAACTCAAAGACATCTGACAATTAAGCTTAAATAGATTCTCATTCTACTCCTGAATGTATCAACATAACCTTCTGTTATTGGATAACATAACAATCCAAAGATTTTTATCAAAATAATAGTTATATCTGTACACAACTTTTTTCCTTTGATAAGAGATAAAGTTTTATTAAAACAGAATAACTACCTCATGTACACAAAATTTATATTTAAGGTAGCCTAAAGAACTACCCGTGAATGAGCATTATAATCAAAAAAATAGAGGATGTATGAAATCTACAATCTATAAAGACAGAATCTATGAAATCTACAAATAGAGCGAAATCACTAAAACCCAAGTCCTGAGACCAATCAAACAAAGATCAAGTAAATAGCAACTTCTTCAATCCTTAATGCTTACCCACAATCAACATTCGTAGATAACAATGCCCTTGATGAGAAACATACAGCATGAGACCTGATCATGCATATCTTCCAGTATCTGTGCACAGGCCAATGCAAGCCTAGTGCATAAGATTTTTTGCTCATTGATGAGTCATCATACTTCTTTAGTTACAAAATGTTTGTCCATGACCATTATTTTATCTCAACCAGCTTGGACAAAAGGCTTCCTATTGGATGACTTTCAAAGCATTAATATGTACACAAGGCAGACTACAATATGTACAATGCATATTTAAGAAATACAATTGAGGTAAGCAACAATAGTGCAAAGAAGTACATTCCAAAGAGCAACAGTGCAAAGAAAGCTTGAAAAAAACCACATTGTTATGCTTAACAAAACTTTCAGCAATGTGTTAAAAAAATGAGATTTTGAAAAAGAAAACATAAATAGTTTTACTTTGTTGAGAGGGAGAGAGAGATTTCTGCTTTAGTAGGTGTATTTGAACATGTAGAAAACAAATAATCAGAGCCTAGGAGCACATGCCACAATCCTTACTGCTTAGAGAGTTGGGCCATCCCAAATTTGTAATTCGTTTAGCATGCTGCTGTAGGAGTTCGTCACACTCTGCCTTAGAGGGTCGGGCCATCCCAAATTCTTTCAGCAATGATTCATTGCACCTGTTAAGCAACATTATTGCAACACCTTGAATAAAGCAATAAAACAATATATTTGAAGGAACAAAAGAAAGGAATAGATAATATACCTCAAGGCCAGCATATTTGATGGATGAAATGTAATATCCCTGCAAGTTGAGGCATACACGTTAGAACAAGCGATACATTTAAAAAAAAAATTACAAAGACATTTAGAAACACTTACACCAACATTGCATCTTGAATTACTAATGGACGAACCAAGCGATATTTTTCGGTGGACAGAACAACAATATTCAACCCCATGAAACCCTCGAGATCCATGGGCTTGTCTAATATAGGTGAAACTTCAAGAATCACAGAATACAAGTAAGCAGAACGACGTTTGAAATAGGCGCTTCTCCTCCTATCAAAATCGCCATTGCCGTTGCCATCCACTGTGTACGAAGATTGAAGAAGTAGGCAAAATTTCTGATCTGCTAAATGGATAAGACCGCAGCAAGGATATTCATCCCCTAGAACTTCATCACATTCCCCAAATATTTCACTTTCAACATGCAGGCAGCCCTCAAACCACTGATTTAGAGATAATTTAAAAGCCTGAATAACCAAATGCTTGGTATAACAACCAACGTGGCCAAAGGAAATCCTATACAACATGTCATCAACACTAACGGATTTAATCTTACGGGGTGCCAAATGAAAATCCACTTTAGATAGGTTGGGCACAGGTGGAGCAGGAAACCAAATGCGTCTAAAGATTTGGTAGACGTAAAAAAGAGAATCAATGTAGGAGGTAACAAGAATGTATCTGTTTTTAAGAAGGGCGGTCACCATCTCCCTAGGTTGATAGAGTGGATTCATAAATGGAGGATTTGGGCTCATAAACGGAGGATTAGGCAAGGATTCCCAAGTTCCAATATCATGGTCAAAAACTTCTATAAAGGCAGGTAATGGATATTTTAAACCACCTATAGGATATTTTAAACCACCTATAACATATAACTTACCATCCAGGACAATGATGTGAGGGGATTTTCTAGGATGCTTCATCCGCGGAGCGAGCTTCCAATCGCCGTCGCCGGAGTTCTTGAACGTAAGTATTTTGTTGACTCCGTCGTGAAAAATGAAGATAGAAGTGCCCACTGCCGTGAAGAAAGTTGTCGTCGGAAGTGTCAAGACCGTAAACGGAGAAAGAGTAGGAGGAGTATTTCTCTTTCGCTTTCTCAAAGGAGAAGATGATGAAGCAGAAGACAAAATACCCGAAGATGATGGTCCAGCACGGATCTCTGGAGCCAACATAGTAAACCAAGACATCCTAGTCTTGCCATGATCATCATCGTTTGAGTAGACGAAAGGTTCATCACAAATATGCCCGCAGAAGAGGATCACTCGTTCTTGATTCATAACTAGCTTTCTGTTTCTATTCCTGATTTAGGGTTTTTGGCTTTCAATTGAGAGGGAGAGCGGCGAGGGTCAGGGTTAGGAGGATTGCCGCTTAAATACTAAATAGACTCGTGTGATTTTCAAAAAAAAGAAGAAGACTCGTGTGGCTTGGGGATTGAGAATCGGAGTGAGTCATTGACAATAGTTATTATCGGTATATATTAAGAGGATTTAGAAAGTTAGTTATTGCTTTTTTTACTGTTAAAAATATCCTTAAATTAATTAACCAACAATTTAAAAATGGGGTTAAAATAGTAAATTGACAAAAGAAAGTTAGTTATTACTTTTTTTTATAGTAAAAAATACCCCTACCTAAAACTTAAAAATGGGGTTAAAATAGTAAATTAACAAAAATAATAAATTTCTACCTCTACGTTGAAATGTCTTTCTACTTCTACTCAATAGCTTAAAAAACTCCCCACATATTTATCTTCTTCACATTTTTCTGAATAGAATTTCTCATAAAAAAGAAACGTGTACAATAAAACTTCCCCACTTTTCTTCTCAAAAAAAGAACTTCCCACTACTCACATTTGAAAGAAAATAACTACCCCTCCACTACAATAAGGAAAAACTATCCCACGTTAAAAAAAAAAAAAAAAAGGATTATTGTAGGGCAAAAGGATTATTGGATAAACACGCAAAAGCTTCTAATTGAAAAATGAATCTTATTCTCTTTGAAAAAAAAATCCTATCTATTTTTTCAAATTGTGTTGAAAAAAAAATTATAATACTAAATTTCAAAAAAATAAAGAGCCTCATCGCACGCGCGAAGCGCGTGTGATGAGGCTAGTTATTATTATTATTATTGTCAGAGAAATGATATGTCCACAATATTTTTACAATAAATCATAAGTAGCAGGTTGTTACTGGTTGTTATTGTTGGGGCAAAAAAGTAATTTTAGTGTTAGGTTCAAATTTGAACCAGTAACAACTAACCACCTATGATTTGTTATAAAAATGTTGTAGACATAGCACCTCTCTTATTGTTATTATTATATTATTATTATCAAAATATTTTTTAGTAGATTTAATTAATTCTTGCCAAGCTGGCTTTGTATTGTCCCAAGAAAAAATAGCAGTAATAATAACATTATCGTAGTGCATCATTTTTTTCAGTAAAAAAAAAAACATTCTCCTCGTGCAATCAATTATAAGATCATTCTTACCAAAAAAAAAAAAAAAAAATTATAAGATCATTGTTTAAGATGTATCATCAACGAGCCCAATGTTTTTCTTTTTGAATTGTTTAGAAAATAACTTTGAAATACATTTTTTTGAAAAATAATTTCAATAGATATCAAATTGGTTGGTAATTCAACTATAAATAACACATTTAAAGGCAATTCAACATGTAAATATCAAATATGATGGAGGGTAGGAAATGGTCGGAAGATTAAGATTTGGACTAATAAATGGCTTCCTAGTTCCTACCCCATCAACCTTTAAGGTCACTTTTCCTTTAAATTTACTAGAGGAACATGCACGTGTATGTGAGTTGATTAATTGTGATCATGGGGAGTCGAAGGCTCAAGTGGTCAAGTCTCTGTTTTTTTTCACATGAGATTGAAACTATTTTGGGTATCCCTATTAGTTTAGTTCTTCTGGAGGATTCTGTGATTTGGAATGTTACACCTAATGTTAAGTTCTTAGTAAGGAGTGCGTATAAATTGGCTATGGACTTGCGGCAACAAGTTGAGAGAGGTTGTAGCTCTAATGTTGGGGCAGTAAATAAATAAATAAATAAATAATTGACGAAGATATGGAGCTTACAAGTTCCTAATAAGGTTAAGCATTTTGCTTGGAGGGCTTTGTAAAGATATCCTCCCTTGTCTTTCTAATCTTAAGAAGAGAGATGTTTTGGTGGATGATAGATGTGAGCAATGTGATGAGGAAGTGAAATCTTCGGGTCATCTGTGCTTGAGCTATAGTTTTGCTGCTAAAGTATGGGATTTATCTTCTATCTTTCAAACTCAACACATAATGCAGTTCCAGTCCTTCATGGACTTACTCTAGTTCCTTTGGGACAGCCAACAATGCAATGGTGATACTCTTTCCCTTGCTATTGTAATTGCTTGGGCTATGTGGACTCGGAGGAATGAGAAAGGAAACGACAAGAAAGTTTTATCAGGTCTTATGCTAATTTAATGGGTGGGGCAGTATATTGCTGAATTTTGGTCTGCCACTGAAAAGATTCCTCTTATTAATGAGACTTGTTCTCTTGCATGAGTTCCACCTACTACCCCTTTGTACAAAGTTAACGTGGATGCTGCTATTTTTTCTTCTCAACAGACATGCGAGGTGGGTGTTGTGATAAGGGATGAGATGGGGTTGGTGGTTGGTGCTCTTAGCAAGAACTTAAATTTGCCTTTAGGGCCAATGGAAGCTGAAGCTAAAGCTTTTGAAGAAGGCGTTTTGTTTGTGAGAGATATTGGGATTCATGAAATTATTATTGAGGGTGATTCTCTTGTGGTTTCTAATGCTATTGCAGGGAGAATGCCTTCTCCACCATCGATTGCCTCTGTAGTGCATGGAATTATTTCATACAGAAATGTAGTTGCTAGCATCAAAGAGAGCTGCCATTGACAATAAAGTGGAGTTCAAGCTTAGCAAACAAGCTCTTGCTGCAAGATTTACTTGGTTGGTTGACAATCACTTTTGACACCTTCAGTATGCTAATTTTTTACAGTTTCATGATATAGGTGAGTTGACAATCACTTGATGCATATCTTATCACCAAACATTTATCGAAATGCTTCATAGGCAGTTAGGGTTCTCTGACTATATCATAAGAAAGGGTAAGAGCTATGCAGATTTGCATATCATTATTTAGTTTATAGAATTTTCCTTTTTTTATTCTCTCTTTGTTAAGATTTGTATTTTCTAAGCTTGTGATGTCTTAAAATGCAACCGCACTCATTTTTACTTTCTTGCCATGTATGTGAGTCTAGAAGTTGTATTAATTGGGAATTTATTTTAGATGCATATTATGCAATTCATCTATAAGAAATGGACAAATCTTTTTAATGAAGATAGTTTAAGGGGATGGTTGGGAATTGATTATTACAGCAAGCCTTTCATTTTTTTTTTATTACAAATTAAAATAAGCGATATATATTCAAAAGAGTGGGTTATATGGTTTGATTTTGAAAGTCTCAAATTTTTTCTTGGTTTACTGGAGTTGCCATGTTAAGAAAAACAATGAATTATTGTGTCTATATTTGGAAACTAAGGTTTTATAGCTTACAATCTTTGCTTGGTATTGTTCATACGGGTATAACAAAAAGAGTTGAATTATGGAGGGTATACTAACAAGGGCAAAATCGAGGTTGCATCGTCCTTTAGAATTAGGTGTCATACAATGGTATCTCCTTTTCTGTTGTCCCTAGTGTTCTAAACTTTGTTTCTTCTTAGTTAGGTGTTGCACTATAAATTAGCAGACCTTTTCCAATGATTTGGGGTATCAGGCATCTTAGCGCATTAATGATTGGGTATAAGGATTTCAAGGTTGAGATTAGGCTTAAGGAATATCTAGATATGGTTAAAAAAATATGCAGAATAATGCAAACAATATAGTGAGGAAGGAAAAAAAAAAGAGACAAGAGACAAGATTGCCTCAGAATCAAAAGCTCTTTTTGGAGCTTCAACTAGATACTAATTACAAGAATCTTATAAAATTCTTAATTATCCATATCTTGCTTACATAAATGGCCATACGATCTACTTTAGTTTTTTCCCCCTATTTTTGTTGCTGATGTTTTGGACAATTTATTTGCAATTTGAATATGCAGAAACAAGCACAAAGAAAACATTTGAAAGGGTGACAGCAGGAAACAGGGGACAAATGCAAAAAATTGCTCACATCCTGGAGTTTGGAAGGGAAGAACCTGTCCATCAGGTATGTGCTTAATTAGTTATCCTATTCATCTAAGACTCTTTTGCTATTATTTTCTGATGAGTGACATTTAAATTGATCTTATATGCAATTGAGGCATAGGTAAAACCTAGTGTTATCTTTGTTTAACTTCTCATTTGTAGTAGTTGTAGTGCATCTTCCATCTGTTATCACTTATCATATGCCAATATATATTGTAGACTAATGTTTTTGAAAGAGAGGTTGTGTTTGATATGGAACAAGAGTGCATATATGGCACTTATATGTTGGGCTTACGGTCCTTCACTTTTATCTCTATATTTGTTCGAACATGTACCTATGCTTAGGCCTGTTATGGCTCTCCACACTCTTGTCTGATGATGAGCATTGTGTGGTTTTTTTGGTTCATCTGATATGTACTCTTTTAGGTTAACTAAAAACCTTTGATCTCTCTCTCTCTCTCTCTCTCTCTCTCTCTCTCTCTTTTTATTTTATTTTATAAAATGTCAGCATAATTTTAAATTAGAGAAAAAAAAAAAAAAAAAAAAAAACAACAACAACAACAACAAATAATTGAATCCTAACTCAGGTCTATCAACAACAACAAAAAAAATCCCTTTCCTCAAAAAATAACAAAAATCCCCAAGTCACAGTCACAATTTTTTCACGTGTCTTTAACGTCCCAGCTTTTATGATTGCACTATCTTCTCTAATGATGAGGTAGGAACCTGCAAAATTACTTTGCCACAGTGACAAAGAGAGGATCCCAAACCACAGATTCATCAAGGGGTAACCTAGAAACTACTGGTTCTCCAATAACCCTCTGCCCTGCAATTTAAAGACGAGTTCTTTATCTTATCTTTCTTAAACAATAAATCATATAGAAAAAAGAAATCTGGAGATTAGCATACATGAGTTCTAGAACTAAAGGCCAACAACCTGAAGATGGCCACCTAAACCAAATCAATCAGCTAGGATAGGGGAAAATAAAAGTCTTGGGATCTTAATCACCCGCGTACATATATATTGGGTGTTTGAGTGCGTGTATATATCAATGTGTGTCTAGTTCATAACCTTTAGAGCCATATGAAAAGCATTGTTAAACTTTTGGTCACATCCTATGAAAATCATTTTTCATGTCTTAGATTAATATTTTGTTAAGGAAGATTGCAAAGAATGTTCCCCCAAAATAAGTGAAAGCCCAATTTCAAGTGTAAAGATGCAACTTTTACTTTTAAATAAAATGATTCTCGATAATTGTAGATTAATGCTACCATCAAATAAACTTTATCAAATCAAACAGAAATTTATAAGATTAGAGAATTAAAGACCATTTCTCCAAGCTGTAGCTATTTCTTCCGTAGCATCAATGCTCATTACATTACATGAACTGTAGTCAAATCATCAAGGAGAATTTCTCCAATGATATTCATGGAATAAATTTTAAGGAAACAACCATGATAAATAAAACAGATCAACTGCTTTATTCATTAGTCTGACCACAGCATATGAAGAAATCACAGACAAGGGAAAAAGCCCAGTGTGTCCATGTCCATGGGTGTGTGACTGTCCCTGTTTAATGAAAGGAAGGAGAAGGAATTTTAGATTTTAGGGAGTGTGTTTTACATAGGTTTGTGACTGTCCCTGTTTAATGAAATAAGCAAAATTCTGAATCAAACTAAAAAGATTTGATTTGGGTTTTCTAAAAAAAACTTACGTGTTCTCTAAAAAAAAAAAAAATGATACGTTAGTCCAAGTTGCAGTTGATGTGGCAAGTTTTTTTTTTTTTTTTTTTTTTCTATATTTAGACCGTTTGACACATCAAACTTTTCCATCCAAGAGATAACAGCAGGGAAAAGTTAGGGACCAAATTGATACAATTGAAAAGTTAGGGACTAAATTGAAATATAATGTAAAGGATAAGGACCAAATATGTAATTTACCCAAAAATTATCAATTAAATAATTTCAAGTTAACCACTCTTGAACTAATGAGTACAACTGACATATGTAGCCCTATTTTATCAGAAAAAGACATGTAGCCATATCATCAAACAAGTTGAGGGGTTTAAGCAAATAAAGGCTATGAGATTATTGACAAAAAAAATAATTTGCCTGTAAGCTATAATGCTATATGAACTTAGAGTGCTTACCAAGATCAGCTTCTACCATGTAAATGCAGGTAACACATATGAAGGATATGCATCATATTTGGATGCAAGAGCTTGCACAGAAGATAAGTCTGCAGCTTCTCCAAAACCAACAAGTCCAAGTTCGTTTGCATGGATCCCACCAGTGATAAAAGCTGACTGGATTCCAGCAGCATTTGCACCCTTGATGTCATGATGGAGAGAGTCACCCACAGCAATAGAATCAGAAACATCCACATCAGCCATGGCCATAGCTGCTTCATAGATTATCTAAAACAGTTGTCAAATGGTATAAAACTAGACTCTGGGAAGCATACAGGAAGGATGTATATCTAGTTGAAATAAATACAATGAAGCGAACAAGGGTTGTATCACAAACACTATAGTCAAGAGAAAGAGAGATCATGTCCCATCTTTCAGAGTGACAATTTCTCAGCTTGAAGATCAAACATCTATACATATCACAACCAAATAATTGATAAATAGAAATAGCAGAACAAGATTCTTATATGTATGCATGTATGTATGTATGTGTGTATGTATATATATATATATATGTATGTGTGTATGTATATATATATATATATATATTTATATATATAAGAATAGCTTATTGATAAGAGAATACTTCATGATCCTGGGTGCACCATAGTGCTCGCCATGTGGCTGACACCGTACCATAGTGATGAGTTTAGGGCCATAACAAGTTTCAAAGAATTATTTGATATGTGCTGTGTAAGAATGCTTATATGGATATGATTTTCAACCAATGTTTTGATGAGAAGTTTCAAAAGATGATTTGGCAAAGTGTGTGAAAATTTCTTCAGATATAGGCGAATAGTAGAAAGTAAAAACTGTTCCATTGACTTTTTATATTATGAGACACATAGCTGATTGTTTGTAATAATAGTTGCAATTCATTAATCAACTTATATATGTCAAAATAATTATAAATTTGGTAAAAAAAAGATATCTATGAACAATATGATCCAACTTGAAATTTTGAAAATTTCTTGCTTAGTTATTTGAAAGAGTATGTAATGCTAACACATTAAACTAGTTGCTAAACCATGCATGGACAGAAAATTTTATTGAAAATAATTATGAATCATATGTATATAAAAAAAAAAAAATATATATATATATATATATCAATCAATAAAATGCCAAATCAGAGAATTTGTGAAAAAATGCAATGTAATTAAATTAAAATTTGTTTAGATAAGAGTAAATGTAATTTAATTAGAATTTGTTTAGTTTAGTGTTAGGTTGTTTTATTATAATTAAATAGTGACTTTTAATTGTTTTAACTAACAACAACAACAAGCCTTAATCCCAAATTTTTGGGGTTAGTTGTTGAGGAGATTAGTTAGGGTCAAGTACATGTATTCTTTTTCTCCATATTCTATCTAAAGTCATATTTTCTGTTACTTCCTTAATTGATAAGTCCTTTTTAATTACTTTTACTAATGTTGTTTTGGGTCATCCTCTACTTTTTTCAATTCCCTCAACTTGGATTATTCACTCTTTTTTACTAGTGCATTAATCACTCTCATTTGAACATGACCAAACTATCTCAAGCGACCCTCTCATCTTTTCATCGATAGGAGCTACCTCTATCTTTAAGTGGATTTCCTCATTTCAAATCTTGTGTACATTCATTTATCCATCTTATCATTCTCATTTCAGCTACACTCATTTTATGAATATGTTGTTTCTTAACAACCCATCATTTAGTACCATAGAGCAACTAGTCATATAGCAATCTTATAAAATTTTCCCTTTAAGCTCTTATCTTATGATTCACATCCTTTTCAATCTCTCCACCTCTATGAATTACTTATCCAAGATATCAAAAGCTCTCACTCTTTAGTATCTCTGGGCCATCAAGTTTTACCATCCATTACTTTTACTACACTTACATTCCATGTACTCTGTTTTATTCCTACTAATTGAAAGCCTTTAAATTCTAGAGTGTCTCTCCAAATTTCTAACTTGGCATTAACTCCACTCCTAATTTCATCCACTAAAACTATATCGTCTGCAAAAAAAAACATAAACCAAGGGACCTCTTGAATCGTAGTGAGCTCATCCAAATTAGACATGGAAAAAAAATCAAATTAACATATACACATACACAATATATTAAAAATACATATTTAGAGATATATCAATAAATAAAAATCCAAATCAAGAAAATTTGTAGAAAATATGCAACTTTACTAATTTTTAAAAAGTTTCAAAAAGACCTAACGCAATTTAATCAAAATTTGTTTAGTGTTTAGTTGTTTTATTCAAATAAAAGAGTTCTAATTGGTTTTAACGAACATGTAACAAAAATTGAAATTAAACAAGATAAATTAAAAGCTTATTTGGCAACAGAAGAAAGAGTCAACCAATAAGTCAAAAACTTCATTTTATTTATATTGTATAGATTATATCATAAGCAAAGGATGAGACAAGGAACTACACATTGCAAGCTCAGTTATCCACAGCACCTGTTTATACTTGCATGCTACCTAGAACAAGGGTGTCACTGTCTGGGTGCACATGAGCACACAACGTGATAAAGTCCATGATGCTTTCTTTTTATTGGTAAATGATGATGACAAAGAGAATATGTGATGAGATCACCTTATCAGGCTTCCCCATCCATTTCACTTCACCACCAAGCTTTTCATATTTGGCCGCCAGTGTACCTATTAATATTAAATCACCAAACGGTAAACCCAATAGATCCGAAAGCTATAAGACAAATAAATTACAAAAAATTGATTTACCAAAAAGGAAGACAAAAATATCATAGAAATTCAATATTTAGTTCAACTGACTAGAATTTAGTAGTAATAGACCGTGTGACCTAAATCAACCTTTTTTTTTATGATAGGTGTGACCCAACTCAACCTTTAATAGTAATTCAAAAAATTTACAAAAGACTTGATTCTGATGCAACTAAATAAATTTCACAAAGAGCTAAACTGCTGGACTAAATATGGAATTCTAAGAAGCACTAAGAGCAATAAGCACTATAAGTTGTCGAGAGACATTAAAGTTCACTGAACATAGATTTTATAAAAGTCCAAATCAGCTAGTGCAGACCAAAGCAGGCCGTGAATGCTTCAAAGAAACTCCATTTGTGAACAAAATGCTTCAAAGAGTTTTGGGGGGCTATGGTTCCAACAGAAAGTGTGATGGAGGAAAAGTATGGCCTGATGCCTATCATCAGACCTTTATTGAAGCATTGTGTAGGTAAAGGTAAGACCATTTTCCACTGGCTGGTTAACTCGCATCTGGGCCTTTGTGCCTAATATATAGTTATAGGGTCACATATGATGCTGGAAGCGGCTTGAATGCAAATGTAGCTGGTGTCATATAAAATGAAAAACTGGGTTTGGTTGCATGCATAACTTACCAATCAAAAAAAAAAAAAAAAAAAAAAGAACCTGGGTACAGCCACAAGTTAGATCAGTTGAGCTAGTTGGGAAAAAAAAAGTCAGCTACACAGTCAGTTCATTAATGAAGATTGTGTTTCTAGGCTGCATATAAGATAGGAACACAACTGCAGAAACCTGGGAAACTATTAGGCAAAAGCTACTTCTTGTTGACCAGTGGAACATTGTTTGATTTCCAAAAGCTATTCCAAAGTTTGCTTTTAAAAGCTGCTTCACCGTTAAGAACAGGTTACTAACAAGGGACAGATTAGCCTAATGGGGTTACTCTGGAGATATGTTATGCTTGTTTTGCAGAAATAAATACTGAATGTAGAGAGAATCTATATCTTGATTGCTCCTTGTGTTGGAGATTGTGGCTAGCAGTACTTGTGAAATGCTTGATCAACAGGCAAGCTCAAATCTGGGAAGAAGAATTTAAGTGGGTAATGAGTAAATTGAAAGGAATTAGTTTGTCATTTTGATGAAATTGGCCGAAGCATTAGAGGTGAGAACAGTTATATAAATGAGCAATAAGGGCGTTCAAGAAACTGAAGAATGATCCTTGTGGACAATTTACACAAGAAAGCTTCAATAAAAATTATCCTGATTATGACTCCGTAAAAGAAACTAAATCAATTATTTTAAGGCATTAAGCAATGTAATTCAAAAGGCTTCAATGAAAAGGTAATGGTTAGTATGCTTGGAGTATAATGTGGGCTACACTTGCTTTTATTAATGCTTCAACTCAACACTTCCGTTGTATTCTTTCCAAAGTTCACTCCCCCCAAAAGAATTAGTATGCAACTCTAAATGAGGCATCCACCGCAATAAAATAAGAGACCATCAGTTGGACCTAAGATGTAGAACTTTCCCCTTTTCTATTTGCAAGATTTAAATCTAAGACCTACTCCAGCCCTACTCGACTAATTACAAAATATTGTAGCTATAATACATGTGGCCAACCCTAACTAAACTGTCCAGGGTCCATAATCAACCCTATAAAATTTGGGACTAAGTTTTGGCTGTTGTTATTGTGGCTGTAATGTATTTAATTATTACATTGTAGATACTGTACCCAAAAGAGTCAAAAGACTAAATTAAACATTTTTACCAGGCATTACACGCAAAGCTCTTGCCTCAACAGTCACAAAATCAGGATTAGCCACCACCATTGGAATTCTTTTAGCAGCACAATGCTCCAATGTTTTCTCAAGGTCCTCAAGTTTCGTGGGAATTGCAGTACCAGAAGGAGTCCCCATGGCTTCAGTGCCATGCACCAAAACAAATTCAGCTTCTCCAACATCCTCTACAACTTGTAAGTCTAGGCCCTACAACAAGAGTTTGGATGCCAGATCATTTTATCAAATGTTCCTCAGCAAACTTCAAGAGAAATTCTCATGAATAATTAGTATGATTGCTAAGCACAGTGATTCTTCATGCAAATCTCTTTCCAAGGTTTTGTTTATCACCCAAATGAACCCCATAAAAAAACTTGGCTCAGTGAAATGACAAAAGTAAGAAGAGAATAGGTGACAATAAGATTTTATGATGAGTTTTACCAATTCCATAAACTTCTACTTAATGCCTAAGTTTAGTTGGACACTGCCTGAGAATGAGAGAAAAGAGATCATCTTGAGTAATCAACCTGCTTTATTCAGACTTTTAAACAGGAATCTAGTAATACCCAGTTCCAAGAAACCATAGATTTCTTTTATGTAAGTAGTAAAAGATTTATAACCTTATAAATCATAGATCGTTCTCAACAAACTGCCTCTCTGCAAAGAGTTCACTCAACAAAACCAGTGATTCAAGAATAGTGAGTTTTGATAGCGTGTTGGTCATGTTAATAACATAAATCAAAAGGATGGAAAGAGAAGAAGGGTTCCAATAAAAGCAAAGGAACAAAAAAACATATGGATATAAACAACTGCGCATAGAGCATACCTCAAGAGATATAGCACCCCGGTCACTCCATGTCATATGGATGCAAGATCTTCCAAGAGCTGCAAACCAAGAATCATCTCTCCTATTTAAAGAAAATTCCATGAAACAATAAGCCATAATAACTCAAGTACACATTAGTTACAAAAAGGCATAATACAACATAATGTGGATAAGTAAACAAGTAGACCAAGAAGATACAATCATGTACATAGAAGACCATCAAATGCACGAACAAGGAGCATTTTGATTTAAGTTGAAGATATTGCAAGAAAATAAAGGATTGAGGCCGAGAAAAATAGACATACTGCAGTTACTCAAATTAGAGTTGCACATGATCTAATACAAACAAATTCAATTCAATTCTGTCCCATGTAGACTAAGAAATCTTATATTCACCAGATCAATTATTTATCTCCAGTCATCAACAACAACTAGCTGAGGGAAACTCATTCATTTACAAAGAATGTTATTTGTCCAACAAAGCTGCATAGATTTTAAAAATGTTGTAAGGCTCTACATGACTCCTTGCATCACTTAAGTGTCTATGCAAGCACCTGGCTCACACCCAACGTAGGAAATCCTAAACCCACATTACAAATAAGTTGTGAGCTCAGTTGAGGTTAGGCCTACCTCCCTTCTGAGGCGCGCACAATTTCATATTATAAACTCATGCTCACTATCTATCTTACATCACAACATTCATAATATTTATTACCAAAACTCATGGTAATTATTCATCCTACATATCCATTATGATTATCTATAGAGAAATTCATGAGAACATCACATTATTCCATTATAGTGGTTGTTACCATATTTATTTAAAACCCATGGTAAATATTATTCTCAAGAACAATATTGGGGGTCATTATTTAAAAAAGCCCCAAAGAAAATATCATTTACAAAGTGATCCATAGTAAAAATTATGGGAAACTACACAAGTTATTATTTAAAACCCATGGGAATTAATACCCAAAATCTATCATAAACATTTATTAAAGCTCATGGATTCATTTTATTCCTACTAACAACTAAAGCCCATGAAGAGTAAAAAAACCCATGGCAAAGCATGTCTTTAATGCCCATTTTGTAGGCCCCAGAATCTCATGAAATAGGGAACAAGCCCAAGCAAAGAAAGGGCCATGTGGCCCAACTAAAAGTGCTAAAATGGAGTAAAGTTCCAGCCCAAAAAAAGGTCCCAACAAAGAATTGAAATTGGACAAACCAGCCATTGTTCATCCTTAACCAAAAGGAACAACTAGAGACTCATACAAGAGAACTAAGCCTTTGAGAATGGACTAAGGACTGTCCCATCAGTTTTCTGCCACCCTCTACCTGACGTGAACAGTGCCCAAGGGCTGTCACATCAGCTGAAGTCTAAAGAATGATGGAACTCCATCATCTTCCTCAAGACTGCACCTTCAGCGGAAGGGGAGCTAAAACCAAATTATCCAAGCTTTAACAAATTGATGCTATAAATGTTAAAAACGTTCAAGACATGATTCATGTACCAAGCCCATGAATCCTAAAGGGGAAAAATTGGGAACATGTGGTTTGGAAGGCATAAAATGATCTCCAGCGGAACCCCTTAAAGTGGACTTAGAGTTTGACACCTGGCTTGGGGTGTTGAATCTTACTTCTTGGGGGACCAAATCTTAGTTTTCAGCATTAGGATTCGTTCTTGATACACGCCATAATCATATTGATTCAGCTCAGCCCCAGAAATCCTGGCAATAAATGCAAAGCACTCTAAAATCCCATCATTACCCAAAGAAGCAAGGCAGCCCCTAAAGTGAATCTCTTACTTCTGACAAAAAATTCTCAAGAAGCTTAACCTTGATTCGTCACCCCTGATGAGTCATGAGTTTTTGGATTCTTGTCAATTAATGCTTCCCTCAAGCTCTATTATAAAAACACAAGCATCCCTAACCAAAAAGGAGGAACCTAGCCACCCCCTCTGAGACTTTGGCGATTCGTTGGCCATTTTTGCTGGTGGTTTAGCTTTCCATAAGCTCACCACTCATCATCTTTAGCCTACACTCATCTAATCCCAGATATTTCTTCTCCCCCTTTACACAACCATAGCTCAAAAATGTCCTCCAACTAGTCACAAACAGCCCAATACTCACAAAGAGCTTCAATCTCAGTATTAATCCCATCTCATTCACTCAAAAATAGCTGACATTCATCTCATCCATGTCTTATAAATACACACTCACCAAAATCTTAGCTTAATACTTGCTGCACTGAGCTGGGGATCTTTCTCTCCCTTCATTCCATCATATTTTTCCTCTTTTATTTGTAACAATGAAGCCTTTAATCCTTGTTTAGTATTATTGTGATGAAGGCCATAATGTTTTGGAAACTATCTCTTCCCATGGAACTTTTAATTTTTACTTCTTATTTTACGCTTGAAGGATATAATGTATATGTAACAATTGAACTTTTCCCTTACATTGATGTAATGATGGCTGAAAGTACAATGAACTCCCCTGACCGAGACATGCAAGGACCCCCAAGAGTTAACACATTCCCAAACTTATTTAATCATTGACCATTGGACTGTTTAAATTTGTTTTTTCTGGACTAAGTGTAACTTTACCCTTACCGCTGGAGGACTGATTTGAACTATGATGCTGTAAAAGGACTAATAATATAACAAACTAACAACACTAACATGTTTATTGGGCTTTATTGTTGTCTTCTTGTTAGGGTGCAGCCTCTATCTCTTGCTTGGGCAGACTTACACTACACCGATAGCCTTTGGGCTTTATTTCAAGGGCCCATCATCGAGTTTCGGCTTGACTACCCCATATTCTATTTAGGAACATCAAAATTTTCCCCTCAACATTTGTTAAACAAATGAACATAAAATAAGCAAAAATACATGGTTTTTTTTCGTAGTTACAATTTAAAGACAAAGTTAAAGAAATATATAGGAATGATCTAATCTATGTCTTGGGTTTTGACAAGTTTGAATTGATAATTTTTTTTTCAATTCGTCCGACCCAAAGCAACCCACCATATGTTTAAGTTTATTTTATTATCCTTATTTTAATTTTTAAGTTTGATTTATTTTTGTATTTTTTAAGAATTAGTTTTGATGAATCTAGAAATTTGGAATATATTTAGGCATATTATATGAATTGTATTAATATATATATTGAAAAAAGAGTGCTTAAATAGTTGATGAAAGTCCAAACTTTTACAAGAGACTAAACATATATAAGTATAATCCACCCAATCCAACCAAAGCCATTTATGCTTATAAGAGATTAAATATATAAGTTTCTTTTGAAAAACATTTTTTTACTATGCCACTAATTTTATCTATGCAATCTTATAATTTTTTTCTTTTAATGTTCCATCTCATGAATATTTGAATTTAAGGGTCCAATTATTTCTTTTTCTTTAAAGTTATTTTTTAGAGGCTAAAGCATAATAATAACAATACCAATAATAATAATAATAAAACAATTTAAATTAAATTAAATTTATTAAAAATATATTTAAAAAAAAAAACTAGGTTCCACCCTGATGTAGTCGCCCTATAAGAGAGGGAGGGAAAAAAAAAAAAAAAAGGATGAATGGAGAAGCCATAGGATGTGGTAGAGATAAATAACAAAGATAGTAAAAATAGTTAAAAGGGTATTTAAGTAAAAGTGGATAATATTTGTTGTTCTCTATGCCTCTGACGCACCCCATTAAGGTTGTGTTGCTTTTCTTAATTTCCCAATTAAAGTAGGGCTATTTTAGTAAAAACACGCAGATTTAAACAGGGCCTATATATGCAGACTTAACGGGTGCTCTATGTTTTATATATCTAGCTAAGTTTTTATCTGCTATTAAATTTTTTTTTTTTCTATAATTTTTTCTCAGAACTTTGAAGAATTTTTAGATATGGTTGGCTCTGAAAAGCCAACGATTCTGTCGCCATCCAATTCAAAAATTTGGTTCTTTTCTACAACTTTGAACCATAACATGGCGACAGATCGTTGGCTTTCAGGTTTTCATTGGCCGATTTTTTATGGATTTAGGAAGAAAAGTGGTTGGTTTTAACATTAGTGATGAATCCCTAGCTATATGTTTATCGGTAACTTGTACGGCTATGAATACATCGAATGTATTTAGGCAGACCGTTTTCAGATTGATAATGACCTTGATTGACTCTAACCAGGGGTCCGAATGGATTTATGCCCATGTTCTAGAGGTTAGAATTCCAACTTTTTCCTTTCCTTTATTTTTTTTAATATTAATGATCTATTTTTAAATTTTATCTCCAGAAATAAAGTAATAATTTAAAACTTTAGTGTTTGGTTTTGATCAATTCCTTTTCTTTTTTTATTGGATAGCTTGGAGAAGCTAGACTAAAGCAGAAGATTATGGAGTAACCGAGGAGATGGAAGAGAGATTCTCATGTTTGGTGTGGACTTTTGTTTACGTTTATTATTATTATTATTTGTAATGAACAATTATGGCGTATGTTTAGATCTATTAAGAGATTTTTAGTAACGTTATTTGTATTTTTTAGAAATATATGTAAGTGAAACTATGGTGTATTTGGGTGTTGTAATATTTTCGTACAAGCTTTTGGCATTTTCACGGATCAGAATTTTTAATTTTCCTATTTTTTTTATATGTTTGTTTTTAATATGCATTTGCTAGCGGAGAGAGAAAGGTAGATTTGTTTCAAACAGGGCACATGAAATGAGATATGAAAATTATTTAGATTTCACCTGGATCAGTTAAGGGGTGTTTGGTAGGGGTGTTTAAACAACAGTTTTCAGTATTTAAATACCACACTACGTATTTTCACACCATGTAGTTCCGACCAGGTTTTGCAGGCCCTCCACGTGGACTGTTATTACCAAAGGGATCTATCACATAAATACAAGGGATCTATCACACTTTGAAGCAGTGATTTTTAGACTTTAGAATATTAACCCCACAGCATGTACATTAACAAACTTATGAGCGGTAACTTTTCATATTGTTTTGATACTGTTTTATATGTGTATAGATAGCAAAGTAACTGTAGGTACTCGGGATTTTCACCTTGGCCAAGGGCTTTTTCTGCCTTGTAACCTTTGGCTTGACACCTTTGTCCCACATTGAAGAAATCTCCTCCCACTTTCTGCCTTATAAGACTTGCGCCGAAGGAGTAGTGTACCATTAGTTGGTTTTATTGTAGGTACTCAGGATTTTCACCTCAGCCAAGGGCTTTTTTTGCCTTGTAACCTTTGACTTGACACCTTTGTCCCACAAAGGTTACAAGGCAAAAAAAGCTCTTGGCTGAAGTGAAAATCCTGAGTACCTACAGTAACTATTCATGACACATTAACTTTTCATATTGTTTAGAATTTTAGTAATGTGTCATGAATAGTTACTTTGCAATCTATCCACATATAAAACAGTATCAATATGACCACCCTGTAAGCAAGCCAAGCCTGATCCAAATAGTAGACATGGCAAAACGGGTCAGAATTTTCTGACCCAACCCGACCCGAAAAATACCTAACCCGAACCCGATTTTTTTTACCCGAAGCAAAAACGGGTTGACCCATGACCCGATCCGATTTTTTTGCGGGTCAACCTGACCCGACCCGAATAATCAGTGACCCGACCCGTTAAAAAAAATTCGCTAAAAAAATATTTAGACTACATTATGATACTAGGTACATAAAGCACAAAATACCAAAACTAATAGTCAATAGATTATAGTCTTTATAGATATGAACAAAGACAAAACAAGACAACAATAGCTTCATATTCAATTCGACTATTTGAGCTTCACAAGTCACAACCAATAAGAGCTAAAGCTTCAGACATGAGAGAATGAGACAACTTGACAAGACAACACAAGACTGTCAAGACAACCATTAAAAAAAAAAAAAATCTAATTCAATGAATCAATTTGACTAGCTGTAGTCCAAAGCTAAAGGCAGTAAGGCACAAACTTGAAACCACAAAGGCCAAACCTGACTAGTTGACTTGCACAGTGCGCCTCTGGTCCATGACATGTAGTTTTTTTCTTTTTTTTTTTGTGGGAATGATATTATTAGTGATGTAAACTTAAAATATACTTTTTACAAGTTTACAAGTTTGCTATCATCTGTGTGAATTACTTACCTTTCTACAAAAAAAATCAAACATTTATTTTAAATATCTTGATTTTCCATGCTAATTATGTATTTAAATTTTTACAGAGCAAGAATCCGAACTTTTTGTACTGGTGCTAGACTTATTGATAAGGATAGGTCATGATTCATATATAATGGTTACATATATTTATTTCTTTCTTGATTCATGGACACTCTTTCTGGTGGCACTAGTATGTATAGAAGTATTGTTCTCATTTGAAGTGGTGTCCTGTGACCTAAGTATGCAAATACTTCTCTGATAAACAAGTTTGAATGTAGAAGCAAACTCTGGCTTACTGGCATGATTCCCCTTCTAACACCCATTCTGTTTTGGTGGTTTTTAAAGCTGATTAAGCTGTCTTGCTAGCTACTACCGGGTGGCTTTTCTATATACTGGTGTAGGACAATGAATTGTATAGCTGATATTCAGATTAGTTGACTTTATTGACTTTTGCATCATTAGTAAAGATGACTAAGATGGTTTGCTACTTTGCTGGTTTATTTGTTTTGTTTGTTTTAAGATCTATCTCTTTTTGAAGTTGTAAACTTGTAATTATATGCATTTTGACAGTAAACTATTAACATTGAAGACTTTTTCCATTGTGAATATATGACTATAAATAATTCTTGTCATGCTCAAAACTGTCAGAATTGGAAGGATATTAACAAGTGGCATTAAGTGTAATTCATTTCCTTAATTGATTTTATTCATTCTCTCTAAACAAGTTGTCATTGATTTGTTTTTGTAATTGAAGAAAAAAAAAAAAAAAACTTGTTTGAAAAATACGGGTCAACCCGACCCAACTCGAAACTCGATTGATCCGTTTAAAAATAACCCATTTTGATCCGCGACCTGATTGACCCGTAAACCCGATAGACCTGACCCGATCCGTTTTGCCACGTCTACCAAATAGTATATAAATAAAGTTGTCCAAGAAAACAATACAAGGATTTTCTCATTACCACCAGCATATATTTTCACTTTTCAGCTATGCTATCCTTGCAATGTTTTCACTTCAAATAAGAAACTCCATAGGTGCAATAGATAGCAATCATTGAAAAGGGCCAGCCCGTGTCAGCTTAACTCTTCCATACTTTTCTGTGACTTCAAAAGGCTACTAAAATGCTTAAGATCCTGAAGTAGGTGGTGGAATATACTCCACTTGACAAGGCAGTGAGAAGAATATAATCTCTCAATGAAAATGCCCACCTTGATGTCATGTCCCTCACCATGAGGTCCATGGTGAGAATTATACTAAATATTTCAATTTTTCCAAATCTTTAGCCTATTAATGCTATCTTGTAAGAGCCCTAATAATAGTGGTGCTAAATAGCTATATATCTATTTTTAGCACTATTAAAACTCAAAATGTACCCTGCAATAATGGAACCAAAGCAATATTTTTTTGGCTCCACAGCTACAGTGCATAGCTGTTTTTGGCTGTGCATGTAGCTGAAAGATTTTTTTTTTTTTTAAATTTTATGTTCACACTACTTTTCTTATTTTTTATTATTTCTTCTGCATTTTATTTTGCATTCACACTACTTTTCATCTCTCTGGACAGTGATTTCTATACATTTCATTTTGCATTCACACTACTTTTCACCACTCTGATTTCTTTGCATTTCATTTTGCGTTCATACTACTTTTCACTTTTTTCTAAAATAATATGATGGAAAAATCATCTCTTGACTGGCTCTTCATTCTCCATCTGTATTAAAATCATTACATTGAAAGAACCACCAAGAAGTCAATTGACAGGGAAAAAACATATCAGTACTTGCAAGCAACCCAAAAACTTCTTCTTTTCTTATTTTTTTTTATAAGTAATAATGCTCCATTCACCAAAAAAAGGAAAAATACAAGAAGGCAACCATAAAACTTATAAGAACTGCGAGTAACTAGAAAACATGGAAGCAAAAAAGCAAAATTTCGAGTGCACTACTTTTGATTGTTTGAATATATCAGTAATAGTGTAATTTGCCTATGGAAATTGAAAATTTTTTGTTTAATTTTTTTTGGGGATTGGTTTGGACTAGAATGTTTGTCTACCTAAGCTTGTGTTTGGTTGCTCAATCATATTTGTATGTGCCACTTATGTCTCAAATAGAACTTAAAAAAGGTTTTCCTAGTGCCATTGCTTTGGCGTATCTCTGCAATTGGTTGTTTGATCTGATTTGGTGGCTAGCTATGATGGTTAAATTCAATCCTCTGTGTGTGCTATTATGAAGTAGTCATATGAAATATTAGACTTAGAGCATCTGTTGGGACTTTTAATGATTTTTTTTTATGGGATCTCATCACTTTCATGTTTTATCCTTAAGTTTAGTGTGTGTTTTTTTCATACTATATTTTGAGTTGTCTCCAACTTCTTTCCTTGCGGAAAAAATGCGCTTGAATGCTATAAACTTTTGGGTAGAAAGGATTATTGGCATGGATGGTTCCTGCGCATCATTATGCTTACATATTGTTTCACTTTGCTGTTACTGCTTATTTGTGTGCTTGTGTGCAGTTGTCTTGCTTATTAAAATGGTGGTTAAATGAGTTTAACTAGAAAACTTTTGTTATATAGTTTATAGTTTTATAGTCTTGAACGACAGGGGACAAATGCTTCGAGTTGTGAGATTAAAATGGAGTTGATGAATGTTCTGCGCAAAACGCCTCATATCTTGTAAGCGTCTATGATCTCTCTAAGGATGATGGGTCGGTAAATTCATCATAACACATAATTTATGAAACGCCTTTGATGAATCCAAGTGCATGCGGATTGGTACCCAATGATACAAGTTCTGTTTATTACTATTCGGAAATGATGATGATAAAATCTATGTGCAAGATCTGGCTGCGATATGGATACATACAGCTAGCTCATACTTTCATTAATGAATTTAATTTTTGAAAAGAGTACTTGAGTTGGGAGAAGTACTTTCACCCTGATTTTCAAAAAGATGTATTAATTCTAAACAAACTTCATTCCTCCATGGTTAGGCTGTCAAAAAGTCATCTTCAAAGGCAGGTCCTAGGTTCTTAGCTTGTTTCCTAATGTAGTCAATACTTAATTTCAATCTGTTGTTTTGCTATGTGTTAATACATATAACATAAATTTGTTGAGAACGTATACAACAACTATTTATTTTTTTATAAACAGCAGCTATGTTTGGATTTTGTTAAACAATATTGTTTTTAATTAAAATGGTTCATTGGTAATATTCCTTAATCCTTAGTTTGATTGAAGTTTGACCTTTATAGTGTGCTTAGTTATGCACTGATTCTTTTCTTAGCCCATTTTACTTATTGCTGCCTATGCTTGTGCAGGAAAAGGTCTTACGGATTTCTATCTTTTGCGGATGTTTAGAAAAGAGAAGTTTCCTGACGTACAATTTTGAAAGAACATTAAATTCCAACAAATTTGAGAAAGAGAAACAACTAGCTTCAATTATCAAGCATGTATTTTTGACTTCGTAAATTTCTTGACCTTGAAAGTTTTGACTGTTATCTAACATAATAGGTGATCAATAAATGGTAGAAGTTTGAGCCTTGTTGCCTTTTTAAAATGGTCGATTCATGATGGAAGAAAGTCTTTACTCTTTTAACTACAATGACATAGTCACTTTAGTTCACTACACCAAAATAAGTCTATTGCATCAAGTGTTAATAACAAAAGATGTATAGTAGTATTAGACAAAATATCGCATCTACAAGTTAAAATTGTTGCAATAGTAATTTAAAAGTGTTAAATTATTGCATCAACAATAATAAGTTGCAATAACTTATAATTTTTAGTTGTAATAAAAACTTTAATATATTAGGAAAAATTGTTACAATAACTTAAAATGAAAAAATCGTTGCAATAAATTGATACCAATTATTTTTACAATTTATTGCAACGAAAATTTCGAACTGATAGCTTATTGCAACGAAGTTATCATTGCAATAATTTGATATTAATTCTTTTAGAATCTATTGCAATGGCAATTACGAAACTGCAACAAATATATCATTGTAATAACTTGATATCAATTATTTCATAATCTGTTGCAATAACAAAATGAAGTAATTAACTATTACAATGAAGATATCATTGCAATAATCTAATCTAACTTATTTGGTCAATTATTTGCAATCTATTGCAATAAAATTCGCGAAGTAATAGCCTATACGTACAAGATATTAGAAACAGTAAATTGTTTATTGCAATAATATATATATATTTATATCATTGCATCAAATTTATCATTAAAATATTTGGAGTTTATTGCAACAAAATTTTTTGTTGCACAAACCTATTACCTGAAATTTTATTACGACACCCCGTATCAACTATTGCAATGACTCTAATGTTATTGCAACGATTTATTTCATTGCAATAAACTTTTTTTTTCTTGTAGTGGCTTCATTTTGTCAAGTCTACCCCCACCCTTCCCTTTCTGTTTTGCTTTTTAGTAAGACTAATGGGGCATATTTATCAATATATGTGTTCCAAGACTAGAAATATATGTCTGAGATAGGCCCTTCTCCTCCTATCCAAATCATCATCAAACATATCCTCTATATCCCCATGGATGTTTGACTGAAGGAATAGGCAGAATTTTTTATCACATAAATGGATAAGACCATAGCAAGGATGCCCATCAACTAGAACTTCATCATATTTTCCAAAAATTCATCTTTGAACATTCTCGCAACGCTCAAACCAATGATCTAGATGTAGATCAAAAGCCTAAATAACTAGAACCTTCGGAGAATCATCGTTGTTGAAGGAAACCCTATACAACATGTTACCAACTCCAACAGATTTTACCAAATTGAGTGGTAAAAAAAACCCCTTAAATAGCTTGGGCACAGTAGGATTAAGGTTTGACCAAGTACGATTATTGACGTAGGTATAAAAAAGAAAAGTATGGTAGGAGGTAACAAGAATTTGTTTTCAATTTTCAAGGAGAGTGGTCATCCTCCCACTAGGTTGGATTTGAAATGGAGGATTGGGCAAGGGTTCCCAAGTTCCAATATTAGGGTAAAAAAACTCCATAAAGCAATATTTGGCATTGAATTCTAAAGGAAAAGGATATTGCAAACCACCTAAAACATATAACTTACCATCAGGGATAATGATGTGAGGAAATGTCCTAGGATGATTCATCGGAGGAGCAAGCTTTGAATCACCGAAGATGCCAAGCATCAATATTCGGTTGACGAAATTGTGAAAAACGTATATACAAGAGCCCACTGCAGTAAAGAAAGTTCTCGTCGGAAGTTTCATGACAGAAAACGGAGATAGAATACTCTTATTTGAACCTGCCTAGATAGGCTAGCCGGTATTGCTCGCTTTGGCTGACTTGGCCCTCCTTAGGTTAAGAATGGGCTTTATTTAGCTACATTTAGCATTTGGTGTTTTTGGCTTTGCTATACTTCAACTCTACATTTCTGCAAGTGTTGTACTTGGTTTAGTGCAAATAGCTGCTAGGTGTTATATTGGTGTTTGTATTCTATTCTTTGTTAATGAAATGACTGATTCTTTCAAAAAAAAGAAAAAAAGAAAAAAGAACTGAAAGTGACCTGTTTATACTCCCTTATCTATTTTGTTATCTTTCCTTCCTTAGCATGATTTGTGTCATTTTTTTTTCTGTCCCAATAAAGTAGTTTTGCTTAAGTGTTTTGTTTTGTTGACTCAATTTCATTCCATTGTTTTTCTTTTCCCTTTCTTAATCTCTTGTTGATGAGTTACTATTTTCTATTACACAATTGTATGAAGTAGAAGCAAAAGGTCAACACAAGTGGAAACAATAAACACAAAAACTAGATAAATAGAAGAAAACTTAAAACTACTATTGTTATTCAAAATGCAATCTTCCATTTATTTCAAAATTTTTTATTTCATATTTTTTCATGACAGGATTTTCTTGTATCAGCCAGCCTCTTTAGGAGCCATATTTAGCCTTCTGAATATATATATCCACATCATTCATATGTAGAGTGGTGCCACACTGATAATATTTATGTTGGTTTATACATCTGTTTGCATTTTAGAATCGTGTAATTCATGTTCAATACATTGCAATTGTTTGTGTGCCACACTGATAAATTAGAAAAATATTGTAATTTCTATTTGTATTTTGTGCTTTTGGTTGTAGCAGAAATCTCATATTAGAAAGAACATGGTGCTTGATAAGGAATATTTTGGATAAGAAATTTTCTAATTCCTTTTGCCTTTCAAGATAGGAGCACCCTTAAGGTTTAAATCCTCCTTTGGGATGATGGCACTCGTTGAGTTAAAGGTCCTCCTTCTGGCTTGATATCAACTGAGTATCCTTCTGTTTTCCGTCATAAAAGCACCCATTGGGTTAATAAGCATACTGACAAATGAGAACACTTAGCCCCATACCACTTGCATGTTCTCTACGCATGTCTCCTTATATGGAAAGAACTTGCACACCATGTCCAAAGATCCTTCTATATATACGTATTCTCCCAATACAGAAAGCGAAGCCCTGAGATCTCGGAACATTAACTCCATATCTTCCCTATAAGGAAAAACCCTACGCTCATGGGATCTTAGTCAACTCTACACCACTATATAAACTCCAAGTCTCATTTTCTCCAAGGTACGTGAAATTTCCCTAGCTCTTACACTCTTGAGTTACTAGAGATTTTTCTATCGCTAACTTAACCTTCGAAGGGTTTTTGGCCAGCACCCCACCGATGCTCTTTGTAGGTTTTTCGTTCTTTTGTTCTTCAGGTACACTAATTGGTGTGCATGTAGACGATCAACTCACTGACAATTTTGTGCATCATTAGTGCTTAAATTTACTATTTTATGATCCTTACTAATGGGGGCATTTCCAACACTTAACCATGTATTTATATGGAAGTTCATATTCAAGTTTTCTAATCAAGGACTTTGGTGTGAAATCATCGCTCAAGTATAAAGCTAGTTTGGTTTTGTTGTCACATACCACAAACTTAGATTTGGGGACTAGCATTTGGCCTTACATGAACTGGATTTTTGTTACCAGTTGTTAAGGACCAAAATGTGACAAGGAAGCCCATTCCATGAAAAGTAAGGAAAGACCATGGGCCTTAACAAAAGAAGGCCCAGCTTGTGAAGTTAAGAAGGACCATGAAGGCCCAAAGGCCCAAAAGAATGAAAAAGAAAAAAGTAAAAAAAAAAAGAGAGAAGAGAACCCAAAATTAGGCTACGAGTGGGATTTCCATAATCCAGGAAGCAGATCCTTTGAGAGAAAGCCTAGAAGATCATGAGAAGGACGTGGACAGTCTAGAAGACCCAAAGGGGCACATGGGCGACCCAGAAGATAGTCTGGGAACAAGCCACTCGCATGTATCCTTGAAAGAAGAAAAGATTCGTTAGATGTCTTGTCGAAATCAAGATGCAAAGAGAAGTGAAAGGGACAAGAGGTGTCCTCGGGTTTAGTACCTAACGTAGGAACCAAGGGATCTCAGTTAGGGCAAAGGACATGCATCAAAGGGGAGGATGGTCAGAGGCTTTCCAAGCTCACCCATTGCAAGGAGGAATCTATGCCATTTCTAGAAAAAAGGCAAAATCAAGAAGAGTCAACATCAAGACCTTATGACCTTGATGTATCCTTTTAAAGCCTTGAGAAGAAGACCTTGGCTGACACATGGGAAAGCCAAGGTGTATGTTTAGATTCCCAACAAAAGTCATTAAATATCCAGTAAACAAGATATCATCTTTGTAACCTATGGGATCTCGAATTGGTAGTAAAGGAGAAGTGGTTTGGTAGATAAGGGAGTGATTTATGGTGAAAGGAGGATCTTGAAATTTTCCTTTGGTTAATGTACTTGCTTGGAATGCTTGAACCAAAGGCCTAACTCAGTTCCTCCATGTGCATGACATCTCCCCACAAATTCCTCTTAGTTGTCCTTATTAATCAAAGCTGTCACCCATTACATTGAATATCCCACCTATTTCTTTAACTTTCCAGAAAGAAATCTTTCATTTGTTGCTAAAGCCAAATATTCTTTTGAGTTATAATTTCCAAACTAAGCTAAAACTCTACCCAAGGAACTCCTTCAGATTCCTGTCAGAGGGCATGGTTTTACCCAGTAGACCAAGGTCATCCTCGCCTGGGGTTTCCAAACCATGTCCACTATAAAAGGAACACCAAAGCATAGCAGAAGGGGAAGTTCCAGGGGTTTAGAGGAGGGTTCCGAGAATTATAAGAGTTCAGCAAAGGAGAGGGGAGAAAGAAAGAATAAAACAAGAGAGCCAAGGAGGAGAACTTAGTCCCATATCCTTGATATCGTTTAAAATATCACTTAAGTCTCCAAAAAAATATGTACAAAAACATGCACACATCAGATATCACTCTCTCCCACAAAATCCCTCTCACTTGACTGCCTTAGAAGGAAATGTTCAAGCAATGCTACTTGGACTTGAGTTCCAAATCTCATAAGTCTTGTGCAAAAGCACTAAGTCTATGAGAATTGGGGCCAAGGACCTCGTAGCTGACTCATTTATATGAAGTTCATTTACATATATGTATATGCTTTAGAATGTATATCCTAACCTGAGGAACTAACAATTATTTGAGGATATGTGTATTGTATAGTTGTTCTTATGCAGACCTACAGAGGTAAAGGGAAAATGACAAAAATTTATTGCATAGTAAGCATGGAGAAAAATCCTATGGTTCAAGGAACCATCATTTCGGGTTCCTAGATTAAAGGCCCCATGGTTCTAGGAACCACGAACCCATGTCTTGGGAACCGCTGGTGGAGGAACCACTGCAACATCTTTCTCACGTCCTGGGAATCACTAGTGGAGGAACCACTGTAACATCTTTCCCAAGGAATCATCATGGAGGAACCAAGTGAAGGAACTCTTTTTAAATGTTCACACAATAAAAGATAAGCCTTAAATATTATATTTTAATCTCTTTCTCATTATGAACATTATGAATAATTCTTTTACTCATCTCTTTGTCATCGTGAACATTATGAATAATTATTTTACTCATTTTGTAAGAGTAAAATGTCATTTTACGACATTAAAACACTTACAATGATATTTTATTACTTAAGAGAAAATCACATTTTTGCCTTGTGGAGCTCTATGTGAATTGCGCATAAACCGATTCATATAAAGACCCCAATAGGCCGCGGAGAACTAGATCCAGTCCAACCAACAATCAATCATCCATCTTTGGAGGCCGAAGATCCTTCGTCATCATTGGGCCTAGGTACCATCCAAGACAAGAACCCACACCAGTACTAGTGACTCAGAGCTCTTTTTTATGATCTTAGGGTATTTGAATGAAAAATGATGATGGTTGGCAACATTATGCTCATGTACTTGGTTTGTGCATTGACTTAGGAAAGAAAATGAGATTTCATACTCCTTAATTAAGACTTGGTTAATAAGGCTTGACCCATGGTTATCAGCTTAAGCAATTCAACGGATTTTTATAATCACTCTATAACTTGGAGCAATAAAGTTCCTCATGAATGTGCTAACTGCTAAGTTTATGTCAATTTCTATTTGCACTTTGGCTTAGCTTTTTCTTTGTGGTAAACTTACAAATTTTGTAGCTAGTGGCAAGTAACCTTTTTTTTCTTTTTTGTTGAGAATCCTAGTGACAAGCAACTTATCTTCATTTTATTTGATGTCTACTGATAATTGGTTGAATTGCTTTGGAATTGTATATAATTGCCAAGGACCAAAGAAGACACTTACAAGTTACAAATATTTATTAAGGCATAACCATTCGTACAATTAATTTCACATTATGTTAACTTGTGCGATTATAAGTAGTAGATATTTTTTGCTTACTGCTGATTATATGAACCTGCCACTTTTCGTTAATTACTCACAAATCAGCATGTTGAGCAACTTAACTTGTTTGAACACTTACCACCGCACACATTTGATACAATGGTCACTCTACAAGTATAAGTGTTTGTGAGGTACGAGGGGTAAGAGCTGACATTCAAGTCTCTAGTGGAAAGCTTCACACACATATACACATAGGGTAGGCTAGAATAAAATTTCTATCTTGTAAAAAAAAAAAAAAAAAAAAAAAAAATCTTGTTTGAACACTTTGGACGGTTTTCATTTTGAAAGATTATGTTCTTAAAGGATCAAAGTGCCTCTCCATCAACCAAAAAAAAAAAAAAAAAGAGTTGTGCCTCTTGCTAAATCATTTGAGCGGCTAGTCATAGAAGTGTGACCATGTCTTCCACAATATCCGTCCACGTGTCTCGGTATATACGCATTTTACTGAAATAGTCAACAATAGTCAACCCATATCTATTATACAACTTTTTGTAACATATTTATAAACTCACAGCACTAATAGAGCGGTAGCAGTGTCTTGAATTTCAAAGTGATATGAGCACAGCACAGCTGGAGGCATGAGGAGTCTTTGAGTTTCAAGCTGTTAATAATGGGTTTGCAATGGCATTCAAATAGTAACTTCGTTGATTTTTTTTTTTGGTTCTTCCCACATAATCGCTTTGCCTCCCGTAGCCCAACAGCATTAATCTCTACGAGATCATTAGTCACAGAAGACGCATTGATTGAACAAACTGAGCAGTTATCAACTGGCCGACGTGTGATGCTATGTTTGAAAATTCTTAAGTCCTTTCAGCTTACGGGAAAATATATTTTTCCTGCTCAAATTTATAATAGTCCACATAATAAATTTAATGGATAAATTTCACTATAAATATAAAAAAAAAATCACTATTTTTTGAAACTATTTAAAAATTACTAATATGCATGCAACAAATTTTTGTAACGTTTTCACAGCCATAAAAGTGTGTCAATTCTGGCAAGTCGAAATAAAATAAATTAATATTAAACAAGAATTTTAATTTTTTTTGATAAGACAAGAATATTAATATTAATATTAAACAACTGAGAACAAAAATATTCTGATTTTTTTTTTTTTTGAGAAAGTATATTCTGATATTTTGTTATGTTACTTTCTCTTCAGATTACTATACCCCACGGCCAGCCCCTGACAATAAATTGATAAACCATAACTTTTTTTTTGTTTGTTTTTTTGGACTGAATGGAATCATATTTGTCAGACTGTCTCAATTGGATTATTTGTGGGTACATTATTTGAACCTGTCTGGACTTGATTGTCTAATCTAGTCAGTCCCACACGTTGTCTATTCTGTCTCCCATGAAACGCCAGGTGGCATTGCGTCAGTCTTTGCCTCTTCCCTTCTCGTCCTTTCCCCATTTTCCAACTCGAATAAATACACAAATAATTATATTGTATTAAAGTTTTATAAAGGTATAACTATTAACTATGCTTTTGCTAACTTAACAAATAATTCTTCTCAAAAAGAAAATAAAAATTAGCCCTCAAGTTTTTTTATTTAATCGATTCAATTTTATCCTTTCCTCATCACACTAATATAATTTGTTGCAAGAGGTCCGATCAATATAATTTAAGGTCTAAAGCGATAAATTTAAATGGAACATTTTATATTTAAATATTAATTAAATAAATTTTTTTAACACTAACCAAATCAAAGTCAATTTGATGAATTACTATTAACTAACAAAAGTTAATTTCATATCCATAAAAAGTTAATTTTATATGGAGAATTAAATCATAGTTCAAGCATAAAATTTAACAAACATAAATGAAAATTTATTATCATTATTATCTGTATATATTAAGAGGATTCGAAAAGTTAGTTATTGCTTCTTTTTTTCTGTCCAAAATACCCCTAAATTAATTAACCAACAATTTAAAAATGGGATTAAAATAGTAAATTGTCAAAAGAAAGTTAGTTATTACTTTTTTTACTGTCAAAAATACCCCTACCTAAAACTTAAAAATTGGATTAAAATAGTAAATTGACAAAAATAATAAATTCTTACTTTTACGTTGAAATGCCTTTCTGCTTTTAATAAACTCCTACTTCTATTCAATAGCTTAAAAAACTCCCCACGTCAAACAAAAAAAAAAAAAAAACGTGTACAATAAATCTTCCCCACTTTTCTTCTCAAAAAAAGAATTTCCCACTACTCACGTTTGTAAGAAAATAACTACCCCTCCAATATAATAAGCAAAAACTATCCCACGTTAAAAAAGAAAAAGAAAAAAAAAAGTGTCAGTTGAAATAATTTTCATCAGAACTTCTCATAAAAAAAGAACTTCTCAGTTGAAATAGAAAAAAAACTCTTCTTCCCCACGTCTACTCCTATTATTCCGGTTTGAAATAGAATTTTTGTTTGCACATCAACAAAAACTCTTCTCAATCATTACTATTCCTATTCCTAATTGAAATACGTACAGTTTCTGTCAGGTGGCTACATCTCTGTATAAAAGGAGTCTGCGTGTGGTTTAATTGAATATAGAAGAGAAAAACACATGGATCAGTGACTTTTTATTAGTGCCGAGGAACTTTTCAAAATTCTGTCATTCAACAAGAACGAACGAAAGAACGGGAGGCAACGAGACGAAGAAGAAGATTTTTCAAATTGTAAGATTTTTCTTTTGTTTTATTAATCAATTAATTTATTTTTCTTTGCTTAGTTTTGTAATTCGCTCTGTTCTCAAAAAAAAAAAAAAAAAAACACTTCTCTACAAGATTTAGGTAATCATTTCGTTATATACTTATTGCAATTCTCCACTGATTTAGATAGATTCACTAACTGTTACATCTAACGTAAGATTACAAAACCGTTTCTAAATTAACATTGGTGCCTTTACCACACATTGTATTACATTATATGTTTATGTGGAATATGTGTATTTGACAATTTAAATTAATGTGACAATGGTGTTATTCTAATGTGGCTTTATTTGCCTCTTACAATTACACAACAGGTTTGTTGCAAATGTTGCTGTGAAACAATTGGAAGGCTCAATAAAAGACGCTGAATCATAAACATTTTTTTTCATACCCTGTCATATATATGGGTGGATGTAATTTTTTGTTGTTTTTTTTAATGAACAATCTTCTACAAATTCTAATTTTAATTATAGTAATTGTGGGGACAAATAACTAAGAGTCACGCATCTTGGGCCATGGGCTTGGTCCGAGGAAGACTCATGGGCCGAGCAATGTGGCAGCTATCAAAGCATTCTACTTTCAAAAGATTCGCACATAGGACCGGCGATTCTGTCCGAGGGGGGTATAGTCCTCGGATATAAAGTTTTCGGTTCAAGGATGAATCCCAGTGGCTGAAGTAATCCTCCTGGAATCCCCAATGACAGAAACAAACTCGGTGAGCTTACTGGGAAGGAAAAGATCCCCGAAAATATCTGAAGAAAAGCTGCTACCACCACATTAAATACCCTGCAACTACTTTTCTGGCCGCATTTATGTGGAGAAGACCTCTGAACAGTGCTACCAAGACTATGACCTCTCACAGGGAGGCCAAAGAAAAGATCTGATGGGATAAGTATCAAGGGGCACCTTAGATGAATGACAAGTGTAAGGATAGGATGCTTAGAATATGATTATATAATGTCATTCCTCCTCCATTAGAGGGAGAGGTCGGTCTTTTGAAAGAGAAGAGAAAGAAAAACAAAGAAAAAGAAAGAACTAGAACGTGAACAACATAAAAGGATTCCTCCTCGGACCTAAATAAAACAGAATTATTCCAAGTTATCTCGGTGTGCTTTGGGCCTTCTAATCTGCTTTTTAGTTCATTTTTAAGAATAGGTAAAACGAAGCCTTCACCATTCAAATCTGATTCTTAAGCCCACTCTCTACAAATACATATTGCAGTGGACTTATTGGGCCCGGGTCTTGCATGCTTTGGACTTGGGTGCACCAATTCGTTACCCTACAGTAATGTTTCAAAAATTAATCTATTAACAATCACATTAGAAGCAACACAAAAATTGGATGATATTTATGGAATACTAGTCTTTAAGCACGCGCGTACTCAGATGCTCTTCTATTTTTTGGGTAAGGATTAATTTAGAGCATTTATTATAATTTGGGATTACTACATTTTCCAATCACCAAAAAAACCTAGGGGTGTGATGAGTATCATGTGCGGTGAAATAATTTTTCATCACACCTCTAGGTTTTTTTTTTTTTTTTTTTTTTTTTTGATTGGAAAATGTAGTAATCCCAAATTATAATAAATGCTCTAAATTAACCCTTACCCAAAAAATAGAAGAGCCTCAAAGGCTAGTTATTATTATTATTGTGGGAGGAAACTTAGTCTTGAACCCCAATCAGGTATTGTTCTCTTCGAAATTAGCGGCACGGGGCGCAGGCCTAATCCTCAAGGTTTTGCTCAATCCCATATCGGGGAGAGACGCCTTCCACCCTTGCCTTATAAGTACTTGGCCTAAGGAGGAATGTACCATAGTGTGTGTGATCACGTGAGCAAGTCTAAAAACTGCATGTGCACTCATGCACACTATGCACTCCTTCGGTTGGGCCCAACGCTTTGAATAAGAAGGGGGAAGGTAGGGGTTTCCCCTTAAACCCCAAAAGATGCCTTTTTGTGGGAGGAAACTTAGTCTCGAATCTCAATCAGGTATTGTTCTCTTCGGAATTAGCGGCACGAGGCGCAAGCCTAATCCTCAAGGTTTTGCTCAATTCCACATCAGGGAGAGGTGCCTCCCACTCTTGCCTTATAAGCACTTGGCCTAAGGAATGGTGTACCATAGTGTGTGTGATCTCGAAGAAGACAATACCTGATTGGGGTTCGAGATTAAGTTTCCTCCCACAATTATTATTATTTTAAAAAATATGTTTGTTTTATCTTAGATACAAGGTAATGTATGATTAAGTAAAATTATAATTTAGTTTTTAATTTTATATTTTAGTGTTAAGAGATAGAAAGAGATTGTTTGGTGTGTGACAAATGTTGACAATTTACCGTGTAGGATATTGACTTACAAAAATTAAAATCTTAACCTATTAAGGAAGATGATGATCTAGCACATTTACAACAAATCTTTTTTTGCCAAACAATTTAGGGTTTCAATTAGGTTAGGTTTCTCTTACTGTTCATTTAGGAATAGTATATTTAGCTGAAATTGAAAACTTTTTGTTGAAAGTACTGTAGATAAAAGTAAAAGTTAGCTGAATACTACAGTGGAACCTATGAATAACACCAAAAAGTGTAGTGGGACCCATGAATAGTAGCAAAATAAGCTGAAATTGCAAATAAGCTGAAATTTTCAGTTTGTCCTAAACGCACACTTAATCTAGTATTTTGGAGCCCTTATTAGATATGAGCAACATAAAATGCTAAAGCTACTATAAAATATTTATAAATTGATGTGGTAATAATATGTGTGTGTGTATATATATTTAAAGTCAAAGCTAAGAGAAACTCCAATTAGATTTTAAATTGGAGTCAAATTTTGTGCTAAGTGAGTTATTTGGTACAAAAATCAAATTGTTCAAATTCAATTAGATTTTAAATTGAATTTTAATTTGCTCCAATTTTGGCACATGTTCCATCTAATTTTTTAATTTTTGTGGTAAATGAATTTTTGGCCTTTTTAGAATAGAGGTGAGGCCTCTTTTACGAAGGAGTAGAGAACTTTTTTTAGTGGGGACCTTAAGCCTAGGCATTAGGGGCTATTTGGTAGTCGATTTCAAGTATTGTTGTTCAAAATGATGTGAAAATTGTGGTCTAGAAAGTGTTGTAAAAATACATGTTTAAAGTACTCATAATGTAAAAAATTGTTTGGTACCATATTTCAAACAACATATTTCATTGTGAGTTGTGTGTTTGGTATGTATGTTTTTTATATAAAAAAAAAACTAACAAAGTTGTACTATTTTATAATTTTTTATTTGAATACACTAAGGAAAGAGAGACTGATGTGGGAGAGAGGATGCGTGGGAGAGGAGAAAATACATGTTGTTCCTGTTGCATGTATCCTCCCCCTTACATGGGGGTGGACCCCACACGGAAACAACATATACCACCTCGTGAGAGAGAGGGATATGTGGTGTTATTACATCCGTATGGGCTCAACGGATTTGCAATTATTTACGAACATTCCATTGGAGTACATTATTTAAAAGCTAAAAACAATTATGAGGAGCTCTCTCAAATTGGATTTTAAACACCAATATTTAAGCAACTTTTTTTCAAACACACTTAAAAAAACTATTCTACCAAACATGTTTTTTTTGTTGGGAACAACAATTTTTGGTGTTTAAATACTGAAAATTGTTATTTAAACTCACCAACCAAAAAGCCTCTAGGTCAGCCTTGATTTGTTGACTTGCCAAAAGGATTGCTTGTGAGTATGTGTTTAGGTGTTGATGAAAAATGAAAATTATTTCATTATTCAGCTAATTTTTGCTATTATTTATGGGTCTCAGTACACTTTTTGACACTATTCATGGCTCCATTGTACTATTTCAACTAATTTTTACCTTTATCTACAGTACTTTCAGTAATAATTTTTCAGTTTCAGCAAAATAAGTAGTATCCAAATGCACCCTGAGTCATATTAAATGGTTCAATTAAAAAAATGTTAAAATTACTACAAATTTTACTTCAAAAGATGTGATAATAAATATAATTGGTACTGTAGGGATAAGGGCCCAAAATTATATATTGGGCCTTGGGCTTTGTCTGAGAACGTTGAATGGTCCAAGGAGGGACAAATAGTCATTAGGGGTCCAGTTTAAAATCTCATGAGTAAGGAACGAATGGAAGGTGGTCCGAGGAGGAACTCCTCCTCGGATATGATGAATGCAGCTCAAGTATGTACTCCAGCAATTAGAGTGACCCTCCAAGAAGCTCCAATGATAGGGACACGCCTCATGAACATACGAGAAGGAAGGAAACTCAAAAATATCTTAGGGGAAGCTACTACCACCGCATTAAATGCACTGCAGCTACTTTTCTGGCCGCATTTATGTGAAGAATACCTTTGAACAGTACTGCCTTGGCTACCACAACTCACAGAAAGTCAGAGAAGGTGTCTGATGGGACAAGTACTCAAGTGAGAGCTCAGATGATCAACAAGTGTAGGATCAAGATGGTCCAAAGGGAGCTATATAATGTGAGAGACTCTCCATGGGAATGAGATCGAAAAAATAGAAAGAGAATACTGTAGCCATAAAAAATATACTTGTATTGAATCTAGTTGCTTTATATAAAGTCTTACCTCATTGGACAGTGAATTGATCCAGATTAGTGCTTCTTGTTCTTGTTTGATCATCATTTAAATTCATACTAACCGTTGTCCAACTCATTAAAGCCTAGTTTTTTGACCTATTTTCTACAAATTTATTGTACTGGGCTCACTGGGCCAAGATCCCATACATCTTGGGCTTAAGCTGCAAAACGTGCCCCTACAGTTACCATTTAAACAAGACAATAAATGAGTCTTCAAAATTTTTTTTTTTTTGGTTTTTGGTGAACATTAGTTTATAAAACTTATGCAATAAATTGTTTACCATCCTTAATATCACTTAAAAAAAGAAGAAGAAGCCACCTGAGTTCAAAAAAGAAAAAAAGAAAAAACAAAAAGAAAAAAAGCCACCTCTGGCATTTATGATTCTATTTTTCTTTTGTTTTTTTTTTTTTTTAATTTATTACTTTTTTATTTCTCTCACCAATGAACCTCCTCTCTCTCTCTCTCTCTCAATGTCGATAACATCTCTTCTTCTTCTTCTTCTTCCTTCGCAACTTTTAACTTTGAATCCTCCACTCAACCATTACATAGTGTTACACAACATTTGATTCAGAGAGGTTAGGGGGCTTGGCTGCAGGGCTCGAGAGAGAGAGAGAGAGAGAGAGAGAGAGCGCAATGATATTTTTTCTTGCCAGATAACCAAAAAAAGATTATTCCTTTTAGTGTGATGAAGACATTTCTTTGTAGCTATTTACGTATGGGTTTTAATACTTGTGCCAAGTATCAATCAAGTCATGACTCATGACTCAGTCGAAAAAGCCAAAAACAAAAAGGTTGTCAAAGAGCTGGAGAGAGAGAGAGAGCGCAATGATATTGACGAGGTCCTACATTTTCCAAATCTGAAAAAGACTGAAATGCTACAGGTGAATGCAAAAAAAAAAAAAAAAAAAAAAAAAAAAAAAAAAAAGCAGAGAAAGAGAGAGAGAGAGAGAGCGAGCTTACCACAAGTTGTATGAATTCGTCCACATAGTAGTAGAGCCTTCAGCGCTCGCAAACAAAGACCAGTCTTTAGTCAAGTCATGCCGACGCTTTAAATCCCTCTATCTCTCCTTCGTTGTAGCAAGTAGCAAGTCGCAACTCGCAAGCAAGTTAGCAAACGGAGGCAAACCAATAGAAATGAACGCAAAGCAAAAGCGAAACTCGAGGCCGAAGCTCGATCGCCGGAACGCCTTAAAGAACGTCGAATACGACGCTTCGTCCACCACCTCTTCTTCTTTACATCCTTCTTCCTCGTTCCACATCGCCGCCGCCGACGACGACAACGACGACTTGTCGCCTATAGACGCCCATCGAAGTCGCTCTCTCGACCTTCCTCCATTTTTTCACAACCAAAAGAGCTTCAGAATCAAAGGCACAGACGGCGAATTCGACCTCATTTGTCGCTCTTTGGGCCTTTCCGGGATCGACGACTTCTCTATCCCCACCGCCGATTGGGAAGCCCACCGCTCCAACTCCGACCTCGCCGCTCGCCTCCGCAACAATCTCGCTTCTTCTACTTCTGCTCCTACTCCTTCGCGGCTCAAACCGGCTCAACCGGTAAAGCTCGATGAAGTTAGGGTTAGGGTGGATTCTGTCACTGCGGGACCTAGTCAAGGAATCAAAGGTGCTCGGCCGCCGGTCCTCGCTCCGCCGCCTGTGCCGGGGCGGTCGGTGGCGGTTGATTACACCTCAACTTGGGAGCTTTTGAAGTCCTTTGCTCCACTTGAAGACGAAGTCGCAGTTCCTAACACTACGCGTTTGGGAGGATACGCTGAAACGGCAAGCTCTTCTTCTTCTTCTTCTTCTTCGGAAGAAGAGGATAAGAAGCAGAACGAAGGTCCTTCGGAATCAACATCGAATCGTAATGAGAATGAGACTGAAAATGAGAATGAGATTGAGAATGTTATCGGGATTGTTCGCGCAACGAATGTGATTCCGGTGTATAGTTTTTCGCCGAGAGGGAAATTGAGACGGAGTATTAGTTCGTGGCAAAAGGGTGAGCTTCTTGGAAGTGGCTCTTTCGGAACCGTCTATGAGGGCTACACTGAGTAAGCTATCTTTATATCAATTTTTATATTTTGATGAAAAAAATCACTGCATAAAATTAATTTGAGGTAATGAAAATTGTTTATATATTGAACCAAACATATGTTGATCAACGTTTAATGTTTTTTTTTTTTTTTTTTTTGATGGGTAATAAGACTTTTATTGAATGAAATGAACACTCTGAACATGAGAGTATGTATATGTTTATTTAAGCAATTTTAAACAGTGTTGTTTAAAGTATTGTTATAGCTTCAAATTTTAAGCATACTATCAGTATCAAGTACTGTCTTGTTGATACGGAAAATATTGGAGGAGACCAAATTTGAATGCTAAAAAGTGTGGAGGCTAGTGGGTATAAGAAAGTCACTAGTATAAGATTCATCATGGTGATCACAGGGTACAGTGACATTGAACTGAGGATAATTGGAGTTGTGATGACTTATGTCTTTATTTGAAAGACCCTAACATGGGACCAACTTTGAATCTGCTAAGTGGAATCAAAGTAAGCAAATGAATGAGATAATGCTATCCAAGAAATAGTTTTAACTGAAATTTAGACAAACTTATTACAGGGTTTATTTATTTATTTATTTTTTGCCTATCAAAAAAAAAGAAAAGTAATCAGTGCTGGAGTTTTGTTGTTGTAAGATATGAGATATTAGGTGCTTCCAAGTAGCTACGTCCCATATGGTCAATGAGCTCTAGAAATAGCACCTCCTTCCCTTGTAAGAGCGAGGTTGAGGTTGTGGGTTCAAGCACCCACTAGGGGTGTATGTAACTTACTATGTCTCTTATTATGATTAGTTACTTGAGATTATTTCGCCAACTTCCTGAAAAGAAAATTAGGACCTGCCATCTTAAGAAATCTCCTTGAATAGATAATCCAAAGTGTTGGTGCTTGCCATTTTGTCTTGTTTTTCATTGATTCTTTTGCAAATGAATTTTCTTCTCCTCTGTTTCTAATGTTATTTTTTATTAGATACAACTTGTTACTAACAGAAAAGAATAAACTGCTTACAACTTTTTGAGGTTGCATGGACAACATCAGAAATTTTTAAAAAGATGGGGTATGGAGGGGTTGAAAATAGTTCCAGCTGGAGTATTTCTAATCAATCATTATTCTTCATTTTTATTTTTTGGCAAAAAAACCATTTTGGTCCTCAAGTTTTCATACCTTTCATTTTGACCCATATATTTTTAAACTTGCTGTCAGTTTGGTCCCTGCCATCATCTCACTTACAGAAAACATTATTTTTAAACTAGCAGTGTAGTCGATTAGCCATGTAGGGTTTTCCATTAGTGGGATGACGGCATGGTCCAAATTGATAAGAAGTTTAAAAATATAAGGACCAAAAAATGAAAGCTATGAAAACTTGAGGACCAAATTGAAAATAGGGCCAGGATATCGGGACCAAAAAGGTGTTTTTGCCTTTATTTTTTCTCCCGCTCTCTCTCTGTGTCTGTTTGTCTTTAATGTCTTTATTTTTTTTCTGCAGGGATGGCTACTTTTTTGCTGTAAAGGAGGTTTCGTTGCTGGATCAAGGAAGCCAGGGCAAGCAGAACATTTCCTACCTTGAGCAGGTGAAAAAGAGTCACACTTGTTTATTATTCCTCATTTTGATTTCCACATCAAACAGTCAAACTCAATTCAATTCCATACTTTAATTTGCCAAAGCTATTTGGATAATGAGATTCCTTTTCCTGATACCCTAATTATTTTGTGTAGGAGATTTCACTTTTAAAGCAATTTGAACATGAGAATATAGTTCAGTATCTTGGCACGGAAAAGGTATGGATCTTACTTAAGATTTGAGTTTTCTTGTTTGTTCCTAGAAAGTACAATCGTTGAATTATAATTTTAATTGTGTAGTTATAATACACTTCTTCACTACTGCATTTCTTCTATGCTTACCACAAAAACTTCGTCAACAAAATAGGTCACCAATCACCCTCTTCAGCATCACCCATTGCACTCCAAGCATAGTAGAAATAAAAGCCCATAATCCATGAGCAACTGTGCAATGAACTAGAAAATGGTCCACTGTCTCACTATTATACCTGCATGGGCAACAACAAACTTCCAAAATGATAGCATGTTTGGTCAAATTATCCAGTGTTAGATTTTTTCCTAAAGCTGCAGTCCCCCCCAAAAAATGCAACTCTTACAAGGAAAACTCATATCGTTAGAACCTCAAAGGACTTGATAGCAGGATTTGACATCAAACTGATAATTACCTTTGGCCTCCACCTCGGATGTTGGAGTAAATAGTGTCGAAAAAGAGTTGATTGATTCCAATTCCCAGTCCTTTAAAATTATGTACAAACATGATATTCTATTGTGAAGGCCCTTCTCCAACCAGTTTCACCAAAGAAGAGTAAACAGAAGCATCTCTGTCCCCTGAAGTTGAGTACAAATATGGATATAGCTCCTTCAATGCATAATTGCTACACTGAATGTCATGCCATAATTTTACCCTTGCACTGCCCCCAACCACATAACTGATATGAATCTGTTCCATCCCCATCCTGCCCTTATGCTCTTCCACACACCACCCATGAATAGTTCTATCTTTGCAACACAATATATTGGTCAAAACATTTATATATTCCACTTCTCCCACTGGAATAATTTCACTGTTGCCCAAAGTTATTTTTATATCTTCCACTTTGCCGTGTCTAAATCCTTTGGAGTGTTTGAAAATCCTTAAGTGCTACCATTAGTTAATACAGGAAAATGTACGGTAGTATTTCAAAATTGAATCCAACCTCTCCACCTATCACCAGACCCCATTCAATTCAATAAGTTGAGGAAACACTCTTTGTTGACTTGATCACATGCCTTCTTGATACCCAATTTACTTATCAGGAGTTGGAGTCTTTGTCTGCTTTTATGGATTTAATCTATTCCACCTTTGTGAAAGGTGAGGGCCTTGATAAACTTTGTTGGAGGCTAGACAAGAGTCGGGGTTTTGAGGTGCGTGGGTACTACCTTTCCCTTTCCTTGTCTATTGGCATGTCATTTCCCTGAAAGTTGGTGTGGTGATCAAAGGTTCCTCCTAGAGTAGCTTTCTTTTTGTGGACTGCTGCCTTAGGGAAGATTTGTCCTTTGATAATTTATATATCAGAGAGGTATTATTGTTGTAGAATGGTGTTATATGTGTAAATGATGTGGAGAGTCTGTGGATCATCTTCTTCTTCATTGTCCCATAGTGTCGAAGTTATGGACAATAGTGTGGAGTTTGTTTGGTCTTCATTGGGTTGCGCCACATAGGGTTCTTGATTTGTTAGCATCTTGGCAAGGTACCTTTGGTAGACGCCGAAATATATCTTTTTGGAGGGATGTGCTGCATTGCATTATGTGTTCTCTTTGGTAGGAATGGATGTGAGATGCTTTGAGGGATCTGAACGGTCCATTCTTGAGATTAAATCTCTCTTTTTCCATACCTTGCTGCATTGGAGTGTTGCTTTTAATCTTTTTCTCTGTTCTAATTTTCTAGATATACTAAACATTGTAATTTGAAATATCATTTGCACTGCTCCCCGAGTACAGCCTTGGTGTCCACAGGTGCTTCCTTTTTAGATCAATAAAAGTTTTGTTACTTATCAAAAAAAAAAAAAAAAATCCAATTTACAAATCACACCTTGCTGGCAGCTTTGAGCCTTTATATCAGAGAACTCATTGGCAACTAGTACTAAATCCAAGATTGCTCTCTTGGACTGACTACATCCCAACAAAGCCACTAATTCCCCCATATTAGGCACATCCCCAACTGGTACCAACTCTGACTTACTCAAATTAATCTTCAACCTAGACACTGCTTCAAAATAAGATAGGATATGACTCAATTTGACTATTTAGCTAGGAACGACATCACAAAACATTAAAGTGTCATCTGCAAAAAGCAAATGATACACTGTTAGAGGTGTGTTAGCCGTGGTGCCAATGGAATGCCAGAGATTTGCCCAGCAGGGGTAACTCCATCTAACAGACGACTCAATGCCTCCATAATAATAGAAAAAAGCAATGGGGAAAGAGGGTCTCCTTGGCGCAGCCCCCTAGAATTCCCAAAGAAATCTCTAGGGCTACCATTGATCAAGATGGAAAACCTCACCATGGATATACAGAACATAATCCACTTTATCCGTTTCTCTGAAAACCCACAACACTACTGCATATATATAAGGAAATCCCAACAAACATGATCAAAAGCTTTAGTACTAGTTGCCAATGAAAGGTGAGAACTTGATATCCTTTGTTGGAAGCCAATCAAGAGCCAGGGTTTTGAAGTGCATGGGTACTACCTTTCCCTTTCCTCAACTATCGGCATGTCTTTTCCTTGGAAGTTGGTGAGGCGATTGAAGGTCCCTCCTGGATAGCTTTCTTCTCATGGACTGCTGCCTTAGGGAAGATTTTGTCCTCCGACAATTTACAGAAAAGAAGAATTATCATTGTAGATTGGGGAGTCAGTGGACCATCTCCTTCTTCACTGTTAAAGAATTATTACTATTCATGTTAAATAAAAGCAAATCACCACTTTTCATTGACCGTTTACACAACTTTATCTTGTTATTGCTTTATTGATCAATGGTCATTATTAAAATTCCTTTGGATAATGAGTAAATGTACTGATAAAAAAAAGAGAGTAAATATATTTTATATGGGTTGTCTTTGTTTCTTTACTTCTTTCGTTTCTCGCTGTAATACAAATAGAAAATTTTATTCAAGTGTATTAAGCTTTTAATTTCTTGCTTATAAAATGATAATTCCAGGATGAAAGTAGGATTTATATCTTCCTTGAGCTCGTAACAAAAGGGTCACTTGCCAGTCTTTATCAAAAGTATCGCTTGAGGGATTCTCAAGTCTCTGCTTACACAAGACAGATTTTGAATGGATTGAAGTATCTTCATGATAAGAAAGTAATCCACAGGTGATACAAAAGATCTTACTACTTAATTTATGTATAAGTATATATGTGTATATGTATACATACGTACATTACACAAATGCCATTAATGTTGATGTTTGAATTAGAACATGGAAGGATCACATGAAAACTTGTTTTCCTCAGTTTGAATAGTACATGGATTGCTTAGCAAAAAAAGAATAGTACATGGATTTGCTTTGTGCTAAAACTTGTCTTTTTTCTATTCCAATTTTCAAGGGACATCAAATGTTCTAATATATTGGTGGATGCAAGTGGATCTGTAAAACTTGCAGATTTTGGGTTAGCAAAGGTAGCTCTGTTCAGCAGAATTACTTTTTTGTTTTCCTCTCTCTCTCTCTCTCTTTCATTTCATAGAACTAATAATTCTAAAATGCTTAGTGCAATGCTATGGTTGTTTCTTTTTTCTCAGGTAACCAAATTGAATGATATTAAGTCTTGCAAAGGGACTCCATTCTGGATGGCACCTGAGGTTTGCCTCCTTTCTATTGAAATCTAAATTTCTGTTATGCATATTTATGCAACAGTGGCTTTCTTATCTGTAAACCAAACTGCTCTTGTGAGGATGATTCACTCAATGCCTGTTGTGTTGATCCAGTTTGATCAATGTTAATAGATTTAAGGATTTTTTTGGGAAGTGATTAAGCTGTTTATTTACATAAATCTGAGCATTAATATTAAAAAAAACCTTAAATACTAGAATTTATTAAATTTTTATTTAGAATGCTTGCAATAGTCTTTTAAAGGTACTAGAGTTGCTTCAAAGAGGACTTTAAATGGAATTCAACAAATTGGGCTTTGCTATTAGGTAATTCATTTCTTGGGTGGAATAGATAAGTTAAAACCATTATTACTGTTAGGGTAAAGTACACTTTTGGTCCTCCCAACTTTCATTAGTGTTTGTATTTCATTGTTGTCTTTCCAATTGCAAGAATGTTGCCTTAGACCATCCTTTTAGGTCAGCACCATGTGGGGGTGATTGTGTCATGCTCATTAGCTTAAAATCAAGTGGATTTGTATGGAGGGACAACACTGAAAGTTTGAGTGCAACATTGTTGCAATTGGAATGACAAGGACAAAATAGAAACATGAATAAAAGTTTGAGGATCAAATGTGTATTTCATTGTTGAATTTGTTTTAAATTGATGATTTGAGGTTGGTACACACTTGACTGTGTCAGGTTCTAGCATTTTGCTGCTGATGCCATCAATGTTTTCATGCTTCCATTGCAGTACTTTCACATTTATGCTTGTTTGAAATGAACACACAGTATGCTTGTTTGTATCTTTACTATCATATAAACTGTTCATTTGAGATGGTGTGGACTGTTCTAACACAGTGACTTGTTAGCATACATCAAATACCCAAATTAATTTTAACTAACAATTTGTTTTTTCCCATTAATTATGCCTTCTTTATCCATCTCTCAAGTTTGGTCTTTTCTCCTTACTCAATTGAGTTGGTGTCAGTGTCATACAACTCAGTCACTTGGCATACATCAAATACTGAAGTTCATTTTAACTTCTTATTTGGTTTTTATTATTTCTTTATCCATCTCTCAAGTTTGGTCTCTCTTTCTTACCCATCTAGCCATGCAGATAGCCTTTTTTAATTTTCTTTTTATTTATTTGCAAGTGTGTCTCCCACTTCTGGTAACTCTCTCTCTCATCTAGCCATGTGGAGTGCTATCGTATCTATATCTGTTAATGGGTCCTAAATCTTTTATGTAGGTAGGTTACAATTATATGCTTTGGCGTAGCATGCTCCAAGCACTCTTGTTTATATTTGATTGTCTGCATTAACTAATTAGCCTTGCAATTGTAGGTTGTTAATTTAAAGAACCGTTTCTACGGGCTTGCAGCTGATATATGGAGCCTTGGATGTACTGTGCTGGAGATGTTAACGCGTCAACATCCATACTCTCAATTGGAAGGCGTATGTATAACCTTTTATATATGTTGAACACTATTTTATTCTTCCCATGTTTTCCTTGTTTCATCTGCTCATAAATTAGGCCTCTCTTTCATTGACTTCCTTATCTATCTATTTACGGAAGCCAGTAAGTGGTCAAATTGAGTCCAAACCTGCTAACCTTGACCAATAGGAGTCAAGTTAAAATCTCATCATGAACCTCCTGTTACCAAGAAGTTCAAATGAAAAAATTCTGCACTTGTTTTTCTTTTTCTTTCATTAAAAAAAAAAGTAGAGAAAATAACAGGACTGTCAAGATCTTAATCCTATTTATCATCTGGTAATCATTGACGCATGGGCTTAAGCAAAAAACTTATTTGAATGGATTATTACCCAAAAGCAGCATGTTGCATAAAACATCGTTCCAAACCTATTGATTTTTGTGATAAAGTGGCAGTTATTTGTGTGGCATTGTTATTTCATGCAATATTAATGTAACATCAATTCAAAATTTGGTAGTGGAAGAAGAATACTGTGCCATACACCTTTTCCCTTGATTAATGAAGTTTACATTTTAGTGAAAATTTTAGCCATGCTTTAGGATTGTATGTGACTTTAAGGCTATGCTTATTTTGGTGTAATATAATTTTTGGAAAATGTTTTCTGTGTTTTCCAACATTTGGTGTGACCGAAAATTGCTAGTAAATGGAAAATGTGTTCATAGTTGATGGAAAATTTATCCAAAATGACAGAAGTGTAAACTATTTTCTAGGCTTGCCTGTGCCCACTTTACCATTGCACCACAACCACAACCACAACCACGACCACCTCTGACGTAGGATGGATTGGGGAATCTATTTACATTTGCTTGTGGTAGGCTCAGAGTTAGGAGAATTTATGGATTTAGAGTTGAGGGTTCAAGAATGACTCGGGTTTTGGTAAGGAAGGAAAAATATTTCTTATCAAAAAAGGGAAAGGAAAATATTTGATGTAGTGTTGTAAAAGAGGAGAAGCAACTAAGATAAAATCTAGTTCCAAGTGGTAGCATGAACATTGTGTGTGACCATAAATTTAAACCGTGTGTGAACAGTGATGTGAATAGTAAGAAGATTTGAAAGAGAAGAGAAAGGGAGAAAGAACACATTAAGACCAACATACCTCAGTACTTAGAACACTCAAATTTTTTATTCATCAACTCCAATTCTTTGAGCACATGAGCACAAATTTATAAGGATTCTTCCTTGTACTAGTACCATTTGGAATCCTAATTTGACTAGTAAACTAAAAACTAACAAGGAATAAATAATTAGTCTCGAAGGAAATAAATCTATGATATTAATTAGACTCAAAGGAAATAAATCTATAATACTTTTCCTAGATAATTCTATAATTAAACTCAATTACCAAACTATCCTCAACTTATAGGAATTGCAGAAATTTTGGTTTGCCCTGATTACAAAACTAATCATAACTTGGAAAATAAAACCCAAATTAAAATCTATTTTAACCCCAAAATACTTATAACTAGACCTACAAAACCATACAACTTTTACTTCAATTTGACTTTACATTTTGACCCAATAAAATGAATTTGAATGTACAAAATTTCCGAAGTAATAACAAATTAATCTCTCATGGTAATTTGTTATTAACAAAAAACTACGACACTACCTCTGGCACCACCATGTTCCTCTTATTCATAACCTCCACTCATGCTACCACAACCATCTTTGTCCCACTCAAGGAAAATCATCTTATGAGACAATCTCATGAGATACCCTCTCACATCCAAACTCCACCACAGCTACTACTGTCCATTGACTTTTTGTGGGTTTTAATTGGGTTTAACATAGAGATTTTTGTGCAACTTAATATTAGAAAATTATATTAGGGTCTGAATCAAACAATAGAAAACAAAGTAATTTTCCCTAAAATTCTTTTCTAACTGAAAGAATTATGGTCAATAAATGTTTTATGTCGAAACAAAATGGAGCCCAAGTACTATAGTTATCACATATGGTGATACTCCTATGCCAAAATGCAACATCTTGTTTAGATCCTTAATCTTTTTATAGTGGGCAATAGAATACCTAGCATTAGAGGCTTCCAATTTTATTAGCATTTGAGGTTGTGCACCAATATTTAGACTGGAATAGTTCCCATGACAAAGAAACTTATAAATGTATAGATAATTAAAAAGGGGGAATTTTTTTTTTTTAATGGAGTTGCAAAAAAAAAAAAACAAGGGCTCTCTCTTGGAATCATAAAAATACTCACTCACAATAGAATCGTTCATTTGTGTTTTGGTTGAAGGAATGAAAGAGTGGAAGGATAGAAAATGAATATATCATTTTCTTTGTTTGGTAGAGGTAAAAGAGAAGGATAGAAATGATATTTTGGTGTGAATTAATATTCTACCCTATTATATGAGAAGCTAGTTTTTAAAATTATTTTAATGGTAATGAGGGCGATTTTGACATTTTGCCTTCCTCAAGTTTTCTCTTCATTTTTTATCCCTTTTGGAGAAAAAAGATTTGTGGGCCCGGAGAGAAAAACTCCCCCAAATCTAATTTTTCTTCTGCCCTCTTTCTTCCTTACCAAACAGAAGAAAATGGTAATCTCTCCTCTTTTTCTTCTCCAATTCTCCATCCTCGTTAAGACACCCCCAACCAGAGGGTTAATTCCATTTGTAGTCCTTAAAATCCTGGTTGAATTTAAAGTTATGTTAATTTTACTAAAAACAATTGCATATTTCAATTGTATCTAAAAATGGATCTTGAAAGTGTTGGTAATAAAATTTTTGTTACATGACAGATGCAAGCATTGTTTATGATTGGCAAGGGTAAACCTCCTCTAGTTCCTGATTCCTTGTCAAGAGATGCCCGAGATTTCATCCTCAAATGCCTACAAGTTAACCCAAATGATCGGCCTACAGCAACTCAGCTATTGGATCATCCATTTGTGACTAGACCTCAAAATTCCTTTGGACCTGCTTCTCCTTACAACAGCATACAGTTATAAAAGCTTATGAACAATCTTTGATGTTTGTATGTATGTTTTGGTAAGCAGGTACCACTGATCCCGCCACTCACTGCAGTTCTTATGTACATAAAGAAATACATGTCATATGGATTTTGTGATTATGGAAATTTCAGAAAAAGTTGTTGAAGATGTTTGTAGAAGATTCACTGAGGCTTGGTGCTACACTCTTTAGCTTCTTATATCACCAATCACTCATACTAAAGGGATTGGTTTTTAAGGTGCGGAAAATTGTGACCTGAAGCGTATTTTCAAATAGAACATGGTAGTTTACCAACTCACCTCATTTGCAGTGTTGTGAAAGATTGGAAGAGCTACCTGATGCTGCCATGTGGCTGAGTATTACGGTGACCCATGAACTGGAGACACTCAGGTCAGGGAGGAGATTAACCCTTTTAATATTGATTTTGGACTTAGAATTCTTGTGAACTGCTTTATCTGCATCCTCCAGCATGAACACATCATAACCAGTTTATTCATGAACCGGTTGGTTCTCATGCTACTGCCAGTAATTTGCTTTTCAAGAAAGCTTCGATAATGATGTGATTATTCAGTTGGCTTATGGTCTTCGGTAGGATCATTCTCTGGAGTTTTGATCTATATGGTTTTGTCCTAGTTTTGCACCAAACTAAATGTGGCAAGGCATGTTGATAGTAGCCTACTAATTACTGAATATTTGTGAGGCACATAGCTGCTGGTTCTATTCACGCCAGGCATGTGGTTGTTACTGTATTTGCCTCTGGACAAAATCTTCATATCAAGGAGCAACTTGGTGAACATCAATTTAGTCAGGTATTTGATAGTTTTGAGTGTATGATTGTTTGGTTTGTAATATGCTAGCATCATACAATCACCAACGTCTAAAAATATAATCATGTTATTTGTATGTTAACTTTTTTACCTTTTTTGTTTATTTTGTTTTGTGTTTTTTTTTTTTTTTTGGTTTGTTTGTGAAACACTGAGGGGATTAGGGGATTTTGTCTGTATGATTAGTTGTAAATTTAGTCTGATGTATGTAATTGTTTGGAAAAGAGAATTGTTGCCCAATGAAATGTATATATTCTGGTTTTTTGTTGTGCGTTTGTGGCAAGTTATGGGCTATGGCTAAGTTATACAAATATACATCAAGTAAAAACTCTTGTTCTTCAGAATATTGAGCTAGCCAACAAATTGGTTTGGGATTTTTAGGAGTCTTGAGTGTACCAGACTAAAATTCCAGCATGGGATTTGCTACACTTACCTTTCTGTGCAACAACCATAAAATTGTTATAATAGATGATTTGCAGGAGGAGGAATTATTTATAAATTGGCATTGATTTTACAAATTATTGATGCTGTTTCCAACTGTTGCAATAAATGTTAGGGAAAGCATTCAAGTATTGTTGCTATTTCACTTGTGTCTGTGTATATACTCCAATATGTTTGTTCAGCATGTGAACACATTCTTAGTCTTGTTAGACGGGCAATACAAACTGTAAAAGCAGCATGTCAAAGCTGCCCATTATACTGTTGTAGCAAAAGTAGTGAATCCTGAAGGTAAAATTATGCTGTTGTAGCAAAAGTAATGAATACTGTAATAAACAGGATTTTTCATATTATTATTATTATTTATTTATTTATTTAATTTGTTCTACTTACGATAAGTTATGTTACCGATGAGTTAAAACTTACCTCAGGATAACTTTTACTTCCATATTTCTCAATAAATAAGTGCTGGTTTCAATCTTCAAATAACGTTTAATTGATGTTACAACTTTATTGGAAAGCAGTTTTATCCTTTAGAAAAAATCTCAAATTATCTCATAGGTTTTACAAACAATTTACAATCATTCCAAAGGTAGGAAGTGTAGCTTACGAATCAAAATGCAGCAAAAGTGTTCCTTGTGAATTTGCTTAAGAAGAAGATTGGGTTTGGACACCAAACAAAATGCGTCGTAGTGTTCCTTGTTTCTCTGCTTAAGAAGTGTTCCTTGTTTCTTTACTTAAGAAGATTTAGTCCATTTGGAGTTTTCCAAAATCAGTGTCTAGAGTTATATGCTTTTTATTTAAACGGTTGGAAGTCTGGAATACAAAACCTTAGTCCCAAAAGTTTGAGGTCAATTATGGATCTTTAACAAACTAATCAGGCTCCATTAACATGTCCTTTTTTTTTACTATTACCAATGTTAATTGAAGTCTTCTACTTTTTTTTTCCTTTCAACTTGAATCAATTCACTCTTCCTCTATGGTGCATTAGGCCGCTCTTTTGCACATGATCAAATCATCACAATCAACTTTCCTTCATATTTTCAGCAATAAAGATTGCTCCTATGTTTAAGTGACTTTCTTGTGTTCCACTTATCCGTATCTTCAAAATGATATGCTACTCCACTATCTCACAAGTCTAATAGCTTAGAGATTAGTAAATGCATTTCTAGTTGTAATTTCTGTTGTATTAGTAGAGTTTGCAATGCTGCGCTTCTGCAAGCTGGCTGTTAGACTTAGGAATTCCTTCTCTTGTAATAAGCTTGTAGGGCTGATTGTTTTGCTGCTGGTCTTTTGTTGGTTTAATGAAATGAATTGATGTAGTTTATAAAGAAAAAAGAAAAAGAAAAGACTAGTCTAATATATTCCCATTCTGTCAAGAGCATTACATTGAGGCTGCTGATCCTCACCATTCTTACTCCATGAAACCACCAATCGGTTATAATGGTTCAGGACAACTTCCAGTGTGACATTGGAGCCTTCATAAATGTCCTTATTTCTAAATATCCAATTGACCATATCATGTGACGTAAGAGGATTGCGTTTCAGGATCCAAAAAAAGCCAATTCTTAATCAAGTCCTTGACAGATCGAGTGTGCAATAAATTTGTTCTTAATTAGCTTGAACCAAACCAAATCACTGTTGAAAGTGGACATGTCAAGAATAGGTGATGCAATGTTTCTTCCTTTTTCTTTGTTGAATAAATGTTTCTTCCTCGTCTAGGCATAAGATACATCTAGCATCATTATGTATGTTTAGCTTGGTTAACTTAGTTTTCACAGGCAGATTATCTTTTTTAAGGTTTTTCATAACAAGATAATCATCTTCATTCAAACTTTAATTTTAACAGCTTCATCCAGCATCAATTGTTCAAATTATAAGAATAACTTAGAATAGGATCAGAATCTTAACTATGAAATAGCATCCAGAATGCTTTTTTCACATTATACTCCCGTGTCTTGGAGGAAGGCCAAACTAATTTAACTGAGCTCCAAAGAAAGAGATGGGTAAAGAAAAAATTTCATTGGCATCTCTAGGATCGTAAAGTTTCCTATCAGTGTCTTATTCCACCCACATTGTAATTATTTCCCATCAGTTAAGTCACTTAGAATACATGCAAAATCATGAATCTAACTCCATATATTCTCAATGGGCTGAAGCCAGCAGGGATGGTCAATAGGAATTGAGTTACCGCTTCCCAAACACCACTAGCCTGGATAAGAACAAATTTCCTTCCTGCCTTGGTACTCTTCCAAACCCAAAAAGCATTACTCCTCATTGGAGCCAGCTAGTCAAATGGAGTTTCTTAAGATTGACATCCTAATCCCATCAGAACCTATATGCCAGGGAGTCAATTTTGTTACAAATGTTCTTTGGAATAAGGAAATAGGATAGGGGACAGATATAGCTAGCCTATGAAACTGATTTAACCAGTGTAAGTCTACCCCTTGGGTTAATGGTTTTGCTTTCCATCCTTGTAACTTTCTTCTTCTTCTTCTTTTTTCCCAACTCAAGTAGAGACTCTGGAGAAAAGATTTGATTTCTTTTGCGTCAAATCCATCCCCAACCCAAGATAAGTTTCAGGGTTTTCCGCTAGTTTAACTCCTAGCATACCGAAAAGCCAACCTTTCAGCTCTGGAGATGCATTAGGACTACAGAGAGTTCAAACTTATCTACATTGATAAATTGCTAGAAAGTGAACAAATACCAATCCAAATTCTCTTTTAACTTCTAGAATACTTGAGGTGTTGTATGAGAAAATAACAATTTGTCATCTACAAACTTGAGATGACTAAGAGATAGCCAGATAGGGTACCCTGAGCAAATTTAATTCTCTTAATCAGTTCTTGAGACTCCGCTTTGAGAAGAGTAGTAGAATGCACATTAGCTTTAACAGGAGCCCCGCTTGTAAGTACATTGTGCTAAACAGCTTTGATGCATTGGGAGATCGAATGAATCCAGTGTGGACTAAAACCTATTGTAGTTAGCACAACAATAATAAAATCCCAGCAAAGCCTATCATAGACCTGCTCATGTCCAATTTCAAGGCACACATTACCTATCTCTCCCCCCCCCCCCTCCTTTCTTCTTGATAAAAGAAAAAAACCTCACTGCCATATAGCACTTTGAAGTGATGTGATTATCAACTTGAGACTAGGCTTAAGTCGACCAGACTTTTGCAGCAACTTAATAGGTTACATAACAAAGAGTAATGGAGTCTAAAGTCTAAACTCTAAATGAGAAAATCTAGGACTACAAACTTCTTTTTACCACAAATTTGCTGTAACTATGGTGTGGCAGAATGTGAGTGGTAGAGAAAAAATGATGGATTCATGTGAAAATGATAGACAACTGCTCACAGTTTGCCACGTTAAAATTGTAGCAAAAAAAGTTGTGATCCTAGAACTACTCAAAATTAGTAGGCCACTCAAGGTGCTTTTTAATTATAAAGATAATGAAAGTAGAGTTGACTTCATTCAATGGAAAATCAATGCGAGGATTTGAAAGTGTAGCATTGCTTAAGAATTTTCCCATGATGCTTTAGAACTTAAGATAAAATAACACTGGAAAGCCATTTGGACCTTTAAAAGGTTGTCTTTTGAAAGAGGGCATGGTGCACTTCTTCTGCTGTGAACTCAGCATTTAAGATGTTTTGCTTGTTGATGTCAAGTAAGTGCATATTGATTGCTTGAAGTTGACTTAAGATCTCGTTAACAAAAAAAGGTATTTGGTACTCCATAGATTCCACTGAAGTGATTCACTTTCACTTGTTCAATTTTGTCCCCAGTCACTCCAATGCATTGCCCATATGCCATCTTGAGTCCTAATATTCTGTTATTTGGGTAAGTACTAGTACAAACTGGTTGTTGCACACAATCATACGCACACTTTTTGCACTGAAATCATGACGATTGTGTGCTACAACTGGTGTAAAATAAACATTGTCTATGTTATTTATTCTTTTTTCTTCACCAGCATATGGAAGTATTTGTTTTATAGGGTTTTGACTTAAAATTAGCACAATCCTATTTACCATGCAAATAGCACAATTCAGATCACTAACTCTCTGTTTGCCATCTACATTAAGGCTACTTGGTTCTTTTAATTCAGCCTAGAGTCATGCATGCCAACTCTTTTAAATTGTGACTTGAAGTCACAATTTACAAGGAAATTGTGACTAGTGTATGTTATATATAAACTAAAGCGTTTAATAGATAGCATTCTTAATAAAATGACACACCATGATGCAAAATTACTTATTATTTCATTTCAACTCCAATTTTTTCCCCAATCTAAAATGGTTGTTATTTTTTTTGGTCAATAAATGATCAATATATCAAATCGTAGCAGATCAATATGTTTGATAAGGGGAAAAAAGAAATGAAGTTAAGTTCGCTAATGGCTAGTCTTGAATGGTTGCCTAGAATCCTAGATAGTCTATTACCAAGAGGTAATAATAATTCAAAGAAAGAAAGAAAGAAAGCCTACTCGTGTAGGCATTTTAACGCATGTGGAAGCTTGCATCATATGTGACTCATTGCTTCCCTAAGCAGAAACCCATTTAGAAAAGAAAAAAAAAAGAAAAAGAAAAAAAAAAGAAATGGTTCCTTAGTTTTGTGACACAAGGAAAGTAGCAAATACCCATCCAAAGTAGAAAAAGCTAAAAAGGCAGAGTACGAATAAATATTATAATGCTCATCATCAATATTGGAGAGCTGCAGCAGCAACAGCAGCAAGCTTACATTACACTTACAATGCTCACTGGGCTCCACGGCAACCCTTCCTCTCACCTCTATCCTTTCATCTTAATAATCCCTGCACGTGAAAAACCTCAACAATGGAGAAAAGTGGGAAGAGAAAATTACTACTCAATTTTCCATGGAACAGTGGTCAACCTACTGACACATGACATCATTTTCCACACTTTTTGTGATCAACATTAATAAGAGTTTCATCCACGAGTTTTTCAGTATTTTTTGGGGTAAATATATATTAAAATGTTAATGGATGTTTAAGGGCAACGGTTTAGTAACTATTTTAAAAAAATTTTATGGAAAAAGAAGAAAGTAATTAATTATTTTGAGGGTTTTTTATATTTTTCATAAAAATGATGTTAAAATTTTTCTAAAATGGTTTATTAACCATTAGGTTAAGTTCTTACCAACCAATTTTTCGAGAGTCCAAGAGTTATCAAACTCTATTAAAAAAAAAAAAATAATCGACAGAGTTTGATACAGACTTGAGACTTACAGTTGCCGTTTAGCTCAATCACCACCAAATTACAGTGTGCGATAGATAGTAATGGATGCATGGTCATTATTAGCTCATTTGCCCCACAATTTTTATTTTTTATATTGGCGGTATGCATGGTCACTCTCGCTACAAAGGAATTTTTTTTTTTTGAGACGGATTTTTTTTTTTTTTTTTTTGAGGAGGAATTGGTTGAGACGTTTCATTGATGTTACATTACATTGCACCAAATCAGCGAATAATAATTTTTATCGGTTATTATTTCCTAAGAGGCCAGATCAAGTGGGATGGGTTGCCTACGTTACTACTTTGTAACTTAACATCTGAACATAGATAATAGATTTGTGGATGAATGTTAGAATACTAGTCTTTGTAATTCTAATTTCATTTAGATAGTAACTAGAAAAATAAACCATGCAAATTTTTTTTTTTTTTCACAAAAAAGAAATAGAAACCATGCAATTTCAATTTTCTTTAGATTGTACTCTTAACACCAAAGTTTTTTAAGATTTTTCTTGAAATTGATGTACTATTTTATGGTTAAATTAAATTTCAAGATAATTCTTAGTTTTTCTGGTTTTAAATTAAATTAAGTGGTGACTTAATGCAATTCCTTTAATATAGGAGAAAAAAAATATTTGTAATTGTGTCTTCATTAATTATAAAACTCATTATCAAGGGATACCGACTTAGTTTTCACCACCAAAAACTCAAAAAATGTGGGGCCTACCGAAACTCAACTTATTTGGACTAATTTTTGAGTTGAGTTTCCATAACTCAAAACTCAAAAATTTGAGTTTGAGCCATGGAAACTCAAAACACAATTTGGTTGTTTTTGAGTTTTGAGTTATAGGTTTCAATGGCCCCGTCACTTTATGCAAAAATTTAAGTATAAAGAAGAGATATGCATTAAGATATGAAACCAAACAAGTTATTTCTAGAATGAGTGAAAAAATAGAATTAGAGAAATGAGTTATGAAAATTGAATTTGAGTTATGAGATTTTGAGTTATAGGTGATGCTCAATCCAAACAGGCAGTATATATTTTGATCCCCACAAGTCGTAGTTCTCACATCACCTGACGACAGTAAGAGGATTACAACAAAGACAATAATGGTGACAAACATTGGACAATGAACAAGGTAACATGTGTGTGCTTAATTTGGAGAAAAAAAGAAAAGAAAATATGTAATATTAGTGTTGGTGAGGTCAGTAGAGATGATGTAATGACACGTGGGAAGGGTGTAAAAATGGGTGTGAGATGTGTTGTAGTTGTAGACTTATTGATTGGAGAAAGACACATTTAGGCATGTCTAGGGTTTTGTCAAGACACTATTAACGACATGATATAAATCATGTAGTTAGGGCTAGGAATGGTTGAAATTCCATGATTTTTGATTCATGAAACCTTTGATCTAATTGTGTAAACCCTATAGCGTGGCTAACAATGGTGGTTAGAATTTAGAAAATAGTGGTGAAGATTACTTGGCTACAAAGATGTGGTTCTAATATCTTGTTAGAATATAAAAAGGATAGATAAAATATAGTTATATTCTCGAGGTTTGGTCTAATGCCAGTAAAGTCCAAGACATTTTAAAATTGACTAATTCAGTCTCTAATTACCATGAGAAAGGAGAAAATGACTAATGGTTTAGGGACCAAGTTGATTTTAGAGACCAAATTCGCCAATTTTGAAATGTCTTGAACCTGATTGACATTTGCTCAAATATCAAGAATATTAATTGTATTTTACCCAATATAAAAATATTAGGAAGAAAGATCAGACAATGGGATGATAAAGAAATAACTCAACGAATTGATGTGATTTGACTTTAGTAGTCTACTAGTCGTAGACTCATATGATGCATGAGAAAATGTTACATAATTATAATAGAGTATAATATAAATTTTATAGGTTAAATCATTAAATAGTGCATGTGTTATTTTAAAAAAGTATTTTGCATTGGGTAAATACATTCCTCTCCCTTGAGGTTTGGGGGAATGACATTCCACCCCAAGCATGAAGGGATAAAACACTTCCCTCTTTTGAGATTTGAAAAAATTAACACTCACCCCCTTCTATTTATATTAGTAATGAAATATTTAAATTTTTTATAAGAATCTCTTTACAAAAGTTTAACCATGGTTAGTAAAAATACAACTGATGAATTTAGAATAAAAATTTATCAAGCACCAAAACACTTGCAATAACAAATATCTCCATAACCTGTTGAAAAAAAAAAAGAAAAAAAAAGGGAGCAAAGGTCATATTTAATATTTTAAAATACACTTTAATTAAAATATTAAAACAATGGATTTTAATTCTTAAAAATTTTGGAATCATTCCCTTAAGCAAAGAGCAAGTTAGTACACAATATTTTTAATATTAATTTAATAAAATTTGGTCAAACGAATGTCAAAAGGGAAGATGTTTTTTCCCTTCAAGTTTGGGGTGGAGTGTCATCTCCCTAAATCTCAAGGGGAAGAACATATATTCAAGCAAAGAGAATGTCTTGAGGGACCAATAGGATTCATGACACCAAGTGGGTAGAGATTGTCTACGGCCTCGTCATTTACAGATTGTGCAAGCACTTCTTTAACGATGACAACGTTTTGCTGAGAACCCCATGACAAATATCCATGGCTTAAAACTTGATAATTTTGTGGGGGCTTCTTTATGGGAATGATTGGATTATGCATTAGCATATGTTAGGCTAGTAGGCTCTTAATCTATGGAGGAAGAGAAAATTGCAGATATATATAGGGAAAATAATCAGTGGGTGTTTTATTTCTAGGCAACAATTGAATGTTTTGAAAAACCTCTTGATCAAGAATAGGAAGAATCACCAATAATTGAGACACAAATTTAAAAGATTTGCTGAATTAATGCTAAATTTGTTTCAATGGAAAGGTAAAAATAAGAAAACGTTTTGGTGGAGTAAATGAGAAACATTAATTGAGAGAGAAGAGATAGAATTGGAAAAGTTCAAGCAAATAGAAAGTTTAAAAAAAAAAAAAAAAAAATTGAAATGAGAAGTTGAAAGAACTCAAAGAAGAGCAAAATGTTAATTACAAAAGGAAGGGGATGGGATAAAAAAAAAAGGAAAAAAAAAGAAAAGAAAAGTATGGACGATGATGTGGCTCAACTGGAGCGTAGCAACAATAAATACTATGCTTCAACTTTTAGATATAAATATAGATAGATAACCACATCACAAAATTCTAAACAGTTACATCTTTACAAATTAACTTTATATGTGTACTCTACCCATTAAAGGGTACACAATATGCCTAATATGACTATAACTTAAAATCATCATGGTATATTACAAATTACAATACCGTGGTGGCGGATAGTATTATACAAAATCATGATTCTAGGAACTTACAGTCTTCATATAGTATTCTAACAATGAGTAATGAGTTGTTTCATACTCTCTTAAAAGTTGTTATGACTTTTGAGTGGAATTTGTGGTGTGTCTTTATGTTAGAACCTATTTCTCTTTTTTTTGTGAGTATGTTTGTTTCTTTAAAACAATGAGTAATGGGTTGAACTTTAAATTTAAATTTAGTTAATTAATTTTGTAATAAATTTTGAAGGCAATCTTCAGTGAGATCAATTATTTTGGTTTTTCACAATAAAAAATTGAGTTAAGTAGGTTAGTTAAGCTTGAGTCAATAATAATCGTTTTAAGTCGAAAGTTATTTGAATAATCCTTTATCAAACCAATTACTAGAAAAAGAAAGGCGTAGGATCGGAATTTAATCCATTATATATATATATATATATATATATATATATATATCTTGTAGTCAAACAAAAAGAAGACTAAAATACAGTGGTAATGGCTGTGATTCATCAGAACATAATGCCACCTTTTGTTTTTGGTCTTTTTGAGTGACATGTGGACATAGTGCCACTAGAAGTGATAGTGGTAATTTCTACACCATCTTACAGGTTAGCAATAATGGAGTTCTATATATATATATATATTTGGATTGGACAAAGCTTTATAATGGATCACAATTTGATTGGATCTTAAATTGGCAGGCTAATCTCATCAAGATCATCCAATGATAAGAAAACTTCGTCCAAGCATGACAGCTCTGTCCCGTCGTCATCATCATCTCGCTCGTACACTCGGCATATTACCCATGTACTATAATCCTGCAAATTTTTTGAAAAATAATAGAATTAGTATTTGTTTTTAATAATTCGAGCGAGGGGAGATTTGAATTTTGAAAGTTTCTGTTAAAAACATAAAGATGTGTTAAAGTGTCACTTGAGCTCTATGTAGTTGGCAGAATTAGCATTACTATACTTCCATTAAAAAAAAAAATGCTACATAACTATTTTTGGATGGCCTCTTCTCTTGGATGATCTACTAGTAGAACCAGCTGAATCGGAGAGACGATATTCTTGCATTATCCAATTGGTTTTGATGCCAGAGGGTGCTTCACCGGTGTAAAACACCAAAATTTTCTTCATTCCAACACTCTTGCTAGAGCTATTCATTACAGGTTCCTCATTGCCCATTGCCTTCCAATAACCATTACATGTAACTCTATTTTGTGTCCTCCGGCTATAGAAGTACCACTTGTTTCCCTCAGCCAAAGCTTTTCCTACAAACTCAAAAAATTTATGGACAAATTAAACATAAGCGCAAAACTTAGTACACACTCAAACAATATTGTTTTTTTACTAAGTACAGTATCACATGATTGAATTTAATTAGAAATTTTAAATCACTGGAAAAATTATACTCAACATTTGGTACTAACCAATATGTTTCTGTTTAGGTGATTACATGCAAAAACCTAGAGAGAACAAAGAATAGAAGTAGAATATGAAGAAAAAAAAAAAAAAATATATATTTATATATATACAGCTTACAAAATATAGTACCATCAAGGTCCCATGGATCATATAGATAAAGATCGAGATCGGGAATGACGTCGGGGTGGCATGGTAAGAGACTGGCCTTACGATGAAGGAAATGAACTACAAGCTCTTCATCTGTAGGGCAAAATCTGAAACCTGGAGGTAGGTTAACATTGTTATCTCCCATTATCTATAACTAGTAGAAGAAGAAGAAAAAAAGAAGTTGTACTTGTAAATTGTACTAATAAGAATAGAATGGAGTAGTGGTGGTAGTGTTAAGGTTGGATTTGGCTATCGATGATACTTATAGCACTTTACATAGCATGAGAGAGAGAGAGAGAGAGAGAGAGAGAGAGAGAGATATGACGTGAGATAGAAGTTGGGTGTGATCAGAAATGACAAATGGGGTTAATGAGCTCAATTTTCAAGAATTGCGTGCAAGGCGGCGGAGTAACGGAATAACGGAGAACGTGTTAAAATACTTTACAAGCAACGGGATTCGTTGGGATAAGAGGGAGCTAAGCTAAAGCTAATTATAGAGTTTTTTTTTTTTTTTTTCCTAATTAATTTATATAAATTGATTTATATTATATATTAGATAATTACGTGGATCATCATCACACTTCATGCTTATATCATCCAAACTACTCCTGCCATCCACGTGGCACACATGTATATATGGGTTTGGTCGTGGATCATTTATATTGAACTCCATGGCCCCCACCTCTTGGAGTGTGCCTATATGCCAATAATGCTTTTAATTATTTTATTTTGTTTTTAAATACGTTGGACCTTTTCTACTTTTTTTCCCTTTTATATTCATCTTTCCTGAAGTTGTAATCAATGTTGAGTATGACATCTATGATAGATCTATCTAGTTTTTTAAATAAAATAAAAAAAGAGTAAGACATTTTAGATCCAAACAAACATCCCACATAAAAACAGCAATCATGTAATCAACCATTTCTTAGCATTGAAAGTTCAACTGATTTGCCTGCTTACTACACTACAGTGGAGCTAGAAACATAGGCCCCCCAATTTTTAAATAATTAATCAATTATTAGATCTTGGGCTACTTTGCTTAGAACTTTTCTAAGCTCATTTTATTGTTGTTCTAGCTATATTGGTATTATATTCTTCTTTTTTTTCTTTTTTTTTTCTTTTCTTTTGGGTTCATACATACATGTGTATATATGTACCTCTCTCCTAACATATATATGAGAAACACTAATTTCCATAAAAACATAATAATGAGTTGAGAAACAAATAGATACTTTGCTTTCTCTATATATCTTGATATGCTTCTCCATTGTCTCTCTGTTCCTTTCTCATGCCACACCAGCTGGTATGCTGACTCCATCGCACTATCAGATATATGAAGCCACCAAAATTTTTATGTTTCCTTGTTATTATTATTATTATAATCATTATTACAGCAACCGCTACCTATAATCTTCAAATGAAGCTATCTTTCGGGGCCTATTAATGTTCTCTATACTGAAAAGGACCTGTGCGGTTAAGTGATCAAGTGCATACGATCTGTGTAGTAGATTTGAACGACGTTCAAAGCTTCAGTTCATTGAATGAAACCTAAACTAAATGCTATATGTCAAAAGTCAAAGTCTTATAACTCGACTGCTATTTTTTAGTGTTTTTAATGAAGAGATTCAATCTTCCTATCCCAACTACTTAATATATAATAAAAAAAAAAAATTTGAATGCGATACGTATTCAATTTTAGTGTTCCGTCCAATGAATCGCTAGACAAGACATAGAAGAACAAGTGCAAATAGAGAAGGTAAGGGTTTTATCTTGTTATATACATTAAAAATAATTGAATTAGTTAACGAAAAAAAAAAAAAAATTACAGTGAGAAAATATTATAGGATATACGTTCATTCTACTAGAGAACCTCGAAGTGCAACATATTTTACTCTTTTAAGTTTCGAAAATTGAACAAAACTTGAATACATAACAAGGTTCAGACAGGCCTTTCAAAGCATACTTGATCGGGCCGACATCAATCATCCTGACAACTCTGAAGAAGGCCCTTTTAAGTTTGAATAAATTTTAGGTAAAGTATATTAGCCTTATTTGGTTCTACAATTAAATCAAATACACAATTCAATCAAATAAATAGTTAAATTAATTAAATGAAGCAAAAACAATGTTATTTCTTTTAAGGAAAATAAAAAATTCAATACAATTACATATTTGAATTTAATTAAGAAACTTATATATATTATATCTAAGAAATTGTACTAACTTTTACTCTTTAAGTTACAACACTTTATGTAGGGATCTAATCTTTTTTTTTTAAGAGAACTAATCCACAAATGGCTACAACTCCTATTTAAAAAAAAAATATGACTACATATTTTAAAAATCTAACCGTTGGACTACTTGTTCTTTATATCTTAACACTGTAACACGCATGTTAAATTTCGTGCCAACTTGATTTTATTTACTATTTGATTTATAAACTTATTTTTTATGCATAATTTTAGAATATAATAACTTGAGATATAAATATTTAATTGATGATATAAATTTTGATTTTTGATCTTCTAAAAATTTTGTACGCATGAAAGATATAAGAAAAAAATGTAATTCAATGGCGTATTTTTTCATCTAGTTGTAGCCATTGGCTAAAAACTAGTCCGCCTTTAAAACCACATCTTAAATTTTAATTGCCTCCACACATTGTCATTATTAGTACTAGAGAAAAATTATGTCTACAACATTTTTACAACAAATCGTAGGTAATTATTAGTTATTAGTTTAGATTTGAACTTACCGTTGAGATTACTTTTTTGCCCTAATAATAACAACAAGTAACAACTTACCACTTAGGATTTATTGTGAAAATATTGTGGATAACTGGACATAGTATTTCTATATATATATATATATATATATATTGCAAATTTATTAGTACAATATTCATTTGCTATTTGCTACTTAAGTACTTCTACGTTCTTCAAATGTTGTACTTTCCTTTTCATTTTTCTTTTGTACTTTAATTTCGGGGGGGTTTTTTGGTATTATATTTTCTGTTAGATTTTTTTTTGAGATACCAAATATTTTTAATACACACACGGGGAAATGGGAGAAGGTTCTTAAAGAAACTTACAGTGGTGTATATCCAAAAGGGCCTAACTCTTAGATACACAGCACAGACTTTAAACCTCTTTAATTCACACTCATTTTCTAATGTGGGATTAACCCACTGTTTTTTTTTTTTTTGAGATACTAAATATTTTTAACACACACACGGGGAGAGGGGAGAAGGTTTTTAAAGAAACTTACAGTGGTGTATATCCAAAAGGGCCTAACTCTTGGATACACAGCACAGACTTTAAAACTCTTTAACTCACACTCATTTTTCAATGTAGGATTAACCCACTGTTTTTTTTTTTTTTTGAGATACTAAATATTTTTAACACACACACACGGGAGAGGAGAGAAGGTTTTTAAAGAAACTTACAGTGGTGTATATCCAAAATGGCCTAACTCTTGGATACACAGCACAGGCTTTGAATCATCATGTGTGATTTTTTTATGATAACGATGATTTGTATTTTTCTGAACTTCTGATAATAATGATTTTACTATTAGATCAAATTAACCATAACTAGCGGCGGAAGTAGTTAAAATGTCACTTGTTGCTGTCGGAATAAGGACAAATCCAACAACTCCTATAAGCATAGGAATTAAAACTCCAACAAAAGTTAACCTATTTTGAGTGCATTCAAAAATAAATAAATATTACTGCACATCGTTAATGTGATGGTCACTCTACAAATGTAAGTGTTTATGGGGCGTGGAAGAGGCAATGACTAGAGTTTAAGTCTCCAAGAGTGAGCCAGGCATAATAGGACTTCTATTTCGAATAGAAATAGAAGTATATAAGACGCTTCTTTTTGTTTTTTAGATAAAGCCGTGTGTATGCGTCATTCTAATTCATGAGTAGGGTTTAAGTGGGACAGAGGTAGTGAACACACCTTCTGATTTATTTCTTTTTTATTATTAAAAAAACTACTATTAAAACAAAATAATAATAATAATAATAATAAAAAGATCAGACTAGAGTATGCCGTAGCAAGGAAATAAAAAAGAAAAAGAAAAGAGAGAAAAAGATAAAGTGCATTGTGTGTGTGAGACCAAATAATTATATCTTTACCCATGAGACATATATATAAGGAATATAAACTGGGAATTTTATTTAGGGAAAGGTTTTGGGTACTGCAACTACAAAGAATTGTTGTATCTAGAGTGAGTGAAGATCTTAGGTGAGTTCATTTTAATTCTTAGAGAGAAGATATAATTGTGTTTGGTGTGAATCTTAAATTGGGTATAAACTTGCAAAAATATTATAATTGATTTATAATAATGGATTTATTGGGAGTTTGTTTCGTGCATTTCCCCTTTAAGGAGAAAGTGTTTTCCATGTAAATCTTTATCTTCTTGTGCATCAGTGTGATTGATATATTGGTTTTGTAATTTTAGTGATAATATTTTTAGGAGATTAGCTAATTTTCTTAATTCAAATAAAGCTAAATTGTGGCCTAGCAATTGATACTAGAGCTTGGTTGATTTAGTGGGTGTTTTGTGTGTGTGTGTGTGTGTGTGTGTGTGTGTGTGTGTTGAATTAATGATAGATGAGAAGTATGGGACCATGATTTAATTGAAGGGTCCAAATTATCTTATCTGGAAGCATAGGATGGAGGATTTTCTTTGTTGGAAGGATTTGTACGATTAAATTGAAGTTGATATGTTCAAGTAGGGGTGTGTAGACAACCCACCGATGCACCAAAATTGAGTCAACCCAACCCAACCTGCTTGGTTGGGTTGCCAAAATTTTTTTTGCTACGGGCTAGGTCGGATTCTGGTAAGGAGATTCACAAATTTGCCTAACCCAACCCGACCCAACTATATTTAATATATATTTAAAATAAATATTATTTATTTTTATTGATTATTCTTTTACCCCTTTTTGTAATATAAAATGGAAACCCAAACCTATTTCCTTATTTTAACTCTTTTTAGCCTCTCACTTCACTCTCTCCCTAGTTAGAATTTGTGTATGGTGGTGCTACTACATAAAATTTTAAGAAGATGGGAGGGGGTAGCAAACAATTGTAATATTGTTGCTACTATATTTTTTTCTCAACTGAGTTATCAATCGAAACTGATACATGGTTAACAAGTTGGGGCCATTCTCCTCCTCCTTAGTGACAATAATGTATTTTTGAGCCCACTCTTGTAATAACAAGAGTGGGCTCAAAAGTGCATTATTGCATATCCATCAGAGGTGGAATTTCATTTAAACAACCATCGATTCTACTTCATCCAAATTCTTATTGCACCAAACGGTAATCGGCAAGTCGAATCCTCTGAATAAGGAGATGTGGTGACTTTTCCAAGACACGTTTCACAAATTAATTATCATAATTATATATACTCTTTGTAGTGGGAAGAATTGTATAATTCAATTTCGAAACTAGATTCTGTCTGAAAATACCTCTACAACATCGCTAATAATTTTTTAAGCTATTAATCGAAACAAATACGTGATTTACAAGTTAGGGTCATTCTCCTACTCCCTAGTGAAAATAATGAATTTTTTGAGCCCACTCTTTTTAGACAAAATCAAAATGAAGCATATCCACTAGAGGTGGAATTTCATTTAGAAGACGATTGAATCTACTTCATCCAAACTCTTATTGCATCCAACAGCATTCAACAAGTTGAATCCTCAGAATAAGGAGAAGTGGTGACTTTTCCAAGACATGTTTCACAAATTAGTTCTCTTAACTACATATACTTTGTTTGTAGGGGGGGGGGGGGGGATTGAATAACATCATGTGATAAATATTTTATTTAACTTATCAATCAAAACAAATACGTGGTTAACAAGTTAGGGCTATTCTTCTACTCTCTTGTGACAATAATATATTTTTGAGCTCACTCATGTTAGACACAATCAAAATGAAGCATATCTATCAAAGGTGGAATGTCATTTAGACGATGGTTGATTCTACTTAATCTAACTCTTATTGCACCCAAGGGCAATCACGCGACAAGTCGAATTCTCAAAATTAAGAGACATCAAGACTTTTCAATTGGAAAGCACCTGGACCTAATGGGACTCCAGCCTTGTTCTTTTAGGAATTCTAGTATATTGTCAAGGACTCAATCATGCAAAATGTTTTCACGTAAATCTTTATCTTCTTATGTGTAATAGATATCTTGACTTGGTAATTTTGGTGAAAATATTTTTTTTCTTCTAAGATTGGTTAAAATTCTTAATTAATTTTCTTAATTCACACAAGACTAGATTGTAGCCCAGCAGTGTGCATGTGACATGTTTTCTATTTCCTAGCTCAAATAATCCCACTAAGAATTTTAAAGGAAAGCGGTGAAACTATGATGAATTTGATTTGATTTTGAGAATTAAAAAATAAAATTGACACAATCAATAGTTAATGTACCAAATTCAATTTTGCTAATAGTGGGATGAACAACATAGTATTTTAATTTAAATATAATTTTTTCTGATTCACCTAATTGTTTTTCTTTTTAAGGAATCAAATAATATAGGAACATTAAAATGTGTAAAATTTAGTACTACTAATAATGTTTATTTCTCCACTAAGCATAAGTAGATTTTTTTTTTTATAGTTTATCTATTATTTTGGTTTTAATTATTAAAAAAAAAATTATTTTAGATGGTGTGTACAAATCAGCCATAATATAGTGGGGGTAATAATGAGATAGGACAGTAAAGTCGAAATAAAGGACAAAGACCCATCTTACTCCTAGAGGCCCTTTTCTAAGAAAACTACTGGTTATTTGCAGCACACAGAGAAAGAAGATCTTCGCCTATATATTCGTGGTAGCTCCAAATCTATTCGGATTTCGGATATGTCCTACCACCAATGGCATCAAAATGACACATCTCTTCATCCTTATTGGTAACTATATATATATATATATTTTGCTTGCCCTTACCTATATTTATCCGAAAATATTCAACTATATTGATCATCATGTTATTTGCGAGATTAATGTTTTTTCTATTTTATAATAATAAAGTTATTAAGCCGCTCCCTCCTATTTGAGGGATTTAAATATTGTAAATGGAATCAACGTGTAAGTTATATCAGTTGACAAGGGATAATCATTTTATGAAACTAAGTGGTAGGTAGTATATAGAATAGGGTTGGCAAGTTTGGTATATGTTTTGATGGAGGTCTCTCCCATCATCTCCATCTCCATCAAAGAAAACAACATTTTGTCTTTCCCTTGTGTCAACATCTTTGGCAATTATCAAGAACAAAAAAAGCCAAAATATTACTGTTCACCTCTAAATTTTAGAGCTTTTTACTTCTTGATGTTCTTTTAAATAAGAGTTTTTATTTATTTAAATTTTAAAATCAACCCTACTGGTCCATTCGTCTAATTCCATTAGTTTTCTTGTCTATTTGCATAATGGAACTACGAATATGTGCTAAGGGGAAAAAAAGGGTTTACATGGAAAATATGCAAAAATTAGTATAAAATGTAAAACTTGTAACTCAACTGGTCAGCACATTCTGAAAATTTTAATTTTAATTCGACCACAATCGTAGACCACAAACTGTCCCTTCGGCATATAATAGAGTCAACAATGACATATTCACTCTGAACAAGTATTATAGCCTACTGGAAAAGTTCAATTGTAATTCAACTACAATCGTAGACCACAAACTGTTTCCTTGGCATATGATAGAGTTAACAATGACATTTTCACTCTGATTGAATTGACACCAACTTTTTCTCACACATGGTCTACAAGTTTTATCAGTAAGTCACAAACTCCCTCTTTCCTCTCTGTTGTGTGCGCCTCCAAGTGATGTGATGAATGACACCCTATACAAGAAAAATTATTTTATCTATAGGGTATATATAACGTCTTCTCACGTAGGCGTATGCGTAGACCTTACAAGTATGAGACCCATCTTTATGTGAGAGTAGCGTTATATATGCCTGATGTATCAAATACCTTCTCATACATGAAAGAGTGAAAATTTCACTAAATTTTAAGGTCTCTAGTTTTATAACAAAACTCTTGAATTTTTCATGAGATTATAAAAGAAGGAAACGGATAATGATTTTATCAAATATTTAAATTGCAGTTTTTTAATAATTTAATCGTTACAACAAATAAGAGAGAAATGATTTAAACCCCAGTTCTCCTCATAAAGGAGACCATACAATACTATTGAATTACAAATCTTTAGACATTTACATTTCTATCAGAGGTTCCCCACCCTTTTAGAGAGATTTGGAATTTATGCTTAATTTTTTGCTCCTTATAAAGAAGACTAGACTAGGTAATGCCATTGAATTATAAATCTTTAGACATTTACATTATAGCTAAAGAGTATTCCCTTTTTTTTATAGACTTGGAATTTTATCCTTAATTGTTTGTCATAAACACATATGATCAGGTTAATGCAAAAAGTGCCATCAATTTGCATGCATTAACTGCAAATTGACTGCATAAAAATGGATAGTGTACAATTGTTGGATATTTATATATATTCAAGTAGGTTGTAGTAGCAATTTGATCCCACTTAGTGCACGAATATTGTTTGATATTACTTTGGAAGTGGAAGTGATATTATCTCTTTAGAAGAGAAAAAGTAAGAAACTAACGAAAGTTTCTGTTTGACAATTTTATCGTTCTCGTTAGAAATTTGACTGGCCAAAAGTTGCACCATTTGATATTTAAAAGTTTGTAAACTTTGGAACATTATTTCTAACTATTTTCTAACTGTTGTAATACTTTATTTGTGACTTATATTGTTTAAACTCTGATTATTAACATAAGATTTATTTTTTCTTATGAAATAAAATTTTTTCAAATAACACTAGAAATCCTGTAGGTCTTTCCCAAATTGCTGTATAAAACTCAATAGAAATTGTTGTATCATGGGGACAAATATGCAGTAACCCATTAACAACTATTGTGTGGGAAAAAATATTGCCTAAGGACAGCGATTTCATCATACCTCTAAGCCATTAAAGTTTTCTTATTTGTTTATCAAATTTTTACTTATTTTTTTCATTGTTTACCGATGATTTAATCTCCAATAGAAACTACATTATTATGATAGTTAGGATATTATGCATTTGAATAAACTCATCATTTATTCTTAACTTAAATTTATGAAATTATTGATAATTTATAATGATATAACATAGTAGGCATTAGTGGAAGGGGTGGAGGGAGGGCGGCCATGGCCCCCTGACTTTTAAAAATTCCCTCATCCCTCTTGTAATTTTTATAAAAAAGAGAGAGAATATATATATATATATATATTATAAAACTTTACTAATTAGTCTCCTTGAGGAAAAAAGAAAAAAGAAAAAGAAAAAGAAAATCTGGCTCACCCCTAAATAGTTGGTGATCTTAAGTTAAAATCACAATGTTACAATATTTGTTAAAAAATTAAGTCCGAAAACTTCTTCTCATTTTAGGTTGGGTAGTTTATCAATTGTATTTATGACAAGCACTAGCACATTATTGCAAAAATCTAATCTTAGAAATCCAAATCACTATTACTAAATAATAGTACTACAATATTTTGAATAATGCAAAAGACACAATCTTTTTTATAATTATTTTCATTACTTATTTAATTAGAAATTATTATTAATTTTGATAGGAGCCTACCGTTAACACCCCCCCAAATATCTTAGTTGTAAAAGGAAAAAAAAAAGTTTTGAAAAGAGTTTTTGTATATGGACTTAAGGCAACGAACATTACAAGGAAAAACGAAGCATATTTAGCTGCCCTCTCATAAAAGGGATAGAACCCTACATATGTGAGACCAGCCCCAATATGAGAGGATAAATACAAATACCGGATATATCATATACTCTTGCCTTTACAAGAGTATGGAATCTTAGGGACAAGACATTTCTTATTTGACGCATCATGATCAGAGCCACTGTGTGTGTATTGTCTAATAAAGAAATAGTTTTGTTCATCAAAAAAAAAAAAAAATTAAAGAAATAGTTTTGCAGTTCAAACTTATCCTTCCTAGGTGTTAGACTTATAGAAGCCGTATCAGACTTTGAAAGTGAGTAGGCGGAGTTTTTTTTCATAAAGCTTTAACTTATAGCGTCTGTATTTAATGATTGTCTTTTTTTATCATTAGGCTAAAGTATCAATCAGTTTTTTGTAAAAACGATGGATTGAACTTCAGATCTCTTATTCAACTTTCAGAAACTTTATTAGTTGAGCTAGTTAAAACTCACAAGTCAATGGACGGAGTTGATTGCATAAAGTTTGTCATCTCTAATTTCCTTGGCTTTACTTGCGGAGTGGGGGTCTCATTTTTTCATTTTTATGGGTTATTTTTTCTTTTCTTTGATGTCTGATTTATGTGAGTTGACCAAAGAAATTGATCTCCTATCGTGCCTACTTCTTTCACAGAAAAGAAGTTATCATTTTATCCATAATCAAAGCTAATTCTTGATGGTATTGACAGGAGGAAGCTTGATGCTTATCTATTATAGACTCAATAATAGAAATGAGATCACGTTTCTCTTTTTACGATGAAAGCAATTGAACAGACATGGTCTTGCGGCTTTCGATTTCAGGTGTGCGAGCATGTCCAATCTTTTTTTTTTTTTTTTTTTTTTTGATAGGGAGCATGTCCAATCTTTTGATTTGATATATACCAGCGAGACTCTTCACTCTTGTAGTATCAGCGATACAGTGTTCCTTAATAATTTATTTTTGGCTTGTCGGCATGATAAGACGGAGTTTTGGTAAATATTAACAGGCCTTGGTTCAAAAATAGGACAAACAAACAACTGTTCAAAAAAAAAAAAAAAGAAAAAAGAACAAACAAGGATACAGTTTGACTATAACATAGGTTGAATTCTTTTACAAATGTTGAGTCTTTTGTAAGTGTTGAGTGTTCCCATAAGTTTTGTCTTCTCACTCCCTCCCCGTCTCCTATATCTTCCATCTATATTATCTCGAAAAAAAGAAAAAAAAGATAAGTGGTCTAAGGAAATCTGCATCGGTCGATTAATTGAGTGAGTTTTGGTTTATAAGTTTAGATTGTAGTATTCTGAAAAGGGGTTAGGCCCGTTTGTAAATCTTAGTGTTATGAGTCTTGTGATACCATTTCACTCTTTATTTTATGTCTTTTTGTGCATATTATGCCGAAAAAAAAAAACATAGGTTAGTGGTGCTAGATATTTGTATTAAAAGATGTAATAAAAGGTATTATAGACAAAGAAACCCAATGATTAGTATTTAGGGTTTTAAGGGAAGAAACAAAATATATGTTTTAAAGGAAATTAATCAAAGAAGAAAAGTGGAATTTAGACCAAAAATAAAATAAAACATTGATAGATGTGGAATGAAATGACCAATTCTATTAAATGAATGACTAAACACATATATGCTTGAAAAATACTATAAAAATGTGGGCAATACGACTAGGAAAGTTGGTGGTGGAATACAAGAAAGTTCTAGTAGCAAATCTATATATAGATGCCAAAAGCTTTATAGTTTAATTGGCCATACTCAGTATCTGAAAGTGTTTGGAGTTAGTGGAGAAATGGTTTGAATTATTGGAGTTAATGGCATGTATTCTTATTTAGAATGATATATGGAGCTGGAAATATTTTAGCCACATGGCAAGTAGCGATTTGTCCAAACTTGCTATAATGACATCATCTCTTCTTAAAATTATATATATATATATAATTTACTAATTACATATATATTTTGCTATTTACTGTTTACACTTGCCATTTGATAATGAACAATATAATTATATAAAATAATATAATAACAATCATTTCCCCATAAAGTTTGCACATAAAACCTTTAAAAAATTTTATATAATTAATTAAAAGGAATTCCACCTAAAATCCAAGCAAGCTTTATTGAACAATTTGATCCTTGATTCTACATCTAAGGCCAAACTTGTGCGCACATCTACCTTTAACCAATGTCAGGTGTACGCTAGACATGTCTCTGTTTTAAGATTTAACTGCCCAGCCATATTAACTAATAAGCAAGCAACATAAATCAAACTATCTAAGATAGTAATATTAACATGATTTTAGAATTCTATTTTTAGTCAATAGACAACATAACAAATATCAAATGTCAGAGTGGATTCTGGCGATATTAATCAATACTTACAAGCTGCCTATTCTCCCCTTGGCTTAAACTCACATCTTGTGTTTCGAAAAGTTAAATAACTTTGTATTATCTCATTGAAATAAAATGAAATTTGGTATACTTTGACTTTCTTCCTCAACTTAAAAGTAACATTAAAAAGTCAAGATTTTCAACTTTGTCTAGTTAAGCCCCACGATAATCTCAACGTTTAACTTTTACATACTACATAGCACTCTATATATTATATCATATAAGTTAACTAGCATTAGTTGAACTATCTTTTTGATCCATTATGTGATGATTTTAAAAATTCATGTATATTATTTAAATAAACTAAGTTATGTGACTAAAATTACATAAAATAATTTTCAATAGTCATATATTGAATTGAAAAATATATAGTTCTAGAATAGAAGGCCCAGACCCAACTTTTTCTATCATGTATACCGTTATTTTAATAACTGATAGATGGCATAAAGAACTTAATATTTTCAGCAATTTTGATGCAAATTGTAATACTTTTAACAGCAATCCATGTGAAAAATTATATTCTCGTTTAGCCCAATAACCAGAGGGTTTGGTTGAAGAATCAGTTGTTTAGGGGAGAAATTGGGCTACGAAGAGTAATGAGTCAGGCCAGCTAGGTTGGTGCCTGAAACAGGACATTACCATGATCTAACATTTCTACTCGAACTCGCCTAGCCTACCATTAACATGAATTGGCAGTCAAGACTCCAAGCCCAATTGCATTACACTATGTATATTTGGTGCAGTACTGTATGTGCTTAATTTGCTAAACAATTTGAAGTTTCTCTTTACTTATGTTTTCAATGAGAGCCTCAGGAAAATTGTTAAGTAATTCCCGAGCAACGAAGAGAATTGTCTTTCTAAAGTATCACAAAAATTACTCGATAGTCTTTTGGATATGAAAAAAAACAAGAAATTTGTAGATGGTATTTTCTTGTAAACGAGATTTAGGTCTGATCTTAGGTCTTTATTCGCTAGATCTCGCACAAGATTCTCTTGTGTAAATGGGATGGAAGTGTATTTTATAGTTATGTAATGCATGCATTTAAATCTTAAGAGAAACATGAAACAGATCACCAGGTATTATATTAGTTTGTCCTTTTACTATATAACATCTTTTTCTTTTTGATGTCTGATTTATGTGATTTGACCAAAGAAATTGATCTCTATCGTGCCTACTTCTTTCACAGAAAAGAGGTTATCATTTTTATCCGCTAATCAAAAGCTAATTCTTGATGAGTGACAGGGAGGAAGCGATGCTTATCTATTATAGACTCAATAATAGAAATGAGATCACGTTTCTCTTTTTACGATGAAAGCAATTGAACAGACATGGTCTTGCGGCTTTCGATTTCAGGTGTGCGAGCATGTCCAATCTTTTTTTTTTTTTTTTGATAGGAGCATGTCCAATCTTTTGATTGATATATACCAGCGAGACTCTTCACTCTTGTAGTATCGGCGATACAGTGTTCCTTAATAATTTATTTTTTGCCTTGTCGGCATGATAAGACGGAGTTTTGGTAAATATTAACGAACATGGTTCAAAAATAGGACAAACAAACAACTGTTCCAAAAAAAAAAATAAAAAAAAAAAGGACAAACAAGGATACAGTTTGACTACTTAACATAGGTTAGTTACTTACAAATGTTAGGCTCTTTTGTAAGTGTTAGTGTTATAAGTTTTGTCTTCTCACTCCATCCCCCGTCTCCTATGTCTTCCGTCTATATTATCTCAAAAAAAAAAGAAAAAAAAAAGATAAGTGGTCTAAAGTACCACATCGGTTAGTTAGTGAGTGAGTTTTTGGTTTATAAGTTTCACTAGTATTTACAAAGGTTAGGCCATTTTGTAAATGCTAGTGTTGTAAGTCTTGTATTCCCACTCCCTCTTTCCCCATCCCCTATGTCTTTTGTCTATATTATCTCAAAAAAAAAAAAAAAAAAAAAAGATAAGTGGTCTAAAGTACCACATCGGTTAGGCCCTTTTGTAAGTGCTAGTGTTGTAAGTCTTGTCTTCCCACTCCCTCTTTCCCCATCCCCTATGTCTTCTGTCTATATTATCTCAAAAAAAAAAAAAAACATAGGTTAGTGGTGCTAGATATTTGTATTAAAGATGTAATAAAAAAAAGGTATTATAGACAAAGAAACCCAATGATTAGTGTTAGGGTTTTAAGGGGAAGAAACAAAATATGTTTAAAGAGGAATTAATCAAAGAAGAAAAGTGGAATTTAGACCAAAAATAAAATAAAATATTGATAAAATGTGGAATGAAATGACCAATTCTATTAAATGAATGACTAAACACATATATACTTGAAAAATATAAAAAATGTGGGCAATCGACTAAGGAAAGTTGGTGGTGGAATAAGAAGGTTCTAGTAGCAATCTATATAGATGCCAAGAGTTTTATAGTTTAATTGACACCTTTCCATGTACAAAGTGTTTGGAGTTCTAGTGGAGAAATGGTTTGAATTGTGGAGTTAGCCGCATATTGTTACTATTTAGAATGATATGGGCAAATAGCGCCACATGGCAAGTAGCGATTTGTCCAAACTTGCTATAATGACACATCATCTCTTCTTAAAATTATATATATATATATATAATTTACTAATTACATATATATTTTTTGCTATTTGCTGTTTACACTTGGCCATTTGATAATGAACAATATAATTATATAAAATAATATAATAATAACAATCATTTCCCCATAAAGTTTGCATAAAACCTTTTAAAAAAAAAGTTTTATATAATTAATTAAAGGAATTCCACCTGAATCCAAGCAAGCTTTTATTGAACAATTTGATCCTTGATTCTACATCTAAGGCCAAACTTGTGCGCACATCTACCTTTAACCAATGTCAAAGGTGTACTAGACATATTCTTCTCTTGAACTTTACCAAGATCCAACTTGGCTTTGATACCAATTATTGCGCAATAGCAGAAGCTCTAACACACAGATAAGAAAATAAAACATCCACAAGAGACAACAATATTTAACATGATTTGGCCAATTCCATGCCTACGTTCATGGGCATCACCAACCAAAATATCCACTATCAACGAAATGGATTACAACGATATTAATCAATACTTACAACTCACACAAACCTCACCAACTTAAACTCACATCTTGTGTTTCCGAAAAGTTAAATAACTTTATTATTATCTCATTGAAATAAAATGAAATTTGGTATACTTTTGACTTTCTTCATCCAACTTAAAAAGTAACATTAAAAAAGTCAAGATTTTTCAACTTTGTCTAGTTAAAAACTGATAATCTCAACGTTTTAACTTTTTACATACTACATAGCACTCTATATATTATATCATATAAAGTTTAACTTTAAACGTGGTTAGAACTATCTTTTTGGATCCATTATGTGACGATTTATAAAAAAATTCATGTATATTATTTAAATAAACTAAGTTATGTGACTAAAATTACACAAATAGTTTTTTCAATAGTCATATAATGAATTGAAAAAATATAGTTCTAGAATAAATTTGGAGCCCAACTTTTTTCTATCATGTATACCGTTATTTTAATAACTGATAGATGGCATAAAGAACTTAATATTTTCAACAATTTTGAAGTATGAAATTGTAATACTTTTTAACAGCAATCCATGTGAAAAATTATATTCTCTCGTTTGACGAAACCAGAGGGTTTGGTTCAAGAATCAGTTGTTTGGGGAGAAATTGGGCTACGAAGAGTAATGAGTCAGGCCAGCTAGGTTAGTGCCTAGGCTAGGACATTACCATGATCTAACATTTCTACTCGAACTCGGCCTAGCCTACCATTAACATGAAATTGGCAGTCCAAGACTCCAAGCCCAATTGCACGTTACACTATGTATATTTGGTGCAGTACTGTATGTGCTTAATTTGCTAAACAATTTGAAGTTTCTCTTTAGTTATGTTTTTCAATGGGAAGCCTCAGAAAATTGTTAAGTAATTCCGGAACACGAAGAATTGTGCTCTAAAAGTACCTAAAAATTACTCAATAGTCTTTTGGATATGAAAAAACAAGAGCTAGCCAAATGGTATTTTTGCTATGGGCAAGATTTAGGTACAGTATTTAGGTGCTGTTCCTTAAATTCTCCTTTAAGATTCTGCTATGTCTTATGGGATGGAAGTGTATTTTATAGTTTGTAGCCACATAGCTAAATCTTAAGAGGGGAACATAAGGAACAATACCTAAGGTATTGTATTTAAGTTTTGTCCTTTTACTATATAACAATTTATAATTAGCTTTCTTTTTTTTTTTTTTTTTTTTGATGAGAACAATTTAGCTTTCATTGTTTAACATGGCTGACATTTTATAAGCACATGATTAATAATGGCTTTCATGTTAAACTTATGGATATGGTGCAGTTACTCGAACATGACTGATGTTATGAAAGAATCCAAGGAGGCATGTTCATATTTCTTCCTTAATTTATTCACTTTCTCTTTTTTATTCCTTAATTTATTTGGTTTCTGTTTATTTATTTATTTATTAATTAACAACAATGTGTAACGTAGCTGGCTATGATTATTGTGGAACGTTACCACTTAGCACTATATTCTTGAACACTTGGTTTCATGCAGTTTTTCAAGCAAAAATTGTAAAGTTGCCAATTGCTCCTTACTTTTTGCAGGTGACAAAGCAGGACAATTAACTCTACATTTTTTGAAAGATATTTAGTGATTCTCATTCTAACTAAATATAGTAATATACTTAAAAGATTAATTACAATTTTAAAATCTTTTTTATGCTTTAGAATTTTCAAATTTTTTTCTTATATAAAAGTTGTGAAAATATATTTGAAATGATTTAATTTATCTATATTTTTCTGATCTAAATTGCTCATTTTTACAAATTTGTTCATTTTTTTCGTATTTTATTTAATTATTAAAGTAATTGCTCATTTATCTATATTTTTCTATAATTTATCTATATTTTTCTGATCAAAATTGCTCATTTATCTATACTTTGCGACATCATTATAGTTCAACGTTTGGTCAAAACCTAGATTCAACCTCTCTCTTTTTCGATTTTTTGAACAATTAGGTTTTTAAGACATTGGTGAAGTTCTCCATCAAATTTCATAATTAAGAGACATTTTTTTAAGCATTTATATACCGGTTAAAGTGACTCATGTCTGTCTTTTTGATATGATAAATTGATAATCATAAGCTTTTATTTATATTTAGAAGAAAAGGTAAGATGATAAACATAATTCATAAGTTAATAACAGTTGGTTCTCCAAAAAAAGAAAAAGAAAAACGTAGTTCTTTGATAGAATATAATGATATATAACGTTATTCCAGCTGCTTGTGGAAATTGGTTGTGGATTATAGAGGCATAGGGAATTTCTTAGGGCCCGTTTGGTAGAGGAGTTTGAGTAATATTGTTTGTAATTTTTTGAAATACGTGTGGGTGAAAAAGTGTGTGGAAATGTATGTAATGTTGTTTAAAAACTGAAAATGAGTTGTTTAACAACTCTACCAAACAGGGCCTTAATATCTGGGGTCATTTCTCAATGTCCCTCGTAATCTACCCAGTGCCCTAGTTTAGTCTAGGAAACTAATTTACTTCACAAATTACAAGCTTCCGTAGCACGAATAGTTGCCTGTAGCAGAAAAGGAAAACATTCGAGAAACAAGTTACTGGGGCTTTAAGCTCCTTCTTCACATGGAAAATTCTGCATCTTAATTATTAATCCTCGAAAGTCAATCAATAATATCTAACAAAGCTCTGCATTTGAGAATAGCGTCCTAATATGTGTTGTATATATAGGTATATACATGGATAGGTTGTAATAATGTTGTTTGAGTTTTGAGAATATTGTTTCATAAAGTTGTTAAAGTGAAAACTCAAGTTCTGGAATTTTCTAAGTGAAAATTCGAAATTAAGCATTTTCGATCGATCGAAACTTTGGCTCGATAGATCGAAAATGGTAAAGAAAAATCCTAGAGTCTCTGGATGTCTCGATCGCTGTTCTATTCCTGTTTGATTGCTCGAAAAGAGCACTCGATCGATCGAAAGGAACCTTCGACCGATCGAAAGTCGAAAATCAGGATTTTCTGCAGAATTTTTCTAGTGACTGTTCAGAAAGATTGAAGAGGTTTCAAGCCTTATGAATAGTTTTATGAAACAGTTTAACTCTTCATACGTGCCTTTTGATGAAATATAACCCTATGGGTATAAATAGAGGCTTATGATTTTAACTCTCCATACGTGCCTTTTGATGAAATAAGGAACTCCACAAAATAGTAAGTTAGAGAGAAACACAAGAAATCCTGTGGTATTCTCTAGAATTGTTATCTATAGAACTTAACATCTTGGTTGTATCCTGGGGACAAATTTGCGATAACCTTTTAGCAACAATAGTGTGGGGGGCAAATATTATCTAAGGAAAACGATATTGTGCCTCCAAATTATCTATTTTCTGTTTGTCTTTTGTATTAACCTTGTTCTTCCATTATTATTTTGTATAATATTCCCAACAATATGGATCTCGACTATGGATTTTTCAGCATATTTTATGTATAGTTATAGTCAAAAGACTAAATAGTTTGAGACAGTTCAATTTGGTGTGACCGCTAAAGATTGGGTTTAGTCTCATGCAATGAGAGTCATGAGACTTCTTCTTATTTTTTTTGGTTTAGTATTATAATTTTTCATTCATTTATCTCTTTTCGTGCACTAATATGTGGTGAATTTAAGTTTGCTGAATGCCTAGAGATTTTAATGTTCAAAATAAAGAGAACATAGAAGAAGTAAGAAAAAAAAATAGTGTGTATGTTTAAATTAAAAGATAAAAAGGAGTTTTCGAAAAAAATAAAAAGGATAAGAGATGATGAGGAAAACAGGCTATTTAAATTTCAAAATAATTAAAAGACAAGAAAATTGTAAACTGCTGAGAACCTGAGTTTAGTGGGAGGTTTTAAATTGTGAGCTTTTATATTATGAATTTGTCCCTCTTAATTGAAAACCGGTAAGAGAGTTGGGAGCGAATATTTTAGGATATTCAAGACTTAAGAGTACACGGCTTAAACGGCTTGGAAGCCAACTTAGAAGCCCCTTAAACAGGTACTAGCATAGAGTATAGATAATTTCTTTATTTTATTTTAAAAAAATCAATACCTTCTTTTTTTAGAGTTTAAATGAGTGTCAAAATTTATACATTTTTTTACTAAAAAAACAACTCATTAAGTGATGTTCTCTTAACAAGTTGGATTTTTAACTAAGCTCTAGACTTCTAGTCATCTCATCAGATTATCTATAAAATTTTGGTAGTAACTAATGGTCAACTATCAGCATCATACTTTAGAATTTATATTAGATTTAAATTTATCAAGATAATATTTTTTACTATAAATTTCACAACAATTGAGACTTAAAGTTATAATTAATTCTTATATAAGCTCACAAGTGACACCACTTTATTATATATTAATTATAACTTAATTTTTGTGAAAATAAATTGTAAAAAAAAAAAAAAAATTTATGGCAGTAGACTTATTATCCAATAAATATAGATGAAAGATTCATATTATTAATATGGAAAAATACAGTTAACATTCTAACTAATTTGGTCGCTAAACCTACTTTGATCCTTAAACCGTTACTCATTTTCTTCCCTTTCTCATAGTGATTAGAGACTAATGGCCTGTTTGGAAGTTTAGAGAGGAAGGAGAGTAGAGGGGAGTAGAGAGAAGGAGAGTAGAGGGGAATAGTTATCCTCTACCTTGTTTGGATGTTTTTAAAATTAGTAAGGGGGAAGGGAGTAATTAGCCCTTCCTCTTGTTTGGATGTTTTAAAAATTAGGATGGAGAAGAGAGGAAATGATTTATATAGACAAATTTACCCCTATTTGAAAATGGACTTGCAACATTGGTCTATGATTAATTTATCAGTTTTGTAAAGTCTTGAACCTGATTATAATTCGTCCAAATCTTAGAATATAAACACGAAACCACGATTTTCAACAACTAGTGCAGTTCATACATACAAATGCATATCTAAAAATTCTATTATTACATATCATACCAAAAAAAAAAAAAATGCTAATTAAAAAAAATACAAAAAAAATACAAAGCTTGATACAGATTAGCTTCCTAATCTCCTAAAATCAAATCATTATCAGTCAAAATCCAACTGTTCTCTGAATGTTTGAAAACAAAGCGTTCATAATAGTATTAATAAAAACTAAACAGTGCCTAATTTAGTAGGTTTTTTCAAACTCCAACCGAAATCCAAATTCTCATTTCTTTTCCACATTTTCTGAGCAACTAAACACAGGCACAAGTAGAGGGGAAAAAAAAAATATATAATTTCACAGAAACACAAAACGAATCCCCCAAAATGCACACAATCAGAAATGACATTAGCTCTCGGAATCCATGGATTTCGTCTCCCCTAACCAGAGCAGCACGCTAACCAAAACGCGCTTCTCCGATCTCAACCCCTCACTCTCCGAATCGGTTCTCGAAGCCCTAACCCAAGCCGGCTTCGAGTTCTGTACACTGGTCTAAGCCGCCACAATTCCCTTACTCTGTAGCTACAAAGACGTCACCGTCGACGCCGCCACCGGCTCTGGCAAAACCCTAGCCTTCGTGGTCCCACTCGTTGATATCCTCCGCTACAACAAAACTCCTCCTAAACCAAACCAGGTTCGTTTCTAAATCCCTGTTTGTTTGTCGAGAAAGCTCAAGGAAAATTAAAAAAAAAAAAAAAAAAAACTAAATGGAAAATTGTTTCGTTTTTTTTTTTCATTCACCTTAAATTTTCTCAAGAAACAAACAAAGATTATTTATATAATCAGTTTGTAATTTTGTTAATTTAAAAAGGGTAAATTAGGGAATTCATTTGGTCAATAATTTTTCTACTCTACTCTCCCTCCAAATCTCTCCAATTTGGGGGAATTAAAAATGAGGGGTTAGAGGTAGTTGAACCCCCTCCAAACCCCTCCCACTTCTTCCTTAAAAAACTTCCAAACAAGGTAATTAAATTACTCTCCCCTCCTCTACTCTACTCCCCCTCCTTTTTTAAACATCCAAACAGGCCATAAGTTAGTTAGTTTTGAAAAATCTGGAATCTAACTGGCATTAGCCCTAATCTTAAGGGTGTTAACTAAATTTTACCCTATTAATATTTGGTAAAATGTTCTGGCATGATTATTTTTGCAACTGTACTTCAACTCCTCCTGGTGAGTACTTACATATATGGTGAGTACTTACATATATGCCAGGTGTAGTCAAATGGAATTTTTATGATAAAAGGGTTTTTTCTTTAACGCTGAATAAAGGTAGCAATGAGTTTCAGATTTTCAATTGTAAATCAATTAGAAGGTATATTAAGAACTGTTGCACATAGGGTTAAGCAAACTAAAACCCACATATTTAAGAGTAATAAATTAAGCTCTAAAATTTCAAAAAGTGGCAATTTTAACCCTCCAATTTTAGAGTAACATATTGAACATTCAACCTATATAAAACCTCAAACATGTCATTCAACTTAATTGAGTTGAGATTTAGGGTGTGTTTGAATAACGTTTATTTTGCTAAAATTGAAAAATTATTGCTGAAAGTACGGTAAGTAAAGGTAAAAGTTAATTAAAATAGTACAGTGGAATAGTAGCAAAAATAAGCTGAATAGTGAAATAATTTTCATTTTTCATCAACACCCAAACGCACACGTAGGTGCAGTTTGGATTGGGTGTTTGTGTTTACAAGTTTGCGTTTTCTGGCTTTTTTTTTTTTTTTTTCCTGCACTTGTTTTCGCTTTTAGAGACAAAATCCACTGTTCATGAACAGTACATGCACTAAAGCAGTACTGTTCATGTGGGTCCCACAACCACTTTATTAAAAAATATATTAAAAATGGGTCTCACAGTACTATTCACATATTTAAAAATTATTTTGCTACAGTATTTTCAGTTTTCAGTTTCAGCAAAAATAAGTTCAATCCAAACGGACGCTTAATGTTACTTTTTGAGACCTCATGGTTTAATTTGTTACTTTTGAGACTATAGGGTTTAATTAATTATTTTTTAAAACCTTAGTATTTAATTTTACGTTATAGGTTTTAATTTGTTACATCTCCTAAATTATAAGGTTTTACATGCAATTTTCTCAACCAAAAAAAAAAAAAAACCCCTACCTTAATGCTTAAATATTGTTGTAATTTCTATTTTAATGACGATGGGACAATGATAGTTACAAATATAAAGAAAGAGTAGTGTTCAAATATTACAAATTTTAATTGATACATCTTACAAACTTATATGTCATCTTTTAAATATCATACAAAAAAACAATTAAAATAATAAAATTCTTTTGATGTTTTAATTTTTTTAATATTTTAACATTTTCTATAATGAAATAAGTTATTTTATTTGTCTTTATAGTTTAGTGGTGTAATAGGTGCTAGTTTGGCATCTGGTTTCGGAAACAAACTTTTTCCAAGTATAGCTTCTTCCTAATTTTAAAAACTAGTACAATTAAAGAATCAACATAGAGAGTGGTTTTCGGTTTTATGGTTGAACCGATGGTCTAATAAATAAATAAATAATAAATAATTATAAAATTATAAAAATAAATAAATAATTTTATAACTACTCATTTTAACTAAAAAAATAATTTAAATAATACTGTAGTAAAACTTTTTTTTTTTTTTGATACAAGATACTGTAGTAAAACATTAAACATTCACTTACCAACTTTTGGACAGCACATAACAGAATTCAACCAAAACAAAACAAAAAAGCATATACAGGCAGCCGCAAGCTTCTTTAAAGCATACCTTTAATTTTTTTTTTCTTTTTACATTTATTTTTCAAACATTCTATTTTCAAAAAGCTTAAAAAAATGATAACAAAGGGATAATGTGTCATCAAAATAATTTATATGTATATTTTAGGAAAAATATTTCAAGAACAATACTGTTCCGTAGACTACAAGAAAACATAAATTTTTATATTTATTTTACAGTTCAAAGGTTGAGCCCCTCCCCAGGTAAAAGCGATTAATAGTTTTTCCATTCACAGCAAAAGTTGTTCTCCAATATCGATTTTCTTAACATTCCCATCATGTTTTAAAGTTTCCCTCCAACTATATTATTTTATAGTACCTTTGGCAAGTCATCACAGCAGTGACCAACCAAAACTATAATTCCAAGGGCAAGGGGAACCTAGCTTTCACCGAAACCAACTTCACAAATCTGGCAATGGAAGCATTTGGCTTCTTTTTGCATCTCCTTCTCTTCGGCTTCGCATGCTCAGAAACCAGTTTTGTTTACAGTGGATTTCACCAAGCCAACTTGAGTTTAGATGGAGCTTCTTTTGTGGGTTCCAATGGCATGCTTTCCATAACAAACAATTCATTGGGGCTTCTTGGGCATACCTTCTATCCATCTCCTCTACAATTCAAGAAAAACAACGCAAACAACTTATCCACAGTTGTGACCTTTAGCACTAACTTTGTTCTTTCCATCATTCCCAAGTACCCTGATCTTGGAGGACATGGTCTTGCTTTCATTCTCACTTCCACCAAAGAACCAAAGGATTGTCGTGCAAACCAATATTTGGGTCTTCCAAATGTTACAGGCAAGACGGAATCTTCTTCTTGGATTTTAGTCGTGGTGTTTAAACATTGTCCAAAATCCTGATTTCCAAGATATCAATGATAACCATGTCGGAATTGATATATCAAGCCTAATCTCAAACATATCTGAGCCAGCAGCATACTACTACTCCACAAGAAAAGAGGATAACTACAACAATTCCATCATACTCAAGAGTGGAAACCCAATTCAAGTGTGGGTTGATTATAAAAGCCAAGAGATGTTGATCAATGTATCAATTTCTCCTCTTGGCTTGCCAAGGCCTTATTGGCCTTTGATATCATTTCCCATTGACCTCTCTACAGTGATTGATGATTACATGTACATGGGGTTCTCTGCTTCCACTGGTGTGCTTGCAGCCGCACATAATGTGCATGGTTGGAGCTTTAGAATTGGGGGGAGGGCACAAGACTTATATCCAAAGGAGCTCCCATCTCTTGTGACAGGTTCTGAAGAGGTAGTGCACAGAAAGGGATTTGTGTTAGCCATCACTTTAACTATTATTATTTTTGTGATATCTGGTGTTGCTCGTCCTACACAGAATTAAAAGCCAAGATGAGATTTTGGAAGACTGGGAAGTTGAATATGGAGCTCGTAGATTCAAGTATTCTGAACTCTTCTCTGCCACACGGATTTGGAGAGAAAAATATTATTGGGTCAGGAGGATTTGGGAGAGTTTACAGGGGGCTAGTCCCTAGCATTGGAATAGAAGTGGCAATAAAGAGGGTTGCTAATTATTCATGCCAGGGAATGAAAGAATTTGTTGCAGAAATAACAAGCATGGGATGCCTTAGGCATCGAAATCTTGTCCAATTACATGGGTGGTGCCGTAGACAAGACAAGCTCCTTCTTGTTTATGACTATGTACCAAATGGAGGCCTCGACAAGCTTTTGTTTGATAGTGAGGAGCAGAGGAAAATTCTAACTAGGAAGCAAAGATACAAGATCCTCATCGGTGTTGCACAAGCATGGCTCTACCTCCATGAAGAATCTGAACAAAGGGTGGTTCATAGAGATGTTAAGCCAAGTAATGTACTTATAGATGCAAACCTCAATGCAAGGCTTGGGGATTTTGGCCTGGCTAGGACTTATAAACATGGTATCAATCCGCAAACAACTCACATTGTGGGAACACTAGGGTACATAGCCCCTGAATTTACAAGGACTGGGAAAGCCACAACAAGCACAGGTGTATAGTTATGGCATACTTCTGCTAGAAGTAGCATGTGGAAGGAGACCGATCGAGCTAAAAAAGAACCCTGAGGAACTACTGTTGGTGGATTGGGTAAGAGAAGTTGAGCTCGTGCTTGTTTTTGGTTTGCTCTCCTCTCTTCCACATCCTGACCATAGGCCTAGTATGAGAAGAATTCTTCAAATCCTACTGGGAGATGCTAGCCTTCCACCGCTACCACCTGACATTCACCTCGAAGAGTCTAGGGTGATGGAATTCTCCAATGATTCTGATCCTTCTAGTTATAGCATGACCTCATCATTGAGCAGCAGTTTCAAAAGCTTTGACAAAATTGTTGCTAGTCCACATGCACCGGTTATTTTATAAGTATTACAAAGGTAAAAATAAACTCAAGATACTATAAATTTCAAAAATAAAAACTTACAACATAACAATAAATGTGATGGACCACATCATATATAGTGTAGTAACTAAAGTTCCTATGTACTTTTTTAATTTTGTATTTAATTTTACTACACCAGCTAAAAGTTAATTTCCTACCACTTTTTAAAAGTAGAAAAAAAATTCTCTCCATAGCATTAGCAACAACCTATTAGCAATGCCACTCATGTGATCACTAATGTGTGCACAAGGCCGGTCCTTCCACTAGGCCAATTAGGCCATTGCCTAAGGCCCCCAAGTGGAAGAGGGCCCCAAAATTTTGAAAAAGAAGGGGTAGTAGAAAAAAAAAAAATAGTTTCAAATGAAACTCTAAAAAATCTGATACATCCTTGTGACCAAAGAACAAAAAATTTGGAACATCTTTGTAAATATTAATATCCAAAAAATTCTTTGGTCTAAATAAAATCAATTATCCCAAAAATGTAATCCTTAACCTCTAGACAAATAAAAAATCAACTGGATAAAATGCAAATCCAGTCTAAAAAATTACCCATAAAACAATCTCAAATCAAAACAAATCAAAAATCTCAAATTCCTAAAATTTGCTCATACCTTTTCTCTCTCTCACTCTCGCTCTCCGCCTATCTCTCTTAGCTCTTGCTCTCCACCTCTCTCTCTCAGCTAGATGATGATAGTTTGCAAAAATACTATTTTAAACTTGAATCTTTTTTCAAACATGATGTTTATTATGATATTGATGGTTTAGATTTATTTTCAGAGTTAAAAGTTTTAAAAGAAATTTTACAAATAAAAGAGTATACTCCAATTGACATACTAAATTATATAAAAATGTTAGATTCATTTCCAAATGCATGCATTGCATATAGAATTTTACTAACAATACTTGTTACAGTTGCTTCTGCAGAAAGAAGTTTTTCAAAATTAAAATTAATAAAATCATATCTAAGATTGACAATGTCTCAAGAAAGATTAAGTGGATTAGCTATATTATCGATTGAAAATGAGATGTTAGAATAACTTGAATACAAAATTTTAATTAGTCAATTTGCATCTCAAAAGGCAAAAGAAATAGATTTTAAATGAAATATATTATAATATAAAAATATTAAATAAATATTAATTTAATTAATACATAAATAAAAAAAAGGCTCCATTTTTGTTCTTGCCTAAGGCTCCAAAATGTCTAGGGCCGGCCTTGTGTGTGCTTATTAGTTACAACCATAAATTATCGTTGCAAATGTGTGCTTAACTGTGACGACTTTTTGGTCGTGGCTAAAGACCAAAATTCTTAGTGAAATTTGGTTTTATTTTGAAAAAAATGTATAAAAAATTATTTAATAAATCATTAAAGGAATTTGTTAAGTTATGATTTTTATCATAACATTAGTGTTGACTTATTCCATGAAAAAAAAATGTTGTAATTGCATTAATTTATTTCCTTGTATTTTTGTGAGATTTATTTGTAATAGGTTTAGTATTAAGTGGTGAAAATTTGATCAAGACAGCTGAAGGTCACATGAGAAGCACATGCAGCAAGGTGAACAGTCAGGCCAGGTTCCAGCTCAGTACAACTTGTCCAAGAAGGTAACAAGTGACTTGGATTCGCGACTTGCACCAGTCGCGAGTGACCCACAAGGTTCCCTTGGTTTACTGAAAATTGTGACTTTTCGTAGTCCCATCACTCATACTATATATACCTTCATTACCCATAGAAATGGTAAGGAGCATATTGAGAGAAAAAACCCTAAGAAAGGTTTCTACAACACACCCACCCTATTAGAGAGAGCTACCCATTCTTAGAGAGAAATCTTTGTAGTCTCTTCTCATTCCCTCTCCCATTGTTATACCATTGAGAGGAGATTTGTACCCAAACACTACCCACACCCATTCAAAGTGTTGAGAGTGTTTTTGGAGCTTGGAAAGCATTGGAAGATGCCAAGGATGGCGGATGCAATATGGAGCTTATTGCGGGATTCGAAAAGCTAGAGAAGACACGGTTAGGCTTAACCAGTTGGTAGCAGGAGCTTGAAGGGCTCAAGTACATTGGGTAGACTAGGCTTGGAGGGTCTTTTGTTATTCATGTAGTCCAACTTTATTATTAAGTGGATCATTTTACCGCTTAGAGGGTGACAGAGAGGTTTTTCGCCGAGTTCTTCGGTTTCCTCTTCGATAACACGTGCCGGTGTTATCTTTGTGTTTGCATCTCTCTTCCCTTACTCTTAACCTTTTAATTGCTGTTGTATTTGTGATCAATTATGGTTTAGAGTGTTTTATCAATTTGGGTATAGCTTATATTCATCATTTCGCACATATATTGTTTGTGTATAAGCTTGTGTTGGTATTGTTGAACTTAGGGGTCTAAACATTCATTAGTGTTTCACACACTAATTGAAATTTCAATTGGTATCAGAGTGGGTACACTTGTTTTGGTTTTATTACCTAAGTGTGATCCTTGACCCCTTGTGTTTATTGCCATGGATAGTGCTTTGTATGCTTCTATGCATGTATTGGTTGATGATGAATGTAGCATGCCACGTGTTTATGAAAATGCCTTTATGAGTGATAATTCTCATGATTGTGATGCTATGTTACATGAATCTTTGGGTGTTGTTGATATTCTTAACATCAAATTCTTGAAGAAAAATGCTAAGAAGTTTCATAAGAATTTGAGCAAGTTATTTTGTGAAAATGATGATTTGATTGCTAAGCTCAATGAATCCAACAAATTGGTTGAGAAATATAAGAAACACTTGCTGAAAATTCTCTTGAAAAGTTGAAAGAGTTTGAATGTGAGTGTTCAAATAGCGTGTAAAACACCTATGAACGTTTAGACCCCTAAATTACAAATTACCAATTCAAGCTTATTATCAAACAATGTATGTGTGGAATATGAAAATAAGCTAAAACAATCTAAACCATAATTAATCACAACCACAGCAGTAATTAAAAGGCAAAGATTAAGGAAAGAGAGATGCAAACACAAAGACAACACAGCGATGTGTTATCGAATAGGAAGCCGAAGTCCTTGGCGTACAACCTCTCCGCCGCCCTCCAAGCAGTCAATAATCCACTAGAGAATGAAATTGGGATACATGAATAGCAGAAAACCTTCCAAGCCTAATCTACCCAGTGTACCTGAGCCCTCCAAGCTTCTTGCTCCAACGAGGTTACGCCGAACCTTTGTCTTCTCTAGTTTACCGGATTCTGCTATAGCCCATAGCATCAACCAATATCAATTGGTCCCTTCCTAACTACTTCCTAAGCACCAAATAGCCCTCTCACAGATATGGGTATGATGAGAAAAGGATTTGGCTAAATGTACCTCTTAAGGATGTAACAATGGAGAGGGTGAGAGTAGAGGAATTTGGAGAATCAAAGTATAAAGATTGTGGATAAGTCAATCTTGTTTTTCTCTAGGGTTTTTCTTTCAAAATTTTCTCTGGAAGCTCTCTACAATACGTGGGTATAAGGGGTATTTATACTAGTGTGTGTTTGGAATGTGAAAGGTCAGGTTTGTAACAAATAGGGTGGTTTGGCGGCTTGGCCTTGCAACTTGACTGAGTCGCGAGTCTAAGCTGTGAGCTAACTGCCTGGCCAGACTGGAAGTTTTGTCCTGTAGTGCTCCGTTGGTGTGACTCTTCAACTCCCCTGCATGCTTCACACGTGTGCCTCCTTTGGCGACTTGCCAGCCACGAGCCAGCAACGAGATCCAGTCGCGAGGCCTTGCTGAGTGCACACTTCTTGAGCTTTTCTTCACACTCTCTCACATACTACCCTTACATAATTCCCACCTAAATACAAGGTTTCTAAATACTGAATTACAAGCAAATTGGCACGGAATAAAGCCAATAAAATGGTTGATTAAATTCAACCTTACAATCTCCCACTTTGGCTATTCCGTGACAAAACCCTAAAACAAACTCTAGACTTAACATGTGAGTTAGGAACAGTTGAACAAAACTCACTCACACCTAACTCTATAATCTGTGTAGCTCTTGAACCATAAGAACAAGTATTTCCTGAAAAATAACAACACAATATGATCATTGTATGCAGAAAACTTGTAATGCATATGGAGCAAGCATAATGCGATCAAGCAAAATGGAATAAAGCAATAAACCATAGCTAGACCAAAAACGAACAATCACTATAAATAGTGACTACAATGCTCATTCACACAGGGAATGAACATCCGGACATGCAAGCTAATAAGCTCAATGCAAAGTATCAATTGCATGTCCAACACTCAACCAATGCAACAACGTAAGGAAATTGCATTCAGGATATAAAATCCAACAAAGGGCACAAGAGTGATGTACTTAAAGAAAATGCATAACATTTAACAACAAGTACAAGGCTACAAAGCATGGGTACACAGCAAAATATTGAATATAAAATAACATTAAGCAAAACACTAAACATAGGCTTTTTTTATCTCCTGCTCTTCAACATTAATACTCCCCTTTTGATCAAGCTCTTCCTCCCCCTATCATCATACTCCCCCTATCATCATCATCTCTCCCTTTTTGTCTCGGAATAGCTAGTCCTCATTTTCCTTTAGCTTCCTTTGAATTTGGTTCAATTGGGTTTGGAGAGAAGTGAACTTCGTATCACAACGGATGGTGTGATGGTGCATGAAAGAGGCGAGTTCGAACATCTTAGTGCTTATTTCATGGATGGATGCCATAATGTTGTCTAATTTCCCATCATATGAGGAGGAGCTGGAGTGAGAACCACTATGAGATGCTGAAGTCTATGTCTTGATTCCCTTCCGACTATGTCCAATGCTAGCATTGAGTGTAAGAATGTTGATTGAACTTGGCTTCGTGTAGAGAGACTCATCATCTGATGGATGAACGCCTTTGAGTTTCAATATCCGTGAAATGAGGCAGCAAAAAGGAATGCAGGTCCTTGAGTCAATTCTTGCAACAGTTTTGCGCAAAATATGAAAGATATGAGCGTAAATGTCGATTTCTTCATCAGTAATCAGATCATGAAGGAACAAAGCTCACCCGTGATTCATGTATCCGGTGCTGGATAGAGGATACAGATTGTGGAACATGATTATTGTAAGCACCCTTAGTTCTGGAGATAGGGAGGAAACACTGATTGATTTCCCTATTTGTGAGAATTCCAAGTTTCTTCCAAGAGCGTCCCTAAGTAAATCCTCATCTGGACTCAAATCGTCATATATCGGTGGATTAGTAAACATTGGCCGGTTGATGTGTAGGATTTCTGCCAGATAAGTGGGTGTTATTGAGAAAATCTTTCCTCTAACCTAGCATTTGAGCTCTTCTCCCTCAACAATGGCATTAGCATAGAACTCTTTCACCAAATTCTCGTATGCACCATCAAGATCGAAAAGAAGGAAATTCCAATCCTTGGTGGCAAACCATATAGGGATTTTGGTGTCCAGAAGAGATGGCTGGTCAACAGCCCTTTCAACCAGCAAAGAGGCATCCCTAAAGTAGTTCGCATAGGTCTAAAAAGTAGCATAAGATCTGAACTTGTGAGGAACATACACTCTTGTTGGGAATCGGGTCCTCTTTGGCTTTGGAGAAAGATCATCAACATTAATCACAGGCTCTTTCCCTTTGCTGCTGCCTCCTTTCACAGCTGATCTTTTGAACGAAGACATTTTCACGCTGCATCATGTTACACCAATGAGCAACAAAGACCACACAAGACAACATACTCTATTAGCACAGAGTTAGTCCTAAAACAGGAATATTGTGGAAAACCCTAAAATCATGAGATTAAGGTCACAATCATGTCACAGAATGTGTGTGTGCTACAAATAACACATTGTGCAACCAAAGATCAAATACCCAACAACAACAACAATCACATAACCAATAACCAACAACAATCACACAACAATTTCACCAAAAGATCAAATACCCATATTCAAGCAATAGAGACACAAATATCAACCGAAACACACAATCCAAGAGATATATTGCAAGAGGTGTGAAATATATTGAGAAAGAAACAACACCCATACCTATTCTTGAAGAGGCGAGGAAGAATATGGAGATTTTGTGTGAGAACACGGTGATTTTGAAAGAGGGAAAGAGAAACTGTAATGTGAATAGGAAAGAGATGCGAGGGAAAATGAAAAGTTTTTGAAACCGGTCCTGAAAAAGACCCTCATTGTGCAAAACACGCGATTTTCGCGACTGAACCAAGTCGCGAACAAGTCGCCAAACATCTTAGAGGAAAAATTTCTGTATAACCTCGCGAGTAAGTCACGAAGGGAGCCGCGAAAATTTACTAGGAAAAAGGGAAGAGATATAGGCACCATACATTTCAATACATATCGCTTTCCTATTCGTAAAGCCAACAAAATGGTTGATTAAATTCAACCTTACAGAATGTTTGAATATGGACTTAGATGCTAAACTTGTTTTGTCTAACAAACTTGTTGATGAGCTAAAATGTGAAAATGAATTTCTTAAGATGCATGCCAAGTGTTTGATTGCTGAACCTATTGCTAAAAATGATGAAAATATTTGTTGCAATCATGTTGTGGTACCCGGTTTTGTGCCTAATGTGTGTTCTACCTCAAAGGACAAATCGGTGTACATTCATCCACACAAAAGAAATCAAAAGGTGAAGAGAAAGACTCTTAAGTGAAAGCCACTGTTTAGGTCTCAACCTAAGGTTTTGGATGGATCCAAGTTTGTTCCAACTTGCCACCATTGTGGTGTGATTGGTCATATAAGACCTCAATGTCCAAAGTTGAAGAGAGAACAAAACCATGTTGCTAGATCCCTTCGCAAAAAGCCTAGTGGACCTAAACACATTGTTTATCACTATTGTGGTGCCTTTGGTCATCTTAGACCTCATTGCTCTAAGTTTCAAGCTCTTAAAAGAATCAAAAGAAAAGAGAAACTTGAGCTTCTTGGAAGTTGTGCTATGAAAGCAAAACCGGTTTTGGGAAAAAATGGTAAGTTGTTGAAGAAAGTGTTTGATGTTCTTACCTCCTTGTCTATGTGCATTTCCGGTTCTTATTCTTCCGACCCTCGTCTCACTTCTCATGAGACACTCATTCCAAACAATCGTTCCGTTTGGATGAGAAATGGTTCCTATGGTTGAGCTTTTGCTCTTTTAGTCATTGATCTAATTCTTTCGATCTTTGTAGGACCCTTCATGCGTTAAATGTCATATCGTCATGCATTTTGCATTTCTTTATATGCATTGTTTTTGTTTTGATCTTACTTTTTTGTTTTTGTTTTTGTTTTGTGTGAGTAAAAATCCAAAAAGTTTGATCGTATATGTTTGAGCACATATCACATGTGTGTTTGGCCTAGTACCTTCGTACAAATTGCTTAGTGCATTTATGAGGTTAGCTTGTTATGTATACATATCTAGGGATGGCAATTTTTGCCCGATCCGCGGGTACCCGGTCCGGCCCGACCCTAATGGGCCGGATTTTACCCGGTCCGATTAAGAATAGGGTCGGGTATGGGTTTTTTAAAAAAAAGCCCGAAGCGGGTCCGGGTCAGGTCCGGGTTTTATAAAAAAATCCGAGACCCGACCCGAAACCCGGCCCGGATAAAAACCCGGTTACGAATGGATTCGATTAAAGCCGTGAAGAAAAAAAAAAAATGAAACTAAAGCAAATGACTTTTATTTTATCAATTTTTAGCTACTCCAAATATAGTCTTAAGGCTTTTTAATTTTTTTTTTTTAATAATTTGGTTTTTTTTTTGCAAAATATGTACAGTTCTTTTTTTTTTTTTGATTGGGCCACGAATTGGGCCCAATCCCTTAACGGGACCCGTGGGGCCCGCGGGGCCCGGCTGGGGCGGGTCCGGGCCCCGGAAAAAAAACCCGGCTAATAAACGGGACGGGTCCGGGCCACGGGTCTTGGCCCGCGGGTCGGGTCCGGGTATGGAAAAACCCGGCCCGAACCCGACCCGTTGCCATTCCTATACATATCTATCTTTGTGGGAAAAATCTTGACATCTATGTGTGATTGTTGTAAATCGATCTTCAATCTTGTCATAAATGATTAGTCAATTGTCTTGTTGGTTTTGATACATGTGTAGACTTGTGCCTATATCTCTTCCCACTCATTTTTTTTGCTTAAGAGCTCAACAAATGTCGAATCTCGAAAAGAGATAATGAACTGAAAAAGCCGTCGCACAAACTAGTATTTTACTAGGAAAAAGGGAAAGCGACTGGAAGGTCTACCCGCGAGTAAGTCGCGAAGGGAGCCGCAAAAATTTCTGTATAACCTCGCGACTGGAGCTTCCATTTGCGAACAAGTCACCAAACCGAGTCGCGAGAACTTTAAAAACCCAGAATTTTGAAAAATTTTCTAAGTCTTTTTCGCGATTGGGATGTTGACTTGCCAGTGAGTCGCGAAAAACTTCTGTGTAATCTCGCGACTGGGGGCATGCGACTGGATTGACCTGTAACCAAGTCGCTAGAACAGGGCAATACTGTGTTTGAAATTTTTGATATTTTTGCAGAAACAAAAGACTTTCCAAATACAATTAAAACACTCAAAAATCTTTTTGTGTTTGATCAACAAAAATTGAGTATGTGAAATACATTTAATCAAGTACAATCACACAAATGAATATGGCATTCATTGAACATAGATATGTGTGATATGTGTGGGTGTCAAAATTGAGATAGTCTTTAGTCTAATGTGAAGTTTCAATGATCAATTCAACCAAGATATACACAATTAGCACGAGGAAAAGTGACCCATCTCAATTATAGAAATATGCATATATAACCTCCCATATTAACTTGATTACAAGTATTGAAGCTTTTCATTTGGCTCCATTCACATCATATCATTTGATCGTTTTGAATCAATACATCTAATTTTGAGATCGATGCCTGAAATTTTAAATATTTCAATTTGATGAGCAAGCCTTTGGCTTTTTGGGCATCATACATTTTCATAAAAGTTACTTTCCATTTTTCCTAGTCAAATACTAGTATGTGCGACGGCTTTTGTAGCTCATTATCTCTTTTCATTTTGAGCTCTACATTTGTTGAGCTCTTTAAGCAAAAACATAAACAAGTGGGAAGATATATAGTCACAAGTCTATGCAAGTTTCAAGATCAACAAAACCATTGACTAATCATTCATGACAAGTTTGAAGATCTATTTACAACAATCACATAGATGTCAAGATTTCTCCCACAATGATATGAGTGCATAGGGTACAAGCTACGCTCGTAAATGCACAAAGCCATAAGTACAAAGGTACAAGGCAAAACATGCTTAAGACAAAACACAATAATATCGATCAAACTTTTTGATTTTCTACTTTTTATGTGTTTTTGGATTTTTGACACAAGTAAGAAAAGATTGATAAAAAACAACAATGTAAAAACATTTAAAACAAATACAAACAAACAGAACACACTATACAAATAGCTACCAAGGTAGTGTGTGCCCTACAAAAGATAAATTAAAGCAAGATAGAGAGGTAGAGCACACATTACACATGAGATTCAAGGAATTGTACCAACACCAATAGTCTTACGAAGTGATTCAAACTGTGGACCATTGAGAGGCTTGGTGAAGATGTCTGCCTTTTGACTGTCTGGGTGTATGAATTCAAGACATACAACTTTATTTTCCACCAAATCCCAGATGAAGTGGTAATGTATCTCTATGTGTTTTGACTTTGAATGCTGAACTGGGTTCTTAGAGAGATTTATAGCACAGGTGTTATCACAGAAAACACACATTGTATCTTGAAGAATCCCGTAGTCATGGAGTAGCTTCTTCATCCAAAGGAGTTGTGTGCAGCAACTTCCAGCGGCTATGTATTTAGCTTCTGCCGTAGAGAGAGATACAGAGTTTTGTTTCTTGCTCATCCAAGAGACAAGATTGTTACCAAGATAGATACAGCCACTTGAAGTACTCTTTCAATCATCCACACTTCCAGCCCAGTCTGCATCTGAATAACTGGCAAGGCAAGCATTAGAGTCCTTTGAATACCACAACCCATAATCTGGAGTTCCATTGATATATCGTATGATTCGCTTCACCACAGTCAGGTGAGATTCCTTTGGAGTAGCCTGATATCTAGCACAAACACCCACACTAAATGCTATATCCGGTCTACTAGCTGTAAGATAAAGTAAACTCCCAATGATACTCCTATATAAGGTTGGACTCACTTCTACCCCGGAAGAATCAACATTCAGCTTTGTAGATGAACTCATGGGAGTAAAGGCATGCTTTTTGGAGTCTAATCCAAACTTCTTGACAATATTTCTAGCATATTTTTCTTGGGAAATGAATATGCCTTCCTTCTTTTGTTTGACTTGAAGGCCCAAGAAAAATGTAAGCTCCCCCACCATACTCATCTCAAATTCTTTCTTCATCTCCTCAGAGAATTTTATAGCCCGAGCATTAATGGTAGCTCCAAATACTATGTTATCAACATATACTTGAGCCACGATAAGATAATCTTCATCATTCTTGACAAATAAAGTCTGGTCGGCATACCTCTTTTTGAATCCTCTATCCAAGAGGTAATGGGTAAATCGATCATACCAAGCTCTAGGAGCTTGTTTCAAGCCATAAAGGGCTTTCTTCAATATCAACACATGGTCCAGGAAGTGAGGATCTTCAAATCCTTTGGGTTGTTCAACAAACACTTCTTCATTCAGGTATCCATTTAGAAATGCACATTTCACATCCATTTGGTAGAGTTTGAAGTTCATAATGCATGCAATTGACATAAGAATTCGAATAGACTCAAGTCTTGCCACAGGAGCGAAGGATTCATCAAAATCTACTCCTTCCACTTGAGTGTATCCTTGAGCCACTAGCCGAGATTTATTCAGGATAATCTCTCCATCTTCATCGGTCTTGTTTTTGAAGATCCATTTGGTGCTGATAACATGAACATTTTCAGGCCTAGGAGCAAGTTCCCATACATCATTTCTCACAAATTGATTCAGCTCTTCATGCATTGACTCAACCCAATTTTCATCTTGAAGAACTTCTTCTACCCTTTTCGGCTTAAATTGGGCAAGGTAGCAATGGTATGTTACATGATTGGCTAGAAGAATGTTTCCTTTTCTAAGTCGAATACCTTCATCTAAAGATCCAATGATGTTACTGTCCAGATGGTTTTTAATCACTCTTGATGATGGCTTCTTTGATGTGTACACTTCATCATTCTAGGAGATAGGAGGATGAACTTTTGGAGGAGTGAGAGGACTTGCTGTTTTAAACATTGATCTTGTTTCTATTCTTAAGTTCAAGGGAGTTGATTCATTTTCTGGTGTAGGTCCTTCAACTTCTATATCAAGAGCTTCGACCTCAACTGTGGGTTCTTTGGTGCTTGGTCCTTCTCCATCATCAACCATGTCTACCTTTGTTATGGCATCATCAATTTCTACATTGATGGATTCCATTACCGTCTTTGTTCTCTTATTGAAAACTCTATATGCCCCGCTAGTAGTAGAGTACCCAAGGAAAATGTCTTCATCACTTTTCGCATCAAATTTTACAAGGTTCTCCTGATCATTTAGAATGTAACACTTGCTTCCAAACACTCGGAAGTCGGCTTCTTTCCATTCCAAATTTCATAAGCGGTCTTCTTTGTTCCCGCTCAGAAGAATATTCTATTACCAATGTGACATAAGGTGTTCACGGCTTCTCCCCAAAACTTTTGAGGAATTTGCTTGTTAAGTAGCATAACTCTTGCTATTTCTTGAATCACCCGATTCTTCCTCTCAACCACCCCATTTTGTTGAGGAGTTTTGGGGGCTGAAAATTCCTTTTTGATTCCATTCTTCTCACAAAACGACTCAAATCTTGCATTCTCAAACTCCTTGCCATGATCACTCCTTATCTTGACAATAGGAGCCCCTTTCTCGTTTTGTAGTCTCTTGCAAATAATTTCCAATTTCTCACATGCTTCTGATTTTTCTTTAAGAAATTCAACCCAAGTGTATCTTGAGAAATCATCAACAATGACCATAATGTACCTCTTTCCTTCTAGATTTTTAGTTCTTGTAGGCCTCATTAGATCAACGTGAAGAAGCTCTAAACAACGTGAGGTAGCAATCACATTCACCTTGTGATGACTTGCCTTTGTTTGCTTTCCCATTTGGCATGCACCACAAGTAGTCTTCTCCACATTTCCAAACTTTGGAAGTCCCTCAACTGCTTCAAGTTTAGATACTTTAGCTACTTGTTTGAAATTTGCATGCCCAAATATGTGATGCCAAAGTTCCAACATGTCAACACGAGTACTTCTACACGAAATGGGTGCCGTAGGAACTACTCTGTAGCAATTGTCGGTAGTCCTATTTCCCTCCAAGACTTGAATCCCTTCTTCATCAATGATTATGCATCCCTTCTTTGAGAATTGAACAAGAAAGTCCTCATCACATATTTGAGTGATGTTTAAGAGATTCGCCTTCAGCCCTTTGATGTATAAGACATCTTTAAATAGAGGTAATCCCGGTATCTCAACAGTCCCTTTGCCAAGAACTTGAGCATGACTTCCATCAACAAATGTCACATAGTCACCAACCTTCTCTTTGAGAGACTTAAATAGTGATTTATCCCCTGCCATGTGACGAGAACAGTCGCTATCAAGATACCATAAACATGAATTGAAAACCTTCAAAGAAGTGTGCATAAACAAGCAAGCATGAGACAAGCACTCTTGACCTTCAAATAGAAACTTGTCTTCATTTTCCATGCTCTTGTTAGAATGATTTTTCTTTTTCAAATTCTCAACCTTATCACACAATATTTTATTTCTTATTTTATACTTCTTAATCAAAGAATTAGACTCACATAGACTATTGTGTAAGATGTGATTCTCATTTTCAAAATATTTCAGCATGTGAACAAACATCCTAGCATGTTTCTTTGTTTTTAATAGCTCTAGGAGTTCATTGTTAGGATATCCTTCAAACATACTCATAGAGTCATTATCACAAACATTTAAGCCACAATTCAACATAGCTTTTTCCATAGCTTCATTCATAGCTAAGGGGTCAAGGATCGCACTTAGGTAATTAAACCACAACAAGTGCACCCGCTCTGATTCCAATTGAATGTTCAAATAGCATGTAAAACACCTATGAACGTTTAGACCCCCAAATTACAAATTACCAATTCAAGCTTATTATCAAACAATGTATGTGTGGAATATGAAAATAAGCTAAAATAGAATTGATAAAACAATCTAAACCATAATTAATTACAACCACAATAATAATTAAAAGACAAAGATTAAGGGAAGAGAGATGCAAACACAAAGATAACACAACGATGTGTTATCGAAAAGGAAACCGAAGTCCTCGGTGTAAAACCTCTCCGCCGCCCTCCAAGCAGTCATTAATCCACTAGAAAATGAAGTTGGGATACATGAACAGCAGAAGACCCTCCAAGCCTAATCTACCCAGAGTACCTAAGCCCTCCAAGCTTTTTGCTCCAACGAGATTACGCCGAACCTTTATCTTCTCTAGCTTACTGGATTCCGCTATAGCCCATAGAATCAACCAATATCAATTGGTCCCTTCCTAACTGCTACCCAAGTACCAAATAGCCTTCTCACAGATATGGGTATGGTGAGAAAATGATTTGACTAAATGTACCTCTCAAGGATGTAACAATGGAGAGGGTGAGAGTAGAGGAATTTGGAGAATCAAAGTATAAAGATTGTGGATGAGTCAATCTTGTTTTTCTCTAGGGCTTTTCTCTCAAAATTCTCTCTGGAAGTTCTTTACAATACGTGGGTATAAGGGGTATTTATACTAGTGTGTGTTTGGAATGCGAAAGGTCAGGTTTGTAACAAACAGGGTGGTCTGGTGGCTTGGCCTCGCAACTTGACTGAGTCGCGAGTCTAAGCCGCGAGCTAACTGCCTGGCCAGACTGGAAGTTTTGTCCTGTAGTGCTCCAGCTAGCGTGACTCTTCAGCTCCCCTGCATGCTTCACACGTGTGCCTCCTTTGGCGACTTGCCAGCCGCGAGATCCAGTCGCGAGGCCCTGCTGAGTGCACACTTCTTGAGCTTTTCTTCACACTCTCTCACACACTACCCTTACATGATTCTCACCTAAATACAGAGTTTCTAAATGCTGAATTACAAGCAAATTGGCACGGAATAAAGCCAACAAAATGGTTGATTAAATTCAACCTTACAGAATGTTTGAATATGGACTTAGATGCTAAACTTGTTTTATCTAACAAACTTGTTGATGAGCTAAAATGTGAAAATGAATTTCTTAAGATGCATGCCAAGTGTTTGATTGCTGAACCTATTGCTAAAAATGATGAAAATATTTGTTGCAATCATGTTGTGGTATCCAATTTTGTGCCTAATGTGTGTTCTACCTCAAAGGACAAATCGGTGTACATTCCTCCACACAAAAGAAATCAAAAGGTGGAGAGAAAGACTCTTAAATCAAAGCCTCCGTTTAGGTCTCAACCTAAGGTTTTGGATGGATCCAAGTTTGTTCCAACTTACCACCATTGTGGTGTGATTGGTCATATAAGACCTTAATGTCCAAAGTTGAAGAGATAACAAAACCATGTTGCTAGATCCCTTTGCGAAAAGCCTAGTGGACCTAAACACATTGTTTGTTACCATTGTGGTGCCTTTGGTCATCTTAGACCTCATTGCTCTAAGTTTCAAGCTCTTAAAAGAATCAAAAGAAAAGAGAAACTTGAGCTTCTTGGAAGTTGTGCTATGAAAGCAAAACCGATTTTGGGGAAAAATAGTAAGTTGTTGAAGAAAGTTTTTGATGTTCTTACCTCCTTGTCTATGTGCATTTCTGGTTCTCATTCTTCCGACCCTCGTCTCACTTCTCATGAGACACTCATTCCAAACAATCGTTCCATTTGGATGAGAAATGGTTCCTATGGTTGAGCTTTTGCTCTTTTAGTCATTGATCTAATTCTTTTGATTTTTGTAGGACCCTTCATGCATTAAATGTCATATTGTCATGCATTTTGCATTTCTTTATATGCATTGCTTTTGTTTTGATCTTACTTTTTTGTTTTTGTTTTTGTTTTGTGTGAGTAAAAATCCAAAAAGTTTGATCGTATATGTTTGAGCACATATCACATGTGTGTTTGGCCTAGTACCTTTGTACAAATTGCTTAGTGCATTTATGAGGTTAGCTTGTTATGTATACATATCTATTTTTGTGGGAAAAATCTTGACATCTATATGTGATTGTTGTAAATTGATCTTCAATCTTGTCATGAATGATTAGTCAATTGTCTTGTTGGTTTTGATACATGCGTAGACTTGTGCCTATATCTCTTCCCACTCTTTTTTTTTGCTTAAGAGCTCAACAAATGTCAAATCTTGAAAAGAGATAATGAGCTGAAAAAGCCGTCGCACAAACTAGTATTTTACTAGGAAAAAGGGAAAGCGACATGTATTGAAATGTATGGTGCCCAAAAAGTCAAAGGCTTACTCTCAAAATTGAAATATAAAAAATTTCAGGCATCAGTCTCAAAAAGAGATGTATTGTTCTTAAATGATCAAATGTTATGTATTGTATGAAGCCAAAAGAAATGCTTCAATGTTATGCAATAAAATTTTGTAAGAGGTCATATATGTTCATTTCTATAATTGAGATAGACTACTTGACTTAGTACTAGTTGTGTATGACTTGATTGAATTGATCATTGAAACTTCACTCTAGACTAAGGACTATTCCACATTTGATATTCAAACACAACACACATGTCTAATGTTCAATGAATGCCTTATTCATTTTTTCAATTGTACTTGTTTAAATGTGATGTGTAAGTGCTCAACTATAAATGGATCAAACCAAAAAGATTTTTGATCATTTTATCTGTATTTGGAAGTGATTTTTATCACTCTTTGTGTTCATGTTTTGTGCTTACTTTGTTTTTCATTGTTTTAAGCATGTTTTGTGTTGAAAAACAAGTATCAGAGTTTCTCGCGACTCACTCCCGAGTGAGCACTCAAGTTGCGAAAAAGACTTAGAAAATTTCATGAAAATTGTTTTCGCGACTTATCTCGCGACTCGCCCAGTCGCGAAATGCCTAGAAACAGGTTTTTAAAGGGCTTTTCGTGGGAAACCTGTTTTAAACCTCTCCCATCCTCTCTAAAACCTCTTTTTCAATATTTTTACATCAAAACCCAACCAATTTGAATGGTTTTTCATTCCATTAACATCTCTAAGGTAATTCTAAACTCTTTTCATTGATTTTGATCCTTAGATTATGTTTTGGGGTGTTTTTGTGCTCTTGGTTGGGATTTTCATCATAGGGGTTGGGAAAACTTAATTTTTATCAAATTTTTTGTATGGGATTTGTTTTTTTTTTGATGATTTTCTTTGGACGTTGGCCCTTTGTAGCAAAAAGAACATGTATTAAGGGTGGATTTTATGATGTTCATGCATTGTTTTACATTGTTGTTCATAGTGTGCATGCTAGGTGTTTGATAAAATGCCTCTTAGACATTTTCTCACTTGTTTGGACTCCGATGAGTACCAAACTTTGGGGTTTCCCATGTTTCCTCATTAGGAACATGGTTGGTTTATTGGTTGTGTATTTAACACACCTTACCCCACACATGTATTTTCCATGCTTTGGTCATGCATTACACATAGCCAACTCTTGCACACATCTTTGCTACCTTTGTCATGCATTGGTCTATACCTTGTTTCTTCATCCTAGCATGTCATGTTTACCTTATGCTTTGTAGCATTTTGTTTTGTCTTTTGTTTGAGCTTCATTTCTCATTCATCTTGCACCCATTATGCATCATTACTCTTATTCATACTTTCATCTCTTGCCCACTTTTCTCCTTGACCTTTTGTCTATTCATATTAAAAAGGGGGAGAGTATACTTCTGTCATTTTTATATGACTCTTGTGCACATTCCTAGGGAGAGAAATTCTATTTCTCATGCACATTTGTAGGGGGAGAAATATTCCATAGGGGAGATGCATATACCAAGGGGGAGAAGACATTCAGTTAATAAGAAAACTTTGTTTTTCTTTATATTTGTTTGCTTGTTTGCTTTATGGTGCTTTGAGTTATGTTTAGTATCTATACTTTGTTGTTCTCATTGCATCATGTTTGTGTTGGACATGCATACATCCTTATGCTATTGTGCTTTATTGATTGCATGTTCAAATGATCATTTGTTTTACTATGTGATCATTGTAGTAATTTTTTTATGACTGTTTTGGTGTATAATCAAGTTGCTCATATGATTCACATCATGTTTACTTGATCGCAATTTACTTGTTATATTATACTTGTCCTTTTATTACTTGCTTTACCTTGAGGGTCTAATGTGTTTTGTGCAAGTGTTTCAGGTTACAGGTATATATGTTCCAAGTTCATCACAGTTTCTAAATTTAGGTGTGAGTGAGTTTTGTCACTGTTTCCAAACTCACGTTTAAGTCTAGAGTCTGTGTTAGGGTTTTTTGTCACGGAATAGCCAAAGGGGGAGATTGTTAAGTTATGATTTTTATCATAACATTAGTGTTGGCTTATTCAATGACAAAAAGTGTTGTAATTGCATTAATTTATTTCCTTGTATTTTTGTGAGATTTTTTTTGTAATGGGTTTAGTATTAAGTGGTGAAGATTTGATCAAGACAGCTGAAGGTCACATGAGAAGCACATGTAGGAAGGTGAACAGTCAGGCCAGGTTCCAGCTCAGTATAACCTGTCTAGGAAGGTAACTCGTGACTTGGATTCACAACTTGCACCAGTCGCGAGTGACCCGCAAGGTTCCCTTGGTTTACCAAAAATTGTGACTTTTTGTATTCCTATCACTCATACTATATACACCCTCATTATCCACAGAAATGGTAAGCAGCCTATTGAGAGAAAAAACCCTAAGAGATGTTTCTACAACACACCCACCCTATTAGAGAGAGCTACTCATTCTTAGAGAGAAATTTTTGTAGTCTCTTCTCATTCCCTCTCCCATTGTTATACCATTGAGAGAAGATTTGTATCCAAACACTACCCACACCTATTCAAAGTGTTGAGAGTGTTTTTGGAGCTTGGGAAGCATTGGAAGATGCCAAGGATGGTGGATGCAATATGGAGCTTATTGCAGAATCCAGAAAGCTAGAGAAGACACGGTTAGGCTTAATCAGTTGGTAGCAGGAGCTTGGAGGGCTCAAGTACATTGGGTAGACTAGGCTTGGAGGGTCTTTTGTTATTCGTCTACTCCAACTTTATTCTCTAGTTGATCATTTTACCGCTTGAAGGGCGACGAAGAGGTTTTTTGCCGAGTTCTTCGGTTTTCTCTTCGATAACACGTGCTGGTGTTATCTCTGTGTTTGCATCTCTCTTCCCCTACTCTTAACCTTTTAATTGCTGCTATGTTTGTGATTAATTATGGTTTAGAGTGTTTTACCAATTTAGGTATAGCTTATATTCATCATTCCGCACATATATTGTTTGTGTATAAGCTTGTGTTGGCATTGTTGAAATTGGGGATCTAAACATTCATTAGTGTTTCACACACTAATTGAACTTTCAGAATTCATTAACAAAAATCCATATTGGGAATGACTTCTCAAACCTATTTAAAATGATTTCCATTACATTTGAAATCAATCCAAATTCTCTTAACGGAATTTATAATTAACTCAAGCATAAATCTTAATGAAAATTGTACTATTCACCAAAAATTGGGGTTACGTTTCAATTTTCAATAACTTTTCATGATAACCAAATTTTGACAACTTATTTGAAAAAGATTTATAACATGCCAAATTATTTTTAAAATTTTTTAAAAATTAAATAAATATGTAATTTGAAATACTTGGTAAAAAAAAAAAAAAAAAAAAAAACCAAAATAAAACCAAAATAAAACAAAACAAAGAAGAGGGTGTTTGGGTTGAAACTTGAATGATCAAAAAGAAGTTTCATCAAGTTTAACTAAAAAAACAAAGAACTAGACAGTGTTTGGGTTGAAACATGAATGATCATAAAGAAGTTTCCATCAAGTATGACTGAGTTTAACTAGGCTTATGTTTAGATGATTTAGTGGTTGTGGTGGGCCTTTTGTGTTTTGGGTTTGATTTCTCCTACTGTATCATGGCCCGTGATTATGAGGTAGGAGAGTTGGGTCTGGCCTAACTGAAACACACCTTACGTCAGCTTGTGCGCAAGTTCGGCCATCCCCATGTAGATGCTTGGCAGGAGCCTTGAATCTACAGCGTGCTCACAGCGGGAACAACTGTTACAGATATTACAATAGGAAACGCAATACGGCAAGATGACTATAACATCTCTATAAATAATAATAACACATAAATAACATAATAAGGAAGAATAACGAGGTCATGGTAGAGTAATACAATCATGAATAACAAATTTGCAGCAAATAGTTCAGTAATAAGGTAACACGTTAGTCATTCGTCAACCAAAAATAAGATTCGTCTGCCAAAGAAAAGGGCTTAGCTATTCAGCAGACACAAGTCCAAAAAAGGAGTCGATCTCCAATGTGAGTAACCTCAGAGGAGGCTCCTACCGTAGAGATTACACACTTTAGAAAAAGGACCTAGATGGCTTAAACTTGAATTCTTAGCGTATCAGAGATTGGGTCTATTGAGAGGGAGAGAAATTGGTAGCCTACTGATGCATGCCTCTATTCCTATTACTCATGTTTTTCTTTGGGATTTCTGTATCTTTCCTTTTTCTTTTGTTTACTCTGCTTTTTTTCTTTTTCTTTCTACCTCTATTTCTTGCCATTATTTCTCCCCCCCTTCCACTGTTCCCAATTATGGCCTTTTATATTGCCTGTCGTGGTAGGATTTATCGTTTTTACCCTTTAACCGCTTTTGGATCGTTGTGGGTGTCCTTCCAAAATTGCCCACTAGCCTGTCGGCTGCCCAGCCACCACCATTACACTGTGCTGGCTGCACCACGCTTCATTCTCAGACAAAAGTGGTTTTGTTTTGTCTCCTACCTCTCTTTGTTTTCAATACTCTTATCTGGATAAGGGTTAAATCTCTCCGTCACCTACCTCTATGGCATGCATCTAGTGGTTGCAACTCATATTTACTTTTTTTAAGTGAGATGTCATTCCAGCAGGACATTTCTCCCCAAAGAAGTTTGAGCGGGAACCCCAAAATAGACTTCCTCCTTCTCCCCATCGTTAGACCACACCCTCTCATACCTCTGACCCGTGGCCCACCTCCCTTGTACCTCTCCTGTATTGGCTAGGTACAGGTAGGTGGTGCCTGGACCTTGTGTGCATGATCCACTTCTGTCTGAATCCATTACTTTTCTGGTCTTCACGCATTTGCCATTGCCTTCTCGTTTGTCTAATTCTGATGTATGTTTTGGTAGCTGTTTAACTCTTGCAACGTGAAAGATACATGGGTCTTTGGGCTTGCATTCTCTACATTTTTTGGACCAAGCATTGCTTGAGTACAGGCCCTCTCCCTCCTGCCTAGCCCATGTCCCCTTCTTTCTTGTGTCTGTGGGCTTGGCTGATGATCTTGCCATGCCACTACGCTGCTCCTATTATGATATCACTTCTCTTTTATTTCGTTGTTACCCCTGGGCTTACGGGCTGAGGCTCCTGCCAGTCCATTTTCTACATTCTTTCTTCCTTTGGGCTTTACTGGCCTACATTCCTGCTGTGCCAGCCCATTCCATTCATCGGGTTTCCTCGGCCCATTTTATTCCTCGGGCTTCCTCGGCCCATTTACCTCTTTTACTTCCATGGGCTTTTGCTAAATCCTTTAGGCTTCTCCGGCCCAATTACCACATCCTTACTTCTTATTATCTTTCGTGCTTATTAGCGTTTATGCCAACCCTATGAATTTACTAATTCATTTCTTGGGCTTTCCTGGCCTATTTATTTCTTCTTTACCTCTTAGTATTCCCATGGGTTTACTACTTCATTCCTTGGGCTTACTCGGCCCATTTGCTTCTTTTTTGCCACTTATTATTTTTGTGGACTTGTTGATCATTATTCCTGCCATTCCGGCCTGCTGATCTTTACTTTACTATTTTCTCTTCTCATCTTCTTCATATTGTTGGGCTTCTTCTGCCATTGAACCTTTTGTCAAAAGTGGGCATCAACATTCAGCCCCCTGAGCATATGAATTGCTCCTGCAATTCATATGCTAACACTAAATATTTTTTTTTTACGGGTTTTTTGAACAGTGGGCCCCACCTTATTTCCTTTCTTGCCAAGAACAGGGTTGTCTCTTCGAATTCCCCAGTTTAGCAGTTATTTTGGAACACAACTTCTGCTTCATTAATATGATGTTTCTTTTGACAGCTGACCTGTTGCCTCCTTTCACGTCACTTTTATTGTCTTTAGTCCTTGGACTTTTCCCTTTCCCATCATTCTTTCATAGCTCTCTTCTTCTTCCTTTCTCTTCACCGTGTCATCTTTCCTAAAACTTCACTACCCATCTTCTTTGTTCAAATAGCCCATCATGTCGCAAGCGAAAGATGAAGGTTCTTCTCGCCGTAAGGGGAAAGAGGTCGCCACTGACGATCCTCTGGGCAAAACCATAGGTGAAGAGACTCCTTATCGACCCATGGTATGATACTCACATCCACTTCCCTGTGGTTCTCGGTAACTATTCGCCTCCGTCGCTGGGCTGTGTATGGCTTTCTATTTGCCGTTGTGACACGGAGGTTTCTTGGGCCCCTTTGGCTTCCATCATTCCCGATCTTTATATTCGTCAAGGGACCTCACTTCCCGTGCCCATTCTCTTCGAATTCAAGTCGGACACTTCTTTAGGTTGGAAAGAATAGGTGGACAAGCAGTTGTCTATTATTTTCACATGAACTCACAATTTTTTCTCTACCACTCACATTCTGCCACATTACAGTTACAACAAATTTGTGGTAAAAAAAAGTTTGTGGTCCTAGATTTTCTCATCTAGGGTTTAGACCCCATTAGTCTTTGTTACGTAACCTATTAAGTTGCTGCAAAAATCCTGGTGAATCGACTTAAGCCTAGTCTCAAGTCGATAACACATCACTTTAAAGTGCTATATGGCAGTGAGGTTTTTTTCTTTTATCAAGAAAAAGAAAGGGTGGGAGATAGGTAATGTGTGCCTTGAAATTAGACATGAGCAGGTCTATGATAAGCTTTGCTGGAATTTTATTATTGCTGTGCTGACTAAAATAGGTTTTAGTCCACATTGGATTCATTTGATCTCCCAATGTATCAGAGCTGTTTCGCACAATGTACTTACAAGCGGGGCTCCTGTTAAAGCTAATGTGCATTCTATAGCTCTTCTCAAAGCAGGGCCTCAAGAACTGATTAAGAGAATTAAATTTACTCTGAGTACCCTGTCTGGCTGTCTCTTAGTCATCTCAAGTTTGTAGATGACAAATTGTTATTTTCTCATACAGCACCTCAAGTATTGTAGTAGTTAAAAGAGAATTTGGATTGGTATTTGTTCACTTTCTGGCAATTTATCAATGTAGATAAGTTTGAGCTCTCTGTAGTCCTAATGCATCTCCACAGCTGAGAGGTAGGCTTTCCGGTATGCTAGGAGTTAAACTTGCAGAAAACCCTGAAACTTATCTTGGGTCGGGGATGGATTTGACGCAAAAGAAATCAAATCTTTTCTCCAGAGTCTCTACTTGAATGGGGAAAAAACCAGAAGAAGAAGAAGAAGAAGAAGAAGAAGGTTACAAGAATGGAAAGCAAAACCATTAACCCAGGGGGTAGACTTACACTGATTAAATCAGTTTTATAGGCTAACTATATTTGTCCCCTATCCTGTTTCCTTATTCCAAAGAACATTTGTAACAAAATTGACTCCCTGGTATATAGGTTTTGATGGGATTAGGATGTCAATCTTAAGAAACTTCATTTGACTGGCTGGGACAACTTATGTAGTCCAAAGAAACATGGGTATTTGAAGCTCTAAGACAAAAATATCTTAGAAATGTGTCACCCCAATTGGCTCCAGTGAGGAGTAATGCTTTCTGGTTTGGAAGAGTACTAAGGCAGGAAGGAAATCTGTTCTTATCCAAGCTAGTGGTGTTTGGGAAGTGGTAACTCAATTCCTATAGACCATCCCTGCTGGTTTCAGCCCATTGAGAATATAAGGAGTTAGATTCATGATTTTGCATGTGTGCTAAGTGACTTAACTGATGGGAAATAATTACAATGTGGGCGGAATAAGATTCTGATAGGAAACTTTACAATCCTAGAGATGCCAATGAAATTTTGTCTTTACCCATCTCTTTCTTTGGAGCTTAGTTAAATTAGTTTGGCCTTCCTCCAAGACACAGGAATATAATGTGAAAAAAGCATTCTTGATGCTATTTCATAGTTAAGATTCTGATTCTATTCTAAGTGATTCTTATAATTTGAACAATGGATGCTGGATGCAGCTGTGAAAAATTAAAGTTTGAATAAAGATGATTATCTTGTTAAGAAAAACCTTAAAGGATGATCTGCCTGTGAAAACTAAGTTAACCAAGCTAAACATACATAATGACGCTAGATGTATCCTATGCCTAGACGAGGAAGAAACATTCCATCACCTATTCTTGACATGCAACAGTGGTTTGGTTTGGTTCAAGCTAAGCTTTAAGAACAAATTTATTGCACACTCGATCAGTCTAGGACTTGATTAAGAATTGACTCTTTTTGGATCCTGGAACACAATCCTCTTACGTCGCATGATATGGTCAATTGGATATTTAGAAATAAGGACATTTATGAAGGCTCCAATGTAACACTTGAAGTTGTCCTAAACCATTATAACCGATTGGTGGTTTCCTGGAGTAAAAATGGTGAGGATCAGCAGTCTCAATGTAATGCTCTTGACAGAATGGAAAGATATTAGACTTGTCTTTTCTTTTTCTTTTTCTTTTTCTTTATAAACCACATCAATTCATTTCGTTAAACCAACAAAAGACCAGCAGCAAGCCAATCAGCCCTACAAGCATGAGAGAAGTAACAGCCCGCTAATTACAAGAGAAGGAACTCCTAAGTCTAAACAGCCAGCTTGCAGAAGGGCAGCATTGCAAATTCTACTAATACCACAGAAATTACAACTAGAAATGCATTTACAAATTTCTATGCCAGACTTTTGAGATAGTGGAGTAGCATGTCATTTTGAAGATACGGATAAGTGGAACACAAGAAAGTCACTTAAACATAACGAGCAATGAGCAATCTTTATTGATGAAAATATGAATGGCCTGTTTGAATTGAGGAGAGAAGGAGGGGAAGTAGAGTAGAATTGGCTAAAAATAAGCTAATTTTGGGCCTAATCTACTTTACTCTACTCCACTTCCCCTCCCTCGCCCTCAATCCAAATGGATGATAATAGACATGGCAGTGGCAGCTTCTGTGACCAATTTATCAGAATTCTCTGAAATGGATAACAAGGCAGCTTGGCAAGGATCGGAAACAGCAGAAGGGAAGTTTGTAGGAGAGTTCTTCCTTGAAAGACTTTTGAAGAAATCATTCCGGCTCTGGACTTGAGTTGATGGTTTCTTCACCATAGTTGTCCGAAAAGCAGTTTGCCTGTGATCAGCAGTGGCAGCACTTAAATTGTTGCTGGACTTCCTCAAGGATGCAGACCCAGCACCTGATGGAGCAACACCAAGTGGACTATTAGCTAGTCTACTTCCATTAGTAGGACTCAAGCTATCCTTAGCTGCTGAAGAGAAAACATTCAACTCTTGTGACAGACTAAGGACATAGAGATTACCCACAGATAACTTTGTAACATCAGATTTTGCAGGCCCTCCACATGGACTGTTATTACCAAAGTGTGAAGATGAGAATGAATGCTGCTATTGCCCAATCTTGGGTTTTGATTTCTCTGAAGGACTGGGCACCTAATAAGAATCAAATATAAATGACAATATTAAATTAATGTATCACATAAATACAAGGGATCTATCACACTTTGAAGCAGTGATTTTTAGGTTTTAGAATATTAACCCCACAGCATGTAACATTAACAAACTTATGAGCAGTTAACTTTTCATATTGTTTAGATACTGTTTTATATGTGGATATGTGGATAGATAGCAAAGTAACTATTCATTACACATTAACTTTTCATATTGTTTAGAATTTTGGTAACGTGACATGAATAGTTAATTTGCTATCTGTCCACGTATAAAACAGAATCAATATGACCACCCTGTAAGCAAGCCAAGCCTCATCCAAATAGTATATAAATAAAGTGGTCCAAGAAAACACTACAACGATTTTTTCATTACCACCAACACATGTTTTCAGCTATGCTATCCTTGCAATGTTCACTTCAAATAAGAAACTCCATAGGTGCAATAGATAGCAATCATTGAAAAGGGCCAGCCCGTGTCAGCTTAACTCTTCCATAATTTTCTCTGACTTCAAAAGGCTACTAAAATCCAAAGAGCGTGTTATTTGCTAATATCCTTAAGCAGGTGGTGGAATATACTACACTTGACAAGGCAGTGTGAAGAATATAATCTCTCAATGAAATGCCCGCCATGATGTCATGTCCCTCACCATGAGGCGGGTGTTCTTGAGGTCCATGGTGAGAATTATATTATTAATGCTATCTTGTAAGGCCTCAAAAGTAATATTACTTTTGACCCTCCTTCATTACTTACACTTTTTTCTAAAATAATATGACGGAAAAATCATTTCTTGACTGGCTCTTCATTCTCCATCTTTATTAAAATCACATACATTGAAAGAACCACCCAGAAGTCAGTTGACAGGGAAAAAAATATCAGTACTTGCAAGCAACCCAAAAACTTTTTTTTTTGATAAGTAATAATGTTCCATTAACCAAAAAAAGGAAAAGTATAAGAAGGCAACCATAAAACATCTAAGAACTGCGAGTAACTAGAAAACATGGAAGCAAAAAAGCAAAATTTCGAGTCACAAAATTAACCATAAGTTCTGGCAGACCAGTCTTTACATCCCTAGGACATAAACAATATATAAATATAACTATTTAATTCAAATTGAGAACAAGGTTTACAATGATAATCTAAAAAACATGAACATACCAAGAACAAGATCTGCAGCAAGCATTGTATGATTGAAAAATTACTCAAAAGTATAGTTGTCAAATCTTGAATCATATCAAGAATCAATTTTTTTTTTTTTTTTTGGTATCTTGTATCATAAGATACACAAACATTTCAAAAATTAATAAAATGCTATAATTTTATATGATAAACACCCTGAAAATTAATAAAATACTAAAATTTCATAAAACAATTATATCAATATAAATAAATTAAAGCATTCATGCTCATTCACCTCTTACTCATTATTTTTAGTATCTTTTATATTATTTTTTGTATCTTCAAATTGGATTCCATTACCCTTTTTTGGTCAATTATGATAATTGATTGAAAGAAAATCTAGAATATTTTCAGTTTTAATCATCTTTTCTTTTTTTTCTTTTTGGTGTGTGTGCGCGCGCGTATGTATCTAACAACATAAGCACTTTGAGAAATAGTGCTATAGCCTAGATGTCTCTCATTCAAATGATGATAAAATCATAATACTAATGATGATTGTTTTCCTCGTTTTCAATTTTTATGTATTTATATTTTTCATTTTTTTTTTACTCTTTATACCATGTATGACATGGTCTTGTATGAAATCTTCTATTTTGTATTTCTCAATCATTTATATTTGTTAATTATATAGTATTCAAAGGTCGTAATATTGCACAAAACTCTCACTTTTTGTAGGGCCTATGAGAGGTGACTAGTAGGCCGCCTTACCTCTAATTTTTTTTTTGGACAGATTGATTCTCATATTCAAACCCAAAGCCTATTGCTTTTAATGGAAGGAACTTGCCATCGCACTAAGGCCTGACCAGAGACTCGATCTAGTGAAATTTCTAGGTTTGACTAGCCTAAAAAACATATCACCTAACACAAAGCAACTAAAGTTATGTCAAAAAGAACAAAGTTAGCAAGCATATCAAGATGGCACCCATTGGGATGTTACGTACTCCCCCCCAAAAGAGATTTGGTACTCAAAATCACACTTGTTTTCCTCAAATTCAACTCAGTCCAACATAAAAAATCTCCAAATCTGAGATCATTACCTACCAAAAACATAAAGATCTCCAGAACATTGTTAGAATCAGCCTAAGATCCAAGCCTAGACTTCACTCAAAACCTACTGCTCTGATATCATTCTGTCACAAAACAAGACTTAATCTGGTGAAATCTCTAGGTCTGACTAGCCTAAAAAACATCACTCACGCAGAGCAACAAAACATACATCACATCCTCAAATTTGGTAAGCATATCCTCCAGCACCCATTGGGGTGTTGCAATGCTAATGCCCCAATTAAATTAGCTTTATTATGAGGAAAAAAAAAATTTAAGAGCTTATAAAAAAAATTAAGAACAAAAAACAAAAAAATGTGAATACAAATAATGTAAACTAAGCATGACAAGTGCATTGCCTGAAACATTACATATCAAAATTACTTATCATAGTGTAAGATGCGTATGTTGTATCGTGCGATACACTAAGATTTATGATAGACTTATAAGATACATATCAAATTGGTAACAAATGTGAATCACATAATTTATTGTAAGACATAATGTAAACCAAGAATGACAAGTGCATTGCCTGAAACAATACATATCAAAATTACATATCATACCTTAAGATACATATGTTGTATCATGTGATACACTAAGATTTATGATACACTTATAAGATACATGTCAAATTGGTAAAAAATGCGAATCACATAATGTGTTGTAAGATACTAACAAGTAATAACTATGACTCAAATCATGAAAACTGAAATTAAAATAAAAAAAAAAAAAAAAAACTAATGGTACACTTACATCTATTATTTTGATCAAACATTCAACAACCTCAACATTGAACAACAGGAATTTGATAATAGAGTGTGAAATCCAAAACAAGCACAGGTAACTTCATAAGTAATACTAAAATTACAAACTCTTTGTTTGCCAATTGATCAAGAAAACATTTTAAATTGGTAGTTGACCAATAAGTCCTTGAAAAGAATTCAATGTCTGATCATACTCCAAATAATTGGTTTCAACCATTTATTATTCATATCTGCAAAGAACTATAGACTGACTGCATGTATCTGAGTTCTGAAGCTTTTTTGCTTCTGTTCACTGTACTCCCCAACACAACCAAAATTTTACCATTATTGTCGAAGAGAGTTCCTAAGTTGAAAGTTAATGTATATTTGCATATGAATTACAGCAAGCTAAAATATGGGTAAAAAAGAAAAACCTAATTATATGAGATTTAACAGAATGCACTGTACCTTCCAGTTCTTAGCATTAGATGCTTAAGAAATCCAGCATGAGAGTGAACATTGTAAGCAGAAATACCCAGTTGTGGATCTCTCCAACAATCTTGGATAGCTGCAAGAACCTATATATCAGAAATGCAAGTCAAAGAGGCCAGAAAGAACAAAATATTTCTGACATGGTAATAAACTAATTTGTCAAAGAATTAAGTATGCTGCCAATATCAAGTCAAAACAAATATAAAGGTGTAAGTTTCTAGCTAAAAACAAGTACAAGAAGAAGACAATTGCGTAGGAAGTAAAGAAAACCCAAAATTGATATGAGCAACAAACTCAGTGACATTGAACAATTGACTTGAGAATTCTTACAAGTCACTTTTTTGTTCATTTTTTTTAAATAATTCTTACAAGGATGGTAGCTTGAGTGGATGGTAGCTGCAGGGAAGTTTTCTTTTTCAAATCTATTTGATTTTATTGCTCATTGTAATTTTAGATCGCCTGCATAACCTTCAGCTAGTATACTTCCTGTGTACTTGTTGATTCTTTTTGAATAAATATTATCACTTATCCAAAAAAAATCCTACTAACTTCCAAAGACCTTTTTTATAAATAAAAAAAAATCTTACAAGTGAGGAAGGGGTGATTCAAACCTTAATTCTCCTCATAAGGGCAACTAGGCAATGCCATTGAGCTACAAAGGCTCTTTGCCAATCCTACCAAGGACTTTAACCAAGTGAAATGCCTTAATCCACTGTCGAGCAGTGTTTGGGGGGTTAAGCTTACCACCTCCTAACAAGTAGATGTCATGGAATGTAGACTTCTCCAAATTTTATTAAGTAGACAACTCTAGAGGACAACTTAGATTACTCTAGTGATTTATCATCTATGTATAATAAACGTTGGGTGCCTTGCATCATAAGAATGGCATGCCAGTAATACAAAGCAAATTTACAAATGGGAAATCCTCAAATGTGATGATATGGGCAAGTTAATTTATTTGGAATATAAATCACATATCCAATTCAAAGTGTCTGCAGGAAGAGCATACAAGCCTCTAATATTACGGGGAACAAAAAAAAAAAAAAGATGAGATACCATATTGGCAGGTTCACTTTGCAGTAAGCACTTGTTGACATTTAGAACCTTATCAAAAAAGCCAGGAGCATGCAGTCCCAGGGCATAGCTCTCACTACCATCTTGTTTCTCTAATAATAATTCTTTAGGTAGCCATTCTTGAGTGCCAAATGAGAATTCCATCTGCAATAGCAGGAAAGTAGCATCTAAGATATTTTTAAAATTTTGAACCAATCTATTTATATACTTTTTTCAATAACAACAAAGTACACAGCAGTTATGAGTTCTACAGTTGGTATGAAAATCAATTTGGAGTGAATTACATACTCAGGATTAGAACATACAACATATACTCAGGCCAATGTATATCACTGGTAGAGGTAAATTCTGTTTCTATGCTTATGAATGGTGTGATTGAAATAGGAAAAACAAAAATAACATGGCTGGGTATTGGCGTACTTAAGACATCAGCTGTTAATCAGATGCATAGCACTCATCATGAAAAAGAGTGTAATTGTTAACATAATTTATGCTTATAAAATCGTCTCAATGTCTAGGTTAAGAATCACTACATTTCATTTTAAAACTCTGACATAATTTTCATTTAATTGATTCAACAAATGAATTAGTGATCAATTAATGAGCCAATACACAATAAAACAAATGAAAGCATTTCATTTGAACGTTATGGGCATATCTTGCTTGAGGCTATAACACCTAAAAAGAGTACAAGTTGAGCATGTATGGCTGAGTGCTATAATTTTTCCAGTACAATCTTAGTGACAATCGGCAAGAATCTAGCACCATTTATGGGTTGCTTTTATACTGCTAAAGAAAGAAGAAAAATAGTAGAATCATTGCATGTGACCAGATCTAAACAACAAAATTAATAAGGTTCAGATTCTGTCCTAACCTTGTTCCTATAATGGAACTGGATATCACAGGGAACAATTGGCTTCATGATGTTTAGGGATTCCAGTTCCTCACAAGAAAACTTCCCAACATGCATCACCAACTCACGGACTTGTTGTTCCTTAGCTCTAAGTTGAGCCTCATAAGACAAATTTTGTGTTTTGCATCCTCCACAATAAGAAGCATACTCACAAGGGGCATCCACAAAGTCCCAATGAGGAGATATTGTCTTTACCTTAGTCACCTGTACATTTTACAAAATCAAAAAAGAAAAAATCCTGTCACTTAAAATTTTCAAAAGCAAAAGAAGAGATTGATTCAATTGAGAGAATGAAAGACAAAGAACGATACATAACTCCCTAGCATGTCATTATAAGCACATTCACATAAAAAAAATTAAAAATTAAAAAAAAAAAAAAAATAGAACTGATACAAGTGGCACCACTACTGAAAGTTGTGTATGCCACCAGCATTTCCAATGAGGATTTGTGACGTGAAATTGTTACTAATACTCTTGTTTCTAAAGCCATGTTAACTTTTATAAATTTTATCACTCACCCACTCACACACACACACAACTTAAAGTCCCAAAATTTGGAACCAAATCAGCAAATAGAACAAGACCCAATTCGTCATTTTTTATTGTCTGAGCTACCATAAATTTTCTTCTAATTTTCCTTCCTTCCAACCCAATTTAGCATACACAAAAAGACCCATTTCCTCTCTCAATTTCCTAGGTAGTTAGCACCCATACTTAAAACTAAACTTAACCGTTTCACCAACTTAAACATAGAATCCAACCCAACAACACTTGAGCTGAAATGATATCACTTACTCACACACACACACACACACACACACAAAACTTAAAAGTTCCAAAATTTGGAACCAAAACAGCAAATAAAACAAGACCCAGTTCGTCATTTAGTATTGTCTTCACTACCAAAAGCAATAATATTAACAACATTAATAATAGCAATACCTCAGCATAGTTGTCCTTCTTGCGAGTGACACGCCCAATGAAACGCTCACCGGGGAGTGCACGGTCACACATGACAACGAACCCAGTGTCTGCCACCTTGCACAAACCCTTCCCTTTGAAACCAAGTGACTCGCACACCAGCTCCAACGTCTGGCCTCGCTTCGGGAAGTATGACTTGTTGGGCTTACTGGGCTGTTGTTGGACCTGGACCTGGACCTGAGCCGAGTCTTCGGGGAGTGAGGCCTGGGAAGATAGTGAGGAACGGAGAGTTCGGAGAAAGGGGCGCGTGGTGGTGGTAGTGGTCAGGTGCCTGAGCATGAGGCCGTGGCTTGGCATAGTCGCCATTTTAGTTTTGGGGACTCTCGGAGGGAAGTGATTAAGAAACAAGCAAGATGGTGTGTTTTTTGGTTTGGGATAGAAGGGTAGTTTGGTCATTAAGGAAAGTCCAAAGTACACTTTGAGAGGCAAACAGAACACCCATTCCAAATAACAATAAATATCAAAAAATTTAGTTAGTTGTCACGTTTTAAAACAATACTAAAAACTAGCATTTCGAGTGTCTAAAACTCGAGTTCCAAGATAAAACTCGAGTTTTTAAGTCTTGATTTGTAAGCGGATGGGTCTGATGTGGAAAAAAATCCACGTGGAATTCGAGTTTTAAAGACTTAAGTTCCATAAATTGCAGAAAAACGCTGCTATAGGGCTTTAAAACGTCACTATAGGGCTTAAAAACGCCACTATAGGGCTCACTGAACCTGGTATGGGATGATCACACTTATAAAAAAAAATTTGCAAGAAAACGCCGCTATAGGGCTTTAAAATGTCACTATAGGACTTAAAAACGCCACTATAGAGCTCCCTGTATGGGGAAATTTTTTTTACATAGAACTCGAGTCTTAAAGACTCGAGATCTATGTGGCATTTTCAGTCCAAGTCATCCAGCCAAACACTCGCAAAACGAGTCTTTAGGACTCGAGTTTTAATATGGATCTCGAGTTTCTAAAACTCGAGATGCTATTTTTCTTAAAACTTTGAAACGTTGCCTAACTTACTACATAGTTGCCCCTCACACTGCTAGTCTGCCCATTCCCCCAAGGCAAACATGTTAGAACACCCTTTCCAAATAACGTTGGATTTCTAACAATTTTGTTAGTTGCCCGGTTTTGAAAGTATGTGTGAAACTAGCATCTCGAGTTTTAAAAACTCGAGATTTAATTATAACTCGAGTTCGCTATTTTTGTGATACCCTTACGTGGACAAATTTTCCATATGGAGCCACGTAGAAATCGAGTTTTTAAGACTCGAAATCTGCACACCATTACCCAAAACACAAAACCACAGCACTTTCAAATGGCTCATTACAAAATCCTCAAAAGTTCAAACACGGAAACACAATCACCCTTTCACTCCGCCCTCTCAAACTCACTCTCAAACTCACTCACTCACTCACTCACTCTCAAGCAATCATAGCCTAGTGCTGAAGCAAAATCCTAGCCCACTGTCACGAAGGTAGTCACTCTCAAGCAATCGTAGCCCACTGTCACGAAGGTAGTCACTCTCAAGCAATCGTAGCCCATTGTCAACGCCATTCGTAGCCCATCGTGCCGAAGGTACTCTCTCTTTCTACTCAATACGTTGTCGTTTTTGCTTCTTAGATTCCTCTGTCTCTCTCTCTCTTTCTCCAATTTTAGATTTTGGAATTTCATGATGTGACCTAGGGTTTTTTGTTTTTCAATTTTGGATCTGTTTGGTTTTTTTTTCTTTTTTTTTTTTCTTTTTTTTTTTTTTTGGTGTTCTAAGAATATGGTTATGTGTTGGCAATGACATTAGTTTTTATGTGATTGTTAGAATTGAAAAAAAAAAAAAAAAGTGTTATTTCAAGGAAACCCAAGTACCCATTTTTGGATTTGATTCAAAAATGGCATTTTGGAACTTTGATTCACTTTTGAGGCAAACATTGTTGATGTTTGATGGTCTTTCATGGTATGGAAATGCAGTTTAAAATGTAAAGAACAGTGGAGCAAAACTTTTTTAGATTATTGGTATGGTTGCAGTTTCATGTCTTTTGCTGATCTGTTCCTGGACTGGGATATAAGCAACAATTTTGAGCCATGCTGCTATGCTTATTTCCTATTGTTAAACTAGTTGATTAATAGAAGCTTGTTGTGAAACTTGTTGTTAGATTAATTAATTTATAGAAACTTGTTGCAAAACCTATTGTTAGAAAATAGAATAATTAATAGATACTAAACTGTGTTAAGGATGGTTTTTCGTCTTTCAATTTCGGATCTTTTTGGGTTTTGGTGATTCATGTTTGGTTTCCGAGAAAACTACTGATGACAATACCACTGGCTGAAAGTTAGCTGTAAAATCCAGATAATATTATTGTTGAGGGCATCATTGAGTAAGGCACAAAAAGACATGGTTTACATGTCTAATTTTTTTTTGATAAAATGTGTGTAATTGTTATTGTCTAGGTCTGAATAATGAATAAATTGAAGTCTAATTACGCAGGTGCCTAGGTTTGCCGACAAACAAAACTCCAAAATTGTGATTTTGAAAGCTAGCCATATAAGTATATAACCACTACAGTTTTAAAAGAAAAAAAAAAAAAAAAAAAAGGTATTTGCAATTAGTTTTCAAAGTAGTTTTAGACTTTTAGTACTCTGTCCCTTCAATTGAAGGGCTCAATCTTTTGGGGGAAAATTCAAAAACATATAATTATTGAAGTAGAAGTGTTTGAGATATGGGCCCAAAAGCTTGCTGTATTATATTGTGGTCCTAAACCAGGTAAAAGGACCTATGGTTCTTTCCTGTCAGATTTATTTTTGTACAATTTTGTGAGGTCCTTACTCCCAAGCAAAGGGCCACCTTTTGATGATGGAACTCCAAATCAAAGAGGTCTGAGCAGGCCACAAATCTTAGGACTTGTTTTGGACTTAATTAGATTTTTTAATAGGCCCATTTTTCTACCAATCAACCCACTTGAAGTCCGTGTATTATTTTTAATATTTTACATATATGACGATTGATAAAACACTCCTGAATCAATGAAAGTGGATTTTACACTCATGGTCCATGGGAAAAGATCAATGAAAGTGGATTTTAGCTTCTATTTTCCCGGATCGGGGTAATTTTTACTGGAGACACTTTGTCAACTTATCGTGTGGAAAGCTTTTTGAAGGAACCCCTAAACAGGTAATCTTGGCTTGCATTCCTAGTCATGCCCTGTTCCAGAGATTTGATATCTATAAACTGCGCTTTTACTATGACATCTATCCTTTATGACTATATATTTAAAAGTTGAAGAATAGATGTTTTAGATTTGTCTGTTAATAAAGTTGAACAAGAGGTAACTAATCTGTCATGCAATAGGGTATTGATTACAGTTGAAAGTAAAATCATGGTCTTTACATCTTATCCATTTAGCTTTGCTTAGAATATTTATGTTTTCTTTTTCGTTTCTAAAATTTAAATATTTGAATGTAAAATTTTCTGTTACTGTACTATTATATATATATATATATATATATATATATAAAGTGGAAAATGCATTTGATGTGGTGTGAGCTTCACAAATATATAACTGAACGTTTTACATGTCATGAGAAAGAAATATTTAAAATTTATGTTGTCAGATATTGAAATGCTGAAGTTGTTTGGTTGTATTGCTAAAATATGTTCTTTTTGACAATTTAAATGTCATTTTAATCTTGTATATATATATAATTTTGAAGGTGATGGAATGAAAATATATGTAGTCTTATCAGACATTGGCTCAGAAAAATTGGGGTTTTCATAACCATTTTAGTTGTCTATACTCTACATTGCATTGCATAACTTGAACCGTCTTGCTCTTTTCTTATCTTTGGTAGTCTTCCTTGGCAAATTAAAGCTGCAACTCAAGACCCAATAGTAACCACTAACCTTAATTAATCAATTACTATACATATTTACGCATCTCTTATTTTTTTATATGCATATTTTATGTTTATTTTAAGTTTCCAAAATAAATAACAACTATCAAAATCTTTAAAAACATATATAAAATCAAGGGGATTGCTTTTTCCTTTTTTTATTTTATTTATAATAAAAATATTTTTTCCTCCCAACACAATGAGGACATGCATGCAAAAGTGTCCCTGGCATGTCTGACATAGATACACCAGGGATTTTAGGGTGTCCATGCTTCTTAGAGAAAAACTCACGATGAACATTTGAACTTCTTAGTAGCAGTTAGTTTGACTAAGTGAGATCAGTTTATTTTCCTTGAATGTCTTTAGTTTTCTGAATGCATTCATGTGGTTCTCTAATTATGCAAATTGATAATTCTAGTAGCGAAAATCCTTGAAAACTCGAGGAAAATTGGAACCCATTGGAGAGTTCTCTTTCTCCAGGCACTTGATTCTTTTCTTTCTTCACCCTTGCAAAGGTGGCTTCCTTTGAGTAGAAGCTGACTCGTTCAAAATCCTTGCACTGCTGCACATATCCCAATTTCCTAGATTTTAGGCTTAAAAAAAAAAGTGAAGCAAAGTGTGAGGAAGTTCACCAAAAAGGATATAATACCTAGAAGGCAAATCCAATGCTAAGGAATGTTCTTAATTAAAAGAACCATTGTACAAGCCCCAGATGGTTGCTGCCATGTGATGAGTTAGGCTAGTGGTTTTAGAAAAATAGTGAAGAGTAATAGTTTTTTTAATTCATCCTTTTTCTTTTCTCTGCTATGCAAGCAATAGAAGGAGTTTCATAAGTACAAGTAACCCAACCTGTGAAAAGCAATGCCCAAGCATCAAGCTTTAAGAATGTACCACTAGGCCCTGGCCCACCCAACTGGTTATTATCTGAGTTGGACTGTCTCAGTTAAATTAGTACGCGGATGCTTAAAAGTATTCAGATTCAGGGAAACACGACTTGAGCACTTACGGAAATAGTTGAAGCAGCTCAAAGAAGTATCAAGCTTGGACTCTGTCCACTGAGAATATCTAACAACTAGACTTGACTTCAAGACTAGACCATGCAACTACTCCTACCATCCTTTCCAGGTTGACAAATTGACCCAACTTACTAGATCCAAGTGAGTGAGAGCCACACGTTAGTAGGCATTTATTCAGCCAAAGCAGCCATCACTTCACCTTCACAAACAAAATCCGCTTTCTGAAAACTTTATCAAGGTCCAAACAATCCAAAAAACACACGACGCCCATTATTCATATAGTAGACATGAGTTCAATTTTTTGACAAGGGGCTAACATGAAAAAACATTGGAGGGACAAGAAAGTGGCGCAGGACAAAATTAAAACTGATGCAACACCAAAATTAAAGAGCAGAAAAATAAAATAAACTAGGACCCACACCTAGGCAATTTGTCCAAAACTCTAACAATTAACTCTGATTACTCAAGAAAATGATAAAACAATATTGAACCCTAGGCTCCTTTAAAAGAGTTCCAAACTTATTATCTTAGGCTGTGTTTGGTTCCCGTAAAATATTTTCCGGAAATGTTATTTTCAGAAAAGGAAAATATTTTCAAATGTTTGGTTGCATTATGAAAATTGTTGTAGAAAATATTTTCATGTGTTTGGTTCTATTCTGAAAATACTATTTTCCTACAAATTTTTCACATTTTCTCAGCTATTTTCTCAGCATCCAAACAAATTTTATTATAGAAAATTTCAAAATCACAGCCAAATCCCAATCCACAGAACAAATCACAGCCAAATACCCATCACTTGCAACCACCAACAACAACCCACAACCACCGAAATTTATACCCACCACCGAAACAACACCACACACCATCGAAACTCCAATTCAACCCACGACAGCAAACTCCGGCAATCAAAAGCCACAACCGATGGCAAGCAAGCAAAACCCACCACCACACAACAGGAAAACCACCAAAACACCACCACCCACACCACCACAACAACAACAAAAATCAAAATCACACAGAAATCAAAATCGCACAAAGAGAGAGATCGGTTCGTGGGTTTCCGGCGAAGTCGAAGGCTCTGGGTCGCCAGCAAAGTCGAAGGCTCGTGGGTCGAAGGCTCTGGGTTCGTGGCGTGATCTGGGCTCTGGGTTCGGCGGCGAAGTCGAAGATTGGTTCGTGGGTTTGTGGCGCGAAGGCTCTGGGTCGCCGGCGAAGTCGAAGGCTCGTGGTCACTGGCGATGGGCTCTCTCTTCTTCCTCTCTCTCTCTCTCTCTCTCTTTCTCTCTCTCTCTCTCTCTCTTTGCGCGCGAGCACGATCTCACTCTCACTTTCTCTCTCTCTCTCTCTCTCTGTTTTTCGAAAAATGAGATTTGAAGGTAAAATAAAAACGGAAATGATTTTACACCCAACACACGGTCAAACTGAAAAGCATTTTCGGAAAATGTATTTTTCATGTGCAACTAAACACTCGCATTTACAGAAAAGCATTTTCGGAAACCATTTTCACCCAAAACAAACGCACCCTTAATAGGAAAAGAAAATAACTATGTTGGTTGGCAAGTGCCTTCCACCAAAAGTGACAAGTTGCGGATTCGAGTTTGGAGATAAGTCTCTCCAAAAAAAGGGAGGAAGTTTCTAACCAATCATGAATCACCTCTCTAAGACCCCACAAAATGCAAGCTTTGTGCATTGGGTACAAGGAAAAGAAATAACCAAGAAAATGAATTAAATTCCTAAACTAAGAAAGAAAAAGAAAATAACAATTACAAAAATAAAAAAAATTCTTGATTAAGCCTTAGGCTTAACTAATAGGTTCCATCCATAAGACCAATGAGCTTTCCCCTTGCACCAAAAATTAGAAGGAAAAAAAGAAAAAGAAAAAGAAGAGGATTAAGATCTTAAAAACTCCATAGAATTTTTGTAATCATATCCATTCATATAATTCGATTTCAGTGCAAAATATGCTGCTGGTTTATAAGTTTTAGCCCATTAGCAATTTTAGTCCTTAAAACTAAAAGTGATTACATTTAGTTCTTAACAATTTATAGTGATCGGTTCTATCCCTTTAGAAAGATAAAGTGTCTGCCAAAAAGAAAGATAAAGTGATATTTTTCAGTAAATAAAGTGATATTATTAGTAACTACCAAATTGAAAATGATCATATAAGTCCACCATTCGAACTCAGAGAAAAGTAATCTAATCACCGCTTGCCACATGTCTAAATTGTGTCGAAATGTGTGACTTTTTGACATCCCCCCCCCCCAAACACCAATCTTCTTATAACAAAAAATTCATTAATGAAATTTAGTATAATGTTTTACTTGATTCAAACATTTAAAATCATTGATTGAATTAGTTATCTCAACCAAAATTATGGCAAAATATAATCTAACAATAAAATATTTACAACATTGATTACAAACATCACTCACCTTTTTAAAGACTCCACTTAATGTGTCATCCTTCAATATTGAAGTTGAGCTAATTTTCCTCTCTTCGGCCTTGCTAGGGTTAGTGTTAATTAATAAGTTGAAACAGCTTCGTAAGTATATTTTCCATATAAAAATCGAAAGGATCTAATTTTCAAATTTATAAGTAAAACCTCTTGGAATAGGTAAAACTCTTTCGATTAAAAGTGCATTGCGCAAGAATCAAATCGACCATTTGTATGATTTTTTGATAAAAAGAAATCACAAAAAGGGTATGTTGCTGACATTTTTTGAAACGATTAAAAATCACCGAAGTAATGTCTAAACCTAATGATTCAAAGAAACGATAAAGAATCCTGGGACAAGGAAATACCACTTTCAGTTGTCTCAATAAATAGATTCTAATTAAGAATCAAAATAGATTCTAAAGACAAAAAAAGGTGCGTGGTTAGAGATCGCTCAATAAACGAAATACCTAAAGTAAAGGGTTTCCTTGGGTTATTAGTGAGTTATCCAACTTGAGTTATGAGGATGCGAATACAAATGATTTTATTTTCTTTTTCGGATAAGAATAAGGAATAATAAAAAGTACTTAACTCATATTTAATTGATTTGATTATTTTATGGATCCATTTGACATTACTAATTAAAAATTTCAAATTCGATCCATAGACATAATTTCGAATTTTCTTGAGCCGTATGAGGAGAAAACCTCTTATACGTTTCTAGGGGGGGTATTATTCATCTACATCTATCCCAATGGGTGGTTTATCGAATCGTTGCAATTGATGCTCGATGCCGAAGAGAAGGAAGAGCTCTTCGAAAAGTGGGCTTTTATGATCCGCTAAAGAATCAAACCTATTTAAATGTTCCTGCTATTCTATATTTCCTTGAAAGGGACACTCAACCTACGGGAACTGTTCATGATATTTCGAAGAAGGCGGGAGTTTTTATGGAACTTTGCCTTAATCAACAGATTAAATTCAATTAATGAATAGAACAAAAGGGGGGGGGGGGAGTATATAAAAGGCTATACAAAGTTATATAAGCCCCCTCTTTTGTTCTATTCATACCTATTTATTATTACTACCAAAAAATGTCTGCTACTAAAAAATGTCGTCTTCTATAACGACAAAAATTTATTTTTATTTTAGTGATAGAACCATATTTCTTTTGCCTTACAATAAATAGATAAAGAATATAATATTAGAATATGAAAATTGATAGTAAAATTGGATCAATAGAAGAATAACAAATAATTTAAAATAAATGGATCTATAGAATTATAAAAATAAGCTTTTTTATGAAAAAGAATAAGCTTTTTCTAATTTTTTAAAAATATTATATAATTATGTTATGTCTTTTTCTCTCTATACTCTATAGCACCTACATATACTATAAATATAATTAAATCAAAATCAGATTAACTTTTTGTACACGCCTAAATTTTAAAGGCTAGATAAGCTTCTTATTTTCTTTTCTTTTCTTTTTTTTTTTTTTTGAGAGAAAAATAAGCTTCTTCCTGAACAATTTTAGTAGTTTTTTACAAATAAAAATATCATGATCAGTAACCTCCATCAAACTTATGTTCACAATACTTACATTTCAAAAAAAAGCTCGTTTGTACAAAAGAAAAAAAAAGTGAGATTTAAAAAAAATAAAAAAATGACAAAAAAGAAAAAGAAAATAACTCGAGTGTTTGAAACTCGAGATTCTCAAAAAAATATTTGAACAAGAACTCGAGCATTTAATTCTCGAGATCAAAAAAGCTCAATGCTCTGTTTAGGCCGAGAGATTGCTCTGTTTTGCTTTGTTTTTTCCAGTGGAACTTGAGTTTCATAGACTCGAGTTCCACTGAAATTTTTTTTTTTTTTTTTTTTTTTGTTTTGCTCTGTTTTGCTCTGCTCATTCCTCAAACCAGAAACTGGGAAATTTTTTTGCTGTTGGAAAATTTTTTTTTTTTCCTGGACATACAGGCAAACCAGAAACTGAAATGTGTGCATGCACCTGCTGAGAAACAGAGATAGAGAAGCTGAGAATGTAATCCATAAACACTCATTGAAAGGCAGAGAAACTGAGAATGTAAATGCACTTAAATTACATCAAAAGGCATTCTCAATAGGCACCAACTATAGAAACTGTTACGCTCTCTGCATAAACATAGTTTTACAATGCAAATGCACTTACATCGCAGCGAAAGGCATTCTTAATATATCAACATTCTAAACATGTCCAACCACACTTAATTTGCAGTTCTAACCATACTACTCAAATCACAATCTTCATAGAGGTACATTGGATAGAGAATTACAAGTACATTAAACAAAAACCAAAAAGTTCACATAGAGCCAATACAACGTAGTCACTTTTCCTAAGATCGGCGGTCCGCACGACAAAAACGTCGTCCATAGAAGCATGCCTGAAAAACGTAGAGTAATCACGTTAGGAGACAAGATAGTAAACATTAGGTAAACATTGAATGAACAACAATTATTTAACCGATGCATAACTTTTTGCCATCTACCTACCTAGTGTGGAACATGACCGCTTGTGGAAGCGCCACGGGACTACAGACATTTTCTGCGGTTATGCCCAGAAGCATGACACAGTCCACATGTCTGCTTGGGTTGACTCTCTATCAAATTTGCGTCCTCCTTCTGCCATCCCGGTTCTCGATCCTTATTCCTCACTCCATCCATCTCATTCCTTATTCTTGATTTCACTGATCGACCTTTGGCCCGCAACAATGCTGGATTAGGCAACCACTTTGGCCCCATGGGATCCCTCCACAATGACTGTGACTTAATAACCACAAATGCATGCTCATAAGTGTTAAGGGCATTGTTCAAACCATAACATGGGTGAATATATGTGGTTGAATCAATATGTAAATGGTCACATACTCTAATTGCATGTGAACACGGAATCCCTATGTTTTTCCATTTCTCACAACTACATGTTCTTTCCCGTAACCGAACTTCATAACTGTGGTTTCCCCCTCCTGCGCTACACATGTTGAGTTGGGTAACTACTTAAAATATCAGCTCTTCATTGCTAAATGGCTTGAAATAGTGTTTCTCAGATTTACACTTATTTCCATCCCACGTGGATAAGGCATATTCACTCAATTTCTTACCCTCTGATAACTCATAATGGTATTCTTTGTGCTGGTCGTGGAAATATTCAACAAGTTTATTCCAAGTGAACTCAAACAACGCGGCAATAGAAAGGCCTTGTGCACCTTTCAATACACCATTGAAGCACTCTGATATATTGGTTGTCATTGCCCCAAAACGTCTCCCACCATCATGTGACTGGGTCCACATATCCATAGACTCGCTTATTAGGTATGTGTATGGAAGATAATCTTGATTCTTTTCCTTGCCATCCTTCCCCGTCACCTTCTTCTTATTCCTAATGGCCTCAATTTCCACCTCCTTAATGGACTCTATTATGGTATCAAATTTAACTATCTGACTAGCATATCCCGCTTTCAACGCCGCTAACTTTAGAGTCAAGTTCTGAAAATGGGTATTGAAGTTGCTAACAACATGTCGAAGGAAATATCTATGAAATACTCGTGTTCTTCCATCATCCCCTCTAGGCCAGTTTGCAATAGCGTTTTTGATACCGAGATGTCGGTCAGAAATTATGCAAATGCCTTCGTCAAGTATCACGTGGCCAATCGTTTCTCTGAGGCACTGTAAAAACCACCTCCAACTGGACCCTGACTCATAATCCACAACAGTAAAGGCGAGAGGGAATACTTTGTTGTCAGCATTGGTTGCCATTGCCACCAACAACTTTCCCTGATATTTACCATACAAATGGGTCCCATCAATACTAATAACCGGCTTGCAATATTTGAATCATGATATGCATGGACTGAAAGACCAAAACACATAATGCAACAATACAGTGTCATCTTCATCGGTGGGTGTGATACGATAGAACACCTGGGTAGTCAAATCCTGATCAATATATGCCATTAGCAACTTTTGCAACATTTGGTAAGACTCTTCCCAATTCCCAAACATCTTCGCAATCGCCTTTTGTTTCGCATCCCATACCTTGTAGTAAGAAGGCTTATGGCCATTATATTTCGTCTCTATCATAGATCTAAGATGCTTAACTAGAGTAGTGTGATCCTCACATAACTTCTTATGGATGTTTGATGCAATAAAATTACAACTCATCATTCTACCATCATTTCGCATCCCAATCGGTATACACATGTGAGGACCCACATACACGGTGACCATCCAAGTATTGTGGAGATTAGGCTTCATAATTGCGCAGACATACCACTTTCATGACTCATGCACGCATTTCGCACAAAGTTTTTTCGTCGTCAACCTACTGATTATAAAATATTTGTTTTCCTTGAGGGCACAAATTGTTAATACGCGCTTCACCTCCACTTTATTGGTAAAAGTCAACCCTTTACACAAATTCATCCCCTCTCTCCAAGTAGACACAAATGACATCTCAATATGTGAAGGATCAACCATATTTTCCCAAGTATTTGCAGAGAATGACAACGCAGGAGGTGCGTAGGCAGGGATTGTGTTCGTAATGTTTTGGACACTAATAACATTGTCTGCATCAGGTTCACTACCGTCCAATGTCTCATCGTTATCAATGTCCCTCTCAAAGTCCTCAAAGTCCCGAAAGTCCCCTCTGTCAATCATGTCTTCATACTCATTTCTATCGGCAAAATCTTCACCGTTAATGGCAATATTCTCATCAACATAGTCGTCATCATCATCGTCATCATCATTGTTAACAGCAGTAGTCTCATCAACATAGTCGTCGTCATCATCATCATCATCATCATCACCATCGGCATGAACATCATCATCCTCTACATGTGTAGAATACTTATATTAAGCATCCAGAACCGTAACCTGTAAACTTGTGGTTGTTTGTTAAATATCCTCTTGCCAGACTGCACGCGGCTCCAACTGTATGTACAATTCAATGTTAGTTACTTCAGGTATTCTCTCCAACTTGTCAAATATGATCTTTACATGTTTGTCTGTTTCTATCGCCATATACTTGTAATTAATTCGGTGCTTCAGGATTTCATTTGGCATACGATAAGTAATTTGTATGTTGTGCACAGCAGGATTCTCACACAACTCTTCCATGACAATCTTCTTCAATTCGTCAAGGGTCTTCAACCTACGATCAATTTGGGTATAATAGGTCTTTATACCTGGCCCTTCAAATGGCAATCCCTTGTTCGCATTGGCATTCTTAAGCGAACCACCGTGGTATAGGATTATATCAATTTCAGCCATTGTAAACCTGTTAAAGTCAAGTTACTATATTAGTTAAATCACATAGTCGTAAAGTGGGGGAAAAAAAGTAATGTGATCTTAAGGCTGAACATATTCAAGCCAGATTATAGAGTGCCCCATTGCCCATTAATATCTAAAGGCCAAGATGTAAACCTTCTAATCCTAGTGGATGGAAAGACGGAATTATCTATTACTCCATTGTGTGGTGGCCTATAATGCCTAAAAGGGTTTTGAAAGAACTAGATGGGTAGAGGAGCATGATTACATACCCATTCATTACATTCATTCACTACTTATTTCATACCCAAAACAATGATGAATAAAGTCAAAAAAACTTGTAAGATCATGATAAAAATAAAAGCCTAGAAATGATAGATAAAATTTTGATAACAAAAACCATGCAAATAAATACTCAAAAAATTAACACTAACAAAACAAAGTTCTATAATTCACAATATTGGTAAATTAACTAAGTTATGTTAACTATCTACAAAATAAATAGTCAAACTCTTTAACCCATACCCATAAACAACTAATACCCAACTACAATGACAATCAAATTATGCAAACCCTTACCTGAGATATGAATTTGTTGAGAGGGAAGAGCAGTGAGAGAGGCAGTGTGGTGAGTGAGAGTGAGAGGCAATGTGGTGTGAGAGTTATGGGTGAGTGAGAGTTAGTGAGGCTGAGAGACTTAGTGAGGATGCTTTGTTTTTGGGTGAGAAGGCTGTGTATCAGGCTATCTGTGTTTATAGCACTTGTGTTATGCATGTGTTATTATATACGGGTTGAGTGTTATGCGTGTGAGTTTTTATTATTTTCCCCAGTGGAACTCGAGTCTATAAGACTCGAGTTCTATGCAAATTTTAATTAAATATTGTGAGTTCATATCACGTTTTTCCCTAAGAAAATCGAGTCTTAAATACTCGATTTTTATTTTGTACAAAAAGAGACTTTTCATCAGCAAGTGTGGAGTCAGAATCAGAGACAAGGCGACAGAGAGGGAGGCTGCAAAGAGGGTTATACTTCATGTGGAGAGTAATGGGGCGCCTGGTCTTGGTGCCGCCGCCAACATGGTTGAACTGGAAACCCATGAGTGTGATTTCCATTTTTTGTGAGGGAAAAGTATGTAAAGAATGGAAGAGAGAATGACAAATTTATAGTAAGAGTGTAAATAAGAAAGGACAAAAAAAAGAAGAAGATGAAGAGTGATATTAACGTAGAGGTTAGTGGGGAGATGAAATGTAAGGTAGAGGGTAGTGGGGGGATGAAAAGGTAAGGGATAGAGAAAGGTTAGAGAAAGTATAATTTTTTTTAAATGAGTAAATATTAAAAAAAAAATTATAGGAAAATTGGAAAGAAAATTGATAATGACGTGGACGCTGATGTGGCTCAACTGGAGCGTATAAACAATAAATATTACGCTTCAGCTTTTAGATATATATAGATGTTATCTATTACACGCTTTAGTTTACATATAGTATACACAAGTCACAATTTCCTTATAAATTGTGACTTCAAGTCACGATTTAAAAGAGTTGGCATGCATAGCCCTAGGCCAAATTAAAAGAACCATGTAGCCTTAATGTAGATGACAAATAGAGAGTTAGTAATTTGAATTGTGCTATTTGCATGGTAAATAGGTTGTGCTAATTTAAGTCAAAACCCTATAAAACAAGTACTTCCATATGCTGGTGAAGAAAAGAAGAGTAAATAACATGGACAATGCTTATTTCACACCAGTTGTAGCGCATAACCGTCATGATTTCAGTGCAAGAAGTGTGTGTAGTTGTATGCAACAACCGATTTGTACTGGTATTTACCTATAAATATATATATATATATATATATATTGCTAAGATTATTTACCCAAATAACAGTTTACCCAAATATCAAAATATCAGGACTCAAGCTGGCATATGGGCAATGCATTGCAGTGACTGGGGACAAGATCGAACAAGTGAAAGTGAATCACTTCAGTGGAATCTATGGAGTACCAAATACCATATTTTGTTAATGAGATCTTAAGCCAACTTCAAGAAATCAATATGCACTTACTTGACATCAACAAGTAAAACATCTTAAATGCTGAGTTCACAGAAGAAGAAGTGCACCATGCCCTCTTTCAAAAGACAACCTTTTAAAGGTCCAAATGGCTTTACAGTGTTATTTTATATGTAGTTCTAAAGCATCATGGGAAAATTCTTAGTCAATGCTACACTTTCAAATTCTCGCATTGATTTTCCATTGAATTAACTCAACTCTACTTTCATTATCTTTATAATTAAAGGGTCCGGTTAACGTGTGCCCTAAGGGCACACATTAAGCCAACCATTTTTGGAAACATTTTCTCAAAAATTGAAAAAGTTGTCAATACTTTTTCAATTCCCAAGAAAATGTTTTCTAAAAATGAATGGTTTAATGTGTGCCCTGAGGGCACACATTAGCAAAATCCATAATTAAAAAGCACCCTAAGTGGCCTACTAATTTTGAGTGGTTCTAGGACCACAACTTTTTTTGCCACAATTTTGATATGGCAAACTGTGAGCAGTTGTCTATCATTTTCACATAAACCCACTATTTTTTCTCTACCACTCACATTGCCACATTACAGTTACAGCAAATTTGTGGTAAAAAAAAAAGTTTGTGGTCCTAGATTTTCTCATCTGGGGTTTAAACCCCATTAGTCTTTGTTACGTAACCTATTAAGTTGCTACAAAAATCATGGTGAATCAACTTAAGCCTGGTCTTAAGTCGATAATCACATCACTTCAAAGTGTTATATGGTAGTGAGGTTTTTTTCTTTTATCAAGAAAAAAAAAAGGGGGGAGATAGGTAATGTGTGCCTTGAAATTGGACATGAGCAAGTCTAGGATAAGCTTTGCTGGAATTTTACTGTGCTAACTAAAATAGGTTTTAGTCCACACTGGATTCGTTTGATCTCCCAATGCATTAGAGCTGTTTCGCACAATGTACTTACAAGCGGGGCTCCTGTTAAAGCTAATGTGCATTCTACTGCTCTTCTCAAAGCGGGGTCTCAAGAGCTGATTAAAAGAATTATATTTACTCTGAGTACCTTGTCTGGCTATCTCTTAGTCATCTCAAGTTTGTAGATGACAAATTGTTAATTTCTCATACAACACCTCAAGTATTCTAGTAGTTAAAAGAGAATTTGGATTGGTGTTTATTCACTTTCTGGCAATTTATCAATGTAGATAAGTTTGAGCTCTTTGTAGTCCTAATGCATCTCCAGATCAGAGAGGTAGGCTTTCCGGTATGCTAGGAGTTAAACTAGCAGAAAACCCTGAAACTTATCTTGGGTTGGGGATGGATTTGACGCAAAAGAAATCAAATCTTTTCTCCAGAGTCTCTACTTGAGTGGGGAAAAAACAAGAAGAAGAAGATAGTTGAAGAATGGAAAGCAAAACCATTAACCAAGGGGGTAGACTTACGCTGATTAAATCAGTTTTATAGGCTAGCTATATCTGTCCCCTATCCTGTTTCCTTATTCCAAAGAACATTTGTAACAAAATTGACTCCCTGGTATATAGGTTCTGATGGGATTAGGATGTCAATCTTAAGAAACCTCATTTGACTGATTGGGACAACTTATGTAGTCCAAAGAAACATGGGTATTTGAAGCTCTAAGACAAAATATCTTAGAAATGTGTCACCCCAATTGGCTCCTGTGAGGAGTAATGCTTTCTGGTTTGGAAGAGTACTAAGGCAGGAAGGAAATCTGTTCTTATCTAGGCTAGTGGTGTTTGGGAAGTGGTAACTCAATTCCTGTAGACCATCCTTACTGGTTTCAGCTCATTGAGAATATAAGGAGTTAGATTCATGATTTTGCATGTGTGCTAAGTGACTTAACTAATGGGAAATAATTACAATGTGGGTGGAATAAGACTCTGATAGGAAACTTTACAATCCTAGAGATGCCAATGAAATTTTGTCTTTACCCATCTCTTTCTTTGGAGTTCAGTTAAATTAGATTGGCCTTCCTCCAAGACACAGGAGTATAATGTGAAAAAAGCATTCTTGATGCTATTTCATAGTTAAGATTCTGATCCTATTTTAAGTGATTCTTATAATTTGAACAATGGATGCTAGATGCTGTGAAAATTAAAGTTTGAATGAAGATGATTATCTTGTTAAGAGAAACCTTTAAGGATGATATGCCTGTGAAAACTAAATTAACCAAGCTAAACATACATAATAATGCTAGATGTATCCTGCCTAGACAAGGAAGAAACATTTATTCAACAAAGTGATGTCACAGAAGCCTAAAGAAAGCACACATGATGCTCTCTTGATGGAACAGAAACTAAACTGTTAGTTCCTGGTAGTAAACCTCGAATCCACGAGAGGTTCCTTGAATCCACAAGGTGATAAACTGGAATCCACCAGAGAAAAAATTTGACAAAAAGTCTGTATTTTTATTAATCTTAAAACTGAACTACCTTTGGAGGCTACAATGCGTTTAAATAGTAAAAAGAAAACCTAGGATGGTTAGAAACCCTAAGGCGGCTACGAAAACATATAAAACCCTAATTTGACTAAACAGCATTAAAAGCACCTAAAATAAGGAAATAAATCATCTAAACCTAAAATAACAAAAATTATATAAAAAGACTAAAATTAAATACTAAACCATGTCCTACATCACAAAGAAAAAGGAAGAAACATTCCATCACCTATTCTTGACATGCAACAGTGGTTTGGTTTGCTTCAAGCTAAGCTTTAAGAACAAATTTATTGCACACTCGATCTTTCTAGGACTTGATTAAGAATTGGCTCTTTTTGGATCCTGAAACACAATCCTCTTATGTCACATGATATGGTCAATTGGATATTTAGAAATAAGGACATTTATGAAGGCTCCAATGTAACACTTGAAGTTGTCCTGAACCATTATAACCGATTGGTGGTTTCATGGAGTAAAAATGGTGAGGATCAGCAGCCTCAATGTAATACTCTTGACAGAATGGAAAGATATTAGACTTGTCTTTTCATTTTCTTTTTCTTTATAAACCACATCAATTCATTTTGTTAAACCAACAAAAGACCAGCAGCAAGCCAATCAGCCCTACAAGCATGAGAGAAGTAACAGCCCGCTTATTACAAGAGAAGGAACTCCAAAGTCTAACAGCCAGCTTGCAGAAGCGCAGCATTGCAAATTCTACTAATACAACAGAAATTACAACTACAAATGCATTTACAAATTTCTATGCCATTAGACTTTTGAGATAGTGGAGTAGCATGTCATTTTGAAGATACGGATAAGTGGAACACAAGAAAGTCACTAAACATATGAGCAATGAGCAATCTTTATTGATGAAAATATGAATGACCTGTTTGGATTGAGAGGGAAAGGAGGGAAAGTGGAGGGGAGTAGAGTAGAATTGGCTGAAAATAAACTAATTTTGAGCCTAATTTACTCTACTCTACTTCCCCTCTCTCGCTCTCAATCCAAATGAACCATTATAGACGTGGCAGTGGCAGCTTCTGTGACCAATTTATCAGAATTCTCTGAAACGGATAACAAGGCAGCTTGGCAAGGATCCGAAACAGCAGAAGGGAAGTTTGTAGGAGAGTTCTTCCTTGAAAGACTCCTGAAGAAATCATTCCGGCTCTGGACTTGAGTTGATGGTTTCTTCACCATAGTTGTCCAAAAAGCAGTTTGCCTGCGATCAGCAGTGGCAGCACTTAAATTGTTGCTTAACTTCCTCAAGGATGCAGACCCAGCACCTGATGGAGCGACACCAAGTGGACTATTAGCTAGTCTACTTCCATTAGTAGGACTCAAGCTATCCTTAGCTGCTGAAGAGAAAACATTCAACTCTCGTGACAGACTAAGGACATGGAGATTACCCACAGATAACTTCGTAACATCAGATTTTGCAGGCCCTCCACATGGACTGTTATTACCAAAGTGTGAAGATGAGAATGAATGCTGCTATTGCCCAATCTTGGGTTTTGATTTCTCCGAAGGACTGGGCACCTAATAAGAATCAAATATAAATGACAATATTAAATTAATGTATCACATAAATACATGGGATCTATCACACTTTGAAGCAGTGATTTTTAGGCTTTAGAATATTAACCCCACAGCATGTACATTAACAAACTTATGAGCCGTTAACTTTTCATATTGTTTAGATACTGTTTATATGTGGATATGTGGATAGAAAGCAAAGTAACTATTCATTACACATTAACTTTTCATATTGTTTAGAATTTTGGTAATGTGCCATGAATAGTTACTATGCTATCTGCCCACATATAAAACAGTATCAATATGACCACCCTGTCAGCAAGCCAAGCCTCATCCAAATAGTATATAAATAAAGTGGTCCAAGAAAACACTACAAGGATTTTCTCATTACCACCAACACATGTTTTCAGCTATGCTATCCTTGCAATGTTCACTTCAAATAAGAAACTCCATAGGTGCAATAGATAGCAATCATTGAAAAGGACCAGCCCGTGTCAGCTTAACTCTTCCATAATTTTCTGTGACTTCAAAAGGCTACTAAAATCCAAAGAGCATGTTATTTGCTAATATCCTTAAGTAGGTGGTGGAATATACTACAATTGACAAGGCAGTGTGAAGAATATAATCTCTCAATGAAAATGCCCACCATGATGTCATGTCCCTCACCATGAGGCGGGTGTTCTTGAGGTCCATGGTGAGAATTATACTATTAATGCTATCTTGTAAGGCCTCAAAAGTAATATTACTTTTGACCCTCCTTCATTACTTACACTTTTTCTAAAATAATATGATGAAAAAATCATTTCTTGACCTCCTCAAAATTGAGAAGAATTTGAGAGAATGAAATTAAATTTAATAAATTTTTTACTAACTTCCAAAGTACACCTATACATTTAGCCCTTTATTTTAAAATAGAGATCTAATAGTAATATTATTATAAAATAATTCCATTTACTTCTCTATGTTACCCCAAATAAGGTTACTTACCTTCGATTCGTTTATTTTAAAACGTTCAAACAAGATTACTTATTCCATTTCATTCATTTCTTTTCTATTCCTTTTCTTACTTAAATACATTCTATTCTAAATTCCATACTCCTTCCAAACTAAGCACATCACGCATGCTGGAACCAAATTTCATACATTGAGGAACATTTCCCGAACCAAATTTCATACATTGAGGAACATTTCCCAAACCAAATACGCCAACCAAAAAGAATGGATTCTACTTTGTACACAACACCCAATAAATCCAAAAATCATAAACACATTGCTAAAGCATGAGCAATATGGCAATGGATCAAAAGATAATCCATTGTTGAGGTTATCAATTGTGAAAATCTTTTATTCTACTACCACGCCTGTTGAGGTTATCAGTTGCGAAAATCTTTTATTCGTACCCCACAAAGCTGTCCACAAAAAGAATGACACCTTCTTGGGACTGGGCACACCAAATACTCTTCCATGGAAATAAATGCTTAGCATTGGTTCCACAAAAACCATTGGGTTTTGAAATTTTACAGCACCCTCAAGCAGAGTCAGCCCACCACAGGAAAGACACAGAATTGAGCACAGATTTGTATGTGCAGAAAAAAATATACAAAAATATTCATAAATCACCATCATCTCTAGTACAAATTATCCTAGAGAGCCTAAAGAAAAAAATATTCAAGAAACATGAAATATAATAAAATCCACCAACAATTTTTAACTTAGGTACTGCAATTGACAATGATCCAGCAAATCATAGCTCCAAAATAAGTAGCACCTAATAGTACTTTACAGAACCATCACCTAATAAAAATTACATTATAATGGAGAAATGGGACATGAAATGAAAAATATATAAAAGTTCCCAAAAACGACCACATTTTGACCTACTTCTATGAAACCTTTGTCAGAGTCAAACTTGCTTGATATGAAAATAAACTCATACAGGTGAGCTAACAAGCATATTCAGAGAGTGTAACCAACCCATAAAAATATGACAATAATAAACACATAGCATGGCTCAGCTCGCGTTTAACTACCACAAAAATTGAAAAATACGTAGTTCGACTTAAAGCATACAATCCAAAAGTTCATAATTACATGAAAGTGCTTATAACATACAATCTAGAAAGTCCTTTATAAATATGACATCCCAAATGAAGTTTCATAATTCAACCGAACACAGTTCAACTAAAATATAAGTTCCATAAAACTCTTCAAATGCTAAGCATCACATTTGATCAAGTTGGAGCAACCAAAAGAGAGTGCAGGAGTACCACCCATAATTTCTATGGAAAAAAATACAAACATTAATAGTTACAAAATATAATCATTAAAAGGGTAACTTCCGATTGTGAACAACTTCGACCAGGTAACAAAGCTGTAGATAAAGCAAATGAAACATAAGAGGATACCTTTGAAATAATCTTGTCAAAATTCTGTGTTAGTAAAGGACATATTTCATTTAAGCTACATTCTTACCAAGCACTAACTTTTTAGGCAAGCAAAATACTCTCAAGTAGTCAGTTTCATTTTTAGAACTCGATATAGAGAATTCTGGAGCCTTCAAAAGGAATTACACATTTACAAAGCATTTAAACATAGATACCCATCTATTTTGCAAAATCAATAGTTTTTATCGTCATGCCAGATTTACAACCATAGTCAGATAGGTCTACAACTAAGTTAAGCATTTTTTTTTTTTGATAAGTATACAACTAAGTTAAGCATTAAAAGCTATATGACTACAATGTGAATATTGTCATGTGCTTACCTACCCATTAAACGGTCTCCAAAAGCAAAATATTAGTACCAAGTTAGAGAGCCCACTGTAGTTTTTGTCAATCAAAAGCATCTCTCTCTCTCTCTCTCTCACACACACACACACACACATGCAAATAGGACATAAATCCTCATAAAGATTGAGCCCGTTAGCTATCATAAGACTAGTCCTTTTTTAGCCTTTGTTATGCTCTGTTTATTATTATGTATCTTTCATTTTATAATGTCACGCGAGGTACTCAAAGGTGGAAGGGAACTCCTGTATTCATATGGGCTGCTTGTGTTACCCTTATATCCATGTGAAATTAATAGAGATATTGACACCAATATACCCTAGCGTGTGACTACATAAGAAGGTGGAGCAGAGCATACCTGTTCCTCAAAAGGAAGAGAACCACCATCAGAAAAATATCTTATGAATACTTTGGTTTCTTCTGCTTTGATGTATAAGAGCAGTGATCCCTGCAAGTCAGGTTACTATTAGTAGCATATCAGACAATTGTTAAGTCTTTGTAAAGAGGTGAGAGAAACTTACAGCAACTGGGCATTCAAGATATCTATGCTGCGATCCATGGGATACTTGTGGGTGGCCACAACCGAAATATTCAAGTCCTTGAAACCTTCTTGGTCTGGGTCCATGTTAGATATTTTAGAAACAACAATTACGACACAATACAAGTAAGGAATTTCAATGTACTGTTCACGTTGCCTCTGCCTCTTATTAGTATTAGGAATGAAGGAGGACTGCAAGAGAAGACAGAATTTACTATGACCTAAATGGAGAAGACCGTGAGGACGATGCTCAGCTAGTAATTCTTTCTTCCCAAAAATTTCATCGCAAGTGTTGAGATAGCCCTCGAACCACTCATCAGTAATCAGATTGTAAGCGTGTATAACCAATTCATGTCTAGCTAAATAATCGAAGGAAACCCAATAGAGAGTATCACCATCTGCTAAAGCAGTATTAGTCCTCGGCCTGAAACCACAACGACGACGTAGCTTGCATTTTGACACGGGAGTGTCGAGTGGTTCCCAAGACTGATCATCGATGTTGTATGTGAGGAAACGACATTCAAGAGGACGATCGTCAGGAGTATGTTGACTAAGGAATGAACTGACAAGAATCTGCTTCTTGGGCTTAAGAAGAAGAGCGACAACATTCCGACTATGATTGCCAATCTCCACTGGAGGATTGGGTAACGGTTTCCACACTCCTAATTTAGGATCTAAAACTTCCATCCAGGGAGAGTCAACTTTCCGTAAACCACCTAAAATGTACAACTTTCCGTCGACGACGAACTTGTGTGGCCCGACTCTACTAACAATCGATGGAGGACCAGGCTGCCAACCATCAATATCACTACCGGTAAGGTCGAAAATCTGAACCCGATCACGATAGTGATGACTGCTAATACAATAGATAGAGGAGTCTAATGCTGCAAAGTAACACTCTTTCTCAATCTCCATCACCGAAAGCGGATTCAGCTTTTGCTTTTGACAGTGTGAGTCTGCGTCTGCGTCTGCGTCTGCGTCTGGGACATCAATGGAAAACCATTCTATCTGTGATACGGTGGCTCCATCATCCCTCACCGACGGTTGCTTGTACCGGGTGAAGCCGCCGAAAACGATGACGGATCTATCGTTATTTGGCCTCAATATCCTTGACGTCGTCGACAAACTTTCCTCGGGCATTATAACTAACAAATTACGGCAAAGGGTTAGGGTTAGGGTTAGGGTTTGGGAATTGGGAACTAGACGAGAAGAGAGTTTTCGCTTCTTTCTTTTTTCTTTTTTTTCTTTTTTTTGCTAAAACAAAGAGTTTTGGTTTGCCTCGGCTGTATGTATGCAAAAATATGCAATTTCCTTTACTGGGTCGCTACCGACATTATTTTGGGCTCAGCCGCTCAGGCTCATATCACCTCCACCTCAAATTACTGTCTTTTCTTTTTTCTTTTCTTTGTCCAAATTAACACCGCTAACAATTTCTTTAATCAGCAATGTTTTCAAACTATTTAGGGAACTAGTATCTTGAGTCTCTTAGACTCAATATCCATATGCTGGCAGAGCTAAGATATGAAAAATTATTCACGTGAAACTTGAGTCTTTAAAAGTTGAGTTTCCTAATCATATTTTAAAAGCTACAAAAACAAAAATAGGGGTAGAAAGCAAGAGAGAGGCGTTGGCACAAGGCGCACTAAAGTGCAGCCATGGCTGCCATTTTTTTATGCTTCTTCTTTGTCTCTCTGTGACTTTCATCAACAAACCCATAGAGAAACAACAAAACCCAGAGAGAAACAACAAACTCAAGCTAAGAGAGCCACTCTAGTGCCGAGATCGTGATTTTTGGGTTTGGGGTTTTTCCTCCGATGCCAAGTTCGTGATTTTTGGGTTTGGGTTTTTGAGAAATTCGTTTGGATGTTTGAGAAATGAGAAGAAGAAGAAAGAAAGCTAGAGAAGAAAAAGGGACTGTTTGGAGAAGGAGATGGAGAAATGGGTTTTGTTCTTGGGTTTTTGGGGCTTGGAAGAGGAGAGTGGGACGGCAGATGGAGGAAAAAAAAAAAAAAAAAAGAGAAGGAAGATGGAGAAATAAAAAAGAATGAAGGAAGAAGAAAGTAGAGCAGGAACTCGAGTCTCTAAGACTCAAGTTCCCCGTGAATTTTAACTCCTCCTCAGCTTTGCCAGTACATAGTATTTGAGACTCGAGCTGCTACAGTGTAACTTGTGTCTTAGAAACTCAAGATGTTAATTTCCTAAATAACTTGGAAACATTGCTAACTAATGAAATTGTTAACAAAATGGTATTATTTTGTCAAAAGAAAAATCCCCATCCTTGTCTTGTCTATTCTTTAGGCCTAATTTGTTGTTTGTTTGGGACATTAGGCCCATGTCCATGTCTTCTATTGTTATTAACTTGTCTTGTTTTGGGCCTTAAGGCCAACTCTAGCTTAGACCCACTTCATGCCTAAACTCTTTAGGCTCACTTCATCCTTCGCTTGTAAATTATAAGCTTCTTCCTTTCTTAGACCTTAAGTCTGTATCCATCTCTCCTTAGACTTTTAAGCGCCTGTTTGGGTTAACTTTTAAAAAATTTGCATTTTAAGAAAAAATAAAACAAAAGTAAAAATAACAATTATAAAATGTGCATTTTTTTTGGGCCGAAAAAAAAGCATTTTGAAAACACGCTCAAAATTAGTCATTTGGTAAAACTTTTGAAAATTATATATATAGCTAACACATGAATCACCACAAAATTGTATATTCATACTGTAAACAACTCATTTTGTACTCCTTACGACTCAAGCTCTCATTCCTCAATAACGATATCACTAAAGAGCTTATGACTGGTGAAGGACCTTGTCGATAAAACTATATTAAGTGAAATGATTGTTTTGTGCTTTAAAAACCATACTGAACCCTTGCCTTGAGTACGCATACTCACCACTTTTACACAAAAACTTGGAGATCATGACTTGAAGTCACGATTTTAGTTCAAAAAACTTAGTGTGTGCAATAGACATTTCTTTATTTGAGCAAGGAAAAAAAAACCTTGCTTTCTCTATGTTTATACCGTATCTTGTCCGCCCTCGATTTGTGTGCTGGACCTCGAAAAATCCAAAATATCATTTTCTCTCTACAGGGCCATAAGAACATCTAGAACGACATGGCACAACCTGTTCGAGCACCGGAGCACCTGAAGCACCTTTTTCAGCCAAAATGACCAAAATGCCCCTGGTCAGCCCTAAGGTCTACCAAAGATCAAACAAGGTCCAAACCCCCGTAAAACAACATTTTCCATAATTCTACTTAAAACCCGAGCTTCTCGGAGATTTTTAAAGACTTTGACCAAGTTTGACCCAAAGTTGATCTCGAGTGGGCCTAAAAACCCTAATTTTGATCTGGCTGCTAGAACAGGTTGAAACCAACGTCATTGTGAAAATTATCAAATTCTCGTTCCAACGACTGTTCATGGGTCGAAATCAGAGTTAGAACAGCCGAGATATCACGAAAACTGGAATGGCACATTGATCGATGCACCGCAAACTTCCAAGAGCCATAACTTTTCATTCAACCGCTGGATTTTCAAGTTCTACACCTTTTCAGAATCAGGAAGTCAAGACCTTTCCAATAATGTCAAGTTTAACCCAATGAGAGGAAGTTGAGGCCGGTGGCCCTCCAAGGGCTGCCGCCTCGTAATTTGTGCTTGGGGCTATAAATAGCCCCAGACACCCATCAGACCAAGTAGGACACACAAATTGTTTTGAAATTTTCCTTCTGCTTAGCCTCTCTACACGTTTTTTCTCTCTTCCAAACACCAAAAAACACATAAAAGTCTCTTGATTCTTCTCTCTTCACCTAGAACACAAGGTATTGCTTTTGAATCCAATTTTCCTTTCCTTGGTTCTACGCTTTGGATTTGGGGTTTAGGGGTGTGGATGTAGCCTTTTTGGTTATCATCCACCCCCTAACCTTCTAAATATTTTTTCTAGCATGTATCCTTTCTTTTTACTAGAATAGCATGATTTATTACTTTCTTTAGCATGCTTCTTGCTTTATGTGTGTTCCTTGCTTAGATCCATGTGTTTATGTGCTTTTCACCATGTTTTATACTTAGATCTACATCCTTTCATGCTTATATGTTTAGATCTACATGCTTAGGGTCTTTATACCATGTTCTCTTTGTTTGTTCCTCCCTTTGCTTTGCGTTGATGTTAGGGTTAGGTGCTCACATGCTTGATATCATGTCTATGGTAATGCTTTGCTCGGATCTATGTGTTTATGTACTTTTCACCATATTTTATGCTTAGATCCGCATCCGTACACGTTTATATGCTTGGATTCATGTTCCTCTATGCCTACGCGCTAAGCTTTCACGTGTTCACACACATATTGCCATGCCTATGCCTAGATTGATGTTTGTGTGCTTAGATCTATGTTTTCTCATATTTGTGTGCTTAGATCTAGGTTTTCACATGCTTGTGTGCTTGGATCTATGTTCTTTACGTGCTTTGCGCTATCTTCCATATGCTTGTGCGCTCCATGCCATGTTTGTATGCCTAGGCCTAGACTTGTTTTTCATGCCATGTGCTATTGTAGCTCTTTTGTTCCTTTTATTGCATTTTCTTGTGTTTTGGCCTATTGGTTTGGACTCGATCTAGACCCTTTGGTCTTTGTCATTATCCATGTACCACAGCCCATATCAAGGGTTTGGATCACCCCTCTTTGCATGTCTATGCTTGCTTGCTTCTATGCTTTATGCTTGTGTTAGCCTCATTTGTTTTAGGCTTTGCCACATTTGACGCCCTTAGCGGGTTTATGGTTGTGTGGTTACATCTGACGCCCATGAGGCCTTGTTTGGATGTAACCACGTGGGATGCATCGCCATGATGCCGGTTGCTTCGTGCATACCTTTCCCCTTTTCCACTTCATGCCATGATATGCTTACCATGCTTCTTTGTGCCACCCGTTGGCTTTATACGCATCTTTACACACTTGCTTACATGTCCATGCAAGTGTCTTGCCTGCTAGTTTGTCATCCATGCTTTAATACAATGAAGTTATAGACATTTGATCCAAACCTACATTTGTCCCTCGTGGACACCACCTTTCGTTTGCTTTCTTGTTGGTTTGCCTTCTTGCTTGTTGGTTAGCTTTCTTGCCTTTATCACATGCTATGCTTGCCATATCTATCTTGCTTGTTCGCTTCCCGATCCTTTGCTTTTATCTATGCATTTTCCTTTCATTGCTTGTCTGCTAGGTTTCATGTCTTTGCCTTTGCATGTACACGTATGGAGCGAGGATGTGTAGAGCTAGGGCACGATCTCCTAGGCGCAAGCGAAAAGGGCATGGGTGCAAGCATGTGGTCGAGCTGAGCGGCCGCATTCAGTAGGTCTAGGGTTTAGCTTTTCCCTTTGGTTATGTACTCTTTTAAACCCCTCTCTTCCTCCCCCTGTTCTCCCTTAGATGGTTTGTATTAAGTATATCATTCTGTGTACCATTCGCCCTCGTCTCTAGAGCATGGCGACCCCTGTTTACTTTCCTGCACTTATATTTTGGGTTGTGCTCTAGGGATGTAGGCATTTACTTTCCTGCTATGTGTACTAGCATTGTGCATGATGTATGTATATATATACCTGCTCCCCCCACTCGGTGTGATTGTCATAGTTCGTGTCACCTAAGACAAGAGATGCCTAATTTCCGCCTCGAAAGTAAGGTGACATGTCGTCGGATTTTTGCCGTGGAAGTCTGGTACTTGGCCCGAATGCCTTAGGAAAGCATAGATTGGGACCACACCCATTCAAAACCAAACCTCAAAGCCCCTATGCATGCAAAGCCCCGAAAGCAAATGCCAAAATCATGTTTTTACTGCCAATTTCGAAAATTAAGGTTTTATCAAAACAAATGACTGTCCTTGGACAGGCGTTGTGGGGTGCCTAAACCTTCCCCACACGTAACCAAACTTCCAGACCTAAGAATCAAGATTTTTTGCCATCCATATTATATTAGGAAAAATGACCTCTTTCTTAGCTTAGGATTGGTAATAAAATCAACTAGAAACAGGTGACCAATCACACCTTAGAAAAACCCAATGATTGGTGGCGACTCCACTCACCTTTGGTAGTCCCTTAAAATTTGGCCTAGATTCTTGCCATAACACCAAAAGTAGACCTACCTTCCTCCACAGATAGAGAGAGAGCACCCAAAGCTCCGCACGAAACACACGCGCCACACGCCATTCGAGAGGGGCCCTCCAATGGGGCCCCGCAGGTGCTGGAGCTGTCGTCATGACAGGTGGTCGAACAAAGGCACGGTGGCGGCAGTCTTTTCTGCTTAGTCGGTCGAGTCGAGGCTGGGCGTTGACACTTTATGTATGTGTGTGTTCTATATAGTTTTTGACATACTATGTGATGGGCGCATGGAATAATTATATGCATTCTAATATTCTATGGACACGCTTGGAAACACTGGCCTTTTAGGAGATACTATGAGCTTCTAGTTTGAACTCTAAAATCTAAAATCAACCCCCAATTATCATTTTTTGTATCATTGTTGTGACTCGTGATGACCAGTTTTATAATCAAATGCAATCGTGATGTACAAATAAGGTGTGATTCTACGGTGCCATAAATCTCCTATTAATCATTTTTTTTAGACAAACAAAAAAGAGAACTAACTATATAAAAAGAGTGAATAGCTCTTTCTACAGTACCAATTTGGTTTACTCTATTTGGTGAGTTTTTCAAGACTTACCGTTTTGCATATTACTTGAGGAGCTTTTTTTTTTTTTTTTTCGTTAGTACACCAGTTTCGTTTGTTTTATATATATATATATATATATATATATTGGTCCTATTCTTTTCTTTTAAATGTTTAGAGACATGATACGTTTACAAAATTTTTACAACAAATTTTAGATAAATAGGTTGTTATTTATTGTTATGGATTTGCAAAAAATTAATTTAATTTATTTATTCAAATTAGAACTAATTACAACTTACCACCTATGATTTTTTGGCAACCATAAAACATATAAGAGCTGCGTGTAACTAGAAAACATGGAAGCAAAAAAGCAAAATTTCGAGTGCACTACTTTTGATTGTTTAATATATCAGTAACAGAGCAACTAGAAAACAAGACTGAAAAAGAATAAACAAAATCATGTTGAGTGTTTGAATGCTAAATGAAGCAGCTTATATGTGGCATCAAAATTCATAAAGCAATACCACAATGGTCCCACCACCATCAGCAACAATTATATTATGTTTTGTTCCTTCACACAACACAAAAGCCTTCCCAACTATCACAACTAACCCTTTTTTATGTGATTCAACCACCCCAAGCAAATCCCATTTTGCAATTCACTACATCTTACGTGATAAACTTTTATATTGGTAAGTTAGTTGCCACCCAGTGGGTTTTGAATTCATGACTCACACCCTTCCCTCACTTAAGCGGGATTCAACCAAAGCCTCATACGCATCTAAAGAATAAATTTGTCGACTACAAAGATAAAGAAAGATTCACAAAGAGCCAAGTGCTTATATATGAGAACACTCGTATTTTTTACTTTCTTATCACAAACACCATCCAAAGAAGGAGCTAATCTAAAATTTAGCCTCACCCATACAACATCTATCTTTGTGAAAGATTCATAAAGAAATAAGATATAGGTATAATGGTATTTTTTAGCTCTTTTATCACAAAACACCATCTCACAGCGGAGCTAAATCTAAAAATTTAGTTTCCTTAATTACAAGCACATCTATCTTGGGATGTGCACTGTAGCTCACAGTAAAAAAAAATACTTTTTATTACAATTCTTCATTAAATATCCATTTCTTTCCTCGTTTCTTTCTCTCTCTCCAGCTTCTTGTTCCTTCGCTCTTCCTCAAATTTTTTTCTCTAGTCACGCGCCTCATCCTCGCCGCCGCTAACTCCCTGCCGACCGTTCGCCGACCTACTACGACCCACTCCTAAGCCCTATCGCCACATTGACTGGACGACGATTCCCGACGAGAAGCCCCCCGGGCGCAAATGCTGAAACTCATGAAGACGACTCTCCATTCGCATCTTTCACTACGCCCGCCCGACGCCGCTAACGCGGTGGAGGCCCTGCTCGGGCTCGGCCTGGCCAAACACGAAGATCAAGATTCGAGAATCCCGAGCTCTCCCGCCACTTCAAGATCGAGAATTGTCCCACACCAAAGCCGGAGCTCTATGTCTTGAATCGCTGCTTATGAAGTGATTGATTCAATGAATTGGAGAATAGAAATGGTGCTTGTGGAATTTAGATCGTGGTTGTGGTTTTTTTTTTTTTTTTTATGCTATTGCATAAGGAGCGGTTTCTGGCTTACAAGTGTGTGGCGTGTGGTGGTAGGTGGCCGTGGTCTGTATCAGGCCGGGCTTCACTGGTAGAGGTGGTTGTATTGGCTCATGACAAGCTGAGCCGAGACATATTATTTTATTGTTGGGATATATTATTTTATCAGACAGCCTAAAATAGATTCATCATTGTAGGACAGGCAGAAGAAATGGGACAGTCGGGATTCAGATACCTAACTGGCAAAATTTTACATCCATCGCCGGGATGCTCTAAGCCATAAATTGTTAACATTCAACCCCTTTTTTATTTACCACAAACACACAAACCTCTTTAGTCCTTCCAATTTTCCTTCTTAGCATTCATCATCACATTCCTGAGACATAGCTAGTGATGCTGGTTGGTGCGATGATTCATCTTTCCAAATTCACCATCCCAAATTCTTCAAAATTTTCTCAAGAAATGTTAACTTTAACTATCCAGTTATGCTTTCAGCTATAATTCTATCCCTCATTTTCCTACCATACATCAATAACTTGCTAGTCTGAAAGCCTTCTCATCGGAATGCATGTCTCGTTTGATAGTATAATCCCCCACTCCCCCCTCCCATGGCAACACTGCTGGATAGAAACAGGGGTGTCTGGCTGCAGCTATAAAGCATAAACTTTCTTGTCACAAACGGATGAACACTCCTCCACCCAAAATATTTATCATCCATTGGAGCCTAGTAGTCTCATAACCAACAGCCGGCAGCAATTGGATTGTCTGCAAGACTGAGGCCCCACAACCAATTTCTCACACTCCTCAGTTACAGATCAATAAACCAGATATTAAACCGATCAACACATGCCCCAGCACCTCATCAGTCAGCTATGTCCTCCATCCTTTTTCTTCTCCTCTTCCACGTGATCTATGAATTTCCATCACTTCTAGAATGATTATGACCAAAATATAGAAAAATCTAAAAACAAGAAAACAACTGACGAACAAAACTTTACAACTCAAAGATATCTGACAATTAAGCTTAAATAGATTCTCATTCTACTCCTGAATGTATCAACATAACCTTCTGTTATTGGATAACATAACAATCCAAAGATTTATATCAAAATAATAGTTATACCTGTACACTACTTTTTTCCTTTGATAAGAAATAAAGTTTTATTAGAACAGAATAACTACCTCATGTACACAAAATTTATATATAAGGTAGTCTAAAGAACTACACATTAATGAGCATTATAATCAAAAGGATAGAGGATGTATGAAATCTACAATCATAAAGACAGAATCTATGAAATCTACAACAGAGTGAGATCACTAAAACTCCAAGTCCTGAGACCAATCAAACAAAGATTCAGTAAATAGCAACTTTTCAATCCTTAACGCTTACCCACAATCAACATTCACAGATTTCAATGCCCTTGATGAGAAACATAATGAGCATGAGACCTGATCATGCATATTCCAGCTTCTGTGCAGAGGCCAATGCAAGCCTAGTGCATAAGATTTTTTTGCTCATTGATGAGTCATCATACTTCTTAGTTACAAAATGTCTGTCCATGACTATTATTTTATCTCAACTACATGGACAGAAGGCTTCCTATTGGATGACTTTTCTGTGCCATTAATATGTACACAAGGCAGACTACAATATGTACACGCACAGCTCTAGGTATTTAAGAAATACAATTGAGGTAAGCAACAACTCTTTACTAGGGGCTTTGTCATGAAAATGTCATGGAATTAATTGCCTAGATTTCTTCATAGCCAGCTCATCAAGCCTCTGAGTTTTAATAATAGATAACTACATTCAAAAGCATAGGACACCATATGAGCAGGAATATATGTTCTAACAAATGTCAGAAATACAATGGAAAATCCAACTTACTTGGGGACGTACGAAAGCATGATCAGGAGTCAGGACCATCAGTCAATGTTTCAGCCATATTGAGACCAGTCCCTTTGCTTGGAGACACAGAAGCTAAGGTTGCAGCAAGAGTTTGCTATGCCAATGCTGCATCTAAAGTATTGCATCCAGATATCTGAGGCAATTCCTACTAGAGCAGACTTCCAGCTATCACAACCAATCGTAGATGAAATTCCAAGAAAATTCTTAATGGTAGTGTCCAATCCAGAAGATGACTCTTCCTATTTCAGAACCACTTTGTATTTCTTCAGTTATGAGGAGGGAAAGTCCTGTTCAAATGCAGTTTTAGTAGAAACTGCTAACACTACCTCCCCACCACCAAGCAGGCCATTAGCATTGCTGTGTTTTCTTTTAGCATTATTTGAGTCACTAGCTACTTTCTAGGCCATGTGTCACGGCATTTCCTGTAATCATAGACTTGAATGCAGCAACATATTCCTTCTCAACCCTATTGGGCAAGATGGTACTGAGTATCAGAACTGTCATGCCGCCTGTGGTCACCTCCAAAACCAACTTGTTCTTCTTACTTCACGGTAGTCATCAGTGTCCTCCCAATCCTAATCATGCTGGCTTCGCCAAAACTACTGTAAGATCGTGAGTGGGCAGAACTGTTACTACTAGAACTTAGCGGAAATAGGGGAGGAAGTTGCTTGATCAAAAGAAAATAGGCGACCTATATCATAATCACTACTGCTCATAGACGACAATTAAAATTCCATATTTTCTGTTTATTTCAGAGAAAGAATGATGGATTATAAATGATATTAGTTGATTTAATGATTCCATTCATCTCCAACAGTCAAATGATTCAACAAAAGGGTAAATTCTTAAGTATGAGTACTCAAGAAAACATAACAAAACAAGTCACTCCAGCAAGTCACTTCAATAAAACAAGTCAGTGGTAATCTCAGTCAAAATTCCCAAACCTCCCAATTCTTCAAAACTGTCCTGCACTAAAACTTCGGCTTTTCTTTCATTCATTCATATCTCTTCCTCTCTGTACACTATATATACTGTGACAATGAAATGATAACAAAAAAGAAGTTGGTAAAAAAACTTGAATTAACAATCCCAATTAATCAAATACTACATAATAAACTCATTTATAGTATATACTCTACAAGAACATTTTGTGGAGAAGAACGAGCTAACTCTTGCAAAAATTTGGGGCTCTGGGCAATTGCCTATCTTGCCTATAAAGGAAGGCTGTGCCTCATATTAACAGCAAAGCTCAAAAATGAGCTTAATTCAAGATTCTTGAGGACAACAAAGAAATATCTTAGATCTGGTATTACTGAAGTCAGGTCCTACAAAATTCAATTGTGGATAAACTATTTTTAGTCCACTACACCCTCATAAAACTAGCATAGTACAAGAGTAAACAGGCATATTAGAAATATTATCAACCTTTCTTAAGCCAAATATTTTTCCAATTAATATTTTTGTCAATCAAGTTTAACCACTACATATATTGTGGAACAGGGGATTTAGTGTTACCATCCAAAATTTGTTAATTCAGCTTCCAAAATAGAAACTGCTTCCTCAAGTTGTATTTGAAACAATTAGCAAGATTCGTTGATTTAAGTTAGCTGAGTCGGGAGCCACACATCTGCTTCCAGAGTCGAGCCATTGTACTTCCGTTTAGCAATGACTCATTGCACTCCAGCTAAGGAACATTATTGCAACACTTGAATAAGCACAATATACGTAAAGGCATAGTTTTCCGACGAGAATCCTTTATTGCAGTGAGTTTATCTACATTTTCGATTTTATCAACAAAATACTTATTTTTAATAACTCCGTGACGGGTGCTCGCTCCGAATCATCATAGAACATCTCCTCAAATCATTGTCTAAGATGATTCATCGGAGGAGCGAGCTTCCAATCGCTGGAGTTGTTAAACATAAGTATTTTGTTGACGGGAATCGTGAAAAATGTAGATATAAGAGCCCACTGCAGTAAAAAAAGTTCTCGTAGGAGGAAACTATGCCGCTTTTAGGTATATTATTGCTTTATTCAAGGTGTAATAATGTTAAGTTTAACAAGTGCAAATGAGTCATTGCTAAACGAATTTGGGATGGCCCGCCCCTCTAAGGCAGTGTGTGTGAGCAACTCCTACAGCAGCAACTTAAATCTTGAGTTTTTTAATTTATTTTCAAACAAGGAAAGTGTGCCTAATTTTGGAAACTAGTTATAATTGTAAATTTTGGATGGTAGCTACTAAATTACCTGGCTAAAGTTCTGTCGGAAGCTTCAAGACAGCAAACGGAGATAAAGTAATTCCGGCAACATCGTGGCGGTTGTAGTCGGTGCGGTGGTCGCGGTTCACCTGTCTATCACACACATAGAGAAAAGGAGAGATCTAAAACCAAAATAAGTCTGAGGAGGTGAGAGTGTGAGACTTGAGAGGAGTAGAAGTTCAGAGAGTGAAGAGAGGAGAAATGAGGAGAAATGTGCAGAATAGCTATATAAAAGAGTTGTATATAGCTTCTGCGCAACGCTTCAAACAATAAAGAAAAGTAGCGATTCGGCTTTTAAATTCGGTATCCATATTAAAACTGATCTCAAAAAGACTACAGAGTGTTTGTAATGAAAACGCCACATAGATCTCAAGTCTTTAAGACTGCAGTTCCACAGAAAAATTTCCCCATAGTGGCGTTTTAAGCCTTACAGTGACGTTTTAAAGTTCTATAGCGGCGTTTTCCCTGCAAATTTTTTTTATAAGTGATCACCCCATACTGTGCCATAACTCAGTTGCTGTTCTATAGTGACATTTTAAAACCCTATAGCAGCGTTTTTCTGCAATTTATGGAACTCGAGAGTCTTTAAAACTCACTTCATGTGATTTTTTCCACTTCAGACCTATATCCTCTTACAAATCGAGACTTAAAACTCGAATTTGATTTCTAACTCGAGTTTTACACTCAGACGCTAGCTACAGCATCGCTTTCAAACGACAACCAACTAAATTTTCGACATTTATTATTCTGAAGCATTCGAGCAAATTAGAGTAAGAGGAAATAAATCTGCGTTGGAAACAACTCAAGAGAAAATACATCTGTGGCTGAGATTTGGAAGAGAAAAAAAAAAAAATCTTTGCACAGTGACTGACCTCAACAGACAGGAATCGTTTTTTATTTTTTTATTTTATTTTTTAATATTTTTTTCAAAAACGCAAGTGGTGAGAGAATGTCTAACCCATGCGGCAGTCAAAAATGCAAGTGGGAGATTAGTCTTAGAGCATCCGTACTTTCATTCAGAAAATTCACGCTATTTTACCACATCAACGCCTACTTTATTATTTACTACATCATTTTGCAACATCTCATTTATCAAACGTTTTATAATTTAATTCTACGCATTAAAATAATATTTACTATACATTAAAATAATATACATCCCTCCCCCATTATCATCAACAACAAGAACATCAACATCAATAACCCACACCGCGCATCAACCGCTACAACTCCACAACCACCAAACTACCCCACAGATCAAATCCACCGACCACCAATATCGCCCACTACTACCAAAAAAAAAAAAAAACTCAAACAAACACTACAATCAAACCCGATCAACCAAAAACGCCCAACCCGATCAACCCAAACCCAAACCCGATCATCATCATCAACAATCCAAGATAACCACTTCTCCGTCGCAACAACGCCGATACCACTAACAAGATAAACTCCACATCCACCAACACCACTTTATAAATAAAAATAAAACCACAACCAAAAAATTGTTGCGCCACAACCACCAAAAACAACAACCCACAAACTCCACCCACCCACAACACCGTAAAAACACTAGAAAAATTGTCTGCCACAACCCACCCACCTGACCCATCCTTCTAACTCATTCACGATTTCGCACAACAACTCCACCACCACGATTCGCCATCACCACGACCCACCCACCACCGGACCGACCATCGCAACCTACCACCAAAGATCCGCCAATCACCATCTCAACTCTACCCACTACCGAATCGGTATCAAATCACCGCAAAAAAAAAAAAAAAAAAAAAACTACAAAGAACAGAGATCTGAGGAAAGAAGAAAGAGTGAGAAGAAAAAACCCGAGGTGATGTCCGAGAGGAAGAGAGAAAACAACAAGATTGAGAAGAAAAAAAGAGCGAAGAAGAGAATAAAAGAGTGAAAGAAGAAAAGAAATCTAGAGAGGCGATGTCCATAAGAATGAGAGAGAAGAGAAAGAATAGCGAAGAGGAGAGGAGAGAGAGAAAAATAAAAAATGATTAAAATCCTATACTACTCGACTCGCATCGCTGCAAATTTGTAACGGTATCGATGCCGCAAAACATAGATTAATATCCATATTTGATGCTGAGTTTATAGCCTGGGTGGCAACGTGTCAAATATTCTGGCATTCGCACATCTACACCTACTGCAGTATGCCTACTAGACAAGATCATACACAAAACGCCAATCGCACGCGAATCGATTTTTTTATTTTTCCTGTATTTGTATCGTATCGTATCGCGTATCGTAAAGATATACAAACACATAATAAAATTCTTAAAAATTATAAATATACATATATAAATGGTATATTCATTATAAATTTTAAATATTCAACTAATGACTAATTTATTCATCACTTCTATGTAATAATATTTAACAAGCTAACTAAATAAATCAACTCTAGTATATGTTTATAATACATTCAAACGATTTAAATTTAAAAGTGATAATATATTACTAATGATCAAAATAATAATTTATTTTCATCATAATGCCTAATAAAACTCCCATTTAAGTCAATGTTGTCATCATGTTATCATTTGCAAACTTATTTTTTTCATTAAAATTTTCTTTCACCGCCATTAACATTTATTTATCTTCTTGTTCTTTTTTATTTTAATAATTAAAAATTTTTCTTGGCATTCTAGTTCTTTGACTTATAACAATAATGACAAAAAATTATATTGTCAATTAATATCTTATTCATAGTATAGAAAATAAATTTGCAAATATTAAAGGGAAGTGTAAGTATGTACTATGTAGTCTAAATTCTTTATAGGAAAAGAGAGGGGAAAAAAACTTATGAATATATTATTTTATTAGGCCACCAAGAAACTAATAATTTTGTGTTAAAAACAAGTCTAACAACTTGTTAGATTTAAATAAAAGTACAAATTTTAACAAAAAAAATGTAATTTTAAAGCATCTTTTCTATGTATCAGATTTATTATCGTATTTTACGACATTTATTACGTATTCATACGATACGCATTAATCGCATCGCATTTATCTATAAGCATTTACGATACACTCGATACGACATGGTAATTTTACATACGATACGATATGACGCAGATCGCATTTATACGATAACTATACAGACTACTCAAGAGTCTCGTGACTACCACCTAACACACGTTAACTTCTTTTTTTAATTCAAAATTTCTTTTGAGCAAGGACGTTAGCCTGTACATTCATTGATAAGAATTCAAAAAAAATTTGATAAGAACAACTCGTTCACGGATGAACGTTAGGCTTCTTCTGAGCATTAGCACTGCAAAGTACTTATTTTATTTTACCATCTCAAAAGCCTACTTTATCAATTATATCATACTATTTTACAATACTGAGCATCCTAAACTTTTATTTTCCTATTCTACTCATTAAAATAATATATCTATACAATAAAATAATATTTCCCAATCATCATTTATTCTTTCTTTCTCATTCTTTCATCTAATAAAATATTAGTTTTTTAGATTAAAGATGCAGCTGCAATTTAAAGATAGAATCATGATCAGAAGACTATCAGTAAAAAAAATTGCAATACTTAGCAATAGCATTTCTTGATGCACATTTTAGGCTTGAACAAATATCTCATATATTTGGCATTAGCATTCCCCAATGCTAATGCTCTTAGAATGTTAGGCCTCTTTCTTCTTCTTTTCTTATTTTACTGGTTCTTCTTCTTCTTAATTCTTATATATTAACATATATATAAACCATGCTTGGGTCGGTTTGGTCTTCGCTGTGTGCACATCTCGGCGCCCGATGGCCGCACCAATCCGACGCCAAGACTAAAGATCTAACATCGACCACCGTGCCGAAACCTTCGACAAAGCCCGGAGTAAGTGGGGTGCGGCCGACGGCTGGTTTGGCTTGCATTTCGAACAGCCTAGGACCAACATGGCAATCCTACCTCGGGCGACTATAGGCAGCACCCTACCCGTCGTGTGGGACGCAAAGTGAGCTATAACTTCCTAGCCCTCATGAGGACACTAAAGGATCCTGGTCACAATGTAGGCACCCTACGCAAGTCCATATTCTGATCGAATATGAGACCTCACCCTTGGCACATCTTGTGCTTCATCTAACACCACTAGACCACACTCCTTCGGTGTGAGTCACACAATAGTTATTATTTATTATTATTATTATTATTGTTGTTATTATATTATTATTATTATTATTAACATATTTTTAGCAGATTATTACTCCTGCAAGCTGGATGGTCTCAAGAAAAAGACATACTAGTGGTGATAAACTGATAATAATAATATTATCGTAGTGCACTATTTTTTCAGTAAAAATAAATAATAAATAAAAATAAATAAAAAAATAAAAATTTATAAGATAATTGTTTAAGATGTATCATCAATGAGCTCAATGTTTTTGTTTTTGTATTGTTTAGAAATAACTTTGAAATACATTTTTTTCAAAAATACCAATAGATATCAAATTGGTTGGTATCTAACTATAAATAACGTATTTAAAGGCAGTTCAATATGCAAATATCAAATATGATGCAGGATGGAAATGGTCAAAAGATTAAGATTTAGACTGATAAATGGCTTCCTTAAATCCTACCCTATCGACCTTTAAGGTCACTTCTCCTTTAAATTTGCTGGAGGAACATGCACGTGTATGTGAGCTTTGATCAATTGTGACCGTGGGGAGTCGAAGGCTCAGTGGTCAAGTCTGCATTTTTTCTACATGAGACTGAAACTATTTTGAATATCCCTGGCTAGTTCAGCTCTTTCAGAGGATTCTGTGATTTGGGAAACATACCCATTATTAAGTTCTTAGTGTTATGCATATTTTTGTTTTCGTAAACAAGGAGTGCATATTTATACTTTATTTTATAAGTGATCGGTAGGATTATAAAAATAAGGCTTATTCCAATTTAGGCCCATTTGAAGGTTAAGAATGCAGGTTAATTGTTTAATTTATACTTACTATATAAGTGATCAAGGCAATGGAAGGGTTGCTGGTGAACTTTAGGGTGAAGAATGCAGATGTTAGAATCCATACTGGAACATATAGCCATGCCCATTGATGCAACTCAGAGCATCACGGCTGGAGTTGGAGGCCAACTCAGAATGGCATTAGGTTCTGGGCTTAGCAAGCTGCACACACACAACTAGCCCCTGCACTACAAATCAAAGTTCCAAGATGCAAATGAAGAAAATAGAGCTAATTCAAATTTTTTTTTTTTTTTTTCCTAGTGCACAGATATTTAGAGTAGCTAAATTAATTTGATTTTATTCTGTCATGGACAAACTAATATACGCTATGAGATGGTAAATTCATGATAAGTGATGATAGAACACTAACAGATCTTGTATACAAAAATGAGTTCTACTATATCAAAAGCTAAATGACCACTGCCACCATCAATGTTAGATCTTTTTACTGCAGTCTGTGGCATCCAATAAAGGCCCAATTTTTTACATGGAAGTATGTCAACAGGTGCTCTTAGGCAATCTTTAAGGAGAATAAAACGATCCCTACTATGACAAGAAAAGTGGCTCGACTACTTAGAAAAAGTGGTTTGACTGTATTGAGAATTTACCGACAATTGCCATAGGACACTTAATAACAGGAAGACCCTTTTTTACATCCACCCAAAAATTTCAAAGATCTAAGTGTTTTGAACTTTTTAGGAGATAGACATTAGGTTTCTCAAGTACTATTAAATGACTAGAAGGCAAATTCATAAGATGAACTCATCAGTAGCTTCCAATTTACTTTCTATTTGCATTGATCCATCATGATTTCAGTCTGACCTGTGAAGCTAACCAACTCCTCATTTCTCATGTATATTACATAATAAAAAAATTATGTGGGACATATTATTAAGAAATTTATGTGCTTAAATCTTGGCGATTGACAATAGCATTGCATATTATTAATCCTTCTCTCTTTTCTCCTTTTTAGCTTTCTTTTTTTAAAATTTACTTCTTTTCATGAAAATACTAAACTACAATGTTTTGTGCACTTAACAGTAACACTAACAGAGATAGAGAGGAGAGGACCAAAACGAAAAAGTTTTGAAAAGTGTAAAGGTGACATTTGGAGGGAGCACAAACTAAAATTATTTTAGATTTCATTTGAATTTTAAAACTAGATTTCCTTTGAGGAAACCCTTAAAAACACCTATATCAAGGAAATAAAATGTAAATTTAAAATTACGAAAACTACATGAAAATATCAAAAGTAACAAAATGAAAAATAGACTCTTGTTCTACATTAGATTTTGTCCAGTTCTTTCTAATCCATACCAACTCCATCCTGTCTGCATCAACATTGCTCAAATTTATAACATTGGTGAACCAAATTAACAACAATCTAAAACTTGGTAGGCCTATTCTTGCATTTTCAAGGCATACAGCCTGATCATTACCCTCATAGATTGGAACTCATAAAACTAGGGGAAAATTTGAAAAAAAATAAAAAGTGTTTAAAGTTGCATCAAAAGTGAAAAGAATCACATAAAATTTTGGTCATTAAAGGTAAAATATGACTAGTCACACAGAATAAAACAACCTAATCTGCAGCCATTTACTCCTTTATGTATATAATCATTTTTACTCATAATTGAGTTCCTATGAAATATTACTGATATATTATTATCCAATAGTGAAATATATAATCTAAGAATCATATGAAAAGGGTCACAATTAAATCAGCATTGACATTAACTTTGAAGGTGAATTAACCTGTAGCATAATAAGAAGCAAAACTAAAGATATTTCATATATATATAGTAAGCTTATAAAAATTTTGTAATGACTACTGGATCATTCTTCTTTCAGAATTATATAATGGAGAAGCGCCAACAGTAAACTAACAACAACAATGTCATCTCACACATCTGATGTATTCAGCAGTATTTGGATCAGGGTCACTGCTGAATCCGCTGGATACTTTGCTAGCTATGACTTCTGTGAACTAATCTGCTCAAGTGTATTTGTCTGAATTTCTTTAAGCCTCTTAATCTGAGAAAGCACTAGCACATTATCAAACAAACGAGAGGAAAAGGGCAATGCCACAAGATTGACAGTCAAGGAAAAGATAAGGAAAGATAATTGCACAATTTTCAGCTCACCCTGTATCTCGTCGCGCAGGCCTAATGAGTGCTGTGTTAGTGATGTCGAAGATATCCAAGTCGCCTTCAAAAGCAGATTCCAGTCCTTTCGGAGGAGTGCAGGCAACTTGTCTACAACTGCATTAAAAAGGAAGCAGTTGAACTGCAAAAGATACATAATAAATAAGAAATAATGGGAAAAGAAAAATGAGGCTCAGAAAAGAATGCATCAAAATATTTTTTTAAATCATATCTTTTCCTCTGTTGTACATTTTAGTTTCACCAGCAAGTTGTGATAAATCAACAAAAACTTTAGCTAGTAAACAGCATAGTAGGGGAAAAAAACTAACTACATAAGGACAGAAGCATGACATGTAATAAATGCAAAATAAAAGCAAGCAAACTGACAAAATAAAATAAAATGTTAGCATTCAGAAACAGGCTTAACTGTCCATCATCCACTAGCACTGTCACCCTCATCACTCAGTTGTTATTATTTCCATTGAATTAATCTAGCAATGACCAGAAATCAGGATATATATAACCAACCTTTAACTCTGCAGATGCCAAAATATTCTCTATGCCATGAAATATCTGTTGCACTAAAGCATAAACAATCCTTTCGGATGATGGACAAGCCTCCGATTCCAAAGTGTACTATCTAGAAGATCAGCCAATCTTTGTTTCGTTGTCTGGATAGAAGAGCTTGAGCCAGTACTCCAAGGCCAGATGACTGAGCTTTTACATCTGCCCTGGCTTAGAGTCCTGTTTTTCTCAGGCAACGGATCCTAATGATGAATCAGGAGAGACCAGCAAACAAAGGATTCACTGTGTTGGACTGTTCTGTTCCTCCAAATGAGTCTAAAATTGACGAACTCCAGCCCGATTCTAAAATTGACATCAACAGTGACATGATTAGGTAGAGAAAATTAATTGCAGAAACTAGCTACATTTTACATGTTCTTAACTTTTAACATAGCTATTGAGAGTCACATCGCAACAAATAAATCATGTTTTATTCTGTTTTCTTTTACCAATCAAAGCACAAATATATCCTTCCATATGCACCATACAAAAGCCTACATTATATACACGTGTGAGATGTTATACTTTTCTTTAGTATGAAGGCATGTGCAGACATGCAACGGCAATACTTTTCTTTAGCATTTGAAGGCAGCCAAATATATCCTTTCCATGTGCACTATGTACAAAAACCTTAAATTCACAAACACATACATATACATAAAACATAAAAACTTTAAAAAAAAATCAAAATATATAATATAAAATAAATACAAACAAAATTACTACATCACTGAAGTGACTAAAAAGAAAACAATAAAAGAAAAAAATACTCATGACATGTAAAACTTAGAAATGGTTATATTTAAATAGGCTAATATCAAAAGGAAAGCAAAACCATTTGAAATGCAGCACAGCACAAGGAGAGGGGTTGGATTGGCTATTTTCATGGGCATTTGAATGCCTCGCAACAAACTATAATAATCTTTATTGTGAGGGACCATGACGAACGGGTGGTGCTTATTAAATCTCATACCTGCAGCAAAACATTTTATAAATGAGAGAAGATATCAAGGGCAAAAGACAACAGACGATTTTTAATAAGACCATACACACAATTTCCTAAAACATCTTATGAACACTTGATATTACAAACGGAAAAGACAGTAATCCTGTGATATTCTCGACAAATAAAACTTTCAGGTTCTTCCCACCGCTATAATCGATATACCACCATCAATAGAATTAAAATATGCATGAGTACAAATACAAATTACATCCTTGTGATAGGGGTAATTTTAAGTTACCTCCTTAGCTATTTAGAAACTGTCACTAAAACCTCCATATAGTTTAAGCTAAAATGATCACATTTTTTTCCCAATTGATAGATCCTCTATCACTTACATGTCACATGATGAATCTAACTTAGAACAAGGAATATAGCCATTATACTTTCAAATCCAACATCAGTAGTTATTTAGAGTTGGCTAAAATGTGGGTGGACTACTTTTAATTGTGAGATAACCAAATGGGCTGAGTTCCTAGAGTTGTCTTAGGAGTGGACATTATGTTTTTCACAACATATATGATGCTGATCTCAATACTCCATAATGATTTTCAATACAAAAACAACATTCTTGCAGTGTATGTCCAAAAACAAAACTTTAGAAAACACTGCAAGACATGGATGCAATGCCTTACATTTTACGTTAATATTGCCAAAAGACATAAGTTTTTAATAATAAGAAATAGAGAAATTGATACTCTAAATTAATTCCTGGTAGTGAATACTTGGAGAATGGATAAAAAGAAAATTCTTTCAGCCAAAATTTCACTGTTGTCTATAAGTTCATTAGCTGTAAAGGATTTTATAAATGCAGACATCTACTTTGATGTTTTAAAGCAGATATTTATCAAGACAAGGGCCATTGCTACCTTCTAATGCTTGTGATAACTATGAGAATAATGTATTGGCATGTTATATATATATAAAATTCAAAGACTAATCAAAAATAATATAATTGTAAAGAGGCAATTAGTTACTTTTCATGGCAAGCTCTCTTTCAGTGGATTCAGCAAAGTTGTTAAAGGCAGTAGCAACACGCCTGAGAAACATCATGGCCACTTAAATACGCCATCTTTCTGTTGGAAACTAAAGAATACAGGATGAGTAAATTATATTATAATTCTTGAATAAATTAAAATGATATTTATGTGGTCTATAAACATAAGGGACAAAAGCCATCAATCCAAAAACAGACACAGCCTATACTTGAAGAAGAGATAAACAGAGATAGGAAGCAATCTCTTCAGAATGCAGCAGTCTACCACCCAACTGCAACAGAAAGTGAGAAATATTAGCTTTCAAGAGAAAGCAACAATAAGGGAGCCAAAAACCAAGCCTGTGATTTGTGAGAAAGAAGAAAAATTATGCAAACTATTCAATGAATGCATGTCAAATCTTTATTTGAAAGCGTAATTATCAAGGAATATAGTCAATCTCATCCACAAATAATATGGAATAGATGTAGTAGATGGGGATCAAACAAAACAATAAGAGATATTGGTCAAGAAAATTTTGACTACTAATCCATTGACAAATGCCAATAAGTTCTAGGTCAAATGGATTTCCTTCTTCCATAAGGAGTGTAGGTTAATGTTAAGGGTTCAAAACCTACTTCAAAATAGTAATAGTAATGTACTTGACTAACATTGCTTACCTAATAAGAAGATCCTAAATTATTTAAGGCTATCATCATCCACATGCCTCTTTGGCTTAATGACAAGAAAAATCTAATCTTATATGGTACATCTTGTTGAATAATCATGATCATCAAACATCTTGGAAAACATTAAGTCATTATAACACTAAATCCCACAAAGAATTCAAGTCTGGTTTATGAATTTAATTAATTAGATTTACTTCGCCGGGTAATTTTACTTCCCACTCAAACAGGTACGCTAGGGAGGGATACTAATATCCCCATACTTTCTTTCAGTTTTATCTTTCTCATCTTCAATAAATCACAAAATCTATAAATACAAAATTAAAAATTGAATAATATTCATGATCTCAGCTATAGCTATGAAAAATTTTCATAGATCCACCATAAGACGATATATACAGCAAATATTAGCAATTAAGAAACAAAAATTCATAAAAGAGGTATTGCAGTCTATAGCTGTTATGAAGAGAGCAAGCCCAATTTCTTTTTCTAAAGACAGGGTCACTCACACCCCTTGGGATATGCTACTTCCTCTCACCCTCTGACCTTCTCAAATATCTTAATTCATTACTGAAATTTCGCTGATGAATTATACTTCAAAAACATAATGACACCAACAGCTTCATTCCACTGCATGTGACATAGCCCTACAACACCACAAAAGTCAAGAAAAAGAAAATATTGAAAGGTAAATAATACTGATCACCTGATGAAGAAAAGGTTCAATGTGTCCTAGCCTTGCAACAGCTATTACACAAGCAGTCCTGATTTCTCACAAAAAAGAAGGAAGAAAAGAAAAGAGACAGGTAGAAAATTAAAACAAATATTTATAAAAGCTAAAATGTTAGGAACTCCATGGGTAGAACTCACCCTGAAAACTGCTTGCAAGGGAGGGTGCTCCAAAGAGCTTGTAACACATGGTTAAACTTATACTTAATCCATGAGACACTAGAATCATAACATAAAAAAAAATATCCCACATACATGATGAAATTAGAAAACCATCATTACCTTTGAGTAGTTTGTTCCATCATGAATATCTTCTACACCACAAGCATTTGCATACTTCTTTCCCCAAGGTGAATTGGAGGGCATTTAATGCCTAACTACAAAACGAAATTCAGCCATGGCACGTGATACTGGTGCACTCCCATAAAAGACGCATTCCCGCATTCTACACACAAATGAAACCCTTCTATATGAATTTTCTTGAAAATCTAAAATGTTTGTGAACAATAAATCTTTATCATTCGACATATAATAGTTCACTAAATACTTATCCACATATTAGTATTTTTGAGAAGAAAATCTCTTTATATATCGATTAGGGGACCATTTAATTCTTTAAATTAGAATGTTACATATGCAGTACTCCATCTCACATTGGACATGTATCAGTCAATCTAAACTATACAAGTAATTATGAGAGCTACAATTGTGATTAGTCTGATAACATGTGTGGCAACAAGAGCCTCATGGGATTTTAGTGGAGGAGATTTCCTCTTACCGATTTGAATGAAGTCACCACTGACTGGGAATGTGGATAGCATCATGTAAGGCATGTACTGAATTTCCTTAACAAGTATATATTAGGCCGACTTAAGTTATATAAGCAATCACGGAAACTCCAAATCATGACTAGTCTTTTGTGAATCTTACAAATGTGGCTAGTATATCCTCAAAGTCATGACAAGCCATGGTAGAATTTATAAAAGCAACTCAATCTCACTAACATAGCCTTAATCCCAACTAATTGGGGTCAATACATGAATTTTTTTATGATGCTCAACCATGTTAGGATCAATCTTCCTAGTTACATCTTTAATAATCATGTCTTTCCTCATAACTTTCCCTACGCCATATTTTTCCCTCCTTTTGCCCCATTTTGTTCTCCTCCAAATTAACATAAAAAGAACAGACTAAACAAGAATTTAAGAAAAATAAAATATGACACAAGCAAAATACACTATAAAAGTTATAGAAAGGCACAGGCTTTTCAGCTAAGTAATGCGGTGTTGAGTTATGTGGTTAATTGAAATATATAAAAGCTTCAGCTCATAAAAATGTCTAATGTCAGATACCTATGCCTACAGGTATTAGAAGGCTTGTGAGGAAAAATGAACACCATCAGAAGCAACAAATGCCCTCCATTAATTCTCTCATCTTGTAGTGTTTCACCTATAATAGAAAAGACACTGATTGTTCAGAATTGAACAAAGCAGAAGGAGAAGAAAATGACAAAACATTCAAAAGTAAAGTGTAATTTCAGTTTCAATGATGACAGTGTAATGATAATATCAATAATATGATTTGAGTTGTCCATGCAGGCAACAATAAGTATTTTATTTACCAAATTTATCTTGGAGGATAAATAACTGTCCCTTTTCTCTAATAGCAACTATTAAATCTGAGTAATAAAGCTGTAAAGGTTCAAATGGATAATTGTGAATAGGGATAATAATATTGTGTAACATCAGCAATGCCAATATCAGAGATAGATATGTTAGTGCATGTGTGCAATTATGTCAATAGTATTGAAACTGTTTTTTTCCACATTTCATTTGTGTGCTGTTTTTCTTATTTTTTTAGTATTGTACTTTTTTTTTTTTGCTTAATACATACATTGTGTGTTGTATGGAGGAATTTTTTATTACTATTTTTCATATTATGTGGACATTATAGTACCTTCAAGTACAAATCCAACCACAAACTAAGAATTTCCTGAATAATTCATGCACTGTCTTTCCATTGCCAGACTCTGTCCTCGTCTCAGGAATATGAAGCTACCTACAAAAATTAGATATTGGCACGTGACAGGACTAATAATTACTATGACTAATAGAGACTGATAGGGCCCCACTGAGACCTTTGTCAAGAATAGATCATGAAATGCCCTTTCTCCTTTTAATTTTACTTCATCCAGGGTGCCACATAAAAATAAGGTAAAATAAAATTAATTAATAGATAGAAAGAAAGAAAGAAAATCTATAATAAAAGATTCATTTACAACATATTATTGGTAAATTACAAATGAACCTAGTGAGTCTTGAACCTGCCCACCTCTACCTTCCATACCGTTATTATAGAAGGAGGAAGCCCGCTTAGGCAAAATTTAAACTGGCTCTACTATTGCCTTCAAACAAACAATTATTAAAAAAAAAAGGTAAATTTCAGTAACTTACCCTAAGGTTTGAGCCAATGTCAACCAAGTCCAGCACATTTCCTAAATTCACCAACTTGGTCCTTAAAGCCAATTTAGTCCCTAAACACCGCAAAGCCGTTAATTATTCTAACCCCGCTTCTCTCCTCGGAGGCCTCTCTCTCAGATCTCTCTCTCTCTCTCTCCGATTCTCTCTTCCTCTCTTCTCGCCTTCCAACTTTGCAGAAGCCATGAGCCTATAGCTTTAGTGATTTTCTAGGTATTTTTAATGGTATTAATTTGCTCGGAGTTCAGATACTGCCAATAAATTTGGGTTTTTTGTGAAGGCCGAGGTAAACTAAATGAGAGTGAGATATGGGTTTTGGTGAATTTTAGAAGTTAGAAAAGTTAAAATTGAAGGTTTTGTAGAGACTCACATAGTTATATTGAGTAGGCAACAGTCTTTTGTGGTTATATTAATAAAGATTTGATTTTGTGGGTGTCATTTTGGATCACTGCAAAACTGCTGTTGGGAGGGTTTTACAAAAGAAAGTGAATCCATGTTAGTAAATTAGTTGCCTATGGAGACCCAAATAGTTATATTGAAGAAATCAACAGCTTTTTGATGATGGGTGATATTAATAAAGATTGATTTTGTTGTGACTGAAAAACCTGTCGTTGGAAAGAAAGGTGTAGGATAGTGAAGGTTTTACAACATAGCTCGGCTGCCTCTCATGGCTGGGTTTGGTATACACACAGAAAGAATAGAGAGATGACGGAGGAGAGAGAGAATAGAGGGGTGAGAATAATTAACAGCACTAACAGTGTTTAAGGAACAAATTGGGTTTAAGGACTAAGTTGGTCAATTTTGAAAAGTCTTGGACTTGATTGACATTAACCCAAATTTCAAGGTAATTTAACTAGAATTTACCCTAAAAAAATGTTTTATGAGTTAAACATGAGACCTGAGTTCCCGATTAATTTCATTCAGCTTTCTTGTTGTGTTGTTGTACTCCTTTTCTAGAAGTGGAATGATCAGTGAACGCTATCCATATACCTTGCAAGCATAAATCTTAGCAAATATTTAGTCACAGAATATTGCAGAAAATCTGTGTAGCATACTTTGACTAGAATAGGGGCAAAATAAATGTAAAAGGAAGAAATATATACCTTTTCCACAGCAATTCTTCCAAGAATAATCTGAGCTTGTTTACACTCATTCTACTTATTTCTGCCTTTGACAGTGTCCGGCCCAACTTCTCTGCAAAGATGCAACATCTTCCACTTCAAGGATATTGCCTGCATTATAATATTCACTCATGTTTTGGAACAACATTAGAAATAAAACAAACAAATAACCTTTAACATATTCACATATCCAAATCTTACAACAATAGACACCTCACATGTACAAAACAACCAACAAGCATTCTGTGCTCAACTCAACTAAATGTCAACCCCAATTGATTACTAAATCTTTTAACAACTAATTGGGTTGGTTACATGGATCATATCTTCTGAAACAGCTTTAATGATCACAGCTTTCCTCACTAGCTTCACAATGTCTTTTTTGCTCAGAATCATCTTCAATGTATTTATTGGTACAGTTGCATAGGAATGAAGCATCACAAGTGAGTCCTAATATTGTATCTTACCTCAATACTTTAAATACTCCGATCAGACAAAAACTAGAAAAAGAGGATTCCCTCAGATTCTAATCAAATCCCAACTAACTAGGTTTAACTGGTCTGGACCAAGATGCCATAAATAATTCAACTAAAATAATCATTTTTAATACTATAAATAAAATAAATAATACCCTTTTCCCTTTTTGTTGATACTCTATTTCATTTAGTAATGTCTCAAATATTTTTGTGAGCTCTCACAACATATTTTGAGAGATACATTTCATTTGAACTTATGAGAGAAATTTGTAAAAATAATTTCTTGTCAATTAACATGTAAATTTTCACGTGGAAACGCTTGTACCTAAAGAATCAAAACAAAGGGAAGAGGTTAATTTATACAATTTTCTTAATTTCATTCTCTAATTCATTAAAGACTTGTTGATTTGTAAGAACTTATTGAGAGTTTCATATTAGGAAGATAAAAGAAAATGCTATTCTATTAATACCACATTCCATCACGAGTTTTGAACATTAAATGTTTAGACTAGCTTTTATATAGGTATAACATTCTTTTCAATGTTAAGTCGAAAGCGTAGCCTTATTTATTTCGATAAAAGAAGAAATATATATAAGCTTAACTTTCTTTTAGTGGATAACAAAAACTATAATTATTAAAAGACAAAACAGGTTCTAGGAGGTTTGACCAGCTGAATAGTTTTGAAAGATATGGACTTTTTTCAGTTTTTGAGTGTGGATAGGACCAGCACACAAAGTTAAATCGGTCGAATAAGCTGGTTCGGTTCAGTTTTTAGAACTATGCAGCATGCTATTTTCCAAATGAATATGGGTTATCATGCTACTAGAAGCATCACTCCCCTTCTGTTAGTAAACTGTTGAAGTTTTCAGGAAAAATTAACCTAATTAACTTGTTCTTATAGCAAATCTTGAATTTGTTGAATAATGCTTCATTCAGACAGCATACTTGACTAAATAGCATCAAAGCAGATAAAGAAGCCAACACTGACAGAACAATGATTATAACTATCATGTATAAGCAATTTGAATGAATTTGATGCAAAAAGACCAACAGAATTCTTTTCTTTTTAGATAAAGACCAAACAGAATACTGAAAATGTATATGTCTAGCATAACTGGTTTAATAGCTTAAGGTGAGAGAACCACCAAAAATCAACTACAAAAGTAAAGGAAATTTGATGATAACATCAGGCAGACTGTAGGAACATGGAAAAACTTCCGAAGTCTTAACACTACCATTCAAACATCAACAGACTAGAGTCGCTAGATAAGGTGAGTAGTTGTAGACTAAACCTGTTTAAACTCATCATTTGTTCTGTAAACTGAATCATGTTCAGAACCAACTCTTCCTGAAGGCACAGATGTGAAGAAGGGAGAATCACCCAATGCAAAGCCATCAAGTGTACATGCAGGCGGTGAAAGGAAGACTTCCACATCTGAAGAACGTGCGAATTGGGGTATTTTCAAAGATCAAGCTTGGTCGAGACAATTACTGTCCTTGAAAGCTCAGGATCAATCTGTAAAATATCATTAAAACTTTCAAGCTTTTACACTTGTTTATCGATATATACACTGTCTATATGTGTAACTGAAAACTAAATTCAAATTTGTAATTGTTTGCAAGATTGCAAAATTTTTGCCTGAGGGTAGTAGACTCAGTTAGGAATAGGGATAATATCAAGGTTTTTCTTTGTGACTTGCCCCAAAAAATAATTGCAAACTCAATAACTCCAGGCAAAAGAAGACTGTTGACATTCTATAATACTAGCCCTGAGACTATTCTGCACTTGTTATTAGAATTGCAATTAAATTGTCCATTGGGCTGCTGTGATGAGTAGATGCAAGGTGAACTGAACTAGTTTAAGATGGGAAAAGGAGACTGATTGGTGATAAAACCATTTGAAGAAGAAGGATGCAAGATGCAGGAGCAACCAAGTCCAAAGCAAAGTGAATCCACTAGTTCGCTTGGTCCTCTCACTAACTAGCATGGGTCCAGTCTCTATGTGTCATAGTTATGTTTAGTTTCATACTATTCATATTAGCTACTCTTTGGTCCATATTCTCTTTAAAGATTCCTGTGACTAAATGTTAAAGAAGGATGAGATCTTATTGATTAGTACAAACAGTCTCTTAAATAGTCATTTTAGGCAACATTGTGTCATCTATTTTATGAAAATTCATCAGACTATTTCTTGCGCTGTTAAGCCTAGAAACTGGTCTTTTCTAGTTCCAACTTCAATCTTCTTTCTATATTTTCCTATGAAGATGATCTGCTGTCCTAGAGCACTCTCTCTCACACTGTCCTAATCAAAACTAATCACAAAGTAAAGTATACAATTATAGGGTAAAGTAAATTAAAAAAAAAAAAAAAAAAAAGAGAAACGGACGTACTTGCATAACAACCCTACGTGTAGTTGCATTGCTCCAGTCACAACAATCTTCAAGACATAATATAATGAACTCTTTGTGCTGCATTTTAGCTCGCACAAGGGATTCCACTGCACGAGCTTGACTCTGCCAAGAACAGAACGAAAACAATTACCCTTACAATCCAAATTTTTATTTAAAAAGAAAAACAGTGGTTGAGTGTATTGTGTTAAACCTGTAGCGCTCGATTCTTTCGACCTGGAGCAGGAGCAATTAGTCCAGGAGTGTCTATAATGGTAAGGTTTGGACAATGCTTATATTCCACTTTAATGATTATTTCCTTAGTTGAGAATTGACAAGGGTCGCGTTCCAACCTCATATTTTCAGCTTCAATGTAGGCCTACAGAACAATAACAAGAAGAAAATAACACTCTCACGTGGATAACCAATTCAAATTGGAGAATTCTAACAAATTTTAAATAATAATAAAAAGAAGGCAAATGACACATTATATTATAAACTTTCACCATGTTCCCCCAAGCAATGCACAATTGACACCCTTGTTTCAAAAAATTGTACCATTCTACCCCAAACCATCTAAACTAAGAGTTAAATTAGACCAAAATTGTGATTTTTCATTGCAACCAATAAGGGTATTTTCATAATTACATCCAATTTCCATCTCATTTAACTCCCAATTTAGACAACATGAGGCACATTGATACAATTCTTTCAAATCAACTGTCAATCATGATAGTTTGGGGCATATTGTAAATGAGAAGCCCCCCCCAAAAAAAAATGTTACTTGAATCTGCTGGAGCAACTAGTCATTATTTCAAATTGGGATGTCGATTGTGCAAAGTAATAGTTTATGTGTGAAAAGTTTAGAATAAAAAACTATAGTTTCCGTCAAGAACCTGTAGCTCAACTGGTTTAGCAGCTCTTGGTGCGTCCATGACATCAGAATTCAAATCATCCCTCCACCATTGTAACTATCGAATTATCAAAATAAAAATATAAAAAGAGAGATAGAGAAGAAATGTGACCTGAATTTGTTGAAGAGACTTTTCATCAGCAAGTGTGGAGTCAGAATCAGAGACAAGGCGGCAGAGAGGGAGGCTGCAAAGAGGGTTATACTTCATGTGGAGAGTAATGGGGCGCCTGGTCTTGGTGCCGCCGCCGACATGGTTGAACTGGAAACCCATGAGTGCTTCCACCAGTGCGCTCTTCCCGTCCGTCTGATGACCCACCACCAACACCGCGGGGGCCTCGAATGGGGTCTCGAACTCTTGAGCTAGACTGTGTAGCTCGTTGTAAGCCTCGTACAGCCTCCATTGCTTCTCCACTTCCAGTTCCAATTCCGAGTCCTCCATTGTAGCAGAAGAAGTAATGCCTAAGGAGTCTGACCCCTCTTCTTCACTTCCCTCCATTCTCATTTTATCACTGACACGGAGTCAAGACTCAAAAGTGTGTGTACTCAAGTTTTAACTGTTTCGAGTTTACTCACGGAAGCAACGTACCATATCCACTGATATCCGCTTTTTCTTTCGGCCCGCCCGGCATTCACTTTTTATCTTTTCTATTTTGAAATTTTAGGCAATTAGCAAGGGAAAATGGCTATTTTACCTATTTTCAAAATGAACAAAGTTTCTCTCCAAACTAGTTTAGAGAGAAATCTTTTAAATTTATCATATATCTCTTTTTCGAGTGTGAATTTTAAAAATCTAACCGTTTTATTTCATGTTTCTTATGTTCTTAATATGCATGTCAAATTTCGTTCAAATCGGATATTATTTACTATTCGATTAATGAACTTATTTTTCATACACAATTTTAGATTACAAAAACTTGAAATTTTAACATTTATTTGATGATATAGCAAATGATCTTTGATCTTCTTGAAATTTTGCAAGCATGAAGGATATAATAAGAATATGCAATCTAACGGTTAAATTTTCAAATTTCACACTCAATATAAAAATATATGATAAGTTTAAAGCGTTTCTCTCCAAACTAGTTTGGAGAGAAACTTTGTTCTTTCAAAATATCCAGGAAAATACATTTATTTTTGGAACTTCCCATATTGCTGAGGTTGAGTTTTAGGTGAAACTATACATTAGCAGTGTCGAGTTTACTCATGGAATCAAAGTACCATATCCACTGAAATCCACTTTTTCTTTCGCCCGCTTGATATCCACTTTTAGTTTTTCTAACGGGGAAAAATACAAATAAATTATTGTTTTAAAAGAATTTTCTTAAAAGGAAAATTTTTGGTAATTATTAGGCCATTTGAATTGAAGGAAATGGAGGGAGAGTAGAGTAGAGTAAGCCTAAAATTAGTCTATTTTTAGCCAACTCTATTTTACTTTCCTCCACTTCCCTTCTCTCACCCTCTCAATGCAAATGGGCCCTACATTCTCCCCCTTGAAGTTTGACAAAATGACATTTCACCCTAAACTTGAAGTGAAAAAATACTTCCCTGTAACATGGGATTGACCAAACTTTGTTGAATTAATATTAAAAATGTTGTGTACTAACCTACCATTTACTCAAGGGTAGGTTTCCAAACTTATCTTATTTCATAATTAAAGTTCACTATTTAAAAATTTTAATTAAAGTATATTTTAAAATATTGAGTGAATTTTTCTTTTCTTTTTTTCAACTGGTTATGGAGAGATTTGTCGTTGCAAGTGTTTTGGTGCTTGATAATTTTTTTTTTTCATTTTTATTCTAAATTTATTAGTTATTTTATTGCTAACCATGGCTAAACTTTTGTGAAGAGATTCTTATAAAAATTTAGAATAATTTATTACTAATATAAAGAAAAGAGGGGAATGTTAATTTTTTCAAACCTCAAAGGAGGGGAGTGGTTTTTTCCTTAAGATTTGAGATGAAATGTCATTCTTCTAAACATCAAAGGAGGGGAGTATAATTACCCTTTTTTTTTTTTTAAAGGAAAATTATCTCACGACTACAAAACTATCTCTTGTGCAATATGATTGACAAAATTTATGTGACGGTAGTAGTTTTTTTTTTTTTTGAGAAACAAACACACACACAAAGGAAAGGGAAAGAGGTTCTAATATAAAAGCACATAACTCCACTCAAAATTTATGTGGCGGTAGTAGTTGGAGTAGCCAAATTGCTAAGAAAGTTTCAACTCCAACAAGATCCACAAGTAAAAGGTCATCAATAATTTTTTTTAAATTCACCTTTGCGTTTAACTTTTTTACTTCCAAGTATTAAAAATGTTGAATAAATTGTACTGTCTTGGAAGATGCTCCCAAGTATGCTTTCATTGTCTTGAATTCTACTATATATTAGATGAAGGTTGTTCTTAAAATTCAAATCAGAGTAATTTGAATAATTTCCATCCTATAGGCCTTTGTAATGTTTGCTATAAGGTAATATCCAAAATTTTGGTGAATAGAATAAGACCTTTATTAAATAAGATAGTGGATCTGCTCAAGTAGCTTTTGTTCCTAATAGAAGTATTACTGAAAATGTGGTGCTTGCTCAAGAGATCGTTCACAGCTTCAAGCATACTAGAAAAAGGAAGGGCTATTTAGGGGTGAAGCTAGACTTTCAAAAGGCCTATGATAGAATGGAATGGAGCTTTCTTATGAAGGTTCTCAAGGCTTTGGGCTTCAATGAAAGGTTCTCCAACCTCATCTTTCAATGCATCTCCACAGTTCAATACTCTCTTTTACTGAATGGTGGAATTTGTCAAAGCTTTAATCCTAGCCGTGGCCTAAGGCAAGGTGATCCATTATTGCCATATCTTTTCATTCTTGGAAGCGAGATTCTTATGAGACTTATTAACAGAGAAGTTGATCAGAAAAATATCTCAGCAATTAAAGTGGCCAACACAGCTCACCCCATTTCAAGACTCTGTTATGCTGATGATGTGATTATTTTCTGCAAAGCAAAGCACTCTGAACTAGTTAGTCTAAAAAAATGTTTGGAAAAGTATTGCTCTTGGTCTGGCCAGCTTATAAGCATAGAAAAGTCTGGTGTTTTCCCATCAAAAGGAGTTAGTATTAATTTTTTGCGTCAAGTAAAATGCTGCTGAGGTCTTAATTCCCTTCCCCAAAGTACCACTTATCTCGGAGTTCCCTTGTTTTTATCCCAGAACAGGTCCAATGATCTCAAGTTGGTGAAAGAAAGACTTGAGAGCAAGTTGAGTAGCTGGAAGGGCAGGAATCTGTCATGGGCAGGGAGAGCAACTCTAATTAAATCTGTGGCGCAATCTATTCCGACATACACTATGGCTGCCTTGCAATTCCCCAAGAAGTTATGTGATCAACTAGATTCAGTGGTCCGTAGATTCTGGTGGAACCCCAAAACGGAGTTAGGTCATTTCTAGACTCCTATTGCTTGGTCTACTCTATGTAGATCTTAGAAGGAAGGTGGTTTGGGTTTTAGGAACTTTTGGGATTTCAATCAAGCCATTCTTTCCAAATTAGCTTAGTGGCTTTTGTTGGGTAAGAATTGTCTGTATGTCAATGTTTTAAAGGCAAAATATAAGGTGAGACACAATTGGTTAAATCACTGCTTCTTGGGTAAGGCTTCTCTGGTCTGGAAAAGTTTGTCAGGTGTTAAGCATCTCATCTCTAAGGCAGCTTGCATGTTGGTGGGGGATGGTAATTCCATAAGGATTTGGGAGGATCCTTGGGTACCAAATCTTCAAGGGTTCATTCCTACTCCAAAGAATGGTGTTGACCCAAATGGTATTCTTTTATTTTCTCAGCTTTTTAATTCTGATTTTTCTAGTTGGGATGTCCATAAATTATATTGGTGGTTTGAAAACTCCAAAGTTGATCTTATTTTGAAAATTCCTATTTTTCCAACCAGTAACAAAGATCAGTGGGCATGGACTTACACAAGCTCTGGGGAATTGTCAGTTAAGTCGGCTTATTGGAGTTGCAGGGAATCTTTGCAACATAATATTGACCCCTTTTGGAATTGTATTTGGAAAGCTAAACTCCATGAGAGGCACAAAATGATGATTTGGAGGATTGCTGCATTTGCTTGCCTACTAAAGATAAGCTAAGCAGGTTTGTTGATATTGGTGATGTTTATTGTCCCCTCTGTAGGTTGGAAATTGAAACCTCCCTTCATCGTTTTGCTCTTTGTCCAGTAGCCAAGGCAGTGTGGTTCAGTAGTAAATGGGGGCTGAGAATGGATTCTTTTGGATTCTCTTCGGAAGTGGATTTCATTCAATTTTTGTGTTCACCCCCATTTACCAACCAGCTTATTCAAAAGAATGATTTCTTGTTATTTGGGGCCATTCTTTGTGATGGAATTTGGAAGCTGAGAAACCAAGTGAATTTTGAAGACCTTCCTTTGAGATGTGATGAATTAATAGCTAGAGTTTGGAAGTTATTTATGGATTTTAAAATCTCTAAACCGGTTGCTCCTGCATCTGTAAATATCAATCATCCTTTGCAGCCTTGGTCCCCTCCAAGGCGTCTATCTGTTAAAATTAATGTTAATGCAGCTATTGGTCCAAATTATTCATCCTTAGCTTTGGTGGCTAGAGACTGGAGAGGGGATTTGGTTTTTGCTTGCTCTCAAAAAGCGAAAACCACCTTCCCTCTCCAGGTAGAGGCTGAAGCTATGAGATGGGCTATCTCTTTGGCTGCAAAGATGGAGGCAGAAAATGTTATTATTGAGACAGATTCTAAGATTTGTCAGAATGCTATTCATGAGCTGATGCTGCCCCCGCCTCGGAGAATTGCTTCAATCCTAGCGGACATGTAGTCTCTTCTTGTATCTTATTCTAATGTGTCTGTCATTTGGGTTCTTAGGCTAGCTAATATGGCAGCTCACTCCCTAGCTAAGTGGTCTCTGGCTTGTAATTTTTTTGGTTCTTTTGATTGAAGTAGTTGTCCCCCTTGTTTTGCTTCTGTAATTAGGAAGGAAAGGCTAAGCTAGCCTTTGTTTGTTTTTTGGTTCTCTGTTCAATAAATTTTCCTTTCCATAAAAAAAAAAATCAGAGTAATTTGCAGCAACTAGAATGACAATGACAATGACTCTGGTTTAAGAATCAAGCCTAAAAGCAAAACACAAAGACGTGTCGCACCCTAATTTAGGTACTATTCCTTCTCCACATGTATCTTATTATTATTATTATAGGAACGTGTTATGTAATTCTTTGGTTTAAGATACTTAGTTAGAATGACCAAGAGACCATTTCAGCAATCCTCCCAATAGAACTAATAATTTCTCTAATTTCACAAATGTTTTCGTGGAAATTTCTGTGCTTCTCCATAGAAGACTTCCAAGTTCCAATACAAGACTTGTCTTCTGTGCAAACAAATCAACTACTAATTAATAGGGGGAAGCTTCTTCATAGAATACTTCCAATACAAGACTAGACTTTCTAGTGCTGATGATAACTTAGTTTGTGAACAGGAATCTCCAGCTTGTCAACATTCAGAATCACGAAGAAATTCGAATAAATTTAGCACAAATATGAATGCATTATGGACATATTTGATACGCAATAATAAATTCTACAATAGAATTGCTATTCATTTCATGTAGTTATATAGTTATTCGATGATTTGATTAAACTCTCAATTAGGGGAAATAGTTGTTAATTTCTTATGATTAACTATTCTAAAAAAAAAAAAAAAAACTATCTACCCAAATGTGCGAAATAAATTTAAAAGTTAATATATCTTCAGAAATAAAATAATTATAAAAATAAAACCTAAATAAATAAAATTTTCTACAACGACCGAAACCTATAATTTTTTTTAGAAGAAAAAAAAACCTAGAATTTTAGTTGTTAAATCAAACAATTATATATATATATTTATATTAAAAATACAATTTTAATCGGTTAAATCAAACAACTATTTCGTTTGACTAACTATTGTTTTTGTCTGATTAAGTGCCGCTATAGATTACTTTAAAAACAACTATTTAGAGTACTTTTTCCACAAAAACTACAAATTTTTCCATCCAAAAGAAATTTTTTTTAAAAAAATCTAGCAAAACCTTATAGTTCAACATCTAAACCGATCACTATAAAAAAATATTAACAAAAATAAAATAAAATCACTTACCAACCAACAACTCTTAAATGTGACTGCACTTTATTAGTAGAAAAAAAATTCCCAAAACAAAAGCTTATCTAGAAAAATCAATCACGCAAATAATTGAACTAAACAAAGGATTTAGCCTTTTGAGAGAGAGAGAGAGAAACTAACAATTAGATAGTATTTCTAAAAAAAAAAAAAAAAAAAACAATTAGATAGTATGGTCACACGCAAAAAAATATTTCGTCTTAAAGTATGACATAACATATGCCAAAAATCAATTTTTATATCTTATACTTGATAACGCCTTAAAATGTATATTTATTATATATTTATGTGGATGTTATCTCCTTATTATTATGCTGAATTTGTATAATTAAGCTACGATTTGCATTAGTCTCTACTATTTATCTTTACATAATTTCTTGAATAAAGTGTCATTCATTGTGTGTAATTTTCTACTTTCAAGAAATCATATGAAAAGATGAGCTTACAAGAGTTTGTTAGAGAATGTAGGTCAAACTAGAATTAAAGAGGAGTTAAAGAAACATGCTTAAATGTCTAAGGAGGTGCAGTTGGAGTAGTTGGTTCATTTTCCATGTTTGGAAGCTTCAAATTAAGGAAAGAAATCAAAGAGGCATAATCTGAAAAGAAAAAAAAAAAAAAAAGATTTGAGCATTGATCAGTATTTTGAGCGTATCTCTCTCCTCAAAAATCTAATTGACTTAAGCTAGATGGGCAGGAACCGTGAATTAAATATCTACAAATTTCCAATTTTTAGTTTTTCGAAATTGACACTTTTTAAAGGCCGAAATTAACTCACAAGTTGCTGCTGAAAATTTAGACGAGAATTAAATAGTAAAAAGTTTTATTTTCTTTGTACACTTTTACGTTAAAGTTTTGAAGGGGGGCTCTAGAGAATGAATTTTGGAGAGAAACATGTGTTTTATTATTCTCTCATGGCAGCCTAAGCTCTCAACTAGGCCTAGGGGTTATGTTTTTTTTATATACTGTATGATAATTAATTGTGATTCTTTCTAAGATTTTAGACAACATATTTGATTGTTCAATTAGATTTCTTTTGATGTATTAGTTCCTCCATGTTTTCAATAAGTCCAATCATGTTTTTCTTATTGTTTAGATGAATTTCTAATAGTTTCAAATAGAAATCAGGTTTTTAAAGTGAATGGGTTTTTCTGAAAACTATTTTAACCACATTATTAATCTAGATTATCATGCATTCTTGAATTGTCTCAGTTCAACTGAATCATTGGTTTTTCATTATCTAAGAACAATCAATTATGAAATATATTTTTTCTTAAATCACAAAAAATTTCATATCAATATAGGGAAACACCTTGATGCCCTGGTATTTAAAATATTGATTTAAACCAATCGTTATTTAATTTTTAACAATCACCAAGCAAAAATTATTTTTCATCTTCACCAAAAGTGATGTTAAATTACACTGTCTTTGAATTTACCTCACTTCTTATGGTTCGACCTCAGTACTCCGAGAATTATATTGCTATGATCTCCTGCACTTGGGAGTGAGCAAGCAATACTTCCTATGGCAAATGGAATTCACAAAAATAAACAAAAGCTAAGTCTTCAATTTATGGTGAAAAAATTACATATGAAATAAAAGGAAAAAAAAAATGTAAAGGACTTTATAGCATCCTTTTGTCAAGGACTTTAAGAGCATAAAATTTGAACTTTATAAATTTGATCTTATAGCTATGACTTTATAATTTATAGAGGCACTCTCTTCTACTTAGAGAGAGAGAGAGAGAAATGGACCGAAGTGGTCAAAATGGACCGAGTTGGACCAAATAGATCGAACAAAAGTATAGTTGCAATTTGTTTATAATGTAATGGAATTTGTTTCTAGTGCTCCTTACAAATAGTTTATCCTCTATACGTTTTGAATGACCTAAAAGGAAGCAAATATAAGTAAATTTATCGCTTATAATAGAAAAAAATACATGACTTTAATAATATAAGAAAAAAGTAATTTTATCAAGAACTTACCAACATTATATTGAGAATGTGACATAATTGTCAATGAAGTAGCGTCTCTTTCTACACAAACCTCTTATCCCAAAGCATCACCAAAGTGGATCGAAGTATACCAAAATGGACCAAAGTGGACCAAACGCTATGCTGATATGGCTCAATAAGAGCGTAGTAACAATAAATGCTACATTTCAATTTTTAGATATTATATAGATTATATAGATTCTCTCATGCTAAAAAGTTATTCTCTCATTGAAGTTGCATTGGCCATAGGGTATAATATTGAAAAAGTAACCTTTTATGTATTTATTCTTTTCAGTACAAACTTAAAACTGAAATGAAATAGAGAAGGAAATTAAATAGAGGTTCCCATTTTCCACACTCATGGTACAATTCAGACCCCAAATGTATGACTATAGAATACAACATCCAGTCCAAATATATACATGTTCTATTACACAATATTACTTAAATTCAATTACTTTAAAGCAAAGAAACAACCTGGATAAAATGAAAATGGTGTACATAGTCAATACTTTGCAACATGAAAAAATGAAGTGCAAAAGCATCAGGCAAGAGTTTCATAGCCTCAGCTGAAATAGCAAATCCCCAAGCAGTAACATAATTAAGTGTCATGGCCCAATCAAACCAAGCCTTGTTAACATTGACTCGACTAGTTTCAACTTCAAGCCTTTCTTCCAAACATGGCTGCAGTCATGAGGGCTGTCCACTCTTCAAATCCCATCTTTGATCCAATTCTCCTATGCCACATGCTTGCCTCACCAACATCATAACCCTCTTCTTCCATAGAATTTTTGAAACTGATTAAATCATCAAAGGTCTTCAAGCAAAATTGAAATGATGTTCCAAACCCTCTTGTTTCTCAAATTCACCACCCATTATAAAACCTATTTGGGAAGGCTTTTGGAACCACTGCACATGGAAATCACTCTCATCTCAGACCTCCCGATAATCATTCTCAACAAAATTTGTAACAAATATAATATCCATAACTGCTATTCAAGAATTTACAAACAGAGAAAATGGCAAATGAGAAGGGAAAAAATAGTCGCTCAAAGAAAATTCACTACGTAACTATGAATTCAAATGGAAACATGAAAACTTTCCAACTTTTACATGTGTTTGTATCTATATCATGCAATGAATGCATTCTATAGCTCAATTGAAGTGCTAATATCTCCCCACTGGGGAACAAGATGGAGAGATCTCTAATACACATCACTCATATCTTAATTATCAAGCCAACCAAGAAGAAAGAAATGAATGCATTCCATGATCATCAATAGATTAAACATATGTATTTCATGCTTACACGTTTGCAATATGATGTGCATATCTTGCAGTTGAATGCATTGCAAGGAACCCGCAGCCATTTATAGCATCCACCCATATTTATGCAACTTCATAAAGAACAGAATGTTCACCAGTCATATTATATTTCTTTGGATGTTGTTTTAAACCCAAAATCCACAGCAGCAACTCCAACATATTTCAGCGTAAGTTTTTCTATATAGTTAAAATTACCTACAGTAATAGGAAATTACTATATGAGAGTTAAAATTACTAACCAAAGACTAAATCTCAAGTTGATCACAAACTGGAGTACATTAGAGCATCAGAAGAAAGTTGATCTTAAAATTATGTACAAACGATAGTGATTACTTGATAAAATAAATTTGAAGGTCTCCTACAGGCATGCACACACACACACTAAGAGAGAGAGAGAGAGAGAGAGAGAGAGAGAGAGAGATCAAAGGTTTTTAATTAACCTAAAAGAGTACATATCAGATGAACCAAACAAACCACATAGTGCTCACCATCAGACAAGAGTGTAGAGAGCCATAACAGGCCTAAGCATAGGTACATGTTCGAACAAATATAGAGACAAAGTGAAGGACCGTAAGCCTAACATATAAGTGCCATATATGCACTCTTCTTCCATATCAAACACAACCTCTCTTTCAAAAACATTAGTCTACAATATATTTTGGCGTATGATAAGTGATAACAGATGGAAGATGCACTACAACTACTACAAATGAGAAGTTAAACAAAGATAACACTAGGTTTTACCTATGCCTCAATTGCATATGAGATCAACTAAAATGTCACCCATCAGAAAATAATAGCAAAAGAGTTTCTTAGATGAATAGGATATATAATTAAGCACATACCTGATGGACAGGTTCTTCCCTTCCAAACTCCAGGATGTGAGCAATTTTTTGCATTTATCCCCTGTTTCCTGTTGGCACCCTTTCAAATGTTTTCTTTGTGCTTGTTTCTGCATATTCAAATTGCAAATAAATTGTCCAAAACATCAGCAACAAAAATAGGGGGGAAAAATACTAAAGTAGATGGTATGGCCATTTATGTAAAAGCAAGATATGGATAATTAAGAATTTTATAAGATTCTTGCAATTAGTATCTAGTTGAAACTCCAAAAAGAGCTTTTGATTCTAAGGCAATCTTGTCTCTTGTCTCTTTTTTTTTTCCTTCCTCACTATCTTGTTTGCATTATTCTGCAGATTTTTTAAACATATCTAGATATTCCTTAGGCCTAATCTCAACCTTGAAATCCTTATACCCAATCATTAATGCGCTAAGATGCCTGATACCCCAAATCATTGGAAAAGGTATGCTAATTTATATTACTACACCTAACTAAGAAGAAACAAAGTTTAGAACACTAGGGACAACAGAAAAGGAGATACCATTGTATGACACCTAATTCTAAAGGACAATGCAACCTTGATTTTGCCCTTGTTAGTATACCCTCCATAATTCAACTCTTTTTCTTATACCCATATGAACAATACCATGCAAAGATTGTAAGCTCTAAAACCTTAGTTTCCAAATATAGACACAATAATTCATTGTTTTTCTTAACATGGCAACTCTAGTAAACCAAGAAAAAAATTGAGACTTTCAAAATCAAACCATATAACCCACTCTTTTGAATATATATCGCTTATTTTAATTTGTAATAAAAAAAAAAATGAAAGGCTTGCTGTAATCATCAATTCCCAACCATCCCCTTAAATCATCTTCATTAAAAAGATTTGTCCATTTCTTATAGATGATTTGCACAATATGCAACTAATTAATTCCCAATTAATGCAACTTCTAGACTCACATACATGGCAAGAAAGTAAAAATGAGTGCGGTTGCATTTTAAGACATCACAAGCATAGAAAATACAAATCTTAACAGAGAGAATAAAAAAAGGAAAATTCTATAAATTAAATAATGATATGCAAATCTGCACAGCTCTTACCCTTTCTTATGATATAGTTAGAGAACCCTAACTACCTATGAAGCATTTCGATAAATGTTTGGTGATAAGATATGCATCAAGTGATTGTCAACTCACCTATATCATGAAGCCGTAAAAAATTAGCATACTGAAGGTGTCAAAAGTGATTGTCAACCAACCAAGTAAATCCTGCAGCAAGAGCTTGTTTGCTAAGCCTGAACTCCACTTTATTGTCAATGGCAGCTCTCTTTGATGCTAGCAACTGCATTTCTGTATGAAATACCAGAGTTAGCCAAATACTGCTCAGCCTTTATCTTCCACACCTACAATATGGTAAAAAAGATAAAGCATTTGCCCTAACATTATGTTTTTATTAATTATACTATTAGCAAAGAACAAATAACCAAAGAAAGGAAAGGGAACAAGAAAGAATTCAAGCGATATTAATATATAAAGGGATCATGATTCACGAACCAAAAATATTGCTGTTACTCAAGCTGTTCAAGGGATGATTTGGGTTTGTTCCACCCATAGAGCCAACCAACACAATTTGCTTCACTCTCGCAACCTTGGCTGACATATAAATCATATGACTCAGAAAAATGAAAAAAACTGCAGTAAACAGAATTTGACTAAGTGAAAAGGAGGAAAGCAATACTCCACCAACGTCTATTTGGTTTTTCTGTCCAATCCAATTAACTTATGAAGCAAAAATATTCCATGAACAGTAGGAAGAATAACAAAAAACAAAAACATATCGCCATCTAAAGATCAGCAAATGTAATAATGACCTGTTTAGGATATGCTCCATCTTCGAAATAGAACCCAGGGCTTCGACCTTTGCTTGGATCAAAGTCGGGTTTCATCTTCAGCACAGTGCTTATGAGAATTACAAGAGCGTCAATACCTTGGATTGTAGGAACTACGCTGCCAGCATCCCTTTTTGCAATCTGTTTATGCCCTTAAATCAATAAACCAGCTAAGTAAATCATCATATGTAATAAGTGATAACAGATGGAAGATGCACTACAACTACTACAAATGAGAAGTTAAACAAAGATAACACTAGGTTTTACCTATGCCTCAATTGCATAGGAGATCAACTGAAATGTCACTCATCAGAAAAAAATATCAAAAGAGTTTCTTAGATGAATAGGATAAATAATTAAGCACATACTTGATGGACAGGTTCTTCCCTTCCAAACTCCAGGATGTGAGCAATTTTTTGCATTTGTCCACTGTTTCCTACTGGCACCCTTTCAAATGTTTTCTTTGTGCTTGTTTCTGCATATTCAAATAAATTGTCCAAAACATCAGCAACAAAAATAGGGGGGGAAAATACTAAAGTAGATGGTATGGCCATTTATGTAAGCAAGATATGGATAATTAAGAATTTTATAAGATTCTTGTAATTAGTATCTAGTTGAAACTCCAAAAAGAGCTTTTGATTCTAAGGCAATCTTGTCTCTTGTCTCTTCTTTTATTTTTTTCCTTCCTCCCTATCTTGTTTGCATTATTCTGCAGATTTTTTAACCATATCTAGATATTCCTTAAGCCTAATCTCAACCTTGAAATCCTTATACCCAATCATTAATGTGCTAAGATGCCTGATGCCTGATGCCTGATGCCTGATGCCTGATACCCCAAATCATTGGAAAAGGTCCGCTAATTTATAGTGCTACACCTAACAAAGAAGAAACAAAGTTTAGAACACTAGGGACAACAGAAAAGGAGATACCGTTATGTGACACCTAATTCTAAAAGACAATGCAACCTTGATTTTGCCCTTGTTAGTATACCCTCCATAATTCAACTCTTTTTCTTATACCTGTATGAACATTACCAAGCAAAGATTGTAAGCTATAAAACCTTAGTTTCCAAATATAGACACAATAATTCTTTTTTTTTTCTCTTAACATGGCAACTCCAGTAAACCAAGAAAAAATGTGAGACTTTCAAAATCAAACCATATAACCCACTCTTTTGAATATATATATCGCTTATTTTAATTTGTAATAAAAAAAAATGAAAGTCTTGCTGTAATCATCAATTCCCAACCATCCCCTTAAATCATCTTCATTAAAAAGATTTGTCCATTTCTTATAGATGAATTGCACAATATGCATCTAAAATAAATTCCCAATTAAGGCAATTTCTAGACTCACATACATGGCAAGAAAGTAAAAATGAGTGTGGTTGCATTTTAAGACATCACAAGCATAGAAAATACAAATCTTAACAGAGAGAGAATAAAAAAAGGAAAATTCTATAAACTAGATAATGATATGCAAATATGCACAGCTCTTACCCTTTCTTATGATATAGTCAGAGAACCCTAACTGCCTATATTATTATAAGCTTAAAATACTTTTTTATTTATTTATCAAAAGCTTAAAATACTTGTTTATCTATTTCTCAAAATCGTTTCATTAATGTCAAAACCACCTCATTAGGAATAATAAAATAGGTCCACCGACTTGTCAGTTGTCACACTTTCCATGCTGCACAAATTTTTTCAATCCTAAAATGAGGATAGAACATTCATGATCCTTCCCATACTGCACAAATTTTTTTGATCCTAAAACGAAGACAGGACATCCATAATCCGACCACGTCCACATCCGACCGGACCAACTGTCTTTCCTAATTGCAAATCATGCTTATTGCAAAAATTTCTCTTTCTCCTTGGGTTTTAAAAGTCTTCAAATCCAGATTTTCCCATTCTTGATTCAATATGGACAAGATGGCCCACGGATACAACATAGGACCAAAGCAGAGGAGCCAAACAATTGACTATCCCAAGAAGATATCCATATCCTGGTAAAACTTACTCTAAAATCTTCAGAAGCTGAAGAGGACAAAAGTGATGTTGGATTATAAAAAATCCTTGAACATGGGCCTCTCAAATTGCTTGTCACTTGTCATAATCAAATCCCGGCAAGTAACAGCCCTCTCTAGTGCCCCCAATAAATAAAAAAAAAAACACATGAAAAACTATATAAATAAGTGGAGCTACGTTGGTGCTATAATTTGTGCCACAATTCGTTCATGTGACGAGTTGTGATTGGTGGAGGGGTAATGGTGGGTCCATATGAGGACACCCCTCCGTCAATCACAACTCGCCACATGAGCAAGTTGTGTCACAAATTGTAACATTAGTATTAGTCAAATAAGAATAACAACTGTGAAAACAAATAAAGTTTTAATTAATAAATCGAAAGATCAAATCAAATCTAGCATATATAAAAAGTTCAGGGAAACGAAATCCCGAGATTGGGAATATGCGGAGAATTGTGGAAAAAGCAAGCAAATTTCACGCCTTGTTTCCCACTACCTTCCTAAAACAATAACAATTCAATTTGATTCCATTCATATGTGGCCCTGTCCAAAAAGACAACCTAAAGTAACTCAACACCATGATGTTTGGATGCCATAATAGTATTAGCCACCCACACCCTTTCAAAAAGTGCCTTTGACCCTTTTGGAGTTTTTAGTCAAATTTGGGGATCCCAATTGTATTTTATATTCTCATTCAAAGCCTATACACTATGCAGTATATATACACAACTCTCTACTCAGCTTATATACAAAAAAGTAATTTTTAATAACATTCCTGTTATTTCAATTGCATATATTCTATAAATAGTTGTTGTAACAAATTTTTATTGATTTTCATTTTAGTTTATCACTGATATTACTTTTTCAATTGTCAATAACCATATTAGTAGTTTATAATATTTTTGTAGATTAGTTTGTAACTTTAGTATTTTTCTTCTATCATACATCTCTAAATCTCTTTCCAATTATTTTGCTTTGAAGTCATCAATTGCATGGACTTCAAATATTATAAGAGAGATGATATATTATATATATTTTGAATGCACAAAATACTTTTTCCAAAATCATCCATATTAAGCATCTATCCATAAAACATATATGCTTTATGTTAGAGAAATTGTAACTTCTCAATAAAACTGCACCTCTATATTAATAGTTTTTTTAATGAAAAATGTGATGAATTATTATTATTATTATTCAAAATAAGGAATAGATTGTTGATCTAATCTCAAGCCTCCCAAAAAGAAATACCAAACACTCCAAGATAGGAATGGACGATTTTAACTTACCAAAGAGTTAGTTTATTTATTTACATATTCTTTTTTAATATACATTCCACATCTCATTCCTTATTTTGCAATACAACTCATTAAAATAATTATATTTTTATTTTCTTTCCCAAAAATATTATATATATTTTTCCTTCCCCAAAACCCGTGGGTGGCAAACCCGGCAACCACCACCAAAAAAAACCTAAGAAACTAACACAAATTCATTGCTACCCAACACATATCACCGCCTAATGCAAAATAGCTAGTGGCTGGTAGTGTGTTTGGGGGCCATACTATAATTTTCAAATTTTAGAGAGGTTAAATTCATATATTTTATAGGCATAAACTATATATATAATCAAGTTTCACCTAATGCAATTTTAAGTAATGTTACATCATCTAATAATTTGTTTTTGAATTCATAGTTTGAAAATCTCATCGTTGAATTTCATGTTCTATATATTCTTAATATGCATGCTAATTTTCATATCAATCCAATACTATTTACCATTTGATCCACATATGTATATTGAGGTTCAACATGGCTATCATCGATTCCACCCCCAAACACAAACCTATACATCGACCCTACAACCCATGACCCATTGCGCTCAAATTTGCAAACTCATGTTACTGCAAAGTCGCCTCCACAATATCAATTGAAGATTCCCCAATTGTGTCTCCACAATTTTGTGCAAAGTCGTCTCCACAATATCAATCAAAGATTACCCAATTGTGTCTCCACAATCTTGTTGGAAGCCCTCACCCTTGCACAATGCCAAACCTCATCTCCGTCATTGCTGGCCCAACATATTTTCTATGTAGGTCTAATTGGAGAGAGAGAAAGAGAGTATCAAATGTGGAGGTAATTTTGCTATATTTGGTGAACATTGTTCTTTATTTTACATTTTAACAAGTTTTAAAAGACGAGCGGACGAGAAACACAGTGTGTTTAAATTGATTTATATTAAAAGGTAGATAAAAATATAATTATATATCTAATTTTTAAAATCGCACATATACAAATGAGTTAATGAAAAAAATTATAATCCAAATATTGGCTCCTGAACCTGTGGAGTCTGGTACTCCAACCAATGTCAATGAAATGTGCTTTATGTAAACTATAAACTGAGCCATCTGTGATTAATTTTCATGTCCAAAATAATCTTTGATTAGTGGAGAGCTCATGCAAATGAAAAGACCATCATCACGAACAAGGGAAAACAAATAAAAAGGTCACCCCATGAAAAGACCATCCAAAATAAATTTTTTTTTTTTGTGTATATATAATGGGGTATTTCATTTTAAGATGTACCTGAAAAAAAATAAAAAATAAATAGTCATTTTCAGGAAAGGTTAAGATAATCTCTCTCTCTCTTTTTGTTGATAATCAAGATAAGCTCATCTTATCATTAGTTCCTTTCTGGATTTTATCTTTGAGCTTTTTAAGTTAATTTAAACGAAAACAATGTACTGATCGAAAAGAGAAAGAGAATATCCTTTAAGTAAAATCTGAAAATAACTCTTTTCATTTAGTTGTATTTATTCTAATACAATGATAACTTTGATGCAATTGTGTGGACAAATATGAACGCTTTGTAAGTTTTTGTTTTTTGTTTTTTTTTAAATTGTTAAAATTTCAAGTTTTGTCATTTGTTTACTAAAAAATCATAACAAAATATGAGTCTATAATAAATAAAATTAAAACAACTTGTAATTCAACAATATATGACATTATGAAATTATTAATTCAATATAAAAATGCCTTTTATTTTATTTTATAGAATATATAAAAGATATTCTTCTCAAAAAAAGAATATATAAAAGATACTAATAAGTGGGAGTAATGTTAACGCAAAGTTATGTCAAATGTAATTTAAATTCTAAAAAATAAAATAGTGAAGAATTGTGTAAACATGTATCATTTGTAGTTTCCTTCCTTGCACGTCATGACATGTTTAGATCATAAAAAACTCATGAACAGGAGGGTGGGGGGTTGTTTTAATTAATCTTAACGAAATTTTACTTCATAATCCAACTATTATATGATATATTATTATCCCATATTAATTGGATTGCAAATATCTCAACCATCATTGACAATCCCCAAAATATTTTTTTGATGTCGACAATCCCACCTTCCATTACCTTTGAAAGTAGTGTAAAGGGAAGCAAATGACATAATTAAACATGTATTAAGTTTTTTTTTTTCTTCTAAAAAAATAACATATAGGGTCTGTTTGAGATCCGTTTATTTTATTAAAATTAAAAAATTTTATTAAAAAAATTATAAATAAAGATAAAAATTAATTGAAATAGTACAATGAAACTTATGAATAATATAAAAAAATGCAGTGTAGCCCATAAATAGTAACAAAAATAAATTGACAAAAATAAATGTTGCCAAACACACAAATGATACCACTTCTTCTACTGCAGCAAATTATAAGATTGTTAATTTTTCTCTATCATATAATATAGTAATAATAAAATGATTATATATTCTATGAAAAAAACAATAACACTCCTCAAAATTAGTCAAACATGCTTGTTACCCCCAAAGACAAAATATAAAATAAAGAAAAAGTAAACCCTCAAAACACTATTCCATTGGAGGAATCCTTATTTCACTATTTCTGTATTTCCCAAAACGCAATCCAAAATTTTTTTCCCCACCGCGTGAAATACGCCACAAATCCAATATATTTTCTTTCTCAGATTTCCTTGTAATGTGAAGGGAGAGGAGTAAAAGCATTTACTTCCTCTCCCTTCAAACACACAATATATATGGAACTTTTCCCTTATTTTTCTCACGCCAAAAATCTTTCTTTCTTCCTTATAAAAGCAAACCAACACAAACCCTTCTCTAGCGTGTGCTTGCCTTTGCGCCTCCTCTTCCTTACTACACTTAACCCTACCTCTCTCTCTCTCTCTCTCTCTTTCTCTCACCACCACACATTCCAAGATAACCCTTTTCATCAATCAATCTTCCTCTTCATCTTTCTCTGTTTTTTTCCTTTTCAAAAATCCACATACAAATACCAAAACTGAAGCCTTTGTTTGGACTTGAATAGCTTCTTATCCCAACCCCAGATTTAAATTTTCTCTTCTTTCTGGGTATTCTCAAAAAAAGATCAAAACTTTATTGTAAAAATCAAAACTTTTTTGTTTTTTCCTTTCTGGGTTTCCTTTATATTCAACCGTAAATGGCAATTTCTTATCCCCAGTTCATTGTCTCGGAGAAATCACACATGGAAGCCAAAATTATAGTCCCTTCTTCTTCTTCCTCTGCTTCTCAAGCTTCTCCTTCTCCTCCTCCTCTTTCTTCATCTATGTCCCCAGTGGTTCTCACCCAAGACGAGCTCAAGAAAATCGCAGCCTATAAAGCTGTGGAGTATGTTGAATCCAACATGGTTATTGGCCTTGGTACTGGCTCCACAGCCAAACACGCTGTGGATAGAATCGCTGAGCTTTTGAACCAAGGTAAGCTTCACAACATTGTAGGCATACCCACATCGAAAAAAACTTATGACCAGGCTGTCTCTCTTGGAATCCCTCTCTCTGATCTCAATTCTCACCCAGTAGTCGATTTGTCAATCGACGGTGCTGACGAGGTTGACCCTTTTCTTAACCTTGTTAAAGGCCGAGGTGGGTCGCTTTTGAGAGAGAAAATGGTGGAGAGCTCGAGTAAGAAATTCGTTGTGATTGTTGATGAGTCAAAGATGGTTGAGCATTTGGGTGGGAGTGGTCTAGCTATGCCTGTTGAGGTTGTGCCATATGGTGATCTGGCCGTTGCTAAAAGTCTTCAGGCTTTGTTTGAGGACTCTGGTTGTGTTGCAAAGCGTAGAACTTTGGATTTGGATGGGAAGGTGCCCTTTGTTACAGACAATGGGAATCACATTGTTGAATTGTTTTTCAAGAAGGATATTGGGGATTTGAATACTGCAAGCGATAAGATTTTGAGGATTCCTGGTGTTGTGGAGCATGGGATGTTTCTTGGCTTGGCAACCACTGTGATTGTAGCTGGAGAGCTTGGTGTCACGGTGGAGAATAAGTCTTAATTCATTTTTATCATCATGATGATTTATCTAACAATAAATTTATGGCTTTTGAGGCAAAAATAGGGGGGAAAGGTTAAATTTTGATGATTAATGTAATAGGGAGGAAGGGTTTTTATTTTATTTTATTTTATTTTAGGATCATTGATATAGTAGAATCTGTGGGGGAGGATCTCCTCAAGTTTTGTTTTCGTTCTCAGATAAATAATTAGCAAGGAATGAATAGGAAATTTGTTATCTTTGTTGGCAGCTGAATGAGCAGCCTTTTGAATGTTGAGGCTGTAATGCCCTTTTTTGGAAATGAAAGCTTCTTCATTGTCTATTGGATGTTTCAGCTTTTATGCTTTTATGAATGCAGTTTTCAATTGATGGAATGGACTGATGCAACCTTCAAAAAATCGAAAAAAAAAATTGTATAGTTATTATTGAATTGCATAATTCTTGCTCTTGTTTGTGACTTTGCAGGGTTACATGTAGTCTGCATGGTGCCTTCGATATGTATTTGAACTTGGTAGAGTTGGCAGCATGTTTGTGTTCGGAATAGGTGTGTGTTGTTTACTAATTGAACTTGGAATCAATGAAGACATTTCGCCTTTGAAAACTGGTTGTGTTGATTACTTGATTTTATGAAGGACATGAACTATGTTACACTGATAATTCTTGTTTGATCTTTATATGCTCAAACAAAAAACAAGGAAAAGAAGAGAAGAACATGTATATGTAATGGTTGGGTCATGGGTGTGATGGTGCTCAACTTATTTGTACATTGAATTATAGGTGTTACTTTTCTGAGAACTCTTTTAGAAAATATCTGTCCTTTTTATTATGCTTCCAACTTATGAAGGGGAAGGTTACATCTCAAGTGTTATGAATAAACACTTGAATTGGCTGCTTTTGGGATCTCTTTTTTTGTTTTTTTTTTTTTTGGGGGGGGGGGGGGGGTGACTGTTGCACAGAGCAGTGGCCTCTGTCACCTGAGGAAAGTGGTATTCCTTTTATCTTGCTATATCTAACACATTCTAAGTAACTGTAACCTATGTTTGGATGGAGGGAGATAGGGGGAGACGAGTAGGGAAGGTAGCGGGAATGAGTCTATGGGATATGTTGGTTATACATTATGTATACTGTCATGAAGAATAATTTTTCTGTAGGATTTGTTATTTGTATTTTTCTGTTTCCTTGATGAGCATAGGTTTGCTTATAACAGTATGGAACCTTGCCCTGGGACATACTCTGTTAGTGAGATTCCTACCATCTGATTAACTTAGTACTGGTTATAATGTTGAGTGTCAGGCCATCGAGTATTTACTATTGTCAATTGAATACCAAGAGAATGCTCAGCAATGAAAGATTTTCACAATGACTGCTTCTCATGGGTAAGTAGCCAACAATTTCTGGTGTTCTTGAAATTGAAACTAGTTGAAATTAACCTTCTGTTTAAGTTTAATGCTTGAGGAAGTTGTAGGTCCAACCCCAAACCTTTGTGATTATGGATTTTGCATGTCTTATGAGGCTGCTTCAATATTTAACTTTGCAGTCTTGAAAAACTTTTAGGCTTCTGGTTGTTGCTTGGGAAGCAATGTGATTTAGGAACTGTAGTTTATACTGTTATTTCAACACATTTGTTGTGGTGCTCTTATTCAAGATTCTTCAAGCCCCATTGAACCTCTATTGTAGTCATTCTGAGATGTCCATGACTGTTGAAGGTAATACATGTATGGACTGCTTAGTTACCATGAGTGTAGTTGGAACAAATGTGTTGGTCCTATTAATGGAGCCTTCTTTTTCTATTCTAATACTTTTTGTGTAGGTGCTGTCAAAGGAGAGAAAAATCCATGTGAACTGCATTTCTGTATGAAATACCAGAGTTAGCCAAATACTGCTCAGTCAGCCTTTATCTTCCACACCTACAATATGGTAAAAAAGATAAAGCATTTGCCCTAGCATTATGTTTTTATTAATTATATTATTAGCAAAGAACAAATAACCAAAGAAAGGAAAGGGAACAAGAAAGAATTCAAGCGATATTAATATATTAAGGGATCATGATTCACGAACCAAACATATTGCTGTTACTCAAGCTGTTCAAGGGATGATTTGGGTTTGTTCCACCCACAGAGCCAACCAACACAATTTGCTTCACTCTTGCAACCTTGGCTGACATATAAATCATATGACTCAGAAAAAAGAAAAAAACTGCAGTAAACAGAATTTGACTAAGTGAAAAGGAGGAAAGCAATACTCCACCAGCGTCTATTTGGTTTTTCTGTCCAATCCAATCAACTTATGAAGCAAAAATATTCCATGAACAGTAGGACGAATAACAAAAAACAAAAACATATCGCCATCCAAAGATCAGCAAATGTACTAATGACCTGTTTAGGATATGCTCCATCGTTGAAATAGAACCCAGGGCTTCGACCTTTGTTTGGCTCAAAGTCAGGTTTCATCTTCAGCACAGTGCTTATGAGAATTACAAGAGCATCAATACCTTGGATTGTAGGAACTATGCTGCCAGCATCCCTTATAGCAATCTGTTTATGCACTTAAATCAGTAAACCAGCTAAGTAAATCATCATATGTGAAGAAATTGTATCTAGAATGACCATTCTTATAAATAAGAAAAAGAAGGTAATTAGCACTTAATTGTTGAAAACTGCAGAGTCCAAAAGTGTTAAACAAGAACCAATTATGAGTAATGAATGAAGGTAGATGCTCTAAGCTCTCATCCGTTTGTTTTAGTTTTTCTGTAGAGAATTACTAGTTTGAATTTATACTGGATCAGACCACCAGTAGACTCCATATATACATATGATAAAGGCCTTCTGATGATTCTGTACTTCCCCAAGATAGAGGTTGGGTTAGTTGAAGACATATTAATCTGTTTATACTTTATATAGTTGCTAAAGTCACAAACTATGCATATATATAGACTGATGTCTAGAAGTGTAATCGTGATACATGAGAGAAATTGAAATTACGAACATTTCTCATTCAAGGAGAAGAAAGAAGAGCAGAATAACAATCGAATTCGAGTTTGTACAAGAATTGAGACTAATAATTAAACTTATACCGTAAAAAATTGATAACGAACCAGATACATCTGCTCCCAACATTTGTTCAGGATATGAGTAATTCAGTGATTCATATTGTGCTTCCAAAATTTCTGTGTATGGAATTGCAAATAAATTTCCCAAAACATTAGTATTGAAGAAGATAAAGTTGTTAAAAAAGAAAAGAAAAGAAAAAGTTGAAAAAAGACATTGAATTACATACCAAAAATTCCCAAGCAAATCATCTATATCGAATGCTTCATTGGAATAAAATGGGACGTGAGCAATCTTGTACCAATCCTCGCCATTTTCCTCTGCGCATCTTTGCTCTAATTGGGGACACTGGAAGATTCTCAGCATCTGTAAAGAGGTTAGGCGACTCATACCGTCGGGTAGTGATGTCAGATTGGGGCAGCTTTCAATTACAATCTTTCGAAGTGATGTGAGGTTACCGATCCATTCCGGTAAAGTCAAGAAACTGTGACATTCAGAAACCTCGAGCTTTTGGAGAGTGGTAACATGTTGAAGATACGCCGGGGGAGATTCCAGTTTTGAAATTCCTGTGAAAACCAAAGTCTGGAGGCACGTAGATGTAGAGAGATGACATTCTGTGTCGTCACTGAACTGATCAACCAACTCGCAGCGTCCAATTGTCAAAACTCTTAAGGGAGGGGAGATATTGCATAAATCGAGATAGAGATGTTAGCCTGGGACACTCCCAAATGTCCAGTCTCTCAAGAGAAATCAAATTTTGCGGCCACTCCTCTGGCAGAGACTCTATGTCCTGGATGTTTTCCAAAGTCAACCTGTGCAATCCGGAGAGAGGAGAGGAGGAGGAGGAGGAGGAGGAGGATGGTAATAAAGAAGCCTCTACCGTTTTCATCGTCATCGCCATTGTCTGTTGCGAAGGCTTCCAGCTGGCATTTCTCAAAATAAGCCGATAAAGATTTGGAAACAACGGCATGCAAGTCAATTTATTGCAATCCAGTATTTGCAATAATAAAAGACGAGGAAAGTAAGGTAGTGATATCTGTTGCTGATATTGATGACTTGATGATGTTGATGTTGATGTTGTTGCCACATCACCGTTATCAACGATATCCCTCCTCCACCACTTCTTTAGATTAGGACAATTCTCGAGAATGAGTATATAAAGGGATGGGAAAAATGTTGTCCCTGATGATCCCATTGAAGCAAGGTTCTCATAAGTGATATCTTGGTCTGATATGCACTCCAGATCATCCATATGCCGAACACGTAGTTCTTCGAGAGATGGGAGTTGGCACAAAGGTGGCAAATGTTGGCACTTCTTACAACTCTCTACATATAATTTAACTAGATTTGTTAGCGATGAAAGCCAACTTGAAAATCTTGCACCCCTGTATCCCTCCACTCTCAAAATTTTTAAACTTTGGTGTGGTTGGAGACCATCTAACAAACTTTCATCATCATGATCAGCTTCTTGCCAACATCATCGTTCGGATTCCATGCTAATTCCAACTCACTGAGATGCTGCTTCTCCTTCAAATTTGCAGCCTTACTCTTCGAGGTAGCATCTATCACCCATGCCAAATTTTTAATCTCTATCTTTCCTCTCAATTCATTTAGCTTGTTCAATTCATCTAATTCACCGTAGTGCTTGGAGGAGCCTACAAGGTCCTTACGCACAACAAATAAGCTTAATGTTTGAAGGCAAGTCAATTGTCCTAATCCACATGGCACATGAGTCAAATTCTTACAACCATTTATGTGAAGGTGCTTGAGCCTGACCAACTTTTGAATGTCTTTTGGCAATTCCCTAAGCTTTTGACAATGAATAAGCTTTAATGTTTGCAAATTTACCAGTCTAGTAATAGATCTAGGGAGAAATTCAATATAATTATAGGAAAGGTCAAGGTACCTCAAGTGCATCATCTTACCTACAAATTTTGGCACAGTTACCATTTGTAAGCCATGTAGGTCGAATACACGCAAGTATTTAAAAGTCAAAATAAGTGTTTCAAGAGTTGATTCTTCCACTCTTCCCTCAGTGCTGGCCAAATGTACCAAAATAAATGTACTGTCAAATAATGGTTGTTTATAACTTGCCTGATCAAAACTAGTCAAATAAGGATTACTTGTCAAAATAAATGTGCGTATCTTGTTTGCTTTAACCAACAAGGTTAAATTCTCCTTAAAGAATGAAGAACAGTAAGATGGAAATGATAGATGACGAACTTTTTCATTGACATTTTTTGCATTAGAATCAACCAGTGTACACTCAATCCTTGAGATTGATTGTGCAAGATCATGGATTAAATCATGCATTTTAAAGAACATATTCCTACCTTTATCTTCTACTGCTTCTTGGAAGAAAGACCTCCAATGTAGATCCATGAAATACTCATTAGCAACATCCTCTAATTGTAGATTTTCTTCTGATGATTGGATAAATCCTTGTGCTATCCATAGTTGTATCAATGTAAACTTATCAATCAAATAATTTTTGGGAAATAATGAACAATATGCAAAACAACACTTTAAATGTGATGGGAGATGATTGTAACTCAATCTTAAAACAGGTATAATACCATCTCTTAGCTGAATTACATTTGTGAGTTCATTATTCTTAATATATAACCATTCAGCTTCGGTTTTTTTGGAGTATAATACTCTTCCTATTATCTTTATAGCAAGAGGCACTCCACGACATTTTTCTACAATGTCCCTTCCAATTGCTTCAAGGTTAGGATTGACAATCTCTTGCTTTTTTCCCAATGTCATTTGCTTAAATAATGACCAAGATTGATTCTCTGATAGGCCTTTTAAAAAATATGGTGAGACTGTGCTAGTAATATCTGCAACTAACTCAGTCCGTGTAGTTATTAGTACCTTACTTCCCTTTGAACCATCCAACAAAAGTGTTCTCAAACTACACCATCTTTCTTCGTCCTCATTCCACACATCATCCATCACAAGTAAGTACTTCTTTTGGTTAAGATTTTTGCGAAGCTCATTTTGCAATTGATCCATTTCAAGGTTTTGAGGTTTTTTATTAGTTGCGGATGCAATTATCTTTTCAACAATGGCTTTTACGTCAAAGACATCAGAAACACACACCCACATCTTTAACTCAAAATAAGCCGTGACCTCCTCATCGTTGTATATATATTGAACAAGTGTGGTTTTCCCTAGCCCTCCCATTCCCACTATGGATATGAACGAAACATTCTCTTCCATGCCAAAATCTAACAATAGTTCTATAATGGCCTTCTTATCATCCTCTCTCCCAATAACTTCTTCTTCACGTACAAATGAGTGAGTTTGGTCCCTCCCCCTAGTCACAACCCATGTCTCTAAAGGACGATCTACCAACTTCAACTGGAAATTGTTCCTATCATTTGCTATATCATCAAGCCTCTTTCTCATGTCCTTTATTTTGCGAGCCATATTAAAACCAAAAACAAGTTGGTTTGAACTTGAAAAGAAAATTCTTACCTTCTTTGGCATTTTATCACCGTTCATCACTCTTTGCCGCAATACATGAGTGGAGAACTCGCTCAACAAGTCATCAGCATCAAAAACTGCATCTCTGAGCTTCAAGAGCCAGTCCTTGACTTGGTGGTTCTCGACCTGCTGCTCCTCTGCATCATCAAGTACAGCATGAATAGTGGAAACAGTGTGATTCATTTTTTCGAACTCAGCTTTGACACACCATATCGATTTAATCTGTTGGATAGTGGAGGATCCCAACCATTTAATGATTGACTGCACAACGCCATGCAGGATTGCATCGGCCATTTCTTCTTGTTGGATGAAAGAAAAAGCTGAAAGACAGACAAGAAAGCTGAAAGCAAGGATGAAATGTGGGAAAACGAAGATTAAAGTTGCTGTGAAAAAATATTTGCCTTCACCAGTTTTGTAAATGGCACCACTGCTCAATAATGGTTTTTGATTTTGCGTGCAAAAGGCGAATAAAGATTGCCCCACTACTGTCTACTCCATTATAGTTCTGCGGAAGAATAAAGAGCAATCCTTCTTTTCTTTTTTATTTAATGTTTTCTTTAAAAAGTAAATATATAAAGAGTCTTTTTTTTTTTTTTGGTTAAACGTAGATAATATATAGCAAATTAATAAATGGCCACAGAGACCAAAGTAGCAACTACAAGCTACAATAATACAAACCATTCATAAGTAAGAAATCAAATATCCCTTTTTTGCCAAAACGTAGGCACATTTGTTTGCTTCCCTAAACATGTGAGCCACCCTGGCCTGAGGAAGCCTGGTTAGAAGAGTAGTTTTAGCGTTTTACAAATTAAGAGCACTCATAGTGCTGGTATATTAAATAAAATGACGATATTTTAGTCAATTTAGTCTAATATACACCCAAATCAAGTTTTGTAAATTTATACTGACATCATTCATTTTGTATTTGATTTGTTATTCTTTTTTTACATACCCTGAGAATGAAAAAAGAGTGAATGATAATTCTTATGTATGAAAAAAGATAAACAATTAAAAAAATCAAGAAAATTTTATATTTTAATGAAATGTACTATAAAATAGATAATTTGAAGTAAAGTATTTTGAAAAGTGAGTATGTAAAATTAAAAAAGGTAAGTTCTTATGTTAAAATAGACACAATTTTGGGTCATGAGATTTGATTTCTAAGATAGTGAGAGAAGGAATTCATAAAGAGTGGCTTAGAATTATTATTATTATTATTATTTTAATTGTGTTTCATATCCTAGAAGTGTTTTTCTAATGGAAATGAACAAGATGAGTTATGGAAGGGTAACGGAAAGTGAGTAAAATGACACTTTTTATTTTTGATAAGGTAACATTTTGCAAACCACAAGTAAGCACTCTTAAAACAGGCCAAAACACATGTGAGTAAAATGCAGTTAACCACTTATTCTTTATTTCAAATGTTTAGAGGTTTAATGTTTTATGAACATATTTCTATCCATTTTATTTCTCTCTATTTCATTCATTTCACAAATGAAAGACTGTGAAATGGACGGAATAGATCCCTTTCAAACGAGGCTGGTTAGCTTCTCAGTAAATGGCAAAGTTGTCCCTAATTCCAGCCTCAACATTTTCATCATAGGAATTGTATCAAATGTATGCGAGAGAGACCGCCTTTGAACCGCTGAAAGTAAATAAAGTTGAAAGGCAGGGACATAAAGCAAATAAAAATAATTTTTGGGCCCCAAACACTTTCCAATAGAACTCTGACGATGCAATATAACATATGATATGGGACCAAAATCTAGCGAACAGTGTCCCAAATCGCTCTAAAATTGTACATATTCAGTTATCTGCCGAAAGATGAATAGATTAATCTTCTTTTGGGATGTGGCTTGGCATACTTTAGTGTGGTATTGGTATGACACAAAGGTATTGTAGGGAATTTAAACGAAATTTCCAGATCTATGAGATATAAAAATAGAGAAAAAATATACGTTAAAGAAAAATAATCACACAAGACAGTATTTACGTGGTTCGACAATTTGCTTATGTCCACGGAGTTGCAGGGATTTCATTATTTTCAGGAAAAAATACAAAATGCAGTAGTATAGTTTTCTCTCTAAAAAAAAAACATTGTGTGCAACGGACCTTGACAAAGTTAATCTGATAACTCCCAATATCTGTTTGCCAAGAAGAGTCCATTTATCATCTTTCATAGTATCAGGTTTCTTCCCCAAAAGCAACAGATGCAACTTCTTCCCATTGAGGTAGTCCTCGATCTGCATCCTCCAGAATCCAAAGTCTGTGCCATCGAATTTTTTCATTCCAGACGCCTTTCCTGTTTCCTTTGCCATTGCTCCCACTCAAACTTAACCCTAGGCTCTGATACCAATTGTAGGGAATTTAAACAAAATTCTCAGATCTGTGAGATGCAAAAATAGAGAAAAAAATATATGACAAAGAAAAATAATCACAAAAGACTGTATTTACGTGGTTCGGCAATTTGCCTATGTCCACAGAGTTGTAGAGATTTCATTATTCTCAAGGAAAAATACAAGATACAGCAGTATAGTTTTCTCTCTAAAACACAACATAAAACCCTAATCTCAAAAACAACAGTTTTATATTCTGTGCACAAGATTCATAATGGGCTACAAAATGAGCGCTACGATTTGGGCCTATTGGCCCAAGCCTCCACTCCATGGACTAAGTCTCAGAAAATCTCTCATTAAAAACCATAACAATATTATTTCGACTCGGGTCAAAATCTAAATCAAACACAACTAGACTCTACAAAGCCCAACAAGTATGGGACCATAACCAGGTCACTCTTTCTGAGTAGTGGTGCTAGCCACTACAAGATGCTCCTCTTTTCATACCATTCTTTTTTAATTCTCTCTTCTTTTCACAAAGCCTCATGTACACTCTTAAGTCTTAAGACTCTTAAAAGGAATTTGTAGTGGAATAATATTGGTCCACTGTAGTTCACTTTATCTACAAACAATCGGCAATGGCATGCAATTACAGACTTACAGTATAAGGTTCTTAATGCCTGGAACCATAGTACATACCCTTTTGTAAAGTTGGTCCGAGAGAGCATAGATTCCTATCCCACAACCTTGAAGAATATATTGACATTTCAAGATTGAAGTTAGAGTAATGTTAAGAACATCCAATTTTTTATTTTTTCAGCTAAAATATTTTATTTATCCTTAAAGTTTTTCATAAATTTCATTTTTTGTCCCTAAATTTTAAAATGTTTATTTTTCATCTTAAAACTAAAATATATTTATATATATATATATCGCTTTCTGACCTTAAATTTTAAAATAAATACTTTTTCATCCCTAAATTATTGAATTTTTAAAAAATCCTTTTTTTGTCCTAAAAAGTTAGGAAGCCAACTTTAAAAAGTTTAGAAACGAAAAAAGAAATACATCAAACATTAAAGATGATGCGTGAATCTTAGGTAAAAAAGTGAAATCATTTGCTTTGCTACAAGCAAAAGGCTACTATGTTTTAATATTGTTAGTTTTTTTTTTTCAAATCTTTTGAGGCGTAAATGCACTCTTGGTCCCTACATTTTGACCCTATTTCTATTTTGGTTCTTACTTTTTTATTTTACCATTTTTAGTCCCTAAAATAAAAAACGCGTTCCATTTTGGTCATTACTATTACTCATTTACCGGAAATATCCTATGTGACAAACGGAGTGCACTGTTGGCACACTAAATGCTGACGTGATGAATAAAATAATATTAAAAATACCACATCAGCATCTAATTTTTTTTTTAAAAATTAATTATTCAATTTTAACAAATTAAAAAAGAAAACAACAGAATTAAAATTCAATACATAAATTTAGATCTAAGTTCATCTTCAACAAGAACACAATGAACACAAACCCACACAATGAACACAAACCCAGATTTAAATATAAGAAACACACACCCAAATTTTCTAGGATTTTCTTGCCCTTTCTTGTTAACCAAACACAAAAACACAAACACGGAAACACACACAAACCCAGAAATTGACCTTTCTTGTCAACCAAACACACACACACAAAAAAAAAAAAAAAAAAAAAAACACAAACCCAAACTCCAACAAGAATTCAGTTTCAAAGAGAAGCTTTCAGATCCGTTTGATCAAATAACAATCACTTGCAACTTTTTCGAATTTCTGAGCTTTGACTAGCTCAGTGACTCGCTTAGCAACTCGCTTCAACATCTGTTGCGTCACGTGGATCCACAACTCGAGGATTTGAAGCGTGGTGTACACCGTTTGATTTTGATCGTACGGACTCCTTTTCAAGCAGTGAAGCTTGCTTGGCTTGCAAACGACGTCGTATTCTAAGTTTGACTCTCCCAAGCGTAGTGTACAGGCACATCCTCATTTCGCACTCGATGGAATACAATATCTTTTTAGCAATGTCTTCGAACCTTGTGTTGGCGGTGGCAAATCAGACCTTGTGGTGGCAGATCGGACCATGGCAAGCAATGATAACGCCTTAAAATGTATATCTGTTATATATTTATGTGAGCGTTATCTCCTTATTACTATGCTTAATTTGTATAATTAAGCCATGATTTGCATTAGTCCCTATTATTTATCTTTACATAATTTCTTGAATAAGATGTCATTCATTGCATGTAATTTTCTACTTTCAGGAAATCATGTGAAAAAGATGAGTTTACAGGAGTTTGTGAGAGAATTGAGGCCAAACTAGAATTAAAGAGGAGCTAAATGACCATGCTTAAATGTCTAAGGAGGTGCAGCTAGAGTGCTTGGATCATCTACCATGTTTGGAAGCTTCAAATAAGGAAAGAAATCTAAGAGGTAGAATCTGAAAAGGAAAAATCAGATTTGAGCACTGATCAGTATTTTGGGCGTATCTCTCTTCTCAAAATTCCAATTGACACAAGGCCATATGGGTTGGAACTGTAACTTAAATATCTACAACTTTTCCATTTTGAGTTTTTCGAAATTCATAATTTTGGAAGGCCGAAATTAACTCACAATTTACTACTGTAAATCTGGACGAAAATTAAAATAGTAAAAGTTTTATTTTCTTTGGACACTTCGATGTTAGGGTTTTGAATGGAGGCAAAGCAGAAAGAATTTTGGAGAAAAAACCTTGTATTTTCCTTTCTCTAACAGCAACCTAAACTCTTTGTTAGGGCCAGGGGTTATGTTTCTTCTATTCGGTATGAATATTCAATGTGATTCTTTCTAAGATTTTATCAACAACATATTTGATTGTTCAATTAGATTTCTTTTGATGTATTAGTTCTTCCATGCTTTCAATAAGTTCAATCATGTTTTTCTTATTGTTTAGATGAATTTCTAATAGTTTCAAATAGAAATCAGGTTTTAAAGTGAATGAGTTTTTTTTGAAAACTTTTTTAACCACATTATTAATCCAGATTATCATGCGTTCTTGAATTGTCTCAGTTCAACCGAATCATAAGTATAAATTAGATGCCAATTTAAAATCTAATTAGGTTTTCTCTGAGTTTTACCTAAATATATATATAGTCTTAAAATAAAATAAACTAATTGAAATTTAAATATTTTGTTAGACATGCAGCCAAAGTTAATTCAACCATAAAATTTAGAAAAAAGAGAAATTTAGAATCTAATTAGATTTTTTCTGAGTTTTACCTCTCTCTCTCTCTATATATATATATATATATAGTTTTAAAACAAATAAACTAATTGAAATTTAAATATTATTTTAGACATGCACCCAAAGTTAATTCAACCATAGAATTCAGAAAAAAGAAAATTAAAAAAAAAAAAATCCATTACATTTTGTCAAGGAACCATTGAAAATATTGCCTCCTAAGTTGAGGACCTCCAAGCTTCTTAAACCGATAATTATGTGTAGCAACATGCCAACATGCGTGAGTAAAAAAACATAAATGGTTATGTCAGTGTCAATTTCTGTGTGTGTTTTCGGAAGGTCAGTGCCAAGTGGTCCTGTCAAGTGTCGGCCACTCTTTTTCTTTTCTTTTTTTTTTCTTTTTTAAAAATTTTATTTTCCTTTTATTTCTTTCTTTTTTACTTCATTTCCATTTCAACTTAAAATGGGAAACCATTATATATTTTAGGAATTCATGGCTTAAACCAAGTTTAACGTGAACTCATAAATATATATATATATATATAGGTGAAGCTGAGAGAAACTTAAATTAGAATTCTAATTTTGCGCCATTTGTTCTAAATTATTTATTTTTAAAGAGATTTATTTCTTAATTTTAGAATCAAATGTGTGACGACATTATAAATATTCATCCAAGTGAGTTATTAAGTACAAAAATCAAAGAGTCTAGAATAAATAAATTGTAAAAAAAAAGTTTTTTATAATAAAATTTTTTTTTTAAATGGACAATTTACATTTTATACCTAATAATATCCTTACAATTTTTTTTTTAAATAGTTAACAAAATATAAATATGACTATCAATAGTATTTAAATTATATATATGAATTATATTATGTATTTTATTGTATATTTTTAAGTGTATTCATGCATATGTATAGGGTTACAAGTTAGTATATATTAATAGCCAAAGATTAGAGAAAATCCAATTAGATTTTAATTCGATTCTCAATTTGGCTTCACATGTCCTATTTAATTTTAAATTTTTTTCCAATCGAATGATTGAGTGTAAAAATCGAAGAGTCCAAATCTAATTAGATTCTATTTAAATTTCAATTGGAATCCAATTTTCCGCCATGTGTTTATTTATTTTTAAAATTTTTGTAGTAAGTGAATTATTGGGTAAAAAGACTGAAGAGTTTAAATCCAATTAAATTCTAAATCATATATATATATATATATATAAAATGAGAAATCATTATATATTCTAGAAATGTATGATTTAAAAAAAGTGTAATATAATACTATGTATAATTTGAATCTTTTTTATATAAAAAATGTATAATTGTGATTGTTTTTAATTGCACTCATGTATATGCATGGGGCTACACACTAGTGTGAGTATGTGTGTGTGTATATATATTTATATATATATATATATATTAATAGGTAAAGTTAAGAGAAAATCCAATTAGATTTCAAATTGGATTCTAATTGTTGTCTAATTTTACGTCACGTGTCCCATCTATATATTTTTTTCAATTTCTAGATGAGTTAATGTTGTGCAAAAGACAAAGAGTCTAATATAAATAAACCATAAAAAAAAAAACCAATAAAAAAAAGTAAACTCATGTGTATATCCAAAAAATAAAATAAAATAAAGAAGAAAGAAAGAGTAAAACTCATGTATATAATTATGACTTAAACAAGGTATAATTTGAATCTATATATATATATATATATATATGTGTGTGTGTGTGTAATTGTGTTGTTTTTAATTGTACCACCAAAGCTAAAAGAAAATATAATTAGAATCCAAATTGAATTTCAATTGGAGTCCAATTGTAGGCTATGCATCCCATCTAATTTTTAATTTTTGTGTCAAGTGAATTGTTGATTGTAAAATTCAAAATGTCCAAATCTAATTAGATTTGAAATAGGATTTCAATTAGATTCCAATTAGGCACCATGTGTCCATTTAATTTTTTAATTTTTGTGGCAAATGATTTATTTATTTTTTATGAATGGCAAGTGACTTATTGGGTGCAAAAATTGGTGAGTGTTTATATATATATATAATGAGAAACCATCACATATTTTAGATATTTATGGTTTAAAAAATGTGTAATGTAATACCATGTATAATTTCAATCTCTTTTTTTAAAAATGGTATAATTTGATACATGTATGTAATTGTGATTGTTTTTAATTGTACCCATATATATGCATGAGTTACACACTAGTTAAACATAAAACTTAAGTTTAATGATTACATGGTAAATAAATCAAATTAACATAAAATTTGGTGTAAATGTTAAAGAACATATAAATAAGTGACATCTTTAAAATATTTATCCAATAGAGCTGATAAATGACATAAAATTTGGTGTACATATGAATTTAACTCACATTTATATCTATATATGATTTTGCCAAAGATTTTTTCTCGACGCAATTGATTATCTTTTTCTGCAGATTTTGCGGCTTTCGATGCCTTGGAGCTATTAGATATGAGTTACAATAAATTAACTGGAATTGTTCCTCCTTCTATAGGAGCATTATCTTCTCTCAAATCGTTAGTTTTGCAGAGAAATGAACTTAATGGCTCTTTACCAATTCAAGGTATGTATTTAATTGATTTGATGTAAATATTTCTTTGTGAAATGAAAACAAATGAAAAAAGACTAATAAATTACAGGATTGGACTTGACGTATGTTGGTGAAAGCTCAAAAATGTGTTGAAAACACAAGAGCTTGTTTAGACCCTCAATTTAAAGTTACGGCTTGGTTGATTTTACACTAACTTAATACTAAGTGCGGAATAGTGTAAATACAAGCATACAAGCAAGAGAGCTACTCTAATCCATATTTAAAGCAACACAGCAGTAAAATGAAATGAATAAGAGTAGGGAAGAGAGATGCAAACACAGATAACACGCCGATGTGTTATCGAAGAGGAAACCAAAGAACTCGGCGAAAAATCTCTCTGCCGCCCTCCAAGCGGAAATCGATCCATTAGACAATCAGTTGGGATACATGGGTTAGCAAGAGACCCTCCAAGCCTAATCTACCCGATATACCTAAGCCCTCCAAGCTCCTACCCGATATAACAATTTCTAACTCTCAAGTGTTTTTGCTAGGGTTTTCTCTCAGAAGCTCTCCTCATCATTTATGGGTAATGTGGGTATATATAGTGTAGATGCAGAAAGTGTGTATCAGATAGTATAGTCTGGCAGAATAAAATGTCTCGCGGGTGTCTCGCAGGAAGGCCTTACCCGCGAGATACTTGCAAGACACAGCTGTCTCCATCTGTACTGACTCTTCGCATTCCAGTCATGTGCAGGACACATGCTTCTTTTCGCGGGATGCTTAGTCGCAAGATACCCGCGAAAACCCTCCTTGCTTCAATTGTTTGAGTCTTCACACTCTCTCTCACTATCACACAACCCTTACAATAAATTTCCACAACAAATACAGGGTACATAAGATTGAATAAAATTATAATCAAATTTGGCACGGAATAAAAGCCAACAAAATACATATTTGAAAATCATAACTTTACAGTTGGGCTTTGTAGTTTGTGTTTGATTTGGTTGACGACCCGACCCGACCTGACCCGAATAATGTTGTAGTCCATTATGAAAACTGGTTTTAGTGATTAGGGTTTTATTATTGTTGTTGTCGTCATTTGAAGATAGTATGAAACACTGTAGCCGCACTTTGTATTTTCTCTGATAATAGTGAAATCCCTGCAACTCCATAGATGTAGGCAAATTGCCGAATCACGTAAATATTGTCTTGTGCGTGTGATTGGTTTTTCTTTGGCGTGTGTTTTCTCTATTTTTATTTCTCACAGGTTGGGAATTTCGGTTTAATTCCCTTCAATGTATTCTTACAAATAAGATATTATAATGTTGAGAACTGCAAAATTGTTTCCTTTGTTGCAGGTTTATGTGAACTCAAGAAACTTGAAGAGTTAAATCTTAGCTACAATAATTTTGAAGGAACCCTGCCTTCTTGCCTATACAATTTGACATCTCTTCAAATGTTAGATCTCTCCCAGAATTCTTTCAGAGGAAATATTTCATCTCATTTGATAGCTGGCCTCACATTCCTTAAGCGTATTGATCTCAGTTATAACCTTTTTGATGGTTTCTCATTCAGCTCATTTGCTAATCTTTCTAAGCTTGAATTCGTTCAATTTAGCTGTGATGAGAAGATGGTCAATATAGAAACAGAAACTTCAGACTGGGTACCTTTATTTCAGTTGGAATTCCTTGTGATATCTAATTGTAGTCTCAACAAGCTCTCCAATCAAATTCCAACATTTCTCTTTCACCAGCATAGCTTGAGAGTACTTGATCTCTCTTACAGTATGTTAAAAGGACAGTTCCCTGGTTGGTTGGTTGGAAACAATACAAGGCTGGAATATGTTAGTCTTAATGATAACTCTCTCTCGGGTAATTTTCATTTGCCGCTCTGTCTCAACTTTACTTATTGGATGGATGTGTCAAACAATCAGCTCAGTGGGCAGCTTCAAAGAAATATAGGGAATGTCCTACCAAATACATGGCATCTAAAGTTATCCAATAATACTCTCAGTGGTTCCCTCCCATTCTCAATTGGCAATATGAGTCTTTTGAGAACATTCAGTGTGTCCTTCAACAACTTCTTCGGAGAAGTACCAAAAGAGTTATTAGCAGGTTGCTCCGAGCTAATGATCATGGACTTATCTAATAATAATTTCGATGGCCATTTATTGTCAAGTGATTTTAACTTGACTATGTTAGAGGCTTTGATAATAAATGACAATTCGTTCTCTGGAGCTATGTCAAATGAATTTTCCCCACAGACTTCTGATAATTTCTTCTTGGATGTTAGCAATAACAACATGTCAGGTAAGATTCCTACTTGGATATGCAATCAAACATATTTTGATAGTCTCCTTTTGGGAAATAATTATTTTGAAGGTGAAATTGTGTGTGAAACAGCTCCATTTATAAATTTGGACGTTTCTCATAACTTTCTTTCGGGATCTTTACCTTCGTGGTCAAGAAATGATTTAAAATATCTAAATTTGAAAGAGAATAAATTTTCAGGATCAATACCAGAAGATTTTCTTAATATTTCAGAGATTGTGACATTAGATATCAGTGACAATAAGTTGTCAGGAATCATTCCAAGTGCAATCGGTAAACTTTCCTCCTTGAGAATTTTGTTGCTGAGAGGAAACCGTTTGAATGGCACCATTCCAACTCAGTTATGTCAACTGACCAATATAAGCTTAATGGATCTCTCTAGAAACTTCTTTTCTGGGACATTACCTCACTGTTTTCAACACATTGTCTCTAACGAGACTCTTTCTTTTAGTGCTTTCGGCTCAGAACTTGTGGGGAGACTGACTTACAAAAATGAAAATTTCCTCGACAGTTTTCGTTATGAAAGTCAGAGCAAAGACATTGAAGTTAACTTTGTTACTAAATATAGGCTTAGCTCTTACAAGGGTAGCATTCTTCGTTACATGTCTGGTTTGGATTTTTCTTGTAACAACCTAACAGGTGCAATCCCACTTGAACTTGGACAATTACAAGGAATTCGTGCACTAAACTTGTCTCACAATCAATTCACAGGTTCCATTCCAAAAATATTCTCCAAGTTGACTGAACTAGAGAGCTTGGATCTTTCTCACAATAGATTGAGTGGAGAAATCCCTCCACAATTTACTGGTCTTACCTTTTTAGAAGTGTTCAGTGTTGCATATAACAACTTGTCAGGTAGGACCCCAGAAATGAAAGCACAATTTTCAACATTTAGTGCTAGCAGCTATGAAGGAAATCCACTTCTCTGTGGACTGCCATTGGTGAAAAACTGCACCAATAGAGACAATTCACCTCCAACGCCAACACAATCCTCGGATGCAAGTGATGAGAAATGGTACAAAGTAGATCAAGCGGTCTTCTTCACTAGCTTTTCGGTGACTTACATCATGTTCTTCCTGGGAGTTATTACTGTTCTTTATATCAACCCTCATTGGCGACTGTGGTGCTTCAATTTGGTTGAGGATTTCATGTATTTTTGTTATATTTCAACTAGCATTACTCTGCGTAAGTTATCTGTCCATTTGTATAATTAACTATTGTTGCTTTCTCAATATTTGGAACTCTTATTGTAGCGAACTTTATATCTAATATTTAGAATAATGGACTCTGATTTAAAATACACAATAATTTGTTTTCTTAGTATGGTCTTTAATTAATATGGTTCTATTTACTTTCTAAATATATATATTTATATATATATATATATACACATATAGTTCTAATTAAAGTGGGAGTCTAATCACCCTCCATTTGGCTTTTGCGAATATGGTCGGAAGGATGACAATTAAATGTAGTGTTTGCAATCTAAGTGAGTTCCAATTTGGGAAACTATACATGAGTTGAAGATAGGTTGTTCTCTATTCTACTTTGAATGAGTATTTTAACAAACTTTATCATCAATTGCAATTTGCATAACACTTTAATCATTACTATATGGCTCTGTTTAATTTGTCATAGATAAAATTTGATTAATTTTTTGAATGAAACTGACAGGTGAAATGCCATAACTTTCTTTAGGGTTGAAGAGCCAAATTACCACTAATTTTAGCGTTGTTTACTTTTCCCATTTAGTGACGAAAATTTTCGTCACTAAAAATATATTTTGTTGTAGTGTCATAAAATGGTCAAAGTGTAACATTTGTGTGTGTGTGTATATATATATATATAAAAACGTATATGCACTATGTACTTTAAAGTTAACTTGAAATCAATATCAAGCTTTGGAGTTTATGTATATATTCTTATATTTTATTACTAATACACAAATTTACATGAAGAAAATAAATCAAAATATTAGTGCTTTTTTTTTCTTCTCAATTCGAAACATAATTGCATGTAAAGTTTTTTTTCCTTGGTTAAAACTCTTGCTTTATTGTTTTCTTTTTGTAGGTTTGAATCTCTAAAAGAAAACATGCTAAGCATGTTAGTTGTTTTTCATCTTGGATGAAGGATGTTCAATCACATCTTAATATTGTAATATTAACCGATTTGGCTATTTTTATTTAATAAAATTACTTCTTTCTTCTTAAACGAAAAAAAAAAAGTTTGAATCTCTAATAGAAATTAATAAAATATGAAAAGAAATACTTTTTATTTTTATTTTTTATTTTTTTGTGAAATGAAGATTGATATATAAGAGAAAATAAATAATCTTTTAGCTTTGATATACATTAAAAAATTTCCCTTTTTATTTTTTAGAGAAAATGAAAGCAAAAAATTTAAATATTATGGACCAAAATTACTCATAAATTTATATTTTATTTACGAACTAATAATGTATTTTTTTTCTATTCACTTTCTCCCAATGAATGACCCTACGTATGCATCTGATTTATAATTTTCGTTTCTGCCATTGACTTGACTCAAGTCGCCAAACTACACATAAATATTGTTCTTTCTATTTCAGACATTGATTGGATTTCCCAGACCAAACGTGACGTCAAATGTAAATTTGGACTAAAATGAAAGGAAATAAGTATTTGTGTGTTTCTTCCCTTTAGACCATTAGCATCTGCTTTTTTAAAAATATGTTATGTTAACATGTCAAAAAGCTACTTTATTATTTTAATACATCATTTTACAATTTACCATATATCACATTTTCTATTTTTCACTTCAATACATTAAAATAATATTAAAAAAACCAACAAAATAAAAAAAATAAAAAATAAAAAACCCATGACACCAACTCATCGCTACCTCCACCACCACCTACAGCCCACCCCCACCATTACCCTCTACTGTTACAAATTCAAGGTCAGCGGCATAGAGTGAGGGTGATAGAGGAAGAGAGTGAGAGATAGCTGAGAATGAGAATGAGGACAGAGTGAGGCAGATGGGAGAGAGAGATTCAAAGATATGTGAGATGAGAGAGGAGAGTTGAATAAAAAAGAGGGAAATTTTTTTACACATTTGTTAGTACCGTTCTATTATTAGAACGGTACTATAGATGAATACTAATTCTTTTTAGCATTTGAGACATGTATTGTAGGTGTTTTTTTATATTTAGTGTGTTAAATACTAAATATTTAGCATTTGGCGCATTTGATGCTAATACTCTTACCAGCAGCGAAGACAAATTAAAGGACTTTGGACCAATTCAAGAGGCTCTTTAAAGCCATTAACTTGACTCGATTTTCCTATCTTGTATCGAACTGGTCTAGCAATGAATATAAGGTGTACGTATTTACTATTACTACATTTTTAGTATTTTAATTGGGATTTGATAGTTCTCGTTCAAATTCATTGACACAGAATTTGCTTTCAAGAAAACAAGATCTTTTTAATTATTTCACACTTACACTAGTTTTTTTTTTTTTTATAATAATAATGTTTCACTAGCTTAAATTATTCATATGATTAAATATCACTATATAAGCATTAGAGCATCTGATCTAATGCTTATCTAATGCTTATATAAGCATTAGATCAGATAATCTAATTTAATCGGTAATTTCTTAGATCACAAAGAATTTCATATCAATATAGGGAAACACTATGATGCCCTAGTATTTACATTATTGACTTAAATCAGTTATCACTGTTATTCTTGTTTACAATTATCAGGAAAAAATTATTCTTCATCTTCACCAAAAGTTTTTTTTTTTTAATTACATTGTCTTTGAATTTACCCCGCTCCTTGTGGTTCGACCTCAGTACTCCGAGAATTATATTGTTGTGATCTCCTGCACTTGGGAGTGAGCAAGCAATTTTGGCGCCGTTGTCGGGGAGCTGTTGCATATTCAGAGGCAATCTTTTTGGAGCAAAGCATAACTGGTGGAAATTCTTCCATTGGTAACTTCGTTCCATTTTTCCCTTATTTTGTTTTTATTTTTCTGTTTATTTTTATTTTATTTTATTTTATTGTGAATTCATTGTTGCATGAGCATTTGGGTTAGAAACAAGAGAGGCAGATTAGAAAATTTTGAAACTTACTTTGATAATCTTTTTTACACACCTTTGCCTTTACCTTCTTCATCAATCATGGGTGATGAAACACATAATAATCATGATGAGAATAGAAGAACTATGTATGAATTGTTGCATCCCACACAAAATTATGTTCCTTCATGCATCTTGTTTCCACCTAATGCACCACATGTAGAATGAAACAATGTTTATTAGCAATACTTCCTGACTTTAGGGGACAAGAAAATGAAAATCCTTATGTCCATGTTAGAGCTTTTGAAGTGGTAATTAGTAGTTTCTATGCACAAAATGTTATTGAGATTGCTAAGTTATGTTTCTTTCCTTTCTCTCTTAAGGATAAGGCAAGAAGTTGGCTTTACACCTTGAAACCTAGGTCTATAGGTAATTGGGGGGAGAGTTTTTTAAGAAACATTTTCCTCCCCACAAAGTCCAGCAAGTAGAAAGAAAGATAGCTAGTTTTGTCCAAGGAGAGAATGAGACCTTATACCAAGCTTGGGAAAGGTACAAAAATCTTTTCAATTTCTGCCCAACTCATGGGTATGAAGATTGGAGGTTGGTTAGCTATTTTTATGAAGTACTTACACTTAGGGACCGACAATTTATTCAACTCTCATGTGGAGGGGACTTTTTACAAAAGGAACCTGAAGATGCAATGGATTATCTTGATGGGATAGCTGAAAACTCTAACACATGGACTGGACCTAGCCTTATGGACTCCACTTATAGGACTAGAACTAATACTACCACTTCTAGTGGAAGTGTTTTCAAATTGAGGGAAGATGATAATATGAGTGCAAAAATCAGCATGTTAACTAAAGAAATTAAGGCACTCAAAATGAAAGGAAGTAAGAGTGTTAGTGCTACCTTTAGAGAGGACCCAATGGAGGTGTGTAAAATCTGTCATGAGATAAACCATGCCACAAATGAATGTGCATCAATTTCATCATTCTTGAATGTGCCAGAAGAACAAGTACATGCATTCAATTCATACTGGCCAAATAATTCTTCATTTTCTAATAATTATAACCCAAATATGTGAAACCATTCGTATTTGAGTTATAAAAGTGGCAATGTGTTGAATCCTCCTGCTCTAAGGAATTTTAATTCTCCACATGCATCATCATCATCTAGACCTTCCTTGGAGGATGCATTTAGTACTTTCATTCAAAGGCAAAGTAAGCAAAATCAAAAGTTTGAATCCATGCTCACTAAGCTAGATGAAGAGGTAAGAGAGACCAAGAGTCATGTAACTAGGCTTACAAATTCATTGAGTGGGACAGAGAGAGGGAAGTTTCCTCTCCAAACTCATCCCAATCCCCTCAATCAAAATCTAAAAATTGGCTCTAAGGATAAACATGATGAAGTAAAAGCTATGACCACTTTGAGGAGTGGTAAAGAGATTGATAAAAGTGCTCCTTTAATAACTAAGAAATCTAAGGAGACCCCAATTGAAGAAGAGAAGGATGAAATTGAATCACTTGGGCTTGATGACATTGAACAATGCCCAATCCCTCCACCATTTCCACAAGCCTTAAAATTACTTAGGAAATTGGACACCGCATCTGAGATATTAGAGCATTTGCAACAAGTCAAGATAAATTTGCCATTATTGCATGTTATTAAGCAAGTGACTGCATATGCCAAGGTAATTAAGGACCTATGCACCATCAAGAGAAAGCATCATGTGAAGAAGACCGCATTCCTAACAGAACAGGTAAGTGCAATTATTCAACATAAGATCCCACCAAAGTATAAGGGTCTAGGTTGTCCTACGATCTCTTGTACTATTGGAGATTACACCATGGAGCATGCATTGCCAGATCTTGGGGCGAGTGTTAATTTAATCCATTTCAGTGTATATCAAAAACTTGGACTTGGTGAGTTAAAACCTACTTCAGTAACTTTACAGCTGGCTGACCGCTCTGTAAGGGAGTCGAAGGGGATGGTCGAGAATGTGTTGGTAAAAATTGAACACTTTTATTATCCAGTTGATTTTATTGTTCTAGATTACCAACCAGTTTTACATCCTAGTGCTCATATCCGTATTATTTTGGGTAGATCTTTCCTTGTCACAGCTAATGCTTTAATTAATTGCAGGAATAGAAAGATGCAACTCACTTTTGGTTCCATGACTTTGGAGCTAAACATATTTCATGTGGCTAAACAACCACATGAGGATGATGACTGTGCTTATGTGAACCTCATTAAGGCGGTGGTTCAAGAAGAGTTTAATAAGAATTGTTTTTCTGATCCTCTTGAAGCTCTTTTTAATAATTTTGTTAATTCTTATGATTTAAAAAGTGATATTCATTTATCTGAAATTTTTTCTTTGTTGGATTCCTCACAGGTTTTGGAAGAACAACAGGTGATGGCAATTAATGAAGGATGGAGACCTTGCTTTGAGGAGCTACCAAAGAGTGACAAAAAGCTTGTGCCTTCAAGTGAAGAGGCACCACAGCTAGAACTTAAGCTACTGCCTAGTGGTCTTAAGTATGCATATTTGGGTTTAGGTGAAACTTTTTCCATAATTATTCCTTTTGTATTAAATGAGGAACAGGAAGGTAAGTTGTTGAATGTTTTAAGAGACCACAAATTAGCCCTAGGATGGACCATAGCTGATATCAAGGGCATTAGCCCATTGATTTGCACACATAAAATTTACCTAGAGTATGATTGTAAGACTTCTAGAGAACCCCAACGTTGGCTTAACCCAACAATAAAAGATGTTAAAAATGAGTTAATTAAATTGTTGGATGCATGTATCATATACCTTATTTCTGATAGTAAGTGGGTAAGCCCGACGCAGGTGGTTCCTAAGAAGTCTGGAATGACTGTGGTCAAGAATGAAAACAATGAGATGATCCCAACCTGATTAGTTAGAGGTTGGAGAATGTGTGTAGACTATAGGAAGCTTAACGCTGTAACTAGGAAAGACCACTTTCCTTTACCTTTCATTGACCAAATATTGGAAAGGGTAGCTGGCCATATGTTCTATTGCTTCCTAGGTGGCTATTTAGGCTATTACTAGATAGAAATTGCCTTAGAAGATCAGGGAAAGACCACTTTTACTTGCCCTTTTGGTACCTTCGCCTTTCAAAGAATGCCATTTGGGCTATGTAATGCACCAGCCACTTTTCAAAGATGCATGGTTGAGAAATTTTTGGAAGTGTTTATGGATGACTTGTCTGTCTTTGGTGACTCTTTTGATAACTGTCTTAATAACTTAAAATTGGTTTTAGCCCGTTGTGAAGAAAATGGCTTAGTTCTTAATTGGGGAAAGTGTCATTTTATGGTCACTTCAGGAATTGTTCTTGGACATGTAGTGTCTTCTGGAGGCATAGAGGTGGACAAAGCTAAAATAGACTTAATTCTTAATCTACCTACCCCTAAGACAGTAAAAGATGTTAGATCCCTTTTAGGGCATGCTAGCTTCTATAGGAGATTTATAAAGAATTTTAGTTCTATATCTAGACCTCTTTGTAATCTCCTACTTAAGGAGTCCAATTTTGAGTGGACAGAAGAGTGTGAAGTAGCCTTCAAAAAGCTAGTCCACATGCTTACATCTGCCCCTATAATGCAAGCCCCAAATTGGTCTCTAACATTTGAAATCATGTGTGATGCTAGTGATTATGCAATGGGGGCAGTCCTTGGACAAAGGAAAGATGTAAAGCCTTATGTGATATACTGTGCTATTCAAACTCTAAATAGTGCACAAATGAACTACACCACCATAGAAAAAGAGTTACTAGCTATAGTATTCGCTTTAGATAAATTTTGCTCATATTTGATTGGTGCTCCCATTGTTGTTTTTACAGATCATGCTGCCCTTAAATACCTTCTTTCTAAGAAGGATGCTAAGGCATGATTAATACGTTGGATTTTACTCTTGCAAGAATTCAACATTGAGATTAAAGATAAGAAATGAGTGGAGAATGTAGTGGCAGATCATTTATCCCAACTTACTTTTGATGAGGGACTAAAAGAAAGGCCTATTCGGGACTCATTCCTAGGTGAGCAACTTTATGCTGTTACTGAGCTGCCATAGTATGCACATATAGTGAATTACCTAGTCATAGGTGCCATTCCTGAGTACTGGACCACGCAAGATAGGGGAAAATTCTTTGTTGAGGTAAGAAACTCTTATTGGGGTGATCCTTATTTGTATAAATATTGCCCTGATAAAATCTTGAGAAGATGCATTCCTAATAATGAGACCCATAATGTTATAAAATTTTTCCATTCAAAAGCTTGTGATGGCCACTTTTCTGTGAGAAAAACTCCTGCAAAAATCTTGCGGTGTGGATTTTATTGGCCTACTATGTTTAAGGACACTTACAACTTCTATAAGAGGTGTATAGAGTGCCAAAAGTTAAGGCATATCACACGTAGAAACATGATGCTGATGTCCCCTATCCTTGAGATAGAAGTTTTTGATTGTTGGGGAATCAACTTCATGGGACCTTTTCCCCAATCTTTTGGTAATCTATATATTCTCTTAGTAGTAGATTATGTATCTAGATGAGTTAAGGCCATAGCATGCAAGGTTAATGACTATAAAACGGTTTTGAAATTTTTGAGAGTGATAATGGTAGCCATTTTTGTAACCGTTATTTTCAGGCATTGTTGAAAAAGTATGGAATGGTGCACCGGTTGTCCACCCCGTACCACTCTCAAACTTGTGGGCAAGTTGAGCTTGCCAATAGGGAGATTAAGAAAATTTTAGAGAAAACGGTCAATCCAAACCATAAAGATTGGTCTTTAAGGCTAGTTGATGCATTATGGGCTTACCGAACAGCCTATAAATGACCCTTAGGAATGTCTCCTTATCGTCTTGTTTATGGGAAACCTTCTCATTTGCCCATAGAGATGAACATAAAGCTTATTGGGCTATTAAAGCCTTTAACTTTGATCTACAAGGAGCTAAAAATTTGAGGAAATTCCAATTGAATGAGCTAGAGGAGCTTAGGAATGAGGCTTATGTGAGCACTCGCAATTATAAAGAAAGGATGAAATTATTTCATGATAAAAGCATTGTGAGGAAAAATTTTGAGAAAAATCAGCAAGTCCTTCTCTATGATTCGAGACTTCATAAATTCCCAAGTAAACTAAAAACTAGGTGGGATGGCCCTTTCATTGTAAGGAAAGTGTTTAACCATGGAGCTGTAGTAGTTAAGGACCCTAGAGATGGTAGGATTTTGAAAGTAAATGGACAAAGATTAAAACCATACTTTGTGGGAGTTATACCAGAGGAGGAGACTATGTCAATGGAGATCCTCGCCTATTGGGATGCTAAGTGAACTCTGTAAGAGCCTTATGAAATTGTTACATATTTGTTTTAATTTTTTTTTCATTTTGCCTTTTGTTTCTGTTTTTCTTTTTGTTTTGTTTTGTTTTTGTTTGTGAGCTAACATTTGCAGGTGTGAAAGAAATTAAAAAAAAAAAAAAATTAAATGCTTAAGGTAACTTCTTCCCTTTATACTTGAATTTATTTTGGCTTTGATACATTGAGGACAATGCAATATTTTAGTTGGGAAGAGAGGTTTAAACTTTTTGCTGCACCTTGGATGATTTTTTTTTTCTTTCTTTTTGGTTGCAACTTTTCAATTCTTTAAATAAATAAAAAAAAAATCCTTGAATTTGAATGCAGAAGAGTTGTAAGCTTTATTTTTATATAATGTGATGGAATGAATAATGTTGAGTTGGTTATACTATTTGCTATATTAAGACTCTTTCATGAAGAGCACAATTGGAAACTTTTGAGCACAATAGCCGGGTTAGCAGACGGTATGATGTTGGATATGCACGGATCATGAACAAGCTAGATATAAGCTGAAACTTAACCCATATAGAGAGTTCTTGAGCCTTACTTTTCTTTGTGAGAGTATATCTTTGTTTGAACTCTTAAATTTCTCTCATATGCTTCAATTTTTGTAAAAGATCTCTATATTCTTTGGTTGATTACTGGAAACATTATGGGGAGATATACCATGATCCTACTTATTTTTGTCCTTAGGCATGTTGGTTTATGTGGAATTTTAGGAGATGAGAGTCTAAGGCCATCAATCTTTTGTCACTAGCTAAACAAATATTCAGCCTACCTTGACATTAACCATTGTCACCATCATTTGAGTCATGAGAAATATTTCCACAATACCAAAAAACATTTTTATTTATGGGTGTTCTCTTGAGGGTTCAAGTTTTGAGCTATTGAAGCATTTAGATACCAACATTGTCTCTCTTTTCTTCCCAAAAAAAAATCAAAAAGAAGAAGAAAAAAAAAATGAGAAAAGAAAAAAAAAATAAAGAGAAGACATACACAATCAATCGATAAATCATTGGTGTCCTACACATCTTTCATGTATTTCAGAAGGGTTAAATGGTTAAGTAAATGTTATTTTGACTCAAGTTGGTTGTTACTGCTATGAGTTGGGTTTGGCTTGAATTTTCTGCATTTGATTCATATACCTCATATTTCAAAGAGAGAAATTTACCTTTACCTGGCCATAAGATTATACTACCACTGAGCTTAAAGTCCTACTTGATCTTAAAGGTGCATGGCTAGTATGTGTTTGGGATAAAAACTAGGGATGAGAATGGTATTAACCTCATGTTTCCAGGAATTCAAAATCCTTTCCAAGAGATCTTTTTCCGTTGTTTAAGCCGCAGTTTTTGTATACACATGTGATATTCTTTAAAATTTCTTTCCTTTTTGTTCACATGTGAAAAAAAAAAAAAAAAAAAACACCATTACTTCTGTGTGTTCTTTCAGAGTGTTGATGACTTAAGAGAGGTTTTGGAGTAAAGGCTCTAATCTAGATTATTCTTAGTCTATGCATGTTTGGAAAAGCCGGTTTGATTGGATGGGCTATGCATACACACACTCCAAAAGTGAAGCTAGTGAAAACTTTTTAATATGATGAATAGTATCCCAACTCAAAAATTGAAAGTTCATTTGTATGATATAATAATAAAGCAGACTAACATTTGCTTTAGGAATTTTCAAGAAACCTTTGACTTTTGTGGGTAGAGTCATTGCAAACCCTCACGAAAGTAAACTCGTCCACTAGGATGACCTAGGGGTTTAAAGACTTGTTGCTCATAGGAAGTGCAGTCATGTAGCCAATGAAAATGGCTTGTATTTTAGTTTTAATTTTTCACTTTTAGTAGACATGGATGCTTTGTGGATTGCTAGGGACTAGCAAGATTTAAGTTAGGGGGGTGTGATAACGCCCTAAAATGTATATTTGTTATATATTTATGTGGGCGTTATCTCCTTATTACTATGCTTAATTTGTATAATTAACCCATGATTTGCATTAGTCACTATTATTTATCTTTACATAATTTCTTGAATAAGATGTCATTCATTGCATGTAATTTTCTACTTTTAGGAAATCATATGAAAAAGATGAGTTTACAGGAGTTTGTGAAAGAATTGAGGCCAAACTAAAATTAAAGAGGAGCTAAAGGACCATGCTTAAATGTCTAAGGAGGTGCAGTTGGAGTACTTAGGTCATCTACCATGTTTGGAAGCTTCAAATAAGGAAAGAAATCAAAGAGGTAGAATCTGAAAAGGGAAAATTATATTTGAGCACTAATCAGTATTTTGGGTGTCTCTCTCTTCTCAAAATTCCAATTGACACAAGGCTAGATGGGTTGGAACCATGACTTAGGGCTAGGGGTTATGTTTCTTCTATACGGTATGAATATTCAATGTGATTCTTTTTAAGATTTTATCAACAACACATTTGATTGTTCAATTAGATTTCTTTTGATGAATTAGCTCTTCCATGCTTTCAAAAAGTTCAATCATGTTTTCTTATTGTTTAGATGAATTTATAATAGTTTCAAATAGAAATCAGGTTTTAAAGTGAATGGGTTTTTCTGAAAACTTTTCTAACCGCATTATTAATCTAGGTTATCATGCGTTCTTGAATTGTCTCAGTTCAACCGAATCATAAGTATTTAACTGTAGAAGAACAATCAATTATGAAATATATAATTTCTTAGATCACAAAGAATTTCATATCGATATAAGGAAACGGCCCGATGCCCTAATATTTACATTATTGACTTAAATCAGTTATCACTGTTATTCTTGTTTACAATTACCAAGCAAAAATTATTCTTCATCTTCACCAAAAGTTTTTTTCTTAATTACATTGTCTTTGAATTTACCCCGCTTTTTGTGGTTCGACTTCGGTACTCCTAAAATTATATTGCTACGATCTCCTGCACTTGGGAGTGAGCAAGCAAGCAACCCCTCATTCATTTAGGTTGTGCTTGCTGTTCTATTGTTATTGGATTTGTAGAGAAATTTTAAAAATATTTTGTTGAGGTTTTGGGTTTGATTTTTTGGGTTATTTGATGAGTTTACAGAGATATTTTTGGAGATTCGTCTAGGATTTTTTTTCTAGTTTTTTTAGTGGGTTTTTTGTGGCTTTTCTGTAGATTTTTCATGAGTATTTGGCTAGGAATTTGAGTGTTTTTCTATGGAGAGGGTAGAGACGTGAGAGGGAAAATCTAAAGGACCGAGAGTTTTTTTTTTTTTTTTTTCCTTTTTCAGTGGAGTTATTGGGGATGTTTTTGCTGGTTTTGGTGGTGTTTTGTTGGATATTTTTGCTAGTAATCTGTGTTTGGTTCTAAGTATAACAAAATGCAAGAAAAGTTTATGTTAATATCATGTTCTTGTCGGTAAATTTTTTTTTTTTTTTTTCTGGGTTTGTGTTATTGTGATTGAATTTTTTGGGTTTGTGTTCTTTCTTGTTCATGTTTAAGATGAAACTAGATCTGAATTCATGTGTATTTTGGGTTCTAATTTTTTTTTTTTCATTTTTCGTTTTGTTAAAATTGATAAATTAATTTTTAAAAATCAAAGGTTGATGTGGATGCTAATGTGTCTTTTATAATTATTATTTTATGCTGACGTGGCATTTTTAAATATTATTTTATTGGCCACGTCAGCATTTAGTGTGCCAACAGTACACTTCGTCTACCACGTAGGATATTTCCATTAGTAAGATGACGGTAGGGACCAAAATGGAATGCGTTTTTCATTTTAGGGACTAAAAGTGGTAAAATAAAAAAGTAGGAGCCAAAATAGAAATAGGGTCAAAATGTAAGGACCAAAAGTGCATTTGCGCCAAGGAGGCAATTAAATCCTCTCTTAAGTTTCAACTTGGTTAGTGATATAAAGTAGCAATATTTTTGTTGAATGGTAATCGTGGGTAAGAAGGAGGCAAAAATATCATTTTGGACCCTTCATTTTGGGTTCACGGTTAATTTGATCCTTACATTTTGCTAACAATCAATTTGGTCCCTCTTATTTTCAATTTGCAACTAATTTAGTCCCTATAGTTAACTCACTAGCAGAAAGTGCCAAAATGACAAGGGTGTGCATTGTCGGCACACTTGAAAAAAGTTTGTGGCTACTAAATTAACAATTAAAAGATATATTAACATTAAAAAATGCCACGTCAGGGTTCTCTCTCTCTACTAATCGCTCTCTCTATTCTTCTTCTTCATTACATATGTTGGGTTTTTAACCAATTTTTATTAACCGACGACATTTGTGGAAGAGGAACAATCAACAAGTAGGAATGTTTGTAGAAGGTTTTAACATTGGAGTGAGGTTTTAACCATGGTTTCAAACCCAAATCAGGCTGTATGGTCCGACCTAATTAACTGGAAACCAGATCGTACAATCCAACCCCATTTGATTGAAGGGGTGGAAAAGTGAGAAGATAGAAAATGGGGGAAGAGACGAAAAAGTGGGAGAATAAAAGAGATTTAATTTTCTCTCATATGTGTTTGGTTGGGAGGATAGAAACATGGAGAGATGGAAAACTCATTTGTTTGGTTGGGAAGAAAATTAAAAGAATAAAATGTATAGTTTGTGTAAATTTACTCTTATGCCCGTATTTTATATATATATATATATATATATATATCTAAGCAGCAAAGTATTTTCAACCCTCTTTAAAAAAAATTAGCAACTAAAAAGAACCAAAAAAGAAAAAGAAAAAAGTTTAACCCTAATTTAAATATATAAAAACAAAGCAAGTAACAGTTTCATTTATATGTAGGGAAAGGTTTTGCTACATACTTGTATGCAGCAATTGCTACATATAGGGGTACGTGGCAACAAAAAGAAAGGGACATGTTCAAAGATCATGTGCAATGCATATGACCAGATGAACCTTAGACACATGTCAACTTCTTTTTGTTGCCACATACCCATGTATGCGGCAAAACATATCCCTTATATGTATACGTTCCTACAAGTGGCACTATGGCAGCAACAAGTTAAGGATGAGAATTATTAATGGAATAGAAAAGCAAGCATGAATAGACACCAATACCACACCACAAGTCAGCATTAATAACAAATGAGGGTACCCATGTCATTTCACACTAACACATCTTTTCTCTCCTCTCGAATTTGGGAGGATTTTTTTTGGTGGGCCAGGAGAGAAAACACTCGGGCCCCACCAAAATCCATCCTATCTTCCCTCTCTACCAAACAACCAAAAATTCTCTTTTCTCTCTATTATTTTCCATTCTCCCAAAAATCACTTAATACAAACACACCATAAAAACCATTCTATGAAAAAAAAAAAAAAAAAAAAAAGAAAAAAAAAGCAAACCATTTGAATTGCAATCAAACTATTCGGGTTTGAAAATCGTAGTCGGTTCTCACAGTTCAATTCAAAGCTTAATATATATATATGTGTGTGTGTGTGTGTGTGTGTGTGTGTGTGTGTGTGTGTGTGTGTGTTTGTGTGTGTGTGTGTGGAGGGTCCCATTTTTAAACAAAGTGAATGCAACCAATTAAAATTAGGCACATGTAATACCAAAGAGCCATACATGGTGACACATGTTCTGTACATTAAGCCTACACATTTCCTTGAACATCTACAACCACATGGTTCTCTATAAAAGGGGGAGAGACCATTTGGAAAAGAGGACACACACACACACTCTCTCTCTCTCTCTCTCATTTTTTTTTTTAAATTCTCTTAGAGCTCTGTTCCTTTGAGGGATTATCTCCCTTTGGTTGAGGAGACTTTCTGGAGCACTCCCTTAGACTCTCCTAGGTACTCCCTCTAACTTGGTCGAGGTGCATTAGGCCGAGGACTCCCTTTGACACTCCCAAGTACACACTCTTTGATCTTATTAGATACACACTCTAACTCTTATAGGTACCTTTTACCGAGGACACCCTCCCTATGACTCATGATGTACTTAGTTTCAACAGAGCCTTCTTTAAATAACAAATTTATTGTAGGAAAGTTAACAGAATCATATTTTCACCCACTACAATTGGTGCCATCTGTGGGGAACCAAACTAAAGCTATGGTACAACTTGAGATTAAGGTCTAGTCCTTGCATAAAAGCAGCTACTAGCCACACATCAAATGGGGGCTGGATTAGGGTGGTCTATCATAGAAGACTCTTGTAAGTTTCTCTCAGAATGCATCAAATAATCAAAATCCTGACCAGCCCAAGTATGGCCAAGCCCAGCGCTGCCATTTTATCAAAACCCAAGCCAACCCAAGTAGGCCCAACATTGCCATCATCTCTAAACCCTGGCCAGTCCAGGTATGGTCGAGCCCAATGTTGCCATTATATCAAAACCCTAGCTAGCCCAGCACCGCCATCATCTCTAAATCCTGGCCATCCCAAGTATGGCCAAGCCCAATTCTGCCATTATTCTCTAAAGGCTTATCTACCTAGGTATGGCCAAACCACGAGTTATCCAAGGTCCCAAGAGTGCATCCAATGTCCACTTCCCCTCCTCAGATCGAGCAAATGGAAACTGGGGGGCTATTGTGGGGGGTCCCATTTTTAAACAAAGTGAATCAACCAATTAAAAGTAGGTACATGTAATACCAAAGAGCCATGCATTGTGACACATGTTCTGTACATTAAGCCTACACTTTTCCTTGAGCATCTACAACCACATAGTTCTCTATAAAATGGGAAGATACTGATGAGAATGCAAAATGTGAAATTTTTCTCCCTTAATGTTTAGTCTTTTATATTTATTTGGTGCCTAAATGTACTCATTATTCTTATATATTGATTTAGGATGCAAATGGAGGCATTAAGTGCAAAACGTAGCTAATTGGGCGATTCTGGACAGCTTTGACATCGCTTCATAATCTGGGAATAACTCTCTCATTCGAGCTCCGATTGAGATGATTCAAGATGCTATGGAACGCCAAGACAAAGATCTACAACTTTCATGTTTTGAGTTTTGAGAGATACAGGATGCATCAAGGTCGAAATCGGGCTTGAAGTTGTTGCACCTGCACTATTGACGTTCTGGAATGTTCCTTTGCCTGCAATTCTAATACGCAGATCTGATGCAGTTTATTTTTGGAAGTTTCCAGATCTGATGCACGAAAATTCCAGCTGAAAAACACCACTTTCCTAGTTATATTAGGACTTTGTTTTATTTTTAATAGTTTTCCTTAATTAGTCAAATTTGGATATTATTATTCAGAATATTTTTAGGAGATTTTGTAGGCTTGGGAAAGGGGGAATTAACGTGTAAAAGGGGGAGGAGAGATCAGAATTGGACACACACGCCTCTCTCTCCCCTCTTCTCTGATTTTCTCCTTTGAGTTTTCATCATGGCCTTACTTGGCTAAACTTTTATACTTGGTCAAAGGAAACTAAAGCCTTGGAATCAATAAAACTGTGAGATCTAATTTGTTTTTATTGTTCAATTTATGCTTTGAATATCGAATGTTCTTCTGTGCCTATTTTCATGATTGTCTCGTTTAATTACTAGGAGGCCTACTAGTTTATTATTCGTTGCAATCTACTGCTAGGTTAAATATCAAATCCGTAATTGTTTTATCTCTCTAACTTGTGAAGCAACCAAGATTTAATGATTTGCTGCATCAAAAATTATTAAATCTTAGGAAGAACGCTCGACAAAATTAAATACAACCACTTGTGCTTGTGTTGTTTAGTTTCATCGATCTCTCTAATTCTTAAGGCTGCTACTAGATTAAACCTTTAGCGCTTGTCTTAGGTTGTTTAGTAGTTAGGGTTTATTAGATCGCTTGTTTTCTAATTAACTGCGACTAAGGAGAGATAGGAAAATAGTTCCAACGGTGAATATTCAAAGTGTGAATTGATATATACTTGCATCGATAATCAATTGTAAACTTCCGATGGTGGATGTTGACTTAAACCAAGGTTTGTTCTTTTGACTGATTTCGATATTTTAATTTGAATTGTTCCTTAGTTGTTTTTTTTTTTTCTTAAAATTGTTTTCATTATACTCAACTCCCCCCCCCCCTCCTTGTTCACCTAGCATAAAACTAGGCTAGATACTCTTCGTGGGAACGATCCTTACTCGCACTACTACATATATTTTTAGGAGTATAGGTTTTATTTTTGGTTGCTTGCGACAGCACACCAGATACCATTTGGAAAAGAGGACTCTCTCTCTCTCTCTCTCTCTCTCTCTTTCTCTCTCACTTTCTCATTTTTTTTTTTTTCTTAGAGCTTTGACCCTTTGAGGGATTATCTCCCTTTGACTGAGGAGACTTTCCGGAGCAATCTCTCAGACCCTCCTAGGTACTCCCTCTGACTTGGTTGAGGTGCATTAGGCCGAGGACCCCTTTTGGCCAAGGGGACTTTCCGGAGTACTCTCTCAGACACTGCCAGGTACTCCTTCTGACTTGGCCGAGGTCCATTAGGCCGAAGACTCCCTTTGGCCGAGGAGACTTTTTGGAACACTCTCAGACACTCCCAAGTACTCCCTTTAACTTGGCCGAGGTGCATTAAGCCAAGGACTCCCTTTGACACTCCCAAGTACACACTCTTTGATCCTATTAGATACACACTCTAACCCTTACAGGTATCTTCTACCAGAGACACCCTCCCGATGACTCATGATGTACTTAGTTTCAGCAAAGCCTCCTTCAAATAACAAATTTATTATAGAATGTCAATAGAATCATATTTTCACCCACTAAAATATATATTTTATTTAGTTATTTATTTACAGGCTTACAAAAGTTGATCTCCATTGTTGTAGCTTCAAAACACTGTAAGATGTTTTATTCTTCTTCTCTTTCTCTTTCTCTTCTCTCTTGTTATTTTTGCGTATTTTCCTTCTCTTTCTCTCTCTCTTCCCTCTTGTCATTTCTGTGTTTTTGCCTTCTCATTTGCTCAAGCTGACAATCAGCCACAACCTATATTCTTAGGCTTTGATTTTAAACTAGTGGACAAAACAATTTTTTTCCTTTCCCACTCTTCTAGTTCTCTAGCTTTAGTTTATATTTTATTTTTAAAATTTCATTGGGGGATGGATGAGTACTAGAGTCTTAACTTTTTTTTTATTGGTCTCTCAAGTCTCAACAAAAGTTTAGCGAGCAGACAAACCATTGTCTGCCACTGTTCAAACTTTTTTTTAACTTTTATATTGGGTTTCATTAAAAAAAAAAAATGGTTTATTTGATTGTATGGTCAAATATTTGGAACTATTTTAGGTAATTTTTCAATTTTTATTAATTTAATATATTTATTTATATTCTGAATAATTATTAAATTAATTATGACATCATCATGGTTCGACCTCGGTTCAACCTCGGTCCAGCATCAAAAACTTTGAACCTCTCATTTTTACAGTTCGTTAAACGGTCTAAATTTGAAAACCATGATTTTGGGTAGGGTGGCTGGTGTTTTCTTCTTTTTTTCTTTTTATACTGGTGGTTGGTGGTGGGTATGGGATTGTAGGGTTGAGAATAGAGAGGTGGGGTTTGCTGGGTTGAGAAGAATGATGTGTGGGTTTGTTGGTTGCTTTTGCTTCAAAGAAGAGAGAGAGAGGGGGGGGAGGAAGGAAGAGAGAGAAAGAGACATAGAGGAAGAATAACGAAAGAATATTTAAATGAAGTGGTAAAAAAAAAAAATTTTGATGTTGGGTGTATTATAAAGTAAGGTGTTAAAATAAGTAAAGTAGTTTTTTGAGTTGCCAAAAGTTAAATTGTTTAGCACTACTATTGTGAATGCTCTAAGTTGTTGTTATATTTATTTATTTATTTTTAATTTAAATAATTTTAAATCTCCAATATGCCTTTTTAATGAACTGCATAGTGAACCTAGTGCTTCCTTCTCAAAACTAGCAGATGTCAACAGAGTGTAATTTAGGGGTTCATCCATTCACATATCGTGTTAAGCATATGCATAACAAGAGGAAATAGACATGCATAAGCAACTTTCTTAATATACCTTGACAAAGTGAGGGAAAGTCATCATTTTGGAGAACTAGAAATATTGAGGTAACAAATTTTTAATAATACACAATAAAGTATCCGTAGCATGCCAATATGAGTATCAACAACTTATTAACTTAACAATTGTGACAAATATTGTGTTTATAGCAATTTTTGTTTGATATGTGCATTACAGATCAATGATAGGGCAACACTTCTGTACAGTAATGGGACACAAGGTAAAACAACCAAACATGCGATGAATTCAACATGTCCGAATGGTGTCGAGTGCAGTGCACCCTAATACTGGACCCATACCAAACCCCATAACCACAACAATATCAAATCCAGTTCTCAATGGAAGGACAATGAACAAAAGAGAGGTGGGCGGGGGGAATGAATTAACTAATAAATCAATATGTTATGAAACAGAAGTGGATACCCTATCTCTAAGCAAAGCTTCAACTGCTCTCCTCCCAGAAACCAAAGCCCCATCAAATGTAGCCGAAGTCAAATAATCACCACACACATACACGCCCGACCCAACTCTTGGATTTTTCATCAAATCCGTTGGTGGACATTGATTCGGTTGTGCATACCCGATCCGATACGTTCTCAAATGCCTCCACAACCTCACTATTGGCTCCCCAAACCAACCCGAAAGCTCTTGAACAACCTCAGCCGTCAGATCATAATCGGACATATCCTCAAACATCCCAATCAACGACACTGATATCAAAGCCTTGTCTGGTGGGCCATAAGAAGGAGCCACGTTGGTTGCGAAGAACATGTTATTCACAATCCCCTTACCCGAGCCGTTTAGAAACAAGACGGGTTCGCGAACCGGGACTTGGGTCCGATCCGCACTGAAATACAAACAAACCGTGGTTCGAACTGGTTTTGGATTTGGCTTTGGCTTTATCTCTCCCAAAAGCTTAAGAGCTTCAGGTTCTTCAACTGCAACTATGACACCAAGTTCGCTCCTCAAAACGTCACCGTTTTCTAACCTCAAACTCGGTGGCGATTCGGATTCGGATCCATCGAAGTCGATCGAAACAACCTTAGAATTGAACAAGATGGAACCGGGTGGCAATTTGTCCCCTAATTGTTGTGGAATTGCGGCAATGCCATTGGCGGGAAGAGCATTGTCACCGAGAGCAAGACATTTGAAGATAAAATCGAACAAACTCGACGAGGTTTCGAGGTCTTTGTCGAAGAAAATCCCACCAAAGAAAGGCCTAAAAAACCTCCCGACAATGGAGTCCGAGAACCCGGATTTCCTCAACAGATCAATGGTGGGAACTTCGTTTGAGGTGATAATTTCCTCGTCGGATTTGGTGAGAACACGAATTATATTCGATGCAATAAGAAGCTTATCGAGAAGTGATCCTATTGGGTTTTGGAGGGAGTTTAGGGAGTCCCAGAAATGGCGTAGAGGATTTGCAACGGTGTGGAGTTTTCCGTCGTAATAAACTTGAGCGCCTGAATAGAACTTTTGGAGGTTTAAGGCTTGGTAGTTGAGGAGCTTCTGGGCTTCAGGGTAAGCAGTGATGAAGATTTGGAAGCCCCGGTCTAAAAGAAAGCCGTCAAGGAAGTCTGTTCGGACACGGCCACCGACGGCGTCGGAGGCTTCGAGGAGGAGGAAAGGAATGTTCTGGGAGTTGAGGTGAGTAGCGGCGGCAAGACCCGCGAGGCCGGCACCGACGACTATGACACCGGTTTTGGAGTAAGATGAGGATTGGTTGGATTGTGGGGGATTGGAAGAGAGCGGCAGTGATGCTTGGGGTTTGAGTCGGAGACTACGGTGATGGTGAGTGTGGATGTGGATGTGGATGTTTTGGGGTGAGAGTTGAGGCAAAGAGAGGAAAAGAGTCATTGGTTTGGATTGGATTGGATTGGATGAGGTTTGGGATGCTTTTGTAATTGCCTGATGGCCACTGTTGTGCATTGCGTGCTTCTCTCGGCGCTGGTTTTGTTTTTGAACCTGCTCACGTGCCTTATCTGGCCACGTCGGATTAAGAACGTGACTCTTCTCTATGTTTTTTAAGGTGAGTTTTATTTTTACAATTCTCTTTTAATTCATTTACTTTTTACCATTTCCTTTTCTTTTTTTTGTTGCACCAGGTTGAGAGTAGATGAACATATATTATGTGAAGAGTCTGTTTTAAATTGTGGAAGGAAGCAGAAATTTGGGGTTAAAAGTTAAGCAAAAAAGAAAAATTATTATAGAAAATAACTGTTAGCATTTGAGAAACTACAATTGTAGAGAGTTGAAAATGTTATATGCATTTGATTTTGATCATAGAAGGAATACTAAGTACTATTATTCAATATATAAAAACTAGTACTTATCAAAGAAATATAAATAAAAACTTAAGAGCATTAATCATAAGTTCATAACATAAGTAATTGGCTTTTTTTCCACTCATTCCAATTTATTTCATTTGAGGAGTGCTACGTCCACAACATTTTTACAACAAATCATAGATGATAAGTTGTTATTGGTTCTAATTTGAATCTACAACTTAAATTACTTTTTTTCCCACCTATAACAACTAATAACAACCCACCACTTAGAATTTGTTGTGAAAATATTGTGAACATAGCATTTCTCATTTCCTTTAGAACCAACGGGTTCATTACAAATTATTTGTTGATTCATTCAAAAGATCAGTAGCTAAATTTATACCAAAATTTAATCAAACCTAAACTTAGGTTCCACTCTCTAATCGTGAACCACAAGAATCCAATAGCATCCAGACTCAGCTAGGAACTCTGCAACAATACTAACAAGTAACAACACTAACGTTGACATAAACAATTGAAAATCAGTAAGTCTTATTGATTGAAAATAAGACTCAAGCACTACTAGACACCTCATTCTTTCTTACATCACCATCTCACTCCAAGTAGTCAACTGCTTCCAGTGTGGAACTAACCACTTCTGCTCCATGGTCCATGCACATCCCAATTGCACTTCATGCATGTATCAAAGTAATAACTTGTGTCCAGAATTCAATTTTTAGTTGTTCCAAAATACTTCTCCCATTTTAAATGTCAATGGTCCTTAATTCCCTAAGTTAAAGGTTTAAATTTTTGAAAGTTTATAAGGACAATTTTAAAATTTACATAAATTTTCCTTTAGAAACAATGTATTAAATGATACTCACTTAAACAATTAGATTTTCTAAAAATGGACAAACAAAATGGGACGAAAGTAGTTGCAGTCCATGCAATTTGTTCCATATAACCAAATCACACCATGCTGTTCTCCTACCTCTGCAAGTAAGCTTACAAACAAAGGCAGAAAGAAGATAAAGTCCAGAATTAGGAAAACTGCATTCAAGTCCAATTATCCAAATGTGATTTGTTTGTAAGGTAGTATAGTAACTGTCTCATCAGCAAAATGAGACACAAGTGTGTACCTGGCCAACTAATATGACTCAGTCTAATTCCAGTTACCTGCTATATGAGGAAATGAAAGCTGGATACGTGGAAAACAGAATATTAGGAGTCCCAAGTATAGTATATATTGTTCCGAGAGAATGTGTATCATATACCTTGCTCATGAGACATGTTAAGCAAATGAGATCACTACTCTGAGCAAATTTCAGCAAACACCGGCAGTCTCTTTCTCGTAGAGGGGCCATAAAGAATGCCATGAATATAGGCATCAACATCTTTCTGTGATGGAGGCTCTGCAGTTGAAGAATGTGGCAGTACAACCTCAATGCCATCATCTTGGGGTGACCAGTCATCTCTGCTGGTGATGATGGAAATGGTGGTGGTTGGGATTTTGCAGCTGGTGTCGTCTACAGGTAAAGGTAATTTGGTAGGTGATTCTGTTTGGATTGTCATCCCTCCTCCTACTGCCATGATCTGATTAAGAAAGCGACTCTTTGACCTGTTAATGCTTGAGTCAGATTTGTTCCTTGCAGAGAAACGAGGTGGACGTAGCTCTTGCTTTCCGTGTGCAAACTGCAAATTCAAGAAATTGTTTTATCAATACCAAAACAGTCTCTGTATGTTTGCATCAAGCCATCAACATGATGAAGGATGAGGTTGGGAACTTTGGGCTGATGGTACAAGTTAATTGCTTACAGCAGGCTAGGATGCAAGAAACTCATTCCTTGGAAAAATGCCTCTTGGCTATATACTATATACTGAATACCAAAAACCAATTACATATTACACTTGCTTGCCTATTTATAGTTAGAAAATGATGCATATTTTAGTGTTAGGACAATTATTCTCCTTATTATACATTGTTTAAGCACATTACCCATTTCACGTCTAATATGTGGACATCAATAAAAAATGTGTACAACATGCGTGAAATCATGAATGTTGTGGGTACAAAGTGCACAACAATGAGTGTGACTAAATATTTTTCATTAGTGTTATAGGTTCTTACATCTGATTGGCTCTTATGCTAATAATTAGACTTGTATGTATCTAATTAGGCTCCTAGCTTATCGTTTAACTTTTCTATAAATAGTACAAGCTTGTTTGTTACAAAAGCTTCAAGTACTAGTATAAATACACAAGGCAGCTATAGCTAAGATGCACTGCATCACAACAACTGGCATAATTCACAATGTTGGAATTGAATCAGAGAAATGATAATTCTTTGTAGTATGTACCCCAAATCAGTTTAGTCCTAATTATTTGAATATATACATTGAGTGAAAATATGAAGTGAAGTGAGGTAACCTGGCATTTGAAGCCATAGCGGCAGGTTCCAGAATCCTCCCAGGAGCGGCAAATGTCAGTCTTGTTCAGACTCCTCCCACCTGATGATGAGGAGGAGGAGGAGGAGGAAGGACTAGAATCAATAGCAGATGTAGAAGACCTAGAGAACCTTCCAGCAGTTCCAGTAGAGGGGAGAAAAATCCCATCCATGACAAGGGTCCCGTCCTCGTCAACCTTGATCGGCGACACGGCGTAGTGAGTGGGGGAATTATTATTAGGCGACCAGGCAATGTTATCCAGCGGCGACAGAGGGAGAGGTGGAGAACCGCTCCTGTTACGGAGGTACCTGAGGAGCGGCGGCAGCGGAGGCCGTGATGGTGACAATAACTCTCCTCCCAATAGCAAGTGGTAGTGGTTGTTGCTGTTCTCTTTGTCCATCTGTGAAACGCTGACGTTTAGGTTGCTAGTACTCTTTAGCCGAGACATTTTGGAATTTGTGGACCAGTCCTGATTCCATTCACAATTTGCAAAATTCACCTTAATTTCCAGCAAATGCAATTCAAAGATCATTTTTGAATTCGTATCTCACATAAAAAAAATCAATCAATTGTGATTCTGAATTTCTAATGCTTGCTTTCGATTTTATATTTTGAATTTTCCCGCCAAAATCTTCTTCTTCTTCTATGAAAGGCGATCTGTTAAATCTAAGCGTTCTTTGAATGAAAATTCAATGAATTAAGCAAGAAAATATGAAAAAATCTTTAAAAAATTAAAGAAAGTAATAATTTTGAATATACAAAAGCATTTCGGTTTCCAGTAGAAATTCGATGCTTTGAACGAATTCGTTTCTTTTCTGTTATTTTCACAGAGAATTTTTCTTACAGATGATCGATTTTCAATTGAGGTCTCGAAATTAATAAATTTCAAAAGCATAAATCACAGTATTTGCACTGACATTACATTTCAAACAAGCAACAATAAACAATACAAAATTCATCGAGAATCTGAACTAGAACATCACCAGGCCAAAAAAACAGAGAATCGGAGAGAAAATTGAAAAGAAAATTTGAACATATAACAGCATTTCGTTTTCCACTAGAAATTCGATGCTTTGAACGAATTCGATTCTCGTACTGTTTTTTTTCACAGATAATTTTTCATAATTCATACACATGATCGATTTCGAATTTAGATCTTGTAACTAAACAAAAAGAAGCATAAATTACAGTATTTGCAGTCGGCAACAGATTTCAAACAAGCAGCAATCAATGATGCGAAATTCATCGAGAATCTGAATTTGAAAAGAAAAAAAGTAAAGCTGAGAAATGGTGAGGTAGTGGAATAGTACCTTGAAGTTGAAGGCTGTGGCTGAGTTTTGAATGTTCGGCTACGGAGAGAGATTTTGAAAAGGAAAAGTGGTTTTTGCTTTGGTGGTTTTGACCTAATTGGAATTTCTCCGATGAGTTTTCTGAGAGAAAACTACGATCTTGCGCTTAAAGTTGGGACTGAACAGAGTATATATAGGCACTGAAACTACGCGGGCAAGGAAATAGTGAACACCGCACAGAGCTACTAGAATTTTCAAATTCAAAAAGAGAGAGAGAGTTTACAATTTATGCCTTGTGGTTTTGAGTTATCATAATTTAGTCCATAAACTTTTAATTGCTATATTTGATCACCTATGGTTTGAAGTCTAAAATTATCAAGGTTCTACTTCTATTTTAAGTACTCCTAGCAATTTCATTTTAATACGAAGTTTGTGGCCAAAATGTAACAATTGAAAAGGCTTGTGAGACTAAATTGCTATTGGATCAAACCATAAGAGGTAATTATTTGTCCAAAAAATGAAAAAAAAAAAAAAAAATTGTTAATTTAGACGAAATCCTAAAATTTTCATTTTTTTTAAAAAAAAAAAATTTAGAGGGTTAAATATAATAATTGAAAGTTTGTGTACTAAATTATGGCTGATTAAATCCCAAATAAGTACATTTAATTTATTCAAAAAAATATTTATTAGTGGTTCAAGTATTATCTCCTTCATCAAAAGTCTTATAATTCAACCGATACCTTTTGATACTTTACAACAGAAACATGCAAAGTTCAAATTCTCTATTTTCCATAATTATAACAAATTATAGATAAATAAAAAATAAAAATAAAAACAAAAACAAACAAACAAACAAATTATTGTCCCTTCAAGGATATTTGATAAAAGTTATTCACAAAACCAAAGGACAGTAGATCGTTCTAAGCCTAAGGGCATGTTTGATACAAAATAATAAATCTTGTAATGAAATAGTTATTCATGTGGATTAACTATTCAGTTGCATTTTTATTACAAGGAATAGTTATTCCTCAATTTTGAGGAATAATTATTCCTTGCTAAAAGGACTATAATACCTCATCCTTAATATGCGTAACAAATTTTTTTCTAAAACTTGTAATCCATATTATTTTGAAAATTGAGCAATGATGTGAATAAAACTGTAAATGAACCAAATCATTTATAATCAATTTAGGCTTGACTCGATAAAAAGCTTATTCATGTTTGTTTATTTATAAATGAGCCAAATATGTACCTTCATTTTAGCCTTATTTAATAAACAAGCTAAGCCCCAAGCCCAAGCAAAAAATATATTCATGAACAAACTCGTGAACAATAGGGTTTGATAAAAAGCAAGATGAGCTTAGCTAGGTTTATGAGCTTGGTAATAAATTTGATATAATCTTAAAAAATAAACTCATATCTTACTAAACCTTTAATTATTTGGGAGTTAGGACCACATGTCCAAACCAAATGGAATTGATAATATGCTTAATATGAACTTGATAATGTATTTGTATTGGATCCTGAGCTTAAAAACTTGATATGGAGCTTGACTTTGACTTGATTATTGAATAAAGTCAAGCTAAGCCTTAGTCAAGCCAAGCCAAGCCAAGCTCAACCTTTTAGACTTTCTAACAAGTTCAAGCTCAAACATAGTTTGTAAGCTTGGTTCAAGTTCAAACCAAGCTTGAACATTTTACATTTGTTGTTGACCTGAACTTGAACATTCAATACTCAACAAAATTTAGTTCATTTACAACCCTTATGAACTTTAATAAATATTCATTTTTAGGATAATTAAGTCCCACAATAAATGAAAACATAATTGTATAAATAAGCTATTTTATAAATATAAATTTTGACTTTTATTTCAATTTTACAACTATAAATAAGAATATCTATTCCTCGCATCAAAAAAAAAACAAAAAAAAAAGAATATCTATTCCATTATTACAACATCTTCAATATTCAACAATAAATATTACTTGTATTATTCCTAACATAATTTCCAAAGGTGCCTTTAGATTAGACTTGCAAAAAGCCCGGGCCATTTGAGAATGAGACGAGACTAGACATAGCCCTATGAAATTTGATACTAGAGAAGGGTAGGGAAGTCAAGATCAATTTCGGGTAATTTGATACTAGTTGAGCTTGCAAAAGGCCCATTTAACAATGAGACATGTAGCTTGAGCGTGCGTTTGGATTGCAATTAAAATTATAAATTATTTCACTATTCAACTTATTTTTACTACTATTCATGAGTCTCATCGCACTTTTTGGTATTATTCATGACTCCACTATACTATTTCAACTAACTTTCACTTTTATCTACAGTACTTTCAGTAATAAGTTTTTAATTTCAACAAAATAAACGATATCCAAACAAAATGAATTAAATTGGCGATTAAGAGAGAGATGGAATCTTTATTTATTGTTATGTTGGCAAGTTTGCCACTAGCGGTCACAAGTCTTGCAGTAAGTCACTGCATTTATGGTGTCCGCTTCGAATAATTGTACTATTTATCATTAGAACCAAAACACTAATTAGTTTTTGGTGTAGGCGAGAATTGAACCCTAAATTTTTTTTTAACCATTAGAAACTTCACTAGTTGAGCTAACTGGAACCGACATATACAGTATCACCCATTTATTTTTACTCCGTATTCGGTGTCACCATGACTTGTTTCCTTCCTCTAGGTTATTTAGCAAGGCTAGTAACTTTAAAAGACTTCATTTTTCTTTTTGGTTTTGAAACTTCAGGTAGCTCCTCCTCCTAATTAAAATTGAAATTCCATGGCTATGGTCAATGCAGTCACTTGCATGGCTTTCTATGGTGCTCCAATGATGCCATTGCCGCATCACAAAAACCCCGTCTTGAGCATTTGTTGAAACCAACACAAATGCTTAAAATCCCGCTGAGCCTAAAGGTGTCCTGAGGCTAGATTTGGAAGGCTGTTTCAACAATTAAACCAAATTTCAAATACTCGAAGCCCAGTTACAATAAAAATACCATAACATTAACATTAACCCCATTAATTGACACAAACTATATATGAGTCTTTGAACAAGCACCAAACCTTATACACAATTCAACAAAGAAAAGCCCCTAATTCACAATAAAATCTACTAGTTGACTCGAACAACTTCAGATCCTATCAATTGCATTCTTCAGATTCCCACCAAACAATGACATGAGACCCCCACCATGGACTCTCCCCTCTGGAGCAACAAAGTCAAAGCTTTTACTCCCAGCACTACTGCTGCTGCCAATGCCACAAACTTTGGTCCCTCCCTCTGTCTTCTCAGCACCCAAGAAGCTTGTATTAGATGAAAATGACTTCATTGATAGAGGAACCAATACCTGTGGGGGTATAAGTTGTCGTTTTGCTGAATTTTCAAGCGACTCAATGCAGCTGGGGACAACACTGACTCCAGAGGAAGAACTACTGTTTTCAAATCCACTCCCTGCAGTTGTTGAATCACTAGATACAAGGCCATAGAAGAGTCCTGGTGCAATCATACCTTTCTTGTTTGTCTCCCGCTCCTGGACCATGCTACTGTGAGCAGCACAGAGGCCACTCTTGCCCCTTGCGAATTTCTCACATTTGCCCTCTCCCCAAGTGCATCGCTTTCCACCACCATGAGCCTTGCAGTAATCTGTGCTCCCTTGAGCACTCTTTCCACAGTTTTCAAACTTGCACCGCTTCCCTCCCCCATGTCTAACGCAACAATCTGTTCGGCCACGTGCACTCTTTGTGCAGCTTGGCACAGCACATCTCTTTCCACCACCATGGGCAACACAAAAGTTTGTACCTCCATGGACACTCTTTGGGCAAATCCCACCACCATCAAAGAGGCAGCGCTTACCCCCACCATGTCCCTTGCACAATGGAGTACTCCCTTCTGCACCTTTGGTGCAACCTGCAAATATGCATCGCTTTCCACCACCATGTGCCTTGCAAAACATGGTACTCCCTTGCGCACCCTTTGTGCATCCCTCAGACTGACAACGGCGTCCACCCCCATGAGAGATGCACAAACCAGCCTGTCCTTCAGCACTACGAGTGCAGCCATCGACCTTACACCTCTTACCCCCTCCATGTCTAATGCAAAGGCCTGACTTGCCTCGTGCAGCTTTGCTGCACCCACCTGCATACCCACATCTTCTGCCACCACCATGTGCTATACAATAATCTGTCTTCCCCTCAGCACTTTTAGTGCAACCCAAGTGTTGGCACCTCTTCCCTCCACCATGGGCCTTGCAATAGGCAGTTCGGCTCTCAGCACCCTTGTTGCATCCTGGTTTCTGGCATCTCTGACCACCCCCATGACCAATACAAAGACCAGATGCCCCTCGTGCACCTTTTGTGCAACCCAAAAATTTGCATTTCTTAGAATTGCTGGTTCGGTGGTCTGAAGATGTTCCAGTAGTTGCTTGCTCAGAGATGGTGCCCATTGAGTACTCTGTTGTAGAGGACAGTTCATAGCTCGACTGGGGCTTGGTCCCGAGCTCTAGAAGTTCCTGTGTTTGCATTGAAACCTTGGCATTGTCTGTTCTTGGAGCAAAAAGAAGTGATGGCATATAGCCACCTGATTTCTTTGCTGAGGTAGAACCCTCATCAACAACAGGAATCATAAGATGATTATCTTCAACAGATACTTGGTTTGGGAGAGGGAAGGTATTAAAATCAGCCTCTGTTGAAACTGAAATATCAAGAACACTTGAAGAATCATTAGTACCTCCAGAAAGACTGAGTTGTAGGATTGAATCACCCTCAGATGATACCCTGTGAGGTAATGTTGTGGTGGCTAATCCTTTGTTCTTCTTAAAGCCCACATTATTATATTTATCAGAGTATGCACTTGGTGTTGGGCCCAGTCCAAGTACCAATCTGCAGCTGTCATCAGAAGCATTGGATAAGTTAACCCCAAGATTGCTTTGGTTACACCCATATCTAGCTGTGTCATTGCCTCCATAGCCAAGGCAGTTCAGGCGCAGAGTAGTATCACCCGAGGTGTCATTTTTTATGAAAGCTCGATCATAAGATAACAGTACCCCCTTCTTGTTCAGATCCATTCTCTAAACAATGTACACTGCAGTTCTAAAAGGCCCAACAACAAAAAATAATTTACAAGAAGCTACCAGAAGTTCTATATATCACCGCCAAGTTAAAACATAGAAGAAATTCCAACACGCTACTTCCCCCACTAACAAAGCCAAATATGTCTGCTCTGTCCATCTTTAGTATATGTCGGCACCCAAAGCTTCAGTGAAAGCACGTTCTTTATAGAATATCTGATAACGTTTCTTGGATAGAACCCTTTAAGTAGAATGGTAAATACGGAAGTGAAGAAATCTTTGGAGCTTCTTGTGCTCCTTGCTGAAAAATCATAAAGCTTCATCAATCCTGACAATGAATAAAAAAGGAGACTGCATTAGAAAATAATTAATCAACCAATTCAAAGGAAATTAATGTTCTGCTCAAAGATACAAACCAACAACAAACATATTAGTGGTGGAAATTTAGTTTGCAGGTCTGAGTGGAAGAAAAGAAGAAAGACACCAAAATCTCATTTTAACATAAACACACAAAAATCTAAAGGTTGCCAGTAATTGGCGGAGAACCTTATTAATTAACAAGGGTCTAAGCAAAACTGATGGTAAAAAATTATAATTAAGTTTCGAATGCTAGTCATCAATCAACCTGTAAACTTTCTATCCCAGCATGTATTACATTATTATCTGAACCTTCCTACTTCTGCTGGATTCTACCAAATTGAAAATTTGAAAACTACTGCAGACTTTCTAAAAATGCAGTTCATGTTCAACAAGACAGGTCTGGTACATATAAACATTACATCCACAGTTAGTTTTGAATCCCATCTGCTTGCTTCTAAGTTCCTCAGTATTATACAGAAATTATTTAAAAGAGAAATATCAGCCATAAGGATTCCCTAGTTGTTCCTATGTGACGTTTGGCTATCCAAGGAATGTCAGCTTTATAGATTAAAAGACTATACTACCCACATACTAAATTCTTATGCTGCTTTTTTGAGCTTTTTAATGAAATTTATTTACTTATAAAAGGGGAAAAAAAAGATAAATAAAAGATGCCAATGACCTTGTCCTTCTTTTGGCATTCCAGCTTACCAGTTGAAACCAATAGGAGAAGTCAGGATTTCAAGCCACCCCATGTTGTTATTCAGATAGGAAGGAAAGATGGTAATAGCTGTTATCTAAATATAATAATTTTTTTGAAGGAGGGTGTGGGAACACAACTACATCAAAGATAATTCTGATGCCGACTTAATTCCACGCCCCATTCAACAAAAGATACACTCTGAGCCTTCTTATTAACTCTGATCAGCCTATATAGTGTAAATAAAATGAGTAACTTATTATATTGAAAATCAATCACAAAGTTGATGAAACAGATAATTAATCAAAAGAAAACGAGTAGAGAGGTAGCTAAAATGTTTTCTACATGATCAAGCTGTGACAAAAGCTATAAACCCATAATCATTGAGTACCTGTTTATATACATGAATAATTTGCGCATATGTGCCGGAAAGAGTGGAGGGAAGATTTTTTTAATTCTTTTGAAGATAAGGATAGTGCATGATTTCATTAAAAGTAACCCAAATTTTCCTTTAAAAAAGAGAATTGCAATAAAGCACTTAAGATGGAAGAAATGATACATAGTGATTATTATATACATATTGAAACAAGTAAAATACTAGGCAAAGACTTATGAGTTCTGACCTTCACTAACTTAGTAGGGAAAAAAGTAGCTGTCATTGCATTTAAGTGGAATTCAGCAGCTACGCAGTTGAGTACAGATAATGCTTTTCTTCATCCTGAGTGTTAATATGAATTATTGATTAGCAAGTGTACATAACTGCAGATGGATGTAGTTTCTGAATATTATAATAAATCTAATCTATTTCCTACTTTCTCTGTCCATCCTCAATTCTTCCTTTCATTGTCACCTTAAAATATGCAGAGCAAATCAACTAAAAGCCCACAAAGAAAATCTATGGCTGTTTCTCTATGGAATGTGACCACATAAAAATCAAAAGCTTCAGACTTGGAGGGTATAACAAAAAGCACTTCAATATCTAAGTATTAATTTTGTACTCAATTTACACCACTTTCAACTTCATCTTTCAAAAAAAATAAGTAAATTAACAATATAGTTATGAATTTTTTTTTTATTTTTTTTATTTTTTATAAGTAACATCTTTAAACTAACAAAAAAAAAAACTGTTGGATTTTTCTCCAACAAAAACGAATGATATAAATACACCTAATCTTTTCAAATCTATATACAAGGAAGGCTTATTCATCAATACAAAGAAAAATATGTTTTTGTTATGCTTTATTCAAGTCATTTAAACTAACAACTGAAATCCAAATCCATCTCTTCAAATACTTCTGTACAAATGAACCATAAATGAATTCAGTATATCAGATTATATTAATACCATCTTGTTTAGCTGAATATTATTAGAATACATATATCAAAAATTCATAGCAAACAGAAGAACTAAAAATCAACAGAATCTATTGCAGACCTCTTTATCAATATGAAAGGACAAAAACTCATAAAAAATTCAAGTTAAATCAACAGCTAAACATTTTAAGATCTATCCAGGGACCCCAAAACTCAACTACTACTAAAAACTATAGAACAGAAACTCAAGTCCTATCAACGCCATATATATGTGTATACATATTGGATGGACCAAGTCAAGAACACAACCAGATCAGAGATGTTAAGAATTTGATACCCAAGATCATTTCCACCCACCAAAGTAAAAAAAAAAAAAAAAAAAAAAAAAAAAAAAAAAAAAAAAAAAAAAAAGAACATAAACTCAAAGACCCATTAATCAAAAATAGGAGAACAACAAATTTCTGCAAAAAAACTGTAACAGAAACTGAGAAGGAGCTCTGAGAATACCCAACCTGTCATATTATCTTTAAAAATTCCAAACCATAAAGTGAAAAAAACCAAAAACAAAAACAAAGCAAAGCAGGTAAAACCCAAACCTATAAGAAATAAAATTATCTCATAGGGAAAACAAAACAGTACTTTTGAAATAACACACAAAAAGTTTCAGTAAAATAAATAACAGCTACGGATTAAAAGGAATAAAACAGAGATGAATAATTAGCAGATATACCGTGATAATCAGTTTATGGAAAACCCAGAAGAAGCTGGCGGATCTGAGAAGCGGCTGTGGAAATCTTAAAGCTCAAAAACCCCACAACAAGAAGAAGAAGAAGAAGAAGAAGAAGCAATTTGTTGAAATTGTAGGTGTGAGCAGAGAGAGAGAGAGAGAGCAAATGCAAAAGCAGCCAAATTACGTAATAGGCTTTATTAAATAAATGGAAATTGATTTGGGCGGCTCTATTTCTTTTATTATTATTTTTTGGCTTTGTTTTTTTTAGCTGGGGGCAGCCACCTGTGGAGTAGAGTCAAGTCAAGACTTGTGAGATACCAATAATGGCCTTGTTTGTCCCTTCTGGGTGGTCTCGGGGATAGGTTTAACGAACTTATCGTAATCTCGAAAGTCTCAAATTTTTTTTACACTACTATTTTTAGAGTATCATGGACAAAAAGTAGTAGAGTTTAACCACAATACAGAGAGTTTGAGACACCACACTTCAAAAATATGTGGATTGTGGATTCAATTGACTTGAAAGATATATTGTAAATTCAAAATTCTCAAGTTTCATACATTACATTATCGATCATTAAGGTTTCTAGAGTATCTCACAGTAGAAAATAGAATACTCTAAGCTAAAAGACTTTCAGTGTTTGTTTGGCATCAACTTATAAGCTTAGCTTTTATGTACAGCTTTTTAAAACTTCACTTTTTCTCGCATTATCTTACCTTTTCAAAAATTTTCAAATTATGAATATATTCAGCAAAACGTTTTAAGCAAAAAATTAGATTAATTGTTACCAAACGGACACCAAAACATCACTTCCATACATATTTGGTATAAAACAGGCCTTTGTTTTGCTCTTGAGTGGGTTCACAATACAAACAAAGCACAACCAAACTGTCAAATGGTTTTGAACGTGCATACTTTTAGTTGAAGAGGACATGTAACGAAATGTCCGAATTGCCATTCTTAAATGAATATTCAACGATGTTGAGAGAGGGTTGTTTTGTCTATTGGGGTCAGTTTCTCTTTTTCTTATAATATCTTTGGGGGGGGTAGGGCGTGGCGGAGAGAAACTAGTGGACGAGGAGAAGAGTGGAGGCGTGGTGGGGGCGCCCATAACACAAATCTTACAAAAACACAAAACACAAAGTGCGCACAAGCAGCAGCAATATTATATTTGATCTATCTATGATAGATAGATAGTGTGAATTGTAGTTGGAGAGTATTACTTTACTACTACTTTTACTACGTCGAAAAGTCTTATTAACGAATCTATATGAGCTGGCTAATTGGGCGCTGGCTTCTCTAACTGGCTCTCATGACGGCTTGGTTTATTCACAAACCACTGACCTATCTTTGCGCATGCCATTGCCAATGCATCTCTATGAGGACATGTTTATTTTTTTCTTTTCATGGTACTTTTTTATAGAATAAATTTAAGGACATGTCTAATTTTTTTTTATATGTTGACATGGTTGTTGGTAAGCATATGACACAACTTTTGGTACCATTTTGACGTAATTGATTACAAGTAAAGAAAAAAAAATGATAAATTTATGTAAAAATAATTATTTATTACACATAATTAAATATATTAAAATTATAATTGATTTTATATAGATCCATCGTTTTTTTTTTTTATCATTCACAATTGACAAATTTAGCAAGTTTTAAATTTAGATGTTTAGAGTATTATTATTTTTTTAATTTTAATATTAGTAATTTTTCTCAATCCTCTTATGACTTTTAAAAAAGGGGATTTCTTTTTTCCTTTTGTTTGCAATATAATTTGGGCATCAAGCTGAGACCTTTTTATTTTATTTTATTTTTCGTTTTTAACTTATAATGAAATTTGTTCCTAAAAAAAAAAAAAAACTTATAATTAAATTAAAATTTTATGTCTTACTTTACCTTGCCTCAACTTGACATTTTTTAATGCCAGATAGTCATGTAAGAGTATTTTAATATGTTTATTTCTAGTTTTGTCTTAACTTCTTTTTAACTATGTTTGTATATATAATATAACCAACTAAATTTTAATTTTTTGTATTAGCAACATTATTGTTGAGTTACGTCATGCTTTACATCATCACTGAAGATGAGAAAAATCACCCTCGTCCAAAAGGAGAGAAAGCCAGCTTCGTCCACCAAGCCAGCTTCAACCATCAAGCCAGCATTGTTCATGTGACGAACGACTACATCATACATTAAATAAGTTCCCCATAAATGACATGAGTAACAGTTAATGCGCCAGATAGGAAAAAGCGTAACCGACGAACCAACGGGCAAAAGACCATTGAAGTCTATAACGAATCTACATTCATTACTGATGAGTGTTAATTTATCAAAATCGTCCATCTCTCGACAGACAAATCAAACGATATTCAATGCAAGGCGTAACGTACGGACATCAATAATGGACGAAGCCATAAAAGACATCCAATGCCCAAGACAGCTAAGGAGTAACGTACGGGCACCAAAGAACGAATAGCCATTGGCAAAAAATAAAAGCCTGCTCCCAAGTGCAGGAGATCGTAGTAATATAATTCTCGGAGTACCGAGGTCGAACCACAAGAAACAAGGTAAATTCAAAGACAACATAATTAAACAACAATTTGGGTGAAGAAGAAAAGTACTTTTGCTTGGTGATTGTTAACAAGAATAATAATAAAAACTGATTTAAATCAATAATATAAATACCAGGGCATCGGGGTGTTTTCCTATATCGATATGAAATTCTTTGTGATCTAAGGAAATATATATTTCATTATTGATTGTTCTTATACAATTAAAAACTTATGATTCGGTTGAACTGAGACAATTTAAGAACGCATGATAACCTAGATTAATAATGCGGTTAGAATAGTTTTCAGAAAAACCTATTAACTTTAAAACGTGATTTCTATTTGAAACTATTAGAAATTCATCTAAACAATAAGAAAAACATTATTGAACTTATTGAAAGCATGGAAGAACTAATACATCAAAAGAAATCTAATTGAACAATCAAATATGTTATTGTCTAAAATCTTAGAAAGAATCACATTGAATATTCATACCATATAGAAGAAACATAACCCCTAGCCCTAGCAAAGAGTTTAGGCTGCCATTAGAGAAAGGAAAATACAAGGTTTTCTCTCCAAAATTCTTTCTCCACGGCCTCCCCTCAAAACCCTAACGTAAAAGTGTTCCAAGAAAAATAAAACTTTTACTATTTTAATTTTCGTTCAGATTTACAGCAGTAACTTGTGAGTTAATTTCGGCCTTCAAAAATTGTGAATTTCGAAAAACTCAAAACTGGAAAGTTGTAGATATTTAAGTCACGGTTCCAACCCATTCAGCCTTGTGTCAATTGGATTTTTGAGGAGAGATATATGCCCAAAATACTGATCAGTGCTCAAATCTGATTTTTCCTTTTCAGATTCTGCCTCTTTGATTTCTTTCCTTATTTGAAACTTCCAAACATGGTAGACAACCCAAACACTCCAGCTGCACCTCCTTAGACATTTAAGCATAGTCCTTTAGCTCTTTAATTCTAGTTCGGCATCAATTCTCTCACAAACTCTTGTAAACTCATATTTTTCACATGATTTCCTGAAAGTAGAAAATTACATGCAATGAATGACATCTTATTCAAGAAATTATGTAAAGATAAATAATAGGAACTAATGCAAATCATGGCTTAATTATACAAATTAAGCATAGTAATAAGGAGATAACACCCACATAAATATATAACAAGTATACATTTTAAGGCGTTATCAAAGTCAGCCATTAATACCAACGGCTCCATATCCCATAAAATGCAGATATTCATTCAAACAATGGAGACAAGGGCTATAAAACCCACACAAACCAAAGCGCCAGAGATACACACAACTTTCATCCCAAAAACTACTCCCAAGTTGAATTCTTTTGTAATATACTTCAATTGAATCTCATTCTAACTTAATTATCGGAGGGTGTTTGGCAAACACCTCACCGATGTATTTTTTTTTCTCCATCTCACATCTTATTGCAGGTTTGTCTCTAGACGAAGCCAAGAGTTTCGTCCATCTGTATTGACAAGGAGAGAAGAACAGCACCAAAAGCTATAGAGTTAGAGAAAAACAACATCAAAAGGTTCATCTCTAGACGAACACTCAACGCCTTCGTCCATCTGTATCGACGAGGAGTTCAACTGACGATTTTTGCATCATCAATCACTATTAAGTAATAACTACCTAAAGTCACAACAAAATGGTACTAAAACTAGTATGTAATCTACTTAAAAAATAACCCAACCCTAGTATTTAATCGTGATATTGCTCGTACTAAAATTTCGGCACAAACATGTTTATTCAAATTCTTCATCTTTGTATAATCTTAATTTTAATTATGTTTAAACGCTTAGCAATTGACACCATAGATAAGGTGAGATTTCACCTAATTCTATGTTTAGAAATTTTGAGGGAGAGAAGAAATGAAGAGAGACAATAGTAATGTTTATTAGTTTAGAATATTTTAAGAAGGAGAAAAACACTTTCCTCTTTTTTATGTTTGAGGTGGTTCATAATTTCCCCCATTGTCTTTGAAACTAACCAATTTTCTCCCGCTATGTTTGGGAAATAATCAAATAACTCCTATTTTTTACTTTCTCAGTTAAATCTACTGAATTTTTTGAAGAAATTATTATTCGTACACCACAAAGAAGTGAAATTGTCGAGAATTGCATTATTGTTTTCTTGGATTACATTTGTAATCATTGTGATTTCATTGAATTTAACTCAAAAAGTAACGAATTTAGCATATTTGCTCACTTTTCAAATATAAAGAGGGAAATTATTTGGTTTCAAATATAAAGGAGAAATTGTAAATTACCTCAATGGAGGAAGGAAAGTCCTTTTTCCCCCTTTTAAGAATATCTTAATTAATCATCCAAATACAACAATAACAAATTCTTCTTAAAAAAAAAAAGAAAAAAGAAAAGAAAAGAACAATTATTACTTACAGAAATAGCTAAACATGGAATGGCATAAGAAACCCAATTATAATTTAGTAAATCATGAACCAATTTTACCATCATGAAATCATTGTTTATGTAAGGTTTCCAAAGCCGAATAAAACAAAAACAAATAAAAAATCTGAGATATATTTCCAATTTCCAAAGGAGCAAATTGGTAGAACCTTGGCCCCCAAACTTTTGGAAATGCTATAAATTCCCTAATATTCACGGCATTTTTTTAGTAAAATATATGAATGGCCCTATAAAATTTATCTGTTAGCCATATAACCCTATAATCTTTAATTATACATAATCCTTTTTCTAGTTTGACCCCCAATTTTATACTCCTAATCCCATCCCTATGTATTTATTTTCCTTTGTCCAGCATCCTTTTGAATTTCATAAGAAAAAGAAAAGGTTATTTTGAATTTTGGTAGTTGAAACATAATCTTATATTTCTGGAAGTGCTCCTATATGTTTTTACAATTAAAAGAATAAATACTTCACCTTGGGACCACGTTTCACGAAGTTGAGGTTACTAATTCAAACCTCTTCTTTGCCTCTATCTAAGTCCAAAAATCATTTATAAAATAATAATAATAAATAAATAAGAACTTCACCCATAGTCGAAATTGTAATATTTTTAAATAACAAATAATATTTCACCAACAAATACTCCTAAAATAGATTTAAAAGTAACGTCTATAAGTTTCATTCACTCATCTCCTTTTTCACTTACTTAGCATTTTTTTAAAAGATAATATGATCATATTACGTAATTGTGAGTAGATATTGACTTTCATACGTGTCCAATTTAGTTAAGGATCAGACAACGCCTTTTAAAGTAGGATTAGAGCTAAGGCTATAAATCAGCTAGGCTAAGTCCAGTAGTAAAAATTCACAATTTTTATTTTATTTTATTTGAACATGAGCTAAGCTTGAGCTAACACCAAACTAGATTACATGCCCAAGTTCGGTTCATTTTCTTGTCAAAGAAGCTTAAGCTTGATCATGAGCTATTTAATTAATTTATTCATTTTCATATATGCTAAATTTATTTAATTCTTCACAAATCTATGCTAATATTTAATAATTAAATTATAGTTGAAATTATATTATTTAAGTTATTTAAATAGAATGATTTTTTTATGAACTTATAAAAATTATATATAATTTTTATTATAAAAGTACTATTTATTTTAATATTATCAAATAATATTTTGATATCTTATAATTATTTTCAAATTTACACAATCCAATTTCAAGTATAAGTACATATGTATTTGTATAGATATTTAGTATATAAATATATAAAATTATATATAATTAAATTAAGTCTCATACTCATGTATTTGTTCACTACCACATTATTATGCTCATTCTAAAAAAAAAAAAAAAATTTTGCTGAGATAAAAAAAAAAAAAAAAAAAAACACATTATTATGCATGAGCTTACTTGTTTATTAATTAAACATAAACTTAGGTTTTGGCTTGATTCATTTAGGGCCTGTTTGGATGGAGGGGGGAAGGAGGGGAGTAGAGTAGAGTTGGCAGAAAATAGGTTAATTTTGGGCTAAATCTACTCTACTCTCCCTCTCTCCCCTTTAATCCAAACAGACCATTAATAACGAACATAAAGAAGTTATTTCCTAAACCAAGATACGCATCATATTTTATAAAGTAAAAAAAAAAAAAAAAAAACCGCTTTTTATTTTTATTTATTTGCATCTTCTACATATTCTATTAAAAAGAAAAGGAAAGTTAAGATAATCTTCCATCATTGTGTATAAAGAAAAGGACAAAGAGATGGAGGCCCTTGCTCTTTTTAATGTCTTGCTTTAGGAAAGTTTCCTTTTACTGTTTCTGGAGTGTTCAGGCAAACATTGCTCTAATTGGTCTCTCAAAAGAGATGGAGGACTCTCTCCCTTGCTTTGAGAAGTGCTGTCCAATTCTCTTTGCTATTGTTCACTCTGATTTTTGTTACTCAAAACTCAATTGATTGTGTCCTCTATTAGAAATGAAGAGTAAATTTACTAATCTCATAATGAGAGAACAAATACTTTTAAAGGAATAAAGAGAGAAATTATAGTGATTCCAAAATATGTCCAAGGGTCAACTTATGTATCTTGTAGAAGTCACTACCTATCATCCTTTGCATGACCAAAAAAACACACTTAGCAAAGAATACAGAGACTTTGCAAATTAAAAAAAAAAATTAAAAATTAAAACAAACTAGGGGATGGAACTTTTTCTGCTGATCTCATGAACTCACCATCAATGGCCCTCCTTGTGTCCCAAAATTCCCACCCATCCTCCTCTTTAATCTTATGTCATTCCTGCTACTTTTAGGGGCACCTTTTGTTGCCTCCTAATAAGTCCTAAGAGTCCTCTCTACTCTAGTTTGATATAAAAATAATAATACAAAAGTAGTCATCACAAAAGAATATAATAATATATAGTAATAAAATAACTATTTCTCTCTCCCAAGGAAAAAAAAAAAAAAAAGAGTTTCTTAAGAGTCCTCCAGTCTGTCTAGTTGCTTAGATATCACAAACAATAAAGACAATGGTAATAGTCTAAAAGTATAACCATTTCTCTCTCCCAAGGAAAAAAAAATTCCCAAGAGTCTTCTAGTCTAGTTGAAATTTAAAACCAATACTCTTTCAAAATAAAAAATAAAAAAAATAAAGACAATAAGTATATAATAGTATAAGAAGTATTCATCACCAAAAAGAATAATAATACATAGTTCCCATAAAAAATAAATAAAATAATACATAGTATAAAACTATATCTCTTTCTACCAAAAAAAACTATTTCTCTCTCCCTTAGAAAACAAAATAAAATAAATTTTAATTTTTGGTTGGGTTCCAATTTGCACACTGGCCACTAGCACACCACAAAACACATGCGGGCATAGGCATTGAATTTAGAATCTGGCTAAAGCTATAAGCCGATGGCTAAGCCCAATAGGGGGTGAGACTTGAGAGGGTCTCTCACTCATCACTCACTCACTCCAATCACTGTGTTCCACTCACAGCCAGTTCGCTGCGTCCATCCGATGTGTTATTCGCGAGAATCTAACAAAAGGAAGAGGTGGCACTTTTTTACAGGCTAGTGGGCTAATAATTGTAAGGGAGAGGTGGGGGCCATGGATTCTCGAAATTGAAAAGTACATGAAAACTCTCTCTCACACTAATAATAAGTGCCCAATAAACCCTTTTTAGATCCGTGCAGCCAACAACGTTGTGTCGTATGAGCGTGTGGTGTGCGCACCTATAATTTGTAAATTTGAGCCTAAAACAAAAGAAAACAGTCCACTGAGTAAGGGTTTGGATTGAAATGAAAAATTAAAATTATTTTACTGTTTAGTTTATTTTTGCTATTATTTATGAGTTTTATTGCATTTTTTGGCACTATTTATAAGTCTCACTGTACTATTTCAACTAACTTTTACCTTTATTTACAGTACTTTCAGCAATAATTTTTTAGTTTCAGCAAAATAAGCGGTATTTAAACACACTCTAAGGGTCCGTTTGACATAATTAATTTTGCCAGTTTATTTTACTATTTAGCTTATTTTTTTTACTATTTATAGGCCTCACTGTACTTTTTGGTACTATTCATAGACCCCACTGTACTATTTTAGTTAACTTTTATCTTTATCTATAGTATTTTTAGCAAAAAAATTTTAGTTTCAGCAAAATAAGCGAATCTCAAATAGACCCTAAGTATCCATTTGGCAAAAATTAATTTTGCTAACTTATTTTACTATTGAGCTTATTTTTACTACTATTCATATGTCCCACTACACTTTTTGATACTATTCATGGGTTCTACTGTACTATTTCAGCTAACTTTTACTTTTATCTACAGTAGTTTCAGCAAAAAGTTTTTAATTTTAGCAAAATAAGCGAATCCCAAACAGACCCTAAGTGTGGATTTTGCATGATTAATTTTGCTAATTTATTTTATTATTTAGCTTATTTTTGTTACTATTTATGGATTCTACTGCTCTTTTTTATACTATTTATGAGTCTTATTATACTATTTCAACTAACTTTTACTTTTATCTATAGTACTATGTGCAAAAAATTTTCAATTTGAACTAAATAAGTTAATCTAAACCGACCCTAACTCTGTTTTTTCTGCTGTTCTCAAAATGTGAATGCAAACAAAGTTTGGAAAAGTGGAGAGAGAGAGAGAGAGAGAGAGAGTCGGTGAGGCCCAAAATGCCAAATCAATGTTTCGTGGAAGAGATTGACTTACAGACGCAACTGCTTATTATTGGACACTGGACAAACCAACCCCCCACAGGCCCCACGCCCTGTGACTGAGCGTGACACTCCAACAACGTCGCCAACTATGCAAATTGAGATTGATCCTAAGAAATAAAACAAAAAATGATCTAGTAAAACAAGAAAGTATAATTTTGCTCATAACTCTCTACGTGACTAACCGTAAATTGGTAGAGAAAAAAAATTGTGTATTCGTGTGTAAGTGACAAACGAGTAAGTGACAAACGACTATTATATTCTGCCATTTAAGAGAGTTATGATAAATATTGTGAATTTGTTTACATCTTTCAATAGAAATAGACAGGTCATATTTGGAAAAATCTCTCATACGCCAGCTTGTCATATTTTTATACAGAAAAATTGAGCATGACACACACAATCATACCCCATAAATACCCAAAATAATTTAAAAACTTAAAAACAAGAGAAATGTTGTCTCCACAATATTTTTACAACAAATTTTAAATGACAGATTGTTACAAGTTGTCATTGGTAGGACAAAAATGTAATTTTAGTGGTAGGTTCAAATTAGAACTAATAACAACTAACCACTTATGATTTGTTGTAAAAATATTGTGAATATAACACTTCTCTAAAAACAAAGCCTAACTTTAGCATGCAAAATACCAGTCCAATGCATTGGAGGCGTCACCAAAGTCTTAGAAATAACTATGCTTCAAGACTAACTCATCTTCTATGGAGGGAGGCGGCATCACATAGAGGAGGACAACGAATTTTGGGTTAGGGCAAAATTTTTTTCTTTCTTATGGTCCATTTGTATTGAAGGAGAGTAGAGTAAAATTGGCCAAAAATTAGCTTATTTTTTGCCAACTCTTCTTTACTCCTTTCTACTCCTCTCTCTTACGCTTTGTAAATTGGGGATTTCTTTTGGGATTTCCTGTTAGGAATCGAGTTTGGGATTTGTTTTGAGTATTACCCCTGACATGTCAATTTGTTTTGTAATTGTTTAATAAAAAATATCACATTATTTAAAAAGCCTAGGTATTGACAATAATTGTAATCAATCAAATAACTAATAGTGCTCATTTTTTAATTTTAAAAAATCAATTATGTTCACTAAGCAAGCTTCAATGACCAATAGTGGTATTTTAGCCTTGTTAGTAATATCTAGGCTTAAAATTTCTGACCAAACGATAGAAATTTAGTGATTAGAATGATAATAATTTATGTTATTTTCGGTAATATGGGATATGTTCTCAATTAGAATGCTTAAATAGTAAGTTGGCTGTCGGTATAAAATTTGTTTGGATAGGATCCAGATATACTAACGTCACTTTTGTTAATGTTATAGCAATTAATAACTTTGTACTTTTCTATGTGTGGATTTATGATCAAGTTGTAGTTAACGTCACTTTTGTAAGTTTGTACAGTGTTATAATAATTAATAACTTTTCTAAATTACAAACTGTACCTTCTATATTTTTTTTTTGAGACAATCTGTACCTTCTATATTATAAACTGTACCTTCGAACTTCACCTAAAATTCAATCTAATCTCTAAGTTTATTTTTGTTTAATTCAGTTTTTTAACTTTTAGTTTTATTATCATTCCATTAGTCTTCGTCATAATTGCATTGTTCAAAATAAAATACTTTTTTTTGGGGTTTTTAACGGCTCAGTTTTAATAGAGACTAAAAAAATGACTGAATTGAATAAAGTTAAAAGTGAAATGAAAGAGTGCTATTTATAATTTAGCATAATAACTTTGTACTTTTCCTTAAGGTTTTAATTTTAAACAATCTACCAATGGATTAGATTATCTTTTTACAACTTTCATACTTAAAAAGATATCAAAATAATCCATAATCAATATCAATATCATCTATAAAGTATTTATTTATTTTTAATTTTAAAATTATTTATAAAAGATGATTTTATGGATTAAATAGTAATTAATATAATGTAATTTAATGGTGAAAATTTTAAAATATTAAAAAAATTATTAAATGATGTACATTAATATAGAGTTTCACAAATGAGATATGTTCAAGTTACACCTAGTGTAACTCTAAAAAGTTACACATTTTCTAAACCATTGGATTTAAGTAGATCTAACGGTAAAAAAAGACACATATTAATGCTAATATTATAATTAGCATCTCATTAATTACCCCTTATTTATTACATTCCATACTTATCTCTAAACCTAAAAAAAGTATAGGTTTCTCTCTCTCTTCTCCATTGCTCTTCCACCTCCATGGCTAGGTCACCAAAAAAAAAAAAAAAAAGCCACAGCCATAGGTTGCACAACTGGAATTTCTGATACTAGGGAGTATCACATGTTAATGCGCCATTTATCTTATCACCTTGCTTTGCTTGGTCCTTAGGTTTATTTAAAAGGAACTGTGAATTTCACATATTTTGTAGCTTATAGGGCCCATACACCATTACACGACTAAACTAGGGCTCCATATATGATTATTGGAATGTAAACTCATCCACTACAAAATTTTGAAGATGATCAATACTAATGCCAATACCGCAATACCAATTTACTAACTAAAGCGACAAACAAATTGGTCCATAAAATTTTTCTCCTGCTTGTGCTATGTTCCTTTTGTAACTAAGCAAAATTGAAAAGAATATCTAGAGTCTATACCAGCAGTTTTTGCTTGTTAGGTGACAAGATCCACCAAATCCTCTTAAGTGTAACACTAAATTAAGTTTTTTTTTTTTTTTTTTGCCGGCGACCTAGCCATGGAGGTGGAAGAGTGGTGGAGGAGAGAGAGAGAAACATGCAGTAGAGGAGAAAGAGAGAGAGAGATGTATACATTTTTTTTTTAGGTTTAGAGATAGGTATGAAATGTAATAAATAAGGGATAATTAATGAGATCCTAATTAGAATATTAGTATTAATGAGTGTCTTTTTTTTTTACTATTGGATCTACTTAAATCAAATGGTTTAGAAAAAGGTGTAACCTGAACCCATCTCTTCACAAATTATATAATGATATAAAAATAATACATATTGTTGGCTGACGAGGAGGGGAAGAGAGAAAAATTTTCTTTTAGAGAGAGAGAGAGTGAGATCAGCTACCAAAACATGTTTTTTGGAATCTTGGCCCATGGATGAGAGAAGGGACATGCTGGGCAGCAGTGGCGGTGCCACGTTCAGGCCAGGGTGTTCCCTGACTTGAAAAAATATATATATATAATAATTAATTTTTTTTATTTGTTTACCCTTAAACAAAAATTAAGAACACCCTCAAATTAAAAAAAAAAAAAATTTATTTGTTCTACTTTCAAGCAAAAAAAAAAAAAAAAAAAGCCCAAAAAATTTTTTGAACTAAAATCTGAAAAAAAAAAATTTGTAATAGAGCAAGCCCACCAGGGGAAAAAAAGCCCAACATCAATCCTAAATAACATATTACGTAAAGCAAACCCAACATGATAGCAAACCCATGGATTCTCAAAAAAAAAAAATAATAATAAAAAAAAAATAAAAAACCAAAACCCAATATACGCGATTACAACCTAACCTAAAGAAACCAGAGCAACAGATTCATCAAGTAAAGCAAAACCAGAACAGAGCACATCAACGACAACAACCAACGGACAGCGCCAGTGGCGGAGCCACGTTGGGGCCGAGGGGGGAGCCACATCAACGACAACAGATTCATCTAGCTTTTCATCCATTGCCGCAAGTCCGCTAGAATCTCATTCCAATGTACCTAAAGCAATAGAGCAACATACGCATGATGCAACGGTGGCAACCATAACAAGTGAGTCTTCACACTTTTCTCAGTCTTTGGCATCCTAATTTGATTTGCTCTTCTTTTTTTTCTTCTGTTTTTCTTTTCATTTCTTCTTTAGTTCTTCTATTGTTTACAAAGTAGAGTACAAGAGTGTTACATTTTGCCCAACCAAGAAACACTAATCAATTGCCTATTGCCCCTACCCCGTGTATGGTTGAACTTGAAGTCTTCAAAAGCAATTGATAATACCCACACAAGTGGTTAGGTATGGGCCATATGATTTTTCCTTTACTTTTCATGCTTATTTGTTGTTAAAGTATTTTATATTATATAACATTATGAATGAATATAATATACTACAGTATATCATATCTAAAATAATACTAGAAAATTTAATTAGTTGTATTTAATAAGATTTTTTATACATTTAAATTTTTTATGAGCATTTTAGACATTGAAATTTAAAAAATAATTTTTCTACTATTGGTATTTGTTGAATCTCATTCATTATACTTAGTGGGTTATAATTTAATTGATAATATGGGCAAAGATAATAATCATTAATTCATTCTTTAAAAGAAAGAAATATAATAATTTAGAAAATAATACACTTCTAGGTTTTAAATTGGGGGAAGTAAATGCACATGGAGTGTGTGCTAGTGCAACTAATAAACAATAATTTAATTAACCAATAATTAATTGGGGGAAGCAACTAATAAACAATAATTAATAATTTAATTAAACAATACATTATAAAAGACAAACAAATTAAATTATGTTAGGCTAAACAACAATTAATAATTTTATAATTAATGAAACAACAATATAACAAATTATAGTTTATAAAAGACAAACAAATTAATGAAACAACTAAACAACAATAATTAATCATTTTATTATTATTGTAACATTGATAATGAGACTATCATGCAACGATTTCAAAATATGAAAACTCGTAGAAGGCAATTGTAAACTTTATGTATTTGCGTGTTTTTTGATTGATGTTGTTGTCAATATACAAATTTTTCTTTTTATTAGATTATGTAATTTATAGTTGTTGAGAAACATCCTGAAAAAAATTCCTGGAACCGCCACTGCTGGGCAGTAGGCCACAGCAGCTAGTTATGCATCATGACATATATGAGTATCTATAATATTGTAAAAATTACTCAAAATCAGCATGATGATATAATCTCGACTTAATTTAAAATTCATTATAAATTTTATTCCAAATCTTATTTTTAAAATAATCTTATTTTAATTTGGGGTAAAGAAAAAGAGGACAATTTAGATGTGTCGTGTATTTATGTTTGGATTGGGGTTACACTCCTACCATGTTTCTTTAAGGTGTGAAAGAATTATGTTTGAGAATTGAGAGGATTTCGAGTGATTTTTATCCCTTAAAGTCGCAGATGTCTTTCTTTTTAATTTTTTCAAATTGAGAAAATTTTGCAGGAGATGATACTTTGTTTATGAGCTTTTATGTACTTTTTATTTAAACATACTGGAATATTATTGATAGAATTTTACTTAAATGTATAGAAATTTTAATTTGCTTACATATAGTGCGGTAAGGTTTTTTTTTTTTTTTTCTTAATATGCTATTCATGTAGTATATATAAGAAAAGACATCCATGCATTAATTGGGCGTAAAACTACAATATATAGAACACAAATTTTTCTTGAGTTGTAGATAATATGATTTCTTAAAATTGTGACCAATCCATGTAGTTGATAGTCAAGGTCGCGTAATTAATATCTGGGCTGATATTATTAACCGTACTAATATTTTTTTTTTTTGAGAATTAACCGTACCTAACCTTGATATAAAAGTTATGCATAAATGTAATTCTCATAATTTTCCTCTAGACTTAGCTTTGTTGAAGCTACATTTACAAATGGATATATAAGTTATTGAAAATAAATAAGAATGGAGCAATAATCAATTTCTTGTTTTATCCAGAGGGTTGACATTGACAATATATGTCTAGATAGCCTAAAAATATATATTTTTACGTCTTATATTACATTATTCTCATCTTTTTAATTTCTACATTACAGAGTCAAACAATGAAAGTGATATGATGATATCTATTATTCTCTCCTCTATTTTACTAATTTTAAAACCCTATTCCTTATCCCTCTAAACTTCCCAACATTGTTTTCAACTCATCAACCTTTGTCATATAATTGTATGACCAATTAATGTTGGCATATATAGTCAAACGGTCATTAGTGCCTCTTGGCGTACATCGAAAATGTAATTTAAAAAAAAAAATTTCATATTGTACGTTTTCCAAAAAACAAAGAAATTAAGAAAGAAAGCCTAGGTCTTATTGACTCTTTGGAGTAATCCAAGCCAAATGTTAATCAAGACTTCAAGCAGTCCAGGTTCATGCAAGCCAAGTTTTTGTCCTTCTCATATGTGTTCACCATGACCACTTTCCGCGTTACGTTCTCATAATTATCATAACTAGTGTTGCGCGGGTTCATTTTACATATTAATGAACTTTGCATCCAACATAAACTTAGTTATCATACTTCTACTATATATATTCAAACTTTAATAACGTAGTATATTTAAGCATATAGTGTCCAATATCCCCTAAAAATTTTAAAAATTAGTTTCTTCAAATCACTTCTTGTGTGTACTTCCCAGCTGTGAAAGACTTAAAAAAAGAATCTGACTTTAAGCAATTAAAATTTACATGACAACTCCTAGGAACCACAATGAATCACACCGAACTAAAACTTCCAAGACAATTTCAAATACCAAATCTACCACAATGAATTAAACCATGAGATTAGAGAAAATTTTACAACCAAAATGTTTAAAAGAAAATAATGGCTACAGGTTTATGAAAGCCATTTTCCAAAACTAATGTCTGGTGCGAAGTATCAATACCATAACCAATTAATGATATTCTCTTTATTCTGCTTATTCTTGTAAGATTCAATTGTGTAGAGTAGTATTGATGCCACAGCCAGCTGATGACGTAAAGGGTAATTTCAGAATGTTGTTGTTGGTCTTGTCCGAGAGAAAACTCATGGATTTACATCTAAGAATAAATTGTGGCAAGGCAAAGTGTTCAGTTCCAGAGAGTTCAAGTTGAATTCTTTGTACGCCTGAATTTACTGTATGGGACAACCATGTGTCGACTGTGCCTTGTTTGCAAGGAGTAGTTCGAAACACCAATGGAGAATAAAGGTGTGTAACTTAGCACTATGACAATTGCAACGAGACATGAACCCATTGACAAATTTATTGAAGTCGGTTGGATTTATTTTAAACCTTCAGTTTACCCTGATCTAGTGGCTATCTCACCAGAGGTTGACTCTGTTCTATTATTATTATTTTTTTTTATCAAATTGATACTGTTTTTGATTGGTGTATGTTTCTTGTTTTAAATTTTGTGTAGTGCTTCAATAATGTGTGTGTGTGTATATATATATATATATATATGTATATGCTTTTTATTGGGTCCAATTTACCTGGATATGGAAAGCCCAGTTTTGAATCCGTTGAGTTTAATTATTTATTGAGTGATAATGACCACGCCTGAGATCAATTTAGGGGATAAGGTCAATGTGCAAAATGTAATTTTGGTAATACCATTTTCCCCCCTCTTACACACAGAAATACAATAAACAGCTATTAGTTTCTACTGATGTTGATTGACTGGTGTAAGGGGCTCTCTCCTTTTTTTTTTTTCCTCCCTGAGATGGCAGGATTCATGCATTTGAAAAACAGTATATCTAATGCTTTGGATTTGTTATTTTTAATTTATATTCCAAGACACCATAAGGACTTCCCAATGATTCTTTCTTTAGCATTTGGTTTCCTGTTGTCATAGACTACCATCAGACAATGTGATGTTTTTGTTTGCCATTGAACTATAGGCTGGATGAGCAGGAATACTGTGAGCAGTTATATTTTAAAAGATTGCATCTAGAATCCTAGTAGTTGGCTCAATGGGTGATACAATAGGAATTGATGTATGTAATATATGTGTTTCAATTCCTAGGAGTTGACATTATATATTATAAAAGATTGCATATAGAATCCCAGGAGTTAGCTCAATGGGTGATACTGTAGAAAAATGTAAATAAATAAATAAATATATGGTACAAGTTTAACAAAAAATAATGGCTACAAGTTTATGAAACAGGAAGTCTGAAAAATATTAGTCAAATAATAATGCATAATTAATAGTACATGGGAATCTCAAATTCTAAAGCTAAACCAATACATAACCCTTCTACAACCTTTAAAAGGGACATTGAATCCAACTTTTTAATCGCAAAAGAAAAAAGAAAAAGCTGTAGTGCATCCTGAATCCACAATTCCAAAAGAGCTGCAATGATAGACATAAAATCTAAAAACAAAACAACAACCCTCAACCCACAATATATAATCAATA